>CM067216.1:160919387-162332374 GCA_034190945.1 Octodonta nipae | reverse complement strand
CAGCCGACCCACCCAGTTTTACTGGTGGAACGACAAACGATTTCACAACACCGACGAGAGTGTCTCAAAGCACGAAGGCTGCATCAACGAGCACGGAGACGCGACAGGGTCACAACAGAAGAACTAAGGCTCCACTATGAGATCAAAAGACAACAACTACGAAGAGCCATTCTCTCAAGCAAGAGATCCTACTGGAAGGAGTTGTGTGACAAGTTAATCAAGATCCATGGGAAAACCGTATAAAATCGTGATGCATAAAATTAAGGCCCTCCCATGACATCAACGAACTGCCCCGAATCATTGCACCGCATTGTCACTCACTTGTTTCCTGCGAAGCCTGAGCTACCCGCTTATCCTTCGTGGCAGGTGAGGGACGAAGATATACCACCAGTGACTATGAGTGAGCTAATGGGCGCGTGCAACCGGCTCCAAAACGGTAAGGCTCCCGGTCCAGATGGCATACCTAACATCGCGCTAAAATGCGCCATAGCCAATAGGCCTGACATGTTTCTACACATGTATGAGACCTGCCTAAAGCAGGGGGTTTTTCCCGACTAAGTGGAAAAAGCAGAGGCTTGTGCTCCTCCCTAAAGGGGGAAAGAAACCTCCCGACGAACCGTCATCATATCGTCCCCTCTGTATGTTGGACTCTGCGGGAAACTCCTTGAGAGAATAATAGCAGATAGGCTGGAGCCCTACGTGGAACCGAAACTTTCCACCAACCAATTCGGGTTCAGAAAGGGGAGATCAACCATCGATGCCGTGAAGCTCGTTACCAGCATCGCCAGAGAGGCTATCTCGGGAAAGAGATGGAGAAGAGGTGGAAAAAAGTACTGTCTAATAGCCACCCTGGATATCAAGAACGCCTTTAACTCGGCCCGCTGGGACCGCATTTTGGAGGCTCTTGCCAGGATGGAAGTTCCGCAGTACTTGCGCAGAATGGTTTCATCGTATTTCAAGGACCGCATCTTGTTATACCAAACTGAAAATGGGCAAGTAGACTATAAGATCACAGGAGGTGTACCTCAGGGCTCTGTTCTTGGCCCCCTCTTATGGAACGTAATGTACAACGACCTGCTCCTGCTCGGTCTGCCTGAGGGCGTCAGGCTAGTGGCATTCGCCGATGATGTGGCATTGATCATAGTGCGCAAGCACATAGAGGAGATACAAACAACCTTCTCATTCGCTATAGCCACAATTCAGCATTGGATGCTCGCAGCGGACTTGAGTTTAGCAGAACAAAAGACCGAAACACTTCTTGTGAGCAGTCGAAAGGCAAGGGAAACCATCACCCTCAAAATAGGCGACACCTACATACAGTCGCAGCCCTTCATCAGCTATTTGGGGGTGCTCCTGGACACACGGCTCAACTTCAAAGAGCACATAATCGCGGCCAGCAAGAAAGCAGCTGGGGTACAGGGGGCATTATCTAGAATAATGCCTAATGTCGGAGGCCCTAGACAGATAAGAAGACAGCTACTGGCAACAGTAACTACTTCTGTTTTGTTGTACGGGGCACCGGTATGGAGAAATCGCTCGAGCTACCATCGTACCGCCGGAAAATGAAATCAGTCCAGCGGCTCTCAGCGATTCGAGTGGCATCATCCTACCGCACTGTGTCTTACGAGGCGGTGAGTGTGATTGCCTCTACCCTGCCAATCGACATCCTGGCTGCAGAAAGGGGACGGCTTTATCGCAGAAAGTTAGAAAAAGACCAACCGACAGGAAACAGCGATGAAAGAGCCATGAGTCTAGGGCAATGGCAGGAGAGGTGGGACAGCTCTACTAAAGGCCGGTGGACATATCGATTAATACCTAACATCAGTCGTTGGGTCAACCGCCAGCATGGGGAGGTTGGGTTCTACATCACTCAACTCCTGACTGGACATGGATGCTTTCGAGCATACCTGCACAGGTTCAGGAGGGCAAACTCCCCAAACTGCCCACACTGTACGGACGTGATAGAGGACGCGGAACACGTGTTCTTCTCCTGCCCCCGGTTTCAGGATCAACGTGCTGAAGTGGAGAGGATTCTGGAGACTAATATCGTCCCAGAACAATTAGTAGAAGCCATGCTGAAGGGCCCCCAAGCCTGGAACTTGGTATCAGATTACGCGGAGACTATCCTCAAACAACTCCGCGATACCTTCGAGGAGTAGGCTTTAGAGGCTTTCAATGTAAGAGCAGTTAACATCTGCAATGAACCACCCTTGCGAAGTAGTATTGAGTAAGAGTGCCGCAGGGGACCATGGTTGTAGGAGAAAGAGGTTAGGGTTTTAGCGGGTATACGGTATACTGGTTTCAATGCAACGATTTACTCTTGCTTTGAAGTCATTGTATCGGGAGTCCCGCACGACGGCCAGCACGTGCTAGCTAAGTACGGAATGTATTTCCCCCCTCTTCGGATAAAAAAAAAAAAAAAAAAAAAAAAAAAAAAAAACACACACACTCCCGGGGTGGTTGTTGGTCCACTACCGGGCGCCTCCCAGGTGGCGGATAGGGGAACGCTCTTCAGCATGGGAGATACTGAGGATTTCCTCAGGGCGACCAAAATCAGATAGGGGAAGGAACCCCGAAAATAAACCATTATGGATATGGGTGATGAGGTGAACTTAATACCCCAGGTGGGTACCTCTGCAGAGGATAATCCCGCCACCGGTTCCGATCGAGTGAAAGACTCGGTGGCCGGTGCACGCTCCACGGATTCTGGGGGAGCGAATTATCACTGGTTCCGTCACATAGTGACAAGAAGAAGAACACTAGTAATGGTACAACATCCACCATTAAAACTAGAGCTGGCAGCAAGACACTATCCAGCCAAGTCCTCCAAAAGGCGAATAGTGGAGTTGACGTCCAAGAAAGGGCAACAAATGAGAGTGGCGCTCCAAACAAATTAGGAGCAAAAATCGATGAGCTCTTGAGGTTCATTGGGCCTAGGCACAATGTACATCATGAGATCAAGAAACTGGCACACGCCATTAAGTCAGAATATGACAAATATCAGACGTCAACGACGCGGCCACCTCCTGTAGCGAAACCTGCTACAACACAGACATCGCCATTAAAGTTGTCAAACACTCAGACACAAGGTGAAAGGCAAAAGGAGGTCCCAAAAGCGGCTGCCTCAAAAGCAGCTAACTCAAAACCGGCTGCATCAACACCGGCGGCCCCAAAGCAGGCGGCTTCAATAAAAGTAGCCTCAGTAGCAAGGACCTCACCATCGAAGGCCTCGCCTTCAGTAGCCTCATCAAGTAAGGCACCACCACTTAAAACTCTTAAACCGGTGCTAGCTAGCAAGCTAAAGCCCGGTAAAGAAGGTTGCCAGAACATCGGGCAAACCACCCAGGCAACAACAAGTAGGGTGGTCAATTCAGAAGCGGAGAGAAACAATGGATTAAAATCCAAGTTTAAACCGCAGACCAAAAACCAACCTTCAAACCAGTTGACTGACTGGCAAGTGGTAAAGAGGAAAAAGGCCCCGAGGACCAATAAGCAAAAACCAGCGCCACATTGTACGCTGCTTATAAAGAAAGGCGAGAAGAGCTCCCATGCAGATATCTTGCGAGGTATCAAAAATGATCCCACCTTGCAGGATATAGGCAAAAAAGTCAATAAGATCCGACGAACAGCTAAGGGAGATCTCCTGTTGTTATTCGCGAAGGCAGACGCTCAGGAGATGGAGCGCTATTGTAACGCCATCAAGAATAAGCTCCCAAGCGGGGCCACTGTACAATCTCGAATACCGCAAATCGAGATTGAAATTAAAGACCTGGATGAGATCAGTACCAAGGAAGACGTGGTAAAGCTGCTCAAAGATAATATCGACGGCCTGGCAGAGATCACTGAGGAGGCAGTGAAATCACTTCGACGGGCATATAGATCAACACAAACGGCAGTTGTTTGTCTCCCAGAGGTCCAGGCCAAGAAATCCATCGCACTTGGAAAGCTGAAACTTGCGTGGGGCACAGTACGTGTTCGCGAGAGGATCAGCCTTCGACGGTGCTTCAAATGCTGGCACTTTGGGCACAACGCCCAGGCGTGCAGAGGCAAGACTGACAGAAGCAGTTGTTGTCACAGATGCGGAGGCGCTGGTCACAATGCCTCGGCTTGTCAACAACCTGCCAAGTGCTTACTCTGCAAAGAGAAAGATAGTAGGTCAGACTGCCGGCACGTTGCGGGTAGTTGGAAATGTCCGATCTACCAACAGGCGATGAGAGCAGCACAAGCCCGTAAATGAAAGTACTGCAACTCAACCTCAACCATTGCGAAGCAGCCCAAGACCTACTGGTACAGCGGGTGCGGGAATTGGATTGCGACGTAGCCATAATCTGCGAGCAGTACAAAAACTTCGACACCCTGTCCTGGGTAAATGACACAACGGACAGAGCAGCGATATGGGCTTGCGGTAAACTTCCGTTCCAACAACTCCCAAATACCCCGAACCATGGCTTGTGAGAGCCAAAGTGGGAGGGGTTCACTTCTATAGCTGCTATGCACCTCCTAGTGCACAGCTCGAGGAGTTCGAGTTATTCTTGGACACCTTGGCGGAGGATGTACGGAAGCGTGAATCGGTCGCCATCGCAGGAGATTTCAACGCCTGGGCAATTGACTGGGGATGCCGGGAAACGAGCGCGAGAGGACGAGCTCTCCTTGAGACAATGTTTTCGCTCAACCTGGTACTCCTCAACACAGGAGCCGTAAGCACATATCGCAAAGGCACAGCCAGCTCCATTATCGATGTGACATTCGTTAGCAGCAACCTAATTAAAGGGGGCTGTGAGTGGCGGGTCGATGAGGAGTTTACTAATAGCGACCACCAAGCTATTATATGGGAAATCAACACCACTCCCAAACGAAGATTGTGTGTCAGTCGTGCGAGGCCACAGCCAGTCGCTTGGAACAAAAATGCTTTCGATGCTGATTCATTCGCCTTGGTTATGGAGCAGGAACCATTGTCAATAGCAACAAGCGCAGAAGCCACTGCCAAAGAGGTAATGACAAGCGTTGTCAAGTCCTGCGATGCTTCCATGCCAAGGAGACGGCAGAACAACAGCCGCCCACCAGTTTACTGGTGGAACGACACAATCTCACAACACCGACGAGAGTGTCTCAAAGCACGAAGGCTGCATCAACGAGCACGAAGACGCGACAGGGTCACAACAGAAGAACTAAGGCTCGACTATGAGATCAAAAGACAACAACTACGAAGAGCCATTCTCTCAAGCAAGAGATCCTACTGGAAGGAGTTGTGTGACGAAGTTAATCAAGATCCATGGGGAAAACCGTATAAAATCGTCATGCATAAAATTAAGGCCCATCCCATGACATCAACGAACTGCCCCGAATCATTGCACCGCATTGTCACTCACCTGTTTCCTGCGAAGCCTGAGCTACCCGCTTATCCTTCGTGGCAGGTGAGGGACGAAGATATACCATCAGTGACTATGAATGAGCTGATGGGCGCGTGCAACCGGCTCCAAAACGGTAAGGCTCCCGGTCCAGATGGCATACCTAACATCGCGCTAAAATGCGCCATAGCCAATAGGCCTGACATGTTTCTACACATGTATGAGACCTGCCTAAAGCAGGGGGTTTTCCCGACTAAGTGGAAAAAGCAGAGGCTTGTGCTCCTCCCTAAAGGGGGAAAGAAACCTCCGGACGAACCGTCATCATATCGTCCCCTCTGTATGTTGGACTCTGCGGGAAAACTCCTTGAAAGGATAATAGCAGATAGGCTGGAGCCCTACGTTGAGCCGAAACTTTCCACCAACCAATTCGGGTTCAGAAAGGGGAGATCAACCATCGATGCCGTGACACTCGTTACCAACATCGCCAGAGAGGCTATCTCGGGAAAGAGATGGAGAAGAGGTGGAAAAAAGTACTGTCTAATAGCCACCCTGGATATCAAGAACGCCTTCAACTCGGCCCGCTGGGACCGCATTTTGGAGGCTCTTGCCAGGATGGAAGTTCCGCAGTACTTGCGCAGAATGGTTTCAGCCTATTTCAAGGACCGCATCTTGTTGTACCAAACTGAAAATGGGCAAGTAGACTATAAGATCACAGGAGGTGTACCTCAGGGCTCTGTTCTTGGCCCACTCTTATGGAACGTAATGTACAACGACCTGCTCCTGCTCGGTCTGCCTGAGGGCGTCAGGCTAGTGGCATTCGCCGATGATGTGGCATTGATCATAGTGCGCAAGCACATAGAGGAGATACAAACAACCTTCTCATTCGCTATAGCCACAATTCAGCATTGGATGCTCGCAGCGGACTTGAGTTTAGCAGAACAAAAGACCGAAACACTTCTTGTTAGCAGTCGAAAGGCAAGGGAAACCATCACCCTCAAAATAGGCGACTCCTACATACAGTCGCAGCCCTTCATCTGCTATTTGGGGGTGCTCCTGGACACACGGCTCAACTTCAAAGAGCACATAATCGCGGCCAGCAAGAAAGCAGCTGGGGTACAGGGGGCATTATCTAGAATAATGCCGAATGTCGGAGGCCCTAGACAGATAAGAAGACAGCTACTGGCAACAGTAACTACTTCTGTTTTGTTGTACGGGGCACCGGTATGGGAGAAATCGCTCGAGCTACCATCGTACCGCCGGAAAATGAAATCAGTCCAGCGGCTCTCAGCGATTCGAGTGGCATCATCCTACCGCACTGTGTCTTACGAGGCGGCGAGTGTGATTGCCTCTACCCTACCAATCGACATCCTGGCTGCAGAAAGGGGACGGCTTTATCGCAGAAAGTTAGAGAAAGACCAACCGACAGGAAACAGCGATGAAAGAGCCATGAGTCTAGGGCAATGGCAGGAGAGGTGAGACAGCTCTACTAAAGGCCGGTGGACATATCGATTGATACCTAACATCAGTCGTTGGGTCAACCGCCAGCATGGGGAGGTTGGGTTCTACATCACTCAACTCCTGACTGGACATGGATGCTTTCGAGCATACCTGCACAGGTTCAGGAGGGCAAACTCCCCAAACTGCCCACACTGTACGGACGTTATAGAGGACGCAGAACACGTGTTCTTCTCCTGCCCCCGGTTTCAGGATCAACGTGCTGAAGTGGAGAGGATTCTGGAGACTAATATCGTTCCAGAACAAATAGTAGAAGCCATGCTGAAGGGCCCCCAAGCCTGGAACTTGGTATCAGATTACGCGGAGACTATCCTTAAAGAGCTCCGCAATACCTTCGAGGAGTAGGCTTTAGAGGCTTTCAATGTAAGAGCAGTTAACATCTGCAATGAACCACCCTTGCGAAGTAGTATTGACAAAGAGTGCCGCAGGGGGACCATGGTTGTAGGAGAAAGAGGTTAGGGTTTTAGCGGGTATACGGTATACTGGTTTCAATGCAACGATTTACTCTTGCTTTGAAGTCATTGCATCGGGAGTCCCGCACGACGGCTAGCACGTGCTAGTTAAGTACGCCATGTATTTCCCCCCTCTTCGGATAAAAAAAAAAAAAAAAAAAAAAAAAAAAACACTCCCGGGGTGGTTGTTGGTCCACTACCGGGCGCCTCCCCAGGTGGCGGATAGGGGAACGCTCTCCAGCAATGGGGAGTACTGAGGATTTTCTCAGGGCGGACCAAAATCAGATAGGGGAAGGAACCCCGAAAATAAACCATTTATGGATATGGGTGATAAGGTGAACTTAATACCCCAGGTGGGTACCTCTGCAGAGGATAATCCCACCACCGGTTCCGATCGAGTGAAAGCCTCGGTGGCCGGTGCACGCTCCACGGATTCTGGGGGGAGCGAATTATCACTGGTTCCGTCACATAGTGACAAGAAGAAGAAGAACACCGTTAATGGTACAACATCGACCATTAAAACTAGAGCTGGCAGCAATACACTATTCAGCCAAGTCCTCCAAAAGGCGAATAGTGGAGTTGACGTCCCCCAAGGGGCAACAGATGAGAGAGGCGCTCCAAACAAATTAGGAGCAAAGATCGATGAGCTCTTGACGTTCATTGGGCCTAGGCACAATGTACATCATGAGATCAAGAAACTGGCACACGCCATTAAGTCAGAATATGACAAATATCTGACGTCAACGACGCGGCCATCTCCTGTAGCGAAACCTGCTACAACACAGACATCGCCAGTAAAGGTGTCAAACACTCAGACACAAGGTGAAAAGCAAAAGGAGGTCCCAAAAGCGGCTGCCTCAAAAGCAGCTAACTCAAAACCGGCTGCATCAACACCGGCGGCCCCAAACCAGGCGGCTTCAATAAAAGTAGCCTCACTGCCGGGAGACTCGGTAGCAAGGACCTCGCCACCGAAGGCCTCGCCTTCAGTAGCCTCATCAAGTAAGGCACCACTACCAAAAACTCTTAAACCGGTTCTAGCTAGCAAGCTAAAGCCCGGTAAAGAAGGTTGCCAGAACATCGGGCAAACCACCCAGGCAACAACAAGTAGGGTGGTCAATTCAGAAGCGAAGAAAAACAATGAATTAAAATCCAAGTTTAAACCGCACACCAGAAACAAACCTTCAAACCAGTTGACTGACTGGCAACTGGTAAAGAGGAAAAAGGCCCCGAGGACCAATAAGCAAAAACCAGCGCCACATTGTACGCTGCTTATAAAGAAAGGCGAGAATAGCTCCCATGCAGATATCTTGCGAGATATCAAAAATGATCCCTCCTTGCAGGATATAGGCAAAAAAGTCAATAAGATCCGACGAACAGCTAAGGGAGATCTCCTGTTTTTATTCGCGAAGGCAGACGCTCAGGAGATGGAGCGCTACTGTAACGCCATCAAGAATAAGCTCCCAAGCGGGGCCACTGTACAATCTCGAATACCGCAAATCGAGATTGAAATTAAAGACCTGGATGAGATCAGTACAAAGGAAGACGTGGTAAAGCTGCTCAAAGATAATATCGACGGCCTGGCAGAGATCACTGAGGAGGCAGTGAAATCACTTCGACGGGCATATAGATCAACACAAACGGCAGTTGTTTGTCTCCCAGAGGTCCAGGCCAAGAAATCCATCGCACTTGGAAAGCTGAAACTTGCGTGGGGCACAGTACGTGTTCGCGAGAGGATCAGCCTTCGACGGTGCTTCAAATGCTGGCACTTTGGGCACAACGCCCAGGCGTGCAGAGGCAAGACTGACAGAAGCAGTTGTTGTCACAGATGCGGAGGCGCTGGTCACAATGCCTCGGCTTGTCAACAACCTGCCAAGTGCAAAGAGAAAGATAGTAGGTCAGACTGCCGGCACGTTGCGGGTAGTTGGAAATGTCCGATCTACCAACAGGCGATGAGAGCAGCACAAGCCCGTAAATGAAAGTACTGCAACTCAACCTCAACCATTGCGAAGCTGCCCAAGACCTACTGGTACAGCGGGTGCGGGAATTGGATTGCGACGTAGCCATAATCTGCGAGCAGTACAAAAACTTCGACACCCTGTCCTGGGTAAATGACACAACGGACAGAGCAGCGATATGGGCTTGCGGTAAACTTCCGTTCCAACAACTCCCAAATACCCCCGAACCATGGCTTGTGAGAGCCAAAGTGGGAGGGGTTCACTTCTATAGCTGCTATGCACCTCCTAGTGCACAGCTCGAGGAGTTCGAGTTATTCTTGGACACCTTGGCGGAGGATGTACGGAAGCGTGAATCGGTCGCCATCGCAGGAGATTTCAACGCCTGGGCAATTGACTGGGGATGTCGGGAAACGAGCGCGAGAGGACGAGCTCTCCTTGAGACCATGTCTTCGCTCAACCTGGTACTCCTCAACACAGGAGCCGTAAGCACATATCGCAAAGGCACAGCCAGCTCCATTATCGATGTGACATTCGTTAGCAGCAACCTAATTAAAGGGGGCTGTGAGTGGCGGGTCGATGAGGAGTTTACTAATAGCGACCACCAAGCTATTATATGGGAAATCAACACCACTCCCAAACGAAGATTGTGTGTCAGTCGTGCGAGGTCACAGCCAGTCGGTTGGAACAAAAATGCTTTCGATGCTGATTCATTCGCCTTGGTTATGGAGCAGGAACCATTGTCAATAGCAACTAGCGCAGAAGCCACTGCCAAAGAGGTAATGACAAGCGTTGTCAAGTCCTGCGATGCTTCCATGCCAAGGAGACGGCAGAACAACAGCCGCCCACCAGTTTACTGGTGGAACGACACGATCTCACAACACCGACGAGAGTGTCTCAAAGCACGAAGGCTGCATCAACGAGCACGGAGACGCGACAGGGTCACAACAGAAGAACTAAGGCTCGACTATGAGATCAAAAGACAACAACTACGAAGAGCCATTCTCTCAAGCAAGAGATCCTACTGGAAGGAGTTGTGTGACGAAGTTAATCAAGATCCATGGGGAAAACCGTATAAAATCGTGATGCATAAAATTAAGGCCCCTCCCATGACATCAACGAACTGCCCCGAATCATTGCACCGCATTGTCACTCACTTGTTTCCTGCGAAGCCTGAGCTACCCGCTAATCCTTCGTGGCAGGTGAGGGACGAAGATATACCATCAGTGACTATGAGTGAGCTGATGGGCGCGTGCAACCGGCTCCAAAACGGTAAGGCTCCCGGTCCAGATGGCATACCTAACATCGCGCTAAAATGCGCCATAGCCAATAGGCCTGACATGTTTCTACACATGTATGAGACCTGCCTAAAGCAGGGGGTTTTCCCGACTAAGTGGAAAAAGCAGAGGCTTGTGCTCCTCCCTAAAGGGGGAAAGAAACCTCCGGACGAACCGTCATCATATCGTCCCCTCTGTATGTTGGACTCTGCGGGAAAACTCCTTGAAAGGATAATAGCAGATAGGCTGGAGCCCTACGTTGAGCCGAAACTTTCCACCAACCAATTCGGGTTCAGAAAGGGGAGATCAACCATCGATGCCGTGACACTCGTTACCAACATCGCCAGAGAGGCTATCTCGGGAAAGAGATGGAGAAGAGGTGGAAAAAAGTACTGTCTAATAGCCACCCTGGATATCAAGAACGCTTTCAACTCGGCCCGCTGGGACCGCATTTTGGAGGCTCTTGCCTGGATGGAAGTTCCGCAGTACTTGCGCAGAATGGTTTCAGCCTATTTCAAGGACCGCATCTTGTTGTACCAAACTGAAAATGGGCAAGTAGACTATAAGATCACAGGAGGTGTACCTCAGGGCTCTGTTCTTGGCCCACTCTTATGGAACGTAATGTACAACGACCTGCTCCTGCTCGGTCTGCCTGAGGGCGTCAGGCTAGTGGCATTCGCCGATGATGTGGCATTGATCATAGTGCGCAAGCACATAGAGGAGATACAAACAACCTTCTCATTCGCTATAGCCACAATTCAGAATTGGATGCTCGCAGCGGACTTGAGTTTAGCAGAACAAAAGACCGAAACACTTCTTGTTAGCAGTCGAAAGGCAAGGGAAACCATCACCCTCAAAATAGGCGACTCCTACATACAGTCGCAGCCCTTCATCTGCTATTTGGGGGTGCTCCTGGACACACGGCTCAACTTCAAAGAGCACATAATCGCGGCCAGCAAGAAAGCAGCTGGGGTACAGGGGGCATTATCTAGAATAATGCCGAATGTCGGAGGCCCTAGACAGATAAGAAGACAGCTACTGGCAACAGTAACTACTTCTGTTTTGTTGTACGGGGCACCGGTATGGGAGAAATCGCTCGAGCTACCATCGTACCGCCGGAAAATGAAATCAGTCCAGCGGCTCTCAGCGATTCGAGTGGCATCATCCTACCGCACTGTGTCTTACGAGGCGGTGAGTGTGATTGCCTCTACCCTACCAATCGACATCCTGGCTGCAGAAAGGGGACGGCTTTATCGCAGAAAGTTAGAGAAAGACAAACCGACAGGAAACAGCGATGAAAGAGCCATGAGTCTAGGGCAATGGCAGGAGAGGTGGGACAGCTCTACTAAAGGAAGGTGGACATATCGATTGATACCTAACATCAGTCGTTGGGTCAACCGTCAGCATGGGGAGGTTGGGTTCTACATCACTCAACTCCTGACTGGACATGGATGCTTTCGAGCATACCTGCACAGGTTCAGGAGGGCAAACTCCCCAAACTGCCACACTGTACGGACGTGATAGAGGACGCGGAACACCTGTTCTTCTCCTGCCCCCGGTTTCAGGATCAACGTGCTGAAGTGGAGAGGATTCTGGAGACTAATATCGTTCCAGAACAATTAGTAGAAGCCATGCTGAAGGGCCCCCAAGCCTGGAACTTGGTATCAGATTACGCGGAGACTATCCTCAAAGAACTCCGCAATACGTTCGAGGAGTAGGCCTTAGAGGCTTTCAATGTAAGAGCAGTAAACATCTGCAATGAACCACCCTTGCGAAGTAGTATTGACTAAGAGTGCCGCAGGGGACCATGGTTGTAAGAGAAAGAGGTTAGGGTTTTAGCGGGTATACGGTATACTGGTTTCAATGCAACGATTTACTCTTGCTTTGAAGTCATTGCATTGGGAGTCCCGCACGACGGCCAGCACGTGCTAGCTAAGTACGGAATGTATTTCCCCCCTCTTCGGATAAAAAAAAACACACACACACACTCCCTTTCTCTCTAGCACCTGGTGTTGAACTTACATATGTTGCTATCACGAATGTAAAAAAAATATATATATAAAATCAGTGTGTTAAAAGTAAATATTTGCGACGTGTGTCAATATCGTCAACACTCAGGTGTCTGCCCCGTTTCGGTAAGGATAGCGAGCAATGTGCGTCGTTAAACGTATTTCAAGAACTATCGTTTCGCCCACTATGCCGCCCTTATCCACCAAGTGCTGCCGAAACTATTAGGTATATATATTATTAATACTAAAACAAACTCTCAAGAAAATTTTCTGAACTTGAAACTATCAAAATCCCTCAGCGGTTTAAACGTGAAAATATAACAGACAGACAGACAGACACCCTTCGGGTTTCATGTATTAATATTGAGACTGGGACACCAACTGATGTTATTGGACATGTACCTGCCTTTTGTGTAAACAACAAAGATTATTGGTATTTTTGTTATTATAGTTGTTGATCTTTTTGATTTACAAGAGTATATTGCGCGTTTTTTTATTTGAATTGTAATTGTCTAGACTAAACTGGTTGTTTAGCATTTTCAAAGCTTGCTGCTATTTCAAAATTTAAAAAATCAAGAAAATCATGTATTTTCAAAATATTAATATATAATAAAAAAATCGGTATTTGGCAGTAACATACATATTTTTGAAATAATAAAGTTAATTGAAAAACCGTAAAATATTTTTAAATCTGATCCGCTGACGAATAAATTTGGCAACAACGTACTAATTAGAAACGAGAATACAGTAACGAAAGCGCGATGATCCAAATTTCGTTCTCCTTCAGAGAATTTCATCTGGCAACTAATATTATTGAAATAACGCAACGAATCCCGTCTCCACAAAGAGAATATATTACTTGTAATGTTCAGACCGAAATTCATGCACTATGTGTAAAAGAGACAGAAATTCAATAAGCCTTCTGGAAGCGTCCCGTCAAATGAGAAAATCTAGGAATGCTCCAGAACAGATGTCTGTCTCATGTTGAGAATCGCTCTCGTGGAAAAGCCACTCTCAGCTGTCACAGTAATCCGCCATGAAAGTTACAACCTCACCATTAAGATGCTCTTTCCAGAATCTGCATTCTCTCTCACACGTTGTCCGTAATATGTTTTTTTATTCACATTTTGCGGTAGAATATGATTATGGCATCGCTTAATCTAAAATATAAGGTGGTTTTTAAGTAGTTTTTACAAAATTTTAGTATGTCTCATTCCATTTATCGGGTAGGTGAAGATCAAACATTTTTTTAAATTATGTTCTGTGTATACAAAGTAATATTTTAGTAAAATATCCAAAGCTTTATTCTGCAGATTGAAAATAAATAAAACTGAAATTGTTAAGTACGTATTAACTGTTCATAGCTCTCAATGGGTTTCCGGTAGCTATTGTATATCTATTGTTTTTAGTACCACAGATTACAAAAGTCTGAACAGACTATATTATACACTCTATTGAATATCAGTATACACATACAGTATCAAACAGAACTAGGAACCATTTATTTGTACGGTGAATTTTTAGCTTAACTTGCGCGCGTAAATCCAGTTATTTTGTACAACAATAAGAAAATTGCTTGATTTGCTTAATTTTGTATTGACTTCATATAGGATGTATACGATTTTTTTAAAACTATCAGCATAATGTTCGACAATTAGTTACCTGTGATAATTAATAGTATTCTGAATGATAGCTATGTCATCTTTATTTTGTATGCAACCATATATGTGGTAATAAGAGCATATTTGAGAAAGTCTACATATTTCATAACTTCCACATGTTTGTGGGTTTAAGACAGCCCCCATTCTCAATGGCACTTGAGACAAAGGAAAAGAGAATCAAAAATTTTGCAAAATAGCAATTATTTGAAAATATACAATTTGATTACTTTTATGTTTTTTTGGGCAATAACACCACAATCGAAATAAAACGACGTATATTGAAGGAAAACCAAACGTTTCAAACTCTATTCTGACTTCTTTGTCAATGGCTTTATATTTATTGATGTATATTGCAAAATGAACATTTAAATTGACATTAGAAAATTTGTTGTTTTTAGATATACAGGTAGCACAAAAAATTCTAAAGATTATGTATTATAGTTAAACAGCTTTCAAATTAGAAGAATTTGAAGGAGTTGTCTTTAGAATTTATAAGTAGCGTTCCTAGGTACGACTTTGTTATAAGATAACGCATTCGCCAAAAATGTGATCAAAGAATTCTATTGTTTCAGTGATCCCATTAACGTCATAAGGGAAAACCTAGGAAAAACATTATGAACTATCTCGATACTGGGTTGTTCGAAAGGAGCTTACCATTAATAATTTTTTCCTTAATTGTCGGTAACCAGATACGATTAAATTCTACAGAAGAAGAAGCGATACAATCGTCCTCATTCAAAAGAATTAAGGCCGACTCTTCTATTTTTCGTTTTGTGTTGTTGTTCTTTGTGAAGTATAGTTGAATTGTCAAATTGTATTTTATGGCCTAGGTCTGGATGTTTCTCCAATATAAAAATTATTGCATTCGATTGTGGTGTTATTGCCGAAAAAAACATAAAAGTAATCAAGAATATGCCACAAACAACGTTTAGAAGACAATACCATACAATTTGATATTAAAATGTTTGAAAATACAAATTTACTGCTATTTGATATATACAAAGTTTATATAAAAAGTTGAAGAATTTGACAAAGAATTCTATATGGCTTTCCTAGTTCCGACTTTGTTATGGGATAAAGGCTAAATATTGTGATATTTCAGGTATCCTATAAGAGTTCCAAAAAGCAAAACTCTTATGAACTATTTCGGTATAGAATTATAATAACTGCCATAACCATAACTAGTTTCATCCTATATTATCGGCAACCAGGAACGACTCAATAAAATCAGATTATTTTAGGTCTCGTTTTGTGATGTGTTCTTCTTCGTGCAGTATAGTATTTTCAGTATACATTTTTCTTCTTCATTTATTCATACGTTTATGGGCTTAGAGATTTCTATAATATAAAATTGATTATTACAGTACAAGTAATTTCGTAACTTCAATTTTGTGAATGTGAGTAGTGTGACTTGGTTTTGTTTTTGATGTAGGTTTTGAATATGGTTTTAATATCAAAATTGTTGCCAACTCTTTTTAGTCTTTCGGAAAATCCCTCTATTCTGCATTGGTTATTATGCTAATGTGATTATTTGTTGTATCAGCATTGCTTTAAACAGCTTGTTGTTGATTGATTTTTTTTTCAATATTGTGTAACTCTTTGGTAATGAACTCTACTTATTTGTACTAAATTTTGATAAATTACATTTGTTAATAAATGTAATATACATGTTGGTTGGTTTTCCATAGATTCTCTTTCAAATTACGATTGTGGTTTTCGTGTTTAAATATCTAGAAATGAAAATGTTATATATTGTTCCATTTCTAATGTAAATTGCATAGTTAGTTCTTTGTTACTGAGGTCGTGTTCCCAAATAATGAATGTATTGTCCACATAGCACCACCAAACTATGGTTAAACGCTCTTTTGAACAAAATTGTTTCTTATCGAAGCAGGAGACAAGTAGCAAGCCAAGATTTTGTTGATTGTCATTATTCAGTGTTGTTCGAACATTTCTTGTAACAATTATCTCGAATACAATACAAAAATAGTTTCACAGTAGCAAGTTTTGATATTGTAAAGCTATGCAATAATGTTGCTGTCGTCATAGCACTTCCTATAATAAAAGAAAGTAGAACATGATTCTTTACTAAATCAGCGTTCACAATTATTAACTATTTACACAGTAATGGAATTACTAACATTTTGTAGGACAACACCTTAGTTTCAATTAAATGATGACACTAATAAGATTTTGATACGGCTATGGCTTCTTTGTCCCCTGTCTCAAGCAAAATTCTCAAGGAAATGAACATGATTTAAAGGACAAATAATTTTTTCAAAAGAAAGTAAACATTTCGTTGGGTGGCGTTATTGGGGGGATATATTCACTATTTGGAAACACATAATTTCTAAAGAATAATGATGGTGGTCTACTTACTTCAAACATTGCTTTATTCTTTTTATACTTACCCTTTTGAAATTATTCTTATATGGCTGCAGTCAATTACACCGTAATATGTAGAAACGTGTTATTTCACATAACTCGTGTGAGATTTTTTTCGATTCCCTGAATGCACCCATTTTATCACTGACACAATTTAACAACTACAACACAGCGGCTTGGACATAATGGATAAAAGAAATCAAACTTTGACCACATTAGTAATGAATCTAAACTTTTATTGTAAACCTTTGATTTACGACTTATATTCATCCGAATCACTAGATTTCATTCAATCAGTGAAAAATACAGCTTCGGATGTATCCATAATTAGTTTAATTATGGAAGCAGACAGCAAACTACCGATTATAAAAAGAAAGCAACCAATTGTCAAACGAATTGTTCAAGTTGTCTTAAAGTGAAAGAATTCCTGACTTATATTTTTATAGCTGCTTTAACGCCAAAGAGATATTATGTAAACGTGATAAAAACTTAAGGTACTATAGTGAATTTAAAGTGTATTATGAAAATGGCCGTTATGTATATAGCGGATTCTAGAATTTAATGAAAAACTAAAGTTGAAAGTAATAGTTCTTCCATCCCAACTATTACAGATATAAATTACGAATGTAAACTACGCCGCTGCCAACCCTGTTAATACCCAACATTTGGCATGAGTATTTGGGACAGTTTTAACAGCATGACCCAAACATTTTCCGACGCATTTCAGCGTAACCGTATTTTATACGGAGCTGCCACCATACCGAATTTCGCTTCAAATATATGTATCCCTAAACGTGAACACGCATATTGTGCGCGTAATTGAGTCAAATAAAATGCCGTCATATTCCATCTCTGTAGATTATATGGCGGAGTTTGGGTCCTCTACATATGGGTCGTTTAAAATAAAGTGTTTGAAGGATATTTGGACCGCTTCAATTTCGTTTCCACATTAAATATTACTAGATTAAGTTTATAGCAGTTCCAAAGATTTCAACGTTTCACTGGATACGTTTATTAAAGGGAATATATAAAATTTGCGAATGTTTTCCCGAAAGAATGTAAGTGTAATGTATATATTTTTTATTACGATAATTAAGTTATCATATTTCCTGTTTAATGAAGGCAAAAAATGATTTCCAAAATAATTTAACTCAAAGTACGCAATGCAATGTTTAGCTTGTCTTTCGCTTCTAAATTACTAAGCTAATTAAATATGAAGATCGGTAAGTAAAATAATCATTACTTTACATTTACCGAACAAGTTTCATTAATTATTTTGTCTATTCATGGGTTTTCTCTCCTCCAAATTTTTCCTGTAACAGATAAGTATTTAAAAATTGTATATGTAGAACAAAGTGTAGTAAGGCAATTTCGTAAAATTGCCCGGATTACTGGCTGTCTGTACAGAGATTCTTCCTCACAGTTTTTCTGAGAGAAAGAGATGTCTATAAAATGATCAACCAGTATTCCTGTATATAAGTAATGTATTGTATATTGTGTAATACTTATCTGTGTATGGAGACGTTTCAACTCCGATCTGGAGTCGTGGTCAATCGTTTAGTGTTGTTTTCGAGGTTTTTTTCTAAAAAATTTTCGCTTTGATTTTGAATTTATTGTTTGTCAAAAAATTTGACACTGACAAAATTGTCAACGACTCCAGACTCGGAGTTGAAACGTCTCCATACACAGATAAGTATTACACAATATACAATACATTACTTATATACAGGAATACTGGTTGATCATTTTATAGACATCTCTTTCTCTCTGAAAAACTGTGAGGAAGAATCTCTGTACAGACAGCCAGTAATCCGGGCAATTTTACGAAATTGCCTTACTACACTTTGTTCTACATATACAATTTTTAAATACTTATCTGTTACAGGAAAAAATTTGGAGGAGAGAAAACCCATGAATAGACAAAATAATTCAAGACCTCCTCAACAATCTTTTCGAAAGTTTCATTAAAATATGCATGAATGTTAGTTCAAGAGAAAAACTTTTCCAAAAGAACTCATAGGAGAAGAACAATGTCTTGTTATGGTAAGTTCGCCAATTATTGTTTGAATCACAAAAGATTTGGAAAAGACAAAAGTCCTCCAGAATTTTGGAAAAGACAAAAGTCATCCAGATTGTATGAAACTTCGAGAAACCCGGACCCCGGTACGACCTTTGTGTCTTTGGGAATTTGAACGAATTGGTTCTCTTTCTTTGAAGAATCACTTCTTGAACTACTAGAAATACCAAATTAATGACATAACCACTAGCTTTTAGGCTTCTTCGCCTAACTGATGAAACCCGTAAGGTCGAAAGCTTCCATATCCACCCAGAAATATAATTGGGTTTAATTGAAACCCGAATCCCAGTTTACTGCTTCGGATTTATTACAAAAGCAAAGAACTTTTGGAATTCCGGAAATCTCAACGAAATTTGTGGCACTGTTCCTTTTGTTCAAAGCAAACGTTTGAGAATCTAAAGAAGCAAAAGTATTCTTTGGTTTCTGTAAAGTCGGAGCTTGTTTCGACTTCGGTTCGTGTTCTTCGGCCAGGAAAAGTATCCTGAGACAAGCAGAATTTAGTAGAGTTCTTTGAGATGTTGAATCACCAAAGATTTGGAAAGTCTTTTGCCTTTTCCAAAATTCTGGAGGATTTTTGTCTTTTTCCAAATCTTTTGTGATTCAACATCTCAATGAAATCTACTAAATTCTACTTGTCTCAGGGTACTTTACCTGGCTGAAGAAGACAAACCGAAGTCGAAACAAGGTCTAAACTTTACAGGTCTTCGAACCACGGAATACTTTTGCTTCTTTGGATTCTCAGACTTTTGCTTTGAACAAAAGGAACCGCGCCACAATATTCGTGGAGATTTGCGAAATTCCAAAAGTTCTTTGCTTTTTTCATGAATCCGAATCAGTAATCTGGGATTCGGGTTTCACCTAAACCCAACGATATTGCTGGGTGGATATGGAAGCTTTCGAACTTACGGATGTCATCAGTTAGGCGAATAAGCCTAAGAGCTAGTGATTATGTCATTAATTTTATTTTTTGCAAATGATTTTATATTAGTTTTCTTACACACAATAAGAAACTCTTTTGAGCAATTATTGAAGAGAGGTTTACATGTTCTTATCTTCCCAATTAATTTAATTGAGAAATTCGGCCCAACCAACAGTTTGGGGTAGAATTGTGTTGACTTCTAAACGTTGCTTGTGGCATATTCTTGATTAGTTTTACGTTTTTTTGGGCAATAACACCACAATCGAAATAAAACGACGTATATTGAAAGAAAACCAAACGTCTCAAAGTCTATTCTGACTTCGTTGTCAATGGCTTTATATTTATTTATGTAAATTGCAAAATGAAAATTTGATTTGAAACACCTGTGGAATTTTATACAAGTTCCCTACTCTAATATTACGTAGGTATGAATAAACTGATTTTCATTTCTGTAAGTGACGTCGCTAAATCTGACAAAAACAGACTTCAAATATATTACTACGGGTAATTTTTACATTATTTTTGTGATGTATAGAGAAATTAGGAATTTATAGAGTAACTACTCACGGTAGATATTGAAAATTAAATATTTTTACTTAGTAATATCAACTTTATTGCGTTCTGTTAGAGATTGTCGCTAATGCTATACGTTTTTATTAGTGTTGATTTTTATTTTCGCGCTTCAATTTGTCACATAGGAAATTCTTTTACAAGTTGCGCTGACTCAAGAATTTCAATTGCGGATATCTGACACCCGACACTGAAAAATAAAGGCCATCATTTCAAACTCTTTAATTTAATTAAACGGTACTGAGGTAACGAAGAGACAAAATTAAAAAGCAGAGATTGTTAATTAAATGTGGAAGCTAGACTGATTGCTAGCACTTTTAAAAGCAGACTTCTTCCGGAGAAAAGTAAATTGGAGTCGTTAATAAAAAATTACCGTATCATGAAAAAGAATATTTAATACGTTGTTATATATATATATATATATATATATATATATATACATGCCGTTGAATGTTCTCGGGATTCTCGTGTGTGTTTATTTGTCTTAGAAAAGACAGTTTGGCGTTTTCATGAGATCTCACTCATATTCTTCGGAATAATACAAAAAGCACCAGACTATAGGAACAAGTCTAAGAAATGCTAAACCAAGGGGTGTATAATAAAACTTGCGAAACCCAGGTCCTCAATCTGCCTACTCCACAATAGTCACTAGGTAACTGAGCTGAATGTGAATCTGCTCTTTTTCTTTTATTTATACTTATCGGCCCATTAGACGGGGATGTCACGTGATGAAGGGGCTGTGCGTTGCTTGGTTGGGTGTTGGTGTGCATGTTATTGCGTCGGTTTAGACAGAGGGGTCGTGTCTCTATTTCTATAGCTGCGAGATTAATAATAAAGACAGTCTTCAACACCCCTCAAACGATATCCAACTTAACTGGGGACCAAACGAATGTTACATGTCACTCTCTGTCAGTACGTAAAAAAATCCGACTTCAGCTCTCACGCATCATCATATCCAAATAGGAGATCAGTAGGACTATCGTATTTCTTTCTCAATTCTCTTAGGGCATCCAATATTTGCGAACACCTCCTCTCTTCCTACAGTATGGACCTCCGTAATTGTCAGATTAAACAAACGGGTGTGAACCTTGGCTGAATATATTAAATGCTCGATGTTTCGACTCCAGGAGCCATTATCAAGAGACAAAAAGTTAAAAAGGCTATATCTATCTATCTATCTATCTATCTATTTATCTATATATATATATATATATATATATATATATATATATATATATATATATATATATCTATCAAGAGACAAAAAGTTAAAAAGGCTAGATCTATCTATCTATTATTTATATTATATATATATATATATATATATATATATATATATATATATATAACATTCAAAATGGCGGATCCAATCAGGTCGTCAATTACATATGGTGATTTGAGGTAGCTTAATGCAATAGTTTCTTGTAAAATTCATTTACTTAACGTAGAATGAGTCATTATTGTGGAATGGGCTGTCATTTGTGCACAGGGAAGATGCGCAAATAAAGACTTTGATGCCAAATTCGATTTTTAAGTATCAATACCTTCCTTTCAGATAAGCTTCTTTCACTTTTTGTGATGTGAGGTAATCATTGAAGTAATTGTGCATTTATGATTTATTTTTATGAGGAATATTGAATATTCGGCTCAGGAGGTGGGTTATGATAGAGCCTAGCAAGTTTTTGTACAATTTTTTTATGTTCTTCTTTGGTATAGTGAGAAAAGGTTATGTTTTGAAAATTTGATTTTGCCCAATTAAAAAGTGATAGGGAATATAAAATAGCATCATTTGGATGGGCTTGTAAGCTATAACGTGTCGCTACAGATTTCAGACATGCTCCAGCCCCGTCACATGAACTTTTGCCATGGGAAGTCGCAGTACAGTGCCATTCAACATGTATATCAAATTCGTGCTTATGATGCATCAAGAAGTTCATTTGAGGCCTATGTTGTTTGTCAATCAGATAATGTTCGAAAATTTCGCTACCATATTGCAACAATTATCTTATGTCCGCCATTTTGAATTTAACATGTTTGACAATTTTGACACGAATTCGTGATCACGAACTCCAAAATTATCATATGACATGTTCGGTGCAAATCTGTTGATTTTCGAAACAACTTTTGGCCATATTAGATCCGCCATTTTGAATTTTGCAAATCAGACCTCGGATTCGTAATCCGCTACCTGGAAAACCCCCGTATACCAAAATTGATACAAATCGGATGATTTCCAAATATTCGGCCACCACATTGGATATTTGACCGCCATATTGGATTCTTGATATTGAAACATTGAGATCTATGGTTTGGGCCTTCTCAGGGCATCTATCAGGTACAATTTGAATTAAAGAAACGGCACCATCATTAGTTAAATTTAATTTTTACAAGCTTTTTCTTCTGGTACATGAAATTGCTCTGCCTTTTGACCACTATATTGAAGTCGCTATATATGCAATATGTGAAACATGGGGCGTAGTAAGATTATAGTTATACAGTGTGATTAAAACGTCTTAGATAAAGTTGCATATGAGGGGAGGTTAACATATAAGGTGGAGACAAATAATATTTTCCAGGGTGGTTAAAAAATATCTAAAAAATGATTATATTTAGTGTAGTCCATAATCAGTTGCATAGATAATAAAGTTGAAATATAGAGTGGATCGGAGTTATAGTTAAGTGTTTAAAAATTTTTATATTTGGTGACCACAAAGCAGATACATATACAGCGTAGTTGAAATATTTTGTAGAATATAATTATGGTTAAACAGGATGGTTCAAAAACTGATAGACAAATAAGTTATATTGGTTGACTAATTGGCAGCAGTATATACAACAAGATAGCTTAAATATAGATGGAAGTAGAGTTATAGCTATAGAAGGCAGTTCTTAAAAATGTTGAACAAAATTATTATATAGGGTGGCCATGAACACTTGAGGTTTGGGTGAAATATGTTGGGGGTGGTGAATTTAGTTATAGAAAGCAACATTATATTTACATGTTGTGTTCAACACAATGCTAGAAAAAGTTGCATATAAAGGCCGTTTAAAATTATAGTTTACGAAGTGGACCAAAAATTATCAGAAATAATTGTTATATAACATATAGGTTGGAGTAGAACTATAGTTAGGTAATTAAAAAATCTTGTTTGTCAAATAAACATCAGCATATATAGGATGGTTGCATTACAGGGTGAAGCAGAGATACAGCTATACAAGGTTGTTCCCAAAAAATGTTGAATAAAATTGTTATATAATGTGGCCCATAAGCACTTGCAGTTTGGGTTAAATGTATTCCGGATTGGTAGATTTATAGTTATTTTAGGTGTTGCAATAAAGTTAGAAAAAATTGTTACATTAGATAGCCCATATGTTTCATAAACTATTTCTTTTTGCAAAGAATTGTACATTCCATACGCGGGTAAAACCGCGGTAACGGCTAAAATTATATAAATTTTTGAATGTGTCAATACCAAACTAGCGCCTCTATCTGAAGAATATACTACTAATTTCGTTAGTCCTTTTTTTATGGATCAACCTTTTTTTCTGGGCTCCTTTTGGTATAAGAGGTTGGCTGAATTTAGTGCTACTAGTTTCTAGTTTTACCTCCAGACTTCATTCATAGTTCGATTAATTTTTGCTGACTCTTTTTGTTAGAATTATTGTACATGAACTATTTTACATTGTAATTTTGCAAACAATGTCAGTTAGCTGAAAGGTTCAGCATGTTTAAAGGAATCGTTATAATATAGGAATTATAACTACTTACCAGCAGTACTGCTATAGCATTTTCAACATTAATTGGTAACTACTACACTCATAACAATGTTTAAATGGTCTCCCTTGTAATTACGCTATGTATATTTTTGTTTAATTAGAGCACCGCAGCATATTTTTTTCCAAAGTTGTTTAAGTTTTTTCTCACATTTATTTAATATTTATACTTCAGAATAGTTATGGGGTCTAATTTAACCATTTTCGTACATTCAATGTTTTGTCAATTCCGGTTGATTACTTTTTATCATATACTTGTGCGCTCTAACACTTCAATATTGAAAGTCTGTCCTGTCTACTTGTCTGTGTATACATACGTCTGCAATCTTTCCAAACTATTGCATATATACAACTGATTTTTTATTTTATGAGCTACTTGGATATCAAGATTTGCGCAGGTGTTTAAATTGTTTTGATAGGACTATTGTGTACGGTAATGACAGAAAAAAATCTTAAAATGTTCTCAATGTCGTTGTGTTTATGTGTGGTACTAAATTATTAATCAATTATATGTATAATAAGGAGCTAAAAAATACTGAAACCATCTTTTCATAATCTATTCAGATTTATTAAATTGTAACGTTTTAAAAAATATTAGTTCTAATCTATAAATTGCGTCATAACAACACTCAACATAATCTGTAGTCGTTGGCATTAAAACCTAATAAAGAATAAATTTTTAAAGAAGTGCATGATATCAAGACTTTCATGGACATTAAACTAACATAAATTTGAAACTACGACATTCGTTCTATTCAGCATTTAGCTGTTAAATACTGCCAGGAGTTTCTTTAAGACTTGAGACGTGATACAAATGTTTGAGCACAGATTAATAGTGGAATAGATTTTGTCTAAGTACACATTGGGCTGGGTAAATAGGAGAGCTGCTTTTAATTGTAATTTGGTCTAGTAGTCTCCTTATACAATAATGACTTAAATTGAACAGATAACGTTGTATTGTTTTCGGAAAACACTCTGCTTTGGTTTGCTTCCCAGTGTAGATTTCCAAACAAAAATAATTTTACTATATTATCCGTTACCATCAACTGTATGACACCCGAAATTTGCACATAGTATTTGCTTTATCCGGAAGGATATTTTAAAGAAATGAATTTTAGATGAAACGTATTGACACAAATTATAGATAGTAGCCTGACTATTCTTCTATTGTTATTTATAATTTCTTTGATGAATTAAAAGGCAAAACTTACATGTTGAATAATTTCCAATAAAAAATTCTGAAACATTAAACGCTGAAAAACCTTATTCGTTTAGTTATATTATATGTATATACGTATATAGAATATGTAACTGACCCCCCAGGCAACATGAACTGATTAAGTTATATTTATGAAATATTTGAGTCAATTGAACACTTGCTTGTCTGATTTCAAAAACAGCGTTGTACGCTAGCGTTTGGACTCTGATCAATAGAAAACTATCGAAGAATCGAAAAGTGACGTCGTCAAAAGGTATAACCGTGGTATAATGATGATACGAGTTATGAGTATATATATTTCTAAAGTGAGGTCACTTTTCGATTCTACAAAAGTTTTCAATTGATCGGAGTCAAACGGCTTGTCGGTCATAAATGCCACTCAGGTGAATCCTTATTGCTTTACTCGGTATTACCAATAGGCTTCTACATTAGCTTTATTTCTTTTATCCCTCTAAGTAATATACTGATTTTCTGAAGCTTATTTTTTGACATCTTATAGTTAATTTCTATTTTGTTGTGGGGATAATATAACCACAGTTGGAGTACAAAATCTCTATATTTAAGAATCCAAAAGTTTTAAAATTATAATTAGTACCAATTTTACATCCATAATATAATTTCATTTACAGTGAGGTTAGATTTAGACTTTGAAACGCATGGATTTTTAATACTGATTTTGTTTTCCAGGTGTGGTATTACGCATAATCCGAAATAATCTATCCTGGTTTCAGGCTATAATAAATATACTATATGTATATTAGTTTTTTTTTATATTTTTTGTCTTTTGAATTCTCTAGTTGCTTCATGAATATCCATTATGTTACGACAAAAACATGTTTATTTAATAGATCCTAACATTTTTTTGTTCCTACAAAGCATTGTTTAGTATATCCTATTCGGCTGTCAGATGGTGATATATTAGCCTCTTAAAGAACTGCAAAGTATACTAATGTTAACTATAATATGTTATTATATTGTTTTCTTTCTGTCATGTTTGCATGATCAGATCTGCCTAAGGTCTGCAAGTGTTTTCTTCTTTCTATTCACCGCAACATTGAAAATAGATTTTATGAGCAGTTGATGAAAATTGTATAGAAGGTGGGTGAGTTACCAATTATGAATAACAGCGGAAATATTTAGCTGAAAATTAAAAATGTTTTTTGTGAATATATTTTTTCCCTTTAAAATCGTACTTCATTTATGAGGAGTTGAGCACTTGGGTGAAATTAACCTAGCGGGTGTATGTAACTAGGACAAAGCAGAAGCCATAAGTAAGTTAAAAACCTACTGTATTTGCCAACATTTGGTTTCTCACGGTATAGTGGCATGCGCGTACGAAATGTTCTGAAGATAAGGGTCGGACATGGTCCTAACAGTAAAACAGTAAAAATAATATTTAATTAAAACAGGGCTAATATAGAAATTTACATCAATTTGCCATCAGCATATTTTGCCTGATCCTAGAAAAAAATATTCAAAAGATCTAAGCCCCGAATGTGTGCTTAATGTGATGAAAAAACATCTTTGTAATTAACTCTTACTTAAGAACAAACCATTATTACATTTCTGGTAGGTGTGCTGAACATGTAAAAATCATTATTTCTAATACTGAACACTCATATCAAAGTTTTACAGAAAATATTTTCTGTGATATTAATCTCACACAACTAATAATCTTCTTCACTGTGTAAATGACAAAATTAATTAATCGGGTTTAAAGTATACAAATTATTTTATAAAAGTATTTAATAAAAGAATTACTTAGTTGTGTCATATTGTTTGATCAATAAATTGGGAAAATTTTATTATGAAATAACTAGGATACAAGTTTCTCTTTCTTAGATTGACTGCATTTTTTTGAACTAGGTATCACGCTACTCTCAAATAAATGTGTCAAAAAGATTATAGGCGATAATTATAATTATTTATCTTCCATAAGTTTAATTTTAAAAAAGTATATATTATTAAAAATATTTTTTTTACTTTCAAGGTCATTGGTATAAATATTAAAAAAATAAAAATTTGACCCTGATCAGCAAAGTTACCTTTTTAAAAATATGGATTACCACTTGTTTTCAGGGCTACTCACGATATCAGCTTTCAGCTTTTGGAGAAAAACGCGAATCACGATTTTGCCTCAACCTCATGACCACTTGTAGCCATTATTCCATTTAAATTATTTCGCTTATTTATATTATTCGGTAACCCAAATTACCACTATAATAAAATCGTAGAACAACTTTTTTTGATAAATTAACAAAAATATTTTTGTCATTTATGTCACACAGTTCTCTCTCATTTTAGTAACCATAATATAATGTTTGGTTCCCTACGAAGCAGGCGCCAAAAATGGGGCCCCCTATCTTACATACTACAAACTGATGTTTATAAAAAACTTATAAAAAGTTACAAACTAATGTATTAGACAAATGAAAACTTACTTATTAAACACTAACCACTCAAGTTCAATCGAAACCTTGTGGAACGTATCACGGTTTTACTTGTTAAGATTAGTAAATAGTAAATCATGCCTACTAAAATTAGTTCCTAATTTATTAACAGGCCATTTCCTTAACAGGTGGGTACATGTTATAGAATATTACAAAAGATACTGTGTTATAAATCATAAATTTTTAACAAACTTCTTCATAATAAAATTCATACATACAATGTCAATAGGACTAATTATTTATTCGGTAACAGCTACAAAACTTAGTTTGTGGTAGGCCATTAGTCTCGCTTGATGTATATATTATTATGTGATATCAACAGTTTCAAGACCGAACGTTGCCGTGTGCAACTATAATGCGCATCGCTAATGTATGTGCACTCACATCATCAATGTGTGTATACACTAGTAAACTGCCATTACCCCTTCAAATTGTCTATTATATTCCAAACAAAAGGGACAATGTATTGTAATGACATTTTAAGTGAGTGCTTAGGGTATTAATAACAGAAAAGCTTCGGGTGACATCCTTGATTCTGTTGTGAAAAGGAGAACAAACGATTGGGCCCTGAGGTCCCTTTGGGGACACATTTTTCTATTCAATGGAGTGGAATTAAATTACTGAGTATGCGACAATGGGTCGTTTAATGCATATAATAGGTTATTGAATATACCCAATAATGATGGTTTCCTCTCGAGCCATCCTAGGTACTTTTTATAAATCATTCCCGCTTGTGAGTGTTAAGAGTAGAGTGCTTCTCGAAGAAGGAGAATTAGGGTTATCTATTCATAGAATCATTTTGAATATAGATCTTATTAGCCGATATGGAATATTAAATGGTACTTGGCGAAAGAGTCCCTTTTATATTCATTTATGCCAATAAATTGGAAATTGTAGTTTTTGCAGTCACCAGGGAATTTATTTTGAAACAAGTAAAGAACAACTGTCGATAAAAACTTTAACATATAGCCTAGTCAATAAAGACATTTGACCTTGCAAAAAGTACAAACAAAATGAAAATTTAGGTTTGCATAGTTAAAAATATATGCTTCAAAATAAAAAAAAGTTTCGGTCACTAGGTCTGTCTGTTTTCCGGAAAATCTTGAAAGAAAATTTTTTTTTCAGTTTTTCTGCTATAATTTTTGAAATAATTAAAATAGAAAAAAATGTTCAAATCCAAAATTATAGTTCATAATTTTATCTACATATTTTGTCTAAAACGTTTTTTCATAAATTAAATAGTTTTCAAGATATAATTGATTTTCCCGAGACTAATTTTGTGGATGCGCGCGCATAGGTAAAAGTCTTTTTTTTTATTTACTCGATTGATTAATCAATAATTTAAGACATCAGCGAATAGGAAAATTTTAACAAAGTCACATAGGATGTAGAGAAAAGTCTCAGCTTTCCAGTGAAGAAACTCTCATTTTACAATAAATAAATTATATTGTTGAAAAGTGCGTTTTAATATACAAAAACCAGCTATAAAATAAGTATAAACATTTTTGTTTATAACTATTTTGTTAATAATTGCAAAGAAATTTCCTTTTAGATTTACTTTTATTAATATTTAAGTAAAGATAATATCACAATAAAAGTAGTCTCAACGTTATGGTTTAAAAATAAACAAATGTTAAAATTTGAGTTTTTTCACCACCTTAAATTTACGATTTTTTTTTGACTATTCATTTATTTATATCTTTGATGAAAATTAATTGAGAGTAATAAAATTTCGTTTACAAGTATATTAAAATGTTATCTTTCGAAAGGACTGCTCATTTGTACAAAAAATGTTATGATTTTTAAGTAATTTCAAATTAATGTACTCCGGTAACAAAAAAGTACTTATTTTGAAAAAACAAATACAACTTTTTTCTAAATGAATATTATGAACTTAAAATTTGGGAATATGTAAATGAATAGTTGTAGAATCGATTCCATATATATACATTGTCCCTATTAAACCGGTAAATACAAAGAAGGCCGAAAAAGACAGGTGAAAAAGCATGTATATATCACATGTTTGCGCGCCGGCAGCTGGAGAAAGGCGCGCATGCGCATAGCATAAAAAAGCAGACAAATTTAGTTTCTTTTCCTTGTCAGCGTTCTTTGAGCTTGGTTATATATATTGAAGATGACAATAATTTGAACGAAAATAACGAGGATTATGAAGGTATCAACGAACGGGATTGCTTAAATGAAATTGATTCAGATTGTACATCAGAAGAAGATGAAAACTTTCCATAAAATTGTAAATATAAACTTGTAATCATATCATTTTGAACTATTTTATACATTTTATCAAATAAATAAAATATTTTTTTCCTGAATTTAATTGTTTCTAAAGATTATTAACATCAAAAAACGAATAAAAACCTTTGTGTGGATGGAGATGTAGGTGGAAAACCTGTATTATCTTCACGAAAAATGAAGGTATCGATAAAAATTCAATTTTGTTGTAAACATCTAATAATAATGTACAAAATTCATATAAAATATTTTTTGATAGAGTGTGCATAAAATCGTTTTTATACACACTTTAAGATTTTTAATTCAATTTTATGCCCACTTCTATCAAAAAATATTGTTCGGTACACGTGCCAAAGTTATTTTTTGACTCGTGAGAGTTTTTACCCTCGCTTCGCTCGGGCAAAAATCCTCTCACTCGTCAAAAAAACAACTTAGGCACTTGTATCGAAAATAACTATTTTTCTATTTACTTAATTTTAAAAACTACAATAATAAATCCATGACCCATCATTGGAGTTATCAACTAGAGTGCATGGAAAATCGCGTATCTCTCCGTTGTAAATGTAGATATCAAAAAGTTTTTCAAATAAGTTTTTTGAAACACAATATTATCTACAAAATGGACTCAATTTTTTCCCGATATTTTAATTATTTCTAAAGATTCACATCAAAAAGTGATTAAAAAACCTTTGTGTGGATGGAGATGTAGGTGGAAATCCTGCATTATCTTCACGAAAAATCAAGGTATCAATAAAAATTCAATTGCGTTGTGAACTGCTAATAATAATGTACAAAATTCATATAAAACATTTTTTTCTATTTACATAATTTTAAAAAATACAATAACAATTGCATGAGCCAAAATTTGGATGTTCAACTATAGTACTTGGAAAATCGCGTATATCTCCGTAGAAAATTTAGATATCAAAAAATTTTTCAAATAAGTTTTGTTGATAATATCTTGAGCTACAATTTTGGATTTGACAAATTTTTTCTATTTTTATTATTTAAACAATTATAGCAGAAAAACTGAAAAAAAAAATTTTCTTTCACGATTTTCCGGAAAATAGACAGACCTAGCGTCCGAAACTTTTTTTTATTTTTAAACATATATTTTTAACTATCCAAACCCAAATTTTCATTTTGTTTGTACTTTTTGCAAGGTTTTAAGAGAATTTTGTTTAGTCTGACTAGGCTATAATTTAAATGTAAAATATGGTTAGGGTTTACTGGATATATTTTATTAGTTTTTATATCAGTAAACTTGTTAATTGAATTGTGGAAGTGTTACTTTCTGATCGTCAATCATAATGATCAAATGAAACTAGTTTCTTTGTTTTCTATCACTAAATTTATTCACAATACGTCACTGACTAGTTTCGACGCTTTTCAAACATATTCACATCAATGAAGCATTGAAACTAAATCATTTTAAACTGTAACAAGTACATAACTAGAACTGAACACAGCAAAAACACATTAAGAAATGAAATTTGATTACAAATTGAAATAGCAATGTAAAGCTTAAGTTATTTAATAATGGACCGAAAAACCCAAATCTAAATTAGTACTTCAAACAGATAGTTATTTTGAGGGTGAATCTGGTACTTAAGTAATTTATCTGGTTTACTTTTAATTTTTCATTCATGGGTATACCTTTGAAAATAACGCCTAAGCGTCAAAACTAGTGACGTATTCTGAATAAATTCAGTAATAGAAAACAAAAAATTAGTTTCATTTAAGCTTTAAAATTAATAGTACTTCATCAGTAAACTTTCATCGGCTTACGCAAATATTTCACAGTTTTCTCAGGAGAATAGTATGTATAAATGTATATTCACAGTAGGGGGATTAAATTATTGGTTTGCTATAGAGTGTTGATTTTTTTTAAAATATTTTCAGAAGAATTCTGTTTCAGTATATGGTAGAAGGACATACAACAAAATGATTCACTAAAAGAAGTTCGAACAAACATTTTTTAGAAGAAAGGTGTTTATCAATTTTTTGATCACTTAGGTCATTTCAATAACAAAAGTGATGTTGGATGGAAATCTCAAAGATTATAGCTGATTTTTTTTTAATTTAGTTAGTTAGTTTCTTGTTAATGAAGTTTGTGAACGTCATATACAGTTACTGCAAGTTATATCTATCTTTCACTATTCAAAAAGGAGAAGTCAGTATTATGATACTAAGAGAATAATTGAATAGAAATGATGTAAGACACATAAATAATATTCATAAAACGTCATAAAAAGTAATGATAACCATCTCCTTATTTTATTGATAATTTTATCTTTTAAATTTTTTTGACCATGGCTAAGTTTAAATAAAAATGGCGACTGGAAGCTCAATCTTCTTCCATGTTTTAGAAAAAAAGTAGTGCTTTGAAGCAATGTCGGATCTGTTTTAGGGTTACGGACTAATGAGGTCAAGATAGAAACCGTTCATGGATATATATGAACTTAGAAGTTTTTGAGTCTCTCTAAGTATTGCAGGCACTATATTGGGATATTTGCTATCCCTGCGGCGCTTCTACATTTACAGATAACAGGAAAAGTACATTTCCTTGGAATGAAGAGTGTGACCCGGCATTCCGACGACTGAAAGAGGCATTACGCTCAAGTCTAATTGTGACGTCTCCTAAGCAGTTTGACATGTTTGTGCTATACACTAGTGCAGGTAAAAGTAACAACTTTTAAATACTCGTACATATTCGAAACTCTTAGCCTAGCTCCTCGTTAGAAAGAATTCGTTACGCGTTGCTTTCGTTAGTCGTAATTTGAATAGCAGCAAGTAAATATAGGGTGCTAGTTAGTGAATATCTGTTATAACAATTAAATAATTATGTAATTTGGTAGTTCTTCTAAACTACTCATCATAATCAAAATCACAATTTCAATCCAAATTAATTGTCTAGAACTCATTTTTTCCATCTGCTGTGGCTTTATTGATACACATTGCTCCGACAAAATTTGAGCTGATTTTGCAATAAATCGTTCTGCTGGCACTGATGTAGCCATCAGGCATAAGTAATTTTATTCTAAAATAGTAAGCTCTGGGTATAACAGAGTTTATACCGCCACCATTTAAGTGGATTTTCTTTTCTATAAAAATATTTTTAATCTATATATTATCTTAGCATTATGATATTGTAGCACACGATTTTGCTGTTATGTCAAACCAATCTAAATTTTATCTACAGTCAATGAATTAATCTATTTCAACCCCAAAGAAAATATATTGAGTAAATCTAAATGGTTCTCTTTCATAGCTCTCTTTTCGAAATTATGTCTGTTGTTATACTATAGAAAAAGTCTCGTGAATATTGTTCAAACTATTAAAGCAAAATATATAATTTGAAAAATCCCAATATAAAGATACATATAATCAAGGATAGTACATAAAGGATTGCCCGACAGATGCAAATTTTAACAAATGCATAAGTCACAATGTGGCTGCTAATATATTCAGCACCTTAAGCTTTTTTAATTAAGTTGTTACCAATCTCACATTAAACAGATGAAACAACAGTAGGAAAACTCTTAAACTGTCAACAGACAAAGCGACACAACAACTCGAAACCCGGCCCAATACCCGGTTATACGTCACAAAGTGTCTGATTTTATTGGAAATTTTTTATCATTGATCAAGCAATCCTTTGTTAATTATCCTTGACCTATAATCAGTTATAAATGAAGCTTTATTTTCTTAAAATCATCACGACAAATTCGGTGTTTTAGTAGTACAGACTCCATTTCGGTAGAAATACTGAAATATCTGCAAATCAGAGACCACTGAGCGTAAGAAATTTACGTACGTTCAAAATCTTATCGTGTCGAAGCGAGTAACGAAAGTAACGATATGCGAGTCGGATCTTTCTGTGCTGTATTCCACGAATGGCAAACAATGACGTCTTAATAATATACTCAAAGCGAACCTTTCCAGTTTCTTATACCAGGCGTGCACCTAGAGTTTTTGCTATTAAATAACTAAGGTTTTACAATTAATGTGCTTGACAATTTTTTGCATGATTTCTTGATCCAAACAAGTTTATCAGTTATCTATTCTATTCCAACTATCTAACAATCTATAATTATTTAGAAATAATCTGCTGTTTTCTATAAAATATCTTATTGCAACATTACGTCAGTGTATATGACATCATTTAATCCCAACCACATGCCAAAACGGACTTAATTTTACTGCAACTGGAGTTAGGGGCTTACTCGCCAGCTGATACCTGTTAATGGTGCGTGCACACGGTGCGAGAAACCGTGCTAGAAACGTGCGTGAAGAGCATTCGTAGCTCGCATCTCGAATATTATATGAGTGAAGTGTCGACACGGTTCGAGGTATCTCGTGCTTTCATAAAGACATAACGTTCTCGTACGAAACTCGCATACCGTATACACGGTGCGAGAAATCACGAACGAGTAGATCTCGAATAAGAGTTGCATGCAAGCTCGTATCGAGCGTGCTCGAATGCCACCACGCAAATCTGTTTATGCACGTTAATTAGTTGATGTGCAAATTTCGTACGAGAACGCTGCAGCTTTCCAAAAAAATACGAGCTTTTTTAACTTATGGCAAAGTGGAATGAAGAGCAGATGTCCAGTTTTATTCAATTGTAAGAAATTCACACTTGCTTGTGGAAATAAAACTCTTCAAAGTACAAAAAGCGCGACAAACGACAGAGGGCTTTAAATAAGATAGTTGAAGACATGAAAATTCCGCTCACATTATTGTCAAGAGCTGAAAAAATAAAAATTCTGTGAAAAGCGGTTTGGCAATTTTATTACAACAAAATGTTGCACTTTATCCAGCAAAACATCAACCTGTTCTGGATTGAGGCAAAAAATATTTTTGAATGAAGAAATATTTTCATTTCTTAATTGGTGACAAAGTTGAAGGGAAACACCAAATTTTTGTATATGACCCTTACATTCTTGTTATGCTGAAAGAAACATTTGGCATGCGATGCGAGAAACGAACCTAAAGTAAATGTAGCGATTCGGTATTGGGAGTCTTATGGACTATTCGTTGTTCGTGCAAAACCTCTTAAGTGAAATTTTTCTGTTTTGTATTTAGTTCACCAATAATTTAGAAATACTGTTATCTATGAAACTGCATAAACTCAAAAGTCCATATACTAATACTTTAATATTTGTCTTAAAATATAAATTATCCCTAGGAGCAAAAACTGGAGCGCCATATTAAAAAACCAATGGTCTTTTGTCTCTCCAGAAAATTTATAAAATAGACTAAAGAGGTTATACACTTGAATCATCGACATACGATTTGTAACCGCTCTACTAGACACCGACGCCGGAAACGACTGACTGTATCACTAGAAAAGGACAACTAGCAATAATCAAGGCCTTTGACCATTGACCATTTTCTAAATATCTCTATCGTCGTAACATCCTAATCAGAACTGATCATGCAACACCCAAGAGATTTTTAAAGGATATCTGAGATTTTCATTCTGGTTTGTCTTCTAATTATGAGTACACTGAAATAGCATACTTTAAATTATTATACCACGCATACCATAATATTTAAAAGTGATATAAGAACGTTTGTCTGACAATCTTGAATCTGTGTATTCGTTGATATGTTATGGACTGACCAACAAAACCAACCAACAAGAATTATTTTCGCATAAATAAAATTATTATAATTTGAAAATTACAATTAACATTATTTGCTTAAGTTTAAAACTGACTGCTACCTGGGCTGGGTAGCACTTGGATGAAAGATTTCATTAAAATATTTTTTTTGGAAAAGATATTATTAATTGATATGTCAGATTTTCATTCTGGTTTGTCTGTCAGAGATCTAGTTATGGATATATTTCAACAGTACCAGTTAGTTAATAACGATGCACACTATACTATGTAAAAGACGATCTTCCTCATATTACTGAATAAATATCCCAAAAATATTTTTCAGTTCATTTGTTTTATGAGTATTTTAATATTCACATTTTTTGTTATTTTTTTTTAAACACATTAGCAATTTCAGTCTCTTTCACAGTTTGCTAAGCTGTAATGAAGAATTACTTTCTAAAACGAAAAATAAACAGAAAAACTACAAAATAACAAAAAATGTACATTTCATCTACACCGTCTCAGTTGAGAAATTTTAAAAATGCAAGCCTGCCTTAACTTCATACAAAGTATACCTTTCCTGTGTGGCTGCCTCAAATATTCAAAAGGTCGTATAAAGAATATTTGTCATATCAGGACTGCTTTAGTGCTTTTTGTGACATAAATATTATACATAGAGGAACTATCCGCTCGCTGAAAGAACATAGAAAAGAGCAGGCAATTTTCGGTATGGCGCTGAATGGAATTTTATTTAGGTGTAGTTTGCTGGAGGATATGCGATACAAGGTAAAAGGGAAAAACAAATTTATTTTTTATTATTACTCTGTCTTTTTATATTGCTATTCAGGATGTGCCATTATGCGAACTCAGGGGAGTGTGGAGCGTATTGAAAACATACCACCAGGGGAATATCAAATGAAAATTGCTGTGTAAAAGCAACGCTCTTTGGGCTGTTTTATGTTCGAATTGAAATTTAAAAAACGGCGAAAATTATAACAATGTAGCAGAGTGAAGATGAGAAATTCGCCATGGTCGGGTTATGTTGAAGGAATGGAAACACATGTATTATTGGTCATTTATAAGTTTAATTTATCCTGATTTGTATCAGAGGTAATAGTTATTTAAATTTCATTAATATGAACATTCGTATACCTAAACTAGGAATTTAAATTTAGTTTAAGTTTAAATTGTTCTGGAACTAGGCATTTTCGAGGGAATGATAGATCTGATGAGTTTTCAACACTTTCATAGCAAATTTCGGGAAATGAGACTCAGGCTGTGTAACATGAAAAGTTTAAGATGCCATTATCCGGCCTATAATTATTCTCTGTACAAAATTTTAATTTGATTGGACTATATTAAACAGTAAATCTAACCTAATTATGCGATATAAAAAATTTTAGAACCTAGTTCTAAAATTTACCCAAAGCCTGTGATGACATTCCTCATAACACAAGAAATATATTTTTTAGAAAAATGTCCCCTAGAATGCTGTAGAAACCACGGACGAACCTGTCATTGTTAAATAACTATGCTGGTTTTGAATTTTTTTATTGGTTTCTTAGATAATGGAATCTTTACCCGACATTAAAAAAAAACGCTTATATATTTAATTTATAGCTAAAACATTCTTATTAACTGAAAGGGTAGCTCTGGTAGTTTTTGCAAAATTTCAGTCAATCCTATGGAAGACATATTTGTTTGAAAGCCATATGACTTCACCAGATGACCCTATCATTAGGATTTTTTTTAAATTAAAGTATAAATACACATGAGTACTGAAAACATTTGGCCATTCCATATATTTTTCCGGGACCAGTCCAATGAAAAAATTGCTAAGGGGTGGTACCTGTGTATCTATATCCTTATAATAAATAATCTTAATGCAAATTTTAATTTTAGGCAGACACATATTAATATTTCTAGCATAACAAGGATTTATGTAATAAATTTAGCAAAATGGAGTATCTAAACTCCATTTAGACAGACACTGATGATAATTATAGTGCAATAATTTTTTAATATGCAAAAGGCATACCTATTTTAAATTTAAATAAAAAATCCAAATTTACCTTCTGTATTCATGGATTTTTTAAAACATAAGCAAATAATAGTAGGTTCCCTGGTTTGCACTTTCAGATCATTTTATATTTTATTATTATATAAAAATGAAACGTTTATACAAATTAATAATATTTAATAATAGAAAAAAAATGGTATTCTTCAATTAATTAATAACGCAATTTTTATGTTGTTCCATTCAGATTTCTGTTCTTTAGATATATATGTTTTTTTCTTTTATTGAAATATTTACAAACGGAATATTTATGATTGCTCCCTCGTTATCATTTGTGACTAATTGGAGTTTAGGTATTTTATTTTGCTAAATTTATTACATAAATCCATATCATTAAATAAATATAAATTATGTCTGCTTAAAATTAAAATTTGCATTAAGATTATTGATTATAAGGGTATAATGACACAGGTATCACCCCTTAGCGATTGTTCGAATAGACTCTTCAGAAAAATTGATATGGAATGACGAAATATACTCAATACGTATATGTATTTATACTTTAAATTTTAAAAAAGTGAGATGAGGGGCCTCGAGATGAAGTCTTCAACTTTCCAACGGTGGTTTATTCATAATAATAGCTACCGGGGTTATAGTATTTATTTTTAGCTCATGAATAGGGTATGAGAAGATCTATCGCTTCATTTAATAAGAATGTTTTAGCTATAAAATAAAAAAATATAAGCAATTATTTTTTTTTTGTTGGAATTTTGGGTAAATATTCCATTTCTAAGAAACGAATTCACGAAGTTGAGCACTTAGTATCTCATTTTGTAGGTTTTTTGTTTCTCTTTAACATTGCCTAGAGTAGTAACCACCGTTCCGTAGATTGATTTTGTGTAAAAAGGTAAAAACTAAATTGGTATCGATTTTTCACCGATTATTTGTTATATAACAAAAACGCTTTGATAAAAAATGCTCAATTTTATGTTAATTAGTCATGTTTTATCAATAGAACAAGTTGATGTCGGTTTTGTTCTACTATTAATTATGCCCCGTGTTTTCGTAAATGACCAATGCTCACTTTAATCATTGATCTGTGAGAATAATGACTTACCTTTCTCCTGAAGGAAAAACTGTATGTGTTTCGTAATACGTACTTGTACCAACATAAACCTAAAACTAAAGAAACCCTCTACATTATTCTATTTGTTTAGTTATTTTTGCAAAAAAATATCACCTGAAAAAATATATTCACCGATATAATTTGATACGAATTATCCTGTTAATTTCCACGAAAATATATTTATTTATTTATTTATTCTCTTTACAAACACCAAATAGGTACTTACATGTGAAGGATTAAACAGTACACAAGTATTTGACAATGTCACAGACATGCCAATATCATGAAGGGATTGCATCCTGATGCAGCAATAATATGCGCCTAAGCTCACCAAATTTGATGTTAAATAGGTCAGGAACTATGTTATTGGACAGCATATCATTGCAGACACTGAGTAGATAAGTGAAGGGCGAAGGGCTTCCGTTGTTAATGTAGAAGAGATTAGATGAGAGTAGTCTTAAGCTAATTTTGGGGACCCTAAACTTAACGCTATTGATCAAGCCACAATCGAAATATTTTCTGTTATTTAGAATGTTATATATAAAGATAACAGCATGGGTCTTTCTCCTCGTACTCAAAGAACAGAGATCGAAGGTTGCCAACATTGATCTATAAGATACCATCAAGGGATATATGCCATTCTCTTTGATATAGAGATAGCGCAGAAAACGTTTTTGAACTTTTTCAATTTCGTTACTTTGGGTGTAACAATTTGGTGACCAAATGTTAGAGGCATACTCAAGGTGAGGCCTCACCATAGATGTATAAAGTCGTATGGTTGTTTTTACACTCAAATTTTGGCTATTACGTATGACAAATCCAAGAACTTTGTATGCCTTGTTTATCAGATAGCTGAAATGGGTATTGAATTTGAAGTTATCTTGAAAGACTATCCCCAGATCTTTAACCTCTTTACACCTCTTAACCTTACAATTTCCAATGTAATAGTCTTCCATAGATATATTGACTTTTCGGGAGAAGGAAACAACACAACATTTTTGGGTATTAACAAACATTTTGTTTTCTCTAAACCAATTAAGAGCCAAATTTAAGTCGTTTTGAAGTGCAACAACATCATTTATGCCATTAATGGGTTTAAATAGTTTGAAATCATCAGCAAACAACAACCCAACGCAGGTCTTCAGGCTATCGGGTAAGTCATTGATAAAAATCAAAAACAAGAGAGGACCCAAGATGCTACTCTGCGGTACTCCTGAGGTGGCAATATAATGACGGGAGAAGACAGTACCTATCTTTATCCTTTGGGTTCGTGCGAGTAAGTATGAAGTTATGAATGACAATACTTCACTTGAAAAACCAAGAACCGACAGTTTTTTTATCAAGACACTGAAATCCACCTTATCATATGCATTCGCACAATCTGTGTATATGACATCCAGCTGTTGTTTGTTTAGAATTGCCTCCGATACATATTCAGAGAAGATACAGAGATTTGTAACTGTTGACTTGTTAGGAAGAAAACCATGTTGGTATTTTGAAATTTTGTCAGCTATGTGGGTAAGTATGAAGTTATATATAATTTTTTCAAATATTTTGGCTAAGCTGTTTAATAAGCTGATAGGTCGATAGTCATGAATATTTTCCCTCCGCCCCTTTTTGAAAATTGGGGTTACAATTGCTTCTTTAAACTTATCAGGAAACCATCGCTGCTTTAGATTAAAGATATATTTTAGAGGAGTAACCAACAGATCGGCACACCCCTTATAGATATATGGTGGTATATCATCAGGGCCAGTTGTTTTTTTGGGCTTCAAACTTTTTATGCTGGAAAGAATGTCATTATCAGTTATTTCAAGAAAACTAAAACCCCCTCTATAATAAAGATCTTGCTGATCGATCGTACTTGGTTCAAACACAGAATGAAAATATTGTGCAAAGGCATCTGCAATGCTTTGTTCATCGGTTAAGTTAACGTTATTCGAAGTCATCCTCCGTGGCACACAACCATCATGTGATTTGCCTCGAAAGAATGACCAGAAGGTACTGGGATCTCTATTGATATTATTGTCAATTGTCTTTTTATAATTTTCAAAATCTGTCCTGGTCTGTTTTTTAATATCACACCTCAATAACCTGTACTCATTGACATTTGATAGGTTTGCCTTACCTCTCGTTTTAAGAGCATGTAGGTGGTTTTTCTTTCTGATCATTTGCACTAAATTGAATGTGAACCAGGGAGGATACTTTCTAAACTTCGACGCGTTTCTCACTATGTATTTAGGAATAGATGCGTCCAAACATCTGTACAAGTTTGAGTAAAAGCTATTTACACTTTTATTAACATCATCACATGCTAGTACGTCTGACCAGTCACAATCGCTTAAAAGATTGAATAATAAGAGAAAATTGCCTTTAGCGAAATTGTATTTGTACTTTTTCGGGAAGGGACTCACTTTTTGCTCTCTCTGCAATTATAACGAGATATTTAGTGCTGGATGATAAGCATCCTCTTTGAGAAGAGGACTGTCTGACCGTTTTACTCCAACTTCGAGGTTAGAGATAACCAAATCCAAGTTCCTGTTCATAAAATTTTTAACTGAGTTCAGCTGTTGCAATTCATATAGGCTCAAGAATTGCTGCATCAGAAGACTTTTATCATCTGAACCTAACTGAAAGTTAGGCAGATTAAAATCACCTAATATTAAAGTCTTATGATCTAGAGTGGATAGAATATTCTCAAATATATCTAAAAATTTTTCTAGGTAATCAGTACTACTATTAGGTCTAATATAAACAATACATACATATATAAAAGATTTTTTTAGTTTGATTTTAATTAATATAGCTTCATTATCACAGTTAATGTTTATTACCTCATAAGAGATGTCTTTTTTAATTGCAAAAAGCACACCACCCCCTCTGGTAAGTTCTTGACTTTTCCTGTCTCTCCTTATGACTGCATACCTTTCATCAAATAGCTCGGGATTATAGATACCATCACAAAGCCAGGTCTCTGTGAGAGCTATTACATCATACTCTTCAGATAGGACACTACTATACAGACTCTCAGTTTTGGTTCTTAGACCTCGAACATTCTGATAGTACACAGTAAGTTTACGCGCACCAGCAGGACTGGCAGTATTTACAGTTGGGGTGTATATAGCACATTTGTTTGTAGTCATTATTGAGGACCCAATTCCTGATTTGGCATCCTCTTCTTGGCAAAAAAATGTGAAATGACTGCACCACTAGGCCATATCTCTTTTTTCCAGGCAGTAGCTAGATTTTCTTTCCATATATTTACCTTTACTGATGCATAGATATCCGGATGCTTAGACTGATGTGGCTCACAGGTAACTTCTGGGAAGTTTCGGGCTAAGAACTTTTGCAAATCCTCTGGCTTGGTATTTGGTTTTAATCGAGACACATGTAAAGACAATGATTGAGGCACCCCCTCTACACTTTTGTTAGTTTCGTGTTTCCCAACCAAGAATTTTCGTGATCTTTTGCTTCGATTTCTGGGCTTAACAAAACCATCACTACCGGTTAAGTCCTGCATAGGACTTTCAAGATTTTGAATTTCTTTCATGACCTGCAGCTGGGTGGCTTGTAAGACGGCCGTATTTACGCTACTGTTTGTCAAGAGAGCCTTGGGGTTCCCATTTTTTGTTTTTTTATGATTGGTGGTGTCGGAATTTCTGTTGACGTATGGCGTTTTTGCGGTTGATGGCCCAAGATTGGCGGCAACTGTTGTTGCATACGTCTTTGCAGTACTGTTTCCCTGTTGTATGGGCACCATCTGCTTACAGCTTTCACTTTTTTGCCCGTGACCATCTTTGATATTGTTACACGTGCAAGTAGCAATTTTTTCCTCAAAGTTGCTAATAAGCCCTTTTTGCAAATCGCTAGAGTAATTTTTCTCAGCTAAGAGTTGGCCTTTCAGTAAGATTTCTTTTTTTAAATAATCAATTTCTTTCACCAACAACATTTCAGCGTTAGGTTTTGGTTTGATGCCTTCTTCTACAAACTCCGTGCACTTCAATTTACATCCGTCACAAAACCAGAAGATGTTGGTATTTTCCACTATGAGCTTTTGCCATGATTCCTTAATGGCTACACATCCAAAGTGAAACTTAAGTTTGCAAAGCTTACATGCTACAAACTTCGTTTTCACTATAAAATTGTCAAGGCACGATTCACATGAGTCTGTGTCACTCGCCATTATAATGATAAAACTTAATTAACACACCAATGAATTTTCGTATGGCATTTCTTAGTTTGTTCACAATTTTAGGCCCAAGCAGACAATTGTTCTCAATACAGTTGTTTCACAGATGTTGTACACTTCGAGCACAAATATACCGTTGTACGTACCCGCAGCCCTTTTGGGCCCGTAAGATTATTGCGTTCGTCCCTTCAACCGATTGAATGTTTTAAAAGAGTAGACTTTGTAAGGCATATATAATGAACAGATTGATTTTATTAATAAATCATTGATGGATTTCACTAAGGTGATTTTTTTTAAACACACACTTACAATTTATACGTTACTTTATTTAGTATTTAGTTTTTTCCGGGACGATTAGAATAAACCGAAAGTTTTAGAGATTTTTAGGAGGGCTGTAAGAGCGTGACCATCTTGCCCGACGACCGACCGACTTATTGTATTGATGTAGATATCAATTTTAGACAGTTTAAAAAATTTTTGTGCAAGTTTTTCCTATGGGTTCTTGCTGTTACTACCCTACATTCCTTTCCGAAAATGTGACGTAACCTATTACAGATATTTATCACGTCTTATCAGGCTCCCTGTAATTCGCTTCATGGCTATCGCTGGCCAGTGTTTAGTTTTTGTTTAATTTCGGTACTACGTTCCATAATAACACCAGCCCAGAAAAAACATTTATGTGAACTTTAGCTGTAACATAAGGTCTTCGATGTATTTTTGGCCCCTGAACTCAAATTCAGAGTCAGATTTGCTCCATCAGACTTTTTAAAGAATTAAAGTGGGATGGAGCGAATCTTACCATGTATTAGAGTTCGGAAGAAAACAACTTTGTAACTGTTTTTATTTTCATATATTTTTTTGCATCTTGAATATGTCTCCAAAAGAGGAGTCGAAACGTCGAAAATTAAATTTTTTTAATAAATTTAGATATTAGTTATGTTATCAATACTGTTACAAAATTCTATATAATATCATTAGTCTTGATTAGAATACGCAGCATTCCTGTTTCTGTTATTACAAGTATAAAAAAAGTGAAAGCAGTATATTAATTGAGTGTTAATTTTAATTGTAACAAAGATCAACTATAACCCACTGTTACGTTACTGGCACTTCAAACTTGTGCAGATTATTCTTAATCCCACTGATATCCCTGCTTAATGAAGATTCTGTTACTATCTCACTTTTATGTTAACGGTTATTAGTACAAGGTATTTGGAATTAATGAAATTGTGAAATGGAGTTCGAAGCATATTGCAGGTAATAATGTCTAATGAGGGTTTCATCTAACAGAGAATTAAACCGACCACATTCATGTGGAATTTTATTTCAAAAACCTTTACCAATAAACTTTAACTTATTCGCAGTTCTTAGTTGAGTAGTTTAATTAACAACAATGTAACAAAATATATTTAAACACTAGTTGTGTAATTGTTTAGAGATTAGGGACAGTTTACTTGCAGTACCGACATTTGTTTATAGAGTTTAGGTATATTAGTAAATTTTCAATGTCTTAAGGATCTTAAAGGTATAACTATGTAAACTAACATTTGATTTCAATGATTATTGTAAATATAACTTATTTTTTTGTATTTACGTGCATTACTGAAAATTTTACTTACTACACCATTTATCATTTACTTAATTAACAGAGTAAATCACAGACAAAGCTTGAGTATTTCATAAATTTTAATTAACTACACAATTGACTCTCGCCAAATCCTGTAGTTTAATTTAGGGAGATAAAGGGAGCATTTGTTTTTGACTGATTTTATTATTCACCAAGTTAGGTTAGTTTAAGTTAGCAAGTTGACTTAAATGTCATAAATCAAACTTTTAATTAGCAATTTACATTTTCAATACATGTTTTAAAGCCACTGACAACGAAGTCAGAATCGACTTTGAAACGTTTGGTTTTTCTTTCAATTTACAGCTTTTTATTTAGATTGTGATGTTAATTCCCCAGAAAACAGAAAAAAATCAAGAATATGCCGGAAATAACATTTAGAAGACAACCCATACATTTTTTCAATTTATTTTGAACTGTTCTGTCAAAAACAGAAAAAAAACAGTTTTGTTTGAGCGCTTTCAAAGGCATATAACTTCCTAAGGTTAAGTTTTAGGGCACCGGTTAATAGGGACTTTTTGGCTTATTTCAATAAGTTCCATACACAGCAGAAGTTTGGAATCCTAGCTTAGAAACACCCTGTATAATATGTACCTGAAAAAAGAGCTCTTTCAGTAAAATATTTTTGAAAAATTTTAGATTTTACAAATATTGTATATGAGGGTATGAGACGACTTATTAACTGTTACCAAGTAGTGCTACAGTTTTAATAAGACTCAAAACTTCTTAAATAAAAATAATAATTATTAAATACTTGGAAAACAAGGGGTTTTCTTAATTCAACCATTTGGCTGACATAAAAACTCCCTATTCTTTATTGTATGGTCCAGTGCGTGATTGCCTGTCTCTCAAAGGCCGCCTCCTCAGATAGCGGGGATTCCTCACAGTTATAGTTGGTACTGAGGATATCAAATACCCAAGGCGAACCAAAACTTGGACTGAGTGGCGACAGCTGGCTAAAACTGAACATAGGGCTCGATCCCCAAAGTCCTCCCTGGTCACCTCTAAGAAAGCAAATGACGTAGGGAGAGCCCATATTGAGTAAAGATATATTTACTCACTGGCAGAGCCACAGTTTATATAATGTAGAAAGACAGGAGAAACTACTACACAACTTTTCAATCCCAACAATAGTCACGAGTAGAATTAAAGAAATGCTCTATAATCCGCGGCAGCCTTTATATTGTCAAGGGGTGGGAAAAATACCCTCTAGTAGGTTCCTGCGAAAAGTGGGATTTAAATTTAAGACAATGAATGCATTAAAAAGTACATTAAAAAAAAACAAGAACCGACATTAATAAAAGTAATTTAAGTTAAATTCATAAAATATTTTTTTCTGCAAGATTTATACACTGTTTTTGAAGTCGTTGCCAAGTTGAACAGACAACTTTACTTATTATTATATATATGGATGAAAATCAATTTTACACTGAAAATGAAAGTTGTTATTAAACTATATAAACAAAGAAGAAAACGAAATTTCATCATGTACGTCCCAAATTCTTTTACTTCGAACCGTATGTAATAAAAATATTTTCTGCTTATTAGTTAAGTTTTTATGTCGATTTTTCTTTTCTAAAAATATATTTATTGTTCAATTTTTAGCGATGTAATTGCTTAATTGCATGCAATTCTCAATTCAAAATAGCATTTTCGATGTTGGCAGAAATAAGTTATTTTACTTTTAAGCAGACATCATTATTTTGATCAATCTCTGTATGTTTTAAGTCTGTTAATTATCAAAGAATGTGATCCAATTCCTATTACATTCATATAATTTTATAATAAATCAGGTTTTCCTACTAAAAATCTTGGTACAACTAAAGACGGTACTTGGCGTGATATTCGAATTTGAAATTATTGATGTATCAGGCGGTTTAAAATTGAGCCCGTATCCTTTACTTAAAACTGCACCAAACCACTAGATTTATATGAATGTGTGATTGACAAATTGGACTCGCATTTTTTTTTTCTTCAGTACTCACTTTCGTGAAAGTATTCCAAAGTTTGTCGATTATCTGCCTTACAATAACAAGAATTTACATAAAAATACTTTTATTTTGAAAGATGGATGCTGATTTTTTGTTAAAACTTTACCTAATTGATATATAATTACAAAATTAAAAAACTTGCTTCTGTCAGCTATTTTTGCAGTTTGTTCTGACACCCTATGTCCCATTGTTACGGAATACCACTTACTGTATGTACCGTTGCATTGAACCCCTTTCGAAAAGCATGTATTATGATCACATTTGACCTTGATGCAGACGCAGATAGACTGTACGGACACGGCTTCAGCGATAGTGGTGCTGTGGATCTAAGTGTGAACGACGATTTCCTGGATAGTCCATACCAACTGTTCAGGCAAGTACCATATTTACAAACCGGAAGATGAAGTGAATTACTATACAAGCTGCTGCGTGAAGTCTTGGACTTAACGGTTCTCACCCGGAATCTAGCCCAGTTCATCTATATATATATACTAGTGGTGGCCCAGTGGTCGAAATTCAACCCTATTTCATCAAATTGTGAACATTACTTAGGTTCGTTTGTCAAAAGTATATGTCTATCAGAAATATATATATATATATATATATTTATATATATATATATATATATATATATATATATATATATATATATATATATATATATATATGTCCAACAACTTTATAAAAACTATAATCTTTAATATATTTTGTGTTGTCCACTCTAGTTACAACATACACTCGGAAGATTGTGAAAATAATGTAGTAATAAAATAATTAACCATTTTCTAAGGAAAAATATATTCAATAAAAATATATTTCTTTGTAAAATAGACGTATGTACCTAACTTACCATAAGAAATCAGTATACGCATTGAATTTCTTTATTTTTAAATACACATCCTTAAAATGTCCATGACATGTTTATTTTAGGTAAAAGCCACCTTGCAATAAAACCAGCATTTTGCACGAATGGAACCATGTGATATAAAATAAATTGTTTATTAGATAAAATGCATGAACACAAAACAGTAACTAACTGATTCTATATCTAAAAATAATTATAATAATAAAAATTTAAATATATTCAAATATGTAGTTATAATTTTTAACATAATAAAATAAATCCGTTTAAAAATATCAATATTATATTAAGTAATAAATTAATTTTGATTGTAATATTTAAAACATTAGTTAATACCGACATTTATCAAAAACATTATTGATTTGAGACTGAAAATTTTCAATAGTCTTAAAGTAAGAAATAAAACGAAATAGAAAGCTCGTAGGCAGAAAATGAAATCAACCAACTCAAAAGTTAGTATGAAGGTGTTATATCTACAATTACAATCCGAATAACAACAAAACATAAGTACTCCTACATATTAATAAACCTTCGACCAAAATCTTAAGGTTTAATATAATTTCATTAACTTAAGTGAAACTAATAGTAAGCCATGACTAGTTCTGTTTTGTATGGAAAATATAAAGAAATATAAGCTCATGCTGTTAATTAATGATAAATAAGTAATACTCATCTTTGTTAGAAACTTTTTGCAGTGAACGAAGCTGCAAACTTAAATTTTACACATTGAATTTACAATTTACTTTTCCAGCGTGCTATAATAATCTTACACCAAACAATATTATGAAATTTCAAAATTCAAATTAAGACGCTATATCAAAGATAGCCATGAGCAGGGCTGCCAGATCTAACGTTTTGTATTGAATATTACAATCAGTGCAATAATTCACATTTTTTGTAATCTTATTAAAATTATATGAAATTTATACGGTAAAGATTGAAAGTATATTTAAATTGAAAGTATAACATTTAAATTAATAAAATATTATCAGAAATAAATTCATCAAATGCAACATAATTCTTATTTTAGTTGATAAACCATATTTACAAAGCAATGAAAGTTGCAAACTTGCGATAGCCCAATGAATGGCCATTATTATGTAATACAAATTTTCCTGGGTACTATTTCTAAAGTATGACGATGTAGAATAACTTTAGGAACGGGTCAAAATTTGTTACTATTTAGTTTAATTGAATTCGACTTAGACTAGAGATTGCTTTGAGTTTGGAGTTATAGAGGTAGAGATGGTGCTGGACGTGATAGAGGACCAATGGACAAGAATCCAAGAGCATTGTACAATGCCTAAAAGTGGAATGAAGAAACTGATCGAGTTAGCATTTTCATCCACATATTTCAGTGCCAATGGAGTTTACTACAAACAACTTAGGGGTACCCCAATGGGCTCAATTTTATCTCCCATATTAGCTCAGTTGGTGATGGATAAGCTAATGAACATCAGAATCCCAAAGCTACCTTTTTCAGTTCAGTTCTGCAAAAAATATGTAGATGACCTCATCCTTGCAATACCAACAGGTTCCAGTAACACTGTATTGGAGATTTTTAACAGCTTTCATCCACGGCTACAATTTACAGTTGAGAAAGAAACAGACAGTGCTGTTCCCTTTTTGGATATGAAAGTAATAAGAGAAGAAAACTCTATCAAAACAGAATGGTATAGAAAACCAACATGTGCAGGTAGAACATTAACTTTAAATCGTACCACCCATTGAGAATGAAGCTGAATGTTGTAACAAACATGAAAACGAGAATCACAAGAGTTACACATCACACACTCATACATAAGAACCTGCAAATTTTGGTTGAATTGATGATGGAGAATGGATACCCGAGAAGGTTGCTCAAGAAACTGATCTTCAACACACCCATAAGGAGAGATGCACAAGATGAAAACCCAATCAGGCATGTTAATGATAAAGATATTCAACAGGACAACAGTAACCCCAAAAAGATGATAGTGCTACCATATCAAGAAACCCTCACTAATAAACTAAAATCACTTATTGATCTAACTGAATTCAAAGTAGCCACCAAAAACATAAAAGTGTCCAGGGAAGTGTACACAAAAGTGTAGACAAAGACCAAAGACAAGACACACACACTTAAACTTAGCAATGTGGTGTACAGTATCCTATGCACAAACTGCCAAACAGTATACATCGGGGAGACCGGCCGTACCCTCAGCAAGAGACTAACTTCACACAAAAGTGATTCAAAACGGAACATTCAAGCTTATGCTTTGGCAACACATGAAAATAATACAGGACACCAGATGGATTAAGAACGAGTGCAGGTTTTGGAAGTGGAGAACTCAAATAAGAAAAGGAAGTATTTGGAAATGGTTCACATTTTTCAAGAGGGCAACACATTGAACTCCAAAAAAGACATAGATAAGCTCAGTGCCATTTATGCCTACCTATTAGAAAGGAAAAAAAAAACAACAAGACTCAAAAATTATTGTACAGAACATCAGTAGTTAAAATTCTAATTGTTTTTTAAATTCATTTTGATTTCTACACAGCAACCAAAATGTTATTAATTTCAAATTTGTGTTTCCCTAGTGTCATAATTTTTAATGTTGTAGAGCAGTATTGTAATTTCTTTGTATCGTGATAACTGTCACACGAGACCACAGCACGAGACACTGACTTGCTTCATAGAACTTGACATTTTCAAGCTGATTGACAGTGACGTATTCTTTTGGCGGTATAACCTAAATTTGGTCTAAATTGCTCACCTTAAACTTTAGACTGACAGGATGCATCTCCTTTTCTGAATTTTAATTTTTTAACAATACTTTAATTTTTACTAGATATTAATAAGTTTGTGTAAAATATTGAATGTGATTTTGTTTTATAAATCTTAACATCATTTCCCCGGGATTTCGCCATTCACACATTTACAGTCGCTAAGTACCATAGTAGAACATCTGACATGAATATCTCACATCTTTATAAGTATTGTACTTTCTGTCGGATATTAGCTAATATATATATATATATATATATATATATATATATATATATATATATATATATATATATTAGTGCAATTACTTACCTTTTATTGCAAAATAGATTGCGAGCGTCATGGGTAAAATAATGTGATACCTTAATGAGTTTGTTCATAGTATAATTACTTCAAACATGCCTTTACGGAAATTAATACTAATAGTAAGTACCTAAGTAACATTTTAAAAGCTGACATTTTTTTAACAGATTCCTATACATGTTTGAACTTTTAACAAAATATTCAGATACATAGTAGACTCCTCATTCAAAGAAAAAAAAATTAAAACCTTTCTTCTAGAAATGAGTGATGATTTTAAGGATTCGATATTTAGATTTTAGAGAACATCCAATTATAACAAAAATAATAATAAAATTTTAACAAATAACAAATACAATACATTTCTCAGATTTTTTCTGTAAATATTTCCGAGAATCCCTTAATTTATTTCTTCAGCAACCATTATCAAGTAAGGTGCCTATTAAATGTACTTGCAATTTGCTTCTACCTTCTTAAACCATTTAATTATTTTACTATTCTAACGACCTTGGAATAAGCCAATCATTGAATAATTATATATCATCTTGTTAACAAGACGAAACTTTCACAACCACTAAGAGCCAATTTCGCATATCTGAATAATTGGAACAGAATACTTGTTCTTAGTTTATAGTTAGTTATAAACTTGGTCACAAGCTCAAATTTCCAAAGATTCACCGGAGCTTTGGAAACCGTCATTTCCATCCAACCCTACTCTCAGCACATCACATCATCGGCAGGCAGTTTACCCAGTGTAAAACAAATTGTGTGTCGTCCAAGCATGTGAGTAGAACGTCCATGATGCAACCGGCATACGGAAATAAAGGGATGCTCTCGATGAAAGGCTAGCATGCTTTAGACGGAATATGGAACTAGCCCAAGGGTTATCTTGCTAAGTCAGAGCTTTTGTCAGAATACAGGAAATTATTAGCGTTGCACCCTGAGGAGGTGTCCTTTATTTCCATACAAGGTCTCTCATCTCCTCACACGAGCTGGAGACGGAGGCAGAAAGAAAAGTGGAGCATAAAAAGTAACGGGTAGTATAAAAATATATCGTCAAATGGAATCTTAAAACACACAATATAATAATGGGCCTGTGTTTTGAATTTTATGACGTATCCTTTTCTATCTTAAACATTATAAATAAAGATACATAACCTACACAATACTGGGTAAATAAATTCAATATAGAAATTGTTTGTCAAATGTAAAGCAAGTAAAATTATATTTACAATAATTAATAATTGCTTTTAATTATTTTCGATTATAGGAAAACAGTTTGTAGTTCAAACTCATACCTCAACAAAAACGCCAATAAAGGTTATTTAATCTATTGACGCTATTATATTTTTTAATCATATGCCGAGTGATTTTGTGTTATAAAAAAATTAAGTACTCAAATGGGGACAATTTTTTTCAGTATTATTTAAATGTCAGGCCATTAGTTAACCTCATTGTGGTTGCATAACAATCGGTGTATTAATAAGAAAATATGCTTGGAATCAAATTTTTAAGAAAATCAAGATGCGTAGGGTTTATGTATTTAAACCATATCTCGGAACATAAATTCTTAACAGTTAAGTTGGAATAATAAGTTTGTTAATTAGGCAGCGCCTACAGCATTAGGAAATGTTATTGCTTTTACAGTTTTGTTTTACGCTAGACGCTTTTCAAATAATCGAGACGGGAAAAAATTCCACGAGAAGTACAGAGCTAGAGAAATTTTTCTGAAAACTAAATCTAACTGGAAATCCACAATTTCTACCTTTGTACAAATGGAACAATTCTATCCCTATAAAGATATTTAGCACATATGTACAACATTGCACTCCTGAAGAAAAAAAGGCTTCAACTTCCAGTTCTACTAAGCCTAGAAGGGCCAGTTACGAACATGAACCAAAACAAACAAAAAAACACAACCAGTATACAAGAACTACTGACGCTGATAGTTAAGTATAAGAATGAATAGTATTCACTTTAGCTACGTCTATCGTAACAAGAAGTAATAATCGCGAAGCTATAAAGAACAAACAACTAAAAGTACCAGAAATTGTGGAAGATACAATGAAACTTATATTACAGAATTCATGAAGAGAAAAAGAACAGGAAACTGTGAACTCTCTACACAACTTACAACATATCCAGTCCGCTCGATTCCATATAAAACTAGATGAATGGACAAGTCGGAGATATTATAAGTACTATCCGCATTCACTCCACAGATGGAAATTTTATAATTTGTGTCTAGTTTATTTCCAGGCAATCTCAGGCACCATTGTTAAAAAACATTTTAAAGTTAAAGCGATGACCCAAGATCATGACTCAGAATTATATGGGAGAAGGTCTGGTAATGAAAGTTATGATGAATGAAATATTTGTGAAGTTGCAAAATGCGCGATAAAGAAGTCACTAAAAGTTTGAATGTGTCTTCTGTATAGAATGATGATATTATCGCCGGACTAAAAAAAGGTTACTGAACGCACTTTGTCCTATAAAAGTCTCTCTTGAAGCACGCTCAAAAAAAGATGCAACAATTCTGTCATCCGATGCAATAATAAATTTTTGTTTAATAAACGACGAACAGTTTAATGAAATATCTTCACAACCCTTGTTCATTTTATAATAATAGAAGCGAATTTATGCCATACAATTGCGGCAAAATAGCTTTAATAACTTTTACTGGAGAACTCTTTAACAGACTGTCCCTATCTGGCCCCTCTGTCGAAAGTACATCACACGCCACTCTTGCATCAGCAGAAGAAAAAATAGAGGAACAACGAGACGAATTAAAATTTTGAAACAATCGACGCTACATGTACAGCAACTAACAAGAAATTTGATCAACAAAAAATTCCGGAAATTATTTCAAACACCACAAATTAAGTAGGAAGAAGATGTGAGTGATGCGCTTCGTATGACAAATGTTGGTTCTGTCTTGTTACATATTTTGAGAAATCCACTTCAAAACTCCTTCCTTGGCTGTTCTCATAAAATGATGATTGGTTAACTATGTTAGTTTGTATATCTAGCAAGAACCTGGGCTTCACTTTTAAGAGTTATTACTTCAACCTGTGAAATAATCATCCTCCAATGATTAGATTTTAGCATTCTTAGAAAACAGCTATCCAGCAATATGTTTTCCACAGATAAAGAAAAATAACGAATAGTAACATAACTCTTTAGGCTAATTAGAAAAACTACTTCAGAAAAAGTGTTAATGATTCGTGTGTCGATAAACCAACAACTGTATCATTTGAAGGGCGAATTACGTATATAAATACAAAAGACACCTTTACTTCACAAATGTTCTGGTTTACAATAATTTGCCTAAACTGCTCGTCGGGAAATGCCAGTTATTTTTTGTTATGCTTTTGAACCCAGATTTACCGAATATTAGGCTATTTAGTAACGCAAATTGCAATTAGCCGCCAATTATACGACTGTTCACTGCATTAATCCTAAAGTAAGAATGTCGACCACTGATTCATTGTCATCACATTGACTGTTAGTATGTGTATTAAATCTTTCCATGATTTAACCGCAGACACCAGATAGCTTTTGACATTCGCTAGTAACTTATTGTTGTGGTGGGTTGAAGTTCTAAATGGACTCCAATATGAAGTACTAATCGCATACTGTTAATCCCAAAAATTACGCAATGGTCCAGTTACATGAGTAGGAAATTTAATATAAGTCACATTTTAATGTCATCTAAGACATTTTTATGAATGTTATTATTTGAGATTCCATAAAACTGAGATTACTAATTTAGATCAAAAATATATTTTGGGCGAAGGTGTATAATAGCAATGTAATGATTTTTTCAAAAATTGATATTTGGAGAATTGTACAAAAAAAATTAAAAAATGTTGACATAAACGTAGTTCGGGAAATGCGTTGATGATACTGAATGTTAACAATTTTTAATGAATAAAGAAAGCTGTCTGTTTTCGAGAAAATTAAAAAATGTATTATCATAAAGATTTATTTTTTGAAAGATAATGATCATTACCTGGAGACATATCAGATAAGGATTTTCACACCAGAATTTATATCAGGTAAATAAGGTGGCAAGCTAACAAGATCGCTATGTCCATTATAACGAGCACCATTTTCATTGTTTTAACTCCCACCAGCTGTAAAATATAACAGTGTTTCATTATGATGGAACCACATGTGACATATTATATGCAAACAAATTCATTCCAATCAATAACGAAAAAAAATTAATGGTGTTACGAAATTTACCCAAAGCCGACCCTGTTTCATTTCAGTACGACAACAAACGCTTTGAGATAAAAAATTGGTTCTCGAAAAGACTCGGCACCTGTAGGAGTAATGATGATGTTTACGAGAATTTTCTATGTTGGTTTTAAAAAGGAAGAAGGCCACGATCGCGGATCAGTTGGTTGTATGAAGAGCTTATATGAAAAATTGTTATTGTGATATTTGAATCAGCTGTTGTATCTTCGATGTAAATAAAAGTTACTAGAAAAGTGAAAGTGAATATTAGTTTTATAATTTTAAATTGAACCCACGGACTTTACAATTTGGTGTCAGAAGTGGGATTAAGTGCAGTTAAAATTGTAATTTGATTTATGGAAACCCGTAGCATAGGCGAAACTACCAAAAAAATAGTCAAGCAGGTTACGGAGGGACTAGACGAAAAAATAGCACAGATTCTAGAAAAAACCTGAGAAGAAGGAGAAACAACATCAAGAAGAAATTCAACAAAGGTTAGTGAAATCTTTTGATGATAAATTTAAAGTTGAGTTAGGAAATCTTGTCACTAATATAAATTTAGAAAATCTTGTTTCCACTATGAAAAGTTAAAAACAAATTCTAGTTTCCACGATGAAAAGTGAACAACAAAATTTATTGGAAGGATTGTTCTCGAAATTTGAATTAACCAGACAAAATGATTTTAAAGTATTTGAAGAGAAACAAGATCAAATTGAATTAAATCGACACGAAACTGAACAGAAAGGACAATTGCAATTCGAACAATTAATGCAAATAGTACGACAAGTTAGTGAAACAGTTAATGAAAGAATGCAAATAGTTGAGTCAGATATAAAAGAGATAAATGATGACATTAAGACCAAAAAAAATTCCGTGGATACTCCTGAAACAAAAGTAGAGGATCTCGATTCCATCCAAAGCCAGGTAAAATTTTAAATCAGTTCAATTCAAGACACAGTTCAAGATCAAATCAGTTCCATCAAGCAAACAGTACACAGTGAAGTACAAGATAAAAACAGTGCCATCCAAAATAAACTAGAAACAGAAATTAAAAAAATGCAACGGGAGTTACAGCGAGGAAAATACCAGAACACTGTGAGTACCAAAGGTTCCGTTAGTAAACCACCCACATTTGATGGCAGTTCATCTTGGCCCATGTATAAACGGCAATTTGAGGCCGTGGCTACAGCTAATGGATGGGATAATCAAGTAAAATCTACTTCTCTGGTAATTTCGATAAGAGGTCCGGCCCTACAACTCCTCCAAAGCTTTCCAGTCCTCGACTGGCAATTTCGACAAGATCATCGCCATCCTGGACAAACGTTTCGACAATCAATCCTTGAGCCAGGTATACCAAGTCCAACTGAGTGGAAAAATGCAAAAATCTGGTGAAAGCCTTCAAGAATTCGAAGCAGAGATTAGACGGTTAGTTCACTTGTCCTACCCAGACCTACTAGAGGAAACGAAAGACCAGTTGGCCACACAGAGTTTTATAAACGGCATCAGAGATGTTGATGTACAACGAAATCTAAGACTAAGTGGCGTCAAGAGAAGTAATGAAGCTCTCCTTCGAGCTTTGGAAGTAGAGGCCGTCATGAACATGTCCAAGCCGAGGGTCCGAGCAGTTTCCTTTAACCACGAAGAGTCAGAATCACCATTTCAAGCGCTGCTGGCTGGTCTGAACAAAATATTAGAACGGTCACAAAGAACTGGCAGTGTTACCGCTGCGGAAGGACAGGGCACTTCCAACGTGATTGTCGAGTGAGGCAACCTGAACGATCACCGACCAGGGGTAACCAACAACACAGCCACATGTCCAGGGACCGTCAGCCAGTCAGCATAAGGGGGCGAATGCTGACTGACCGTCCACCAGCCCCCAAAACGTTATCCATCCGGGGATTTTATCGAGATAGCGGCAGCCTAGTCATCAGAGGCACCATCAATGGGCGAGCAGTTACCATCACCATCGACATCGGCGCCGCTGGGTCCATTGCCAAGTCCATGGTTTTGAGAGCATCAGAAATTCGGTCAGTTACCAATAACATCCAGCTCAGAACAGTCACCTGCGAGTCCATGTCAATACAGGGTGAGGCAGATGTCGTGCTACAGATAGGGGACAACATGCTCCGGCATAGGGTCCTGGTAGCGAATATTGAGGACGATTTTATACTGGGTATGGACCCAATTAGCCAGAATGGATTTATGTTCGACCCGAGATATGATGTTCTTCAGCTCCTAAATGAGGAATTTGTATTGACACAGCTTGTCAACAGTTCAGTCACCTCCATAAAAATTGTGGCAAAGTCTTCAGCTAGAATTCCTGGTCGAACGGAACAGATTATTCATGGGCAGCTAGACAGCAATCCTGGGAGCTGCGTTGGAATGGTGGAACCCGTAAACTCAGCTCATGACTACTTAGTTGGACGGACTATAGTTACAACTGGACGAGATATACCAATTAGAGTCCTTAATTTGTCCAACAACATCAGAATTGCCAATGGTCAAGAAATAGCTAGTTTCAAGTCAGTGGAGACCATCATCAATTGCGAAGAAGACTACCAGACGTCGGTGAAGGAGACACGGCCCGATAAAGTTTGCTGACCATTTGACACACTTGACACCAGAGAACCAGAAGAAAGCCAAGCAATTTATCACAAAGCACTGGCAAATTTTTAGCAGTCAAGATAGAACCACCGGTCGCACCAACATCATCCAGCATCGAATAGATACCGGGAAGGCTCAACCCATCAGAATACCACCTAGACGACTACCATTGGACCAACAACTGGCAATCGAGGAAAACATCGAGTCCATGTAACAAAATGGAGTTATTGAGCCATTAATCAGTCCATGGTCTGCTCCCGTCGTGCTAGTTAAAAAGAAGGATGGAACCACCCGATTTTGTGTGGATTACAGAAAGCTGAATGACGTCACGAAGAAAGACAGCTATCCACTACCCCGAATCGATGACCACACTAGCAGGCTCCCGTTGGTTCTCCACACTAGACCTAAAGAGTGGATATTGGCAGGTTGGTCTACACGCAACGACATTGTCCCTCTCCTGGAACCCGACTGGATTGGCCTTGAGGTCGTATCGCGTCTTCATCCGGTCACTGGTGGCCAACATCTGTGTTCGGGCTAATACGTGTATTGCCAGCATGTTATGTCGGAGCTGGTCGGCATAATCGTCGATGTCTTGGGAAGGTTCTTCGGGGGAGCCAAATGCCAAATCGCAGGGTAATCGCAGCTCCTTTCCGAATAGGACCTTGGCTGGGGACAGTCCTGTACTATTATGTACGGCAAATCGATATGCCAACAGGAATAGGGGAATATGCTCATCCCAATCGAGCTGGTTATTGCTGACGACATTGGATAGGTGTTGTTCCAAGGTCCTGTTGAATCTTTCCACCATTCCGTCTGACTGTGGGTGTATTGGTGTTGTTCTCGTTTTCCTGATCCCCAACATCGTGCAGGCCATCTGTAATACATTCTATTCGAAGTTACGCCCCTGGTCTGAATATAATTTCATCGGGACGCCAAACCTGCTGAATAGTTGTTCTACTAGCACCGTCGCTACCGTGGTTGCCTCTTGGTTGGGTATTGCTTATGCCTCAGGCCATTTGCTGAAGTAATCCATTGCGACCAGAATGTATTTGTTCCCCCTCTCAGACTCGGGAAACGGACCGGCAACATCGATGGCGATTCTCTCAAATGGGACGCCCACATTGTACTGCTGCATTCTGCCCTTAGTCCGGGTCTTCGGGCCCTTACTGGCGGCACATGTGGCACATTTGCGGCACCAAGCTCTGACGTCTTCGAAGTAATTCACCCAGTAGTACCGCTGGCGAACTTTGTCTAGGGTTTTATTCATGCCCAGGTGGCCTCCGGTAATTCCATCATGTACTTCGGTCAGGATGCCTGGTACTTCTTTCTTCGGAACTACCAGTTGGGACTTGGTTTCTTGTCCATCAGCGCTTTCCCAAACTCGCTTGAGCATTCCATTGTCTACTCTTAGAGAGTCCCATTGAGCCCATAACGACTTCAGCACGCCGGAGTATCTAGATACAATGTCCGCATTCCGCTCTACAGGGTCTTCTGGATAGGGCATTGGAATTATTGTGCAAACGGCCGGCACGGTGTTCCACCTTGAAGTCGTATTGCTGTAATTTCTCCATCCACCTGGCCAGTTGTCCTTCCGGTGTCTTCATGTCCAGCAGCCATTTGAGTGCGGCATGATCTGTTCGGATTAAGAAATGACGACCATAGAGGTATTTGTGGAAATGGTTTACAGCCCCAAGTTCTTTTCTGGTGACGCAATAATTTCTTTCCGGTTTCGAGAATCCACGGCTGTAATACTCGATCACCCTCTCTTCACCATCTTGCACCTGGGATAGGACGGCCCCTAAATCTGTGTTGCTGGCGTCGGTGTCTAAAATGAACGTGCCCGACTGTGTAGGAAAGGCTAGGATTGGGCTGGAACATAGTGCTGCCTTCAGTCGTCTGAATGATGTTTCGCAATCCTGATTCCAACGGAAGGTCTCTTTCTCAGTGGTCTGCCGATGTAGAGGCGCGGAATTGGTGGCAAATCCCACAACAGGGGGCCTGCAGTAGGAACAGAGGCCAAGAAGCTTCGGAGTTCATGCTTGTCTCTTGGGACTGGCCCATCACGGTTGGCTTCTATCTTGTCCTCGTTGGTGCAGATTCCTCACTCGGAAAGGACGTGGCCCAAAAACTCTACTTCTTTTTGGAACATGGAACACTTCTTCGGGTTGAGTCTCAGGTTGGCATTATTAATTCTGGAGAATACTTCGCTCAGGTTTTTCAGATGTTTGTCGAATGTCTGACCCATGACTAGAATGTCGTGGAGGTATACTAAGCACGTCCACCATGTACTTACTACATTAGCCTCTCAAATGTAGCGGGTGAGTTACATAACCCAAAGGGCATGACTGTGAACTGAAACAGCCCTTTACTGGTGGAGAACTAATACTAAATATACTTATTTGCCAATAGTTTAAAACCTCTCAATCTTCAACTTATTTTAAAAACTACTTGTTTCTTTCGCATATTTTTTAAATGAGAATGAATATGCTCTTTGTCAATATTCATGCAATAATGTGGTTATTATAATTGTTTTTCGAATACGAAGGGAGATACGAAAAAACCCTATAGGGAAGTATTAGTATTTAGAACGTAACGACTGTTTACATGATCAAGCTACAAAAACATACAGAACATTTTCTGGGTGGATAAGTGTTTCTATAGCTTACCTTTTCGTAGTATCATTCTCTTGTGCGCAAAAATATATACATAATTTATATTGTTTCTGATAGGGAACCTTCATCGGTTGCGCTTCCCACAACGGAATGTGAATACCGTGATTGATAACGAGTCGAGAATCGGAGTCAAAATGTTGAACTCACAACATGTTTTATGCCGCTTAAACTAATTAAATTTATTTGTAATATGAAATACTAAAACACAAAAAAATATTATCATTTTTGTCTTGAGAGGACTGAAAACATTGCATAGGGCTAGACAAAGCGTTAAAAAACAACAATAGTTTTGTTTAATTTATTTATTAGAGAAGAAATTAATCACCAGGACTGTTAAAGTCAAATCGACAATTTCAGAGCGCTGCATTGCTAAAAGATCACATTTCTTTGTTTAGAATTAAACATTTCTGAACGGGCATAAAATCGGCATGTTTAACGTAGGGGAGAATTTAAAATATCAAAATAAAAATGTGGGACAAATTCTTATCATGATTTAATTTTAACTTTTTTTCAATTAAACATAAAACTAGCACGCTCAATGACACGTTTTTAGATTTATCAGAGAGAAACTACCTCTGGTCAAGTTGTCAAACTCGACAATACTGAGCTACTCACAAATAAGCCAGGTACCGTGGCTATATGATTTTTAGTTTAGGTTAAAAAGACATATCCTGCGTTCAATTACAAAATTTCTTACAGAATTATTTTAGTGATTTTTATAATTCATAATGTTTTAGTAATAGATAAGAATTTGCACAAACAAAACTGTAGTTTTTAAAAAATAGTATGAAAATCAGTTAAAACTGTCTATAGCATGTTGTCATGCTATATCTTTGTAGTGAGCAGTTAATTAGTTGAATAATGTGAGATATTAAATTAAAGATATCCGAAAAGATAATATCATATCAAAAAGAGCCGTTCGGGATGTGTAAATCTGTGTTCCTACATCAATTTGGAGGAATATCCTTTGTCTCATTCAAGGATATATAAAAAGCACCCTCTTTAAGGTCACTGTGGCTTGATCTTTCGTAAATATACAAATATAAAAATACAAAACAATGAAACCAAACGAGTAGCACATTTCCCACTTGTTTTTGTGAAATTAGTCGTACATGCCATGAATTAGTTTGTTATTTTAGATACTTTTCAAATCGCTTCAGCTCTTGTTACAGTATTTATAATTATAGTTTTTAATCCTATATTGCGGTATAATAGGATTTTTTACAGTACCCACTGGGCATATTGTTTGTTGTCCTTAGAACAAATTATAATAATGATCTGTGTTAAGTTTAAAATTTCGTTTTAAAATATATGATCCAAAGTTGTATCTAATATTAAAAGTTGTTCATGGCATCTTGGCCCTTTTTGTGGTTCTTTGTAATTTTCTTCTGAAGTAACTCATCATTAGTTCTTGATAAAAGTATTTTTTTGATAATAAATGTGCCCAAAGTATTGGCCAAATCAGTTAAGTATTTACTTTTATTATCTATGTTTACTAAAAATGTAAAGCCCCGGAAAGTAGTTCTTGTAGCCACACAATACAAACAACATAAAACATTTAAAAAATATATATAACCCACTTCTTCCTATAACTAAAAAGCTAAAAATAATTATAACAAAATACAACTCTAGCAAATAAATAACACATTCAATGTTGTTAGGTACCTACCCAGGAAGTAAAAAATGTAAACATTGAGAGGTGCTCATTCTGTACAAATTAATTACCTACCAATCTAGTATAATTTTGAAGCCGGTGCCAAGCAAATCTAAAATCCTTCATTGCGTACTTATCTACTAATTCATCAAACTTGCTTGTTTCTTGGCACCGACTTCAAAAATATACTAGATTGGTAGGTAATTAATTTGTACAGAATGAGCACCTTTTAACGTTTACATTTTTTACTTCCTGGGTCATTCTTCAAAAAAGTATGGACCAATCACTCCACCAGCCCAAAAACCACCCCAAACAATTACTTCTTGTGGATGCATCGATCTTTCCATTATTTCTCATGGATTTGCTCCACCCCAGATTCGACAATTTTACTTGTTAACAAATCCACCCAATTCAAAAGGTGGTTTATCGCGGAAGATGATTTTGTTGAAAAAATTCACATTTAAATATACTAGATTGGTAGGTAATTAATTTGTACAGAATGAGCACCTTTTAATGTCGACATTTTCTACTTCATGAGTAGGTACCTAACAACATTGAATGTGTTATTTATTTGCTAGAGTTGTATTTTGTTATAATTATTTTTAGCTCTTTAGTTATAGGTAGAAGTCGGTAATATTTTTTTAAAAAATGTTTTTATTTTCAACTTTTTAGTTTTTTTGAACTCAGGTAGTTTTCACTCTTTATTTTTTATTTTGTATGTATAACCTTAATAGACAGAACCAGGTAACATTGAAAGCCTCAACATTACACAAGATACTTTCGCATTTAAATTGACAGGTAAATCTTTATGAACAAAATGTACTAGTTCGCGTTTACTTAATAAGCCCAAAATATATTTATGCCTTATGGACTACGCCATGAAACTTTTTTTTTGACAACCCTGTATAACTATAGTTATATAGTAGTATAGTAGTATATGAGATCACCTAAGGATCTTCCTTAATAGATTAAACGTTAAAAACCTATACACATCCATAAGGAGTTATCGAAAAATCGACTAAAATATTAGGGATATTGGTCGATTTCCATGCACGCATGTGTTCCTTCACAAATTTTATCACTTTACCAATAGAATTCTGTTCCGAAATTTGAAGTTTCACCAATCCAGATATATACTCTATTAACCAAGACCATATTCATTCAAAACGGTGCACCACAGGAGAAGAAATCAGGTAACATACATACAAAAAATCGAAAAAAAAAGCGAGGAATTAATAACCTCCTCCTTTTTGGAAGTCGGTTAAAAAATTATGCTTCATTTTGAAAACCTCTGTGATGTAGACATTTGTTTGAATTTCAATTTCTGCCACTACATCTGGAGAGCCTGCTGCTCAAATATCACAGTGCACATCAGTCAACGGTTTTGCGCTCTAAAGTTTAAGTTCAAGTATTAGATAATCATGAGTCCTATCAAATTTCGCGACGTCTGCTAGATACTGATAGCATGACATATTTGTGAAACGTCTTGACTTCTAAAAAAAACCTGATGATGCAGTCGTATATCAGTCAAACAAACCGCAAGCAAGTGCACGCCGGGAAAAGCTTAAAAATGCAGTGAAACAGACAACCACCATTTTGAACTGGCCCAAAATACAATCAACCCCGAATACCGATTGAACTTTGAAGAGTTGAAGATGGTGACCAAAATCCACAATTATAAACCAAGGCTCGAGCGGTATCCACGGAAATCGAAAAAAAAGGATCTTAATGAACAGTACGATGCCCAACTCTTTCCATCCACCTGAAGAGTTGCATTGGCGACCAGCTATATTTCAGACAAAAGTTCAGCAGTACAAGAAACTCAAAGATCATACCCACAACAACGAACAATGTCCCAAACACAAGTGGACCGTTCACTCTCGCAAAAACAACAGCTCTGATTTCCCACAACAAACGGGAAAATAGGAACACCAAACCCCTCTCGACAGACCGCATAAAAGCAGAGACAATGAGGATAAATTAAGGATTCAGAGGAACGTCCTCGTCGAGTACAGTTGATTCTCCCTTGCTGCCAAGCAAGAGATAGGGGACCCTTGCCCGAGAGGGCAATTACCTGAGACTACGTGCCAGAGATCTTTCGGGGTACTGAAGCGGAAAATGTAAGAGTTAATATCCAGTATTATGGCTTTAGTTAATCCTAGGCCGTTCACGGGTTAGGATATTAATTGCACTAATAAAAGTTTATTTTACAGACTAGAAAGATGGTAATGATAGATCTCAACGCAAATGAACTAAAACGAGTGGTGCTGGAAAGGATCATCGAACTTTCCAACAGAAAAGAAGTTAAGTCGAATAAGGAGGATCAAGCGGTCGACATGAAAACGAAATTTCAAACAGGGACCAGGAAAAAACGGAGAGTAAAAAACAGGGCTCAAGTGTTTTCAGAGGGACTGAAGACGAACATATCCGACAGAAAATGTCTAAGGGTAAGAAGTGGGAATATATCGACACCAGCACACCTACAAGCAGACCGACGCCGCCACACATACAACGACCGATTCCCCAACAGTAAGAGAACCCGAGAGGGACAAAGACAAAGGATCCCAACTATCGTCATACGTGAAGTGAACTGAGTTGACTAGGCTCATGAAAGAACAGAAGATAAACATACCAAAAGCAATCAACACACAGGATGGCGTAAGGATGTATCTGAACACAGAAGAGGATTTCCGAACAACCACAAGAACCTTAAACGCAAAGAAGATACCGTAGCAAACATACGCACTGGAAGAAGAGAAAACGGCTAGAGTGGTGATAAAGGGCATCCCCGAGTTCATCAGAGAAGAGATAAAGAAGGAACTTCAGAAGAAGAACATCCAATCCGCCAAGGTCACCATGATGATAAGAACAACAAGGACAGAGAAGGGAGTAACAAAAAAGACGGCGATGGCCATGATCATTGTAGAACTATAGAAAACAACGGAAAATAAAAAAGTTTTATAGAACATCGGAAACTGCAAAATCAAGGTGGAGACACAAAGACCAAGGGCCTTGATCGGGCAATGCTACAATTGCCAAAAGTTCGGCCATGGACATGGTAGATCTGCAGTGCCTCCAAAATGCGTAAAATGCGGGGGATAACATGCATCCAGGGATTGCAGAAGATCGAGAGAACCAAAATGCGCCACTTGTGGAGGGCCAGAACCAGTCAGCTATATGGAAGGCGATGTCCCAAAGAAGAGGGACATCGAAGAAGAACCAAGAACAAGGACGGGAATAAACTACGCAGCGGCAGCTAGGCCAACCGTAGAAAAAACAAGAGAAACACGGACAAATGTATAGGACGTACTTACAATGATGGAATTCATATTATTTTGTACACAAAATGATTTGGACGGATGAGACAAAATTTATGGAATAGTCAACCACATTACTGGAGTGATACTAATCCACATATTATTTTTAGGTGAGAGATATCTCTAAATTTTAGAAAATGGTTTACATCCATTAGAGTTGACTTAGAATCAGCTGTGGTCTCAACACGACCTCATAATATTGCATCTGTGAATAACTTTTTAGACAATCATTTTGAAGATCGTTGGATAGAAAATAATGGACCTCATAGACGGCCCCCTGGTTCTCCCGATATCACTCCTTAGCTTATTTTATTTTGGGTCGAATAATAAATATTGTCAATGCTGCACCGCTAACAACACAGGTAGATTGCCAGGAAATGATCTGCGTCATGGTGTTATGAGTATGCTTTGGTCTATTCGGAGATCGCAATGGAAAGGTTTCACATACTGTTTTATAACTATATCAAATTCTACATAAATGGTTAAGAAAGTAAAGTAATGTATATACGTTTCTGGTCTGGTCTGGTCTGGCCGTTCTTTCCAAAAAGCCTACTAATAATTCATATATCTCTAATAGCGCATGGACCGAACACCATAATGTCAACTGGGACCAGGCTAGAGCAATTCACAAGGAAGAGCACTGGTACAAAAGAAAATTCATAGAGACGGCATATATAATCTCGAACGAAAATATAATTACCGAGCCCAGCGGCCAAATTAAACATTTGGAGAGCTCTCCTTCAACCTCTGCCGCTGGATTGCCTATCATTCACCTGATGACGATAGCAGATCCAAAGCTATTGAAGCGTTGTGAGATCAATCATTTCAAGACGATGGAAGTACAAGGAAACGTCGAGGAACAAGTTACATTGTCTACCAACTTCAGACTAACAGCTACACGGAAATTTAAATTTTTCCAAGTGTATATAAAAACTTAGTTTTGTAAGCATACACTACTACTTTTTGCCCTAGATTCTAATTGTTTTGTGGAAAAATGGAGTTATACGATTTTCCGATTCAGTACCAAGTTCTGAGCTCTCCATTTTTTTAACAGTTTGCAAAGATTTAGTAAGCTTTAAGTTTTATTAAGGCAAATTCTGGTAATTTCTGACCAGGCCCTATTTGCTTCCACAAAAATAATATTTTGTGAAGAATTCATGATAGATCTTACTACTTCCGGTAGAACTGGAAGTAGTAGACAGTTGAAAGTATTCTAAGTAAAACCGGCTCCTCGAAAACCCCCTGTATACTAATTTTCAAATTAATACTCCCGGTAGTTCCTCATATACATATCGACTCAGCTCTTCGTGCTATACTCTGACCATAAATATAAAATTAACCATAACTTGAAAACCATAAGTCATCGGACTTTGCGGCCTGGAAGACATTTGTTCATTTTGTTGAGATCTACAAAATATCAAAATTTCAGCCAAATTCACCGGGGGCCACTTTCCATAAGGAATGTGCGGGATCCTTTAGCTAACAAGGAATATGCTGCTAACTTCAAATTCCAGATGATACAGATCTGTTATTGGCGGCTAATATTCTCTTAAATCTTCATGGAAATTTTTTCCTGTAATAAGTCTAATGTGTAATAAGTAATACTAGCAGTATTGAATTTTTGGTCACTTTTTGGCAAATATTATTTATGTTACGGTAATGAACTTTTTGCTGTTATGCATTACCATTATTCCTACACATTTCAATGCCTATATTGGTCTAGTATCTTTTATACCGGGAGTTGAATGCGTGATAATTATTAAATCCATATAAAATGAATGAATGCATCAAATAATTTGCATTTGATATCTCAACATAATATGGTAACAATGGCCTCGCCACGCTATTAAATACCATAAAAGCTACCGTTGCAGAAATTTCTATTCGAACAACACATACATACTTCCATTTACGTTAACTAAGCGTGTTGTTTAACAGTATTCACCGGCTGCAATAATGATGAACAAAAGTAAGTGAAAATCATATGCGAAGCTTTATGTAACGATACGGCATACTTTATTTGAAGAACAACAGCAATATGTAACCGAATATGAAGCATTCACATTATCCGGCAAGTGAATGATGGATTTTGGCCAAAAATATATATAATACGTTTTTTTTTGTTGGCAATATATATATACGATATTTGTAACGTAATGTAACTCGAAATTAACGATAATTGAATAATTTCTTGCTATAATGAATTTCAGAAAGGAAATATTACAGCTTACAAGAGGTTAAATAATAGGCTAAGAATATAAATACAAACTTTGGGAGTGCTGAAAATTCCAAATATGATTTGAAATCTGTTTGGTATTTTATACACTCGTATTTAATCTAAAATGCTAGAGCCGGAAGGTAGCGACGATATCATCTTTGTGAAGTACACTCTTGTTATCAACAAGCTAAAACAACACATACGTATAAATAGCAATTAAAACCCTCGTCCTATATATACAACGTGTCCGAAAATTTAAGGTCAAGCAGAAACCAGGTGGACCAGTTTATGACCACCCAGGCAAAAATAATTTATAAATATATATGTATATATATATTTATGGAATTTTAAACTAATTATGTTTTTTTTATATCTTCACAATTTTTTTAGTAATTTAATTATTAATTAAAAAAAAATTTTCCTCTGCTAGCATTTTTTACTTAATTTGATTTTATAAAAAAATATATATTATTAGTTTATTGATTTATTAATTGTATGCAAATTCAGGCATAACAAATAATACACATTTTCTTTATTATTTTCCAACAGTTTATTTTTGTTCATAAATACCTTATATATTTACAAATTGTCCTTCCTTAACTTCACTGTTTCTGCATCATTTTCTTCGTTTTTCCCGTTGATAAAAATATATTCGGTTTTCACCTTTTCAATACCGCTCCATTTTAATTATTGGTATGCCCTGCTGCTGGTTTTTGTCACACCGTAAAGTCTATTACAAATCAGCTCTCTGACCACGACTCGAAACTTTGTAATTTGTGATTTATGTTCTGTCACTTTTCTGGATTTTGTGGTATTATACATACGAGTTCACCAAAATTGCTTTTTCTTGATTTATGAAATTTTAAATTCAAGATGTCTGAACTCTATTCTTTAACATAACAAAGTTTGTTGAAACAAAAATTCGCACAAGTGTCTTGATGGGTTTTTTAAAACACGCACAGGAACGATGTTTACACTTCGAAGATCAAAATTCAAAAAAGGCGTTTGACAGGTTTGAGATTATTTTTATATGATGATCAAAACAAATGAATGTGAACTGATTATTTACATAATTATTTTAAAAATAATTTTAATATATACAAATTTGTTATTACTAACTACATGAATCTACTTTTCTTAAACATTTCTATCTATTTGGTTTTTCTATTTATTCAGTATTAACTTTGTAATTTCATTTCAAAGTTTGATCTGTCACATGAATCTGTAATTTTTAACTTTCTCTCAAAATCTGTTATTTTTCTCCTTCCTATCTAATAATTCATGTTTATTGACTCCTATTCCTTGTATTGATATATTATTATGAAGCTGGATATATTCCAATTTTTTTTTATCACTTAAATCTTCCAATCTAAATGTGTTACATATGTTAATGTTTTCCTTCTATTGATTTCTATTCCTTTTCTATTCCTAAATTAATTTGTAGTATTTAATTTATAGTTATGGTACTTTACTAATCAATTTATTTTATATCTTTTACTGAAATTTAGTGACTGTAATTGTGATTTCTCTTTTTACATAATAACCCTACTTCTTAACATATTTCCCTGTAGTTGAGCAAAAAATTGTATATTTAATAATCCAGACGCTTGAAGGTCTTCTTATGAACATATTTTTAATAAGAAAATATTTAAAATCGAAATAGAATACTTGCCAGTTGGCGTATATAAAGTAATGTATTGATTTTGGCTATTTAGCGGTTTTGAAGTTGGTTGAACTTCAAATAATTTTCTTCAGAGTTATATGTGGTGCTCCTAAAGATGACTTTGTTATAAGTGCATTCACCAAAAATGAGATTAACCAATTTTGTTGTTTCAGTGATGATATGAAAGTCATAACAAAAAAATATCAAGTATTCTGATATAAAGTTCAAAGGGAGATGACCATTACCAATCGCATCCTTAATTATAAAAAAACAAACATGAATGAATTCTATGGAAGTAGAAGCAACACACTTCCATTAGCAGTTCTAAGTCTCCTAAAACTACCCTACAGTCAACATTTTTATCATCGCACCTCAGAGAGGGTGCCAAGTGTTTTATGAAAACATATTGTTGCAACTTTCACACTAGAGGCAATACTTGCGGTAGGTAATAACAATAAGCCGGCTGCACTTACTATAGTGTTATTTTAGTTATTAAGGGTGTTCCAATTTGAGGTTAATTTTTAAATTCGCTGCCATTTATATTTTTTGTACTTGAATATCATGTTTTTCGATTATAGTTTTTGTCTTTACTTGATGAAAATCCATTATAATATTATATTGAAATAAACACACTGATGTAATTTTCACTTAAATTTATTTACTATGAAAATTTTGTACAGAATATGGAAAATAAATTTGTCCGTCAAATGTTACCATTGGAAAAATTGTTCAAACATTTGTGGAAATTGGTCCAGTAAAAGATAAAAAAAGCAAAACATATCAAAACGTTTAGAAGAAAATATTACAGCTGTTACTGCTAGTGTTGTTGAACAACCAAAAACATCAATTCGTGATCGTGTACAGTAATTGAACAGTCCAAAAACCACTTTATTCCGAATTTTGAACAAATATCTTCATTTAAAGGCTTACAAGATTCAGATAACGCAAGAAATAAAGCCAACATACTTTAGTTTACGTCGTCAATTCGTTAATTGGGCGATACAACAGAAACTTAATAAAACATTCAAAAAATATATAACCGATTTCCACCTATAAACTAAAGCTAAAAATAATTATAACAAAATACAACTCTAGCAAATAAATAACACATTCAATGTTGTTAGGTACCTACCCAGGAAGTAAAAAATGTAATTAATGTTTACATTCTGTACAAATTAATTACCTACCAATCTAGTATATTTAAATGTGAATTTTTTCAACAAAATCATCTTCAGCGATGAACCAACTTTTGAATTGGGTGGATTTGTTAACAAGCACAATTGTCGCATGTGGGGTGAAGCAAATCCACGAGAAATAATAGAAAGACCGATGCATCCACAAAAAGTAATTGTTTGGTGTGGTTTTTGGGCTGGTGGAGTGATTGGTCGATGCTTTTTTGAAGATGACAATGAAAATGCTGTTACTGTGAATGGTGATCGATATCGAACGAAGATTACTAACTTTTGTGGGATGAATTGGATATTGATGTGGAGAATATGTGGTTCCAACAGGGCGATCTAACACCTCCAGATTTTTCCCTATGGAGCTATTTCAAAGAAAAGGTCTATGCCAACGATCCACAAACAATTGATGACCTAATGGAGAACATTATTGACTGTTTTCAAGTAATCAAACCGCAGTTATGCCAGAATTTTATCGAAATTTTGGCACAAGATTAGAAGCTTGTCGTACCGCAGCAGGTGGTCACTTACAACATATTGTTTTCTATTACTAAACTGACACAATTTCATTAAAAATTTAAAAATTAACCTCAAATTCGAACACCCTTTATAACTGAATGATTTGAAATTACTTAATTAATATAAAAACATTGCTAAAAGACATTGTGGGTGTGTGAACTGCACTTCGAATTATTTGTATGTGTTCTTGGTAAATAACACCACAATCGAAACAAAAATCTGTAGATTCAAGGAACAAAACGTTTCCAGGTCTACTTTGACCTCTTTTTCAATGCCTTTAACTTCGAAATCCAGAGAACAATGTTTTTTTCCCATTTGTGAAAACACAAATTTTGAGAGATTAGGTGTGCAAATATATACATGCAACCTTACAATTAGTAAGGTTGGTTATTTTTAAATCATTAAATAAATAATATTTTGAAATTAAACATTTTCATGTGTCATAATTAATTATAGTGAATTACCGTGCCTATTTGACCTTCTTAATTTTATTTGAAATGAGTTTTAAATTTCCAGTTATTTTGAACGTATGTTATTCGAGTTCGAAAATACATACAGCTATATAATAACCAGACTATGCTTACCTGTTTATATATATATAGTTTATAGTCCGTGGTTTCAATTTAAAATTATAAAACTAATATTCACTTTCACTTTTCTAGAACTTTTATTTACATCAAATTATACAGAACAGCTGATTCAAATCACAATAACATTTCGACCTATAAGCTCTTCGCTGTACTAACTAACTTGCGATCGTGGGCTGTTTCCTTTTACAACCAGCATGGAAAATTCTCGTACAATTAACCATCAATGCTACAGCTGCCGAGCTATTTCGAGAGCCATTTTTTTCTTCAAAGCGATCGTTGTGTGCTGGAATGAAACCAGGGCCGGCTTAATGAAATTTCGTTACATTGCCCCCCCATTAATTTTGATCGTCCCGGCCAGAAACATCTGCTACATGGTAGGGAGCGAGTCGATCTAAATGGACCACCTTCAACTTAGCCCTGGGGTTTCGACGGTAGACGACGTCATTAAGCCTCTTGACCACCTTGTATGGACCATCCCAGGCGGGTGTAAGCTTTGGGGATTTACCTTTGCTCCGTTGGGGGTTGTACAGCCAGACTTTGTCCCTCTCTTGGAACCCGACTGAATTGGCCTTTAGGTCGTATTGCGTCTTCATCCGGTCACTGGTGGCCAACATCTGCGTTCGGGCTAATTCGTGTGTTGCCAGCATGTTATGTCGGAGCTGGTCGGCATAATCGTCGATGTCTTGGGATGGTTCGTTGGGGGAGCCAACAGCCAAATCAGAGGGTAATCGTAGCTCCTTTCCGAATAGGACCCTGGCTGGAGTCAGGCCTGTACTATTATGTACGGCAGAGCGATATGCCAACAGGAATAGGAGAATATGATCATCCCAATCATGCTGGTTATTGCTGACGACCTTGGATAGGTGCTGTTCCAAGGTCTTGTTGAATCTTTCCACCATTCCGTCTGACTGTGGGTGTAATGGTGTTGTTCTCGCTTTCCTGATCCCCAACATCGTGCAGACCTTCTGGAATACATTCGATTCGAAGTTACGCCCCTGGTCTGAATGTTGTTCCATCGGGACGCCAAACCTGCTGAATAGTGGTTCTACTAGCACCGTCGCTACCGTGTTTGCCTCTTGGTTGGGTATCGCATATGCCACAGGCCATTTGCTGAACTAATCCATTGCGACCAGAATGTATTTGTTCCCCCTCTCAGACTCGGGAAACGGACCGGCGACATCGATGGCAATTCTGTCAAATGGCACGCTCACATTGTATTGCTGCATTCTGCCCTTGGTCCGGGTGTCACATTTCCGGCACCAAGTTCTGACGTCTTCAAAGTAATTTACCCAGTAGTAACGCTGGCGAACTTTGTCTAGGGTTTTGTTCATGCCCAGATGGTACCTCTTTCTTAGGAACTGCCAGTTGGGACTTGGTTTCTCGGCCATCGGTGCTTTCCCAAACTCGATTGAGCATTCCATTCTCTACTCTTAGAGAGTCCCATTGGGCCCATAACGAATTCAGTACGCCCGAGTATCTAGCTACCTCATCCCATCGTGGCCTGGGTGCCGCTGTCGTTCTGAGTGACAAGATTGGTTCGATGTCTGGATCAGCCATTTGGTCCTGGATGCACTGTTCCGTTGTCCAGTCTTGATTGGCCTGCCCTCGGATCTGCCTGATGGAGATACCCTCTCGCTGTTCCGTCTTCAGACAATGTCCGCATTCTGCTCTACAGGGTCTTCAGGATAGGGCATCGGCGTTATTGTGCAAACGGCCGGCACGGTGTTCCACCTTGAAATCGCACTGCTGTAGTTTCTCCATCCACCTGGCCAGTTGCCCTTCCAGTGTCTTCATGTCCAGCAGCCATTTGAGTGCGGCAAGATCTGTCCGGATTAAGAAATGACGACCATAAAGGTTTTTGTGGAAATGGTCTAAAGCCCTTATTATTGCGAGGAGCTCTTTTCTGGTGACACAATAATTTCTTTCCGGTTTCGAGAATCCATGGCTGTAGTACTCGATCACCCACTCTTCACCATGTTGCACCTGGTATAGGACGGCCCCCAAACCTGTGTTGCTGGCGTCGGTGTCTAAGATGAACTTGCCGGACTGTGCAGGAAAGGCTAGGATTGGGCTGGATCATAGTGCTGCCTTCAGTCGCCTGAATGATGTTTCGCAATCCTGATTCCAACGGAAGGTTTCCTTCTCAGTGGTCTGCCGATGTAGAGGCGAGGCAATGGTAGGAGATCCCTCAACAAATCGCCTGTAGTAGGAACAGAGGCCCAGAAGTTTCGGAGTTCATGCTTGTCTCTTGGGACTGGCCAATCACGGATAGCTTCTATCTTTTCTTCGTTGGTGCGGATTCCTGACTCGGAAACGACGTGGCCCAAAAACTCTACTTCTTTTTGGAACATGGAACACTTCTTCGGATTGTGTCTCAGGTTGGCATTATTAATTCTGGAGATTACTTCATGCAGGTTCTTCAGGTGATCGTCGAATGTCTGACCCATGACCAGAATACTAAGCACGTCCTCCATGTTAACCCGCTCAGTACATACCCCATTAGCCTCTCAAATGTAGCGGGTGCATTACATAACCCAAAGGGCATGACCGTGAACTGAAACATCCCTTTACTGGTGGAGAACGCTGTCTTCTCTCTGTCGTTTGCGTGCAGACCAACCTGCCAATATCCACTTTTTATATCTAGTGTGGAGAACCTACGGGAGCCTGCTAGTGTGGTTAGAGTGTCATCAATTCGTGGTAGTGGATAGCTGTCTTTCTTGGTGACGTCATTCATCTGTCTGTAATCCACGCAAAATCGGATGGTTCCTTCCTTCTTTTTAACTAGCACGACGGGGGCGGACCATGGACTGATGGATGGCTCAATAACTCCATTTTGTAACATGGTCTCGATGTTTTCCTCAACTGCCTGTTATTGCCCCAATGGTAGTCGCCTAGGTGGTATTCTGATGGGTTGAGCCTTACCGGTATCTATTCGGTGCTGGACGATGTTGGTACGACATGTGGTTCCATCTTGACTGTTAAAAATTTGCAGTGCTTCGTGATAAACTGCTTGGCTTTCTTCTGTTCGTCTGATGACAGGTGTGTCAAGTGGTCAGCAAATTGTTGTAGGAATTCTTGACTGGGCAATTGATGATGGTCTCGATACAAGCTATCTCTTGACCACTGGCAATTCTGATGTCGTTTTGGACAAATTCAGGACTCTGACTGGCATATCTCTTCCGGTTTTAAATATAGCTTGTCCAACTAAGTAGTCATTAGCTGAGTGTACGGGCTCCACCATTCCAACGCAGCTCCCAGGATGGCTGCCCATGAATAATATGTTCCGTTCGACCGGAAATTCTGGCTGAGGATTTTGCTACAATTTTTATGGAGGTCGCTGAACTGTTGACGGGCCTTGTCAATACACTTCTTCATTTAGGAACCCAAGAACATCATATCTCGGGTCGAACATAAATCCATGCTGGCTGATTAGGTCCTTACCCAATACGAAATCGTCCTCAATATTCGCTACCAGGAACCTATGCCAAATCATGTTGTCCCCTATCTGTAGCACGACATCTGCTACAGAGAGGGGACACTGGCAATGGACACAGCGGCGCCGGTATCGATGGTGATGGTAACTGCTCGGCCATTAATGGTGCCTTTGATGACTAGGCTGCTGCTATCTCGGCAATATCCCCGGATGGATACTGTCCTGGGGGCTGGTGGAGGGGTAGTCAGCATTCGCCCCCTCATGCTGACTGGTTGGAGTTTCCCTGGTTGGTAATGTCAGTTTGTTGGCTACCCCTGGTTGGTGATCGTTCCGGTAGCCTTACTCGGCTGTCACGTTGGAAGTGTCCTGTCCGTCCGCAGCGGTAACATGCCCCTCTGGTGCCAGTTCTTTGTGACCGTTCTAATATTTTGTTCAGACCAGCAAGCAGCGCTTGAAATAAAGACTCTGACTCTTTCTGGTTGAAGGAAACTGCTCGGACCCTCGGCTTGGACATGTTCAGGACGGCCTCTACTTCCAAAGCCCGAAGTAGAGCTTTATTACTCTTCTTGACGCCACTCAGTCTTAAATTTCTTTATACTTCCACATCTCTGATGCCGTTTATGAAACTCTGTGTGGCCAACTGGTCTTTAGTTTCCTCTAGCAGGTCTGGAGAGAACTAGAATACTAACCGTCTAATCTCTGCTTCGAATTCTTGGAGGCTTTCACCGGATTTTTGCGTTTTTCCACTCAGTTGGACTTGGTATACCTGGCTGAAGGATTGATTGTCGTATCATTTGTCCAGGATGGCGAAGATCTTGTCGAAATCGCCTTGTTCATCGACTGGAATGCTTTGGAGGAGTTCTAGGGCCGGACCTCTTAACGAAATTACCAGAGAAGTAGATTTTTCTTGATTATCCCATCCATTAGCTGTAGCCACGTTCTCAAATTGGCATTTATACTAGAATTCGAGTTCGAGTAACTAGAAGCGAAAGCAGAAGGCTAAGAGAATTATGCAAACTGACCTGAAGAGGGCAGATGTGACTCTGCCGAAACGTCGTCATTTTACCATCGATCCCGGTAGGGATCAGTTATCAACTACGCGGATGAATTCCCGGAAACCACCTGAGAAAATTTAGTGCCCGCGAAAACTTAAAAACAAATATATATATATATATATATATATATATATTGTTAAAAAAGTACTGTTAATGTTTAAGTTCACATATCTATTAAATCTGTAAATGTATTTTAAATAGAATTTTTTGTTGAGCATGATAATAATTTGTATTTATTTTAAATTTAGAAAAGATTTTGTGTTCCTTCCATTAACATATTTTGTTAATGCCTGTACGAACAAAATTCCATCAGACAGTAATATACATTTATTTTTACGATAATTCTCTTAACAATTTTTTGGTTAGTGGTATCTCATATCGGCGCGTAGTCTAAATGGTTGAATCCTTCACCGTAGCCCTTGAGTTTATCTTACTCTAACAGAATATATTTAATAAAATACCCTAAGGTCTTCAGCATCAGGTCTCCTGATGTTATATGAATTGAAAACATCTTTATTAGATCAGCAGTCTCTCAAATACAGTAGCAGACATTTATTATTTAATTTACCTATTATAAATATTCAATAATCAGTGTATGCTGAACATAAATAAATTACAATATTCATATTAATACTGTACTAATAGTTAAAAATTAATTCGGTAGGTCCTAGGTACCACTCATCACACCACTCTCGTTATCAATCACACAAGAAAAAAACGTTGGGCGCCTGAAATTTCTGTCAGGTCAACTGCTATATTATTATAAATACTATTTATCTATGTATTTACTCAGGTTACGTTACGCCCTGGATTGATGCCGAGACTGGTGTGATTAGTGGTGCCTAGGAGTTATCGAATTATTTTTTAGGTTGGCGTAAATTATTAACATCAATATTGTCTTAATTTTGAATAAAACCGTTAAACGTAAAAATCTTTTTTACTTAATTTGTTTTCAGGCTTTTAGTTTTTTATTTTGTTAGATTATACTTCTCATCCCTAGCCTCATGTTGATCATGTGTTGTGATACTACCAGCTGTCTTAGTCGATCACGTTGCCCTGTTAATCTAGTCTCCCGTTGCTCAGGTATTTCTGATGCTACTAGCTGATTTTGTCTCTTATTTTGTCCTGCTAACCTGGCCTCACGTTGTTCAGGTGTTTCTGATGTTAACTGTTCTCTCCGTTTTTGTTGTACTCGACTATGAATTTCATTTTCACTCTCTTTTGCACGGTTTGCTATATATATATTTCATTCGCCTTTTCAAGCCTCCTTTTTTCCTGTGTTGCAGTTTCAGTTTTATTTTTGTTTGTTTTTGTTTTATTATTATTTCTATTAATGTTGCTTGCGCGCGTAATGGACATCATAACGTTTGACCCCGAAGAGACTATACAATAAGATGCGCCAAAGCCTTGGGGGGGAAACACTACCGACCTTTAATTTTAGCCACCCTAATGCCTCACACTCTTCGGCACGTTTTAACCTTTTACCTTAACTTGAATGGTGTACCGCTAACGACGTATTATTTTTAGCCACGCCCAATACAAAATACAAAATCAATACAAAATCTTGACCTGTGTGGGAGATCCATGCTTGTATTAAAGCTCTCATTTGATACCCATATTGATGCGGTGTGAAAAAATATATACTTAATCCGCCATTTTGTTGGCGGCCATATTGGATTTTCCTTTTATTCATAGTGAACTTTACTCTACTAATCTAGCCCTTTCATTTCATACCCGTATTGAGGTAGTTTTGAAAGAATATGTAATCCGCCATTTTGAAGTGACAGCCTTTTGGATTCAGAATGAGACAAAAATGTGTTAAATTAAATTGCATTGTAATCAGAACTAAATGTGTGCCCCGAATATCAGATCAATCTGTCAACAGTAAGGATGTGAAATTTTAATTGCTAGATTTGACCCAAACAAAGGAACAGGGCAAGCGAAATAAAACCGTCAATAAAAATAATTTGGTCAAGTGCGAGTTGGACTCGCATACTTAGGGTTCCGTACCACCTTCAAGATTCGAATATTCCAGTTTCAGACAAGCAGGGAATGAGTGCATTTTCTTATACTTACCCTTATATCTTTTAAAGGAAGCGTTTTAAATTTATAAAAAATATACACTTTGATTTTCCACACATAGACTTTTTATTTTATCTGCTTTAGGATTCCCTTGATTTTTATCAGCATACGTATGTATTTAGTTTTCTAATTTGACCCCCAAAAAGTAACATTAGAGTTTTATTTTACTAATAAACTTTCAGAAATGTCTTTTATAATCTACTGTCTGAGTTTTGAGGCTCTGTAGATTGGAAGAAAAACGGCAAAATAGGTCAAAGTTAAAATTATAAATTATTAAATCTGTTATTCAAATTATTTTGGAGGCCAAATAATAGAATTAGGTATTTTTTTTTTCATATTTTTCCTATAAACAAAAAAAATGAGGTCTTAGAGTTTGGGGAATAACGGGGAGAATGAGTAATTTTTTTAAAATATTTTTTTAATATATTTTAAAAAAATCATTTTAAAAAAATTTAAAAAAATATTTGTACCTATTCGTCATAATGAGCCCTGGGATTTGATATATTACATGACCTGTTAGAAACAATTATAATTTTTTATTTTCCATTTAATTCTATAATTTGCCCCCAGAATGAATATTAGGGATTTCGTCTTATTTTCCCAGTAAGGTTCAGGTGAGGGGCTATACTTCCAGTTTTTCAAAATTTTTCAGCTTATGGTTTCAGAGATAAGGGGGGGAATGGGTAAAGTTTTTTATATTTTTGTTAATATCTTCTAATTACTTTATTAGGGGTTTCTCCTTAATTTTCCAGTAAATTTCAGGTGAGGGGCTATACCTCCATTTTTTCCAAATTTTCCAGCTTATGGTTTCGAAGATAAGGGGGGGGGCGGGTAAATTTTTTTATATTTTTGTTAATATCTTTTAATTAATTTATTTTAAAAATATGAAAAAAATATATTTGTTTTCGTCGTAATGAGCCCTTTCATTTGATATATAACATGATGGGTCAGAAACAATTTTAATTTTATATTTTCCATTTAATTCTGTAATTGGCCCCTCAAAATAAATATTAGGGATTTCTCCTTAATTTTCCAGCAAAAGTTCAGGTGAGGGGCTATACCTCCTTTTTGTTTCAAAATTTTCCAGCCTATGGTTTCGGAGATAAGGGGGGGGATGGGTAAGTTTTTTTATATTTTTGTTAATATCTTTTAACTAATTTATTTTAAAAATATGAAAAAAATATATTTGTTTTGGTCGTAATGAGCCTTTTCATTTGATATATAACATGATGGGTTAGAAATAATTTTAATTTTATATTTTCCATTTAATTCTGTAATTGCCCCCCCCCCCTCCCAAAAAATTAAATGTAGAGGTTTCTCCTTATTTTTCCAGTAAACTTCAGGTCGGAACCTATAAATCTATTTTTTTTTCAAAACTTTACGTTTTATAGTTTCGGAAATAAGGCGGGGGGCATGGATAAATTTTGGTATATTTTCGTTAATATCTTTTTAAAAAATTTTTTTAATATGAAAAAAATATATTTGTGTTCCTCAGAATGAGACCTTTCATTTGATATATTACATGATGCGTTTGAATTTTTTTTTTAATTTTTATTTGATTCTATAATTTGCCCCCCAAAATTAATATTAATGGTTTCTCCTTAATTTAAAGTAAAGTTCGGGCAACGCTCTATATTTCCTATTTTTTTTTTCAAAATTTTAGGCTCAGTAGTTTTGGAGATCAGGGGGGGAACGGTCGATTTTTTTAGTTTTTCCGCCCAGAAGTACCCCTAAAATCAAAATTTTTTCTTTTACGATATGTACTCCTGATCGGGTCACCAAACTATACATTGATACCAAATTTCAACCTCTTCCGTCCAGTAGTTTAGGAGAAAATGGCTGCGATGTGACAGAAGCAGAAATTCTGAGTGATATTATAAGGGTATCCGTATATTGTATATACGGAACCCTAAAAACAGCCTCCTCTCTCTTCTGGCAAGTAGCAACTCTATACCTTTTTGTATAGAAATCTCCCATTTTTTATGTTTACTTATAGTGACAAACTCGCTGTATAAATGGGCAACTAAAATATTATTTTGTGGGCAATCAATTAATATATTCAACAAAGTTTGCAGAAGTATTGTTTAAACACAGGTTTGCACCATAACTCCAAACCTTTATTTTAAACATTCAACGCCATTTCAATAACTGTAAGTTGTCACCATCAAGGAGTAAACCAAACTCATAACTCTCAGTTTCTAATAAACTACGTTTACTATACAAATGTTTGATTTCTAAATCTAGCCATATCATTTTTGCATAGCTTTCAACTTTTTTAGATGCTACAGAATTATTAGAAAATTTACTTGAATCAATTTTGGGAAGATTGATTTATTTTTGCAAGACTTTAGAAATCAAATATTTGCACCAATAAGTCTAATTTTAGTACAGTACTTACAATACTACAAATGTTGTTCCTTTGCCATCTTCTAATGGAAATGCTGTACAACCTTTAGTGTGTCACAAATGTAAAAACACAGTTTTGCACCCTAACACCAAACCTTTATTTTAAACACACGCTGTTTTAACAACTCTAAGTGTCATTATCAAGAAGTAAACCAAGATTGGTTTGGTTATTTCGACAGGTTTCCGTTGTTTTACTATTGGTCTCCTGAGGCCACCATAAAGGCACAATATTGCATTGCCCTCTGATTTATGCTCGTATACAGAATCGAACCACACGAAGTGGATCAAACTGTACGGTTCGGATTTAACATGACTCCGATATAGCAGTTATATAAAATTTAATGATTTCGTATTTAATTTAATCTGACTAATATTGGATTTTAACCCCATTATTCTATTGTTACTCACTTAATGGTATTTTTCAAAACCTGTAGTATATCCTTAAAATATTGTTGTTGAACTTTAATTACGCTTTGTTAATCATCATTAAATATCTAATTATATTACGTACCATTTATTTTCACATGTTGGCTTTCATCTAGTGTTTTAATTAAATTTAGTTAGTCTTCTTAAATGAATACAATGGATCCGTTTAATTGAATATCTTTCTGTTCTCTGGGCAACTTACGGATACAAAGTAGCCCTAATAATGTGTCGGTAACTCCCCCATTTAAATTAGATTCAAGTTCCAGTTATGTATATCAACATTTTCCTCAAATACTAAAGTAAAGCATTTTTGTGTAGATTATGTTTCGTTAGTCCAAAATAGTGCCTTTACTCAGATGATATTTAGTTTTTATCCACAATATAAATAAATGAACAGTCTGTACCATTTGTATAGTAGTTATCAACTGCATAAACGCTCAAATCTAATTCTCCGAAATTAACTAGTATTTCAATGTAGCAGCATTTTATCTGGTCAGACTAAATTGAAAACATTAATACAGGCTATGTCGAGATCCGACAAGAGACGTGGTGCACACCATATGACGTCACCATTTACCCTTTCTGCACCATATGACATTTTGACCGCAACCGTTACTTCAACAGATGGCGCTCTTATCGAGCGTTGCACTAGCTTGCAATAACTGACCGATTCCGAATTTAATAAAGCATGGAACATATAGTTACACTTCCGAAATTAACAAAAGCGCCAATTGCTGTACATTGGAAAATTGGATGTCGTAAAAAATGTTATGGAGTTCTTTTGTAAAATGAACGTTTCGAGAGGCAGCAATTATTTTTTTCAGTCTCATTTAAAAGGCGTATTATTTTTTCGCACAGTTGCCGCTGCTTATGAACTATATAATTTTTTTCACAGTAGCAAAAAAATTCACGGTGGAACGTACTAATTGATATTATAGTAGCAAAGATAAAGTTGCAAATAGAGGCGAGAATATACGAGAGTTATAATAAACGGGAGTTAATTCTATTTTATATACAGTCTGGTTTGCCTGATGTAAGTAACTTTTAATTTGTTGTGATCGATTTAACGTTAAGTTGTTTTCAGATCTGCCGATGGTAAATAATCGATATTACGCTTATATAATAAAACTCAAGTTTGAACGCGCTAAGCTCTGGAACTACCAGTCGGATCTGAACAATTCTTTTCGTAGTTTATAGCCTATTGATTGAATAAGGTTATAATATACTATAGGTGTTAGTGATTATTCAACTCCTAAACCACTCATATTCACACATCATATCAGTTTTGTCAAGTTCACGCTACGCTATGATATGATAGATGGCGCTGTATAAACAATGGTGTAACTTTCGAACGGCCATACCAATTGAGGTAATCTTCATACAATACATGTTCAGGCAGTGGTTTACGGCTATGCTAGAATTAGATAGGTGGCGATGTACGGACGTTAATGAACAAGTAACTTTGAACGGCTTAACAGACGGTACTTATATTCACAGAATATATTTTTTGTGGAGGTGATGCTTTTTCGCTATGCTACGATCCGATAGGTGGCGCTGTTCGTTTCTTAGTGATTTTGTAATTTCTGAACAGCTTGTCGATTGAAGTCATATTCACACAATGTATTTCTTTTGCTGAGACGATAAAATGATCTTGTAATTAAGTTACTTGCTAGATCAAGGATCGAACAGCTTTGGTCCTGCAAAGTGCATAATAACGTCTGTGGGCCACGGGCATCTGCCCGATAAAGGGTAGAACAAAGTCTGCCGGACCGAGGGTTGAACAAGATCTGTCGGACCAAGGACTGAACAACGTTTTCGAATCTGCTGGTATATAATATTAAAAGTGATTAAATTCGTAACCTTTTCTGCACCCAGAGAAATATATAAAAAGGCTAATCTATTTGATGCACATTGCTTTTCAAGTTTTTATGAATTTGGATATATGTTAAGTAATAGTTTACAAGCCATAATTGGTGAAATTTTATCAGCAAATTCGCAGAAATAAATACAATTAGAGAGGTAGCATATATAAAAACTGACCTGAAATTGCTAGCTCTCGTACTATTAGGAGTTATTGGTAAATTTGGAAAGCTATCTGCTAAATTTTGATTATTTTCTAGTGCATCAAAACATTACAGTAATTCATTGTTAAATGCATTCTGCAAAATAACAATCAAGTGATATACTTTCAATAATTATTCTACTGAAATACATAGTTCGTTTTCATTTATTTCACCAGTTTCTACTGGAACCTCATTGAAACTGTCTTCTAATTTTGAAAGTACTCCTTTATATAACATGTTTCTGTTCAAATAATGCTGAATTAAAAAGAAAATAATATACAAAATATCATTCAAATAAAATACAAAGTGGCCATAAAATAATAAACAATAATGCCATGCCAAATGTACAATTGATAAAAATTAAAGGAGTCACAGATACATACATTTTTTATTTCATTTTTGATTATTATTACGAAACTGAAAATAAATAAAAAGTAAAGAAAATGACATGTTTCCGAATCAAAATTAAAAATTAGGTGAAGCACGATAATTATATGGACTTCAGCTGATCTAGGGACAGGAAACTCATAAAGGGAATTTGATTCATATGTTTGAGCGTCATCTATACTCATCATAGAAGCTTAGGCTTCTTCAAAATTCATCGTGATGGCGCCATACAGGTATGATTATCGACAGTGCCAAGATTTATAACGCAAACGTGTTGTCTTTATAACCAATGGCCACTCTTCGTTCTATAACTTCTGTTGTAAGAACAACATAATATTTCTGGAGTACACAAAATAATGAGTATCATACCAGTCAAGTCATTTGAATGTACCAGGGGTTCCCAAATTGTGTGAAGCGTGAACAGCAAACAGGGGCGCCACGATGCGTTGCCTAAAAAAACAATTAGAGTGCTGTGACAAAATACAAAAAAGTGCGCCGGCAACAGAAAACCTTTTAATTTTTAACTACGCTATATACAAAAAGACAGGCAAAAAAACGAGGACAACGTTGAGGAAGACTGTTATGAAAAGCGCAGTTTCGAACGCACTTAAGATGTACATTCCGGATTACTGGTGACTGGGATATATGTTACTTCATAAGAATTAAATTGCTATTAGAAATCTGTTTAAAACTAAAAGATATAGTTTTTAACAAAAGTATATAAAAATATTGTCTAAAATTATATATTCAATATCGAACAATTTTGAGAGCTAAGAGGAATTCGAGTACGAATAGTCAGATGTTAAGTGCCAAATTAAATAAATAGATATTGAGAATATTTTTATATGCTTTAATTTAAAATATGTATTATTTTAAATAAATTTTTAATATTAAAATTATTCAGGTAAAATGACATTATAGTTACGCGTAATACGGAAATGCACGTTAAGGATATTCAAAAGCTGGATTTTGACCGCATTCTAATATATGTTGTCGTAGGATTTTTTGTCTGCCTTTCTGTATATACCTTAGTTAATATGATATTCATCGAAAGAAAAATCATTAATGATGTTTATCATTTTTTCATTTCAATTTAACGTCGCTTTACTGCGGGCTGTGAGGCTTTTTTTCTTCCAGGAAATTGCCTGCCAATAATTTTCCGAGTTTTGTTGTCTCAAATATTTTCTGTTGTCGTAATTTTCATTTGTGAGGTAAATCACTTATTTTTATTTGAAAATTTTTTTCTTTCGAACGTCGTTGGGTTCCTCTTTAAAATAAAATATCTAATTCTCTGTATACATTGCAATTTCATTTTGGCAGTTCTTAGACCAAATGTAATTCATGCTTAATTTAATAATTTATTTTTTTAGGCATTAAACATGGTTATTAGAAAAATATAGTTAGAAATGGAATGCATTAAACGGAATGGCAACTTACTGAGGGATTGTTGCTCACGATAAATAATCCTGGTATGCATGTATTTTTCTGCTATGCTGTTACTAAGGTTTCATATATTGTCTCAATTCAGGTGACGGATGAAGTGCAGGACACAAATTTGTATACTCTGTAGAAAAATATGCTAGTATCTAATTAAGTTAATCCCCCAATAATACAAAGTAAAACAATGAAAATTATTACTTAGATGTTATATTTTTATAGAAGCTGTTTGTTGACAGGAAACAATAGGAATATTTCAAATAAAATGCATCCAACTTCCAGAATTATTTATATAATTTTTTTAGGAAAATATTCATACTGAATTGTCCTAAAAAACAATAAACATTTATAACACATTTTTGTGATAGTAGTATGAATCTGGTAGACAATATCCCTCGTTCCTCGAAGTTTCTTTGGACTTATATTGTCTTGAAAAGGTTGAGCTCACAACGTTTCAATAGCTTTGTATCTGCTATTGTCATCAGGTGAAGTTTATCCCTGGTATCTATACCTTTAATCGGTCATGCGTCGCCCGTCATGGTCATTGGGTCTCATCCGGTTCAATCAGCGTCGTCGTATGTCACCTGATGATGATAGCAGATACAAAGCTATTGAAACGTTGTGTGATCAACCTTTTCAAGACGATGGAAGTCCAAGGAAACTTCGAGTTACAAGATAGTGTTTTCCATTACTAAACCGAAACAATTTTAATACCATTTGAAATAAAAGAATTGATCATTCTCAAATAATTTGTGTATTTTATTAAAAATTTAAAAATTAACCTCAAATTGGCACACCCTTTATATCACAGGTCTACAAAAAACATATTTTCTCTACTTTACATGTGATATATGATATCCAAAGTACTACGAATCTGCCGTTAGAGTTGGTCTATCACCCTTCAGCCTTCAGCAAATAGCTGAGAAGCTTTAGAAAAATGAAGACTTGTGGGCTAGTCGAATCTGCACATGTGATGTATAGGTTCCGATATATTTTCACATGCAGAACATGTTCTTGGTATCAAAACCGCTCCATCTCTTGTCAATCTTCAGAAAACCGCTAAAAACGTTCAGTAATTTTGACTGCTGAGCAATGTTTTGTTGCTAAAATTGTTTCATCCCATGTTGGTTTCAGATTTTGCAAAAACACTAAAAACCTCCAGAAAAATAAATAATCCTTAGGAGTACTTCAATGTGCGCCATATTCATGAACAGGGTTTGTGTTTTTTTGACTTCTCAATGTTTTGACGGTGAGCAACAGTCTTCACCACTTTACCACCAGAGGGCTCGGATAAAGGCTTTCACGCCGTCATGGCAACTAAAGAAAATTTTAGATCTACGATGCAGGGTCGCGTACGTAAAGGATGATACCCAGTATCGGTGGCTGTTCAGGGTGGGAAAGCGGGCCCGCCGACATTGTCATCATGCGACCGTTGCTCTGTATTTTTAATTTTACTTTTACAAATTTTTAACTTTTTACCGATTTTTTTTAGGTTTTGCTATATTTTTCATCTAGTCTTATATTTATGTTTCTTATTTAGTCCTTTTATCTAGTCTTATGTCTATTTTTTTATCTAGTCTTATTTCTTAGTCTAGTCTTAAACACGTATTTTTAAGTCTGACGTTGAGCTTTATAACTGACCATATTATATTAATATATTGACGTACCCAATGTTCAATCGTTTATAAATACATAAACTGAAATCCGAAGTCATTATTTAATTTCTTGGGCAATGAAAATTTGCAGGTTTGTCCAGTCTTCCAAAGTCCTCAATTTTCTGATGGATTTTAGCGATTTTCTGGAGAATGACGAGAGAGCTGTTTTGATAGCAAAATCATGTTTAGCATGTGAAAATACATCGGAACTTATACTTCACATGTGCAGATTCGACTAGCCCACAAATCTTCAATTTTCTGAAGCTTTTCAGCTATTTGCTTAAGACTAAAGGGTTATGGACCAAATCTGACGGCAGATTCATGTTTAGGAGGCAAAAATACTTCAGATATCATATGTCACATGTAAAGTACAGAAAACTTTTTTTTGTACACCTGTGTCATTGACTCACTTGCTATAAAGTGATAACACCATGTTTTACTCTTGTCGTTCGTTCTATCTGTGGGCAACATCCCATATGAAATATACGATTGAGCTAGAGACCGATAGCACGAACAACACCAATCATCTTGGTTATATTAAAAATTGCTTCAGGGCTCAGCCTATGGTAATATATATGTCTATGATTCCAATATGTCTTGCACGATTATTAATCTAGGAATCACTAGGTAACAAGTTAACATTTTCTAACTTGGGAGTTTCTGAGTGGTTCAATTCCCTTAAACTTCTAGAAGTACATATATGAAAATATATAAACACTGAGAATATAAGTGCCCTATTTTGGGGACATTCACTAGCATCTCACTCATAAAATCTCGAGATATAATTCAACTCGATCTATCAAAACAATGACCCCTATTTAGACAAAAATCTTTTATAAGTTCATTAGCTCAATATATTCTCCTTTCTCTGCAATATAAACCGCGGCTTTAGAGAAAAGAAAAGAGTTATGATGAAGTTCAATTACCCAAAAAGTAACGTAATATGAGGTCGGTAACTAAAGAAAGTTTCTCATCAAAAAAACAGAAAGAAACGAGGTGGCAAAGTCCGTGAGGAAAAGTTGGGATATTTAAAGAAAAATCATCGACCACCGTCATAAACTCGAACTTTTTAACGACTAAATTTTGTCGACACACTCTGAAAATATAAGACCCATAAAGTGTGCTCAAGTTTGAAAGTGCTTTTCAATAAATTATTGTTACCCCAAAAAAATGTTATAAATTATGCAAAAATAGAGTTTCGAAAATTATGAAGTTGAATGCTACTCCATGTTTTTGCTGTTACAGACGAAAAAGGGTTTGACGATAGACGTAAAATTAATTGTATTACTGAATTATGAGAAATAGAGGAGATGGATAGGGCTCGAAATTTAATAAAAGAAGTTTCTACTTTTCCGGTTGATGAATTAATTTTCACGTTTAGCGAGGATAGTAAAATAAAACTTTTGGAAATGAAACTTACTTTCGAATATATATGATGAGGGAAGATTCCAACGATTTGCCAGACTCAAATTGCGAAAAGTCCGGAAATAATCAAGGAATGATATCATAGCATAGATAGCTATTAGACGTGGTAAGTTATCTGGCAATTAGACAAAATTGCCACTTTTAGTCTAGTACTTTAGTAATTGCATTATAAATGGAATAAGAGGACAATTTATTCAACATTAATTATTAATACAATTTGTTCACAATGTACATTGCTTTTTGAAAGTTAAGAATGGGATAGGGCTGACAACTTGGAAACCATTAGAGTTATAATGTTGGTTTAATTAGGAAATATTTCCACAAATTAAAAAGATATTTCTGATGTTTGCAATAGTAAACTATCTCTAACCAATTTGATATTTTCGAAAAAATCTGATTTTGCAATTTTAATTGTTGTCTGTTTCTGAAATTATTATAACAGATAATAAATAACACATGCCTTTGCAGATAATTCAACAAAATCCAGAGATATTCAAAACGACATTTTGTTTAAAAAAACATTGTCAACTTATTTATTAATAAATTCTCTAAAATAAGTGATATATGACCTGTAGTGGCTTAAGAATACTTTTAACTTTCATATCTTTCTTTTCTTTGTCCATAGTTCGGCACTGACTAAACAGAAGCTTATTTGAGAACTGCCTTTCTGTCAATAACAAAAAACGATAAAGAAAATAAAAAAGTTCATTCATCATTAAAACGTAAAAATTAATTATGCTGTCACAAGCAATGGCCACTATCATTGAAAGAAAAGATCTGCAGCTATTTGAAACTGAATGCTTCTTGCCTTTGTTATCTCCTGTTTTTGTTTCTCGTTCATAGTGTCATTCTTGGTAATGTATATAAATTTCAAGAAAATTTAAATAATTGTCACTATTTTGTCACGACTCAAGTTTTATGTATAATTTAGTACTTAACTTAAATATAACTGTGAAGAAACTTATGGCGTGTAAGTTAATTTTTAATGAAAATATTAAATTTTGTTGGATTACAATAATTCAAACCTTCTTCACCAATTTAATATTCCGGCAAATATAAATTTTTCAGTTTACTCTGCATATAAGCTTTTTATCCTTGTCTCTACCATCCATAAGCTTGGTAACGTTGACCTTTGATGTGGAGTTTTAGTTTGTCATACTTGTCTCTACCTTCCATAAACTTGAAATGTGCCAAATTTCTAAATTGAAATATCCTAAAGAGAAAATTGAAATCTTTACTAGAAATAAAAGAAAATGTTGTGGTGCTACTGTATATTAATTGTAAGACCGGCATCTAGGATTTTCAAGAGAATCAGAACACAGAAATGCATAAAGAAGTGTTCGATAGGACATTCAATTGTGGGAAGCGCAACTGATGAAGGTTCCCTACAAGAAACAATATATATTATATTTATATATAATATATATTGTCTTGCGTACAAAGGAATGACACCTCGAAGAGAGTATTCAATATCTCTGACAGGTGAAGTAATCTGAAAATTTTATCGTGACATTCTGTCCTAGGAGTTAACGGAGAACAGCAATTATACGGAACGGCTCCAGATTCGGAACCTCTGTGTACTGATTCTCTTGAAAATCCTAGATGTCGGTATTACATCTCGCGTCTTCAAATTTAATGAAATGCATCAAATGCATAAAGAAGTGTTCGAGAGGACATTCAATTGTGGGAAGCGCAACTGATGAAGGTTCCCGACCAGAAACAATATATATTATATTTATATATAATTTATATTGTCTTGCGTACAAAGGAATGACACCTCGAAGAGAGTATGGTATATATATTTACTTACTATAATATATTGATTTTCTATAAATGAAGAGGTTGTTAATATATTACCTGGTCTCTGCTTCTTACATAGAGATATGAGCTGTATGAATATTTCAAGTTCAAAGAAGTGTTAGTCGGGTCGGTATGTCGGAACAAAGTTTAGCATACTCATCTATTTTCGTATATTTGAATGTGGGTCTCCGTTAAGAAGGTTCTTCTTCAAGGAAACGATAATCTTCAGTAATTTCTGCATGATTGAGGTAGTAAATATCCATTTTGATTGTTTAATTCGGTTTTCATTTCATTTTCAACATATAAATACTTGCTTTAATTTTTCTGATCTCTATACCATTATCACTGAGTACATGGTTTGCCCATTTCGACCGTTCTATTTCCTTTCTTTGTAAGGCGTTGATGTAAAAAAGTTCACAAATCCATATACTTGCTTTCACTCAGTTATTACTGTGGGAGAGTTTTCTACAAGACGGCAACTAGTGACCCCGGCAATTTTTGAAAATTACACCTACTACATATTGATACTTAATCATTTCCCTTACAAGTTTGTCATAAATCGTTGTGAGGAGACTTGTTTGACTATTTTCCTCACTAATAATATTAAATCTACACGAATTTTTATTACACAACTTCTATAGTGTTACTATAGCGTAAATACTTTAACAAATTAAATATTTAACTAGTTCGAACAAAATAACAAAATTTCATGCCAAATGAGGACTTTACTTATGTTTTGTCAAAATGACTCCTAGACTAGATATAATAAATTTAAATGTGCGCCATTTTAGAGATTGTGGTAAATTGGTATAAAAACATCCATCTAAATGTTATTTGTGGCATATTTTTTATTGTTTATTTATTTATTAATTATTATTATTTCTTGGGAATAACACCACAATTGCAATAAAAAGCTGTATAACGTTTCAAAATCGATTCTGACTTCGTTGTCAATGTATTGAAAATATAAATTGCAAAATGGCTGTTTGATTTATGACATTTTAGCTGACATAAGAAAAAAATTGTGGTTTTTTATATATACAGGTTGCACAAAAAATTCTAAAGATCTCATGTATTATGGTTAAGCAGCTTTCAAATTGGAAGAATTTGAAAGAGTTGTCTTTAGAATTTACAAGTGGCGTTTCTTGGTACGACTTTGTTATAAAATAGCGCATTCGCCATAAATGCGATCAAAGAATTGTGCTGTTTCAGTGATCTTATTAACTATCCTCATACTGGGTAGTTCAAAAGGAGATGACCATTAATAGGTTCTTCCTTAATTGTCGGTAACCAGATACGATTGAATTCTACAGAAGTAGAAGCGAGACAATCGTCTTCATTCAAAAGAATTAAGGCAGACTGTCTTATTTTTTGTTTTGTATTATGTTGTTATTTGTGAAGTATGGTTAAATTGTCAAATTGTATTTTATGGCCTAGGTCCCAAGCATGTTGAAAAATTTTCGATTTTTCAAATTGTCGTTTCTTGATAAGGTTTTTCCTATGATCCTTAAAATTTTTTGTACTACCTGTCAATACATGACAACGAAGTCAGAATCGACTTTGAACCTTTGGTTTTTTCATGCAATATGCAGCTTTTTATTTCAATTGTGATGTTATTCCCAAGAAAACATAAAAATAAACAAATACATGTTAAAAAATATTCCATTTTTAGGTATGTCTATAATTTCGTACCCATAGGCTGTAGAAAAATCATCTCATTGGAAGGAGTTCCCAATCGTGTTAAATAGGCCCTTGCTCTCTCTATTCCCCTCTCTTCTTAGTCTGGGCAGGATATTTGTGCATTACAACCTCTAGAAGTATAAGCTCTAACATTGAACACTTTACAGGGACAAAACATATATAAAGAAACGTTCCGAGACAGAGTTCAGTTTTTAGTTGCATTATGTCGTCAGTTTACTTTGACATTAAACGCCGGATTAAAATCTTCACTTTTAAGACGAGTTTAATGGTGAATTGCGAAGTTGTTGTCGTTGTTACATAAAGTTCTCATTAAATAGAAGATCAGTGTAACTCGAACACAGAGCATCCCGTAAGATAAACAAATTCTTCTAAATGGAATGGAAAGGAATGTCCCAGGTAGTGGTGTGTTTACGAACGAACTACTGCATTAAACTAGTTTACGCTCTGAACTAAGCGGAGCAGCTCACAATTTAAATAGAACTATTCATGTTAAGTTTAGTTAGTTTGGTGCCAAGCGAAGGCTAAGTAGGGCGAGATGTCCGAAAACTGGATTAGACTTGGATTCAAGCAAGCGGTATGGTAGGGTTGTGGCTCGATCGATTGAACCATGAGAACTATTAAGTAATCTAGTTTTGGATTGTTGTAGAACCGTAGAGTATGTGTGAGTCGGTTAAAAGTTAAATGATAGTAAATAAAATCCTACAAGGTAAAAACACTTTATTGTCAATGTTATTCAGAAATTTTTCATCTCATAAGTGGGTAGTTATCAAAGTAAAATTATCGTTATCAAGCGACGTCGGGCAGTCTGTTTTCAAATTTAAAGTTTGCACATTACATAATTGATTTTTAACTTTTTCTAAAGATACACCTTGTTAATGTATGCATTAGGATTTATTTTTCTCCTCGGTAGATAGAACCCAGGGCATGAAGTTTTCGGAATTGTAATTCATCGACAGTAGAGAATAGGTGATACTGCTTAACAGTCATTTCGTAGAAACTGTAAATCTATGAACCGAGACGTATGGGACAAAACGAATTAGTAACAACATTTCGTTTTTTGTTTACCTTTCCTGCTTGTACGTGATTCCTCACCATCTTCTGTTGTACAAACTGGATCTGTCTACAATGTCTGCCTGGCGGAATACACTGAGCGGGTTCCTAGTCTTTCATATCGAAATGTCGGTGCAAATTTCCTAATGACCAGCGGGTGACACTGACAAGTGAAAGACAATTTTGCTTGGTTCTGAGCCCTATTTTCGAATTGCATTGTTAATTTGTCCATATAAACGAAAATAAAAACTAACGACACGGCTTATGCCGATATGATTTTATGCATGTGACACTGGCAACTCTACGCTTCCGCACAGAACACCAAATAAATATAATATGGTTCCTCCAATAATTAATATGCGTATTCTCCGGGCCTAGGCAGTAGAAGCAAGAAAGGACTGCGGGAAAGAGTTCTACTGAAACATTTCATTCAATATCGTTTTGACTCAAAAGTTGAAAACCCTCAGCTAATATGTGTAAGCAACTCAAATTGCAATTGTTTTAAATAAAGTTGATAGGTAGGTGCGCATTACTTCAATCAAATACACTTTCTAATTAAAATTCTTTTGAGCTAATTCAATGAACTACCTCTATTTGAAATTGAACCAATAAACACCTCACTAATCCCAGGCTTTTAACTTCTCATACCACGAAAATCAAATATATTAGACAATTTTAGTTTTGACTTTCGAGAATTATGTATGAAAAATTTTAAGGATTTTTAGCCCCCTAATCCCTTTGTATAAACTAAAATAAGGAAACCGCCAACCTCATCTCCCCCTAATTGATAAGAATTAGGAATGTTTTCGAAACTGTTAAGAACGTGCAATTATATTAAACCAACAAAAAAGTGGATCGATAGTGCGTTAATGTCAATAGAATGGCTATTATGTCACATCATCCATTTCATAAGGCCGAATTAGGAATTAATCTAGAGTTTATTGCTAATTATTTGCTATTTAATTACGCAAAAAGAAAATTTATTGGTCCAACCTATTCCGAAAAACCTTGGATAATGTCACATAAGACTAATGCCACATTAGCCATAGAGATAAATCTGGATTTAATAAAGAAATCGAGAAGTAAATTTATTGCTCTCACCCCTTCCAAAAAACCTTGGCTAATGTGGCATAAGACTTATGCTACATTAGCCACACCTATAACTCCGGATCTAATAAAGATATCGGGATGCTTCTTGTGCCAGAATTAATTGCTAATTAATTGCTCTTCAGCTACGTAACAAGTAAATGTATTGCTCCTACCCCTTCCGAAAGACCTTGGCTAATATAGCATAAGACTTATGCTACATTAGCCATACTAATAATTCCGGATCTAAGAAAGATATCGGGATGTTTCTTGTGCCAGAATTAATTGCTAATTTATTGCTCAACTAGGTAAAAAGCAAAATTTATCGCTCCTACCCCTTCCGAAAAACCTTGGCTAATGTGGCATAAGCCTTATGCTACAGTAGCCACACCCATAACCCCGGATCTAATAAAGCTGTTGGGATATTTCTTGTGCCAGAATTAATTGCTAATTAATTGCTCTTCAGCTAAGTTACAAGTAAATTTATTATAAGTCTTATGCCACATTATTCATACCTATAACTCCATATCTAATAAACATATCGGAATGTTTCCTGTGCCAGAATTAATTGAGGGTCTTGTACACTTTATCAACTAAAAGTTGTGTTGGTACGCAAAATTATAAACTTTTAATACTGCTATATAATTTTTTTATGTTAAGTATCTTTATGAAATAACAGATGCCCTCTTTATTGTATCTGTAAATTTATTTATTCCGTTTAAATTATTTAAATAATAGATTTTGATTGAGTAGAAAAAAACTATAGATTTTATAAAGATTAAGTTGTTTCAATTCCAATTTTGTGATGTGTCAATTTTCATTCATAAACAAAGTTCTTAGATGAATAAATGTTCCCATTTCGACTGTTTTGTTTATTTCAGAGTTCCTCATTCTTCGAGAAACTACATCGGTCAATGTATTTTTACAAATTCCCCCTGCTTAGTTTTGGTGTTATCCGCAAACAATTAAAGACTTTTAATCAAGATGTAAACAATAATTTAAATTACTTAACGGGTAAAAATTCAGTTATAATTTCACAATGCTGTGTCTGCAACACTGTTAATAAAACAGCCGATGTTGGTGACATTTGTATTTTTTGCGAAGAGACGACTTGTACATCAAGCTGTTCAATTACACATGAAGAGGAAATAGTTAAATGTTACACGAATGATAGGTTTAAATGATATCGAAAATTGTCGAAATTTTGGAGGAGAAACGAGAAAAGGAACTAGTTCTGTGAACACAAACACACTTACTAATAACGAAAATAGAGATTGTACAGGCTGCTCGAGAGGAGATTTGCAATCTGGTGCCCATAAATGTATATCATGCGAAAAGTTTGTTTGATGGCTGTTCATTCGCTACACCAGAGACTGGGGAAGGATAGGGTCAGAAACGGCTTTGCATGGAACGTGCATCTAAAGAATCAGCTCCTCAAAATTCGAATTTATTTAAGAACGGTAACAAAATTAGACCAATAATTAACAAACAAAAAAAGAGTGAGAAAATAAGTCATACTGTAAAGCTGCAAAATACTTTGGTTCACGGCCTAATGATGTAGCCGACTCATTGAACTGTAAACGTAATAGGGTTGTTCCCGTTATAAAAAATGGGAATCATCCGGATATTCAACCTTTCAAACTAAGAGGAAGAGATGCAATCATGATAGCTGCCAAAATTTTGAGCTCATGTATATAATTTTGGATTCCCAATTCATTTCAATCCAATTTTCACATATTGTCGCTATTTTGAATTCTTATTGAATAAATAAGTATTTAAAAAGAAAGATAAACTTCCAGCTACATGGAATTTTAAAATAAACTACATGAACATGGAAATCGTCGAATACCCTTTATACTTATATTAAAGACTTTCTCATAAAAACAGCTATGGAAGTACTCTATGAGACTATCTAGAAAAAAAAGATTTCGAGTTTAAGAAAGTTTGTGAGTTAAATCGGTTAATATATTTTTATTCTATCCAATAAAATCTACTACTTTCACTTTTAATGTGCCTTAATAGGCAAAAATAGTTAGATATATTTTTGTTTGAGATAGATGAATCCAGTGTATTTAATTTGGTACTAAGTATTCTTATTTGCTACATAATAATTTATCGCAGTCTAGAATTAAGTTAACAAAATTGTCAGTAGATAATGCTCGGCCTCATGTTGCTAGAGTTAGTTTCAACTTTTTTAAAGGGACCCATGTGGATCTGTTGCCATAGCGGCCCAGATCCCCGATCTTTTGGCACATAGAACATGTTTGGGAAATGACTGCTAGAAGCCTGGGAATTTACCCCAGCTCCCACGAATTTGGGAGGTTCTAAGACATGAAATACAGGTAGTTTAGGATAGTATTCCTCAAGAAGAATTAGACCACCTTATAGAATTAATGCCACCGCGGTGGACAAACACATTATTAACAAACCTAATAAAATAAAATTAAAACCCTTGGTGTTTTTTATTCAAATTTTAAGCATATACTCCTAACTATAGCATCGTTATTTTACCAAAACAGTAATAAATTTGAAGATCTATTTCTGGGTGTTGTGATTTTTTTTGTCATTGAGTATATTTACGTGGTTTACAAATATTACCCTAACCTCACGTCACGAAACCTTATTTTGCGGCTAGCCTAATACTAAACCTATAAAAAGTGTTCAACTTTATACCTTGTTCTACGAGAAAATAGGCTAAGCCTATTTATTTCTGTGTACGTTGTCTCGGCAACAAATTTAGTTGAGACAGTCAAAAAAAGTATTGGGTCAGAAGCCAGATAAAAAATTCTCAATTAGGTCAACTAAATCTAGGACTTGACAAATCAGATAAGTGGTACATGTGCAGTTAATTTTAAAAATAGTATTACAAATTTCAGATGAAAAAGGCCCAAAATTCTTATGCCACCTTAGCCCAGGTTTTTCGAAAGGAGGAACAAAAAATTTACTTGTTACGTAGCTGATGAGCATTAAATTAGCAATTAATTCTGACCTAAGAAACATCCCGATATCTGTATTAGATCCGGAGTTATGGGTATGGCTAATATACATAAGTCATATGCAATTTTAGCCAAGGTTTTTCTGAAGGGGTAGGAACAATAAAATAACTTGTTACGTAGCTGAAGAGCAATTAATTATTAATTAATTCTGGCACAAGAAACATCCCGATATCTTTATTATAACCGAAGTTATTGGTTTGGTTAATGTAGCATAAGTCTTATGCCACATTAGCCAAGGTTTTTTGGAAGGGGAGAGAGCAATAAATTTAATTGTTACGTAGCTGACAAGCAATTAATTAGCAATTAATTCTGGCATAAGGTACATCCCGATATTTTTATTAGATCCGGAGGCATGGGTGTAGCTAATGTAGCATAAGTCTTATGCCACATTAGTCAAGGTTTTTCGGAAGAAGTAAGAGCAATAAATTTATTGGTTACATAGCTGCAGAGCAATTCATTTTGACATAAGAAGCATCCCGATATCTTTATTAGATCCGGAGTTATGAGTATGGCTAATGTAGCATGAGTCTTATGTCACTTTATCCAAGGTTTTTCGGAATAGGTTGACGCACTAAATTTAATAGACGATGTATTTTACTATTTTCAAGCTTTCCGGTACATTTATAAACTCTACTATTAAATCTTAGCATTATAAAGTTACATCTATTCCTCTACCAAGCATTTATTTCTAATAGGAAAATACAAAGAAATACAAAATAACTGTTCTAAAAATAATTATATTAATTTACATTATGAGCAATTTTTTGGAAACAACATTATTTTGTATTTTTGCTTTCTTGTGTAATATTTACAATATCCACTCACCCCCTTTGCCAGTGAAAATAAATGACCATTGATAATCCCGGTCTCTAAGCTTGCTTACGACATTGTTGAATGATTATTATTAAAAAAAATAACTGACAATTAAAATCTGTACTGTGGACTTGTCACTCAAATTTATTTATGAAACTATTCAGGTGATATCGTTCATAACAATTTTTCCTATTATGTCGGATATGATAATTTAGCTGGCTGGTATGTTACTAGCCGGGTCATACTAACAAGTTTAGTTAAATATATTTTTTTGTTTTAGACTTCCCATGCAGAAGTAAAAATACTTTCTATTGAATTTGAATCAGGATTGAAAAAAGAGATTAAAACTTACCCAATGTGAATAAGTCTTAATTGTATATGGAATGTCTTCGATGCACATTCCATAGAGAATATTCAAAAAAAAAATGTATGGATCAGATGTTGCGGTTTTAGTTCAATGCTGGTTCAATGCAAGTATATAATTGACGAAGGACCTTTAGCGGAACAATCAATAAACACGTAAATTAATTCACCAAATAAAAGTTAGTCACTGACCTTTTACGTCGAAGCTCTGCAAAGGGTGTTTTCTTGGTTCTTCTTTCTTCAGAGGCTAGCCCCGTGAACAACAGGAACAGTTTCTTAGAGCTTCGTCTGGACAACACGTTACACAAAAAATAGCGACGTAATGTTCATTGATTGAGCAAAAAAATGATGCGCTTTTGTAAACACAAAAGAAATAAAATGAAAGCAGTTTAGCGGTCGTTACGAACGGAGCTAAAGAACTCGCGGACTCGCAACGCAAACAACAAAAAGCGGCGTCTCTACAGACGGAATCAAAAAAGGTGTCCGAATAGTTCGGAGCACAAACACGAAACTCCCAAGCGTCCAAATAGCTAGGGATCCGACACACGAATGTCAATACTGTCTATATTTTACACGCAAAAAAACGTTTACAATTAGCATTAGCGCGACGGAATGTTTTAGAAAAGGTGCAGAAGTTTAAAAATCAATGAAGTAATTCAGTCAAATTGAACACAATACACTAAACAAATTGCGGGAACGCACCAGTATAAACCATTTACCAAGCGTCAAGCCAGTGGAACTCTCCCAGACAAAAAAATCAAGACAGGAGTGAAGACGAATATGAAAATGACGTCCTTGTGTTTTTAAATGTTCGTGAAATTGTGTATCGGGAATTGGTTTCTTTTGGCCAGATTGTTAACCAGCACTGTTATTTGGAAATTTTGTCTGCGAGAAGATGCGCGCTGAGAATGCTCGAAAATTTTGAGGTAAGTTGATTGTTTTCTTCATCTTGATAACGTTTCCCTGCTATTTGGTCTCACAGGGGTGGTCTGGCATTCACATCTTACGTATTTGCCCCATGCGACTCTTTCCTACTAAAGGGTATTAAGAAAAATGAAAATAAACATGACGGTTAAAACATATTGGGAAAAGGAACTCGCCCATATCAAAGTTGAAGAGTTCCAGAGGAGCTTCAAATAGATGCACAAAAGAGAATTGCATTGCCTTTAATGGATATTAACTGAAGGATTTTTGTAAATAAGTATATAAACTTAATAAATGTTATAAAACAAAACTAGATTTTTTTCTTCGTTAATAACTTTTATTCAATTATTTAAATGCATCTGTTGGGCTGCATAAACAAAATAAAGTTATCTTTAATTTATTTAAATGAACATTATTTAAAATGCAGCAGTGAAAATTTATTTCTGATAGTAAAATGTTAGACAAATTCCTGTAATTAATTGTATCTGTACATAATGGCCGGAGAGATGCGAATGAATTGAGGATGAAAGGGTTAAATGGGGCACAAGAGGTCAGAGAAGGCTGTAAACGAAAGGACATTTAAAGGGCCAAAATTTGCGGTCGGGAGGCATAGGTCGCTTAGTTTCTACATAGCTCCGACGTAACATCAGAATTATAAAGTAAAATGCATTCCCAAGCGGTTGACCATTACGGAATGTAGAGATTTTTTTTAAATTCAGATGTAACACACATATTTTCAAGGATTGCAGACCGACAAAATTTCTGGTTACATTTCAGTTAACAAATTCAGGGAAAGTTATTTAGTAAGAATTTAACAACACTCTTTTGAAAATTCATTTCTAATCTACTGCCTTATAGGCAATATTGCTTGCAACATACGTTAAGTAATTCTTTATTTCCCATGTTCAATAGTCGTATACTTTACAGGCAGTTAGTAAACAAAGTAAATAGTTTTGCGTTAGATCACATGAGTTGCTAGTACAGAGAAAAAGTTTCCACCATCGAGGCCATTTACATAAAATGTTAAATTATATTGTAGTTGGAATTCTGAAACATTCATTCTTGATCTACAAAAATTTAACAATTTCAATAATCAAACTGTGGAAATAGGGAGAATGAACTAGATTAGTTATACAATTTACTTTTATTTTTTTCAAAGTGGCACTTAATCGTAATGGTAGTTTTGGGAAGAAATTTAATAAATAACCCACATGAAGGATAACATTTTTTCAAGCGTCATTTAAAATATCAAATGAGAAGTCTTATTAAGAGGAATACGAATATAAATATTTGTGAAGTTTAAAATGTATAGTTTAAAAGATATTGAGAACGAAATTCTAATATTAATTTTGGATAGTCAATTGTAAAATTAGATATAAACTGTAAAATATTCAAGTTATTTAATATATCAAATTTATATATATATATATATATATATATATATATATATATATATATATATATATATATATATATATATATATATATATATGACCTAAGCTAGGTTCCGGGTGAATTTATTAATACTCGACGTTTCGACTCCTGCTTCGGAGCCATTATCAAGAGACAAAAAATGAAAAAGAGTTTCAGACTCTAGATCGAACTCGGGGCCTCAACCTGCCTACTTTCGAAGAGTCAGTTTCGAGCCAGTAGAGACCATCATCAATTGCGAAGAAGAGTACCAGACGTCGGTGAAGGAGACAGGGCCCAGTAAAGAGTTCCTACAACAGTTTGCTGACCATTTGACACACTTGACACCAGAGAACCAGAAGAAAGCCAAGTAATTTATCACAAAGCACTGGCAAATTTTTAATTGTAAAAATGGAACCACCGGTCGCACCAACATCGTCCAGCATCGAATAGATACCGGAAAGGCTCAACCCATCAGAATACCACCTAGACGACTACCATTGAGGCAACAACAGGCAGTCGAGGAAAACATCGAGTCCATGTTACAAAATGGAGTTATTGAGCCATCCATCAGCCCATGGTCTGCTCCTAGTTAAAAAGAAGGATGAAACCACCCGATTTTGCTTGGATTACAGAAAGCTGAATGATGTCACGAAGAAAGATAGCTATCCACTACCCCGAATCGATGACACTTTGACCACACTAGCAGGTTCCCGTTGGTTCTCCACACTAGACCTAAAAAGTGGATATTGGCAGGTTGGTCTACACGCAAACGACAGAGAGAAGACAGCGTTCTCCACTAGTAAAGGGCTCTTTCAGTTCATTGTCATGCCCTTTGGGTTATGTAATGCACCCGCTACATTTGAGAGGCTAATGGAGTATGTACTGAGCGGGTTAAAAAGGAGGACGTGCTTAGTATACCTCAACGACATTCTAGTCATGGGTCAGACATTCGACGATCATGAAGAACCTGGAAGTAGAGTTTTTGGGCCACGTAGTGTCCGAGTCAGGAATCGGTACCAACGAGGACAAGATAGAAGTCATTCGTGATTGGCAAGTCCTAAGAGATAAGCATGAACTCCGAAGTTTCTTGGGTCTCTGTTCATACTACAGACGATTTGTTGAGGGATTTGCCACCATTGCCGCGCCTCTACATCGGCAGACCACTGAGAAAGATACCTTCCATTGGAATCAGGATTGCGAAACATCATTCAGGCGACTGAAGGCAGCACTATGTTCCAGCACAATCCTAGCCTTTCCTACACAGTCCGGCAAGTTCATTTTAGACACCGACGCCAGCAACTCAGGTTTGGGGGCCGTCCTATCCCAGGTGCAAGATGGTGAAGAGAGAGTGATCGATTATTACAGCCGTGGATTCTCGAAACCGGAAAGAAATTATTGCGTCACCAGAAAAGAACTTCTTGCAATAATAAGGGCTGTAGACCAATCCGAACAGATCATGCCGCACTCAAATGGCTGCTGGACATGAAGACACCGGAAGAACAACTGGCCAGATGGATGGAGAAATTACAGCAATACGACTTCAAGGTGGAACACCGTGCCGGCCGTTTGCACAATAACGCCGATGCCCTATCCAGAAGACTCTGTAGAGCGGAATGCGGACATTGTCTGAAGACGGAACAGCGAGAGAGTATTTCCATCAGGCAGATCCGAGTGCAGGCCAATGAAGACTGGACTACGGAACAGTGCATCCAGGACCAAATGGCAGATCCAGACATCGAACCAATCTTGTCACTCAAAGCGAGAGGGGCACCCAGGCCACGATGGGACGAGGTAGCTAGATACTCCGGCGTGCTGAAATCGTTATGGGCTCAGTGGGACTCTCTAAGAGTAGACAATGGAATGCTCAAGTGAGTTTGGGAAAGCGCTGATGGGCGAGAAACCAAGTTCCAGCTGGTAGTTCCGAAGAAAAAGGTACCAGCCAGCCTGACCGAAGTACATGATGGAATTACAGGAGGCCACCTGAGCATGAATAAAACCCTAGACAAAGTTCGCCAGCGGTACTACTGGGTGAATTACTTCGAAGACGTCAGAGCTTGGTGCCGCAAATGTGCCACCTGTGCCGCCAGTAAAGGCCAGAAGAGCCGGACCAGGGGCAGAATGCAGTAGTACAATGTGGGCGTCCCATTTGAGAGAATTGCCATCGATGTCGCCGGTCCGTTTCCCGAGTCTGACAGGGGGTACAAATAAATTCTGGTCGCAATGTATTACTTCGGCAAATGGCCTGAGGCATATGCGATACCCAACCAAGAGACAACCACGGTAGCGACGGTGCTAGTAGAACAACTATTTAGCAGGTTTGGCGTCCCGATGGAACTACATCCAAACCAGGGGCGTAACTTCGAATCGAATGTATTCCAGAAGGTTTGCACGATGTTAGGGATCAGGAAAAAGAGAACAACACCATTGCACCCACAGTCAGACGGTATGGTGGAAAGGTTCAACAGGACATTGGAACAACACCTATCCAAGGTCGTCAGCAATAACCAGCGTGATTGGGATGAACATATTCCCCTATTCCTGTTGGCATATCGCTCTGCCGTACATAATAGTACAGGCCTGACCCCAGCCAGGGTCCTATTCGGAAAGGAGCTGCGATTACCCTGCGATTTGTCATTTGGCTCCCCCGAAAAACCTTCATAAGACATCGAGGATTATGCCTACCAGCTGCGATATAACATGCTGGCAATACACGAATTAGCCCGAACGCAGATGTTGGCCACCAGTGATCGGATGAAGACGCGATACGACCTCAAGGCCAATTCAGTCGGGTTTCAGGAGAGAGACAAAGTCTGGCTGTACAACCCCCAACGGAACAAGGGTAAATCCCCAAAACTTACACCCGCCTGGGATGGACCATACGAGGTGGTCAAGAGGCTTAATGACGTCGTCTACCGGATCCGTCGAAACCCCAAGGCTAAGTTGAAGGTGGTCCATTTAGATCGACTTGCTCCATGAAGGGGATGTTTCTGATAGGGACGATCAGAATTAAAGGGGGGGGGGGGCAGTGTTACAAAATTTACCCAAAGCCGACCCTGTTTCATTTCAGTACGACAACAAACGCTTTGAGATAAAAAATGGTTCTCGAAAAGACTCGGCACCTGTAGGAGTGATGATGATTTTACGAGAATTTTCTATGCTGGTTTTATAAAGGAAGGAGGCCACGATCGCGAATCAGTTGACGGTGCGAAGAGCTTATTTGCAACATTGTTATTGCGATATTTGAATCAGCTGTTGTACATTCGATGTAAATAAAAGTTTCTATAAAATTGAAAGTGAATATTAGTTATATAATTTAAAATTGAACCCACGGACTTTACAACAATATTTTAAGTCAAATGTGAATTCAAAAGTTAAAGCCAAAGAAAAGACTTTTTTCATTGGATGAACAATTTGTCTAGAGTTCATATGGTGGATATTGGAGATTTTTGTAGTTGTTATACATGCACTTTACAGACCATGCATTACTTTTCTGTTACAAGGCGTTTATAAGAAATGGAAAGAGTCAATTTGTTATTTTTTTTTGAAAATAGTACTCCCACAGTAGATTTAGTAAGGATTTTAAAGCAAATAACTGTAAATGTTCATTCTGTTCGTTTTGAGTTAATAGCAACACTATTGACCAAGGACCAACAAACAGTGCTGCAATAAAATATCTCATAAGAGATACAATCACTTACTGCTTAAGCCAAAATATTGAAAATACATCATTGATGGAAGGACCTTTTTTTTTGATTGCCCTCATTTATTAAATGCTTTCATTCAAAATGGTGATCATAACGCTGCATCTTGAATCAGAAGGATGCAAAAAGGGGTTGAGATTTTTTCTGATGGTAAATTTGTGTATAAAGAATAATTCATCAACTTCAGTTTTTCAAATCAGAGTACCTACCTTGTATTTCATTACTCAAATAGTAGGAATGTTTCATATCGCATATCATATATATATATATATATATATATGTTCTGAGAGCCTTCCGCGGTCATAATTATGAACTAAGCTAGGTTCCGGGTGAGAATCGCGTCTGAATATATTAAATACTCGACGTTTCGACTCCTGCTTTGGAGCCATTATCAAGAGACAAAAATGAAAAAGAGTTTCAGAGTCTAGATCGAACTCGGGGCCTCAACCTGCCTACTCCCCAAGAGTCACTAGGTTACTGAACGGAAGGTAAATCTGCGCTGCTTCTTTTATTTATAGTAATCGGTCGATTAGGAGGGGATGTCGCGTGATGAAGGGGCTGTGCGGTGATTGGTTGGGTGTTGGTGGGCGTGTCTGGTCTGTTTAATCTGGCAATTACGGAGGTCCAAGCTGTGGGAAGGCGAGTGCTGTCATCGCGTCTATTGAGACAGAGAGGTCTTTTCTCTATTTCGATGGCTTCGCGAATAGTGGATGCCCTAAGAGAATTGAGAGATATGATAGTCCTACTGTCCTCAAAGTTGATAGAATGCCCTGTTTGGATATGGTGATGCGCGAGAGCTGAAGTCGGATCTTTTTTACGACCTGACAGAGAGTGTTCATATACTCGATGGTTAATGCGCCTATTAGTACGACCGATGTAGCTTTGTGGGCAATCGCGACATGAAATTTCGTAAACTCCTCGATCCTCGTTAGGTACTTTGTCTTTGGGGTTACTGGTTAAGTTGCCTATAGTTTGAGTGGTGTTGAAGACAGTCTTTATTTGATGTCCTTGTAAAATCCGTGCTATTTTGTCAGTGACTCCTCGAATGTATGGAAGGACTGCTTTTTGATGTTGTTGGTCTGTTTCTGACGGGATTGGTGTGATTGGCTGTTGTTGAGATTGATGAATTATACGCGCAATGTGGTCCGGATGATAACCGTTTTGTCGAAGGATTAGTTGAAGATTTTTAAGTTCGTTTTGTCTATTGTCAATATTTGTTAAATGAATAGATCTAAGAGACAGAGATTTCATTACAGAACTCAATTGGGCAGGGTGGTGGTGTGATTGGGCATTTAAGTATCGATTGGTATGGCTTGGTTTCATATAGACGGTATGTGAGAATCTGTCATTATTGGTTTTTGTTATGAGGACATCAAGAAACGGGAGAGAAGAATCGGACTCGATTTCCATTGTAAATTGTATATTAGAATGTATACCGTTGAGGTGTTGTAGAAAGAAGTCTAATGAATCTCTGCAATGAGGCCAAATGACAAAATTATCACCTACATATCTAACCCAACAGGAAGGTTTCAAATTAGACGAGTGAGTTTAGTGCCTGGGTTTCGATTTGTTCCATAAAAATGTTAGCATGTACTGGAGAAAGAGGTGAACCCATGGGGGCCCCACGGACTTGTTTGAACACAGTGTCTTGAAATGAAAAATACGTGTTAGAATAACAGTGTTGTACAAGTTTGATGATGTCGGAAGAGATATTGTGTTTTGTTTTTAGAATATCTAACGGGATGGTAAAATATGATATTTTACCATCGATCCCGACAGGGATCAGTTATCAACTACGCGGATGAATTCCCGGAAACCACCTAATACATACATACATACATATATATATATATATATATATATATATATATATATATATATATATATATATACATCCGTCTATCAATCGGACGACTTTACAGGAACTCGTTTTTGACGGCCGACCAAATTAAAATGATAATCGGTATCTTAAGGCGAGTATACTCCACACTAATGATTTGAATATCTTCTGCTTGAACGGAATTTAAATTTATAAGAATTGAATTTATTTTTTTTTCAATTCCCCTATCCATATGACGACTTTACAAAAACCGTCAATCAGACAACCAAAATATACATATTTTTTTATCCATACGCCAATGTGACGGTCAAAATATACATATATAATGCTAAACAACGGCCGGCACTGCTGCCAGACTTCTTTACCAATGACAATGAATCATTTAAACTATTTTAGTATGTTAGGTACATTGTATATACATATATAGCCAAAATATGTAAGGCATATTTTTAAATATTACAACAGGTTTGCAGTTATAAGTTTATATAATATTTAAAAATCCTAATTATTAACTTTTGTCCGATAGTTCACATCTCCTAATCTGAGAAGTGTGTTAAATCTAATTGGTGATTATTAGACAATTTTAAATTCACAATGAAATAAAGATATATATGAACTCTTTAAAATATTAATATCATAAAAAATCTCAATAAGCTCTACTAACTAACTACTGAAATTAATATCGCGTTATATAGTGTACGCGGATCTTTCTGGTCGTTTTTGATGTTTTTATGTTCTTTCGCCAGAGACGGAGTGGGATAAATTTTATAACACTGCCCTCCCTCGATCTAAATGGACCACCTTCAACTTAGCCCTGGGGTTTCGACGGATACGGTAGACGACGTCAGTAAGCTTTCTGCAATCCACGCAAAATCGGGTGGTTCCACCCTTTTTCTAACTAGCACGACGGGAGCGCACCATGGGCTTATGGATGGCTCAATAACTCAATTTTGCAACATGGACTCGATGTTTTCCTCGACTGCCTGTTGTTGCCCCAAGGGTAGTCGCCTAGGTGGTATTCTGATGGCTTGAGCCTTTCCGGTATCTATTCGGTGCTGGATGATGCTGGTGCGACCGGTGGTTCCATCTTGGCTGTTAAAGATTTGCCAGTGATTTGCAATAAATTGCTTGACTTCCTGCTGTTCCTCTGGTGTAAGGTGTTTCAAAAGGTCCGCAAACTGTTGTAGAAACTCTATACTGGGCCCTGTCTCCTTCTCCGATACCTGGTACTCTTCTTCGCAATTGATGATGGTCTCTACTGGCTCGAAACAAGCTATTTCTTGACCATTGGCAATTCTGATGTTGTCGGACAAATTAAGGACTCTAATTAGTATTTCTTGTCCGATTGTAACTATAGCCCGTCCAATTAAGTAGTCATGAGCTGAATGTACGGGCTCCACCAACGCAAATCCCAGGATTGCTTTCTAGCTGCCCATGAATAATCTGTTCCGTTCGACCTGGAATTCTGGCTGAGGATTTTGCTACAATTTTTATGGAGCGATGATTTTGTCAAAATTGCCTTTGTTCATCAACTGGAATGCTTTGGAGGTGTTCTAAGGCCGGATCTCTTTTAGGAAATTACAAGAGACGTAGATTTTTCTTGGTTATCCTATCCATAAGCTATAGCCACGGCTTCAAATTGCCTTTTATACATGGGCCAAGATGAACCTCCATCAAATGTGGGTGGTTTGCTATCGGAACCTTTGGTACTCATGGTGTTCTGGTATTTTCCTCGCTGTAAGTCCTGTTGCATTTTTTTTAATTTCTGTTTCTACCTTGGATGGCACTAATTTTATCTTGTACTTCACTTTGTACTGTTTCTTTAGTGGAACTTATTTGGTCTTGAACTGTGTTTTGAATTGAACTGATTTCAAATTTTAGTTGGCTTTGGATGGAATCGAGGTCTTCTACATTGGTTTCAAGAGTATCTACGGTATTTTTTATGGTCTTAATGTCATCATTATCTCTTTTATGTTTGACTCAACTATTTGCCATCTTTCATTAACTGTTTCATTAACGTGTGCTACTATTTGCATTAATTGTTTAACTTATAGTTGTCTTTTCTCTTCCGTTTGGCCTTGTTTTTCTTCAAATATTTTAAAATCATTTTGTCATTTTTCTACTAGTATTTTAAATTCATTTTATCTTTTTAATTTAAGTTGTTGTTTTTCTTCAAATTTCGAGAATAATCCTTCAATTAAATTATGCTGTTTACAAAAATCGATAGATTTTACTAACCTGTATTGAATTTCCTCTTGCTGTTGTTTCTCTTTTTTCTGTTTTTGTCACGTTTTTCCAGGATCTGAGTTATTTTTTCATCTAGTCCATCAGTAACCTGTTTGAATATTTTTTTGGTAGTCTCGTCCATTTTGTTTGTTTCCATACTTTAGGTTTCCATAACTCAAATTGCGATTTTAACTTCACTTAATCCTGCACTTCGACACCAAATTGTTATAAATTTCGTGGGTTCAAATTAATTAAAGTTAAAAAATAATAATATTCAGTGCAGTTTCTAGAACTTTTATTCACACGTAAACATCAAATATTCTCAACAGCTGATTCTAAGGGAATAACATCGAGATAATAACAATCAGATAAGCTCTACTAACTAACTATTGAAATTAATATCGCTTTATATAGCGTACGCCGAACTTTTTGGTCGTTCTACCTTTGTTCACCCAGCGTCCAGATTGTTAGTTCTTGCTCATTTTGAAGACTCTAGAAATTGATGTTTTCATGTTCTTTCGCCAGAGACGGAGTGGGATAAATTTTATAATACAAATAAAATATATTTGTATTTTTATTATGATTCCTTTCATTTGATACATTACATTACGGACGCACTTAAAAAAAAAAAGATTTTCCATTAAGTATATAAATTACTGTTACAATTTGTTTTATATTTTTCTTAATGGGCCGAATAAAGTTCTGGTGTGGTCCTATACCCCTAATTATTTTTAAACTTTTAGGTCGTGTGGTTTCGGAAATAAAGGGGAGAAAAGGGTGTTTTTATATTTTTTTAATATCTTTTAAACAATTGATTTTAAGAATATGGAAGAAATATATTTGTATTTCTCATAATAAGCCCTTTCATTCCATAAATTACATGATGCGTTTCAAAATAGTAAAATTTTTTATATTTCGTTTAATTCTATAACTTTCCCCCCACAATTAATATTAGCGGTTTCTCCTTATTTTTCCTGTACAGTTTACGTGAGGTCATGTACGCCAAAATTTTAGGTCTGATAGTTTCGGTTAATTTTTTTATATTTTTGTTAATTTATTTAAAAAAAATATTTTAAAAACATAAAAAAAGATTGTATTCGTCATTAAGAGCCGTTCGATTTGATATAATACATGATGGGACAGAATCGATTTTAGTTTTATATTTTCCATTTAATTCTGTAATTTGCCCCCCTAGATTAATATTACGGCTTTTTTATTTTCCCTGTAAAGTTCAGGTAATGTTCCTGTAATTTTAAAAAAATACGTCTTATAGTAACGGAGATAATGGAGGAAAGAGAATATTTTTAGGTTTTTGTTAATATCTTTTAAATAATTTGTTTTAAAAATATGAAAAAACATATTTGCATTTGCCATACTGAGCCCTTTGATTTAATATATTACATGATGCGTTAGATACAATTTTAATTGTATATTTTCCGTATAATTCTGGAATTCACCTCCCAAAACTAATATTACGGGTTTCTCCTTATTTTTCTGTAAAATTGAGGCACCGCCCTATATCTCTACTTTCTTCAAACCTTTACAGCTTATGGTCTCAGAGATAAGGGGGAAATGGGTAATTTTTTACATTTTTTTAATATATTTTAAATAATATTAAAAAATATGAAAAAAATATATTTGTATTCGTCTTTCGTTTGATATATTACATGATGCGTTAGAAGCAGTTCTAATTTTATATTTTCCTTTTAATCCTGTAATTTGCCCCCCAAAACCGATATTAAAATTTTACGTCCTATAGTTTTGGAGATAAGGGAGGAAAAATGTTTGCATATTTTTGTTAATATATTCGACACTAATTATTTTAAAAATTTGAAAAAAACATATATTTGTGTTCCCAAGAATAAGCCCTTTCATTTGATTTTTCATTCATTTTCACCAAAATTAAAATTAAAGTTTTTCGCGTTATTTTTCTCTTAAACTTTAGGCAATATTATATATCTCCTATTTCTTTCATAATTTTTGGTTTAATAGTTTCGAAGATAAGGGGGGAAATTCTCGATTTTTTTAAATTTTCCCCCCAGAAGTACCCCTAAAATTAAAATTCATTCATTTACGTCATAACTTCTGATCGGGTCTCCAAACTACTCAATGTTACCAACTTCAACCTTTTCCGTCGAGTAGTTTCGAAGAAAATTGCTGTGATGTGTAGGAGGAAGAAATTAGGAGTGATATTATAGGGGTATCCATATTTTTATATACAGAACCCTAAAAATATCAAAATTGTCAAATATGAATAAAAAACTCATAAACTAAGAATATAAAAAATAATCACAAATACGTAACAACATTAATTTTTTATTAGTATAGAATATTTTACATTCATTCTAATTTTACCAAATCATTGTTGTACAAATTTTCATCAATTTGCTCGGTTGAAGAATCGCAGGAACTTGACTGGTTTATATTTTCTATATGTACTGGAGACAAAGGTTTATTACAAAACCAACGACTTCTTTTCTTTACGGAATTGGAGGAGCACACAGCATACTAAAAAATGTGGAATACAAAATTTAAAGTAACGACACAAACTTTTTGTGTTTTCTTATAATGTAAAATGGTGGCAATAAACATAAGCTATTCAAAATATTTATGACAACTGAATTTTATTTTATAGTATGGAAACATGAATTTTCATGAAATAATGAAATACTTTCTTTTCGAGATTTTACAATCCATTTACAGCAGGACAAATATTGTTTCGAGAATGGAACCTTCATCAGTTGCTCTTCCCTCAACTAATTGAAATCTCGAATAATTTTCTTTACGTTCGAACTATTTATCTATTTCCCTGATTGGAAGTCTCTCGAAAATGCCCTGTTTGATTTTACCATCACTTATTCTAGAAAATTTTTGTATACGAAATACATTTATTTCCATTGCGATCGCCTTACAGCTGTTTCATAAGGATCTACTTAATATGTATTATAACCTAGCTGCATTTGAAATATTAGAGCAATAACTTCTAATCACCCCCAGATTTACAAATAACATGTATTGTATTGTATTTTTGGAGGTACTTATTTCATTATGTCATGGGTTCCTTTCATATCAGTACAGTATCCTACAGGGACAGGAATACGTCAGTAGAACTGCTTTTATATTCAATTTGGAGAAGGCGATAAATGAATGCCACTGAGGGTATCGAATTCTGTTTCCAAAAAGTCCATAACAGAATTTGTATCTGTAAAATACTCCAAATCTCCATCTTTAACATGAATTGTTATCACGGTTTCGAATTAGGCACATTCTAGTTTAATGATTAATCCAGTTCTAGGCCTTCAAACGCGATACTAACAATTCTGCTTGTTCATTGACAAACTCAAATCACAAACCAGATCATTTAGGTCTTCTGAGTTAACAAATATGGCTTAACTTTTTTTTTAAATCAGAAACATTATTAAGAAGCTTGAAAGTGTTGATTGTGGACAATCAATCTCAAATCATGAAGATATTGGACTAGAATAGGTTAATCGTCATTAGGGTATTGAATACATGTACCACAATAGATATGTAGCACGCAAGCTTTGTCTTAATGAGAAACCCAAAAACCAAAGTATTTTATAGAAAAAATATGAACGTAGACAGTTTTTGGTATTATCATATCACAAAAAAAATTGAAGGTAAAAACACAAACTAAATATATTTTAGTAATGAGGGTAGATGTCAAAACACGGTTACCTCCCAGAGTTCGTGTGGCGAGACTTTTAAATAATGTTAAACACAAACATATGGTTTAATAAGTCTAACATTGGAATAACTTAAAACTATTCGCTACTTGTTTCTACAAACAATTTGTTTCACATAACTGTAAATTTTAATTTCCATTAAGAATGAGAATATTCAAATATTAATGACATCCAACCTATAATTTGTTTCAATTGAGTTTTCTCAAATATTATTTTTGATATTGTGAAATGAAAATTTTTTTCTAAAATGTGTATTGAAACTTTCAATTTAAATTGTCAAGACCGGAGAATATCTTAAAATAACATTGAAATCTGTACTTCTAGAATTATAAATTACACATAAAAATATTATTTAAATTTCACGGTTAAAGTTGTTTTAAATATTTTACACCATATCCATGATACAAGTTATAAGACGCAAGTATAGCCATAATTTTATTGATTTCAGTCATCAGCATTCTGTACTTCCCCGAAAAGCTTTCAGAATATTTTAAAATTATTCACATTTTATAAATATAAATTAAATAAATACTTACATATTCACGCGGGAACATTTTATTTCACTACCTTATAATAGGTTAAAAACTATTAACAACACAACACACATCACATATTTAAATGAAACTGTCGGTTTCTTATTTATTTCTTCAAAAGCGCACAGTTGCCAAACCACGGCCGTCAAAAAAGCGATTAACTGAAATTAGTAAAAATATTTATACGATTAGAGAATATACGTTATGAATAGCGACATCTATTTTGAAGCAAGTGCGGTGAACTAAAATTATACGAATTGTATAAAATAAGTATTTCCGCCCACTATATAATGGCCAACAAAATTTTTGGTAGAGGTTTCTGTGAACCTAGAAACTTGAAATACACTGAAAACTATACGACGGCCATATATGGCCGTCATATTCGAGTGGCCGTCGGAATGAATGCAAATTGCAAATGTATGGTCGTCTGAATGATAGACGGATAAATATATATATATATATATATATATATATATATATATATATACTAACAATTATAAAGAAATTTATGATTTAATAATAAAAACTCTTTATTTCAAAATTTCTGTAATTCTTTCTTACAAAAACAGATTGGCAAATCAAAGTAAGTATGCAAATTATTAAAAAGCATTTCCAGACCAAGTGCAAGTCAAACTTCAAATTCTTGTAATATTTCAATTAACACTTATGATTGCATTTCTTGCATTTTGGCTCTAATTGGATTATATACTTGGCTTTGTTGATCTTGTTTCGAATCTGAAAAATTGAATTTTATAATAATACCTTATATTTTGACCACCTTGTATGCATGAATTTATCATAAAGAACGAAACCGAAAATAAAAATTCTATACCCCAACCATTTGTGCATTTTTTATATAAAATGTATCATTTGATGTATTTCTTTCAACTGTATATATATTAGTAAAATTTAAAAAGTTTTTGTTAGTTTTAACTATGAGTCATTTTAATGTGTAAATAAGTACCTAGTGCCCTTTTCCATTTAATTTTTCAGTTGTAAATAAATAAATTTAATTCAATATTAATTTCATTTATTTCGATTGTACAACCTGCTTCACTTGAAACCTGAATACTGCATGAATACTCTGCAGATTCCTTCTTTTTAGTATGATGACAAGTGGTTTCTGTTAAATAAAACAAATGTCAAATTTAGTAGTTGAAAGAATTTTTAAGATGCTTTTAGTGCTAAACCTAACCTGTCATGGGACAAAATTTGACACATTTTATAACATTGAGTTGTCCATCTATCTTTATTGTATGATCTGTGGTCGGTCGTTAGTCACAAGTCGAAAACCATTCTCGGAGGTAGTAAGATTAAGTACAATCCCTACTCGAACTTAATAGGCCTTTTCATCAGGTGATTGCGCAAGCGCTGCAGCCATTTTGAAATAGCCGTAATTTAAAAGTTTCGTACTGTTTTAGTTAACAATGGCTGGGAATGCAATAATATCTCTGCCAAATAATAAATTACTTGAAGAATTAATTGATGGTGCTTCACTTATTTATAACTCTGTGGAAGCACATAGCTGTGAGCAATTAAAAAGATGGTTAAAATGTCACGGACGTTCACAGCAAGGAAAAAAAAGTGTGCTGGTTGAGAGGTTAGGTATCAATACTTGTATTTACTCTTGTAAAAAATCAGAAAAAATAAATAAAAATCATGATTTCATTCGAATTTGCATGTAAAAGCACCTTAATTAATATAAAAATTAACAAATATAACTAATGTCATAATAAAATATTTATAAAATCAACATGACATTTAAAAAGGAGTTGAAAATTCTAAGACTAAAATAATGTTCATATATGCAAGCTAAATTCAATAATTGTCATTAGTTATATCTTATAATTAATTAAATCGAAGATGTATTCAATAAAAAATAAGTATGTTGAATATAAAATATTAAATATTATTTTCAGGGTAAAAATTGGTATAAGAAATAATATACCTGTCGATCCAAATGTTGATAAAGGATCAGGATTTTGTTCACTTGGACCACTTTCTCCAGAAAAATGCAATGAACAAATATAAGTGTCCTTAGTAACATCATCAATAGATTTAAATCCTCTGTCACTTCGGCCACATTTTTTCACCCACGAATCACATTTAGAACATTTTTGACATGTTTTAATATGTATTTTTTTGGATGACTTAATTACTTTCTTGCGATATTCCAGGCAAGGCTTTGGAAAGTTTATAAAATAATAGGTATTTGTTTTAAAAGATTTATACCGTGTATCACTTTTGCATACTCCATAACAACACCGCTTTGTTGTACCTTTTCGTACAGACAACATAATTATAGTTTACAGCAAAATTGCTGTATTGAATCCTGACACTTACTACTTTACTTTTATTACTTTTTTAAATCATAAACACATTTATAATAGTATTTATTAATTTAAAGTTTTAGTACGTGGGCACTTTAACACGTTTGTTTACAAATAACAGTACGAAAAAAATGGCTGATGCGAACGCATGCGCACTGAAAATGAAAAGGCCTATATAATTTTTTGAACGTGAAAATAGCACTATCGAAACATCAGATTGAATGGTAAAACTTACTATAGGATATTGTCCATTAACTATCTTCAACCCTTATCCCGGCAGAGCTTGTTCCCTTACCTGAGCAGAAACCGAACAGATGTTATTTATTCTGTGGCATTGGCAGGCAAAACTCAGCCTGACAAATAACTTGATTTCAACGCCACCTAGTGGATCATAGATTCATTGTAAACCAGCGTCTCCAAAAAACAATTATAATATGTGACTTCATTCGGTCACGCCTTTCAAAAGTTACATAATCACGATGATTCGAACAGCACCAACAATCGGATTCTAGTATATCTATAAACTATCTCGACAAAACAAATACCTGCATTGTGAATAATACTTGAGTCGGTTAAGCTGTTCAAAAATTATTCGATCACTAACATCCCTACAATAATATATTCGAGAGAATTTGACCACAGCACCATCTATAGGATATTTTGAACAGTCTATAAACTTAATAATTGTACTATCAAACACAAGAACTTTTCATATCCGACTGGTGGTTCAAAGACAACAATGTTTCAGTAATACTGGAATAGATAAAAATGGATAGAATTTACAGGTGCAGTATTGCCAATATTATTCTTTAAATATAGTGAATTTTTTTTTATATTTGGTTTGACCTAATTCTGATTCGTTTACCCAAAATAGCGACTCTCTGACATACACCCAGTGGCTATGCGGCTATCACAAGCAATTTCGACATTTCTTCGATTTCAACTTTGTACGATATCTTTGTCGGTGTTGTCCTTTTGCGCCACATGACGAGGTAAATATTGTCTTTTATATTTTGTTTTGGACAGTTGCTTTATATGAAAAGATATTTATGAAACAACCATATATAAAAAGGCCAAGACTTGCCCAGTGAAGGAAAGAAAAATAAAATCGGAACAACATTGTCATTGGACAAATTTTGAAAATTAACGAAATTATATATATATATATATATATATATATATATATAATTTTGTTTCGAGTCATTAGTATTTTAATTTTTTATATGGTTCACAATTGTTTAGTAGGTATTTCCGTAGTTAAGGCGGTTTTTTTTATGTTACAGATTAGCTGATGAAGCTGGATAATATTTCAGCGAAACGTTCTAACTAAATTTCAATAAAGTAATGATGTAACTACCTCTACCAACTGGTTTGTTTGTTTTTTTATATGATTGGAGCAATACCCAATAATTTTACTACTTGAAATTAATACTCCAAAATAGATTGAATTTTCCTAAATATTCACTCAACATGGGTTTTTTTCAAAATATAAAAACTGCCTTTGGACTACGCACTTTCCAATTGATGAAAATGTGGATGAAGAACATCCTACTATAATAGGAGAAATTTTCTTTTGAAGTGTAGAAGCAACAATTTGATTCCAAAACACCTTATTAACAACACCAATCACCTGCACCTCCTCTTCAATGGGGGTTTTGAAACTAGTGCGACAAGAAGAATCAAGGGCTTTATAGAAGGGTTGAACTTAAAAATCCTTAACTTGAAGATTGAACGCACACATAAATCACTTTATCATTTATGTAAGTCGAACCATAAAATAGAACTAGACATTTTATTGTTTTTACCTTTATTTATGAACAGAGTTTAAAAATAGACAGAAATTAGATTACAACAAAATATTTTTAAAAATTAAGCACAGTAATATTAAAAAAATTAACAAACTCTTAGAGATTAAAAAATCTACTTTTTATGTATCTGACAATTGGTTTAAGAATTTAAGTAGCTTTGAATTTCCTACCAATGTAAAAAACATTTTAGCTCTTGGACCTAAATTTGTACTACCTCCACAAAAGAAAGATATATCCATAAACCATTTACTTGCCGATGTGGAGTATTGTTTAAAATTTTGTGACAATCAGACTAACAAAAATATTTTAACAGCCAAAGTTACTAATATGATTACTAATTATTTCCAACATGGTGTTAAACATCCTTATGGTTTTTTGAACAGGTGGTACAATGAAGCTAAAATGTTTCTCAAAAACAACAAAGCAGATAAAGGCAATGTTACAGTGGCCATTGATTGTGCACAATACAATAACTTAGCAGATACTATTCTCCCAGAAAAAAAATCATATTTAAAAATTAGGCAAGATCCTACTTCCACCATTGAACAAAAAACGAAAACTAATTATGGGTTTAAAAAAAGACCTATTTGTAGATCAACAGACAGCTTCCAAACTTACCACTTACAATTCTACTGCCCCACAATTTTATGGGCTACCAAAAATACACAAACCGGTTCTGGAATTGCGTCCTATTATTGCCAATTATAATAGCCCTACAGGCAACTTAACCACCTTCATTACTGACATCCTTACTAAATCATACAATATTAACAATCCTTACTAAATTAGTGACTCTTTTGATTTTTCACAACACATGAACAATTTCCAATTACCTACCAACTACATACTCATCAGCTTAGATGTGGTCTCATTATTTGCGAATATTCCACTTGAACTGATAGTTGGAAGCATCGAAAAAAGATGGCCCACCATTGAAGGTTGTTGCAAACTCACCTTAGATAAGTACACAGAACTAATTAATTATGTTTTTAACAATACCCATTGCGTTTTTAATAAACAATTTTACAAACAGATTTTGGGCACACCTATCGGGTCTAAAATTTCCCCCATCCTAGCTCAGATAGCGATGGATGATTTATTAGAGAGTTGTATTCCAAAATTGAACTTTCCATTGCCCTTCCTTTTTAAATATGTGGATGACATCATCACAGCCATTCCTCTTGACCATGAGAACTATATCCCTCAGACCTTCAACAGCTATAATCAAAATATTCAATTTACAATTGAAAAAGAAACTAATAATGGAGTTCCTTTCTTGGATACTAGGGTCATTAGAGATGACCATCAAAACCTTGTATTAGATTGGTACCAAAAACCAACCAATTCGGGTAGACTAATGAATTTTTACAGCTATCAAAAACACAATATAAAAAAGAATCTAATTTTAGGCCAAAAAAAAAACAGAATCATGAATATCTCTCATCCTAATATGATTGGAAAGAATCTAAAATTATTGGCCCAACAATTAGTAGAAAAAGAAATTGGTCAATAAGTTGTTATTTTCCACTTTTAATATAACCCCGATTAGCAGATGAAAAAAAAACACCAGAACAGGTTGTTATTCCTGAAAATATCAGTTTTGTGTCCTTACCTTACATCAAGGACCTTACTCCCAGACTCTGTAACATTTTAATATATGTAGAAGGGATCCCTATTACCAGCAAACCGGTAAAAAAGGTTGGAGATGTGTTTTCACATATTAAAGATAGGGTATGTTTGTTGAACAGATCTAATGTCATTTATAGCATAAAATGTGCTAAGTGTGAGGCACGGTACATAGGACAAACTAAAAGACACTTAAAAGACCATTTAGTGTCTCATAGAAGTGATTTTCGCCTAAACAAAAAGTCCTGTGGCCTGGCGGAACACCAAATACAAGAGGGCCATGCTATTGATTTTAGTAGTGTTGAAATTTTAGATTCCAGCAATAACCTTTACAAAAGACATTTCTTGGAGATGGCCCACATCTTCCAATGTAATAATAGTATGAACAAGAGGATTGATATAAAAAATTTTAATAATATATACTGCAATGTACTTTCGTGGAAGCAATAACCATCAGAGAGGAGGTTAATTAAATCATATCAATATGGTATAAAAATAATAACTAAACAAATATATATTTTCTACATGGCAGGCAAATGGGTGATATACGGTTATACTGTTGTGACAGGAGCTGATTTGTTTTAAATTCTCCTTATGCTTATAAGTAGAGTCCCCGTTTTAATTTTATTTCGATATATGACATGTTCGCTCACTTATAGAACAACTTATTGGTCAGTCCTTTGTTTTGTATCTAGGAACACCAAAGATGATGTTTTAAAGAAAATTATAAAGTAAACATAACCTTATTATAAGTAGCTTAGCAGTCTTTCCACATGTTTTAAAATTTTCTTTTAAAAAAAAATAAACGCAACAGGTTCTGCAAAATTACATATATTGGTAAACACTAATTTTTAATTTAGTAATAATTGTAGTTGTAATCTATTGTTTTTTAACCCGTATTTTATTTCGAGTCATTAGTATTTTAATTTTTTATATGGTTCACAATTGTATAGTAGGTATTTCCGTAGTTAAGGCGGGTTTTTTTATGTTACAGATTAGCTGATGAAGCTGGATAATATTTCAGCGAAACGTTCAAACTAAATTTCAATAAAGTAATGATGTAACTACCTCTACCAACTGGTTTGTTTGTTTTTTTATATGATTGGAGCAATACCCAATAATTTTACTACTTATATATATATATATATATATATATATATATATATATATATATATATATATATATATCCATCATCGCAGCAGTTAGTTAGTGCGACGAACAGCTTATGTTGTTAAGTTTAAATGAACCCAAGGAGTATATAACAATATATATTCTTTTGTTTTATACAGTCCCAGAAATGTGAAAAGTATTAAAGTTTTTTTTTAATTCAATGCCCTGTATATTATTACATTTTCGGTATCTACGATAAAAAATTACTATCCCTAATCTCCATAGTTTCTGTAATATTCACTAGTGTCTCAGCATACTCTTTCCAACCAAATTGTTATTGGGGTCTCCTGAAGGAGGAAAATCCAGTATTGTATACAAGGTATGAAATAAATACCAATTAATTAACCAACATTTCAAATAACAGTTACTATATTGTCTTGCGTACAAAGGAATGACACCTCGAAGAGAGTAACAGTTACTTGTTTAAGTTTAATAAAACACCCTGTATTTAATGTCATCAACAGTAATAGAATTTTATTCTCCATGAAAAACGCACATTCACAGAATACAGACGAATTTTAACTTATTTAATATTTAACAAGGTGGCTATGAGTATTTTACAGTTTTCATTTAATACTTTTCTACATATTAGGTAAACTAATTTTTTTCCAGGAAAACAAAAAATGACAGGTTTGAGGCTAAAACATTTTATTAACATTAGTTGCTGGGTAATTCATGAAGTAATGGTGGGTTTAAAACAATAATATCGGCTCATAATACATTTTCGATATGTCGTCCGCCTGACATAAAAGTTTCCATTTTTTTCAAAACTTTTTGCAACATTTGCCAACATATCAGCTTATATGCTTTAGAATGCTCCTCTAATGCGGCCCTTCCTTTTACGTATCCCCATAAAAAGAAATCCGGTGAGGTTAAGTTAGTGAATCGTGGAGGCCAAATCTGAAAACCATTTATTCCAATCCAACGATTTTGAAACTGGACATTTAGAACATGTCGTACCCCACGATGAAAATGTGCAGGAGCCCCATCTATTTGTATGGACATGTTGGCTGTTATGTCTAATGGAATATTTTCTAAAAGAAATCCAAAAATGTTAATCCATTTAAATTTTCTTCAAATAAATAGGGACCAATTATTCCGCCCCACACATTTATGACCACCTGTGTTGATTATAAATTTCCGAAACCGATGCGGATTGGCATCAGAATAATAAGTTAAATCGATTAATAGATCCATTATTGTGAAAAGTATATTCATCAATGAATAGAACAAAATAAAAAAAATCACATTTTTTAGCCACTTTATCCAACACCCACATAAAAAGTGAAACTCGATTTTCAAAATCATTTCCGGAAAGTTCCTGATGAATTTGGATTTCGTAATCATGATAATTATGCTTGTTAAGGATTCTTGATTTGCTGGCTTGGTTGATATTAATCAATTTGGTTCTGCCCTATGTGATGATTTTCGATTACAGAAGCTATTACAGCTAACTCGATTTCTTCGTTTTCCGTCAGAGGTTTTTCCTTTGTTGGTTTTCTGTACTCAACGCTCCCAGTTTGCCAGAAATGGTCCAACAGGCTGTAAGGATATTTCTGAGCGTGGGCTCTAGCAGCTAATAAACCATTTTGCAGGCATTGTCCAAGACAAAAATCATTTCGATTCGTTATTCCTTGCTATAAATTTTCACTCTTATTAATTTAATATTTAACAGCAGTCACCGATTATTATAACAATCAAATGATTCTCATAGCTTATCTTCTTAAATATTAAATAAGTTAAAAATCGTCTGTATTCTGTTAATGTGCGTTTTTCAATTCTACTACTGTTGATGACACAAAATACAGGGTGTTTCATTAAACTTAAAGAAGTAATTGTCATTTGAAACTTTGGTTAATTAGTAAGTATTTATTTCATGCCTAGTATACAATATTCGATTTTCCACAAGTTCTACACAAAATATTATCCTTCAGGAGACCCCAGTCGGAATTTGGTTGGCAACAAGAAAAGAGTAGGTATGCTGAGGTACTAACCCTTTAAATTATCACTACATTTTGATAAAATAGTGAATGTTTCAGAAACTATGGGGTTTAGGTATAGTAAACTTCTATGAAACATCGTATCATTTTAATTGTAGATACCGAAAATGTAATAATATACAGATTCTCGAGAAAATTCTAGACATAATTAATGCATAATGTCCTACACCTATCTTCAACAGTTTCGGAAATAATAAGTGTTTTCAGATTTATTTCAAAAATTAACATTAAGTAAAGAAAATTATTTTATTTCACAAATTCCCTACATTACGCTCAATACTCAATTCCCATTTAGCACTTGATATTCAGATAATAGGCAGAAACCATTCCTGCGTTCCTTTTTAGTGATTTAAAAAAAGTTTTGTTTATGTTCGTCAATACTCATAACCTTAGCATCTTATTGTCTGCCTGCATGACAGTGGTGATCAGTGTCAGTGCTATTGTCTTTTGAATTTCGTTAGCTGTACGCAATAATATCAGAAATTTAACACATATGCATAAAATAACCATTCTACAAATGACTGGTTATGGAGATAACACACGGACATTTTTTCAAATTTGCCGCCTGTATCCCAAGGAACAATTAGCAAAATAGAAAAGAAGTTTCGCTATCTTGGTCATTTAAGACAGATAAAAAAGTAGCTGCCAATGCTAGTGATAATACGAAATTGGATATTATGCTTGAGTTTCTAGAAAACCCACTTAATTTTGGTAGAAAAGCAACCCCACTCGTTAACGTTAGCCACACATAAATATTTCGAGTATTAAAGGAAAGTAAAATGTATCCTTATAAAATGATGGCGGCTCAGGAGCTCATGGAAGATGATTTCGATAGGAGAACGTAGTTCTGTGAACAAATGATGGTAAGGTTAGATAACAATGTGAACCAATAAGAAGATGTTTTGCGTTCTGATGAAAGCACATTTGCACTTCACAGTCATGTTAAGCGTCAAAATTGCCGCTATTGGTCTAATGAGAATCCTCACTGGAAAAAAAATGTTTCGGGAGGAATTGTGGAAATCATATCGTAGGTCCCTTTTTCATCGATGGCAACTTGAATGGAGATAAATATTTGGAACTGCTCCAAAATAATATCGTGTCAACTTTAACAAACTTAGATTCTAATCCAGCAAACCCACAAGTGCCTGCCAATACAATATGGTTTCTGTAAGATTGAACGCCGCCCCATTACGATATCAATGTCCGGCAGTCCCTGAAGCAATTTTTTTTAATGGGTTTATTGGGAGGTGCGGATCAATAGAATGGTCAGCACGATCTCCTGATTTGACGCCATTGGACTACTTTTTGTGAGGATATGTCAAAAGCACTGTATACAAAATTACAACAAGATTTGCAGAGAGGGAAATACCAACACACCGTGAGTACCAAAGGTTCCTTTAGTAAACCACCCACATGTGATGTTAGTTCATCTTGGCCTATGTACAAACGGCAATTTGAAGCCGTGGCAACAGCTTAAGGGTGGGACAGCCAAGCAAAATCTACGTCTCTTGTAATTTCTTGAAGAGAGTCCGGCATTAGAACTCTTCCAAAGCCTTCCAGTCGGTGAACAAGGTAATTTCGACAAGATTATCGCCATCTTAGTCAAAAGATACGACAATCAATCCTTGAGGCTCCACTAGCTCCCAAAACATTATCCATCCGGGTATTTTGCCGTGACAGCAGCAGCCTAGTCAGCAGGAATACCACCATGGACACCGGCGCCGCTGTGTCCATTGCCATGTCCAGAGTTCTGAAGTCATCAGAAATTCGGTCAACTAACAACAACATTCACCTCAGAACAGTCACCGGCGAGCCCATGTCAATATAAGGTGAGGCAGATGTAGTACTACAGATAAGGGAATCCGGAATAGGGTCCTGGTACTGGATTTTGAGACCGATTTTATACTGGGTATGGACCTAATCAGCCAAACTTGGATTTATTTTCGACCCTAGGTATGATGTTCTTCGGTTTCTAAATGAGGAATTTGTATTGACACGGCACGTCAACAGGTCAGCGAACTCTATAAAAATTGTATCAACATCCTCAGCCATAATTCCCGGTCGAATGGTACAGATTATTCATGGGCAGCTACAAAGTCACCCTGAGAGCTGCGATGGAATGGTGGAGCCCGTACACTCAGATCATGACTACTTAGTTGGACGGGCTATAGTTAAAACCGGACGAGATGCACCAATTAGGGTCCTGAATTTGTCCAACAACGACATCAGAATTGCCAAGTGTGAAGAGACCATCATCAATTGCGAAGAAGTATACTAGACATCGGTGAAGGAGATAGGGCCCAGTAAAGGTTTTCTACAACAGTTTGCTGACCATTTAACATGTCTTAAACCAGAGCAGCAGAAGAAAGACAAGCAATTTATTGTCAGGACAAAAATATTAGGCTCGAAATGGCTAGGCAACTGTAGAATTGACGATGGATTGTACGAGAGTTTTTGATGCTGAATTTAAAAGGAACAGCCCATCATCACAGCAGTTAGTTAGTGCGACGAAGCTTATGTTGTATTATATTTGTGATATTCGAATCAGCTGTTGATGTAAATAAAAGTTTGTAGATAGTGAGAGTAAATATTAGTAGTTTTTTTTTTAATTTTAATTGAAACCACAGAGTATATAACAATATTTTATATAATATGTATTTTTGTTTTGGTAACAAGAGTGCAAAATATTCTGACTACACATTATAGTTAATAACAAAATGAAGTTATTATTATTAATAATACTAAGACTAACTCAATTATTTATGTGGCTAATAAGAAAGGCAATTTACAAATAAGAATTATTACACGATTCAGTTTGTGATTAATCGATAGTTTGTAACTTTACTATTTCAGCATAAATATTTTTGTGGATACAATTTACAATTATTTGGTCAACAAATAAATATATTTAGTTTGCATACGATTTCAATTATATTTTACTTATAACAAAAAACATATTCGATAAAATATTTCGAATAAAAATTTTATCTATATCAGACATTTGTTATTTTAAAACCTCTATTTTAATTGGTAATTAAAATTTATGATTTACAAAAACCATGATTTTTTGCAAATAGAAAAACAAATAGGTTTCGGAAAACAAATGTGCCGTATTTTGTTGGTAATTGATTTTTGTGAAACATTAATGAACCTATTCGTTTTATTTGAAATGAAAATAACGCACCTTCTAAATTTTGCATGAAGTTTTGAAATGCTAAGTGAGAAATTTATTTATTAATTCCATTGGTCCGTAAAAAACAATATCACACGATCATCTCATGTCATTGTTTAACTGTTGTTTTATTAACATATTTATTTGATTGTACTTTCTATTTGGGAGTTATTTTAATTCACAGTTTGAATTTAATACACACACATAAACATTTAAAATTAAAAAATAAGTATATGCCAGCCAAGTACCTATAGGGTGTTCAAAAATTATCCTATCTGAAAGTAGAGATGAGAATGATTAACACAAAATGATTGATTTTTCTCTGGCTACTATTGTTGACCTAGGATTTGACCTTGGATATCACCTTAAAGGATATTTGAAGTTCATCTCCATTTTTGAAAAGACATTTCATCATGATAAAGATCTTGCCTTCACTGATGCTAAAACATCCGTGACGCTGTAAAAAATAAATTTCTACCTTGGAGCTTAAGGAGGTGTTGACGGATTCAATTTCTGAAAAAGAAAAATGTTATGCCGTATCAATGTCCGGTGTTAAACAAATGGACTACTATTTAAAAAAATTGTCGACAAATGACCTTGGAAGCCAAGGCCAAATTCAAAGTTGAGGTCAGCATTATATAGTCCAGGAAAACTTCATCAACTTTTCTCCTTATGATTTTCTTCTCTGGTCGGGGTTTCTCAAACAAGGTGGTTCGTTAGGCATTAGGTTTAATAAAATTAATTATACTATATTACGTTAACGCTTCCGACGTACATCAAAAACTTATATTCACGATTAAAACTTACAGTGTCTACAGTTCCCGTACTATTCTGTTGGAATTAAAATATTTATGAGGAAATCTCGGTTAAGTCACTTCCATGGTATCTTTGATAGGTCTATTGCCATTTTCGGCGATTTTCTAAAAAACAGCATGTTACAGCGCATGAAAAAATATATGAAACACACTCGGGGTCATCTTTAGTAATCTAAAAAGTTATACATAGGGAAGATCCATAAATTAGGTAAGACATTTTAGGGTGGGTGTGTGTCTACTAATATCTTACGAAATCTTACATGGGGGTAGGTGGGTGTTTTAAATGGATTTTACGTAACTTTATATAATTTTATCAGAGATAAAGACTTTTATTTGACGGATTTAACTATAGAGAAATTTAAATTTTGAAATGGATTTTACTTAAGTTTATTTAACATATAATTTTTTTAGAGATTATGACATTTATTTGACGAATTTAACTATAGAGAAATTTAAATTATACTTCAAATCTAAATATAGTTATAACATTGACTAAATTTTATCGATCAAGTAATAACCAAATCCTTATTTATTATATGCATTTACTTACTTACAATAACGTCAAAACATTTTAAGGAATAATATCTTCAAAAATTTCAGCATATGTAAAAATATTTTTTAATGAATATGTAACGGTCTTAAGATACGAAGACAGTTTTCTTGGGCAATTAAATATATCGATATGTATATTAAACTGGGACAGAATAATCGATGACAAAAAAAAGTTAGCATCAAAATGTGAGCCCTTAATTGTAATCTTAAGAGGTCCCTCATCGCGAATTTCGATTTTTTAGAAACACATTGGCTTATTAGTTACAAAATTCCAAAGTTAAAAAGTCAAATAGTAAAAACAGATCTATTTTTGTAGGAAACTTAATTTCCCTTAGAATATATTGTATTTACATTGTTTAGAAGATTTGAGTAAAGTGTGAAGTAAAAAATAGAAATTCAGGATGACAGATCTCTTAATATTAAAATTAAGGCCTCAAAATTTGACTTTTTTTGTCATGCTAAATAAGTTCCCGGTCAAAAAATAATGGTCGACTCTTTTGGCACAGTTTAATGTATATATTTTAAAATGTTTACTGCATTAATTATGAGATAGAGACTTTATTTTATAAATACATTATAATAGATATACTGCACTGTAAATATGTAAATCTTTATATCCTTAATTGAACAATTTAAAAAAAACTTATATCTTACCTAAGAATTAATGGGTGCGTGGGTGATGTAATGTATCTTACAGCTACATAAATGGGGGTGGGTGTGTGACAGAAACCCGACAAAATTCATTTTACGTAATTTATGGGTGCTCCCTAAATTGGTAAGGTGATTTGGAGAAATCAACTAATATGCAAGTAAGTGTTCAATCCGAAATGTCATCTCTTTAAGAACAAAATCGTTTTCTAACATTTGTAATTTCACCAGTCCGAAAGTCTTAAACAAAAAAAAATCAAATCGAATCACAACTGGAGAAGAAATCATATAACAAACATACAAAAAAATTGCGCCGAAATGATAAATTTCTCCTTTATGGAAGTCGGTTAAAAATTTCTTAAGCCGGTTTTGAATTAATCACTGAGCATACATTAAAAAATGCCGACGAATTGATAACCTCTTTTTTGGAAGTCGGTTAACAAGATGACGATTCATATATACTAATATGTACTTTATTCAGTGCCCTAAAGTAATTCAAAATTTTGACATAGCCATATATTATATGGAGAATTAAAAAGTATGGGCATATTATTTACAGGTTCGTATCTTTAGTTTCGTAGAGCCTTATCACATTTGGCGTGTGTCGTTTTATTTCAATTCGCTCCTCTTCGTATTATCCAAAGCTATAGTTGAGGTATGTTGATGGCACCTTAATTATTTGGCAACACGGAGAGAGAGAGAACTACAGGTCTTCCTGAAGCACCTAAATCGATCCCAGTCATGCACTAGATTCACCATGGAGACGGAAGAGAGTGGGTACCTACCATTCCTTGATGTAAAGTGTCGAAGGTCTAGGGCCGAAATCCAAACAACAGTCTACAGGAAGGCTACACGTACAGTACTATACCTACATTACAATTCTAACCACCTATCAGCAACGAAAACTGGTATCATCAAAACGCTAATACATATAGCCAAAAATATCTACAGCAGACCAGAAACCCTCAAAGAAGAACAATTTAAACTTAGAAAAGACCTTTGGCGAATGTATATCCGGAAAACATTATTAACAAAGCGTTTGAAGAACGGGACAAACCACCTAGGCAGGAAGAGGAAACCACAATAGCAACTCTATTATTACCGTATACTAAAGGCTTGTTGGAGAAATTTAGAGGAATTGCACACAGATATGGAATCAAAATGTTTTTAAAAAACACGTTGAGGAGCATGATTACAAAAATGAGGACACTCCTATAATAACAAATACCTGTATATACAGCATGCCTTGTGAATGTGATCTTTACATTGGAGAGAAAGCAACCAGTGGAGACCAGGGTTAAGGAACACCGCATAGCTACTCAAAGGGCGGAAGTAATGAAGTCTGGGCTTGCTAATCACGCAAGGGCCAAACACCATAACATCAACAGGGAGCAGGCCAGAAAAATTCACAAGGAAGAGCACTGGTTTAAAAGACGAGAATATTAATTAGCTACATCTAACCGCCAGGTACGACGACGCTGAATGGACCGGATAAGGCCCAGTGCCCATGGCCAGCGATCCATGACTGGTTAAGGGTACAAAATACAAGGGATAAACTGAATTTCTCATCATTCACCTGATGACGAGAGCAGATACAAACATTGTGCGATCAACCCGTTCAAGATGTTGGAGGTTCAAGGAAACTTCGAGGAACCAGTTTCTGACTAATAAATTACAACTTTTTATAAATTTTATACATCCTCATGTAAAATAACAGTGCTTGTTAATTTATTTATAACTTACTTCATAGATGTCTATGATTCAACCACTTTTGGAAAAAATGTAATTTATGTTGCAATTAAATAAATTGGTAAATTTTACTTGGTTATTAGTATATCATTAACAAACCTGCATTCGTTTATAAATAACACGCAATTTGAGATAGTAAACAAGTTAATTAGTGCTCTATTTGATCAATAGATTTACCGGTATAATTCAGTGCTTAAGGATTAGAGAAGCATATGCGAAATAATCTGCAAACCTAACAACTTACAGTTGGCTAATAAACTAAATTTTGCAGAAAATATGAGCTGAATTATGCGAAACTATGGAGCCCAGTCGCAGGTGATTAGTAATTTACCCATCACCATGGTCATCAGTTGCCTCAAGGTTTAAAGACCGATACATAGTTGAACTGAGTTCGGGTTCGGGTGCATAATTATAAATTTTGTTCCTTAAATCTTGAAATGTTATTAATCTTTTTGAATTTATACTAAGGTGAAAGTAATGCAGGACTGAAAATTCTTTAACATGGGCTTTTGTTTAGGTGTAGTTCGAATTATCAGTTGTATTGCAAATTGATTTAAACAATTTTACTACCTCTTTTTGAATAAACATCAAAATATGCAAAAACTAATATACAAATGTTCTCCTTGAAATTTTTTATTAAAATTAATTCCTTTTCTTATGCAACGAGAATTATTTCTGCATAAAACTCTTGTCCACTCGCGGGTTAGACCAAACGTAAAACAGCGTAAACAAAGTGAATTGCAGAAATACGCATTTAGTCCCAGGAGAAAAGAAACACTTGCTACAAATCTCAACGCACAAACATAATTTTTGTATATTCTAATGGTGGTGTTATACACATTCGTCATCTATACGTATCGCCACCCGCCCTCGTCTTCAAAGGGGCGTTTTTATGTATGACGAGCCATTATTCAAAAACGGCTTGGGCAATTTTGATAATTTAAACTACATGATACTAAGGAACATTTTTCAATAACGTAAAACATACCATTTTTCTAATAATCGGAAAATATATGCTCAAAAACTGTAAACATCATGGTAAATGTCAAATTTTTATCATAAATATCTAGTTTAAATGTCAAGATATGCTATGAAAGTATGTCGTACAGGGTGTTTGTAATGATTTTCATGTTGATGCTTTTGAAGTCAGTTTATTTTAGAAATGAATTTAAGTTATAATAGCGTGAAATTGCAGAAAATATTTCAATAGCTTATTAAAACGTAAATTTCTTATTCCGGCGATTTATTCTGTGTGGAATACTGTTGAATGTTTTTGCGTGCGTGCATGATATATTAGGTGGTACATAAGCAGTTGTATACAATGATGCTTGAAATATAAGTTGGAATTGAATTTGTTGTACAGGGTGGTTCTAAAAATATTGTATTCGGTGGCACATAAGAAGTTGCATATACAAGGTGATTGAAAAACGAGTGGAGCAAAACTATAGTTATACATAGTGGATATTTGCGTTATAGGACTGAGAATACGTGCAGTCATATAAAACACTATAAAAATTCTCATAAGCAGTTGAATATACTGGATGGTAGAAATATAAGTTGAAGTTTAATTGCAGTTATAAAGGGGGGTTTAAAAAATTTAAATAGTTTGGAGCATAAGTTGTTGATTGAAATAAGGCTGGGGAAAATTATTGTTATTCAGGGTGTATCAAAAATTTGTTATATAAGCATAAGCTGTTAGGATATTTGGTAGAGTAAAATTATAGTCATAAAATGTGGTTCTAAAAGGTGAATTTTGTTATATAGGGTAGATCCTGAGCAGTTGCATAAATGGAATACTAGGCATATGGGGCGAAGTAAAAGCATTGGAATACAGGAATAATTTAACAAATAGAAAAATAGAAAGAGTCAATGGTGTAGAGAGGATTTATACATATACAGGGTGGTTTTAAAGATATCAGGACCCTTGTAATATTGTGTTGAGTTGAATTATAGTTATACAGGGTGTTTCAGATAATGATAGACCAATAAGTTATATAAGGGTGACCAGTACACAGGAGCATATACTGTGTGGATGCAATATAGAGTGAATTTGTTACATTTATAGAAAGTGGTCGAAATAATAAAACAAATAAGAAAGTTAAAATATATTTGGAAAATGTAGACAAAGAATAAAAAATAGAGAGGGAGAAAAAGAGAGAGAGAGATAAGAATACGCTAAAGTTTTCAATTGAAATGTACCTTAAATCAGATATAAAAGAAGATATGTCGGAAAATAGTGATTGATTTCACACGGTTTCTAAACGGTTTTTTTAAGTCAGATGAAGTCGGTTCTTTTTTAAATATAAATTATTTATGAATGTATATATCCACTGTATTCTGTCAGTTATCGAAAGATATCTTGAGGATGGTTGATGTGTCATCTCTCCAACGAAAATATTTTGAAATTTACTTCTTATCTTTAATCTCTGTACAGCCTGTATTTGCTTAAAATGAGGTAGTTAATGACTTAATATAAACATTTCTTGGATATTGTTCTGCAGCATCACCTGATTTTGGTTTGAGAATATTTTTTAATTTTTCGGAAAATTGTTCATAAGATATAACCGACTTCCAAAAAGGTTATCAATTCGTCGGGTATTTTATTTGTATGTATGTTGCCTGATTTCTTCTCCTGTTGTGCACCGATTTGGACAATTATGGCCTTGTTTAATAGAGTATATATCCGGATATGTGAAACTTTAAAGTTGGGAATAGAAATGTTTTGGGAAAGTGATGAAATTTGTGAATGAACACATGCGTGTATGGAAATCGACCAATATACCAAACATATTGGTCGATTTTCATAAAACCCTTTGTCAATGTGGATAGTTTTTTCAGTGTAATCTATTAAAGAAGATCCTTAGGTGGTCTCATATCCTTTTTTGCGACATGCAATAAACAGTTTTGCAGAAAATCGCCGAAAAATGCAATATTCTCATCAATAATTATATGGAAGTGTCGTAACTGACATTTCCTCATATATATTTTAATTCCAACGTAATAGTGCGGGGATTGCAGGCACTGGAAATTTTAATTGCGAATTTGAAAATTTTCTATGTACATCCTAAGCACATAGTATAGTATTTTCGGTTCCTGAAATCAGTGGGTACCAAGCTCATTCTGTTTGTATACCTGGAAAATACCGATTTAAAAGAAAATTTTTCAATTTTGCGAAGACAGTGCTTTTGGTGTCGCCTACTCAAGCCTAATAAAAAATTTTATGACAACACATGTCAAGCTATAAACTGCTATTTAGTTCGATTATACACAGGGTGTTTAGTTGTAGCAAAACAAAACCTTAAAATAAAGTGATAAAAGCAGCAACAATAGCCCACAGGCATTCATCGAATTCATATCGATATATAAAATAAATAATTTATCATTACTTAGTGCAAATTTCACAGTGGATTCAATTATACAGTAAACTATTGCAGAAGTGTTTGTTCATCACAGTAGGTTAAGATCACTCCTAATATTAAAAGTTCAATTTAATATGTAGTTTTGGGACGTTTTGATAGACTGCTATGATTGATTAGCACAAGGTATGTAATACACATACATACAGAGAAAATTATTATATAACGTAGCCATAAGTAGTTGAATATATATGATAATGAAATTATAGAGCGGAGTAGAATAGTCGTTAAATAGGGTGCTTAAAAAAATGTTAAAATGAAGCTATACCAATAAGCTAGACCATTAACAGTTGAATTTACAAGTTGCTTTGAATGTAGATTAGAATGAAATTATGGGTATTAAAAAAGTTATATTGGGTGGGAATAAGTAGATTCTGTTCTTTTAGTTTGACATTTCTGGGTTCTAAAATGGACTACTTCTTAAACAAGTGTAGAAGTGTAGAGGAGCTATTGTTTATACAGTGTGAATATATTTCAACTATCATATCCTACGAAGTAGGATGATAGTTACAGAGGGCAGTTCAAAAATTAATTGTGTCCATTGACAGCCGTATTTTCAGGATGGTTCGAATATAGGGTGAATTGGGCGAAAAATGTTATAAAAAATGTTATAAAGTGTGGTCCATAAATATGTAATAGTGAAATATAGAGCGGAGAAGAATAATTGTTATACAGGGTGATTAGAAATTTTAAAATAATGTGATACTTATAAGGTGTAAGACTGGTTGAGATATATTGTGAAGTGGAATTATTACAAAGTGTTTTAATAAAAGATAACTGAAATTAAACTGATTCATTTCGTCTTCGAAACAATAAGTTTACAGAGCAAATGTCCGCTACTAAAATTGTCGTTCTTTCTATTAATTAACAAAGATTTAAATTTATATTTGACACATTATAGCTTAAAGTATACAGATATATCCATACGTTATTTAGCGGTTAAGTTGTGTTAATCGTCGGCGTGATGGCGTTAGGTATTTTAATGATTTCTTTCATATAATGTCATCAAAACGGTCCAAACAATTACAATCTTTATAAAACGTTTGGATAAGGCAACATCTGCCTGGCCAGTAAGGTAGACATATTTTTGGCTTATCAAGTTAACGCGTACCAATTCATTTTGTTCGTAAACTTTTACCTTTCAATTTCAATGAAAATCTATCATTCTGAAATGTTGAGGTTTTCGATATTACCGGGTCTATAAAGGTTATACATACAAAATAAAAAATAAAGAATATAGAATAAAAACTACCCGACTAAATAGTTGTAAATAAAACATTTAAATATATATATATATATATATATATATATATATATATATATAACCGACTTCCAAGTATAACTAAAACGTTGAAAATAATTATAACAAAATACAAACCTAGACAATAAATAACACATTCAATGTTGTTAGGTACCTACACACAAAGTAAAAAATGTAAACAGTAAAATGTGCTCATTCTGTACAAATTAATTACCTACATATATAGTATGTTTTTGAAGTGGGTGCCAACCAAATGTAAAACCCTGCATTGAGTAGATACTTATCTAGAGCTTCATCAAAATTAAATGTTGCTTGGCACCGACTTCAAAAATATATATCATTTCTTTGATATGTTTTAGTTAACTTACAAATATTTTCAAGTGATTTCTACCAGAGGAATCACAAAAGGATACAAGTCGTTTAATTTATAGAAATTTTATGGACTAAATAAAACATCTAGAGCATCGGCAACCTATTCGAATCGTATTCCATTGATTGCAATAAAAACGTAATTTTATTTTGTTTAAACTGAATTTTTAAGAAGCACCTCAGTTATTGACTTTACTGATCCAAATAGGACGACTTAGTTACACTGCAGTCATTACCAACAAAATAATTTATTGTTTATGAATAATAAAGTAAAAATTAAATTGAGACATTTAAATTAATTTATATACGCTGGTGAAGCTTCTGGTTTCGGCTCCTAGGTTAAATTCTGCTGTAAATGAGGCTGTTTGTATATTATATATAATCTGTTTATCTCCAGTTTAACAGCCGAAATAAAATGCAGACTGATTGTTATTTTTTTAACTTGTTTTTCAGTTTGCTTATTTTCCTTTTAATTTCTTTGTTTCGCCTCTTCACAGCATTATATATTGCAGCAATATCACGAGAATGCCACCAACTCGCTGTAATACTATCAAGAATGTTACTGTCAGATTGCAAAAATATCAAATGTCCGCTAGTATTTTATAACATCAGTTAGATTTCCAATAATATTCCTGTAATATTAATTGTTTCTGCAATATCAAGAAATAATACTTATTTATATATTACTGTGTAATATTTCTGCAATATCATCAGTTTAACCGCAGTATTTCAATATAGCTGCAATATATTTTGCCATGAAAGGACTAAGGTTAAGAAAATGTTCAATATTCGTCCACTTTTGAAGGCATTCAAAGCTGGATCCAGGATTTAAATTACCATTAATTTTGATGAATAACGTTTAATAAGTGTTATCAAAACATTTATTTGGAACCGTGTTTTTGGCTAGAGTATTAACTGTTAGTTGGGAATATTGAACATGTGCTTCCAATATTGTATGTGATCAATTTAAAATAGTTATATCTAACAAATTCGCACTAAAAGTATGTGCCCTAAATACTAATAATTGACATGCTAGTACACATATGAGTTATACGCTTTTTTAACATTCTTAGCAAAAATATGTGGTAATATTTGCTAAAAACAAATCAATGTCTTTATAATGTCGTTTAAGACCCCAAAAAATAGTACATTCATAGGGATAGAGTTTACTGTATTTTTTTGCTTTTATCGTCTTGTTAATTCCTGTTTTGGCAGCTTACACCTACTATTGACGTACATCTTTATTAACCATAGAGTTTTGCTGATATGAAGTGGGTAAACAAAACCATTTTAAGAAAAATTTCTTCAATAATTCAGATTGTATCACATAACTTTCACTAACTTAATTTATATAAATAGGTATAAAAAGCTCAAAGATTAATGGAGTTTCTCCAAAGTGAGTAGTTGTTTTCTTGAGGCAAATATTTTGGGAAGATAAATTCGGCTCAATTTGTTCTTAGATATTTTTTCTGGAAAAACGAGTTTGCCGAAAAACTTTTAATTAACTTCCAATGTAAAAACTTTCATCCGGTGAATACTGATAGACATTGTTCTTTTCATGGGAAAACCAAGACGCTAAAAAACAAAATTAATCATTCAACAAGTCTAAAAGAATTTCTTTCAAAATTACTTTGCAAGATAATTGGAATTCCTTTAAGTATACCAGTTACAATTACTGCACCCTATTTGATTGTATAAATACTTAATCCTAGCAAACACCCCCGAGAATGCTTCCATTATTATTGGGGCGCCGTACAACCCCCTTTTATAGAATGCGGTCGGTATTATGGGAATATTTGACTTCGCATGAATTTATGATAAATGATATTGTCGTAGCAAATTATAAATGAGGGAAGCTTTCATGAAGGTTCCAAAAGAATTTGTACAGATTCCGTTACGACACAGAAACATAATAAGAGTAATGGGCTAGGGCATGAAACCTGAGGGTTTAGCTAATCCACATTTATCTGAGAAAAAATGATTAGTTTGTTTATGAATTTTGATTTGAATTTCATTAAAATGAAATACATAAAAATTTTGTATAGTGGTGATAACTGGCAAATTTAGTAAATAGTACAGTGTACGGACATTTTGTTTTCAATAGCAAAGCTTTGACTGACATTTAACAGAAGATGTTGAGTAAAAGTTTTAAAAAGACCTTAATATTGAACTATTTAATAATACTCTATAATGATTTCAAAATTTATTAGAAAAATAAACAGCAGTAGGTAAACAGCGGTGGTCTAATTGTTTACTTTAACTTTATTAGTTCCATTTCCAGAATTTCAAATATTTTGCACACTTTTGAGAAGTTTATTATCACAGAAGAAAGAGCTTATTATGGTTTGTACATATATTCGTTTTATAGTTCTTTTAAAGACTTTCTGTTGTTAGATTTTTAAGATAAGCTTATTATTGCTATTCCTATTTCTTATATCATAATAGTTTCTACTTATATTAACACATTGTCCTGGTCCTTTGATATCCTTAGGATACCACCATATCAATGAGTAAATTTTGTTGAACAACTGTTGTCATGTCGTGTTGCCAAGTCTTTTGACCATGGCCAGAGTTTTTACCTTTTATATAACATTGATTACCCACGTATCATTTCTTGTCTAAACTACTGTGCTAATATTCTGTCTCTCCTTGTCATTTTGATAACTTTGACCAGTGTAAAATTTCTAATATCAGAATCCAGGTTACATAACCATAAACCTGTTTACTGAAAGATAGTTGTGGCATATTTGGTTTTTATTTTTTGTGATTTTTTTGGGAAAAACACCAGTCCAAACATTTCAAGTTTTAAATCAGACACCTTTTTTACTGATATTTTTTGTTCGGGCAAGCTTTAAGTCTTCTAAATACCTAAAAGCTTTGGTTACAGCAGTCCCATGGTGATTTACTAAATTTGCCGTTCATTTGTGATAAGTTAACTACCATTTAACACACCTTGAAATGTTTGGACTATTTGAAATATACTTTCAAGTTTATGTGGTGTTATTCCCAACAAAACTCAGAAAATATAAAAACCATATGCCTGTTCTGATCACAATTTTCATGAGATGTACTGACATACAAAGCTTGAACATTGTTGATTGTCTCCCCAATAACCTCCGGATTTATGCTTTTGTTTATTATCAAAAAATGTCAGCACCTGGGAAAATTAATACGCAATAAAAACAGAAAACGATACTCTGGTCAGTTTCGAAGTCTTTTCTGTCTCTCAGGAAACGCTAAGTAGTGTTAAAGACACAATATTTCTTTTGGGATTAGCAATATGGTGCCACACTACTCTTCCAACATCCATTTGTCGTTTCAGATTATTTTATACAAACAAGTTTTGGCGCTCCAATGGGCTCACCCCTAAGTCGAAGCCAACTTAAGGCCTCCCTGTTGGCTTAAATGTGTTCATCCCACTTTTGTTATTTGGTTTCAAAGCAGAAATTCACTAGACTTCTTTTCGCAACATCTCAATCGTATAGATCCAAATATCTGGTTCACTAAAACAAATAAACAATTCTTTTCTGTCGTTTCTTGATGTCCTCGTTGAATTCTTCATGAAAACTTTAGCTCGTGGAGTCTCATATTGATAACAGGCAAAAGGAACTACATACCTTTCAACCAATTCTTAAACATAAAGATTAGCATCTAGATTATCATCCTGCTTACATCACGCGTACAATTAGGAAATCTTTGAAGCCGACGAATATCACACCTCCCTCTGAAACAGAATAACAACATAAGGCACTTTTGTCCTAAAAATCTCTTTTCTTTTCAGTTCATAATTTCAACTACATATATACATATATATATATATATATATATATATATATATATATATATATATATATATATATATATGTATATATAATGTAAGAAAGGTTTCGGGAAGCAGCCTTTTATGAACGATTTTAAGATGTAAATTTAAATATTTAAATTTACATCTTGGAATTGTACCTTTTTAATCCGTAGTTTCTTAGCCATTGACAACGGGGTCTGATCTAGACCCCGAAACGTTTGGAATATAGAGCAATTTCCTTTAAAGTGTGGTGTTATTTCCCAATAAACACTTAGACATTGCCATGATGTCAGATCTAACTATTTATCTTCATTTTCACTATTTGTATTTATACCATAGACTTTGTAATCTTAGTTAAATTGTATGAAACTATTAGACTTTAAAATAGAAACAATATAAATTAATAGTATAATTTTAAAATAATAAAATAATATCGGAAAAACATTGTTCAATTACCACGCAATACAAATTTCTGATTTTAGTTGACAAAGTATATTTAGAAAACCTTGCGAGTACCCAATAAATTGTCATCATCATAATGTAGAATAACTTTCAGGACCAAACAAAATTTGTTAGTTTTTCGTTTAATTTAGTTTGTTTTTCTCATTCCAGTCAATCCGAGTTACGATTTTCTCTCCACGCAATCTGGCGGCACTGTGGACATAAATTATGAATTTTTTATTTTACTTTATTTAATGAATGAATAAATATTTTAAATATATTTTAGCATTCTGCACTGAACGTCGTCAATAGCCACCTTTACCTATTTATATATAGATATAGGAGGCGGTGTAGTGCTTGCTTAGGTGTTGGTGGGTGTGTCTGGCTTGCTTAACCTGGCTATTACAGAGGTCTATGCTGTAGGTGGATGAGAGCTTTCATCACGTCGGTTTAGATGCGAATAGTGGATGTTCTAAGGGAATTGAGGGATATGATATGCCTACTGTTCTCGAAGTTGATAGAGTATCCTGTTTAGATATGGTAATAAGCCGCGAGAGCTGAAGTCCGATCTTTTTTATGAACTGGTAGAAATTGTTCATATATCTGATGGTTGAGGTGCCTGTCGCTTTGGGTGCAACTGCGATATGGAATTTTGTAAACTCTTCGATCTTCCTTTGTCTTTAGGGTTCCCGATTAAGTTGGCTATAGTTTGAGCGGTGTTGAAGACTGTCTTTATTTGATCTCGGTCTAGAATCCGTGCTATTTTGTCAAAGAAGGCTTTCCGTTGGTCTGTTTTTGACGGAATTAATATATTTGGGGATTGTTGTGTTGGGTGTATTATGCGCGCAATGGGGTTCAGATGATAACTTTTTTTAAGAATTTGTTGCAGATTGTTAAGTTCGTTCTGTCTCAGATAGGTCTCAGAGATTATCTTCATCTTCTCAATCCTTCGAGACATTTATTCCCACAAAAAGGCCTTAAGCTCCTCATCTGTTCCCTCAAGACCTTAAGCGTCTCCGATCAGCTCTTCAATTTTTTTTTTCATTAATACATTTCTTCACGCATTTAGTTATTCAAAGGCCAATTCCCTAACCTCTAGCCTTGAGTTTTTGTAAAAACCTCCAAAATATGTACGTTCTTCTTCTCAGTCCTTTCAGTCAAAAGACCATTTGTCCCGTCTTCGTTTCTTCCACAGCTTTTCACGTTCCTCTGGAAAAATTTCAAAATTTCTCATAAAAATTGGCTGAATATAGCTGCCCTCGTGGTTCTGTGTTTGTGGGTTGAGATCTCTTTCTAACAATATATAACAGAAGTATTCTGTTTCTAAACGCATTAAGTAAGAAGCAATGTTCATATATCACGCATGGGAAATATATATCTATCTACAGGACGTCAGCATATTACAAAGCCGCTTATTTACCAAAAGCATTCCAACATGATACTCAAATTCAAATTATTTCGATTTATGAATATAGAGTTTGTTGATAACGTTTACTCGTCAAAATAAATATATCCCGTGTCTATTACAACATTAGGTCATATTGCTTAGAAGTTACCGATTACTAACAGACGCACGAACGACTTATTTTATAAAAATATACTTGAAATTTTCCTAGAAATACGTTGAAAGAAAAAGTGTGTTATAAATCAGGACGTATGGATGCATTGCAAAATTGTCTTATCTAAGTAACAAAGAAGCTGTAATGGATCGATAATGTCGACAACTGCAAATCAATTATCTTCACCTAGGATAGCACTTAACCATCACAAACGAGGTAAAGTGAAATTAATGGAAAATGTTTTTATCAACGCTATACCTCGTGGAAACCCCTAAGTCCCACAACAGCACTTAAATAAATGAACGTCAATAACAATTTAGGGAAGAAGAGAGAACTGATGAGTCACGGAAATGCGAAACGTAGATTATTTTCACAAAGAAAAAGTAATATTTTAAAGGATAACTACGATGACCCTCCGATTTGTGATTTATTTTTGTCAAGGGAGAAATCGAGGCAAGAAATCCACCCCGATTTTCGTTCTGAATTTTTACAGCCTGCTTCTGAAGCGGAAACATTTGCCTTCACCTCGATGCAATAAAAAGTTTGTTTTCATTATGAAACGGTGCAATATATATATTTTTATGATAGTTGATGACATCGTTCCAATCTCTGTTGGATGCAGTAAAAGAAATTAAATTCAACAAAAACAAGCCCGAAATTAATTGGAATAAAATACGACCTTGTCAGCGAGATTCCAAATTCGGGAAATGATGCAATGCTAGAATCGCAAATTAGGAAGAAAAAGTGGACATGGCGAGAACTTTTAAAATGAAGGTAATGTAAACAATCAACTGGAGAAATCTTGGAATAAATCGTAGATAGGCTTATATCACATGATATACTTATTTTTTATAATTAAAAGAAAGCTGCGATTATTTAGAGAATTTTTAAGATTTTTAAGTTTCAATACATTTCATTGAACGAATTTGTCAGGAAAATAACGGTCACAGTCTAACCTCACGGCAATTGGAAACGAATAAAACCGTTTATAACTTATCTTCGGTCCAATTGAACACTTCCTCGATTGGCGTGTTGGCTAAGGGATTCAATTACGCTATTGCTCCCTCTCACATACCAACAGAGAGCATAATATGTGGCGTGGAAACAGCAGTTTCAAAATTAGATGCGAACACCGCTAAAATAATTAGGCAAGATGTGTCACATGTTCTAAGAAAGTCTAAACCACCCAAAAGGAACCTATCTATAGAAGAAAATGATGCCTTGAAACAACTGCGCCTCAACAAGGACATTGCCATTCTACCTGCTGATAAACGAAATGCGACTCTAATTTTAGATACAGCGGATTATTCAAACAAAATTCAAATATTGCTACAAGATCCAGCATATAAACAAATTACTACTGACCCAACAACTTATCTAGAGAAAACAACCAAGGCCAAAATCCATGCAAGTAGGATCGACAAAACTCTCCAACTGCAACTCATTCCGCGTGAAAAGTCATCGAGATGTCCGAAATTCTATGGGTTGCCAAAAGTAGTTTGTGGTTGCGATATGTGGAAGATACATTTGTGATTTGGCCTCATGGGAGGGAACACCTCAATACTTTTTTAGATCACCTTAATGGCATCCATCACAAAATAAAATTTACCATGGAGGTTGAAGCCAACAATCAACTGCCATTCCTTGATGTTCTCATAAATAGGAAGCAAAATGGAACCCTTGGCCATGCAGTATATAGGAAAGCAACTCACACCAACAGATACCTTCATGCTAATTCTCATCACCACCCAGCCCAACTACAAGCCGTCGTCAAGACTTTAGTAACCAGATCACAAAGGCTAGCTGACCAGGATAACATCAAACAGGAAATGGACAGTCAGTTTAAAAACAGCTCTGAGACAAAACGGATTTACAGACCGAAATATACAAAGAGCCCTAAAGTCAAAACCGAGACAAACAGACGAGGAGCATGAGACACCAATACCCAAGGCTTATTTACCGTATGTCAAGGGGACCACGGACAGTATTGCAAGAATTCTACGGAGACACAATATCGATACTATTTTCAACACAGACAGAAAAATAAGCACGGTGTTGAGGACTCCGAAGACGATGATCCCTTTAGAACAACAGGGAGTGTACGAGATTCCATGTGCAGACTGTCATAAAACCTATGTGGGGCAAACTAATAGAAGAATTCAAGCTAGACGTGATGAACACCAGAACGCTGTAAGAAAGCAGGAAAAAACAACATCCATTGCGGAACACGACACCACGATGTCACACCGAATAGACTTTGAGAACACCAGAGTACTGGCAAATATAGAACACCCGAAATCAAGACTCGTAAGAGAGGCAATTGAAATAGCGAAGAGACCTCACAGTCTAAACGCACGCAATGAAATTCAGAACTTATCGAATTGTTGGAAAATCCTATTAAACACCGTACCGGCCCGTACCCGTCCAATAACAACTCAACCGGAGATAACAAATCAGCAGGATGGAGCCGTGCCCACTGAGCGCCAAGGGCCAATCACACGCAGCCGTTCACGGTGTCAACCGATAGAGCCGCGACTATATAAGAGCGCGCTCGCTTCAGAAAGTCTTAGTATTCGAGTAACTAGAAGCGAAAGCAGAAGGCTACGAGAATTAGGCGAACCGACCTGAAGAGGGCAGATGTGACTCTGCCGAAACGTCGTCATTTTACCATCGATCCCGGCAGGGATCAGTTATCAACTACGCGGATGAATTCCCGGAAACCACCTAAAACATATATATATATATATATATATATATATATATATATATATATATATAATATATATATATATATATATATATATATATATATATATATATATATATATATATATATATGTATATATATTTACATATATGTTGTTTCTGGTTAGGGAACATTCATCAGTTGTGATTCCCACAACTGAATGTCCTCTTGAACACTTGTTTATGTATTTGATACATTTCGTTAAATTCGAAGACGCGAGATGTAAAGACAGACATCTAGGAGTTTCTGCACATACAGGTTCCGAATCTGGAGCCGTTCCATGAAATTGCTGTTACCCGTAATTCCTAGGTTAGAATGGCACGATGAAATTTTCAGGTTAACTTCATCTGTCGGAGATATTGAATACTCTCTTCGAGGTGTCATTCTTTTGTACGCAAGACAATATATTTAATATATATTGTTTCTGGGCAGGTGAAGTTAACCTGAAAATTTCACCTTGACATTCTAACCCAGGAATTACGGGTAACAGCAATTACATGGAACGGCTCCAGATTCGGATCCTCTATGTGCTAGTTTCCCCGAAAATCCTAGATGTCGGTTTTTAAATCTCGCGTTTTCAAATTTAATTAAGAACAGAGTTAAATAATACTGAAGAGCTAGATGTAACAAATTCCGTGCAATTAAAACTGAGAACTTTTAAGATTTGTAGCGTTTCAATAACACTTGTTCCAAATTTCAAAAGAAATAATATAACATCCGCAAAGTTGCTAAAGGCCAGAGAGTTAGCGTATCTACGGGGAAGGGGAGGGTAAATTTATTAGGAATGAAAATATAGAGTGAAATAGTGTATCTACACTGTAGGGAGAATGCTGAAGATTCTCCCCTGCCCAGATATTATAGTTCACTAGGATAGATTGCTTTGCTCGACAGTGTTTCTAAAACAAATTCTCCTAATTAACCTATAGAAAAATTCTATACTAACCGGCTTAACTCCGGGGGTTTACTTTCACAATCAATTAGGGTGGAACAGTTATTTCTTACAAGGAAATTTGGAAAGATTATATAAATCGCTGAATTTTTTTTAAATATTTAATCAGCTAATGGTTTAGATTCATGTATGCGTCATCTTCAGAGCCTCTATAAACAAGTTAAATAAAAGCAATGATCTTGGTATAACTATAACTACTTACAACTTGATAAGATTAGGAGCACTAAATATAAAATATTCATGAATCCGACAATGTAAAAATAATAATCTGAATATACAATATACAGAATTGGTCACATTCAAACATTTGAAGACGCGAGATGTAATAACGACATCTAGGATTTTCGAGAGAATTAGCACACAGAAGTCCCGAATCTTGAGCCGTTCCGTGTAATTGCTTTTCTCCCTTAACTCCTAGGACAGAATGTCACGATATTGAATACTCTCTTCGAGGTGTCATTCCTTTGTATGCAAGATAATATACATTATTTATTATGTATAACATATTTTGTTTCTGGTCAGGGAATGACACGTTGAAGAGAACATTCAAACGTTGGAAAATTCCAGTAAGTGAGGTTAAACATATTGAAATGTGGTGATCCCGTCTCAGGCAACAATATTATTTTTTTGTGTATGTCATAAAACGTATGATCCTGCCAAACATGGAAATTAAACAATTTAACTTAACAAACTTCTATGTAATGAAAAAAGGGTTTACTTAAATCTTCTTTGGTATTTAAACAGAGTGAGTTATAGTTTATTTCATGATCAGTAGCAGTGTCCTCCAAAAATTCTAGTCGGGTAATATTCTAAGCTGCAACGGGATATTTGACAATAGTGTTTCAATGTGGGCTAAATGGTGCCCAAATGCTGATTTGTGGGGATATTGTATGTGCTCTTTTATGGGGACCTCAAGAGCACTATATGTTGGATACACATAAAAGGTTCCACAATCGTTGCAGTACAGTTTATAAATGCCACTTTTATAGAGCAATGTCATCTTTGCTGTGGATTAAATGACTGCCCGAAGTTTGGATCGTTTTGATCGAGATGTTAAAATTATTGACTGAAGATTTGATGAAAATTTTAGATATTTTTGGCATAGGAAATTGTCAATAAATGAATCGGAAAAATAAGTTTTTCCAATTTTCACCTGCGGATAAATGCTATTTCTCAATTTCCTTGGTTGTACTTTGTCATTAAGCCTTTTAATTATAGTAGTGTTGAAGTCATTATTTAAAGCTAGTTGTTGAATGATTTTGTATTATGTCTGATATTCATTTTTTACCAATGATAACTTAAGCATGCGTTGTACGTAAGAATGTTGCTTGTTTATGGTGGTATGGGTGATTAGATAAGAATGTAATCAAATGATCAGTCTGTTGTTGTAATTATGCAAAAAATATCATCCACGTATCTAAATTAATAAATTATCTCATGATGTTTTGACTTTGCGACATGTGTGCATTCCAGATGATCCATAATAGCTTATTAAATATTTTAAAAGATATTGCACGATTTATATAATTTTTCCAAATTTTCTTGGATAAAGTCAGGTGCATACAGCAATCAATTGTATTAGAGTTATTTCTGTATTCAAGCATTGGGACGCCGCACCGGCAAAGTTTAAGTAAGTAATAAAACCAAAAAATTATATCAAATATAATTTAGAAGTTGTTTTAAAAAATTACTATTTATAGCTCTTTTAATAATGATATTTGTTTTAGATTTTCTTTGCCTCATGTTGCACATCGGGTTCATAAATAGTATCTTTTAAACAATGCACTGTGTCTTTTAACAAATTTATTTCATAAAATAAGGACTAAGCATAAATAAGTATAAATAGAGGACAAATAGATAGTACGTCAGTGGTTATTTTTTTACACCGTTTAAAATTTTGGGAAAGGCATTGTATTTTTCTTTATTGTATCTACTAACCGATAATTCTCACTTGGTATACGTCTGTTCTTAAAATTCCGTTTCCATAATAAAATATAATTAAAATAAATTAATTGCTGGTTTTCAAAAATTTCTATATAGAGTTTGCCTACTCTGTTATGAGGCTTTAGAATACCGTTTGATATCTGTTCAAATTGTCTGACATCCTGAAACCTTGAAGATAATCCACTGCTTATTGTCTAATTTTTTCCATAAAAGCATTTTTCAGTAGACAGATTGGTAATTGATAACGGGCCAGACCGTTTTTAAAGCTTGTCATCTGTTCATCATTCCTGTATTGGTACACCCAACAAACGATTCAAGGCCTGACAAACATATATCTCAGCAGTAGTAGTAGAAAACTGAAATGCTTTCACAACTTAAATATTGAACCAAACTCATTATGAAAAACATTTGAACTTGTCACCTTATTGTTCAAAATTAAACATTGGTTCAAAAACAGCTAAGTAACAGATTAACGTCAACAAATAACCATACAAATTGTAACTTACTTGGATACCAAGCTCTTAACAAGCAAGGGTAAATACAGGTGACACTAAATATTGTACTAAATTTGCTAGCTGATATGATTCGTTATTTTATAACAATCACTCTATTTGTTTTCTGTCTATGTGTGGCATATTTTTCAATAGTTAAACACTTTTTGGGAAATAACACCACAAGTTACGAAAATTATAGTATATTTCCAAACATTTCGGTCTACCTTTTTTGTATTACGGGAATGGAAATAAAAATTTTAATTAATTTATAAATTAATTTAAAAAATTTAATCGTCGGACATGGGTTTATTCTTTATCAAAATATTTTCCATGAGGATTACTATACTTTTTTGCATGCTCTTGAACGAATTTTCACATCACTTTTTCCCCGCCAATTGAAGTACCTCATTTCAACTTTTTTAGTGCTCAAACTTTTTTTGGATTAGGTTCATTTTGAAAGACCCATTTCGCCGACTGGGACTTACTTTCTGTTTCATAGGCCTATATACATGTTTCGACATCTTTTAGGATATCATAAAGTTGATTTTTGAAGAATTGTATTGGTGTTTCTCATCCTGGTTCCACTAGTATCCAGGGATGCGTTAATCTCATGATAAGTCACAATACGAGTTTGTAAAATCAGGACACGAATAGCATCAATGTTTTCTAGAACAACAACAGATCTTGGACGACATGCACGAAAATGACCACTAAGCGCACTACGACCACGATTGTATTCCATACACCAATGATATACTTTTAATGGCAATAGTAGAATTAAGTTCATACATGCACTGTTGTTGAGCTAATCCACAAATAATCGTACTTAATTTTAATTCTTGGTCGTAAAAAATGTTTCATATCAGTGCAATCAACATTACTGGCCTATGTAGGTACATCAAACCATTCTGACTAAGTATGTATAATGACAAAAAGTTGTAATTTGCGTTAGCGAGTTCGGTTCTAGGAAGGCAGTATTTGGATCTTCCATTCCCGAAATACAAAAGGCAACCCCCATATGCCTGCTTATATGGTACATTTTGAATTTGTGATTCATAATAGTGACCTGGATAGTCCAGCTTTAAGTCAGCTCCTTCGTTTAATACGTTTTTAAAATGTTCAATAACTGCTTTAGGATGCTGAATGACAGATAAAGTACATCTGTTTCCGGCAGGCTGTAAATAACCGTTATTTATTGGAAATCTGAGGAGGCTACTATATAAATTCTTTGTGGTTACAGCTGGTATTTTCTTATTTACGTTCATATGTCTGACTATACACCTGCTCAAATGAAAAATGGGTGTGTCATGTTTCCGGCTTCAGTTTTTTGTTCTGGGTAGAAATTTTAAAGAATTATTAACTTCGGGTTTTGCCAGTCTTTGATAATGGGTAGCTCGTTGAATATAATATAAAAAACAAGGAACTGGGTATTTGTTGTAATGTAGAGGCCCCAGATAATATGGTGGGGTGCTTTTACTACAAGTGACTAGTCTATTCAATAGTTTTATATCCCATTGAATGATCTTAGGTCATGACCATTTCTATAATTTGATATTGCGGGAGTGTATTATAATTTTTAAAATATAATTTAGAAAACCAAATACAAAGCGTTTATGGAACTAACCTTACATTTTACAGAATTATAGGAATTTAATATATAACAATACCATTCCACATTAAATCACATAGCGTCAACTTCCGGTGTAACTATAACAGGCCAAGGGTTGAAAAGATATTAGCTAAAAAGAGAATACTCGAAAACCCCCAACCCCAAGTTTTCAATGTCTTAATATTTAGCTTCCCTAAAACGCCTGATGTTCAACATCGTTTAAGGAAGTTTGTATATATAAAGTGTGTGCTATTAAGGGGTACAGTACAGTACTGTATCTATATAACTAAAATTCGTAGAGATATGTGAAAATTTTGTTATTGGGAAATTTAGCAAAAAAACAGCTGGATATCATTTTTGGGTTTCTCACGCTACCTCTAATGTGAGTAACTCCTATGGTAAGATGATAAAGAACAGTTTATAAGCTGTCATAAAGAAATTATCTTAGTAATGCCACTTAGATTAGGTAACTTTTTGTTTTAACACGTTATTCTAGGAGGTAAATTAAAGGCTTCAACTCGCTCCCCCCCCCCTTCATAGTCCTAAACCTAGATAAAGGGGTATGGGATACGACGAAACAAAACTGTTTATTACAAAAACAAGTTAACAAAAATCAAATAACGAGTTAAAACTTCACAACAATCAAATTTAATTTTGTTTCTCATGGCAAGCTTCATCATAAACGAGTAAATGAATATGTTATGTCTACTCGCGAGCACTGCATTTTATCATTTTAAACGGCTAAATATAGTTTAGTAAATGAAAAATCAATTGAGAGTTATACGCTCTTTAATTCGCCATTACCCCTTTTTCTTGTGGCATGAATTTTACCTCTTGCGATAAGAAGTGTTAAAATAAAAAAACTGGGCAATGTAAATGTATACTGGAACTGTTTTAAAAAACTTTTTTAATCATGCCGTATGTATTACGCCCCCTAGCGGTAGAATAAGAAACTTACAACGTATTTCCACCAATTTCTTCTTAATTTTAAAATTTTTCAGGGACGACACTGCCACTTAAGAGGGTACAGTGTGCGGGTACTATGATTATTGCGCACAAGTTACCTTTTTTAAAAAGTATGTACTAGTTTCAAATTTTGTTTTACAATTTTTTCTGAAAGGTATGCTTTCTAAAATGTTTTTCGATGGGCCATACTCGAACTATAGAATTTTTGGATGTTTCTAGGAGTATCTGTACATTTTAATCTCCAGCATGAATGAACCAATTTGAATGTGATTTTCAGACCAAAATTGAGATACGCTGAGACTGAAACAATTAGTTTATGCTGTACTTAAATACTTTAATAAATCAGAAAGATATGTAATTGTACAATGTGTTTTGTTTGTATTTATTTAACACCACATAGAAAATTAATTTATTTATTTCGTACATACCATTGAATTTAATAATTTAACGCGAAACGAAAGTCGACATCCCGGATTTTTAGAAGCTGGTATTCCGTGGAACACCTAAATGTCCATATTCATTTCGCGTTAAAATATTGTTATGTATGGTTACATATAGTTACAACAACAGCTAGCAAAATTCAATTTCGACGCTGACCATTGAGATCTCGGAAGCTATAGGAGAGATGAAGAAATTTAGATGGCGACAACGTGGAGTAATTTAGTGTTCGAAGTAATGCTGTTGCTTATATTTAAATTTTCAAAATAATTCCGAAGAGGTGAGGATTGAATTTGAGTTATCTTGTATATATTGTTCCCTGTCTTTATATGACAATATGCTAAAGTCACTTGAAGGCAGCAGAAATCCAAGAAAACATATCAGGAATATAAAACAAACCCTTTGAAACGGTACGTGACAAATTTCGTAATAGACATCAACTGTATGTAGATATCAATCCAGAATTCAACAATTTTGTTTATAGTTGAGTAAATGGTTGAATAACTTGTTTTTGTGATGTTTAAGTTAACAAATAATTAAAATTATTGAACTGTACCCAAGTATTCAACATATGAGAAACCTCTTGAACATTTTTTTTGAATAATTTATTTATGATATTACTATATTCATTATAAAATACTTTGATATATAGTACATCAATTTTAGCCCATGTCATTTACGAAAAGACCTGACAAAATTAATAGTAGAACAAGACCAATATTAAAATGTTCCAGTGATTAAACATGACTAATTGACATAAGATTCAACGTTTTTTATCAATGCGTTTTTGTTTTTTAAGAAAATAACCTCAAAAAATCCATAACAATTTAGTTTTTTTACCATATTCATAAAATCTGTCCGAAAAAACAAGTTTGCTACCATGGGCATTGTTGCAGAGAAATGAAACACCTACAAAATAAGCTGCTATACGCTCAATTTCGTTAAATGGTTCCTTAGATAATGGAACCTTTATTCGAAACTACAAAAAAAATATCGTTTATAATTTTTCTATTTTATAATTAAAACATTGCAATTAACAGAAAGGGTAGATCTTCTCATACCCAGTTTATGTTCTAAAAATAAATATTGTTACTCCGGTAGTTTTAGCAAAATTTCAGTCAACCCTATGGAACAATTTTTTTTTAAAGCTCCATATTACCTCACCAGATGACCCTATTATTATGAATTAATCAGGGTTGGAAAGTAGGAGAGTTGATTTAGAGACCCCTCATCTCAGGTTTATAAAATTCAAAGTATAAATACATATAATACTTGAAAAATATTTGGCCATTCTGAACTGATCGCCTGGAGGAGTCCATCCGAGAAATTGCTAAGGAGTGGTACCTGAGCAACTTTATCCTTATAATAAATATTGTAGTTGCTAATTTTAATTTTATGCAGACACATATTTATATTTCTAGCATAATATGAATTTATTTAATAAATTGAGCAAAATGGAATACCAAGACGCCATGTAGACATAAATAATAATGATGGAGCAATCATTTTTTTACATGCAAAAGAGGATTTTTCCGTGAGTAAATGACTCAAGAAAACGTTAAAACGTATATATCAAAAGAAATTTGGCTTGTCGTTTATTAGTATTTATGAATAGGAAATTTCTTAACAGGCACATACCTATGTGTTTTAATATTTTATCGAATCATTAACAAACCGTAAAATCTTTTATAACAGCCCATACCTTTTGCGTATGAAAAATGATTGCTCCAGCGAACAGTCCAGAATTGCCAAATATGTTTCAATTATTATATGTATTACTAGCCGTTACCCGCGGTTTCACCCGCGTACGGAATGTTCAAGCTTTCGCAAAAAAAAACTTATGAAACATCTGGATTATCCTAAATAAAAAAAATTATAACTTGTTTAAACCTACTTAACTAAAATTCACCAATCCCGAATATATTTCACCCAAACTGCAATTATTTATGGACAAACCTATATAAAAATTTTATTCAACATTCTTGAACAACTGTAACTCTCTACTTCACCCTATACTGCAACCATCCTGTATATGCTGCTGTTTACTTGTCAACCAATATAACTATTTGAACACCTGACTATAACTCTTTTCTACCCTGTATTTTAACTATGGAACTGCTTATGGTCTACGCTGTATAACATTTATTTCTGATATTTTTTTAACCACCTTTTAAAATACAATTTCTCTTTACCCTATATTTAAATCACCCTTTATATGCAGCTTTTTCTAAAATTGTGTTAAATACTCTCTAATACTATAATCTTGCTTAATACAATTGTTCATTGTCTACCCTATATAACAATTATTTTTTAACTTTTTTACATCTACCCTGATGGAAATACCGGTGGAACCCTTGGCGTGTCACAAATTTAAAAACACAGTTTTGCACCCCAACACCAAACTTTTATTTAAACACTTACCCAAACTGCAACTTCCTATTGGCCACCCTATATAACAATTTTATTCAACATTTTTTAAACTGCTTTGTATAACTAAGTCTACTTTCATCTACATTAAAACCATCCTGTATACACTGCTGCCAATTTGTCAAACATTACAACTTATTTTTGAACCACCCATTATAACCATAATTTTACTCTACAAAATATTTCAACCACTCTGTTGTGCATCTGCTTAGAGGCCACCAAATATAAAATTTTTTAAACACTTAACTATAATTCTGGTCCACCCACTATCTTACATAGGCAACTGCTTATGGACTATGATATATAACTATTTTTGAACCACCCTTGAAAGTATAATTTGTCTCCACCCTGTATTTCAACCACCCCTTATATGCTGCTTCTTCTAACAGTGTTTTAATCACACTGTATGAACGATAATTTTACTTCGATCCATGTTCCAGATATTACATATATGCAACAGCTTATGTTATATTCTACAAAGAAAATTGTTCAACCTGTTTAACTATAATTCTACTCCACCCTCTATTTCAACCACCTTGTATATGCAACTACTTATCGGCCACCCTGTATAACTATAAATTCACCAATACCCAATATATTTCACCAAAACCGCAACCGTATATAACAAGTTTTTTCAGCATGTTTTTGAATCACTTTGTATGCATTACAACTACCCTGTATATGCTACTGCGAATTGGTTAACCAATATAACATTTTTTAAATAATTTGGCATAATACTTCTCCACCCTATATTTCAACTATCTTATCTTTGCAACTTATTATTATTTCACAAGTTTTCCTCATATTTTTCAACGACATTATAAAGTATAATTTCCTTCCACACTTCATTTAAACCACCCTCATTTAGAAGTTTTTCTAACCTTGTTTGAATCACATTGTATAACTGTAACCATACTGCGCCCCATGTTTCAGGTACTCCATGTAAGAAAATTTTTCTACCCACCCTGTATAATTATAACTCTACACCACCCTATATTTCAACTACTTATTTGCCATCCCTGTATCCTTAGAATCCTACCCCACCCTATATTTCAACCATACAGTAAATGGAACAACTTGTGGATATAAAACAACATAAACTATAATTCCACTCCATCTTATATTTCATTACCCTTTATAAACAACTGCTTCTAACATTCCTTCAACACATTTCATAACTGTAATATCTTATGAACATAATTCAAAGATCCTATTTGTTTACAAAACACACTTTTTTCTAAGTTTTTTTTTATCCAAACTGTATAAATATTCTACCCTTTTTCAACCATTTGGTATATGTTACTGTTTATGGCCTACTCAATATATTTTTTTGACAATTGAAATTTGGCAAAAAATACCGGGGCTACAATATTTCTCTCTAGAATATAAATAGGGTATGAGAAAATCTTTCAGTTAATAAGAATGCTTAATTATAAAATAAAATAAGTACAAAGGATTAATTTCTTATTGTAATTTCGAGTAAAGGTTCCATTATATAAGCAACCAATTAACGAAACTGAGCCTGTAGTAGCTCATTTTGTACGTTTTTCATTTCTCTACAACAATGCCCTGGATTAGCAAACTCGATTTTTCGGTTAGATTGTGTGTAAAAGGTAAAAAACTGAGTTACCGATTTATTGAGTTTTTTTTTGTTAAATAACAAAAATGCATCGATAAAAATTTTTGTATTTTATGTCAATTAGTCATGTTTTATCTCCAGAACACGTTGATGTTAGTATCATTCTACTATTAATTTTGTCACCAAAATGTCATTTTTGCTGTAGATGACCTGAGCTATTTGAATTTCAAAATTAAAGAGAGATTTTCCTGTTTGAGTGCAGCTTAGATTTTGCGAATATCACATCGCCATGTCAATATCTAGTAATACTTGTTTACGAACCTGTGAAAATATATATACTGCTTCCGCATGTGACAAGCTTCCCAATATACCACCATCTGTGTAAATGTCGATTGGTGTTGAATTTATTCGATCACTCGGTTGACAGGCGACAATTAGCACGTGCTTCATATGGCCTATATAGAATCGTTTACATTCGACCTGTCTATAAAGCTATTATGTTCCACGGGGGCACTAATTAAAGAAATTAAAAATTCAAATGATTTGCTGGGAAATTTATAGCCTGACAAGATATCATTGAGTTCAACGAATTATTGTGGTTTACATTAAATTGAGTATCAGATTTGTTAGTAATCGAAGGGTATAAGAGAACTAGATTTTTCCGAAAAAAAAAATATATATATATATATATATTTTGGAATTTCCAAAAATAATGGGAAAGTAGCCAATTTTTTAATGTATAAAGGGCACTAAATAAAGTGTACTCTTTTATTATATTATTGAAAGCTTTCGAAATTTGTTTATTCCTTCTTCAGTCAATTTTCTAAAAGATTACACAAAATTAATAATAGTAAAACTTAATCTAGATCAACCAGACTTACAATATCGAGGTTAGAAAAATTGTTAAAAAAGGTTCTCATTGCAAGTGCTGTAGAATGCGTAATGCGTTTTAGACAAACATTACAAACATATATCAAACAATTGAATAAAACATTATTGTAACTGGATCACACATCCATTGAGTAAAATTTTTAAGATTAAAACCATCACATTTTTAAAAAAGTTATGCACAAGCCATTTGTCATATTTAACCAGTGACATGGAACGGAAACAAAAGTCGAGCCTCGGTGTTACAGGACACTAAGATTCTTAGGTCATGGGTGTAAATACAAAGAACATTGAAGGAATTTGTAGAGAGAGAGTGTCCAATGGACTACTGACTCGATGATATATAAAAACACATATACATATACACACACAAGTACATATATACAAACATTTAAAACCTAAAAAACAGGGGGAGATATAGCTTGTAAAATTACAGTTAATGTTTGTGATTTTTGTCCAACTCAAGTAAATTGCAATATATTGTTTTTAGGTTTTTTATGTCTGTTTTTTTATTGATACTATTGTTTTGTCATCAATCAATAAAAAAACAGACATAAAAAACCTAAAAACAATATATTGCAATTTACTTGAGTTGGACAAAAATCATAAACATTAACTGTAATTTTACAAGCTATATCTCCCCCTGTTTTTTAGGTTTTAAATGTTTGTATATATGTACTTGTGTGTGTATATGTATATGTGTTTTTATATATCATCGAGTCAGTAGTCCATTGGACACTCTCTCTCTACAAATTCCTTCAATGTTCTTTGTATTTACACCCATGACCTAAGAATCTTAGTGTCCTGTAACACCGAGGCTCGACTTTTGTTTCCGTTCCATGTCACTGGTTAAATATGACAAATGGCTTGTGCATAACATTTTTAAAAATGTGATGGTTTTAATCTTAAAAATTTTACTCAATGGATGTGTGATCCAGTTACAATAATGTTTTATTCAATTGTTTGATATATGTTTGTAATGTTTGTCTAAAACGCATTACGCATTCTACAGCACTTGCAATGAGAACCTTTTTTAACAATTTTTCTAACCTCGATATTGTAAGTCTGGTTGATCTAGATTAAGTTTTACTATTATTAATTTTGTGTAATCTTTTAGAAAATTGACTGAAGAAGGAATAAACAAATTTCGAAAGCTTTCAATAATATAATAAAAGAGTACACTTTATTTAGTGCCCTTTATACATTAAAAAATTGGCTACTTTCCCATTATTTTTGGAAATTCCAAAATTCTATCCAGATTCTTAGCCGTTAATTGCTACGTAGTATATATATATATATATATATTACATGCCGTTTGTTTGATGATGTTGAAGAATATCCTGAGCGTTAATAAAATTTCAAATACGTACTGAATTATGTGTGTTTAGTTAATACATTCAAACTACCGAAGTTTATCAGAAAAACTGAAAAATGAAAAATTTGTATAATTAAATTCCCCTTTGAGAAAATGAGCATAAATCTTAGCTTCATTTGTATATACAGGGTGAGCTATATAAGACGTACCGGAAGACGTAACATAGAAATTGTTTCAATAAAGGGGAAAGACTAGTCCAAATTGTACCCTTCTAACCGGGCGTAATTCCCAAATTCTTAGAAATGGGGATGGGATCAAGCGAGACCTTACTATAGATGAAACTTTGGTACCTTGAATACGACTTCCCTGGTTTTGAAATTCGGTCCATGCGATCACAAGGTAACTTAGTTAAATATCACAACTATATTTCTCGAAAAATCAAAATCAGAACCGACTTCACTTACAAACTCCGCATATTATTTTATTATATGTCGAAAATATTGCCTAATAATCTCCATACAATGATATAGATTGTCGTCGAAACGTAGTTTTATATTCTGCAGCAACTCTAATTTCACTTTTTCAAATACGTGAACGATTCATCCTTGGAAGCATTCCACGGAAACATGTGTAGTGTTACAAATTCTTTTTGATGTGCTTCTATAAAATAATTTGGTCAAGTGCGAGTTGGACTCGCATACTTAGGGTTCCGTACCACCTTCAAGATTCTAATATTCCAGTTTCAGACAAGCAGGAAATGAGTGCATTTTCTTATATTTACCCTTATATGTTATAAAGGAATATACATATGTATTTAATTTTCTAATTTGGCCCCCAAAAATTAAAATTAGAGTTTTTTTTCACTAATAATCTTTCAGAGAAGTCTTTTATAATCTACTGTCTTGATTTTGAGGCTCTGTAGATAAAGGGCAAACTAGGTCAAGTTTTAAATTATAAATTATTAAATCTGTTATTCAAATTATTAAAAAATCCAAATAAAATGATTTTTCAAAATTTAAATAGTGTAGTTGCTAAAGTGGGAATTAAGTCGATGATTAATATTTTTGTTAATATCTTTTAAACAAATGATTTAAAAATATGATATATTTGTAATTCACATAATGAGCCTTTTATCTGATATATTACATGATGCTTTTGAAAATTGAATCTTTATTTTCCATTTAATTGTATAATTTGTCCCTAAAATTACTATGGGGGTTTTCAAATAATTAATTTTCTGTTTAATTCTATTATTTGGGATTTTTTCATATTTTTTCAATAAACAAAAAAATTTAGGTCTTATAGTTTAGGGAATAACGGGGGAATGGGTATTTTTTTAACAATATTTTTTAATATATTTTAGAATATTCATTTAAAAAAATATATATTTTTGTATTCGTCATAATGAGCCCTGTGATTTGATATATTACATGACCCGTTAGAAACAATTATAATTTCCATAATTTGCCCCCCAAAATGAATATTAGGGGTTTCTCCATATTTTTCCAGTAAAGTTCAGGTGAGGGGCTATACTTCAATTTTTTTTTAAATTTTTCAGTTTATGTTTTCGGAGATAAGGGGGAGTGGAAATGGGTAATTTTTTAAAATATTTTTGTTAATATCTTTTAATTAATTTATTTTAAAAATATGAAAAAAGTATATTTGTTGTCGTCATAATGAGCCCTTTCTTTCGATATATAACATGATGGGTTAGAAACAATTTTAATTTTATATTTTCCATTTAATTTTATAATTTGCCCCTCAAAATGAATATTAGGGGTTTTTACTTATTTTTCCAGTAAAGTTAAGGTGAGGGGCTATACCACCATTTTTTTTCAAAATATTTCAGCTTATGGTTTCGGAGATAGGGGGGGAGATGGATACAATTTTTTATAGTTTTCTTAATATCTTTTAATTCATTTATTTTAAAAATATGAAAAAAACTTATTTGGTTTCTTCATAATGAGCCCTTTCATACGATATATAACATGATGGGTAAGAAACAATTTTAATTTTATATTTTTCATTTAATTTTAAAATTTGCCCCCCAAAATAAATATTAGGTTTCTCCTTATTTTTCCAGTAAAGTTCAGGTGAGCTGCTATTCCTCCATTTTTTTCAAAATTTTCTAGCTTATGATTTCGGAGATAAGGGGGGAGGGATGGGTAAATTTTTTTATATTTTTGTTAATATCTTTTAATTGATTTATTTAAAAAATATGAAAAAAATATTTGTTTTCGTTGTAATGAGCCCTTTCATTTGATATATAACATGATGGGTTAGAAACAATTTTAATTTTATATTTTCCATTTAATTCTGTAATTTGCCCCCCAAAATTAAAAATAGAGGTTTCTCCTTATTTTTCCAGTAAACTTCAGGTCAGAAGCTATAAATCTATCTTTTTTTTCAAAACTTTACGTTTTATAGTTTCGGAGATAAGAGGAGGGGGATAATCGGTAAATTTTGGTATATTTTCGTTAATATCTTTTTAAATAATTTCTTTTAATATGAAAAAAATGTTCCTCAGAATAAGACCTTTCGTTTGATATATTACATGATGCGTTTGAATTTTTTTTTATTTAATTCTATAATTTGCCCCCCAAAATTAATATTAATGGTTTCTCCTTATATTTCCTGTAAAGTTCGGACAACGTTCTATATTTCCTAGTTTTTTCAAAATTTTAGGCGCATTAGTTTCGGAGATCAGGGGGGGAACGGTCGATTTTTTTTAGTTTTTTCCCCCAGAAGTACCCCTAAAATCAAAATTTTTTCTTTTACGATATGTAATCCTGATAGGGTCACCAAACTATACATTGATACCAAATTTCAACCTTTTGCGTCCAGTAGTTTAGGAGAAAATGGCTGTGATGTGACACAGCCAGATATCCGGAGTGATATTATAAGGGTATCCGTATATTCTATACACGGAACCCTAAAAATCGGTGAACGAGAAGCCATTCAGCTGCACCACTTCGGCCTCTTCAGGTCCTTCAAACATATTACAAACGACGGATTTTTTTCGACAAAAGAAATGTACTTGTTATTCTTGCACGAATAAAAATTACCAGTTTGCTATTGTGGACTAGGAACCAATTTCTTGCTTAGAACCCTCTGAAGCATCTACATTGTAACCTATTTTCCTGTAGCCTCCCTTATGGTTTGCCACTAATAACAAGAATGAATTTTACAGGCTAAACCATTCATTATTATGTATATCATTAAACTTAGAACCACTCTATTTGTCACCATTAGGTTCGCCTCTTTGTATGTTCACGATTACTCAGAATAATTTTTCGAGTACGATATACTTATCTAAAAGAAAACACCAAATTAAAACCGTAAAAAATAACCAACCTGTTGAATATAATCATTAGTTCCACTTTGTCTGATAAATAATTATTTTCTGATATTTCTTGACCTTTAAATTTAGATAAATTTTAAAGCACACTGCATTGACGTTTGCGATTTATTGGATTAATTTTTCAGATTTTCTAAAATATGGGTATCATCTTACAGAAAATTATACGAAATCTATCTGGATCTACTTTAATAGAATACTGTTCAAACTGTAGAATTCGATTAAGCAATTTCAGAGAAATCAGAAGAGATTTATTGAATAACAATCATAATTTCTGAAATACGATTAATCACACCTTATAGAATATGGTATCCCTACATGTACTTCTTAAAACAATGCAGTTTTAATTTTACCATTCTACATTTTAGAGTAATCGTTGAGTTTATATAAGAAAAGATCTCGATGAACTCACATACACTTCCGTTTTTGAAGTCTGTTAAAAAATTCTTCGGGAAATTGAAAATCTGAGTGGGAGAGAAACTCCAAATCTTTAAATAAGGTAAATTTTTTATTTTCAACTTCAAGAATATACTGACTACGTAGATAACTTATTTGTATGTAATAAACATATAGTGTTGTTTGGATTTAACCCGTTGTTTGTAGGCATTTAACATCTGTGAATGTATATATTTTTTTAGTAGCTTAATATATATGTACAACATGTTTCAAAATTCAACGTTAAGCCGAAACACATGAGTGGACCAACTACTAGATGTAGACACTTATTCAAAAAAGTCCAAAAACAATACCTTAGACTTCATTTTGCAGTATTATAATTACAATTTTAACAATATGCCTGTTGAGACATTTGTTGCGATTGGTAAATTAATTAACTACTTTATAAGGTATAAATGGAATCACAATGTATGTTGATCTACCAGAAAACATATTTTGTAACATTTATTAACAAAAATTTGGACAAACTTTTTTTTTCAGTTATGGGCCATATTTAGATAATATATGTAAGCGTAGAATAAAAAAGGTTCAGAAATCATGTTTAATTTGCCTACGGCATTTATAAATTTGAATCAATTTCTGACAAACTGGAAGATACAAACTTTCTCAATATCTTAAATAGGCGTTTGTTGCTTCAGCTGTTGTTTGTTTTATAAATGTCCTCCATAGTTGCTAAGAAAAATAAATATCAGAGTAGATGTACATATATTGAATTTGTGATTCATATGATTGGACTCTCCCCCACCACATAAAACGGCACTATTTGAAAGGCCTTTTACTTTAACATATATTTATTGTATAACAAAATATATGAAGCCCTAAAATCTTTAACACTAAATCGTTTTAAACAGTATTATAAAAAGTAATTGTTCAATTTGCAATAATTTATAATTTATTTTTAATCTTCTTGATTTCATCATCAACAAATTAGATTACTGAGGTACATATTTTTTTCTTTTTATATCTTTTTATTTCTTTTTGTTATTATTTTCGGGGCGCTGATAAGTACCTTTCCCAGATGGTTTTCAACGTCCTTTTTTTTGAATTTATCATAAACACTGTTTTTAACCGACTTCCAAAAAGGAGGAGGTTATCAATTCTTCTACAACTTTTTTTTATATTTGACGAGCGATTAATAAAAAACGGCTTGCGCAATTTTGATAACTTAAACTAAAATATATTAAGGAACATTACAGAAAGGTCCCATATAATTCTCTATAACATGAGATTTACGGTTTCCTACAAAATCAGATAAAAAAGTAAATAAGGGACTAGATTTTTAATGAATCTTTACTGTTTTCTTTAAAACTGTTCACGCAATTTGAACATTATATATTGTATTATACTATACAATGATATGTTCCAGCCTGATTCCGTACATTTTTTTATAACGCAAAGCATACCATTTTTCTGAAAATTGGAAAAATATATGCACAACAACTGTCATCACGGTAAATGTCAAATTGTCCTCATAAATCTAATACTATTATGCGCTAGTAAAGTATCTTTGACAATAGACATTTGCGCCATCTCGTGTTTTATTTGTGGAACGCTGGTTCTGTCAAGGCTGTAATTTATGTTTGCTGTGTTATAGATTAAAATTTAGTTATTACATAAAGTGGAAAAAAACATCAAACCGAAAGTGCAGTGTAGTTGGTTGTGAAAATACACCAAGAAAAAACCCAAAATTACATTTATACCACTTTCATGGATTACCATATCAATTAGAGATGAAGATAAAATGAATTGCAGCAGTTCGACATCATTGGTAAAAAAAATTGATTTCCATGTTGTTAGTCATTATTCTATGTATAAAATAATAATAACAAAACTGAGATTTTTTAATTACAGCAGTGGGGCAATCCATCTCAGCCAGAAACAAATTCAATGATTTGCAGTGGTCAAATTGTTTGGGAAAAAAGTAAACAATGCACATACAAAAGTTACAATCCAACTATATTTCCTGCAATATGTATATAAAAAAGCAAAATTTTCATGCTGGTTTGTGGGCTGAAAGAGTACGAGTACCTACGACAAGAAAAAATTGAATCTTCAGGAGTCGATGAAGCTCCAATTGAGATTAACATTAGTAAGTAAATATATATAAGAAAAAACAAATTAACTTTATTCACTATATATAATTTATTGATAGATTTTTAAGTTGGAACAAGGATAATAAGGCAACAACAGGTGCAAATATACATGTTAATTCACAAAGAAATGAATATTGGTTATATATTATTTATAGCTTTTGTAATAACTATTAATAAAGAAGCGCTCATAAAAGAAAAAAAAAATAGAATAAAACGTGTTATTTATTTAAGAGAGTATAAATATTGATATATTACAGGAAAGATAGTTTAATTATAAACTTTGTTATGTATCTGCATTGTTGATTTTTTCTGCTCCATCAAAATGAGCACAACAAATCCTTGAATATTCTGCTTGCCATGACTTTTCATCCCTCCTGTAACTAAAAAGTTACTTGTTTGTTTATTCCTAAAAGAAAATATTAATTAAAAAATTAAAAATTATGTTAACCTTGGATTTCAATTTATTTTGGAAAGAGAAGTATTTACATGATTGACTTTTCTGATTACAAGAGTTATTGAATCTTATTTTCGTTAACAGAACAACAATTGTGATTAATTTTATGTAATGACTAAAAACGTGGAAATTTAATTTAATTGTCCTTGACGACGAACTGCTGTTATCCATTTTTTCCTTCCTCTCCGATTGCTACAGAAATCCAGGAAAACGGTAGAACTGTAATTTTTGATTTTGCCTTGATGTATTTTGAAAATCAACTACACCGCACTTTCAGTTTGATGTTTTTCTTTCCATTTTATGGGATAACTAAATTTTAATCTATAACCCAGCAAACATAAATTACGGCCTTGACAGAACCAGCGTTCCACAAATAAAACACGAGATGGCGCAAATGCCTACTGTCAAAGATATTTTACTAGCGTATACGAGCAATGTTTGTATATATATATATATATATATATATATATATATATATATATGTAATTGAATTCTGGAAAACGGCTCTAACGATTTCGATGAAACTTTCCCATTTGGAAGTTTCGATGGATAGAAATCGATTGGTGAGGGTCTCATCTTTGGGAAAAATCGTTTAACTGAGAAATTAAATTATTAAACAATTTAGTGACAGTTTGTGACAATCAAGGCGGCTGCTTTGTAACTTCAAAGCGTTCAATATAGGGTGATTTGGTAACCTACGTAAGAGTGGGACTCCTATTGTAAAACTTCTTTCACTACAGGGTGATTTGGTGACCTATTGGAGAGTGAAACTTTTTTAAACATTCTTTCAATAACAATTGTTTTTGTATGTTCCGAACATGTAACTATTTTATGCCTCCGTCATATTTTCCTAGCATTATATTTTTATACCTAGACATTTCAAGTTTTCAAGGTGAAAAAATTAGCACGAGAGGTAATTTTTGGATGAGTAAGATCTCATGATTTCGCATATAATATGAATTGGTGGTGTAAAATTATAATATACAGGGTCTTTCAAAATATGTTCGATGGTCCATAAGAGTTGCTATGCAGGATATGGTTAAAATATAGCGCCAAATGGAATTATAGTATAGTTAGCAAAAAAGCGAGAAAAAATAATTTTATAGGGTACCCCATAAGCAGTTGGAAATTAATGAAAGCTGACATATAGGGCGGATTAAAAGAATTGTTATTCAGGGTCGCTAAAAATATTTTAATAGAATGTTATACCTATAGGGTAGCTTATTAGCATTTGCATTTACAGGGTGGTTGCAATATAGGATGTACTGGAATTATAATATTGTATTTGTAATTTCCGAACATGTAACTATTTTTTGCCTCCGTCATATTTTCCTAGCATTACATTTTTATAGCTAGACATTTCAAGTTTTCAAGGTGAAAAAATTGGCATGGTAGGCAATTTTTGGATGAGTAAGGTCTCATGATTTCGCATATTAATTTGATTCATATAATATGAATTGATGGTGTAAAATTATAATTATACAGAGTCTAACAAAATATGTTAGATGGTCCATAAGAGTTGCTATGCAGGATTGCTCAAATATAGCGTCAAATGGAATGATAGTATGGCTAGAAAAAAGCGAGAAAAAATAATTGTTTAGGATACCCCATAAGCAGGTGGAAATTAATGATAGCTGACATACAGGGCGGAGTAAAAGTATTGTTATGCAGGTCGCTAAAAAATGTTAATAGAATCTTTACCTATAGGGTAGCTTATTTGCATTTGCATTTATAGGGTGGTTGCAATATAGGATGTACTGGAATTATAATTATACATGGTGGTTCAAAAAAAATACAATTGGTGGCCATAATCAAATGCATATACAGGGTAGTTAAAACATATGGTGGTGTGAAATTATAGTTATACAGTGTGATTTAAAATATGTTATATTAGGTAGCCTGTAAAAAGTTGCATATATAGGGTGTAGCTATAATTCATAGTTATACAAAGTGTTTACAAAAATGTTACAACATAAATGAAAGAATTTGTAAACAAAAGTGTTTGTAGAATGGCCAAAATCGGTTGCATATACAGGGTTGTTGGAATATGGAATTGAGTGGAATTGTAGCGTGATTAAAAAAATGTTATAAAAAATGTTTGGATGGGTTTTTCATAAGAAGTTGCACATATAGGGTGGTTGAAATATAGGGGGGGAGTTGAATTGTAGTAACACCATGGAAATCAGAAATGTAAAAAAAATATTATGTTAGGGGAGTTTAAATTAGTTTACATAGCAAATGTCCCATTATTTGGATGTACCTATGTACGTTTATGATAAAACCTTGAATTTACGAGTGAAGCTCGGTCACCCAGGTACTATCTAGTTTAAATGCCAAGATTTGCGATGTATGTCGTACAAGGTGTTTGTAATAATTTTAATTTTGATGCTTTTAAAGTCAGTATATTTTAGAGTCGAAGTTAAGTTACAGTCCCGTGAAATTGCAGAAAATATTCCTTTAGCTGATTAAAACGAAAAATTGTTATTCCGACGATCTCTTCTCTGTGGAATACGGTTAAATGTGTGTTATATTAGGTGGTACATAAGTAGGTGCATACAATGACGGTTGACAGTCGGAATTGAATTAGTTATACAGGGTGGTTCCAAAAATATTGCATTGGGTGGCACATAAGTAGTTGCATATACAAGGTGGTTGAAATAAGAGTGGACACAACTATAGTTATATAGAGTGGTTATTTGCGTTATAGGACGGAGAATAATTACAGTTGTACAAAACGCTTTAAAAAATGTCAGAATCAGTTAAATATACAGGATGGTTGAAATATAAGGTGGAGTATAATTGCAGTTATACAGGGCGGTTTAAAAAAGTTATATAGTTTGGAGCATAAGTAGTTGCTTAGGTCTTTGTAGAAAAGGTGGGGTAAAATTACTGTTATTCAGGGTGTGTGAAAAATTATAGACATGTGTTTAATCTAATTAATCACCAATTATTTCATGGTACGCTAAAGAACATTGGTTTAGTTCAATTCAAGAGACAGTTTTTTAGTTAACATTTTTACTCTGACTATAAAAGTCATTGGACACTGGTGAAATATATAAACTTTACATTTCATTATTTGTATATGGTATCAAGGGTCTTCACCCATAGCCACTCTTCATAGAGCAACCCTTAAAGATGAAGAAGAAGTATTAAGAAAATATTCCATTTATTATGTGCCGTATATAAAATTATACAATTTACACTTTATAAGATGAGATGTAATTAGCTAATCATTATCAGGTGTTAGTTTATTTAGAAATGTTACAACAAGTAACAGGTGCGATTATCCATTCGTCCCTCCTACAGAAACTCGCATTTAAACAAAATATATTTAGCCAAAAGCGCAAAAAATCGCTTATATATAAATTCATGAAAAACCGGTAAAAAATGTCCTTTATCGGAGGAAAGTTATACAATTCCTGCTGGTAATGAAAGCGTACGCATGGCTGAACTGAAAGCTAACATTTTAATAGGCTCTGGCCAATTAAAATTGTATGGACAAATGATTATGGAACTTTTGATTTGTGCAGGCATGTTATGCATGTTTGATTAATTACTATTGATATTCGATTTATGACGACCAGGTAGCACGATTTGACAGGATGGATAATTTGGTTGGTTGTTATCAGAATGTAATCTTTGGCTGAATGACTAGTGTACTAAATACGCTCGCATGTGTGTCGGGATAACTACTGATTCGTATGTGTTTGTCTGACGCCTATGTGATGAATAGGTTTTTCAATAATGAATTAGTCTCTGCAGATTTATTTTCTCTATGATACGGCAAAGAAACTAATTTACTATTCAGTACGTCTGTGACGCTTACTTTTGAAGCTATTTCTCCATTCAGTCGTGAAGAGTGTAATCTAATGCGATTGTGATGATATTTTTTGAATAAGAAAGACTTTTTTATTTCATCGCAAAATGTTTTCCGAAATCTAGGAGTTCCAGGAATCTCTAGCACACAGAGACTTCAAATCGAGAGTTGTTCTGTGTGTAACGCCGTTTCACTGTGATTCCTAGAATAGAAATTACAAGACAAAAATCGTAGGTTTACTTAAAATCTGTCAAAGAAATAATTATTCTAAATTCTCGAGATTTTTCAATCCATTGAATACAAGACAATATATTGTTTCTAGTCGAGAAATTTTATCAGTTGCGCTCTCCTTAACTGATTGAATTCTCGAATAATTATTTCGTATATAGTATATATAACTGAATGTATTTAATGTATTCCGACATCCAGGAGTTTCAGGAAAATCTAGCCCATATAGTCTTCAAATATGGTGTCGTACTGTGCGTAACGCCCTTTCCCCGTGATTCCTAGGATAGAAATCACACGAAAAAATTCGTAGGTTTATTAAAACCTGTCAAAAAATTATGATTCTAACTTTTTGAGTTTTTCAAATTATTTATTTTATTTTGAAATGAATTCCGACATCCAGAAGTTTGAACTGATGAAGGTTCTCGACTAGAAATAATATATTATCTTGCGTTCAATGGATTGAAAAATTTCGAAAAGTTAGTATCGTAATTTCCTTGAGAGGTTTTACTAAACCTACGAATTTTTCAGTGTGATTTCTATCTTAAAAAACTCCTGGATGTCGGAATAAATTTTGCGTTAAAATAAATTAATTCAGTTATATGTACTAACTACATGAATATCGAGAATTCAATTACTTAAGGGGAGCGCAACCGATGAAGTTTCTCGACTAGAAACAATATATTGTCTTGCGTTCAATGGATTGAAAAATCTCGAAAAGTTAGTAGAGAATGATTTTTGTCTAAATTAAAGAATATTTATATATACTAGCTGTTACCCGCGGTTTCACCCGCATACGGAATGTTAAAACCTTCGCAAAAAATAACTTATGAAACATATGGGTTATCATATATCAAAATTTTTTAACTTGTTTGAACCAATCTACTTAACCATAAATCCACCAATCCCGAATATATTTCACCCAAACTGCAAGTACTTATGGGCCACCCAATATAACAATTTTATTCGACATTTTTTTGAATCACCTTGAATAACTGTAACTCTACTTAATCCTATACTGCAACTATCCTGTATGCTGCTGTTTATTTGTCACCCAATATAACTTTTTGAACACCTGACTATAACTCTTCTCTAGCCTATAATTCAGCTATGCAACTGATATTTTTTGAATGACCGTTTGAAGTAAAATTTCTCTTTACCCTACGATTAAATTGTACCCTTATATGTAGCCTTTTCTCACATTGTGTTAAACCCACTCTAAAACAATAATCTTTCTTCTCCCCATATTTCAGATATTCTATATAGTACATTTTATTTTTAACTTTTTGATCCATGCTAACAGAAATGATGTGGAACCCTTCGTGAGTCACCAATATAAACACACAGTTTTGCATCCTAATACCAAACTTTTATTTAAACCCTCACCCAAACGGCAACTGCTTATTGGCCACCCTATAAAATAATTTTATTCAAAAAAAAATTAACTGCTTTGTATAACTAACTCTACTTCCTACATTAAAACCATCCTGTATATACCGCTGCCAATTTGTCAGTCATTATAACCTATTTTTGAACCACCCTGTATGTGCATCTGCTTAGGGGCAATCAAATATAAAATTAATTTTACTTCGATCCATGTTTCAGATATTGTACATATGCAACAGCTCATGTTCTATCCAACAAAAAAAAATATCCAACCTGACTATAAATCTACTCCACCCGCTATTTCAACAACCTTGTATTTGTAACTACTTATCGGCCACACAGTATAACATTTTTTCTACCACCCTGTATAATCCATCAATGCCAAATATATTTCTCCAAAACCGCAACTGTTTATGGGGCACCGAAAATAACAATTTTGCTCAACAGTTTTTGAATCATCTTGTGTGTATTACAACTACCCTGTATACGCTTCTGCTTATTGGTCAACCAATATAACATTTTTTAAATAATTATCATAACACTTCTTCACCCTATATTTCAACTATCATATCTTTGCAACTTATTATGAACTACGCTTTTCACATTTTAACCTTATATTTGTTCAAGATATATTAAAGTATAATTTCTCTCCACACTTCACAACTTTTTCTAACCTTGTTTGAATCACACTGTATAACTATAACTTCACTGCGCACCATACTTCAGGTATTCTATATATGCAAGTGCTATATAATAAAATTTTTCAAGCATTTTTTACCCACCCTGTATAGATCGAACTGTAAGCCAGCCTATATTTCAACAACCTTTTATATGCAACTACTTATTTGCCACCAAATATAACATTTTTGTACGACCCTGTATCCTTAGAATCACACCCCACCCTATATTTCAACTATCCGGTAAATGGAACAGCTTGTAGATCTTACCATTACTTTAAAATATTTTTAAACCCACCTGTATAGCTGTAATTATACTCCGCTACAAATTTCAACCTTCCTATATATGTAACTACTTGTGGATATAAAACAAATTTTTAACTACAAGATAAACTATAATTCCACTCCATCTTATATTTCAAACACCCTGTATAAACAAGTGCTTCTAAGCTGCAAGTACTTATGGGCCACCCTATATAACTATTTTATTCGACATTGTTTTAATCACCTTGTATAACTGTAACTCTACTTCACCCTATATTGCAACCATCCTGTATATGCTACTGTTTGTTTGTCATCTAATATAATTTTTTGAACACCTGGCTATAACGTTTCTCTACCCTATACAAATCTGACATATGCAACTGCTTATGGTGTACCGTGTATAACAATTATTTCTGATATTTTTTTAACCACCTCTTAAAGTAAAATTCCTCTTTACTCTATATATTAATCTACTTTTATATGAGCTTTTTCTAGCATTGTGTTACACACTCTAAAACTGTAAACTTGCTTCTCCCCATATTTCCGATATTCCATATAGTAGAATGCAACTGTTTATGGTCTACCCTATTAAACATTTTTTTTTAAGTTTTTTGATCCATCCTAATGGAAATGATGTGGAACCCTTGAGTCACAAATATAAAAACACGGTTTTGCACCCTAACACCAAACTTTTATTTAAACCCTCACCCAAACTGCAACTGCTTGTTGGTCACCCTATAAAACAATTTTATTCAACATTTTTTTAACCGCATTGTATAACTAACTCTTCTTCCATTTACATTAAAGTCATCCTGTATACACCGCTGCCAATTTGTCAATCATTACAACTTATTATTTTGTCTATTCATGGGTTTTCTCTCCTCCAAATTTTTTCTTATCTGTGTATGGAGACGTTTCAACTCCGAGTCTGGAGTCGTTGTCAATCGTTTAGTGTTGTTTTCGAGGCTTTTTTCTAAAAAATTTTCGCTTTGATTTTGAATTTATTGTTTGTCAAAAAATTTGACACTGACAATTTGTCGTTTGGCGATCACTTGACGCTGAGGTTACCGTTTTTTTGTTCTGTTAGCAGTACATTCTTCCAGTCCAAATGAAGGTCGGCTGAAGGTGCTCCGATTTCAGTGTTGTTTATCATCATACAGCTGGCTTCTTTAAGTTTTCTCTTTTTTAAGTTTTCTTCTTTCAACAAGATCTTTGTTTTATCCCAGTCTATCCTATGGCCGCCGGTGCTCGTTAATACATGATTGGCCAAATTTGATTTGTCCACATGTCTTCTGGAAATGTTATATTGATGTTCTTTTTTCCTTACTTCTAAAGGTCTTGAAGTTTCACCGGTATAAGAATGGCCACAGTCACACAAAACACTGTACACACAATTTTTAGAACTCTGGGTTGCGTTAAACGGTTTGGTATGTGTGAGGATAGAGCGCAAGGTATTATTTGTTTTAAAAACAGTTTTAACGCTGTATTTATTTCCTAACCGCTTAATTTTTTTTTTCCGATACACCTGGGATATATGGAATTATGTTCATAATTTGGTTGTCTGTTTGTGTTTGGTTGGTATTAGTGTGATGGTTATTTGTGCTGGTTTGTTGTTGCGATTTTCTTTCTAACTGATTTATAGTTTTATTTATAAAGTCTTGGGGATATTCGTTTTGAAGTAGATCTTCTTTGATAATATTGACTTCTTTGTTAAAGATTTGGGTGGATGAAGATATGTTTTTTGCTCTATCATATAAGCACTTTACAACACCTTTCTTTACATTTAAAGGATGGTTGGAGTGAAAATTCAAATATCTATTAGTATTTGTAGGTTTTCGATAAGTACTTGTACTTATTGTGTTGTTTGTTCTATCTATAAGTACATCAAGATAAGCAAGTTTATGCAAATTTTCCATCTCCATTGTAAATTTTATTGTGGGTTCTTGACTATTGATGTAATCTAGGAATGAGTGCAGTTCTTCAGCACCATACTCCCAAACCACAAAAATGTCATCAACGTATCTCCACCACACTTTTGGTTTATTTTTATATTTGCCTATGAATCTTTCTTCAAAATATGTCATGAATATATTACTGATTATAGGAGATAAAGAAGAACCCATGGCCATACCAAATTCTTGTTTATAGAAATCTCCTTCAAATTGAAAATATGTAGTGTTTAAGCAAAGTTCGGTTAGTTCCATAATTGTGTCAATGTTTAGTTTTGTTTTGTTGTGTAAGGTAATATCTTGTTGTAATTTATTTTTTATAATTTGTAATGATTTATCAACAGGTACATTTGTAAAAAGACTAACTATGTCGAAACTTACTAGTATATCATTTCTGTTGATAATAATGCTTTTTAATTTTGTTAAAAAATCGTTAGTGTTTTTTAAATTGTTTGGATTATTTTCGTAAGGTTTAATTATATTTAGTAAAAATTTTGATATGTTTTGTAATGGTGAATTTATTGAACTTACAATGGGTCTCATTGGTATTGTGTCTTTATGTATTTTTGGAACGCCATATAAGTGTGGAGGTTTACTATAGTGTGGTGTTAAGTGTTTTCGTTCTAATGGAGTGAATTCTTGTTTGTGTTTTGTTATAATGTCTCTAGCGGCTTTTTCTATATTTTGCGTAGGATCTTTTTTGAGCTTAGAATATGATCCTGTGTTAATAAGGTCCATCATTTTGGTGTTGTAATCATTTTTATCAAGTATAACCGTAGCGTTACCTTTATCGGCAGGTAGAATTTTAATTGTGTTGTCTTTTTTAAGTTTTTCTACGGCATATTTCTCTGTAGGAGTAAGATTGTATTTCATTTTGTGTTGCTTCTCTAGAAGTAATTTATTTCTTATTCGGTATTCACTTGACACTTCTGGAGGCAGTTTTTGGGCTGTGTCTTCAATCGCAACTATCAGATCTAGTTTAGGTATATTTTGTGGAGTGATTGAATAATTTAATCCCTTACAAAGTACGTATTGTTCTGTTGGTGTAATGTGTTTAGTTGATAAATTAATCACAGTTTTATTGATGAAATTTGTATTTGGTGTAAGTACAGATTTTTTGTGTTTTTCATTTAAGAGATGTTGAAATTTATTTATATTTCTGTTTTTACATATTTGAAATTCCAAGCTGTATGAATCCTTTAAACAATTAAAGATGCGGTTATAGTCTGATGGAATGTGCGTTTCTTTGAATTTGTTTTCTAATATAATGATGTTATTTTTAAGGCTTACCTTCAATTTCCGATGGTGTTGTATTCTATTTCTAACTAAAGCATTACCTGTTTTCAACTGAATTCTAATACTACCTCTGTCTGTGAATGGCATTTTTGGTAACAACCCCTTTGGAATTATTCCCTCATTTCGGCATTTTATTAGGAACGTTAAGCTGTTCTGTGATCGTGCTAGTTTCTTATTCAGGTTTTCTAATTTTCTAAAATTTGTTGTTGAAATTGGCCCATACCTCATTCGTAAGTAATTTCGAAAAGATTGTTGAGGAGGTCTTGAATTATTTTGTCTATTCATGGGTTTTCTCTCCTCCAAATTTTTTCTTATCTGTGTATGGAGACGTTTCAACTCCGAGTCTGGAGTCGTTGTCAATCGTTTAGTGTTGTTTTCGAGGCTTTTTTCTAAAAAATTTTCGCTTTGAAAAAAGCCTCGAAAACAACACTAAACGATTGACAACGACTCCAGACTCGGAGTTGAAACGTCTCCATACACAGATAAGAAAAAATTTGGAGGAGAGAAAACCCATGAATAGACAAAATAATTCAAGACCTCCTCAACAATCTTTTCGAAATTACTTACGAATGAGGTATGGGCCAATTTCAACAACAAATTTTAGAAAATTAGAAAACCTGAATAAGAAACTAGCACGATCACAGAACAGCTTAACGTTCCTAATAAAATGCCGAAATGAGGGAATAATTCCAAAGGGGTTGTTACCAAAAATGCCATTCACAGACAGAGGTAGTATTAGAATTCAGTTGAAAACAGGTAATGCTTTAGTTAGAAATAGAATACAACACCATCGGAAATTGAAGGTAAGCCTTAAAAATAACATCATTATATTAGAAAACAAATTCAAAGAAACGCACATTCCATCAGACTATAACCGCATCTTTAATTGTTTAAAGGATTCATACAGCTTGGAATTTCAAATATGTAAAAACAGAAATATAAATAAATTTCAACATCTCTTAAATGAAAAACACAAAAAATCTGTACTTACACCAAATACAAATTTCATCAATAAAACTGTGATTAATTTATCAACTAAACACATTACACCAACAGAACAATACGTACTTTCTAAGGGATTAAATTATTCAATCACTCCACAAAATATACCTAAACTAGATCTGATAGTTGCGATTGAAGACACAGCCCAAAAACTGCCTCCAGAAGTGTCAAGTGAATACCGAATAAGAAATAAATTACTTCTAGAGAAGCAACACAAAATGAAATACAATCTTACTCCTACAGAGAAATATGCCGTAGAAAAACTTAAAAAAGACAACACAATTAAAATTCTACCTGCCGATAAAGGTAACGCTACGGTTATACTTGATAAAAATGATTACAACACCAAAATGATGGACCTTATTAACACAGGATCATATTCTAAGCTCAAAAAAGATCCTACGCAAAATATAGAAAAAGCCGCTAGAGACATTATAACAAAACACAAACAAGAATTCACTCCATTAGAACGAAAACACTTAACACCACACTATAGTAAACCTCCACACTTATATGGCGTTCCAAAAATACATAAAGACACAATACCAATGAGACCCATTGTAAGTTCAATAAATTCACCATTACAAAACATATCAAAATTTTTACTAAATATAATTAAACCTTACGAAAATAATCCAAACAATTTAAAAAACACTAACGATTTTTTAACAAAATTAAAAAGCATTATTATCAACAGAAATGATATACTAGTAAGTTTCGACATAGTTAGTCTTTTTACAAATGTACCTGTTGATAAATCATTACAAATTATAAAAAATAAATTACAACAAGATATTACCTTACACAACAAAACAAAACTAAACATTGACACAATTATGGAACTAACCGAACTTTGCTTAAACACTACATATTTTCAATTTGAAGGAGATTTCTATAAACAAGAATTTGGTATGGCCATGGGTTCTTCTTTATCTCCTATAATCAGTAATATATTCATGACATATTTTGAAGAAAGATTCATAGGCAAATATAAAAATAAACCAAAAGTGTGGTGGAGATACGTTGATGACATTTTTGTGGTTTGGGAGTATGGTGCTGAAGAACTGCACTCATTCCTAGATTACATCAATAGTCAAGAACCCACAATAAAATTTACAATGGAGATGGAAAATTTGCATAAACTTGCTTATCTTGATGTACTTATAGATAGAACAAACAACACAATAAGTACAAGTACTTATCGAAAACCTACAAATACTAATAGATATTTGAATTTTCACTCCAACCATCCTTTAAATGTAAAGAAAGGTGTTGTAAAGTGCTTATATGATAGAGCAAAAAACATATCTTCATCCACCCAAATCTTTAACAAAGAAGTCAATATTATCAAAGAAGATCTACTTCAAAACGAATATCCCCAAGACTTTATAAATAAAACTATAAATCAGTTAGAAAGAAAATCGCAACAACAAACCAGCACAAATAACCATCACACTAATACCAACCAAACACAAACAGACAACCAAATTATGAACATAATTCCATATATCCCAGGTGTATCGGAAAAAAAAAATTAAGCGGTTAGGAAATAAATACAGCGTTAAAACTGTTTTTAAAACAAATAATACCTTGCGCTCTATCCTCACACATACCAAACCGTTTAACGCAACCCAGAGTTCTAAAAATTGTGTGTACAGTGTTTTGTGTGACTGTGGCCATTCTTATACCGGTGAAACTTCAAGACCTTTAGAAGTAAGGAAAAAAGAACATCAATATAACATTTCCAGAAGACATGTGGACAAATCAAATTTGGCCAATCATGTATTAACGAGCACCGGCAGCCATAGGATAGACTGGGATAAAACAAAGATCTTGTTGAAAGAAGAAAACTTAAAAAAGAGAAAACTTAAAGAAGCCAGCTGTATGATGATAAACAACACTGAAATCGGAGCACCTTCAGCCGACCTTCATTTGGACTGGAAGAATTTACTGCTAACAGAACAAAAAAACGGTAACCTCAGCGTCAAGTGATCGCCAAACGACAAATTGTCAGTGTCAAATTTTTTGACAAACAATAAATTCAAAATCAAAGCGAAAATTTTTTAGAAAAAAGCCTCGAAAACAACACTAAACGATTGACAACGACTCCAGACTCGGAGTTGAAACGTCTCCATACACAGATAAGAAAAAATTTGGAGGAGAGAAAACCCATGAATAGACAAAATAATTCAAGACCTCCTCAACAATCTTTTCGAAATTAATTACAACTTATGTTTGAACCACCCTGTATAACCATAATTTTACTCTAGAAAATAATTCAACCACTCTGTATGTGCATCTGCTTAAGGGCAACCAAATATAAAAATTTAAATAGTTCTAATCACACTGTATGAACTATAATGTTAGTTCGATCCATGTTTCATGCATTACAGATATGCAATAACTCATGTTCTATCTTACAAAAAAATATATTCAACCTGTTTGACTATAAATCTACTCCAACCGCTATTCCAATCACCTTGTATTTGCAACTACTTATCGGCTACCCAGTATAACATTTCTTTACCACCCTGTATAAGTATAAATCCATCAATGTGAAATATATTTCACTAAAACCGCAACACGTTTTTGAATCACCTTGTATGTATTACAATTACCCTGTATACGCTACTGCTTATTGATCGACCAATATAACATTTTTTAAATAATTATCATAACACTTCTTCACCCTATGTTTCAACTATCCTATCTTGACAACTTATTATGAACTACGCTATTTCAAATTTTTTTCTATAATTGTTTCAAGATATATTAAAGTATAATTGCTCTCCACACTTCATTTAAACCACTCTTCATTTAAAACTTTTTCTAACCTTGTTTGAGTGACACTGTATAATTATAACTTTACTGCGCACAATACTTCAGGTACTCTATATATGCAAGTGCTATATAACATATTTTTTGTAGCATTTTTTACCCACCCTGTATAATTCTAACTGTAAGCCACCCTATATTTCAACCACCTTTTATTATATGCAACTACTTTTTTTCCACCCAATATAACATTTTTGTACGACCCTGAATCCTTAGAATCCTACCCCACTCAATATTTCAACCATCCGGTAAATGGAACAGCTTGTAGATCATACCATTACTTTAAAATATTTTTAAACTCACCTGTATAGCTGTAATTATAGTCCGCTACATATTTCAACCAGCCTATATATGTAAATACTTGTGGATATAAAACAAGTTTTTAACCACAACATAAACTATATTCCACTCCATCTTATATTTCAAACACCCTGTATAAACAACTGCTTCCAACATGTCTTCAACCCATTTTGTTATCTTATGAAATAACTGCTTAACTAAGACATTTTTTTTGATTTTTTTTATTCACTGTAAAAATATTCTACCCTTTTTCAACCACTTGGTATATGGAACTGTTTATGGCCCACTCAATATAGGTTTTTTGGACCACCCCGTATAACTAAATCCACTCCCCATTATTTCCACCACCCCAAATATAAGTTTTTTTAGATTTTTTAATCCATGTAATTCTACCCCGCTCTAAGTTTCCTATATAGAGAACACCCTGTAAAATTACGCTTGATATATATATATATATATATATATATATATATATATATATAAGTTTTCGTGATAAATGGAATATTCTAACGAAGAAAAACTGAATATGGTGGAATGTAATATCATATGCTATAAAAATTCAGTTCGTACAGCTGAGGAATACTTTCATAGATATTTTAATCGTCGTCAACCTGCTCTGTGTACATTTAAGAGGCTTTATGATAGTTTACGCAGATATGGATCTTTTACTAAACCACCATAGGAAAGTAATAAAATTAACGAAGCAGCACAAATAAATCTTTCGGCAATGGTAAATCAAAATCCATCTACATCAACTCTTTTTTGTTTTGTACATGTTTTAGAGACATGTGCCTTGACAATCCACAGTTCTCATTATGGTAAGGTATTATGGTCAGATGAAACTAGATTTACTAACTGTGGTATGTTCAATATACAAAATGAGCATATCTGGGCTAAAGAAAACCCTTTCCATGTAGAACAAAGACGACCCCAGATAAAATTTGGTTTTAATGTTTGGTGTGGTATCATAGGGTCTACTATTCTTGCATTTCTTGCAATACACTTTTCAAGACATGTTGCATAATTTGAATTTGAGAACTCGTTTAGAAATTGAGTGTTTCCAACATGATGGAGCACCTGCACATAACTCGTTATAAGTATGACAACACTTAGATAATATCTATCCAAACTCTTGGATAGGAAGAAATGGCCCACGCGAATGGCCACCCCGGTCTACCGATTTGACAGTTATAGACTTCTATTTATGGGGTGCGCTAAAAAACAAACTATACAAAAGAAAGTATGAGACAGTTGGTGGCCTAAGGGAGGCGGTATTACAAGCAATTGAAGAAATTGTGAGGAAAGCGGTAATGTCAATCTTAAAAAGATGCAATTAATTTTTGACTAAATAACAATGGTGGACTTTTGGAACATAAATTGTAACCATTATTATATATTTTAATTTCTTAATTTTTTAGTAAGTACCTACTTATTTAGTATTTTCGTTATATCTGATATACCTAATAAAAAAATCGTTCAATGTTTTTTGAATAGCTATTAATAAATCAATCTATTTCATGGCTAACTACGTTAAAAGTGAAAATAAGATAGAAAAACATCCATAACTCCGTTATTTTTATGAATAACTATATCGAGTATTATATTGTTGAAAAGCTCTAAAAATATCCGATTTTTTGAGGTCATAGCCAACTAGGTTTCCATTCAAAAAAAGATAAGTTTGTGTCATATTTCGAAAACGAGACCTGTCACGCAAACGAGGACATAACATTCAGATTCGGGACACAATTCCCTTCAATATTGGTATTTACACTTTTTTTACAAAATCAAAAACAAAGGAGCTAGACGGATTTGACTAAATCAACAGAATTTCGTTTTTTCAAAATATCTAGTAATTTTCTAAAATTTGATGTTGAAATTGGCCCATACCTACGAATAAAATATTGTACACTCTTGAACATTTTGTTATTTGATTCATATCTCTTTAAAAAAATGCCATTTCCTCTTTTTCACTATTTGCCCAAAATTTAAGTTCATTTAACTTTTCTTGCCCTACTTTTGGTCACATTTTACTGTTTAACCCTTAGCAAGTATTTTCGAACTCATTTCCTATTCCTTTGCTATCATATTTCTACAATTTTCTTGTTCGATAACCATTCTACAGTTGAATCTATCTTTTGAGTGTTCTCCCATTAATCTTTATCCCTCTACCTATAACTTTATATATCTATTGAGCCTGTTATCTACTTTCAGAATTTCATATATTTTACCCTATTAATGTTATTTATTTTCTATTTTGATACATTGATTCTTTGACATGCTATGTTCATTTTATATTTAGATATTTTTAATATTGTCTATCACACTAACTTTTATTCATGTTTAATTTATATTCTAAATTTTTGTATTTTTAGCTACTATGCTCGTCTTTGCTATTTCAAATACCCTAAATTTCGTTTCTGGTTAGCAATATTTGTAGTTAAATTTTAATTCTTTGAACCTATATTATTACACTCTATTTTTATTTCATAACAAAATATATACGACTCACTAATTCATATATTTCTTCACACCCTTCATAAACGAACATAAAGAAATGACGTCACGGAAATGTGTGGAAAATTGTGCATTTAAGTACGTGCTGCCTTAATTCAAAAATTAATATATATTTTTAATAAAATTAGAATTTAAGCTTATACATCAAATTAAAATTATCTGTTTTCACTCACAATAGATAGCGGTATTAAAATAGTCCCATAATCTATAATTATTGTCAAAGTATTTTGATTTCAAAAGTCTAAAAACGAATCCTCATGCCCGTACGCTGTAATATTTATAACAAGACTTCAAAACAAAGTAAAAAAGTTTTGATGAAATAAACAATAAATTTTACACAGAATACAGGTTCATATATTTTAATAAATACATTTTCATTCCAAATTGACAACCCGACAAACAGATTTTCAAAAATGGGTTTTTACCTTAAATTACTTATTTCTCCCGTTTTTCACTTATTTATTTTTTAAGTTGTTAGTGTACAGACCTGGAATATCTATTTACAAATGAGTTAACACTGTCATATTGACAGAAAATTGTTATTGACAGTTCAGGACATTTACTAACTTTTTGTGGGATCCTACTGACTTGGAACATATAGGAACTCATTTCCACATTCTATGAGGACCGAACCTTAGATCAGTTACCATCTAGATATGCCTGTCAAGCATAAAATCGTGGCAATGCTAGAAAGAGAGGGCACTACAGACAGTAAGAGGCTATTTCACTTAGTGGGTGGTTGGTCGGTGGAGGCAGCCAATGAACAACATGCTTTATTGGAAGCAGCTCCCATCCGAGTGAAATATCCTCTTGCCCTCTCTATTGCCCTCTCTCTTTTTAGTCTTACCACGACATTTGTGCACTGCAGGCTATCTCTAGAAAGTAAATGCTCTAAGGACCGAACATACATATACTTAGAGCATACATATTCCGGAACGAAAGAGAGAGCATGAGGCTGTTTTACTCGATTGGTGGATCCAGCCAATGAGCTCATTGGATGCAGTTCCGAATTAAGTGAAATAGCCTCTTACCATCTGTATGGCCCTTTCTTTTTAACCTTGGCATGATATTTATTCACTGCAGGCTTTCTCTAGGAAGTAGATGCTCTAAGTACATATATAAGAAAGTGGTTTTGAGAGAGATCCTATCTATTTTTAGCTTAGAGAATGTACTTCTGGACTTAGCATGCAATAGAGATATATCGTGCCAACCGTAAAAGAGACAACAACAGAGAGAGCAAGACGCTATTTCACTGTGTTGGGAGGTGCAGCAAAATGAACTACATACTGCCTGCACATATCTCATTCATTGGATGCAGCTCCCAATCGAATAAAATAGCCTCTGACCCTCTCTATTGCCCTCTCTTTCTAGCCTCGGCATGATATTTGTGCATTGCAGGTTACTTTCAGAAGAACAAGCTCTATGATTTTTAGTAGAATCCAGTTCAGTTAGTAGAGTTACGTATGGATTATAGGTAGTAATTCTTACAAATATTTTATCATAATATCGTATTTAACTAAATTAAGCTATATTAAAAAAATCGTCTTTCGGTTGAATCTACAAAGTTCATATTAAATCCATTTTCGAAACGCTGATCCTATTTCAAAATAATAAGCAGACATCTCCCGAAATATCAGCTTGTCTTTTGTCAAAGCTTATTTCGGCGAAATACTAACGAAAATCAGCATCATTAACTCAGGCAAAGGATGACAGGCACGAGGCTTTCTGCTGTCCGTTTTAATCAAGATTCTGTGACGCGAAGACACTGTCGCTCGCCGAGATGAACATCCACCCCGTAGGATTCCCAGGACAATTCTCAGCCAGAAGGTCTGCAGATTGGGACATACTTATTTAGTCTTGATGTTGCCTAATTAATTTGCAGGGGATTCGTCTTCATGATGAGACTAGCGCTTTTTCTCTATGTTTTTTGCGCTAAAATATATTTTACGGAGTATGATTTTGGCGAAAAAATGTAGCTTGGGGATTACATATGTTTTATGGATTTAATACATGATTCAGTTTTACTCATTAATTTCCAATAGCGTAGGTTGATAAGGAAACTAATTAGTTGTGAACTTACCGACCACATTCAGTTGCGATTATCAACGTATTTAGATTACAATTCGGGAATAGTTTTTGTGACTTTAATAATTATTTTTTTACAGAATATACTATTTGAGATCCCAATATTAAAATGCACACATTGTAGTAACATAGCTTTGTATTGAAAGTTATTAAAGTAAGAATTGTCCAGCAAACATATGTAATTATCATTTATTTAAACAAATTGCTCATATTAAATGCAAATAAATTATAAAACATCGATTTAAATATTTTTTATCTGATTTCAGTAACACATTCTCGTGAATTTTTCGAGTAACATTGTGAAGTAGGCATGTTTATTAAATAAGTTTTTTTAAGAAATCACATTGACTAATCCCAAGAAATAGCCATAAAGAAAAAAAACTTTTCCAGAATGAACAGCCATCCAATACGTTTCACCGCTTAAAAAGAACGGCGGAAAGCGAGAAGAGCCAAACAAGAGGACCAAATTGTTCAAATACTGTACAAAATCATTTCTATGAAAACTTAAGTTAATTGCAATGTGTGGTGAAGCACTAATTTGCAACTACTTTCTTCCCGAGATCACTCTGTACAAGGTTATATTCGTCTAAATTGTCCGCACCTAGACAGCAATTTAAAGTTGTATCAAAAGTGAAATATAAGCATTTTGCAAAAACTTTATTGTTAACTTAACAATTATTGAAAGACTATAAGGAACTTAATAGTTGAAAGCCCAATATCAATAGTTGCATTTGCAAAAAAAATCTATATTTAGGGAGACCATTGGAGAAACGTTTAGTAAATTCGTAGTCTAAAAAGGAATATAAAATGTTGAGGAATAGAGAATCTTTAGCAAATACAACACAAAAATCTATTACAAAGTAGGTTCAACAATTTCGGATGATTAGGGACCAAGAGACTAGATTATCTTATAGAATTCTCAAAAGCAATTCTGATGGTAGGGTATGCAGTTATCGTCTATTTGCAAATTAACAGACATTGACTAACTGTTGAAGATAAGGAAGAAGTTGTTAAAGACTCAAGCTACCAATATCCACTCAGTGTGGTTTGCTGTTATTGTTCTTATGTAGGTTATATATAGTAGCCATATGATAGTTGCTAAACAAAATGTACCAGTTGGTGTGAGAGAATCGTGATGTTAAAATAAGGTATACTGCCTATAAACAGAAGAGTATAGACAAACAACTAATGCACACTAGCAGATATGTTCAAATTATTCGAATACATAAAAGAAGGTGTTATTAAATCATTATAAGCTAGAACATACACAAACTGTTCTGACGTCAACAGACATTTATCTCAGAAATTCTTGCTAGCACTCAGGAGAACTATATGCCAGAAACAAATTATATCATATATACAGGGTCTGTCGAAAAAACACAAAAGAAAAGACAACTGATTTAACGTCAAAACATCATTCAAAACTAGAAATACACTAAAAATTAATTAACTCGACGACCAAACCAACAAATGCAAATCAAATTAAAAAATTCATTTACAAAGATCCTTGCGTGTACAATAAATTTTGTAAGGGCTGCTAAATATATCTACGAGAAAATTATGATTAAATTTATATAAAGAAACAATGATTCAAAAAAATCCAAGAGTTATGAGCATGATTCAGACAAAACACAATTGAAAATTCAAAGTTAAAAATACTACATCCGGAAGAACACAAATACACCACACACAACTCGTAACGAAAATTAAAATAGTATCTCATAATTCTGTGTAATGACCCCGATTGTATCGGATTGGTAGAATTCAATTATATCTGGTTGGCGATCATAATTAAGGATTAAACTAGTAATGGCAATCTCGTTTGAACAACCCTACATCGGAATTTTTCACAAGGTTTTTTTATGTTTTCCCATGAGACGTTAATGAAATCATTGAAAAACGAGAATAATTTTGTCGTACACAGTATACAGGTTGTTACTAAAATAGGTTTCCAAACTTCTACCGTTTATAGAACTCATAATTGAAGAATAAACCAAAAAGGCCCTATTAACATGTGGCCTAAAACGCACCTTTGGGAAGTTATATGCCCTTAAAAGGACTCAAACAAAACTGTCAACTTTTTCTATAACCACTTTACTAATTAAACACTCCAAAGCTCAATTGACAGTTTAACAATAACTTAAATTATTAAACGTTGTGCCAACGTCAGTTTTTATTTGCCATGGTAAACAGATTTTTGTATTTTTTTGCCTTAAACTTAAACTTAAAGAACATAGTAATCTTCTAACCCAATTTACTCGAAAATCATAGGTAATATCGATTTTTTAAGTAAAATTGTTAAGATTTTATAAATAGGTAGACGGATTCGTAAAAAAATGAAATATAAAAAAATACGCCCATACATTTTTTCTATTTATTTTCGACCGCTTTGTCAATAACACAAAAAAGTCAGTTTTGTTTGAGCCTTTTTAAGGCCATGTTAATAGAGACTTTTTTGCATTTTTTAATGAATTCTATATATAGCTTTGTTATATAAGAACACCCTACATAACAAAGATGCCGCTAGGATCTCTACGTATCCCGAAGACAACCTTTCAAATTCCTCCAATTGGTCAGCAGCGTGACTATTATTTCTGCTATTTGGAATTTTTTGTGCTATCTTCTTTATTAAACGCAAAAGATTTTCTTACCGATTACCTAGTAAACTTGTCAGAAAGGTAAAATTTTCAATTTTAGATTGATAATTAAGTCAATTCATTATACTATTGGCAACAAACTCAAGGTTGAAATATTTGAATTTTCTAAATTCCCATTTTTTTGTTTAGTGTGGTTTGCTTAAAAAGTAAAAAAATGATCCGCATATCATGCATTGGCTGGGTTTCTAATCTAGATTTTTAGTTCTATATGACCATTCCAATATTCGACAGCTTTGACAACGTGGAATATCTCGTTAGGGGTCCTCGGTTGAATAACAGTTTTCAATTAAAGTTGTAGCAAGTTAATATATGATGACGACATTACACATGAAAGTGAAATGAATAGATATCAACAACAACTAACACAATTTTGGGTATACAAGAAGTATATGGAACATTTGTATAGCATGGGATAATAGTGCTTTCATTTACTTCATAGTTGTTTCAACGATGTTAGTCGGCACTAATACCGAACGTTTTGTCTCACCATGTAGAGTTACTTTCGGAGCTGGATATATATTGCTCTAAAATAGTTGCTTGTTATTTGTATATAATTTAATGTAATATATATAATTTAACGTCCAAAAGAAAATGTTTTTTTAGTCACTTTCACCCTCCATGAAATTAGGAGTCAAGCTAAACAACATCTCTAATTAGTCAAAGGACGTAGGCCCTTTGAGAAACTTAAGAGAGCAAGGGTCCTTAACCAAGAGCAGGAAAGGTCAGATGTTTGATATATTAATGTAGTGTAAGTAATGCTTGAGGAGCGAAGTAGACAGCTGAAGTTAAGTTCTACTCCTTTCTTTACTTTATAAGAATATAAAATAATTTAGGTAATGAGTATAAAAACTAAATAATTGCTTTCGTTAAATATTTCCTAAACTTGAATTTAACACTATATTTATGTAGAGTAACAATGCATCTTTAAAAGAACAAGCGAATCTGATAGGCTTCCGTATCAAACACATTATTGATGTTATGGTGTTACGGTGCCTGTTAACATCAAGTATACATGCTAAGGTCTTCGTGAAAATAAATTTTGATAAAAGTGTCTATTCCTTTACTTTTATAAACAATCTACAGGCTGATTCTAGAATCCGCAAGAAATATTGTGCTTCCGGCAGTCGTTTTTCCACATTGCTAACTTATCGGTAGTTTAATATAGAACCTATGTAAAAACCATGATAATTTATATAATATAAAAGATTTTCAATCAATTTTGTGCCTCTGACATTCCACCATAAACGTTTTTCAAAACCTAAAACTCATATTTCAAATCTAGCGGAAAATCTCATGTTCGTTGAGCCTTTTCAGTCTCAATAATGAAATTTCTCTTTCATCATTTCAAACGTTTAAAACGAATTTACCCTACGCGCTATTGACGTTAACACAAGTTCGTCCTTGATAACTCGTAGGCAGAATTTCAACGCGAAAAGTTTTCCTCTAACTCCCCGAGATAAGATGAACTGTCAAAAGTTGGCTGAAAAAAATAAAACAACATACAGAAGGTTGTTCCCATGAGTGAAGAACTTTTGTGCAGAAATTTCTTTTGAACGAAATTTTTTGGTAGTGACCTGGCAGCTGAAAATCGGTTAAATTGAAAACGAAAATTAACAATAAAATATTTAAAAACAATAATTTGTTCATAAGTACCTTTAGATTATATATATATATATATATATATATATATATATATATATATATATATATATATATACATATATCTGTTTTAGGTGGTTTCCGGGAATTCATCCGCGTAGTTGATAACTGATCCCTGCCGGGATCGATGGTAAAATGACGACGTTTCGGCAGAGTCACATCTGCCCTGTTCGGGTCGCTTCGCATAATTCTCGTAGCCTTCTGATTTTGCTTCTAGTTACTCCTAACCTAACCGACCTGAAGAGGGCAGATGTGACTCTGCCGAAACGTCGTCATTTTACCATCGATCCCGGCAGGGATCAGTTATCAACTACACGGATGAATTCCCGGAAACCACCTAAAACATATATATATATATATATATATATATATATATATATATATATATATATACTGTAATGGAATTTTTATTTTGTATATGCAATTTAAATTGATCAGCTAAATAACTTATGTTCAGAACTTTTTTTTTTAAATTCCACCACAACTTCTTTTGCTGCTGGTCTTTGAGACTCTATACCTGTAATGAAATTTATAATGTCCAATTCGACTTTAGTCAGTCAAAATTTTCAATATATTTTTGCATTATAAATGTTATATCATGTTTGAAACAACCATTCAAAATTTAAACACGCAAATCGAAAATAAATAAAAATCATAAATATCGAACAACAGTTAACTAAAATGAAAATCAAATAAATTTATTTTAAAAGATCTGATGAAACGAATGGTTGGTTCTTTTTAATACCAAAACAGATTTTAAAAAACAATGAATATTACTGAATTTTTAATTTTAAAACCCGATACTAAAATACACAGGGTATTCCATCGCAAACGAGCCACCTTGAATATCTTGGTTATTCTCCAAACTATTGCAATAAGAAAAAATAGGTGGAATATGTTTCAAGGTGGAAATTTTTTGAGCGATACAATCGTCTTCATTCAAAAGAATTAAGGCAGACTCTTTTATTTTTCGTTTTGTGTTATGTTGTTCTTTGTGAAGTATAGTTGAATTGTCAAATTGTATTTTATGGCCTAGGTCCCAAGCATGTTCACAAATTTTTTGATTTTTCAAATTGTCATTTCGTTATGTAATTCTTTTGAATGAAGACGATTGTATCGCTTCTACTTCTGTAGAATTTAATCGTATCTGGTTACCGACAATTAAGGAAGAAATTATTAATGGTAACCTCCTTTTGAACAACCCAATATCGGGATAGTTCATAAGGTTTTTCCTAAGTTTTCCCTTATGACGTTAATGGGATCACTGAAACAATAGAATTCTTTGATCGCATTTTTGGCGAATGCGCTATCTTATAACAAAGTCGTACCTAGGAACGCCACTTATAAATTCTAACGACAACTCCTTCAAATTCTTCTAATTTGAAAGCTGGTTAACTATAATTCATGATCTTTAGAATTTTTTGTGCTACCTGTATATCTAAAATCAACAAATTTTCTAATGTCATTTTTAAATGTCATAAATCAAATTTTCATTTTGCAATACACATCTATAAATATAAAGCCATTGACAACGAAGTCAGAATAGACTTTGAAACGTTTGGTGTTCCTGCAATATACGTAGTTTTATTTCTATTGTGGTGTTATTCCCCCCCAAAAAAAACATAAAAGTAATCACTCCCTAAGTTTTTGTATCCAAATCAAGGTAAAAAATCATTTTTTCTATTACTAAAACCGTCAAATTCGTTAGATTACAAAATATATATTTTACTACTTATATGTATTAAAATTTGCATTAGAAGTTACCAGTACACAATCTGGTTTTTATAATTTAACGAGTTCTATATGATTACTGCCTTTTATCTCCATTCTGTTTCTTCCATCTAAGAACTACCGTAACAATTTTTCTACTACTAGTTACTAATATATATATATATATATATATATATATATATATATATATATATATATGATAAAGGCTAGGTTTCGGGTGAGAACCGCGTCTGAATTTATTATATACTCGACGTTTCGACTCCTGCTTTGGAGCCATTATCAAGAGACAAAAGTGAAAGAGAGTTTCAAAAGTTAGATCGATGTTAGATCTCTTTTCACTAATGTGCCCACTTCACAAACGTTAGATATAAAAAAAAACAAAACACAAGATCTCTTCTGACATCATCAAACTTGTACAGTACTGTTCTTCTAACACATATTTTTCATTTCAAGACACTGTTCAAACAAGTACGTGGGGCTCCGATGGGTTCACCTCTTTCTCCAGTGCTTGCTAATATTTTCATGGAACAAATCGGAACCCAAGCCGTAAAATCGTCTAATTTAATACCTTCCTGCTGGTTTAGATATGTTGATGATACTATTGTCATTTGGTCTCATGGCAGAGATTCGTTAGACTTCTTTCTACAACACCTCAATGGTATACATTCTAACATTCAATTTACAATGGAAATCGAATCCGATTCTTCGCTCCCGTTTCTTGATGTCCTCATAACAAAAACACACCAATCGATACTTAAATGCCCAATCACATGAACATCGCAAAAAAAGATCGCGCCTCATCATATCCAAACAGGACATTTTATCAACTTCGAGGACAGTAGGACTATCGTATCTCTTAACTTCCTTAGGGCATCCACTATTCGCGAAGCTATAGAAATAGAGAAAAGACGCGCTGACAGCTCTCGCCTTCCCACAGCAAGGACCTCCCAAATTGCCAGATGAAACAAAGCAGACACGCCCACCAACACCCAAGCAATCACAACACAGCCCGTTCATCACGTGACATCCCCTTCTAACCCACCGCTAACTATAAATAAAAGAAGCAGAGCAGACTCAAATTCAGTTTAGTTACCTAGTGAATCTTGGGGAATAGATAGATAGATTGAGGGCAAGAGGTTTCGTCCGGGAGTAAACACTAAGCAAAATTAAAACATATCAAAATATCAATTACTGAAGCCTTAAAACAAATTCTGACTGTATTCTCATTTTCTTTTATTCCCGTTATGTAATAATATATCGATTTGGTAAATTTACATTCCCCACTAAAATTATCCTATCACAACCTCAGGTGTTTAATCAATAGTTAATAGTGTTTTTTATCATATTTGCCAATTTCATAGAAAGTCTTTGTAAAAATAATTCGCTGCCCCCTTAGAATCACACTTTGCTATCTAAAAAATGGTGAATGGCACATGATTAATGCAACCGAAAAGCTTGTTGCAGTTTTTGACCGGGCCGTCTGAACCTCTAAGGAAAAATCCCTAGTTATGCCCATGATTTTAAAGTTTTATTATTTGTGGAAGTACTCGACACTCTGGAAGTGATTATTATATTTAAATTAAGATTCCGGCCACGATGTCTGCCTTTAAGACAAAAACTGTCTGGAATAATTTCACATTGATATTGAAGTTGAGATCGTGTGTTTCATGTCTTATTTTTTAGATAGAATATTGGTTTGATATTTCTAGGTAAAAATTCAGATACAGTTTTTTGCCAAGTGTGGGGTTGTAAATTTTAGTTTAGTCCAGACGTCCAAAGTGGCTGTCCTTGATGTGTCTCTCAAGGTGTTTCTAGTATAGGGTATGTGCCATCCAGATTACCGCAATTATTCGTTACTGTACCTTGTATATACTTTTGATTTACGTACAATCTTGGAACACTGTATGGTACAAACATATGCCGACGATATACAAACTATATTACTCCTTTGATGTAGCTCATCTGAAAGACGTTTCATTTAAAGTAAATGTGGACTGACTTAATACTCACAACTACTTCAGAATGCTTGGTCTGGAAATCAGTCCTAACAAGAGCGCAACTATCCTATTTGCTCAGTATAATTTATAAGACAAAGCCATCCAGGAACATCGAACTAAAAATAAAGAATCCTATAATCCCTTTAGTAGATAATATCAAAATCTTGGGTGTTACAATAGATTCAAAATTGCGATTCATAGAACAATTAAAAAAAACATGATAAAATCCACATTTATCAGACTAAAGCAACTGTATAGAAGTCGGCATATACTGAATATTAAAACCCGGAAAAAGCTGACAGAAAATTTAGTTTTATCCTTAACAAATTATTCTTTAGTTTTTTACTACCCCTGTCTTGATCAGAGATCAAACACTAAATTACTGAAAATACAGAACAATTGTTGTAGATTCATCTTTGGTCTACGTAAATATAGTCATGTAACTAGCAAAATAAAAGAACTAAATTGGCTCAAATTTAATAACCAATTCAGCTACCATCTACTTACTTTAGTGCATAAAATTGCTACCACGTCCATTCCTTCATACCTAAAAGAAAAACTTATTCCGAGAAGAAGAAATGGTAGTGCAAAGACTCTTAGACATCACCAACGACTAACAGCCTTCTATCAAAGAAGCTTCACTTACAATGCAATAAATCATTTTAACAAAATCAATCAAGACAACAAAGAAAAAACAATACTGTGTTCAAAAAAATCATCGATGGTAAAATGACGACGTTTCGGCAGAGTCACATCTGCCCTCTTCAGGTCGGTTCGCATAATTCTTGTAGCCTTCTACTTTCGCTTATAGTTAGTATTCGAGTAACAAAACTTTATAATTTAATTTTTTAATCAGTGAGAAAATATAAGTTATTTATTATTCTCTTACGTACGTGAACTAAAACCGACTTTGGCGTTAGCATTGTATAGAAAAATCCATTCGTATTGCTGAAAATAAAACATGTCGCTAGAATTGGGATATTGTACACAATTTTATAATAGTTTAGTTAAACAACCTTGAAGAGTTTATATATGTCGTTCTGTTTTACTGTCTTTTAGTGGCATTTATATATTATACGTTATAAAGGCCAGCAACATTTTTCACAAAAACAAACAAACTTTACGCAGATAGATAGATAGATAAAAATTGCTGATTTTGCAGTCCTAATTAAAGAAATTTGATTTGAAATCGTAAAGACTGAAGAAAGAGACATGCGTAGGGCAAATCGGTTAATGGTGGAAGATACCACCAATCGAACATTGGAAAAACAAGGTAGGGGATTGGTTTTAAAATATTCGCGAATATGGTACCTATACGGGAGTGGTCAGGGTTTACGAGGAACAGACGTCCCTGGCGCGACTGAGTTAGGGAGACAGAAGTGTGAAATCAGAGTCCATTAGAGAGGGTATTTCACCTGTGCATATCGGGCTCTAGGTAAAGTCAATTAAAGAATTGTTTATAAAGTTATCGCCGAGAGGAAGGAAACGCGAGAGCTGCGAGTGTTCTCTTGCTAAAAATATTAACTAACTGGAAATTTAGTTTTGGTACTGTATACTTGGTTGAGATTAAGGGATTATAGCGCATCCGGTAAGTACCCTTATTCATTTTAACAAGGGGTTGTTAGTACCTAACTTGTGAGTTTTTCCGTAGAGTTGTGGGTCCATTTCTGAACGCAGGATAGAGGTTTCGTAGATCAGCAAATGGCCGGGAAGAAAACTCGCGATAGGGAGTAATTAGATGTGAAATTGCAGACTCTTGAGTCGACAAAGGAAGGGAACAGCAAGTAATTGATTTCCTTTCTGCATATTTCATTTAAAATTGATCTTGTTATTACCGTGTGACCTACTCGTAAACTCGCTGGTTAAATTGGATCACCAACGGCTGCTGATATAAGGTCCGTATAGGGCTTAGCCAGGTTTGAACTGCCTTCACATTCCCCTATATAATACTGGGTATGATTTAAAGTATAGTGTTATATTACAAGTAATGTTTGAATAACTTTTAGGTTGTCTTTATTGTTTTTTATTGTTTATAAGTCCATATTTGCTGTTGAGTTATACATTTTTGCATTGTTTCAGTAGCATGATGGGACTGATGCAATCTCTCTAGATTTTATTTTGGATTGAACTATTGTCTCTAAGTTTTCTTTTAATTGTTTGTTTTTCTTGGCTTTACTGTTTTTTTTAATATATGTGTGATTTTTTTGGTTGTTTACTTTTTACTTCTTCCTTCTTAACATAAAACTACCAGCATTTGCGAAACCAGGGGACTTATCCACTTAGAGAAGACTAGGGTGACGAGGATCCAGTAGCTACCAAGGACTGAGAGTCAAGGCAGATCAGGAGCAACAAATCTCCTTTATTATATATTTTTTTCAGCAAAGACACACAGGGATTCTTTCTCTTCAACGAAAATCCTATTCGGGTGGTGGCAGCGTTACCCCTTGTCTCTCACGTCTTTTTCTTACAGGATTGCGAATGTAGCAGAGAACCCCCAGAGGCTACTCACGCAGGGGTGAAGTTATTACACTGGCATTTCGCGTCATACCAAAAAGGGTGAACTGTTACACTAGGTGACAGTGGTTGTATTAAGCTAACGGCAGACCGCTAAATATTACACTTAACTATTACTACCTGTAGAGTATCTCTCCAGGTAATAAATATTTAAATGTATGCTAACTATTAAATATATACTGACCATATATTTTTGAACTCAAAACGGGACATACGTTTTTATACCCCAATTAGCAGGTTAACAATGAAAATAAATACAACTTCTTAATTTTCATTATTTAGGAAAAGTGTAACTTAATGGAATTAGTATTCACTATTATTATATTCATATTAATTATACTTTATTAAAACAAGTTGTGAAAAATAAAAATTAATTACCAGTTAACCTTTATTAAAGCAAAGTTCCTCTAACAGAAATTATTAAATCATATGCAACATTTTTTTATTGTATTTATATTTGTGAGAGGAACAAATTGACTGTGGTGATGATTTTAAATAAGAATAAACTTCATGGCACGTTTTCTATATTGACTTTACCTGTAAGTGATTTTTTTTCAGACGTCCACAATTTATTTATAACAGAAAAGACGCTTTCTACTAGAGCAGGTAGTATAAAATATATTCAATTAAAATACAAAAATTCGCAATTCGCAATTGTTTGAATACGTCCACCCAACGAGCTTCTGTGGAGACTTTTAAATTATCCCATTCGGTGATTCCCCGCCAACGCGTGTCTCACGAGCTTCGTAATTTAATACTTCTGCGCGGTTGCAGAAAGCGGGACTATTTAGCGTCCCGGCGCCTTGTTTGGGGACAACGGGATAGGTGACCCGTTCAAAACGGGACGTATGGTCTGTTTATATATACAATAAAGCAACTTTTAAAATTTCAGAGTGAATCAATCACTTTTAATATTAATTTAAAATTGAATATCTGTGGTAGTATGGTTAGATATTAACTCCCAATATGTATATATTATTTACAATTCAACTATAAGCCAGGTAAAGTTTCGAATTGTTTTTGTTGGCCTCTGATTCAAACACTTTTTTGGCAAAAAAAATTACAACTTTTTACAAGCGCAGTACTTCCCGTCTTGTAGGCAAACAGTTGACATCCTACTCATCTATCCTATCTACACCACTATGTCAAATGTTTGCTTGAATCAAACACTTCATGAAAAATGGCGCCCTAGCTCTCCTCCTATATGACAAGCATGCATTCACAAAAAATAAATATTATAAAATTAAATATTTGGGTTTCCTCTAAATTAATTTTTTCTTGTATACCCAGTACCAGATGGCATACAAAACTTTGGTTCAATAATATACTTAATACTAAACTAAGTATATGCGTCCACTGTCTAAATTGCATTTAGAACTATATTACAAGTTCACCTCAGATAGCAGGTAGCACTTATTTGTAAATTCTGTATAAAATTAGTCGGGGAAAATTTTGCAAACCCTCTTCTATTGGGTTATTCTTATGATTTGTTTTGGGAAAAAAAACAAGCTTGGAACTGGAATAATAATTTAAGTTATAACTCAAGTGAAACGTTTGGACTCTTAAACAAACACTTTTTGTCCTCTAAGTGAGATGTTGTTTTCCCAAAAAAAAACATAAAGGAACACTAGCTTTTTTAGGGTCAGTTGGTACTTGAAACTTGATATTAAAGCGAATTTACTTCTCTTGGAAAGTATTCGAACCCATTTTGTAAGGTTTCAATTTACTACGTTTACAATGGTGTACAACTAATTTCCTCTTAAAACAAAATCCTATCCATATCGTTACACATACTGACATGACTCCCGTAGTACATGAGTCATTGAATAGAACTGATTTCACACCGTACAATTTGTGTAGATAATTTCGATCTGACAGTAAATTCAATAGCGCCTTGATGAGTTGTTTCTTTAGAGCTCACTTTTGTTTTGATGAAATGTTACTTGGAACGGAAATGAGACAGCTCTAAAGCAAACTATTGACTAAAATATAAGTTACCTTAATTAAGGGAGAGTGACAGCTCAAAATCAGAGACAACTATTGAATACACGCCCTATGACAACAGGATCGCGGTAAACAGAAATCCTTTAATGACGACTATAAATACATGCCTACATAATCACACCAAGAATTCGGTCGCGGTTGACAATATGTTGAATTGCGTCCTGAAAATTCATACAAAAGCATGTAGTGAACAGTATTGACACTAATATTTGCGAAATGGCCTACACAATAGTTCAGCAGTGTACAAGATGTGGAATCATTTTTTTAAGGTAAAAAATTGTAGCTATAATGTAATGTAATGTCTTTGTTGAAATCCTTATGGTTCTTAGAATGACATATATTTTAAATATATGATAAAAATATTTTTCTATTACTCACAATGACCCTTTCATTTGACATATCACATGATGCGTTTAAAAGTTTAATTTTCCATTTAATTCTATAATTTGTCCTTAAAATTAAGATCAAGGACCTCTCCTTATTTTCCCTCTCAAGTTCAAGTGAAGTCCTATTTTATTTTAAATTTTAGTGCATATAGTGTCTGTAATAAAGGGAGGGGACGGAAAAGTGTTTAACATTTTTGTTAATATCTTTTAAACTCATTAATTCAAAGATAAGAAAATTAATTAATAACCCTCAAAATAATCTCTTTTATTTGATATATTATATGATGCATTTCAAAAAATATAAATTCTATTATTTTCCGCCTAAAATTAATATTGGGGGTTTCTCCTTATTTTTCCTGTAAACTTTGGACAACTTTCTATATTCCCAATTTAAAGAAAATCAGGCTTAATAGTTTAGGTGATAAGGGTGCGGGAATAGTCGATTTTTGTAAAATATCTCTTAGTAGTACCCATAAATTACTACATAAGTCAGAATATTTGTATGCTACAATATTTCGTGGTATAGAAATCGGTCTATAAACTCCTCACCTTAATTCGTCAAAGTACATATTGCACCAAAATAAACATGATTGATTTTATTCCAAATTTCTGTACTCTATACTAGAATTGAAAATGTTACATGAATCGTAAAGTTAATTTGTATGAACCCATAAATCCAAATGGCAATACTAAAACGGTCACCCAAAAGTTATATTCCAGAACATAAGGCCTCTAACATAGATCTCTAACATATACCTGTAATGTTGAGCCATAATTTGTAACAAAGCGTGTTATTAAAACGTAGTACTATAACGAAAAACATACAAAAAACATACATACCAAAGACTTTTTGAAATAAAAATAAGAATTCAATATGAATGGTACAAATTCCTCATATTTTTGGGATTTATTCTTTTTAACCTTCGTTTCAAACACATCGCTAATATAAACTCACAGTAAACACGACTTCTAAAACGAGAAGGAAGCAAATTTACCCCCTAAACCGGGGGAAGGAAATTCCATTATCAGTGCTAACTTACATAAAGAGGACATTAAATTTCTAACCCTGAAGAGAACAGAACATTTCTTAAAATAATGACAATCAACTCTCAGCACACATAATCTTGACATCTGACAACAGGGACAATCTTGATTTGAACGAACACTTTCTGACCAAGAAAATTCCTAAAGCGCTCTTGCCAATCGAAATTAGTAAAAAGATAGGTCCAGTGCCGACCTAGCGAACTAACATAAAACTCGGGTATGCCCAAAATACATTCATGACTGAGCAGTCAGTACTGTATAAGTGCCCTTTTTTCAACAAAATGTGTGTAGCAATAGCCAATGTCTAAGGTATTTTCATCTAATGTACTGGAATTATCACAGGTAATTAGCATAACCATAGATGAAAGCGTTGGTACATTTAAGAACCCGTAAATAAAAAAAAGAGCGAAGAGACAGTTGAGGGACGAAAGCGAAGCTTCTTACGAAATTAACTTCTGGTCTCTTTTTATCTCCCTGTGTTTCCTTGCCTATGTGCCATTCTGAGTAACAGATATAAATAATGGTGTTAAATATTTTAGTTCTCTTGTTGCAGTATAAAAAAGACAGAAAAAGAGAGATATGAAACATTTATAAAAAAGTTTTCAGTTCCAGATGTCAGTCCCAATGATTGCCACTCTTTTTTGCATTTTATGTGCAGCGTAAATTCTGAGGGCGTGAGTACATTTTAATATTAATTTAATGATCATTGCTGGAGATATACTGTTAATATGGTGCAAATTCGCTCACATGATCATTCATTTATTCATATGCAAACAAAAGATGTTGCTAAAATATTTTCTTCATATACCAAACAGACATCTCTTGCAAATATGTAGTACCTATATTTGTTTCTTATTTTCAAACTGTAATAATACTTTTTGACTTCTTGCCAAATGATAGTTCTCTAGAAGGATTCCCTCTCTTCTGAACAACAAGTCATTTTCACGATTTTTCTCATGAAAACACTATCGTTAACACTCCGTATCCACACTAAACACTCCTCTATCTGCTGTATGGCATTTGCTCGTCCTATTTATATTACACGGTTCATTAATTTGACATTTTTTACTTCACACCGCATCACCATGCCTTTAAAGCTGGAACAGCTCGCTTTTCGTAATGTATTTATAACGAAAGCTGAACCGATGGTTTGCATTTTCTTGTGCGGAAAATATTGTGCAGAATATGTTTGTTGGCAGAAACACCAGCAAAATAAACATCATTTGACAAATTTCGTATTATTTTGATATAGTGAATATTCTAACATCTCTTGAAATCATATTTAACCCTTGATTTAGCAAAAGTTTATTAGGCAATTTCTTTTGCAAGAATTTATTCGTTTGGGTTATTTAGGTCTATTAGGACCCGTATATGCGAAAAAGAAGAATGTTAATATAATTACGAGTTGTATCTTATAAGATACACCGCTGAAACTTAAAAATCTATTTTTATAGGATATTATAGGATAAGTGCCTACAAATGACTAAAGGAAACTCATATTGTTTATGCCTTTATTTGCATTATAAGTACATAAAAATCAAATTTAAATGTACAAACATACAGTCGAAAAAAACCTAATTATTATGAAATGTGTAAAAACACTCCGACTGTGCTTGGTTAAAACAGTTATGAGTTTTTACCAAGGACAATCGGACATCGCACTTGGTACATATCCAGTGCGTTTCGCCGGTCTTACCTAAACTATAGCGTCTTTTCGTGGAATATATTGGAAAATGATTCATTTTGTCAAAACATATAATATATCAAGGCACGTAATGAATTGTCAAAATATATACAGCTGTGCAAACACGATTTTTTATTCACTGACAAAGAGCAATTACAACCTTAGCACCCAAACCCATATCCTCAATTGAAAACTTCTGTTGTTGTATTAATGTGTTTTCTCCGTCATAAACTTCTAAAAATATCACCTATTAGGTATAATTTTATATTATTTCATATAAATATCTAAAAAAATAATTGTAAAAAATAATAAAACTTACAACAAGTCACGGTCAGTTGTAGCTCACAGCAGTCATCGTAAAATAATAATCATCACATAATTTTAACAAATTTATGTAGATGGCTGTACTAATACAAAAACTCTATAAAATAGACCGTATTTGAACCACAAACCAGATCGCGTAGCTAGATGTTGCCATTTGCCGTTAATATTGTGTTTTACTTATAGCGGATCCCATTAGATACATTATCAAATTAAGGGTTTTAATACAAAAAAAAACAATGAAACTAAATAGCTCCAGAAGGACCCGCTATATCCTAATGGAACAAGGCTTTCAATCGAATAAGACTAAGCTATGATGTGGAGAACAAATATGAGTACGAAGTTCAAATAGTTTTAAGATATGAGAGGACAAAATGTTGCTGTCGAACTTATTCTTGATAATCGTAAACTTACCCCAACACCGAAAGGAAACATATATCGATGAAAAAATTATATAGAATAATTAAACACAAACTACGATAGGACACACAACTGATTTTAGGGTCAATCAGACCGGTTCGCCATTCGAGACCATACGTTCTTATTTTTTGGCTTGGTTGACTTAGGATTGATAAATGACATAATGTAGCGACGATACATCACTCCGAGAATTATGAAATGAGTGTCAAAAATTCATGTAAATGGTCAGATTTTGCATTTGTGATAGCCTGTCTTTGTATCCGTTAGTTACTGTGTATTACGAGTAGCATTGTGAAAATTTTCCAGGAATGCAGTTTTTTTCAAAATTTTACTTATAAAAGGATTTAGTTGAATTGTTATGAGTGTTTGTTCACCATCCTCTGTCAAAAAAGTCTGTCGTTCCGAATAGCGAACCTGTCTGATGGGCCCTAAAATGAGTTTTATGCCTTATCGTAGATCCAACTAGTTTATGTTTTATTATTCTATATGATTTTTACAAAACTTCATGGATATTTTTTTTATTTTCATATCTTAAGAACAAAATAATTTTGAACTTGGTGCCCATGAGAACTTTAGATCTTCAGATTATTAACAACATCATATTATAAAATTAGCTAATTCCACTGAAAGCCATTTTCCATAAGAATTTGGAGGGGTCCTTGGTGGTTTAAATGGAATCCTATCGTGGAATGTCAACTTTTGAAGAGTGGGCCGTGTGTGATGAAAAACCCAAAATTTTTGCCTCTTCCTAATAAATTAAAGCAAGAATAAGCTTTGTTGGGTTTTTCCTTATAACGCGAAAACTATTGATTTTATCATAATCCTTCAATAAGGAAATTTGTAGAGAATTGAAAAACCTACAAAGAGAAATATTATATATAGCCCGACATGGGAAATGTGGTTGCTGCCAACTGAGCAGCTTTTGAACAACAGCGTTTTAAACAATTTGCAGCGTTTTTTTTTGAGCTCTATCGATTATAATTTAGCAAACGGATATTGAAAGTAGTTACTATACACTAAAACTTGTCTACTTCCGAAATGTATGTATATTTCCAAAAATGTGTTAAAATACCAATACTAAATATAGAGAATAAAGTATCTCGAGAGGAGTGAAGGGGAAGGCAGCGAAGCGGAAGTGAGTTAATGTTAGTTTTCTAAATTATAGTAAGAAATCTCAAGCCATTGTCATCACCTAAAAAATATGGGTTTGTTTGTTTTCAAAATTAGTTACGTTTTAGGTTTTTCTACCACCGATACTTACAAAATTTGGAGATAGTGGGAAGTTATATGAAAATTTCTAATACATACACGAGGTATATTTAGTATATTATTGCAATATATGAAATCGAAAATTTCATATATATATATATATATATATATATATATATATATATATATATATATATGTACACATATAAGAACACTTTTTCAAATGCAAGAACAGCTTGATCACCCAATGTTTTTAATTTGTTTAAATCGGATCATTTATTTAACTTGCAGCATATAATAAATGCAGCTGAAATATTCACCAAATATTTTTACTTTACTTACAATAATCAAAAAAAAAGAATTGTAAAATTGGCGCATTTAGGGTACCTACCCAGGACCTGCAGATTTTCAATTTTATGTAATCCAAATTAACAGAAGCACAATTTGTCAAAGATGTATGCTCTTTGGTAAAAAATATTTTTTTTGCTTTGGGGTAATGAAATGAACTTTTAAGGGATTGTACTTTAACCAAGAACAGATACAGATTAATACGGAAGCAATTGCAACAAACTAATATCTGAGATGAGTTGTTGATAATTATAATATTACCAGATTACCAAAGAATGCTTGAGGACAGTCGATCCTCACTATGCCGTCAGTCAGTCTGAGTGTTTTGGTAAATGACAGAATGAAAAGTTTCACAATGTCATTTTCTCATGCTGGATCCGATATCAGACAATTGTTCAAGGTTGTTAACCGGATACTCTTATCCGATGCTTAGTAATTGCTCATTTTAATAAGGTCTGTGTGATAACAATTGCAAATAACGCGCGTTATGCAAAATAAAAACATCAAAAATTACCATTAAAAACTCTAATAATGATTGAAATATAGACAATTTAAAGACAAAACTTACCTAAAAGCTTAAGAGTTTGTAATGGAATTCAATATGAAAGGTTTGCGAACGATAAGGAAGACTTTTTGAATAGTTGTCCTCTCAACTAGTCGAGTAGGGAATGAAATATTTCAAGAAATCGTCATTTTTATAGTTCAACATGGAAAGAGGTGTACATATAGAGATAAAAATCACTTGTGTTTCGACATTCATCTATTAAGAAAATATACTATGGACTGAAAATTTCTATGGGTGTGGCGTAGTTTTTATTGTTATAAACATGGGAGTTGGAAATTATGTAGTAAAAAATATATGACTAGGTTGGTCTGCATTTGAAATATTATCAGCAAGTACAAAAAAGTGGCTAGATGACAAAAGAAAGTATTCCGACTACTATTTTCCAGCTTCCCTCGTGGGGATAAATTGCACGTTTTACTGTGAGGTTGTCTTAAGTGCAACTCCTGTCTCGAAACATATGTTTTCAGTTACGCAGTTTTCTTGGAATTCCTTTAATTTTTTACTAGAGTGTCAGAATGTTTAATTTGACAATACTTATAAAGGATTTTTCTTTGAATAAATTATCGAACAAACAAAAGGTTTAGCAAAAACGTATTCGTAGTCTTTACAACTGCGGATATAAACTATTACCAAAAATGATATTATTGTGAAAGCTAGTCATCGTATGTGTTAGGCAGAAAAGTATACTACGAACAACCGAGAGTAACTTGGATAGGGTATAAATGCGACCTAGCAGCAGCATCAAGCCAGTAGTAGATCAGCTGATATGCTTGGTCTAAGAAAAGTAGTGTGTTATTCATTGTGAATTTTGTGTGTGGACATAAAGCAGATTCATTTTGGTGTAAAAATTGTTTTTGAACCCAGAGAACATTTATAACAGTAGTGTTGGAAATTGAATTAAGCAGATTTTAAAATCTCAATTTATTTATGGCAACTATGAGAAGCATGGCTGCTGTAATGGACGCGATGAGCTGGACGCGAAACTAAATTAGATGTTGGAAAAACGTGACAAAAAGGAGACAAAAATTCGAGAAGAAATCCAACAAAAGTTAGTAGAAACTTTTAATCAGAAATTAGAAAATTTTGTATTCACAATGGATCAAAAACAAAACCATCTTTTGGAAGGGTTATTCTCAAATTTACAAGGTAGGCTCAAAATATCGGAAAAAAAGAGACCAATAAATTAAAACGACAAGCAAGATGATCAAACTAAACTAAGTTAACAATGTGAACAACTAATGCAATATATACAACAAGGCAACAAAACAGTTAATCAGAGAATATAAATAGTGTAATATAATAAATGAAATTAGTGATGAAACGAAGGTACTTAAAACTTCAATAGATGCTATTAAAAATAAAGTAGATGATATCGATTTTGGTTAAAGGGAAAAAAGATAAAATTAGTGCAAATAGAAATTAAAAATATTTACCAATGACAAATTGATGCAGTGTTCGCAGCTAAAGGATTGGATGGTCAAGAAAAATATACGTCGTTTGTAATATCTTTAAAAGTTTAGTATTAGAACCCCCAGGGCGTTTATGTGGATGAACAAGGCAATTTCGACAAGTTCATATTGTAGTTGTAGATAAAAGTTCTGACAGCCAATCACTGAGTCAAGTATATCAGTTGCATTTGAGTGGAAAAACATAGAAATCGGGAGAAAGTCTACAAGAACTTTAAGCAGAAATTAGACGTTTAGTATATCTGTCCCACCCATATTGACCCTAGGAAATTAAAGATCAAATGACCACACAGAGTTTTATAAATGATATCAGAGATTTGAAGACGCGAGATGTAAGACCGACATCTAGGAATGACACCTCGAAGAGAGGATATCAGAGATGTTGAAGTTCAAAAAATCTAAGACTTAGTGTCACTAAAAAAGCGATGAATGCGCAGGTTCCTGCAGGCAGGAAGATTCAGAGTCACCCATTCAGGCGTTGTTATCTGGTATGAACAAACTGCTAGAACTCAAACTAGACAAGCATGTTACTGTTGTGGACCGACCGGACATTTTCAACGTTACGACAGAGTAACCAACCACTAAGTAGGGGTAGCCAACAAAGCAACCTCAACAACCAAGGAAACTACGATTAGAGGGCTTAAGGGGGTGAATACAGAATAAACCTCCTTCCAGAAGAGTTTTGTACAATACAAGGTGGGGCAGATGTAGAGCTACAAATAGGGGACAATAGAACCCGGCATAATGTCTTAGCAGCGGACATCGATGATGATTTTATTTTGAGTACGGATCTAATCAGTTAACATAGGTTCATGTTCGACCCGAGAAACGAAGTTTTCGATTCCTATATGGCTACTGCCATACAAATTGTAACGAAATCCTCAAGCAGAATGCCTGGTTGAACAGCACAAATTATTCATTATTCAAATAAACAATTACAGTGACTCGATGCGCTTATATACAATATACATCAGATTCTCGATTACAATCCAACACTCGCAGTTTCTCTGTCATACTTCATGTTGTTTCTAGCGAATTTTTACTTTTTGAGTTTTTAGCAGTAAAAATGAAATGTTGCAACACTGCCCTCCCTTTAATTCCGACCGTCCCCATCAGCATCATCCTCTCCATGGTCCTCGGATTCCGAGGAACGCGTTACACAACATCGCTGTCCAGGTTAGGCTGGTCTAAGTTTGGGGTCTTGTCTTTGCTTTTCTAGTGGTTATACAGGCAGCCTTTAACCCTTTTTGGAACCCGATTGAATTTGTTTTCAGATGGTAGCATATCTTCATTCCCATGCTGGTCGTTAACTTCTGTTCTGGATAGTTGCTTTTTCTAAGTTGGTCGCTATAATCATTAACTTTATTGGGCGGTTCTTCTGGTGTGTCAATTAAGCAATCACACGGCAACCTTAACTCTATCCCGAGCAGTACTCAGTCGGGGTCAGGCCTGTTCAATTGGGAACGACTGATAGATGGGCTAAGAGGCACAGGGGTATATGTTCTGTTGAATCTCTACATCAGATTGTGGACCTAAGGAGGTGGTTCTCGTTTATTTTTTTTTTGATAACTGTCGTTGTATTGACAGTGAAATAAAATGAAATTCTTAAATTTCTGCCCCTATAATTGCATGTATAGATATTATTGCAAACAGATATGTAAGAATTTCTATATTCGGTATTGCTGGACTAATTAGGTGTATATAAGTAATGATATGTAATTCAAGTGAATTAAGATCAAGTGCTGTGGAAGTGAAAGTGAAAAGCAGCTGATTTCCAGGACGTGATATTAATCAAATTAAGTTGCGTTTAATAAATGTCTAATATATTTGATATAGTAGTCCTCGGGGAACATTTGAAGTTTAAAATTACTCTGGTCAGTTATTGGTATGCGCTTACAATAACACCGGAATTAATAAAATAAATACCCAATTGTAGACAAAACATAATCTCCGCTGGAAATTATAATAGTTAAACAAGAAAAGAAAATCTTCATTTAATTAGTTGTTCACTCCTGACCAGAAATATAATTAAAATTACAACAACAGGCAGTCAGACATTTACACAGAATGACTACAATTTAAAGTTGCTTAGAAGTATTAATACTCCATTATCTCACATGCCAGGTGCGATGGAGAAAATGTAAACTTTTCCTATTAGTAGAACTAACTGCAATAACTGCGATGTTTAAGCTGGATAAACACTGATTTACATTATTTGTTTGTTCCTATGAAAACTCACATAACGAAGTAAACATTGCCTAAGCAATCAAAATGCAATTTAAATTTCTGTGCTGACGGCAAAGGAACTACTTGGAATTGATTTTTATTAGAATTATTTAAAATTGGTACTTATTACAATATAATTATGTTAGTTTTTGAAATAGGCCAAACTTTTATGGTAGGTACAGATATTACCAGAAAATTGATTTTAAATATATATCGCATTCATAAATAACGAAACGGTACACTATTTCCGAAAGTCTAAATCTGAAATAGACGTTAATTTTTAACCGGCTTCCAAAAAGGATAAGGTTATCAATTTTTCGCGTATTTTTGTTTTGTTTTTGTTTTGTATGTATGTTGATTTCTTCTCCTGTGGTGAACCGTCTTGAATGAATATGCCCTTTTTAATAGAGTATATATATATATATATATATATATATATATATATATATATATATATATATATATATCCGGATTGGCAAAACTTCAAATTTTGGAAATTCTATTGGTAATGTGATGAAATTTGTGAATGAACAAATGCATGCATGGAAATCGACCAATATACCTACGATATTGGTCGATTTTTCGAAAACTCCTTAAGGATGTGTATAGTTTTTTAACGTTTAATCTATTAAGGAAGATCCCTAGGTGATTTCATATACTTTTCTGCGACGTTCAACTTGCAGTTTGCAGAAAATCGCCGAAAACTCCAAAATTCTTACCAAAAATTTCATCGAAATGACATAACGAACATTTCCTCATAAATATTTTAATTCCAACATAAGAGTGCGGGAATTTTACGCACCGGAAGTTTTAATTGCTAATTTTAAAATTTTCTTTGTACATCTCAACCATATAGGTAGTAAAGCATATGTATATATAGTATTTTCGGGTCCTTAAATCAATGAGTACCAAGCTCGTTTTGTTTGTATACCAGGCAAATATCTATTGAAATGAAAATTTTTCCAGTTTGCGAAGACGGTGCTTTTGGTTGTCACATTATCCCGGCCTGTTATTTTTAAAAATTATCCATTTAAATAAGTTTCCCACAATTTAATGTGTTATTATTAAAGTGACCTCGTTATATATTACCATGATATTAAATAGATGAAGTATGCTTGAAATATTAGAATACAAAAAAATATATATTTTAATTAAAAATTAACTAACACATCCTGTATTCCTTTGCAATTTACTAAAATTAAAAATTAAAGTACACATTAGGATTAATACTTGCGTCGTAATAAAATAATGACAAATTCTGCTTTCGCTTCCAACATTCAGTCTTAAATGCCTACCGCTCTTTTGTTAAATGAGTATCTGCTAAAAGTAATAAAATCCGATACCCTCCGATAATTAAATTTACAAAAGAACTATAGGACATTTCAATAATTTCTTAAATGAGGTTAATTCAATATCTGTAAATGTATTACTAATTGCAAACTTTCCTTTACTAACTATGTTTTTTTCTTGTTAATCATTAATCTTTTAAGTATCGAAAACTATTTAAGATTATCTACTGAACGTCGAGTAAAGAAAATAGGAAGCAGACAGACGTAGTCATAAATTATTCGCGAATATCCGTTATCCTCTTATCTAGTAAATAAATCCTAAAAGATAACAGATATGAATGAAGCCGTTTTGGGAAGTTTTTGGATGATTTACTCTTTCATAGTTGATTTGTTTGAAATTGTCGTTCGAGCTAAGATAATTTTGAGGGTGGTTTGAAATATTTCGATTTATTTTTGTTAAATATTGCAGATTTTTTTTTAACTATGGGGGATGTTCCGCTGTGATTTACATTCTACGTTCATAACCGTAATATGTTTTATTTTTTTACAGTAGTCTAATTTACTTTTACCTTTAATAAACAATAAAGGATTCCGAAAAAATATACTCAATATTTCCTGACATTAATTCCTTATTTAGACAACCATTATTAATATTAATTTTTCTGCGAGTAAACTAAACCTTTTTCTGAAAAATTAAAATTTAGTAGTAAAAGTTGTGTTAATTTACTTAATTTACTTAAAAGTGATATAGTCGAAATTGTGCGCTATGTTTCTTGCTTCGATAAATTAACTTCTTTTGATTTTTTGGTGTCATTTTTACTAAAAAAGAAAAATATATCGATTAAATTTTAAATTTAAATAATTACTAATTCATTTATTTCACTGAGAATTACAAAAAACACTTCATGATCGACTTGGCAAAAAATTACCACAGGATACAACAGGGAAAATTCTTATGAAAACTGATAGCGGTATAAACTGTCAACAGAGATACCATACCTTGTACAATGTGTTATACAAGATTTGCTTAAAAAAATGTTATTGGTACAGTAAAATAGCGGCAGTCTTGGAAACTCAAAGGCAAATATTACTAAACTGTTCTGCTATAAAAAAACTGAAATTCATCCACCAACAGGGGCACAGTCAAAGAATCTCATACGGTTAACTGATAAACAGCCCTTTGATGAATACATAAAATCTCCAAAAATGACTCCAAAACTCCATAAGGTAACAAGAAAAATAAGTCTAAAATCCAAGAGATTTTACTATAAAATACTGAGCCTCACGTAATTGACATCCTAGAAATTACAAGCCTTGCCGTAACATTATATTTCTTCCATTATAACAAGCCTTGTCGCGACATAGCTGTTCCATTATAACAAAATATTCCCATAAAGAACACAGGCCCTGCCGTGACATATCAGCTCTACCATAATGAAACAGCTCTACATTGAGATAACAGGCCCAACTTCACCATAAGATATATGCCCATTTCCACCGTAAGGCCCTAAAATATTACTTTGCGAAACGACTAATCTGTTTCTACAAAATGGCTACACTTACCTCTTCGAAAAGGGTTATGCTCTAATCCAAGAATTTCTTGACCATCAACATATTTTCCCAGTTTATTAAGATGCCAAGGATTATACATCTCAACAAGTTACGTGCATATAAATACTGTATGGCTTCTAGCAAGCCGCCTTTATTTTAATCTATTCGCGTATCCGTCTGTAAACATTCACTCTTGGCAGTAGAATCAAGCAGGAGGAACGAGTTTTGCGTTCCACTCGAGATTGAAAAATCTCTCCACCAGTACGACAACCAGACAGCGATAGAATACATTGACTCGATGATGCAGAGACGGTAGACAGTACTGGCTTCATTTTTTTTTGACGTTACGCCATCCGTCCCCCGGCAAGAAAAAGACTAAGACTTTTTTCTTTAAGTGTTACAAAATAAACATTTGAACTTCAACAAGAGTGTTGGGTACCCCTGTATTATAAGTGGATGTACAAAATAAAAACTAATTCCAAAAAATAAATTAAACTAACTAAAGATATGAACTAACTCCTATTTAATTGAGGCATTACTAACTAAAAACTTTCCGATCACCCACTATATCAAAATCCAATTTATGTTGGCTTAGTAACTGCGCGTACTATACGTCTAAAAGGAAATCATTTTCAGTTAAGTTCCAGAAAGGACAAAATCGGTAAAGTCTTTCTAAGTACAGAGATGTAAAAAAAATATATGTATTGTTTCTAATCTTAGTTTACCTACAACAGTTCAGTTACCTAGTGACTCTTGGGGAGTAGGCAGATTGAGTATTATTTATGTCAGACAAATAAATACCCATTTACTTATAGAATATATCACCATGATAGAGCTTAGGAGAACAAACGAATTCTCCTTATCTTAAATATTCAAAATTCAACATTCTTGCTATTACATCTGCTTTCCCCACAAATTAATAACATTTCAGGTCTTTCCCCAATTCTATAACCTGCCATTATTTGTCACAAACTAATACCCTCGCACTCGAACTGACAATCCACAACCGATTTTATTTGTTTTTGAAATTTATTTTTTAAAATGAAAAGCAAATCACGATATCTACACCGAATATCATGCAAATCACTTTCACTTAGATAAAAAATTTCGCACAAGAACCGATACAGCAAAAAAGCAGCGGCGGTCAGCTGTAGTTAAAAGTAAACATGTACTAAGCTAGGCGTTTATATGCCACATTGCCACATCTATTCGGATGTACGCCAAATTATAACAGAATATTTAGAGTTTAAATAATAATTTTCTTCGTTAATACAGTTATTAAAGGTGTATAAGCTATTGAGTATTTACATATTTAACTTTACAAGCATTCTGAAGCCGGAAATAGTCTACTATTCACTGTAATAAAGACTACGTGACTTTTATTTATTTTTTTTTGGCAAAACTATAGTATATTTCTGAAAATGTTATTACTAAGATTTTTTAGTATTCGAGTAACTAGAAGCGAAAGCAGAAGGCTACGAGATTTATGCGAACCGACCTGAAGAGGGCAGATATGACTCTGCCGAAACATCGTCATTTTACCATCGATCCCGGCAGGGATCAGTTAGGTTCTGGGTGAGAACCGCGTCTGAATTTATTATATACTCGACGTTTCGACTCCTGCTTTGGAGCCATTATAAACAGACAAACAATAAAATAGAGTTTCAGACTCTACATCGAACTCGGTGCCTCAACCTGCCTACTCCCCAAGAGTCACTAGGTAACTGAACTGAAGGTAAGTCGTTTCTTTTATTTATAGTTATCGGTCGATTAGGAGGGGATGTCGCGTTATGAAGGGGCTGTGCGGTGATTGTTGGTGGGCGTGCCTGGTTTGTTTAATCTGTCAATTACGGAGGTCCAAGCTGTGGAAAGGCGGGTGCTGTCATTTCGTCTATTTCGACAGAGAGGTCTTTTCTCTATTTCGATGGCTTCGCGAATAGTGGATGCCCTAAGAGAATTGAGAGACTTGATAGTTCTACTGTCCTCGAAGTTGATAGAGCCCTGTTTGGATATGGTGATGCGCGAGAGCTGAAGTCGGATCTTTTTTACGAACTGACAGAGAGTGTTCATATACTCGATGGTTAACGCGCCTGTTGGTACGACCGATGTAGCTTTGTGGGCAATAGCGACATGAAATTCCGTAAACTCCTCGATCCCTGTTAGGTATTTTGTCTTTGGGGTTACCGTTTAAGTCGCCTATCGTTTGAGTGGTGTTGAAGACAGCCTTTATTTGATGTCGTTGTAAAATCCGTGCTAATTTGTCAGTGACTCCTCGAATGTATAGAAGGACGGCTTTTCGATGTTGTTGGTCTGTTTCTGACGGGGTTGGTGTGATTGGGGGTTGTTGAGAATGATGAGTTATACCCGGATGATAATTTTGTCGAAGGATTTGTTGAAGATTTTTAATTTCGTTTTGTCTATTGTCAATATCTGTTAAACAAATAGATCTAAGAGCAAGCACTGGAGAAAGAGGTGAACCCATGGGGGCCCCACGGACTTGTTTGAACAGAGTGTCTTGAAATGAGAAATAAGTGTAAGAATAACGGTGTTGTACAAGTTTGATGATGTCAGAAGAGATATTGTGTTTGTTTTTTAGAATATCTAACGGTTCTGAAATGGTGACATTGGTGAAAAGAGATACAACATCGAAGCTAACTAGCATATCATATTCTGATATTCTATAAGCACTTAGCATATCTAGAAAGGAAGAAGAGTTCTTTACTTACGAGGATGCTTGCTCGGCTAGAGGTTGAAGGGTTTTGGCTAAGTACCGGGCTAAATCTTTGGTCGGGGATTGTACCGAACTGACAATGGGCCTAAGAGGAATGTCCGGCTTATGAATGTTGGGTAGTCCGTAAATTTTCTGAATTTTAGAAGACTTTTCACCAGGAATGAGGATCTTTTTGACGTCAATAGGAAGTTGTGTCCTGTTGAAGATTTACTTAGTCTTTTTCTGTAAGTAAGTAGTAGGATTATTGTTCATTATTTCGTAGTCTGCAGTGTGGAGTAGGGAATTCATCTTGTAAACATAGTCCTTAGTATTGAGAAGAACAGTCGCGATGCCTTTGTAGGCAGGAAGAATAGTTATGTCATCGTTGTTACGTAGTTGTTTAAGTGCATGTCTTTCGTTAGAAGTTAGGTTTGATTTTGGTGGCTTTGATGTACGTAGTACTCTAGCAATGTCTTGACGAGTATCTTCAGCCTCAATATCTGTTAGCTCAACCAAAGCTACATCAACTTGAGAAATGATTCTTTCAGTTGGTATAGTTTTCGGCGTCACTGCGAAATTGAAGCCTTTGCATAGGACGTGTAAACTGGTAGAGTCTAAGGGGAAGTCAGAAAAGTTATGGACGGTCGTTTGAGGGGGTGAAGTGACAGCGGGTTGTTGTTTTGTAATAATTCGTGTTAGCTTAATTTTTTGAGTGACTGTTTTCTTTTGGGCCAGGTTTTCGGCTTTATCACTCGAAATGCGATTAAAATTGTCCCACAGAATTGGATGATGATTGAAAGTATGTAATGATGAATAGCAGTGATACAAATTTCGGTTGGTTTGGTCAAGTTGATATCTGATTGAATGGATGGAATTTCGTAACAGGGCCAAACTTGCTTTGTTAAGAATACTGGAAACTAAACGTGAAGAGGTGTGATGTTTTAGTTTGAAAGTATTTGGAATGACGTTATAAGTTTTACAATGTCACGTAATGAGGCTGTGTTGTGTTTGCTTGAATGTTGATGGGCGTGTATAACATTTTCAGAAATATACTATAGTTTTGCCAAAAAAAAAAAATAATAAAAGTTATGTAGTCTTTATTACTATGAATAATAGATTATTTCCGGCTTCAGAATGATTGCAAAGTTGTAAAGTTAAATATGTAAAAACTCAATAGCTTATATACCTTTAATAACTGTATTATTATCTAAAGTCTAAATATTCTGTTATAATTTGTCGTACATTTCTTCTATATTGCCTATATATCTGAATAGGCAGTGTCGACAAGCCGATTCCAACGGATGCTCGGCGGTACGTAATGTGACACTGCACGTGTCGCTGCGTCAGCTGGGAACGACGAAATATAGTTGCTCCCATATTCTTCATACTAATATACTAATAACAGAGTCTAGAAAACGGCGCATACATCACAGTCCAGACGTATATATGTCTATAACGTTTCACTGAACTTCGGGTCTTATGCACAGCTTCGAAAATGCCCCAATTGGATCTACAGTTGTTGATTATATTTTCTCTATGTTTGATTCTTGGCCACGCTTGCGCAAAACGATTTAGGTACAGTAACACGGCATAATCTGCTTTCTCTCTTAGTCGGTGACCCTTCCACTTACGGGCGATAGCAGTATACCAGTATTAAGTATATGGTTGCTATATACGTTCACACAAAGTTCATATCATAAACGTATATAAAATATATAAATATATATAATTTTTCTTGCTCCATGTGCTAATTAAAATTAAAAAGTTTTCACTTAAGTATTGTTTGTAAAAACCAGGTTTGCATTGAAAAAAGTCAAAACTTGGTTTACAAATATGTCCAGAATGTCGTTTAAGATTTGTTAATCAACATGGCAGATAAATAAAAAGCATAAATCAAATATGTATTATTTATGGAATCAAGCCATTGTTCATGTTTTTAATTTAGTTGAACATAACAAGAATTCATCCGCAGTTGATTATAGTCTGATCAATTTCAAAACAATGCAGAAAATTCTAAGAATTTAACGGACCCTACTGAGAGAAACATAAAAGAAAAAACAACAGAAGTTATATTAAAGCGAAAATATTTGAAACATTTTTGTCAGTAATAAAAGGCCGACCTCAGGACATCTTTGTAATGAACTCGTCCCAAATAGTTCTCGTCCAATATATTTCTTTAATAATATAGTCGTCGTTTCTGTTCGTAAGGCGAATAAAACGATGGAGAAGAATCCGTCTTATGAGAATTTCCATTCGACATTCTTAATAACTCATTTCCCTCTATCGCGTTTTACCCAAAGCCACAAGCCAACTGCTACCAATCACAAAATTTTATGTCTATAGAGTTTTCTTCTTCAAAAGAGTAAGCATAGAAAGACTATTATGCAAAACTGTAGGCAATAGAGGCAACGGCATCATTCAGGAAAATGTTCGGTCTCATTGTTGTTCGGCAATGAGTTTGTCAAGATCAGATAAGAGTTTTTGTTAGAAGTTTCATTGTGTAAGAGCCTCGTTGCTGTAATAAAACGGTCCTTACGCTCCATTAAGAAAAAGTAGGGAGAAGTGTTTACCCTTCAGCAGTAACATGAACCCCGAGAGATGGAAAATATCACTTTAGCTCATAAAATATTTCAAAGGATACTTTTTTGCGAAATGTTTCTAATAAAAATGGGAATATTATGCTGTAATCTCTCTTTGTTGTTTTCTAGAATACTTAAATGGATAATTTTTCATGAAATACTTGAATACAATTAATGAACAACTCGGTTACTACTTTATGAAACAGATCTTGAGAATAAATATTGTTAATTATACTTCTGGCCTTCTTCGGATATTTATCTTATCATTTGAAGGATATTTCGAATACATCTAATTGTACTATTTATGATCTGATTGATGTACGTAAATACCAACTATTTACATAGTCAAATATATCAGTTTTTTCATTCATAAAATCTGTAGTCGAAATTAATACCTAGACATCTCAATATCTCTTTAGTACCTACTAAATGAAGTAGGTGTAAGGAGTGGTTCCATGGAAAGATATTACAATTGAAACCGATTTTTTCTTTCGTGTTGTACAGAGTTAAAAGTTATAAATGTGTTTAATATCTCTTTCTTTTCAATTCACTATTTTCTTCTGCTCTCAGAAGTGTCTTCCAGGAATATAAAATATAGTACTTCTATTGTTTCACAATAAAATGCTTTATTCGTTATACTTTTTTTTCCCTTTTATTTTTTGTAGACCACAATTGACATCATAATATATATATGTTGGATAAACACTAAATTAGATTTCTTTTACTAGTATTCCTTAAATAATTTGTCAAATTTTTATAAGCTAATATCTAATTATTAAAGGAATGTAATATTACTTTATTTAAATCATTTAAGAATTTTTCGATCTAAATTCCCCTGAAAGATTGTGGCTTTATATTATTTTATTGGTTTGTATTGACTTAATAAGTTGTTTATAAAATAACAGAATTCTGAGATTTTATGTTCCTTGTAGTCAAAAGTCTAATTCTTCTCTTGAACCCTGACTGTTATTTTTTCAATCCTGCATCATCTTTCGACAGCTAGTTCTCAAATTTACCTTTTTTAACTATAAGTATCTGAAATACATTGTACAATGAATGACTTTTCAGTCCTTTGATATCAAGTATGATTATACGTTATTCCTGTTTATTTATCACCATCCAAACTGAATTGTCTCTTTTCCTTAGCCTTCTTCGGTTATATATCATATTATTACTGAAACCTTCAGTGATTAATTCTCCTCCAGAATATCTTAATAAAATCAATAACTTCAAAATTTTAAAACTGTCAAAATTACTACACTTATTAATTTCACTGTTGACATTCCTTTCAGACACTAATTTAATTGTGCTAACTCTTCTTTATAAAATTCTCTGTGTGACCGGTATTACATTGCAAAAGGTATTTTACAAATATTTATAAAAGAAATTTTTTAAACATATGATGTGAATGTCAGAACAAATTTCATAAAATAAAATTAGACATCAAACATTTTATGAAATATTTGAAATATTTTGTGTAGAAAAACAGTTGACAGTGCCTCTTGAAGTTGCTCCATTGATTATTTTTCAATATAGATTTTGATTACGCCAAGACATTCCCTTACTTTGTGGTGAGAACCGGTAGGCATTCTTATAGTTCATCATAACTATATTAATTAAAATTTAGGCCATTGACGACCTGAGACGAAACCTTAATAAGAAATCAACAATTTTTCCAAAACCTAGTAAATTTTTCACAAATTTACAATGAGAAATTAAGTTGCATTTATATTTAATATTTTGATTTATTATTAATAACCTAGAAATTCCTAAAGTATTTTTTTATTTTGAATTTAATAATTGTAGGGTTTGTACAGAACTGTATTTTTTAGTTTTATTTTATTTGGTAAAAAAACTCTATTGCATTTCATAACAAACTGTTAACTTATGTACGAGTTACATTATCAGTAAAAGCTGGAGAAGTCTGCCGTGTTCTTGTTTGTATCATGGACCTGATAGCTGGTTTAATACTGGGTTTTTTGGCACTAGAGTTTGTTAAATACGAACTGTAGAGAACCCCTTTTGCATTCGTACGTCACCAAGAGAGAACGATACTAGTGAGCATGCCTGTAGCCAGCGGTTGTGGGGAGTCTTGAGGGTTTTGGAATTTTGGGTTTCAAGAATTTTATCCAATTAATCATCTTTTTCATAAGAATAAATTTATATGTAAGTATATATATCCTTGAACTACATGAAGAATAATATAAATTTAGCAGTCGTAATCAGCCCATAACCGATCAAATAAAGTATCCCCCCCTTCCCCAACCGAAAACAATTATCCAACCGAAAAAAATTGTGGCTACGGCCATGCTAGTGAGGGTATGTTTGAAAAATTTAAGATATTTGATTTGACTCCTTGAGAAAACAACAGGGATTTGAGGAAGAGATAGATAAAACTAAACCCATAAATTCACGTGGTTCGTGAGATCGAAAAAAGGTGTTTTCTTGGTGAAATTTTTCACAAGTTAGATTTTTTCTCTGAAAACCTAGATGTCGAATATATCTTTTTTTTTCAACATTATTTGATGTAAAATTATAAATGCAGGAGCTAGAAAACAAGTCGATGCTGATTGTTTCACCCTCATTAAATACATTTGCCAGTAAAATTTTCAAATGTTTGTTCGCGAGTTTTGTCACAACTGACAACTTTTTATTTCTGTAGAACTGCATCAATATGAAGAGTCAAGGGCTATTTCTGGTTTTTGCTGCAAATAAAAACCTACCATTCAACTTGTCGTTTATGTAATGTATTTTTAATATATGACCTTTAAAAATTACTGTGTCTCCATCTGGTGAACCAAAAGTCAGACAGATAACTAGCATCACCGTTTAGTGACGGTGTCAATTATTGGGTGAGATATCACTTATTTAACGCTGTCGTCTGTCTCAATTATTATTCCGGACTCGATAAAATCATTTGCATGTCATTGTAATTTTAAAGGTTTATATTTTAAGTAACAGTTTCGAGTATGAACCAAGCGTCAAAACTTTATATTGGAAATATTCATGATCGATTTATATATTGAGCAAAATATTCAGGTAGCACTGAGTATTTTCTTGCAAAACGACATTTGTTATTTGTAAGAAACCATATTGTTCTTTGCTATTAATATCTCCCTTTTCTGTGGTTGCTGTTAATTTTGCAATGACGTAATTTCGTAGTTGGATAAACAAAATATACTACTAAGTTATTCCAGTAGCAACATCACTGATGTCAACAATAGTTTTATTTGTTGATTATTCTGGTTGATTATCAATGGTTTTTTTACTCCATTTAAGTTTCAGAATGGATTTTCACCCTAGAGTCATCCGAGTAACACATTCAAATAATTTCTGCCAAATTATTTTCAATATTCACAGTTAAAAAATTTCTGAATTTTTGAGGAGACAAAGATCTATTTTGATTATTAATATGGGTAATAAGATCAATAAACGACAATTAAGGCTTATGTGGGAGAAAGCACGAATTTGTCAACTAGTTATGGCCCATAGTCAGTAACATATTTATGAAGCTTTTTGAGGAAACTTTCATCTTTCATTTCACTAAAACCCTTAACTGTGGTGGCGCTATTTTGACAACATTTTTGCAATATTGGACCACATTAAGAAAAAAAACAACAATTTAATTTACTGTTGAAACAGAATAAAAATCAAGTTCCATTTTTTAATGAATTAATTGAGTGATCAAATTATAGTTTTACTATGTGTTTACAGAAAACCAACCCTTACATATAGGTATTTAAATTTCTATTCAAATTATTCTTTAAACTTAAGAATGAAATTTGTAAATTGTTATATAATAGAGAAAAAGTAGTTTCGTCCACAAATGATAATTTTGAAAAAGAGTAATGCTTCTTAAAGGAAGTATTAGAATAAATTGAATATCCTAGACTTATTATAAACAAACCAGTTAATCAACTGAAGAAAAGTAAATTATTGAAGGAACAACAAAACAAAAAGTACTTGTAACTTGAATTATAACACACTAACTGAAAATATTATATCCTGTTTCCGGTTTATCCGTTATAATTAAAATGCTACTGAACATTCCAAAAGTTATGTCCACAGTATGTCTGTGGAAATTCCAACACATTTTGAGACAATACAGACATAAATACAGATCAAGATTGGCAAAACATTTCTTAGCTGACAGTGGTATACACAAACGGGAATGGGAAGAGACGAAGATATTGATTATAAAAGACCACTCTAAGAATAGAAAATTGAAAGACAGTGTTTGTTTGTATGTTGTTATAGTAGTCAATGATGAAATGAGGAGAAAAGTCATTTAGCCAAGAGCGAAACATTGACAACGTCCAACAGTTTAGCGATCTCAAGAATTCCAAAGTGCTTGATGAAAAAGTGGTTCGATAACGATTTCTGAGAGGGACTCGAACGTCACACACATATCACAAAGGAAAACAAGATTACAAATGCGTAGACCTGCATTTTCTCAGTTAATCCTGGAAGAGAATTTTGATATAAGAAAGCAACTAATGTTCTGGGCAATTTCCACAAATTGCCCCTTTTCAGAAAATTCATATAAATAATCAAAATAAAATATTATTAATTAAATACGAGGGTTTATATTTCGTGTAGGAGAATTCGACCATTTCAACATCTAGAAAAAGAATTTATATCATTGTGTAATTACGTCAAAATGTAAACTAACGTTTTATATTATGAGTTGAAAGATTTATAAAAAAATTCTATAAATTTTTACTTATGGGAAGACACATTGAGTGTTCTGTAAACGAATATCTGACTTTTGTCCTTTAAATATATCAATTAATTCTAAGTACTTCTGTATATAAACAAAAGGTTAAACAACACTGTACAGCACAATTCTGACAAATTTCAATGTTTTACCACATCCTAAGTAGCATGTTGTATAGGTTGTATCCATTATAAAAATGCTATACAATGTGTCTGTACCACGTTATCTAAGTGAAGAATGTAAAAGGAAATAATTCATTATCAGCGAAACGCTAACTTCGGACCAAGTCAAACCTACCTTAAAAGAATTTTTTTTAATATTCGTGTAGTAACAACAACCTAATCTAAAGCATAGACATTACCTAAATATTGTTACAGATGTAACATTTTGGCATATAACGTTTTCTGCTTAACGGCCACCTCTAGGGCACCATGAAGATGATAGTTTCATCAAAATAGAAGCAAAAAGATAAATCATATAAAAATTAAGGTATAATCAAATCACGAAACGGTAAATCTTAGAGACCATTAAACACATTCATAAGTGGAAAATTTCCAGCAGCAAATAAATTACAAATTTTTGGTGCAAATATTTTGCATAAATTCACTGTTCCCTTGCTAGAAATATTGACAAATTCATTCTCTTTCCATATTCCACATACATAAATGAATGCGAAAAATATAGACACAAGAAATCGTGTCAAAAATAGACCTATCGCACCTAAAACAACACAGTACAATTACGGCGGAACAAATAAAATTCTAATAAATTTAACTAGGAACAACTGCGAATAGATACACTCATTCTAAAATAGACAAAAAAGAGGCATAAAACGCATGCTACATAAATTTACATAAAGTACGTCTTTCGTGTCTCATAAAAGACTCTTAGGATTACGAACTAAACACGCAAATAGACCAATTCTAAGCTGTAAAAAGGGAAACTTAGAAAATAAAAATTCCCATACTACACTTTGGATCAGAAACTTTGCACACAGAAATATCAATTCGCAGTGTCATCGTCCATAGCGACATGTGCCTAAATATACTCTCTAACATAACCGTAGTAATGAGTTCGTTCGCGTATCGGTATATTGGTTCTGAAGGTATTTATGAGCTTGCCGAAGATGTAATAAACTTTAAAGAGTACAGTCTCATTAAGTTTGATGAGAATATTGTTTTAGCTCTTTTTCTAGTCCACGGCTAGTTTTGATGATGATGATAGTATAGCTAACAACCATTGTGTCACAATCAGTCAAGCAGCTCAAAAGTAACACTATCATTACGTCATATTAATTGTTAAAAAAATCAAACATTCAATTTTAGATAGATATTTTATTAATTAAGTTCATAGTACCATTGACAACGATGTGTATTGGTGTTCCTTTCCTAAAAATCATAATAATAAGAACCACTATGATTTCTCTAGCGCCACCTAATCAAAGACGATAGGTTAATCGGATTATCGGATCCCAGCGTAGCTATGTATATACGACAAAACAAATGTTGTGTGGATACAGCTGCAATTGGTCATGTATTATTTTATGGCAAGTGGGTAGGGAAAGTATGGCATGAGAGATAGGGAATTGAGTGCCGAAAACGTGATAGAATGCTTGTCGGAGAGTAAAAAGGGTTGGGGAACCATCATAGAAAAGAGAACTATCGTATAGAACGGAAACTTATATATTTCGATTTTGAGACAGTTATCAGCGCACCGTACGGATGCAGGTTTTAGCTGCAATTGAGTTAATCTTACCAGTACTGACATCTAGCAGTTGATACGACACTAAATTATTGGGATATATGCAAGGTGTTCCAGATGTTTCTTTACAACTTGTTTTTTAGTAATCGTAGGAACATTTTCTAAAAATAATGTTAATGAGAACAAATTATGTTTTATAAATGAAACAAAAACTATAAAAAATTGAAAAATATATTGAATGTACTGGCGCAAGTGTTTGATTAAGTTTTTTAAGTATAACGCATTCTCGTTGACAATGATTTTATGAAATTGTTCCTAGCTTTACTAAAACACGAGGTATCAGCTGTAACGAAACATCCAGAATACCTTGTACGTAGATAGAAGTTAAGTAAGCATAGTCTGAGCAGGAAATTAGCTACCCATTATGCAATAAGATTTGATGCATAATAAAGGCAAAAAAGCTTGTCATAACATAAAATGTATTGTATTAATCTTTAGTAATTTAAAGTAACCATCCTCCTCAAACAACCCTGTTGTAAAATCATATAATTTGACATATTTTTTGCTATTAAATAATAGGAAAGGATATGTATTCACACTTTCATTCAACAAAAGACAATGACATATTTTATTTATTAAATATCTGATTCGAAATACATTGGAAACTGAAAAAATGTATAATACCTTCAATAAAGGAACGAATATACAGTTAATATATGAGTAGACAACCTATAACACAAAGTATCATGATAAAGGGCTTTGTTATATCACAGCTGATATCTGATGAAAATCAAATAAAAAATATAGGTAGTGTACAAACAGTAATGAAATTAAAATTAGTATTATTCATTACAGAAACTACATCTAAAAATGATTGTAACCAAGGACATAACCCTTGGTGAAAGTGTAAATAATTATGTTGATGAATCTGTTCTACACTTTTGAATTGGTCTTGCATTTCAAAGCCAAGAACAATGAAGACAAGCAATGTGAATTAACAAATGTAATCACTATTTGGTGTTTGAAATTATATTCTGGGTAAATACCTAGCTTCTAAGAATTCACAAATTTCTAACTATACAAAAAATAATGCATCTAGCAAATTTGGCTGTTGTTCCATTACATTTAGTTGCATGCCATTAAAATTACAGTTAATTGTGTTGATATAGAAGTTTACAGCCCTTTTCGTGTGGAGAAAATCCTACCCAGTTAACATTTTTATGTTATCCCCATTTTTTTTGACTTGCTGAACCTTGGCTGTTTATGAATCTCTGGTACAATTAATTAAAATTATAGATGTAATGCAATCTATATTTATATATTACAGTTAGAACCTAATGTAATAAATGCCCCTTCCCCCAAAACCATGAATAGGGTATGACCGTAAAACTTTTCAAAAGAACTACTTTCACAGGACTTGTAAAAATAATAATACTTGTATTAATATTATGAAGTCCATTAGTCCATAAGTACCAATGTAACTATAAATTTTCGTCAAATTGCTTAGATTAATGGTTGTTTCTTACAGAAAGTCTTCCTCACAAATGTTCTGAGAGAAAGAAACCTGTACAGTATGTTCAAACACATGTATCCTTATCTGATGAAAAAGTCTGGGGTCGTTGTCAATCACTGGGAAGCGTCGTAACATATCGGATGTATTGTTTTTTGTTCACTAACGTGTTAAGTAATGTTAAATAAACAACATGTGTTAACGCTTAATTCTTAAGACGGCAATTGTAGCACAATATATGCTTGAGTGCAATAAGATATTAGCTTTATTATACTAGTTGGGCTCAAAATCCTGATTAAGGAAAAGAATGTTACCTAGTAACACACATACATACAACTACATAAACACATTATTGATATGTACAATTCAAATATGATAAACCATAAAATTTAAATTGCTTGAAGTAGTATCACTCGAGTCATCTAAAATTTCTATTTCGGAAAACAAATACAGTAAATAGTAGCTGAAATTCAAGCCGAAACTTTCCGTAAGTAGTTATCTACATTCAACATTGGAAAAAACAATATTGACCCAATTTAAGAATCTCTAATGGATTCATTGTATTCACGAAGTTGATTGTCATTTGATTTCGTTCTAAGCAGAATGGAATTGAAAGCATAAGAGAACGGAGACTCCCTTAGAAAATGAACAAATCTGATTTCCTTTCATATCAAACAGTTTGAAAAACAATCCGAAGAAATTTCCATTAATGCATTTCGAATTTGCTTTGAATAGAATCCACTTTGGATTCTCCCATTTGACCGGAAAGTGGACCGAAAAGTTATTGTCGATAGTCGTGGATTTCGCCACAAACGTATTACAAATTCTCCGCAATTTTGTTCTCTACCCACGAATTTTCGAAGTACAAACTCAATTTGATGTAAACGAGCTCAATTTCAGGAGAATAATTTACTAATTTGCACTGAATTTCTGTATAAACTTGTTTACAAGAATGAGAGTTTGGTTAGAAGATGGAGCTTTGTCATGTTGATGTAGCGAGTGAAATGGGGCTCTTATTTGCAGAGCAGCTTCAGAATTCTCTAACAATACAGTATTTTGATGGGTTTTTAATTATATTTAGGATTAAATCTAGGTATTATCACATTATAATCGAGAATTACAACATGACCATTAGAAGGCTGAATGAAAATGACATTTGTTTTTATTATCTACTAATGATATGTGCGGTATCATATTTGGCATAGTAGGATATCGTAAAAATTCTAAACACAAATCTTCACATTTTTAGCAAACTTGGTTAAAGGTCTAATTCGTTTAGTCACTTAATAAGTGAACTTATGAAAAATACAGTGCAATTAGTATCATTATACATGTATACTATACTTTCCTACTTTCCAATATGAACGCACATAACATAAACAATTAAGTGAATTTATATTTGGAAATTAGGCTATTCTAAACAAGAATTTTGAAACAAAAACCTTCGGCAATATTTAGTCACATTAGGTGGCAGACAAAATATTTGGCAGGCTGCATGTTGTTAGATCATAAAACAATAATCTCCAATCAACTTCTGTAACAACATAATAGGGCCCAGCATTTGGGTGAATAAAGGGAATTAGGATTTACAAATTCTACCATTTCTGTTCTCAACATTTTCATGCTAAAATAATACCTCTATTATTTCAAAACGCAAAACGTATTCTTGTGTAGTATCCATATTATAAGAAGTTTTCAGAATATTACCATTTTACATATGATGTTCGTTCCAACAGACCGAATTACCGATACACAACCGATAATTGAGATTTTGCTTGTAGATTCTCCAGTTTCTTCTGGAGATGTGAAGGTGTTGGTGCGCCAATATATCAGACATTTCAGTCAGTCCCACACTCTTACCGTACATCAAAGGAACAAGGGACAGAATTCCCCAATTCGAAGGCATGACATAGCGACGGCATACCAACCACACCAGACTATATATACGAACAGGTCTAAGAAATCCTAAGTCAAAAGCTAAAGTAGAAAACCAAGGGGTATATAGTATAACTTGCGGAACGGCGACAAAGTGTAAGTCGGACAAACGAACAGGAGAATTTCAGCCCTTATAGATGAACAAGGCTGTTCCAACATTAACAACAATCGGCCAGCAAAATCAATTTTAATAGTTGTAAAAAGATCGCACTATTGAAATTGAGATAACTAAACAAACGACACGATTCCCTGCACCTCTCCGGACATGGAAGATAATTATTCAAAAAAGAAGTAAACCAGAATAAGCTGTACAAAATTCAAACCCGCCAACAAGTGACCCACCCGACACGACAGGGCAGGGGGCGGAATCAACACCGACCAATTTGACGCGATTCGACCCCTGACGGAGGCAAACAAATATAAAACTCAGGTAGATTGCCTCTCACTTCACCGTTACAACGCCATTAGAATGCCAAGTGATAGCTTGGCGAAACGTCTGCGAATTTCAAACTCGGTTCATACTAACAAACGGATGTATTCTCGAATAAATATTTCGTGAAATATATATAGTGTTATAAAAATCTATCCGGTCCGTCCCTGGATTCATTCAAGAAAAGCTAGAAGGTTCGGATGGGAAAAAAACTTATCTCGAAATAACTCGACAATTGTGAAATTGAACCTCGATTGTAGGAGAGAATTCGATGCTGATTTTAAAAGGAAGGGCCCATCATCGCATAATCTTGGGACCCTTCTTCCTACAAGAATCTTTAAACGGATATAAGTATTTACAGCTCTTGGAGACACAAGTTATTCCGGCATTGGAGGTAAATGGACAATTACCAAATAATATCTAGTTTCAGCAGGATGGAGCACCACCCCATTACGCTCGTATTGTTCGAGATCATTTAGATAGGACATTTCATCACAGATGGATTGGAAGAAGGGGCATTTATGAATGACCTGCACGAAGTCCCGACCTTAATACACTAGACTATTTTCTGTGGGGTTACTTAAAGTCTAAGGTTTATGTTGATAGACCAAATAATTTGCAAGAATTAGCTGCAAGAAGAATTCAAGACATCCAGAGAATTACACCAGAAGTAATAGCTAATGTTACTAGATAATTTAAAAACCGTCTTGCTTATTGTCAAGAAGTAAACGGTGCTCAGTTTGAACATCTAATACATTAAGTTTAGTTAAGTTAAGTTTCAATGTTTTGAAAATCACTTTGATTTAGTTAATAATTATGATTATGTATTTCTTTAATGGATATTAGATTTTTTCTTTTCTTAATTACTTTTCTGTTAATATCTCGGTAGGTATTGAAGTAAACAATATCAAACCCAATATTTTTGTATTCGCAATAAAATGTTTCATCAAAAACTAAAATACTATACATGGTGTTTCATTGCAAATTTTAAAATCGACATCAGTTCCGGTAAAACAGGGAGTTCAAAATTGTAAAAAAATTTAGAAACAAATAGGAAATCTACTGCAGTATCCACTTTCCAAATTTCATTTTGATATCTCTAATAATTCCAGAGGTATTTGCTTGGTTCCACACATTTACCCATCACTGTATATATATATATATATATATATATATATATGTTTGGTGGTTTCCGGGAATTCAATTGCGTAGTTGATAACTGATCCCGGCCGGGCTCGATGGTAAAATGACGAGGTTTCGGCACATCTTGTCGATTGGTTATTTCCGGTTGAGCTGATATAGGACGGGTCCGGGCCGGTACGGTGTTTAATAGGATTTTCCAACAATTCGATAGGTTCCGGATTTCATTGCGCGCGTTTAGACTCTGAGGCCTCTTCCCTATTTCAATTGCCTCTCTTACGAGTCTTGATTGCGGGTGTTCTATATTTGCCAGTACTCTGGTGTTCTCAAAGTCTATTCGGTGTGACGTCGTGGTGGCGTGTTCTGCAATGGATGTTGTTTTTTTCCTGCTTTCTTATGGCGTTCTGGTGTTCATCACGTCTATCTTGAATACTTGTGTTAGTTTGCCCCACATAGGTTTTATGACAGTCTGCACATGGAATCTTGTACACTGTTATTCTAAAGGGATCCTCGTCTTCGGAGTCCTCAACACCGTGCTTATTTGCATATCTGTCTTGAAAATAGTATCGATATTGTGTCTCCGTAGAATTCTTGCAATACTGTCCGTGGTACCCTTCACATACAGTAAATTAACTTAGTTATTGTTGTCTCATGCTTCTCGTCAGGTTGTCTCGGTATTGACTTTAGGGCTCTTTGTGTATTTCGGACTGTAAATCCGTTTTGTTCCAGAGCTGATTTTAAACTGTCCATTTCCTTTTTGCTGTTATCCTGGTCAGCTAGTCTTTGTGATCTGGTTACTAAAGTCTTGCCGACGGCTTGTAGTTGGGCTGGGTGGTGATGAGAATTAGCATGAAGGTATCTGTTGGTATGAGTTGCTTTCCTATATACTGTATGGCCAAGGGTTCCATCTTCCTTCCTATTTATCAGATTATCAAGGAATGGCAGTTAGTTGTTCGCTTCAACCTCCATGGTAAATTTTATTTTGTGATGGATGACATTAAGGTGGTCTAAAAATGTCTTGAGGTGTTTCCTCCCATGAGGCCAAATGAGAAATGTATCATCCACATATCGCAACTGTAAGCTGGGTCTAAGTGCTGTTGTTCTTAGTGCCACTTCCTCAAAGTTCTCCATAAAAAGGTTCGCTATTACAGGTGAGAGTGGTGATCCCATTTTAGCTCCTTCCCTTCTTTGTATAGTTGGTTTTTGTAAATAAAACAGGTGTTCATCAGACAGTGCCTTGTTAAGTCTTCAAGGTGTTGAGGAGGTTTGTATTTTTCTATTATGATATCCAAGGCTTCGTCGATAGGGATGTTGCTGAAAAGGGGCACTACGTCAAAACTTACAAGAAGACAGTTTGGTTGTAAGACCGTTTTGTAAGTATTTCGATGAACTATGGCGAATTTTTCACGTATAAGTCTGCCCCGTCTGCAAACAGTTGAAGTTGTTGGGCTAGGTATTTGGCTAGCTGTTGTGTTGGGGATCCAATTGAGCTAACAATTGGCCTCAAAGGTGCACCTTCTTTATGTACTTTTGGCAACCCATAGAATTTTGGACATTTTGATGATTTTTCACGCGGAATGACTTGCAGCTGGAGATTTTTGTAGATCCTTCTTGCTTGGATTTTGGCCTTGGTTGTTTTCGCCAGATAAGTTGTTGGGTCAGTAGTAGTTTGTTTATATGTTGGATCTTGTAGCAATGTTTGTAGTTTGTTTGAGTAATCAGGTGTATTTAAAATTACAGTCGCAATCCTTTATCAGCAGGTATAATGACAATGTCCTTGTTGAGGCGAAGTTGTTTCAAGGCCTTATTTTCTTATATAGATAGGTGTCTTTTGGGTGGTTTAGACTTTCTTAGAACATGTGACACATCTTGTCGAACTATTTCAGCGGTGTTCTCATCTAATTTTGAAACTGCTGTTTCCACGCCACATATTATGCTCTCTGTTGGTATGTGAAAAGGAGCAATAGCTTAATTGAATCCTTTAGCCAACACGCCATTCGAGGTAGGGTTCAATTGGACCGAAGATAAGTTATAAACGGTTTTATTCGTTTCCAATTGGCCTGAGGTTAGACTGTGATCGTTATTTCCCGAGAAAAATCGTTTTTGGGCTTCTGTTGGAGCTTCAATTTGTTAAATTTTGTCTGTTGTTGCATTGTTGTCAACTCTGCATACTTTCGCTTGTAGTAATAAGTAGTAATTCTACTGCACCTTATATTCCAAGAACCCTGTAAATTCAACCGCTAATGGGTTCCCCTATATAATTATATTATTAGTTATAATTGCACTCTACTCTATATTTTAAACACCCTTTATATGCAATTGCTTATGTGCCACCCACGAAAAAAATGATTTCAAACATATCTGGAATCGCCCTGTATAATTATAATATACGATTGCTTTACCACTAAACAATAACAACGCTTGCATGCCACTTCCAGAAGTACACGCTCTAAGTATATAACAGCATTGATCTCTCTATATATAATTACTCAATGTTTTGAATCTGGCGGCGGCAGCACATTCAGTTGTTTGGTATTGACATTATGGACGTAAATAATGAATTTTTATTATATTTTATTTAATGAATGAACCAATATTATAAATTAAGATTAGCATTCTGCACTGAAGGTCGTCAATAGCTACTAAACAAAATAAAAATGATGAAAATCGGTTGAGAAACAGAACAGAAAATGGTACCTAATCGTTTTGTCTTTGCCTGTTTATATATAGAAATTGATTTTCCAATTATTTTCTATTTCATGTCCATGTCCATTATTCATACAACTCTCATTTTAATTATTTGGAACTTCATTATTATACTAAATTGTTTTTACCACAACCCTAATTTCACTAGTTCGTATTGTGGGTTGTCCATTACATCTAACTTCACTGTTAAAATTCGGATATTAATCTCTAATGACCCACTAAGTTTTAATTACATTTTATTTCTAGGCTTTCTTGATTGTTTATAACTAACAAAACATATTGCTTTCTATTTCGAAAATATTGAATTCTCCGTAAAACAATACTGACCCCATTTAATATTTCATTTTTCCCAAAATGTAGAATCACCTACTACTTCACTTAAAGAAAGACATCAACCTATTAATTCTCATGGTTCCATTATTTTGGGTTAAATCATTTTTATTTATTTGGGGAGTAGAGTATAAACACCAATTTTCATGCCTTTATGACTTTGTGATTCTAAGATATTAAGTTTAAGTACAAATAATTTGGTGCGAGGTGGACTCGCATACTAAAGGTTCCGTACCACCTTCAAGATACTAATATTCCAGTTTCAGACAAGCAAGGGATGAGTGTATTTTCTTATATTTACCGTTATATCTTTTAAAAGAAGCGTTTTAAATTTATAAAAATATAGACTTTTTATTTTATGCTACATGATTCGTTTGATTTTGATAAAAATATGTATTTATTTTTTGAATTTGACCCGCAAAATTAACATTAGAGTTTTATGTTACTAATAAACTTTCAGGGAAATCTATTATAATCTACTGTCTGAATTTTAGGCTCTGTATATTGGAAGATAAAAGGAAAAATCGGTAAAGTTTTAAATAACAAATTATTAAATCTTTTAAACAAATTATTTAAAAATCCAAATAAAATAACGATTTTTAATATTTTTGTTAATATCTTTTAAACAAATGATTTAAAAATATGATATATTTGTAATTCACACAATGAGTCCTTTGATTTGATATATTACATGATGCGTTAGAAATAATTTTAATTTTATGTTTTCCATTTAATTCTCTAATTTGCCCCCTAAAATTAATATTAGGGGTTTCTCCTTATTTTTCCAGTAAATTTAGGTGAGGTCCTAATATCCCTAATTATTTTTCAAAATTTTACATCTAATAGTTTCTTAGATAAAGGGGCGAATGAGACATTTTTTAAATATTTTTGTTAATATATTTTAAATAATTTATTTTAAACATATGAAAAAATGTGTTTATGTTTGTCATAATGACCCCCATGATATGATGTATTACATGATGCGTTGAAACAATTTTATTTTTATATTTTCATTTAATTCTGTAATTTGCCCCCCAAAATTAATAGTAGAGGTTTCTCCTTATTTTTCCAGTAAAATTAAGATGAGGTTCTATATCTTTAATTTTTTTCAAAATTATACGGCTTATAGTTTCGGACATACGGTAGGGGGAATGGGTAAAAAATTTTATATTTTTGGTTAATATCTTTAAAATAATTTATTTTAAAAATATAAAAAAATATATTTGTTTTCGTCATAGTTAGTCCTTTCATTTGATATATTACATGATGTGTTAGAACCAATTTTAATTTGATAGTTCCTATTTAATTCTGTAATTTGCGCCCTAGAATTAATAGTAGAGGTTTCTCCTTATTTTTCCGGTAAAATTTAGGTGAGGTCCTATATCTCTAATTTTACCTTTTATAGTTTCGGAGATAAAGGGGGGAATAGTCGATATTTTAGTTTTTCCCCCCCAGAAGTACCCCTAAAATCAAAATTTCTTCATTTATGTACTCCTGATCGGAACACTAAAATATACACTGATACCAACTTTCAACCTTTTCCCTCCAGTAGTTTAGGAGTAATGTGAAAGAGTGAGAAATCCGAAGTTATATTATAAGGGTATCCGTATATTGTATATACGGAACCCTAACAATAGACAACCCACTGTCAACTCATCGCCTAAGCAAACAACTTTATCAAAATAATATTTAGCCTATGTTACTCGCAGATAGCGTACCTTTCTACTAGTGAAAGATTTTCAGAAATCAGTTCACTACTTCAAGAGATTACCCCCTGCAAACAAACAAACAAATTTTCACTTTTGTAGATTAGTATAGAAGTACTCAGGAGCTGTTATGTTCGTCTTAAGAAGATTAAATCACCTTCATTTAAACAATTTTATTGGTAAAATTTGTTCTTTACATCTGAATGTAAAAATAGTGTTATTTATTTATTCATCGTAAAGAACATAAATTGTCTATGTACTCTAATATCTAATATATTTATTGAATTGCTGCTGCAGCAACGCGATACCACTGCACAAAATTGCAGCACATGTACAACAATAAATCAGATTCTATAAATTTCAAAATTACGCTGCAGGCTACTTTAGGGAAACTGTGATTCATATATAAGATGTAAGAGACTTCTGTGGTAATATTCCTTTCACGTAATTTCGGAGCAATTTCATGCTTTTTTCTTATTTGGATAATATTCAAAGTGTTAAATTTGAATGTGACAATGTAGTAAAGTTAAAAGTGTACATTATTCACAAGACGACGATAGAATATTTGTCAAATGTTAATTTCAGGTACAGAACGGATTAATATATGGCACTCTGTCAAGTGGGATAAGACAGTGGTAAACATCTATGCAAAAATGCTTAGCAGGGTAAAATTCACAGAGGCTATTGTTCTCATTGCTGATTATCTACAAAAAGCAACCAAATAAGTTGGACTAGAGATAAACAAAATTAAAATAAAATTTATGACTAATTGAGTCATGGATGGAACAATGAAATTAGGAAACAATATCACAGACGAAGTTACACAATACTGATACCTTTTTCACGACTTAAGACTCACTAGAGATGACCAGACACAATTGATATAAAGAATTTGTTTAGACTGGACAGTCTACGGCAAAGTGAAGGATCTGTTTAATAGCGGAATGCTTATGAACCATAAGCAAAAAGTGTACAATCAATGTGTGCTCCCAGTTATAACGTGTAGGTCCAAGGCATATTGGATAAGAAAGTATCAATTGGTTCTAGAGCAAGCACCAAATGTTACATACTTGCATTAGAATTTATTGAAAATTAGAAATATACCAATGCAACATTTTGGGAAAATAAATTGCCACTGATTTATCAACATCAATTATAGTTGTCAACGAAGCATTGATTGGGTTACTATATAATAAATTTTTTAAGAGGTTGTTATGTGATATGTTCATTGATTCTGAGGAATGATTTTTTTGTTGGATAGGTTTTACGTGTGTATTTTTTAGTTTTGAAGGGAAGCTTTTATTATCGAAGTCAAAAGAGGGAGAGCCGAATCGACGTCAGGGTACGCAGTGAATACTTTCGGTTTTGTAAGAGGCTTCAAGAATTTATAATCCACTGAAATCAAGAAAATATATTGTTTCTGGTCAAGAACCTTCATCTTCTGCGCTTCCCTCAACTGATTGCAATCATCAATAATTAATTATGTATTTACTAAATATAACTGAACTTAATATTTTATTTCCAAATAAATATCGACATTTAGGAGTTTTAAGAAACTCGAGTTCACAGTGAGCGTTCTGGCAGTCGTACTTTAACGGTTAGGCTACAGGCCTGCCTATATAGGATGTCATAGGGGTATAAAATAATAAGATTCAGCACTATGCCGTCACTTGTAAGCTGTCCAACTGCGTGCAGGTGAGATTCAAAAGCACAGGTAGAGTGAGTTCATTTTGGTCATCTAGTTTTGTACGGCATTCTTACCATCAGTAGATCAATGAAAAATAATGATTCCTCATCGGCTTCTGTAATATCACAGATATTTAGGGCATTACTCGCCGTCAAACCAGGGGAAATCGTATCGACCGTCATTCAAAATCCATCCGTAACTTATTGTTAGCAAAGTAGGCGGTATTTTGGTGTATGCATTACATCAAATTTGCGCTATGTAGTCGGACTCTTTATGTGATCCTGTAACTCTCGGAAAAAACGAGGAAACGACATTGCTTCTAATTTCATAGTTGACTTCCTGGAAACTTCATTGGTGCTCTTTGGAGTATGTATTCTATTGAATATTATACATCTTGCTTCGTTGACTGTTTTCCTCGCTTATACATGGTTTAAAACGCATACATATTCTTGCAGAACATTGAGAGTTTGTTCCATGAAATGTGGATCTGCAACAAACGTTCCTTGCCCTGTTGAAATGAATGTGTCTTGAAACTTTGCAGATTTCTCCAATACTTTCAAGGGTCTATTTTAGGAGATTGAAATCGTATCCCGTAAATGCATGGAATGTTGTCAACGAAGAGCAAATCTTCTCGCCCAATTGGTTGTTAACAGCCCAACTGCTGTATTTGAATCTCCTCGTCGCCTAGGGTAAGTTGGAGCTGAGCGTCTGTCATAATACTATACCACATACAAAGCACGTAGACACAGTATATACAGATATAGATATATATGCCTACAAATCCTAAATGACCTAACAGAAAGTCGGTATATATATATATATATATATATATATATATATATATATATATATATATATATATATATATATATATGTTCTGAGAGGCTTCCGCGGTCATAACTATGAACAAGGCTAGGTTCCGCGTCTGACTTTATTATATACTTGACGTTTCGACTCCATTATCAAGAGACAAAATTGAAAATGAGTTTCAGAGTCTAGATCGAACTCGGGGCCTCAATCTGCCCAATCTCCCCAAGAGTCACTAGGTAACTGAATTGAATTTGAGTCTGATCTGCTTCTTTTATTTATAGTTCGCGCTGGGTTGAAGGGGATGTCACATGATGAGACTGTGTTGTGATTGGTTGGGTGTTGGTGGGCGTGTCTGTTTTGTTTAATCTGGCAATTACGGAGGTCCGTGCTGTGGGAAGGCGAGAGCTGTCATCGCGTCGGTTTAGACTCTTGTCTCTATTTCTATTGCATCGCTAATAGTAGATGCCCTAAGGGAGTTGAGAGATAGGATAGTCCTACTGTCCTCGAAGTTGATAGAGTATCCTGTTTGGATATTATGATGCGCGAGAGCTGAAGTCGGATCTTTTTTGCGAACTGACAAAGAATGTTCATATACTCGATGGTTGACGCGCCTATTTGTACGACCGATGTAGCTTTGTGGGCAATCTAATGAGGATTAAGGAGTTTACGAAATTCCATGTCGCGATTGCCTACAAAGCTACATCGGTCGTAGAAATAGGCGCGTCAACCATCGAGTATATGAACATTCTTTGTCAGTTCGCAAAAAAGATCCTACTTCACCTCTCGCGCGTCATAATATCCAAACAGGACACTCTATCAACATCGAGGACAGTAGGACTATCGTATCTCTTAACTCCCTTAGGGCATCTACTATTCGCGAAGCAATAGAAATAGAGAAAAGACCCCTCTTTCTAAACCGACGCGATGACAGCTCTCGCCTTCCCAGATTAAACAAAGCAGACACTTCCACCAACACTCAACCAATCACAACACAGTCTTATCACGTGACATCCCCTTCAACCCAGCGCGAACTATAAATAAAAGAAGCAGGTCAGACTCAAATTCAATTCAGTTACCTAGTGACTCTTGGGGAGTAGGCAGATTGAGGCCCCGAGTTCGATCTAGACTCTGCAACTCATTTTCATTTTTGTCACATGATTTTTTTGTACGACATTGCCGAATTATGGATCAGAAAAGGTATTGAAAGTGTATGGAACCGATGCCGTACAAAATCGAATGACCAAATCTACCCTACAAATCGCCTTAAAATCAAAATTTTTTCCGACTTTGTGGCGCATTTCTTTTCTATGGCACTGCGTGTTTCCTCATTATTATTCATGGATCTATTGATGGTAAGAATGACGTACAAAAATACATGACAAAACTGTACTCACTCTATCTGTGCTTTTGAGTTGTCACTTGCACTCACTTGGACAGCTTACAACTGATGGCATAGTGCTGAATCTTATTATGGTATGCCCTTATGTCATTCTATATAGGTCTTCTGGTGGTTCAAATGACCAATCAATTTTGAAGCGGGCCTATAGTCTAGCTGTTTTCCTGTGATTCCTCTGGGCACTAGTTTCCCTAGATGTCGATATTAATTTCACGATAAAAGATTAAAATTAGTTATACTTAGTCAATAAATAATTATTTATTAGAATTTCAATCAGATGACAGATGTGCAATTGATGAATGTTCTCGATCAGGAACATTATATTGTCTTGCGTTCAATTGATTGTAAAATCTCGTAATTGCTTTAATTGATTTTTATAAGAGCTTCCTTGAGAGCGAACTAGTACGGGAAAATTTAATAGCTATTTCTTTATTCAGATACTAGCAACCCGTCCCAGCTTCGCACGGGTTCTTTACAGAAAATATAGAATCCCCTTTGTTCCTCCGAGGAGATGCAGCTTTCGGTAAAATTGATTGAGTGGTTTTGAGTGAAATCCTAACAAACAAAAAATCAATCATCTTTCCTCGTTATACATAATATTAATTTAGATTATTTTTTGTGTGGCAATTATTTATGATGCAAACAAAACAGAAAACATTTAGATTAGTTTCTAAGTATACTTTGTATACGGCATTAATAACCTGAACACGTGTAAAACGAACAAATATTCTTTCGAAGTATCACGTGATAAGGCGACATACAATTGCCTGTGCGAAAAGCACTGTGTGCTTAAGTCTACTCCCGCGAGGCCCGTTGCCAGCGGGGGTTCAAACACCCCCCCCCCAATTTTTTTAATTTTTCGTTTCAAGATTAAATTTTAACCCGTTTATAATCTTTTTTATGAGAATAAATATTGTTTATACAATTTTATATATCCTGGAAATACGTGAATACTTAATCAGTTCATCATCAATCAGAAAAATTATACAATCCTCCGGAAAAAATTATCCAACCCACCTGGAAAAAATTTCCTGGCACAGCCTTGACTTCAGCAACTTTTAGTGCTTAACCCTACGCTTTATTAATTATCATTTTACAGGAAATTGTAGCCTATATTGGAAAGGCAATTCGGAGGGTGTTCTTGGTATAAAAACAGTTCCACCAGTTGCGTTGCCAGTTAATATGATACATTCGAAATGAAATGCTGTGGAACCTTTGGTGTTTCACAAATGTTATACACAATTTTGCACCCTTTGTTTTTACATTTATGATACATTCGATCAAAAAAAAAATTGAGTACTTTGAATCTTGTACTGTTGCACAGTTTCAGTGAACTTAAATTTCTGAGTAATATAATAGGACTTTTAATATTATTTTTAAACTAATTTAGTGTCTTAATGGATATGTTACTAATATCGGGATAAAATTGTTCAATAAATTCTTCCACATTTTGTACTAAAACACAAATGTTGTTAAAATTTACATGGACATTTCCTGCTTGAAATTCACCGTTTTCCATTTGGAGCAAGTAGTTACAAAATTGCCAATTATCTTCGCTAAATAATAAAATTATCATAATGGTTTTAAGTCATCATTTCGTAAAATGTGAGACAGATGCGATCTTTTGAGCGATGGATGACTTCATCAGGTCACGTTCCCCTAGTTATAACTGGCAAAATTTGATGGAAATCTCTACAGAATAAAACAGTACAACCACCCATTGCGTAGTTGCTGTTGCGCAGATCTCGCATTGTCCTGTCTAGTGCCTCAACTGAAGCTTTATGAGACATAGAAGCCTCAGTCCAAATAATCACACTACAATCCCTCATTAATTTTCTGGCACTACTCCGTTTATAAATCTTGCAAATGCTAGTGTTGTCATCACTACATAAGTTTAATGTCATTTTGAATGTGGAATAGGCGGTTCGCCCACTTTTCAAAAGTGTGGCTGCTATGCCGAACGATGCCACAGCTAGGGCAATTTTTTTGATAATAAATTTATTAAAAATTTTTGTTTAGCATTCAAGCGACATTCATCTTGAATGACTTGTAAAAGTCTCAAATGGTTATAGTAAGTTTCTCGTAAATACTCTGTATTGATTGTTGCAATTAAATTTAAATTAAATGGCAAGGTGAATCAAAAACTTTTGTAGATTTTCCTGACAAAGATTCCACTTGTTTATTCAATTCAAATAAAGCTTGATAAAATAGTTGAGTAAAAAATTATTTAATTACAATTCTTGACGTCTGTGATGCATACACACATCTTCAGCCATGCTTTGACGATCATTTTGTCAAAGAAGATGTGGGTCGGTAACTTGACTGGATACCATGATGGTAAATAAATGTCTAATTGATTTAGCTGAACAGCATAAGGCAGCTTTAGAAAACGTACTCTTCCAATGGAAGTGTTTATATTGTTACGATGTTCAAAACTATCTCTCAACATACTTGGGGTATTAAATAATATTTTGTTAAGTAATTTATAAGGATAAGAATTATTTAGGAATAATGTTAACAAAACTTGTAGGCTCTTATCTTAGAACGATGGATGGCAAATTTTAAGAACTCTATTTTTCATGCTACTAACCAAGTTTATTTTCATTTTAAGTGGGTGATTTGAGTGAAAATTCATATATCTTCCTGAACTGCTAGGTTTCTTATATCAATCTAATTTTAGAATATTGTCAGTGTCCCTAAATATTCGTGTGTCCAAAAAGGGAATACTATGTGATTCATCTTCTTCTTCAATAGTGAATTGCAAAAATCTATTATAAGTGTAAAAATGTTTAAAAGTTCATCTTTGCTACCAACAGGAACACTACAGACAATATCATCTACATATTTTTTTTAGAAATGGAATGATGGCAAAAAAGTTTTTAATATATAACTCTGTATGTTCTAGATTCTATACCTTGCTGCACTTTTGTTAGATGTCCTTAAAAGGGCATACAATAAAGAAAATGAGTTCTATGTTGAAGACTCTCTTACTTTTTCCAATATCTATAATAATTATTCGTTACCTCAAAATTACGTTTTAGTTAGTCTTGATATAAAATAACTCTTCACAAACATTCCTTTAAATTTGGGAGAACTTATCATTGATAGAAATTGGGTTTCAATTTCCCTTCACACAAATATTAGTAAAAATAACTTCCTTGAACTAATTAAATTTGTTTTCACTAACACTGTTTTTTCTTTTGATGGAAAGTTTTATAAGCAGGTTTTTGGCTCACCAATGGGTTCTAAGCTTTCTACTATTATTGCTGAGTACGTTATGGACGATCTGGTCACTGAATGTATACCTAAACTTAGTTTTAACATTCCATTTTTTAATAAATGCGTAGATGATATTGTCTGTAGTGTTCCTGTTGGTAGCAAAGATGAGCTTTTAAACATTTTTAACACTTATAATAGATTTTTGCAATTCACTATTGAAGAAGAAGAGGAATCACATAGTATACCCTTTTTGGACACACGAATATTTAAGGACACTGACAATATTCTAAAATTAGATTGGTATAGGAAACCTAGCAGTTCAGGAAGATATAAGAATTTTCACTCAAATCACCCACTTAAAATGAAAATTAACTTGGTTAGTAGCATGAAAAAAAGAGTTCTTAAAATTTGCCATCCATCGTTCAAAGATAAGAGCCTGCAAGTTTTGTTAACATTATTCCTAAATAATTCTTATCCTTATAAATTACTTAACAAAATATTATTTAAAAGCCCAAGTATGTTGAGAGATAGTTTTGAACATCGTAACAATATAAACACTTCCATGTCAACAAGTCCGAATAATTTTCATGTAAATAATATTAACCAAGAAACTTCTAACGCAAATTACTGCTATGCCTCTATACTATATATTAAAGAACTGACTCCAAAAATATTAAAGATTTTCAAAAACGAAAATAGTATAAAATTTGCTCATAAATCTATTAAAACAGTTAATCATCTATTTAGCAGAACAAAAGATAAAATTCCTAATGATCTTAAATCCAACGTTATATATAAAATCGACTTTAGCAACTGCCCTGCTTCTTATATTGGTCAGACGTCAAGCAATTTGAAACACCCAATGACCTTACACAAGAGTGATATAAAACTAAAAAAGGAAAGTTGTGCTTTAGCCACTCACTGTTTACAACATAACCATTCTCCTTCCTTTGAAAATCCGCAAGTTCTGGCCATTGAACGTAACAGTTTTAAACGTAGCTTCTTGGAGATGGTCTTCATTAACGGTCAGTCTAATACCATAAATAAAAAGACAGATTTACAAAATTTAAAAATGTGATTTATTGTAACTTACTGGAAATGGAGAATAAGTTTTCAAACACTCATAATCAATCTGAATATAATACAGATTTCTCAGATTGAAAAATTTCAACATTTTTGCTACCCTATGAATTTTTGTTTCCTTAATAATATTTCAATTTATCAGTAAGTTACAAAGAATAAATATAGTTTACCCGTACTTTAAGAAATATATATCACATGTCTTCAAATCAAATATGCCAACGTGACAATTTTGTTAGTTAAATTGCCAAAAAAATTTGTAAGAATATTCAAAAGTTTATAGATGTTTTTCTGCTTACACAACATCGACTAACGTAAGTGATTAGTTATTTACATCTAAATTGTTAATATTTGTGTTATTCGTAGTATATTGACTGACGATGAAATAAAATAATTTCGAAAGCTCTCAAAAATAAGTTAAAAGAGTATTTCCCTTTAACCCAAGAAGTTTGGCTGCGTCCCGATATTTTCTTGTAATATTTGAAACTTCTCAGCCGTTATTACCGAAATCAATTATATATATATATATATATATATATATATATATATATATATATATATATTAAAGTCTATTTTCTGTACAGTTTACAAACAGGGACATTCTAAGTAAAAAATAGGCACAATTATCTTAAAAAAAAATTCTTAATAGATTTGTTACTACTAAAATGGCATGCAGGACATAAGAATATTTATATTCTGTTTTAATGATAATTTAAGACCTTTACGCTTTCCAGCTAATACCTGCATTCTAAATATGGGTGAGAATTGCCATTCTAATTGGGAATATAATTTGGAAATTTAAGAGACAGGAACCACGAGATCGGTCGGGGTTACCATTTTAGCTAATTCCTGAATGATGCAAACAATCCAGGTAAAATATCCACTAATCATATGCAAATATAAACCCTATCAGTGGTCAAAGTACTCTTGAAATGTATTGTGCAGCAATAATATTAAATGACATAATACCAAAATTTACTACCCAAGAGTAAGCTTGGTATTTACCCTCGATTTATTGATTAAATGAAAGAGATCCTAAAGACTGTAACCCGTTTGTGGCGCTCCCTTATATAAAAATAAGTTTAATATACTGCTATTCTATATGTTTGGGGTTCAGCAAAAACTATAGTTTAGGGTGACTGAATTTGGTCCCTCAATTGTACTTTATTTAACTGCCTTTATTCAGAACGTGTGACGATACAGCAATGTTAAGAATAAGCGCTTCACCGCTCCGATCATTGAGCTGAGAGTTTCTGAGTTTCAGTTGATGCACAGTAATGTAATACAGTGCTCATAAACGTTCACGGTTCTGCAGTGAGGCTGCAGAGAGTCTAGTAGAAACGGAGACCGTACCGCACGTGTACGTACCTAGAAGGAGTCTCCCAAGGAACGAATGTTTCTTTTGTCTCCCGTCAGGCGGAGTACAAAGAAATTATTGAGTACAGGGCTATTAGACATCAATTAAAAATAAGAAGCATTGTGGCCAACCTATTACATATTTTCACGATCTTGTTAGAAACTTCGAGATTTTATTTCAGATTTTATAGACAATTTGGATTAACAATCATTTAAAAGTGTTCAGTTATTGTCAAAAACTGACAAGGTAAAATTAAATTTAAATTAGTTAAGTTAAAAATCCTGTAACAATATGAGGTTCTTAAAGACTACATTTGTATCAAAAAACTTAAATTTGTCTAAATGAAACAACTTGTTAATTAAAATGGATAAATAACAAAAATATATATCATGTGCATGAAGATATTATTTTATTACTAAAGATATAATTACCAAGATGTCCCGAGAGTACGAAATATTTGCACTCGTATAACTACACAACCAAACTTTTAATAATTCCCCAAAGTTTAATTTTCAAACTTTCCGTTGAAATTCGCTAGGTGTTTTTCGCTTTTCCAGCACTTCCATTTCAAACTTGAAACTTCTCTCTAGTCTGCTAACATTTGTAAACTTGAATTAGGAGCATTTGTAAAATCTTTTTCTTTAGTGTGTTCGAGATTTCAAGTAGAGATATGGGGTGCTACAGTACAAAATTAGGTCGTGTTAAGTAACTTTAAGAGAAATTAGTTTTTCTGAAATAAGACGTTATGAATTAATATATAATTTTTCATAATTTTTTGATATTTCTATATACTATGCTTCAATATACCACCTATTTTTGATAAATACTTTTCAAATTCTCGGCAGTATCCGTGTGCCGGGAGTCAAGTCACACGGTAACCCGAACAGGATCTAGCTGGTGTCAATTCCATTCTGCTATGTAACTCTGTGCGGTATTTTAAAAGTAGAAGTATATGCTTATCTAAATCTCGTTGATTGATGGGAACGGCTTTGGACCGTCCTATGTTCTTTTGAGCCTTACTGCGATTTCATTTGATGGCGTGCAGGGGAGTGTTAGTGGTTGGAATAGATTTATAATGGACCACAGATCTTCTGTACACTTTCACCTCCCAGGCTGTGACTACAGGTGTCGCCTGTGGGTAGAGAATATTGATTTCTTCGGGCCATTCACAGAGGTATATGCTCCACATCTCAGATTTCGGGAATAGCCCAGAAATGGTGATAGCAATTCTTTTAGAAGAAATGTCTACCTTGTACAACTTTAATTTCTTAGCTGTACGAATCTTTATTTCCTTACTAGTCGACAACTTTTTAGTAGTGATTGGTAAAATCATTATGAGATTTTGTAGAAACTTTATACCGAAACTTGGCAGTTTACCTACCGAAATTTTGTGTTTTTCTGGAGTAAGTTGATTCTTAATAGGAGCATAAACTAGCTATTGCTTCACTAACATTAATTTTAAAATATTGACTTAGCAAAATTATATTGAATCTTAGCATATTTTAAACCTATACCAGTCTCCCTACCTAAAGTAGCTCAGGACGGTATTACCTTTAAAAATTTATAACATATATAGTTATTTATTTAGATTATTTCCAGTTCATAATATTAAATTAAAAAACATAGTAAAATGAGTTTAAGTTCATCTTTATAACTACCTAGTATTAAAAGGTCCTCAACGTTAATGAATATTTTAAAATGTAATAGATAAATCAACACGTAAAATTAGGAAAATGACTAAATATATTTCATATAGGAATCCGCTCTGTGCCAATGGTGTAATAATGTAATTCTTTCGATATAAATCACACAACAAAATCATGGGTAGAAATGAAGCTAAAAATAATGTCTCCAAAATCTAGAAGGTTCTAGAGAGTCAATCGTGTATTGCAATTTTAAAATGTATGTCATGAAAGCAAGTACTGTCCAAAGTGATATTCAGGTGTAGAAAACAAATACATTCTGTCCTTAACACTAGGTCTGAGGAACAAGTTTTGGATAAAACGACAAAAAAGATATTCGACAACTTCATAAATAAAAGATGTTATTAGATCATAAGAGGTATATCATTTAAATATAGTGTATAGATTTGACGAAATGTGACACCAAGTAAAGCAGAATTCAGTTAGCTCAATGAAATGCGAAAAATATCACCTCATTTGAGTGCAAAGACAACCATTTGAAGAAATTTTGCATATAATGAAGTGTTAACGAATAACTAATTGTTAAAAAATAACTGAACTAAAAACATGGGTGAGTTAAATATTAAATAAACCAACATGCCAGAAATCAATCGGAGAGTATTGTAAACAATATTCAAAACGTACAAAATAAAATTGAAACCAAAAATAAACTTTATTAAAGACCTTGTACAAGCAGAAAAGACGTACTGTGAGGAAATCTGTCCTAAAGCCTCTTCTTTTTGATAACAATTCTTCCAGGTCGCTTTATAAGCCAATATATGTAGTAACGAATTATACCTTGAATGTTCCAGCTGTAGAGATCGTCAAAGAAATTACCAGTGTCAAGTTTATTTAAAAACACAAAAAATAGTGAATGTCAACTTATGTTCAAGAAATAACTCGAGATTAATAAATAAAGTGACTGATAACGTTTCCTGACTTGGAGTTGAACATCTCCGCGACAGATAAGCCAGCCAGTTGGAAAAACACCAATAAACTGAAAGAAGTTTATCCATTTCAATGTAGTTCTCAAACCCATAAATGACGGAAGTATCACCGGAAGTTCGGCACAACCGCTGCAGCATCCATTATAAAATGTAAAATTTTGATCCGCCGAATCCAAGATTATACAGTGCGAGTCTGAATATGACTATTTGGTATAGACCTTAATTTGCAGCATTGATAGTAATGAAAATAAAGTTAGAGTGTAATAAAATAAGTTCAAAGAATTAAAATTTAACTAAAAATATTGCTAACCAGATATGAAATTTAGGGAATTAGAAATAGCAAAGCGAGCATGTTTGTTCACAAGGGAAACATGTCATTGTGATGATGAATATGATTAAATTTATTGTATAAACCCTAAATATCATAGATCTAGTGAGAAAAATATGAAGCATACTTACAATTGAGTGCTAAACTCCAAAACGATAGTCATTATTTTCAACATTTCTTAACATCACTTAAGTCAGGGGAAATCTTGTATGGCATAGTCAAAACAAATCTTCATCTCAAATTCATTGTAGCTAAAAATATAAAAATATTAGAATATAAATTAAACAGGAATTAAAGCTAATTTGAGGAACAGAATTGAAATATTTAAATTTTAAATTAAAGTACCACGTATAAAAAGTCAAGGTTCAAAACAAAATCAATAACATAAAAGGGGAAATATATATAAAATTCTGAAAGTAGACAACTAATTGAACAGACAAAATGAGTTATAGTTAAATTGATAAAAATCAAGGGGGTAGAACATCAAAAAGAACATACTAGAGCAAAACGGTTATCAGGTATAAAAAATTGTAACAATATAACAGCAAAGAGATAGGAAACTAGTTCGAAATACTTGCAAATAGTATAATGTAAACAAGAATAGGTCAAGAACAGTTCAATAAACTTAAATTTTGGGGAAAATAAAGAAAGGTATCAAAGGTTCAAATTTCATTTAAAATTAAGAACCAAATTAAAACGATTTCAAAATTGTAAAATTATATCAAAAGGTACAGGAAGGCTCAAAGAATATAACAAAAACGAGACTAAAACTTAATTGTAAGAGAAATTTTATATATCAATGAAACCAGTATTTTTCCTAGATTTTAATGATACAAAATGCAAAGGGTTTTATTAAAATTGTTATTTCATAAAGTATGTCAATTTGAAAATCTTGTCATAGAAGTCAGATGTTTTTGTATTTTTTATAAATTACCTGTCAACTTTTGACAATTGTCCAGTCTTTGTCCATCGTTGCTGAAATGCATATGAACCCATTTTTGTTTAACAAATCAAGTAAACCGTAATATAAACAATAGTGCATCGAATTTTATTTGGCATAAATAGCCATGTTGAAAAACTAAAGTGAAAGTGACATTTAAACCCGATCGAAAACGAAACCGAACTGATCGTGCAAAGAATTTCTCAGTCGGAAATCTATGAGGGGAGTTTGAAAATTAATAAAATAATTTGGTCAAGTGCGAGTTGGACTCGCATACTTAGGGATCCGTACCACCTTCAAGATTCTAATATTCCAGTTTCAGACAAGCAGGGAATGAGTGCATTTCTTAGATTTACCCTTATATATTTTAAAGGAAGCGTTTTAAATTTATAAAAAAATATACACTTTGATTTTCCACACATAGATTTTTATTTCATCTGCTTCAGGATTCGCTTCATTTTTGTCAGAATACATATGTATTTAGTTTTCTAATTTGGCCCCCAAAAATTAACATTAGAGTTTTATTTTACTAATAAACTTTCAGAGAAGTATTTTATAATCTACTCTCTGAGTTTTGAGGCTCTGTAGATTGGAAGATAAAGGGCAAAATAGGTCAAGTTTTAAATTATAAATTATTTAATCTGTTATTCAAATTATTAAAAAATACAAATAAAATATATTTTTCAAACATTAAATAGTGTAGTTTCTAAAGTGGGAATTAAGTTGATGTTTAATAATTTTGATAATATGTTTTAAAGAAATGATTTAAAAATATGAGCCCTTTATCTGATATATTACATGATGCTTTTGAAAATTGATTTAATTGTATAACTTGTCCCTAAATTTACTATTGGGGTATTCTAATAATGTATGTTCCGTTTAATTCTATTATTTAATAGTAATAATAAACAAAAAAAGAGTTTGTATTGGCAATTTTGACTAGTTAGCAGGTGACTCGAATAAAGATTTCTCGAGCATCCTGGAGAGTGGACAAAGGTCCTCGGTAAGAAGTTTAAATTATTAATGGACAGTTGAACAGAAACTCTGAATGTTGTACTAGATTACTGTTATCCGTGCAGTAAGCTCTCGGACAAGGCGTCGGTCGGCACATTCCTATTACAATACTGCATACTACATACTGCATAAGTCCAATTTTGAAATTAGCGCAACTGCGAGAGCACAAATTGCTTGCTTCGAATCAGTGAACAACTTAGTCAATTGCAAGGAAATCTATCAGCCACGGCGAATGAAACTGTTCCTAACCGAAACTTTATACCATAATTTGAAGAACTATGCAGACACTTTAATTCCTGTAAATGCAAGAACGATAAACAATCTCCCGTAGAGCACTGGCATCGTCTTCATCGAATAGAAATTCTAATACGAAGAATTCAATAGGATACAAACCAAAATACTCCACCCGGCTGAGCGACGTTCCCAAGAAGGGAAGTTATCCACTATCTAGAGTCGACTACACATTGATCACCCCAGCAGGGCCCAATTGGTTCGCCAGTATAGATTTATAAAATTGGTTATTGGCTATTTGGACTCCACGAAAATGGCTGAGAGAAAGCAGCTCTTTCCACCAGCGTGGGATTATTTGAATTTAGTGTCATGTCATGGGTATTGTACAAACCTCTTCTCACATTTGACTGGAATATGCCCTGATTGAATTGACATGTATGTCATTATTTGTTTATCTTCAGAATATTCTTGTCATGGGAACCACTTATAACCTGAGACACCTTGGGAGTTGTTTGACAGGATTAAGAGTGTCAATATAATGTTTAAGCCTAGGAGACGTTTCTTGTTCCACAACAAAGTAGAGTTCTTCGGTCAAGTTGTGTTGGAGAGACCAGTACTCCTTTCTTAGCAGTTCTAGAGACATCTCGCGGGAAGTATTCGAAATCTGGGGGTTCTCGCCATAGCTTGTTGTTGTTCGTATTCGTATGCACTGAAAAGTCTCGCGTTCTCAGTTCTCGATTCTCGGTTCTCGGCAAAACTAAGTTTTTATCGTTAGCAGTCGGTGACATATTTGTCAGTGTTGCTTTGTGACGATATTGGATGGTTATCTCCCATGTCATGTCGATGCCAGCACTTTTTTAAAGAGGCTGGCATTACCGGTAAATATTACTATATTACTAGTACCATTATATAAACAAATATTTTTAGAGGTCAACTAATGTAACAAGTAAGCTATAACATTTCAAAACAAACAAAACTGAAAATTCTTAAATTAAAACATAGTGTCAGTTAGATACGAAATATTATGAACAAAAAAGACTAATATGTATATACTGGGTAGAATACAAACAAAAATGATGAGATCCAACATTAAGATATTTTAGTATTACTTACAGAAGCTATTTAAAAATATTATAGCATCTAATTTTTTGGTGACAAACTATTTTTTCTTGAATGGAACAGACGAATTATGCGGCTCTCTATTTTGCTGAGATATTAACACTAGCTCTCGGTACTCGAGAAAGTTGTCGATACCTAGAAGTTCTCGAGTACCGAGTTCTCGATTCTTAAAAGTATTCTATTTTGCCCATCACTAAAAAGAACCAAAGAATGCAACATAGAAGCGGATGGCACGTGAGGTGCCTATAGACAAGGATAAACAAGAATTTTGAAGTTGTTATGACTACAGATTATTTCTTGAGTGGCTTACTACCATTGTCTTGTCGCTACGTTACCTAATTAGAGAGTATCAGACATTCTACTGAAATCGAGATTGGGAGACCGCCTGTAAGCGATTTAAAGGAGCGTTATGTTCAAACCCTATCTCAGCATTTTGCAGGGAACATGGCAAGTTTGTACTTGAGACAGATGTCAGCAAGACCGTTGTTCTGCCGTCCTCTCCTTAAATTTAAGATTGTGAAGAGCCGTTTACTGAATAATAGATTCGAGGTTTCTACACCAAAAAATTAATATGGATATCTTTAGAGCAGTCGAATATTTTCACAAATATCTCTACCCATTCAGAGCTGATCATTTACCAATAAAGTTTCTGTTACTATTGCAATAAAATCCGTGGGTTCAAATTTAATTAATTTTAAAAACTGATATTCAGTTTCATTTTCTACAACTTTATTTACACATAAAAATCCAATATTTTCAATAGCTGACTTCGAAACCACTATCGATTATACAAGCTCTACTAACTATCCCAATGTCCAGCCGTTCCTTTTTATAACCTACATCGAACTCTCTAGCAAATTCGACGGTCATCTCCCAGTTCGTGGAATCTTTTCGAAATCTCCAGTACGGTCGATCTTACGGATTCCCTGTTTTATATTTCAATCGGCTTAAATGTTTTATGTTGTTTTAGTCAGGGGCGGCGTAGATACATTTTATCACACCGCCCCCTCCCTTTAATCCTGATCGTCCCGATCGGGAACATTTTCACCATGGTAGAGAGCGAGTCGATCCAACTTCAACTTAGCTCTTGAGTTTCGACGGATTCGGTAGACCACTTGATTCATCCTCTTGACCACCTCGTATGGACCATCCCAGGCGGGTGTAAGATTTGCTCCTCTGGGGGTTGTACAGCCAAACATTGTCCCTATCTTCGAACCCGACTGAATTGGCCTTGAGGTCATATCGTGTCTTTATCCTGTCTTTGGTGGCCAACATCTGCATTTGGGTATTGCCAGCATGTTATGTTGGAGTTGGTCGGCAGAATCGTTGATTTCTTGGGATGGTTTTTCGGGGGAGCTAAAGGCTAGAGCGCAGGGTAATCTCAGCTCTTTTCCAAATAGTACCCTGACTGGAGTCAGACCTGTGCTGTTTTGTGCGGCAGAGCGATAGACCAACAGGAATAGGGGAATATGCTCATCCCAATCACGCTGGTTATTGCTAACGACCTTGGATAGGTGTTGTTCCAAGGTCCTGTTGAATCTTTCCACCATTCCATCTTACTATGGATGCAATAGTGTTGTTCTCGATTACCGGATTCCCAAGATCGTTCGTGGTATACATTTGATTCCTTTGATGCCCTTGGTCTGAATGGCGTCGGTGTCTAAGATAAAATTGCCGAACTATGTGGGAACTGCTAGGATTGGACTGGAATATAGTGCCGCCTTCACTCATTTAAATGTGCTCGTCGAATGTTTGACCCATGACCAAAATGTCCATCAGCCTCTCAATGGTAGCGGGAGCATTGCATAACCCAAACGGCATGACTGTAAACTAAAACAACCCTTTACTGGAGGGGAACGCTGTCTTTTCTCTGTCGTGTAATCCAACCTGCCAATATCCACTATTTAGGTCTAGTGTGGAGAACCAACAGAACCCTGCTAGTGTGGTCTGAGTGTCATCAATTCGGGGCAGTGGATAGTTTTCTTTCTTTCTTCGTAACGGCATTCAGAGTTCTTTAATCCACGCAAAACCGGGTGGTTATATCGTTTTTATAACTACATGACCTTGGTCTGATGGATGGCCCAATAACTCCATTTTGTAACATGGACTCGATGTTTTCCTCGACTGCCTGTTGTTGCCCCAATGGTAGTCGCCTAGGTTGTATTCTGACGGGTTGAGCCTTTCCGGTATTTATTCCGTATTGGATGATGTTGGTACGACTGGTGGTTCCATCTTGACTGGTAAAAATTTGGCAGTGATTTGCGATAAATTGCTTGACTTTCTTCTGTTCCTCTGGTGTAAGGTGTGTTAAGTGGTCAGCAACCTATTGTAGAAACTCTGGGTGGGTTCACATTTAATTAGTTTTAAAAACTGATATTTACTTTCACTTTCTATAACTTTATTTACATTTAATATACATCATTTTCAACAGCTGATTCCGAAACTAATTTACATCAAAATAATATCACGACTATCTAAGCTCTACTAACTATTACAATGTCCAGCCGTTCTTGTTTATAATTTATATTGAACTCACTAGCAAATTCGACGGTCATCTTCCAGTTCGGGTGGTCTTTTCGAAATCTTCAGTACGGTCGACCTTGCAGATTCCTTTTTTATAATTCAGTCGGCTGAAATGTTTTACGTTAACCTAGCTAAGTGAATGGAACAATAACAAGAGCACACTTTCACAACTACGCCTCTGCTTTTCAGGAGAACAGACGGAAGATTGCAGCATTTCTTGAATAACGAGTAAATTGAAGAGAAGTGTATTCAAAAGGTCAAATAAAAAGTGAATGAAGATTGGAGTTCAAGTCCCAGTTGGTTGGTTATTTTAAGAAGGTACCGTTCATCCTGGTAAAAATACACAATGGGATTAATTAGAATTAATATGCTCCAAAAGGCACAACAGCTATTTAACTGTGTGCACTACTTTCAGGATGTCATAGCTTGGTGACGGTGTTGCCAATGTGACATCTATGAAGTCAGCAAGGAAACAGTATAACGCAGAAATCCTCTTCAAAACTAATTAGCACCGACATATAAGCACCATTTCCCGATTATGAAAGCTGCAACAAATACATCCCCATCGTCATCGACTAATAAGAAATTACCGGAAGCATTCGATATATCCAGACACTAAAACTGAGAAACCATGTTTCGGAAGACTTAGGAATTATGTAGCATTCAGATGGCGAGAAGCCATCTCTACACTAACAAAGTACTTCCTGCAAATCAACATGATTGTAACGAGAATATTCTCAGCCAGCGAACTATCTGGCAACGTGGTGAGGCTATAGTATTATTTAGCTTTGGGTACAGTGAGCCTCTTTAAAAATTAGCCATTACGCGTACAGAATATGAGTCAATAACATTAACCCTGAGGATGGCTGCAGGTGACACGATAAATATAAGAATCGCTTTAAGAGAGATTTCTACTGGTTTCGATCCCAAATCTCATTAAAGAACCCTCAAAGAAACTAGGATAAATTACCAAAGTTTTAAATGCCCGCAAGAAATCAGTGACGTTGTATACCTAATCTAACGGAACTTAAAATAGATGTTGGATATCTAGATCGACCCTCTATCAATGTACAGATACGGCAGATCCAGATGATCGGACCTTAGGGCCGCTGAGTTATGTAGCTGGGCTAGAAATCGTCTACCTTCTTTGTCAATTGACCTGATAGTATACTGGACACGCTTACAATCTAGAGAACTAAAAAATATCATTTTCGTAGCGAAGAGAGTCTTCTAGTATCTTTATATATATATACAAAGACTAATTTTAATAGTAATAACTGGGGACGATTAGCTTTTGTATTGTTTGTTACGAAGTTACAGAAAATCATTAAAATGCAGTGAAATTTTAAAATATAAGTAACTAAATCTAAAAATTGTGTCATATTGTTTGTTGGTAGGACATAGCAATAATACCCCAAAAAAATTTCTACAATTACATTTTTTTAAGATGTGCTTTCGAGGAAAAACATATGAATAAAAGTGTGAATCCTTGAAAGCATAAAATTAAACATGGTTTGTTCATAATGACTAATTAAAAAGCTATTACTATATATATGCAGATAGTTAAGCACGACATTTTTAATGATATCTTTTTTTAATTCACCAAGATTATGCTTCATAGACGACAAGCCATTATTCTAAAACTCTCATATAAGTATACAAGGCCTTGAGGTCGCCATATCTTTCTTTCCGCAATACGTTGTTAAACATTTAATATAACTTTATGGCTGCACTGAGATACCAGGCCTAGTTAAGATGTATAGTAGGGTATCATCACACGTCTTGCTTTACATTAATGTAATGTCTTTCAGCAAAATATGAGACTTCCACTTTAATACACCCCAGGTTCTGGAGGCAGCAGTCTATTTGTTAATTTACTGTACTACCGCTTTGTTTTCTTACATGAGACTTACATAATTTACTTTTAGGCATTGTGTATCCAGGCGGTATGATGGAGAATGAAAATAAACGACCAAAGTTGAAGTAGGTGACTGAAATTAGTCTTCCGTGTTGGAGGTGTGAGGAAAATCTACATATGTATTTCATTTCAGTGTCGGATATTACGCCCCCAAGATAAACTACTTTTTGGAATTGAAATGAAATAAAGGAAGAGAGAACTCAAATAATTGAAAAGCGTTAACGTATTTCTTTATAATAGAAATGAATTTGCGTAAATAATGTGTGAGTGCGAATAGCATACTAAGGCTGTCGCAAATTATATATAAATTAATAAAATTGCTATATATATATATATATATATATATATATATATATATATATATGGAATAAAATACATTAAATGTTATATATTAGCAACAAACAAAATATATAGTTAATGGGGTAATTCAAATTTTAAAAAGAAAGTGTTTTATAAAAATAATTGAATAAAAGAGGGGAAATTGCAGGAATCTATTATATCGATGTGGTAATAGTAAATTGTAAATAAGATATAAGGCAAATGAAACTGATGGATGCACATAATTTAGATGGATTGTTATAACATTTACACACAAAAATATGGTAATGTATAACCAAATAATTGTAAACCATAAGTGTTTTAAAAACGTATAGGGGAAATCAAAAAGCTATACATTATTTTATAAAACAATAATACTTACATAAAAAGACAAGCTGCCAAGGTTACACCCAATAGTAAAGTCGGTTATAAACAGTGGTAGAGTTTCAAAAATAACCAAAATCGCAAATTTCGGCACCAAGGACTTAAATTTATACCTATTTATATCAATAACATTTAACCTATTTGAATTCATTGTAAAATATATATGAGAAATGTCAAAATTTTAGGAATATTAAGAAGAGCATAAAGACCAAGGATGGAACGTTTTTCATAGGGAATAAAGAATAGTACAAAATAAATAACTGTTTTAATGTAAAGGAAAACGAAATTCTAAAATAAATACATTTTTTCTAAAATACCTGCTACATTTGGTGGTTTTGCTGGGGCAATGTCAAATCAGTGATTAAAACAGTATAAAATTGAAAGATTTATGCAAATAAAAAAAGAGAAAAATGATATCAAAATGTAAATTGGGATATGTTATAGTGTTCATAATAATTTAATGTGGGAAATTAATCAAAATTTTATAACCGGAAATATCAGTTGCTGGTGGCCAAGTCTGAAGTTATAAATATTAGGCTTGAGACTGACAATTCTTGGCTTGACATTTATATCGTTGTGAAGGGATTTTTGTTTGAAATTTTCAGAAAAGGTTAAGTAGGCCTTAAAAGTGCCTCTGCAACACTTTTTTCTACAAGGAAACTGCTATAGTCTAAGAGCCCATGAGTGCCAGACCTTCCTCTCGTCCGTAAGTATGAAAGTTCTTCAATGTGTGTCCCCAACACCGGTAAGAATGATCCCCACCCATGAAACCTGGATAGTGGTTCGTTTGGCAGGTAACAGGTAACAAAAGTGTACAAAATCTTATCTCCAATTTCTTAAGTTATCAAGCTCAATTTTTTTGTATTTAATTCGTAACAGCATTAAAACTTGCGATACTCATTGCCAGACACATAGTATGGTTACAACCCTCCGCCGGACACCCCTAAACTATAATGTTTTGTATTTATACTTACCTTATATTAGGAAAGCTGAATTTTATATATGTTATTCAGATAATTATTAAACTGAGTTTTTTCAGTAGCCAGACAGTTTTTTGGGTTCAATAATTCTGCCAGACGCATTAAAAGTGTCTAATAGTTGCGAGAGTAGGGCTCATATGCAACAATTGGTGCGCGTAAGACAGAGCGTTCAGTTCATTGCAATCTTTTGCTAAACATATACCATCGCTTATTCCGAATCGTTTAGTGTTTTTTTATAATTAATCAAGAAATTTAATTAAATAAAATTATTGCAGTCTAAATAATAATTTTTCTAATCTATAATCAGTAAAACTTTTACAAAATTATCATTCATATCAAAAGTCTAATCACAAAGTTCATATTTTTTCTTATTTTTATGAAATTTATTCTTATTAATTTAATTGAAATTTCGAAGTTATTAAAATTCAATTGTTAATTTATTATACGAAAGATAATTTTTTTAGAGGATGAAAAATTCACAGAATTTTTTTTAAAGTAAGTATTCAATAATTTTCATCATTCTTGCCAATATCTTCAGATTCGTCATCACTGCAATTCCAGTACCAGAATTGATCGTTATCACTGTCATCTTCTCTGTCTGTTTCTACAATAGTAAAATAAAAACTAGTTAATTTAATTTTAAATAGTCACAAATTTATATAAAGTGATAGAAAATAATTATTACATACCTGGTAACGTTTCTAGATACTCACTGACATAATTCGGTAGTTGATCCCCTTCAAACCATTTAAAATGGTATTGGTCATTGTAAAAAACCAAAATTACCTTGAAAAGTTGAAGATTGTTGACCCAATAATTCAGAAATCGGAGTTAACTGAGATGTCATGGAAGATTCTGTATGTACAGGCTGTAAGTAAGTGTTATCTTGACATGTTGAAGGTTGTGCATCTATTACCTGGGTCTGTAATATTTGTTGAGAAGTTGTTGAAGACTCTGTAGATGAAAATTGTGAATGTGGTGCTTCTGAACTGACTCTGGTATCGACGACGAGATTGGAACTGAGTTGCCAGTGACTACACCACTTACATGTTTTTTTTTTCTTTTTTCTTTTCAGCACTCAAACGTTCAGAGCTAAAATACTTTTTCGTCAGACCTGTAAAAGCGTTGTAACATGCCCGGTGATAACCATGGTCTGTAAATTTATTAGGTAAAATAATGTCTTTGTATTTGAAGTTGTGCATTTTTCTTAATTTTAAAATAGTCTGACATTTTTTCAAAGTTTCCACGAAAAAAATTTATTAAATCTTCACCACTTTTTTTACAGACAAAACAAATTAATTTTGAGTTTTCGTCACTCATGATTACACTTTATTATTATTAAATCACATTTATTTTATAAAGTAATAAAAACGTTTCCTATTAGCATAAGCATTCAATGGCAGCTGTAAACATATAATAATACGACAGCAGATGCACAGTAAAAGATCGCAATGAACTGAGCTCTCTGTCTTACTCGCACTAGTTGTTAAATATGAGCCCCACTTTCGCAATTACTAGATACTTTTAATGCGTCAGGCAGGATTATAGAACCCAACAAACGGTCTGGCTAATGAGAAAACCCAGTTTAATAATTCTCTGAGTAACATATATAAAATTCAGCTTTCCTCATATAAGGTAAGTATAATTACAAAACATTATAGTTTAGGGGTGTCCGGCAGAGGGTTGTAACCATACTATGTGTCTGGCAATGAGCATCGCGAGTTTTAATGCTGTTAGGAATAAAATACAAAAATTAATTGAGCTTGGTAACTTAATAAATTGGAGATAAGATTTTGTACACCTTTGTTACCTGTTACCTGCCAAACGAACCAAGATCCAGGTTTCATGGGTGGGGATCATTATTATCTGTGTTGGAGACACACATGAAAGAACTTTCATACTTACGGACGATAGGAAGGTCTGGCCCTCATAGGCTCTTGCTCTACTATTTGCACAATTGATAATTTTGTAATTGCACTCTCAAAAACAATGATTTTTGGCATCTGACACAGACCTGTAAATAATGTAGAATTTTACACCAAACTTAGCGATTTCGTGTTTTATCTACCATTTTCTTTATTTGAGGGTTGCTTTGTTTGGCTTCGTCTTATTTTGTTATTTATTACTATTGAGTAAATAAAGAAATATTTTGCGGTGCTTTATAATGTGTTTTTATTGTGAAGTTTAGGGAAATGGCGGAGAGTGTACCATCAACAAGTGCGGCGGGGTGTAACCAGGGTGGTTCTACACCTGAACATCGGTGTGCTGACGTAGTAGGAAACGTTGAGAACTTACAGGAAATCGAATGGAATTTACGCAGACTTTGCGAAGAATTAAGTACCTACGAACAATGTGTTGCTTTTGCCGAGCAACAGGACTTACTTTCCAATACCAAGATATGTTGGAGGCATCGGGTGTCTATGAAAATTAATACGAGTTTTGGGAAGTTTATTTGAATATAATAAGGGGCCATGCAGGGGCAAAAATCGAATTCCTTTGCCACAAATATTTCATTTGATGTATTGCTATGCCAACCGAAACTCGTAGGAACACGTGATGAAGGAAGAGGACCGACATCAACCTCAGAAACTGTCATCTGCGACTATAGCCGACTAGTATAATTACTGTCGGGAAACAGTGGGATTATATTAGTTACACCCACAAAATTTGAAAGGCAAAAGGGGCCGGGCAAGACAGTCCAGATCGACGAAAGCAAGTTCGGGAAGAGGTAGTACAACAAAGGTTATTTAAAACATACATTTAAACCTTACTCATTTCCTTTTCGTTAGCTAATCAGCAAAACATTGATTGTAACTTTGAGTGTTATAGGTGGTCTTGTGTCACACCATTGAATAGTGTTGCTTAAATGCTTAGCATAGCAGCATGCAAACGAACCACCAAAACAAGCAACCCACAGTTCCCACACAGCAAGAAATATTTCTAAAATATTTTTTTAATATTTCTTGTTTGATTTTGAAATATTAAAAAAATCTAGAAATATTACTGAAATATTGGCATGCCCACGACAAAAACTCATTTGGAATAATTCATTAAATAATCCTGTAATATTTTATAAAAATATTTCAGTAATATTTCATAATATACTTGGCTGCTTTGGTGCAAATATAAAAATAGTTTAAATATATTTTAGTTAAATATTTATAAACTTCTTTATAATATTTCACGTTTTTTTTTAATAATTATAAAATATTCGCGCCAAGAAAATCTTTTAAAATATTTCATGAAATATATCTATAGCATTTCATGAGATATTTTAAAAGATTTTTTGTATTCTGGAATAGTTATAAAACATTTCCTGTCCCAAAATATTTCTATAATAATGACTAAAAATCCCTTGAATAAATCATGAAATATTTCTGTAATATTTCACGTAATATTTTGCTAAAAATTCAGTGAAATATTTCTTCGCGTATTTCATGCCGTTTGTGGTGTATTGCGTAATAAAGTGTCAAAAGAACGGTGAAGATATATTTGAAAAACAAAAGACACACTGAGACAAATTAAACAAACTACAACGACTAACACAAGATGACCCTCATCGAAAGATGAAAAGATGAAATCTTGAGATCTAATGACAGTCCGTTTAATGCAAGAACAGTTCTTTTCAAAGTATGTTTATTTTCGTGGCTAAAATTTTTTAATAGATCAGAATGCGTGGTATTTGTTTCATAAACCCACAAGTTTTTCGGGAGGGTCACACTTAGACTACAAGTTAATGTATGGGTAGGAATAACGGGAAGCTTTCACCGGACATCTGAATTTTAATATGGTTCAAATTCAGATTTATCCGATGATTGAAGAAATAGTAAATTCTAGTTCTTACGAGTTTAATTCAAGAAGACGGAGCCAGATTTGACACCTGACGATTGTTTTTGAGGGTACCACCGACCTTAAAAACGGCACAAGAATCATTTGAGCTAATATCCTACCTGACAGTTGAATTTCAGGACAGGATAGGTAATTGTCAGCAAACACAAGAACAACATCTTAAGTAATTGATACTTTAATTCAATTAGCACGATAGCTTTAATCATAAAGCGTAATGAAAATTAACAGGTTAAATGAGTCGCTCATAATTATGTAACTACTAATCCGATTTTAGCAAATGATAAAGCATTGAATAGAAAATAAAAATAATATTCAAATAAGACCTGACAAGCTCACTTTTTTCATAAGTAAAAAAAAAGGTTGATATTTCTCACTTGACACTGGGTAATGTAGTTTTATGTTTAATTTGGTTAAGAATATTTTCCTTCACTTTTGTTCGAGATCAATAACTTGTTTTATTGAAAAGTAAAAGGGTGAGGTGACAATATAAGTCATCATTGTAGATGTATGTTTTTAAAATGATATTTTCGACTGGTTTTTGTTCAATAAGTCAAAAAACATTAGGACAGATCTGGATAAATCACTGATAATTCAATAGCTCATCCAACATTCATGCTTTTATTTCTTTAACAAAATCTATGCATATCGATATATTTCCTTAAGGAATATTTCAGGAAAATGCGTCAACGTTCTATTTTGATGTAGAAATGTAATGGAAACACTAAACTACTCCAGTGTACAAATGTTTGTGTTCCGCCATCAAGAACCGGGGAGTAGTGAAGCCTTTTATAATATGTAAATTTAGCTGTGGAATATGAAAGACCCGGCAGATAGGTCTGAGAATGTGTGCATCTGCTACATCTCTGATGTCTATTTAGCTGTGTTTTTATATACCTTCGACAAACATTTTATGCGGATATCCGAGGACGCATTGCCTTGTTGACCTAACTGCCGCAAAATTTTTCAGTAGATCTGTAATATTTATATATTTCTGCAATAACAAAATGATGAACTGTAAAACATGAATTTTTGTGATTAGAGAGCACATTTGAAGTAGGGTAACGACGAGTGATTATCTTAAAATCTCATTTCTATAAACTACACCAATAGGAAAATGTAAATTTAACGTATTATTAACTAAACTACATGCTGCCATGTCCAATTGGACGTCTTTCTTTTATTAAGTAAAGTTAGAATTAATCTCGGCCTAAATCTGCTTACCGTCAGCCCCTCATTCGCCCGGTCTTTTGATCAAACCGGTTAACGTTTAAAGCGTTAAATTTTGACATACAATGATTTACTAAATAATATTTGTTAGCTTTTGTCGGTTAGATAATATTGTGATTTTGATGTCCCGGACTGATGACGCCATTTAGGTGGTCAGCCCAATTGTCATCAAGTTGTTGCTTTTCTGCCCCTCACCTCCTTTACTATTCGTAGATGAGTATTCTTCTTAAATCTTCCCATGATACAACATTCTGAATTTCACACACCGTTCCTATTTTCTCGTACCATTTTTTTTCGCCAAGAGTGTATACGGTGATGTTTTTTGTTTTGTTTTAATATTCGTCTTTTGTTTCTTATTGTCGGCTGTTGATTCGTAGCTGATAACTGGCCTCTTAGGTTTTAGATATTTCTGTTTATTGACATCCCTTAGAATACTGCCTTTTATATTTTCTCTGTCTACTTGATGTTTTGCTTCCTCAAATCTCGTTTGGTTTTGCGGTAAGTTTCCTCCTAGGCAGGTTGGCTTATTTACTTGTTCTATACTTTTGGCCTTTCTGTCGTGGTGAACGGGTTCCTTATTTGTTATGGCAAGTGCTTTGGTTAAATGGCGAGCTGTGTAATTTGTAGCCAACGCTAAACTTGTTTAATCCAATTTAGAAAGGCTAATAAAACATTTTTTTCCAATAATTAATCATTTTTAATTTAGTATTAATAATTTTTATTTAGTATGTCACCGTTTACTGATGTTAAAACAAAAATAGTGTTTTTTTCGGATGTTATTATTACCTTATTATTATTACTTTATTCAAGACAATAACATACTGAAAGTCAATAAGCTCATAAAAATGCACCTTGCGATCTTATTTCTACGCTAAAATATTGGTAAAAGATTATTAAATAAGAATGTTTTGTGTTGTTGAAATAACTGTACTGTGGAGGTGCAGGGCGTCGTCTATTTTATTTAGTTGTCGATTATTCTCGATATTCATAGTTTCTCGTATTAGTTTTGTTTTGTAATGGATCGTTTGTGCGTACGTCCTATAACTATGAAAATTGATCTTGCGGCCCGATTGTTGCTGATGTTGAAACATGACCGGTATCGTTTGTTTATTTTTGAAAATTAATTTATCTTGATCTAGACGGGCTGAAATTCTCCTGTTTGTTTGTCCGACGTATTCTTTGTCGTAAGTTCCGTTAGTTATACTATAGGTATAAGACTAGAAAAGTTTAGCTTTTAGCCTAGGACTTCTTCTTAGGACTAGTTCCTATAGCCTGGTGCGGTTTGTATTAAGAATTCGGCCAATTCTGTCCGTTGTTCCTGTTCCTGTAAAGTAAGACTGCTTTTGGTCTATAGTAGTCGTTTGGTTTCGGCTCTTGGTGTTGTTATTCTATTGTCCTTTTGGTTGTGTGGTTTGTGTATTCGTTTTGTCTTAGGGTGGTCTGTTTTAATTCGTGTGTTTTGTTATTGTCGTCTGTCAGTCCCTGTATTTGAGAATGGTCGAGATCGGATTTGTAATTTAGATTTCTGTTCATGTGTGACGGCTTTCTGTATACGGTATGGTCATAGTGCCCATTCTGGGGTTTTTTTCTTCCGAGGGCGTCACGGAAAAGCAGCTGGTTGTTTCCTCAAGTTCTAATGTAAATTGAATCCTAGGGTGTATCGAGTTTATGCACTCTAGGAACTTAAGCAATTCTTGTTTCCCAAAAGGCCATATGAGAAATGCTTCATCCACATAACTTATCCATAACTGTGGCTTCAAAATTGCTGGCAGTAGTGCTCTTTTTTAGAAATAGGTCATAAAGAGATGGTGATACTGGATAGCCCACTTCCGCTCCGTCGATTGGTTTATATATGAGGTTGTCAAAGGAAAAATAGGCGCTTTTGAGACAGCGTAGTGATAACTTTATTACGCATGGTGAGAGGTCTCAATTCTCAGATATTTGTTGAAATGCTTCTCTTACATGTATGATTGGATAAGAGAACTTAACATCGACACTGGCTATGATGTATTCTGATTCTATGGAAATACTGTTTACAATACAAGTGAAATGTTCCAAATTTTTAATGTAATAGTCTGCTTTTCCACAATTGGTTGTCGGATACTGGCTAGATATTTTTGTAAGTTGTATAGTGGCGAGTCGAAAGGCTAACTATAAGTCGAAGTGGGATTCCATCTTTATGGCTTTTCGGCAAACCGTAGAGCTTTGGTCATCGACTTGACTTGTCCATTGGGATCAGTTTTTTCTTTATTTCTTCTTCTATGGGTGAATCTTTAATTTTCTTGTTTTCTCTAGGTAGGTGGTCGGGTCAAATAATATGTTGAAAACTCAAAGGTCTGTCCCAGAAATATATCGTTAAATTGCACAATTTATCACAAGTATTGTTAATCGTCGTTCGGATATGCCGTATAGACTCATGGGAAAGGACGAGCTAGGTTCACGACTCGTGCTCAAGACGTTTTTATAGTCTTAACGGCCAAAACAAAGAGGACAGACACATCAGTTGCATTCATCTCGTTTGAAATCCAAAACCGCACAGCACACCCACAGTTAACAGCGAAGCAGTGTACATGCAAATGTTGGTGGACGGTAGTACATAATCCATGGAATTCTCAAGACTAGAGCAATTCATTGACATATGTGAGCCGGTCGAATACTTGCTTGGAGAGGAAAAGAGCGTTTTAATAAATATGTAAAGCAGTTTGACTGGTGCAGTAGCTAACAGATATACTTTTTATGATGATACTGCTCGTCCTAATCGTGTTAGAATTATATAAAATCATATATAATATTATGTGATTTCAGAAATGTCTATGGAAATAATCATACTCGAATAGCCTCCCCACACAATACAATACAAAAATTAGGAATTATCTTGGAAGGAATTTGGACAGCAATACCTCAACAATTAGTATATTTTCAGCTTTTCTAAACCTACATAAATACAAAATAAATCCAATAGTCAAATATCCCTAATATATTTTGGTGCAAAATATATTTTGCACATTTCACGTTGCGTTGCAATGTGAGCATTATAATGCATTTTTATTATATTATCAAATTTATTGTTTGTTGTATTATGAGGGAAATCATTGGTAATAGTGTTCCTGTAGTAGAAAATAGCCAATGAGTTAGAAAAAGGGTGCGTTAAAAGACCAAACGAGAATTGGATTACCAAAAATGACAAGTACTATACGTGCTTGTTTGTTGTTAACATTAGTAGCTTTCGTGACGACAATCCCTGTGTGAAATAAAAGGTACTGAATACTCAGGTAGTAATCACACTAAATTAATGGCTTGTGTTGTGAGATTTACTTCTCAATATTTCATCCTGTCTTAGCGTTCAGATTCTGTCCCCGAAAATAAATATTTATTTTTTGTAGTCGGTGAATAAAATTTTTAAAGTTCATTTTGTTTTTAGATATAGATGCATATTTATTTTTGTCCCCCTTGCCGACATCTGGGACATCTAGAGGATACATATTTTTGTAATATGACAATATTTCAATATGAGAGTCAGATCGTTTTTTTTTTAATAGACGTAGCTGCTATCAATTTTGATGACTGATAGGTTCAGCACACAACAAAAAATTGTCAATTAGCTTTAAAGTTGTTCGGTTATTTTATATCGGCCAAAGATGAAAAACTGAAGGAATACTGAATGGAGTACAAGATAGAAGGGGGTGATTACAAACCTAATAAATACTACGAGAAATGATTAAAAGCACTGTGGTTTAGAGTCATTTTACCATTAAAGTTATGTTTTGTATCTCGATTTTATCTGTTTCATTTCGCTATGAATGTAAAACCGTCCTGCAGCCGTATTCTGTAAGTCGTTATGAGTCGAAACGAAACGGTATGTCATTTTCACCTATCCAGTGGATAGCATAGACAGTCGATAGTCCATAGTGCGTATAGTGTCATTGGTGTCAAACAAGTGAGGTTAACACTTAACCGTGATAAATTAAAATTATTATTATTATTGTTCCTTTCGACGGCAAAGATGATGATGCACAAATGATGCACAACGGGAACTACGGGCGTTGGCACATGATAGAAATAATGGCTGAGAGGTTTCCGAATTATGCAGACGCAGAAGCGGACTAACATGTGTCAATGGAGAAAAGTCCATTACTGAACACTTTCGCCCAATTTCAGAAACATGGATCATTGGACATATTTATAATATATTGATGCAATTAGGATACCAACTCAGTTTAATAATGTTAAAGCTGCTAGGTGTTCTACTACATCAAGTTTGATACTCGCCTATTGTGGACATTGGAGAAGTAACAAGTTGATGTTGTGTATACTGACTTCTTCAATAAAATTGCTTTGACGTCGAACGTCTCTCAGGGAGTGCATTTAGCTCTAATATTATTTAATATATTTGTAAATGATATGGTTAATAAATTTGAATACTGTGAATGTTTATGCTCAATAAATATGTATTCATGAATTCTGTTTTGTTCAGTTCCATTAAACTAATTACAGTATGCACAGACCTATAACTAGGCTGTGTAGACTTGCAAATAATGATTGTAGGGAACTTCATTTTTATGGTACAAGTGTGAGTTCTTTGTAATGAAGGCTAGATTGGGCAGTACTTTGATAGCATCAGGTACCATTTTTTGTTTTATTTTCATTTCATATTGCTTTGTCCTCTCAACAGTTGCATATTTATGGCCAATTGTACTAGTTTAATAATAGGAAACCATTAGTAAATTGTTTATTAAATAAATATGAACACAATTTTTCAATAGTTTTTTTATTCAACAAAGAATAGATATGTACATTTTAAACAGCGAAATATAAACTACTATTTATTAATATTACAAATGTAACATTCTATTACCATCTAATATATAAATTTACCGAGTCTAATATCCATGAGACTATTTTTGAGAGTGTCTCGATTAGAGAACTGTGAACTGCAAGAGACTTTTAAAATTTGATTTCTCTCTCTCTCATTTTCCACCATTAATTTTAATGTGTTGGAAAACTTAAAATCTGTTTTGCAAATAATTCAAATTTGAATTTGGTGTCAGATCTCAAGAGTCTTGAGTCAAGACAATAGTAGACACGGAATCACAAAACAATTAATAACTTTGCGTTCTAAGAATTTTACACCACGGAATGTCCATTCCGTTTCATTCAAAATGATAACGACAACGTCGTTTGAGTATCGATAAAACATTCGATATGTTTTAAAGTTGCACTACATTCTTGCCAAACTGAACTATTTATCGCGAATTGGGCGATTTTGTCTACAAATAGCAGTTTAGCCACTTTTTACTGACAGTCTTCGCAATTAAATTGAAGTCTTTTTTAATTATATTTATATATAATTTGAATTAAATACAAATTTGATTTACTAAGATTATTTAGAAAACTCAAAGGATAATCATTATTCGGAGGTGCAGTTGAGTAGTATTTGTTACCATCTCACTAGCGTTGAATTAAATAACTTGGTCAAGTGCGAGTTGGACTCGAATTGTAAGGGTTCCGTAGCACCTTCAAGATTCGCTGTATTTAGTTTTCTAATTTGGCCCCCAAAAATTAACATTAGAGTTTTATTTTACTAATAAACTTTCAGGGAAGCCTTTTATAATCTATTGTCTGAATTTTGAGGCTCTATAGATTGGAAGATAAAGGGCACAATAGGTCAAGTTTTAAATTATAAATTATTAAATCTGTTATTCAAATTATTTAAAAATACAAATAAAATATATTTTTCAAAATTTAAATAGTATAGTTTCTAAAATGGGAATTAAGACGATGTTTAATATCTTTGCTAAACAAATGATTTAAAAATATGATATATTTGTAATTCACATAATGAGTCTTTTATTTGATATATTACATGATTCGTTTGAAAATTGAATTTTTATTTTCCATTTAATTGTATAATTTGTCCCTAAAATTACCATGGAGGTTTTCTAATAATTTTTCTTATAAATTTCAAGTGAGCCCCAGTACCCCTAATTATTTTCAAAATTTTAGGTGCTTTGGTTTCGGAAATAAAGCGAGAAATGAGATTTTTTTATATCTTTATGTTAATATCTTGTAAACAATTAATTTTAAAAATATATATTTGTATTTCTCATAACAAGCCCCTTCATTTGATATATTGCATGACACGTTAAAAAAAATATTTTTTATTTTCCGTTTATTTCTATAAATTCCCCCCATTATTAATATTAAAGATTTCTTCGTGTTTTTCCTGTAAATAAAAAAAAGGTCTTATAGTTTGGGGAATAAAGGGGGGAATGGGTATTTTTTTAATATTTTTTTTTAATATATTTTAAAATATTTATTTAAAAAAAAATAAAAAAAATATATTTGTATTAGTCATAATGAGCCCTGTGATTTGATATATTACATGATACGTTAGAAACAAGTTTAATTTTTTATTTTCCATTTACACACAAATTATAGAATAATTTGCCCCCCAAAATGAATATTAGGGGTTTCTCCTTATTTTTCCAGTAAAGTTCAGGTGAGGCGCTATACCTATTTTTTTTTTCAAAATTTTACAGCTTATGGTTTCGGAGATAAGGGCGGGGGAATGGGTAAAATTTTTATATTTTTGTTAATAACTTTTAATTAATTTATTTTAAAAATATGAAAAAAATATATTTGTTTTCGTCATAATGAGCCCTTTTATTTCATATATAACATGATGGGTGAGAAATAATTTTAATTTTATATTTTCCATTTAATTCTATAATTTGCCCCCCAAAATAAATATTAGGGGTTTCTCCTTAATTTTCCAGTAAAGTTCAGGTGAGGGGCTATAACTCAATTTGTTTTCAAAATTTTCCAGCTTATGGTTTCGGAGATAAGGGGGGGGAATGGGTAATTTTTTTTATATTTTTGTTAATATCTTTTAATTTATTTATTTTAAAAATATGAAAAAAATATGTTTATTTTCTTCGTAATGAGCCCTTTCATCTGATATATAACATGATGGGTTAGAAACAATTTTAATTTTATATTTTCCATTTAATTCTGTAATTTGCCCCCCAAAATGAAAAGTAGATGTTTCTCCTTATTTTTCCAGTAAACTTCAGGTCAGAATCTATAAAAGTATTTTTTTTTTCAAAACTTTACGTTTTATAGTTTCGGAGATAAGGTGGGGGGAATGGGTAAATTTTGGTATATTTTCTTTAATATCTTTTTAATTAATTTTTATTTTAATATGAAAAAAATATTTTTGTGTTCCTCAGAATGAGACCTTTCATTTGATATATTACATGATGAGTTTGAATTTTTTTTTATTTTTAAATTTTTATTTAATTCTATAATTTGCCCCCCAAAATTAATACTAATGGTTTCTCCTTATTTTTCCTGTAAAGTTCGGGCAAAGTTCTATATTTACTATTTTTTCAAAATTTTAGGTTCAGTAGTTTCGGAGATCAGGGGGGGGAACGGTCAATTTTTTTAGTTTTTCCCCCTAGAAGTACCCCTTAAATCAAAATTTCTTCTTTTGCGATATGTGCTCCTGATCAAGTCACCAAACTATACCTTCATACCAAATTTCAACCTCTTCCGTCCAGTAGTTTAGGAGAAAATTGCTGTGATGTGACAGAGGCAGAAATCCTGAGTGATATTATAAGGGTATCCGTATATTGTATATACGGAGCTCTAAAAATGTAAGTACGGGATATTTTCAACTTTTTGTCTACATATTTTAAATGTTGCGCTACATGGTAGGTACATCCGAAATTTTTCAAGTTCTCACATCTTATTATTTCAATATTTTAAATGTTGTCTGACATTATACATTCGATAATATATGTTCATAATAAGAAAGAAGTGTGCTTATTTGGTACTTTAGGGCATACATGGGACTTAAACAAAAATCTTCTGGCAACCCTGTCGTACATAACGACAGTCGATACTCATATAGAAACGTTACAAAGATAACGAGTTACAGAATACGGCCACTGGTGGGTTTTACCTTTTTTTATCCTTTATTATGTTTTTACATCACTATGTTCAATATCCGCCACAACAAAACGCATTATGTACATATTAGTGCATCAAATGGCATTATTTCCAACTATTTATTGAGTTTTTTAATATTTAACAAAACACCTTACTATGCAGGTTTATAACTAAGGGGAACAAAAAATATTCGTATTTTCATATGTTACACATGGTATAACAGGGTTAAGAGAACCTGGGGGTGGTCGTCCCATGGATTAAATTGTAAAATTACTGTCAATGTCACATTGTAATACTTATTTTTTTGGTCGCTCGTTTGTCAATTAACCTAAATGATCATATATATTGTTAAACCTTTAATAATTTCACACAGAATTTGTTCTCCTAATATCCACTGCAAATGAGGCACAGTTTACGTTATGAAATCTCAATGGTATAAACTTTATTTTTCGGCTAAATTTATTTTACACAAAATAATTTGAAATTGTATAATGGTTTTGGAAAGATTTTATTTACTCAACTTCACGAACGAAATAAAAAACGGAATTTGCGAACAGAATATTTGATTTCGAAAACGTACAATTCTCCAATTTCGGGTAAAACATCTTTTATTTATGGAAAAAAATACTGAGTAATGATTTTCAACGTTAATAAATTTTGCGTTACTCCCTATAAATTACCCGGTTGGTATATACAGTTGGATGAATTAAAAAAGTGGGTGTATACCGAGCTCGCAGCGCGCCAAAGTATATCAGAGTGAGAATACCCAGGCAAATAAATGAAGATGAAAGAAATTTGTGTTCCGCGGAGCACGTGATATCTACTGCCGAGCCGCCGCATTCAAGATGAATTACGTGGTTGCATCTTTCATTACGACCGTGCTTTTTTCGAGAACGTTTTCCGTTTTTCTATTAAGGGGTTTACCGCTTGGGAAATATAACTTGCAAAAGGAATGGACTTTTTCCAGAGGGTAATTATATAAACGCTGTTGTTTTACGTTTTATGTATTTGCTGACACGTAATGGAGTTTAACGTCATTTTTTGCGATTTTTTGTGTGCTACTTCCAAAAAACATGTTATTAGGCAATTTGTTTGGTAAACTCTGTTACAAGTAAATCATTTATTTCTTAGTAAGAAGTGCTTACATCTAACAGATTTGTGTTTATGTTGTTAAAGACATTGTATTTGCAATTATCTGTGAAGTTAAATGCATGTCAGTTAACCTAATTTACCTATACTCCACAACTTATTGCTAATAAATTCCTTTACATAAAAATAAATTTATTGCACCTTCAGAGAAACAATGACTAAGCTGGTTTTTGATAAAATTTGATATAGTCATTTCTATAACTCTGGAATGAAAAAAAAGAAACAATTTTGGTAAATTTGTTGTCATTAATACAATATTATTAACTTCACCGGTACCTGACTTTCTAACAGAATCCTGGAAGTCAGTATTATTCTGTACCTAATTGTCTTATCGAAATAACACTTTGTTTGTACATATGCGTTAATTGCATGACAATACAATTATTTGGCATCATGGAGATGAACTGATATATAGGGCAATTGAAAATAAATAATATATATTTAGAGAAATAGACTTTAGCTCATCATATGAATTAAAATATATTATTTAACGTTTCGACATTTTCCTGTTTTTTTCAAAAAAATATTTTCCCGTTGATTGCATATAGTTAATAACTAGACGTGATTTTACAAACATTTATCACTATAAACAAGGTAAAAATAACGTCACTACAACAAATGTTTGTCATAATAATTGCTTTCCCAGTTGTAATTCGTAGTCTGATTTTGTTATAAGAACTTGGTCATCTGCATAAAAAATTCAGTTTAAAACTATTTAGGTTGTAGAAACCTATTTCTAAATCTATGAACCTGATGTGTGTCTCTTTCTTAAATTTTTTCTTTTGCTGAAACATTTTTTTGTGAATTTTGGCTTAAATTTTGAAGGCTTAATCTACCAAGATTATCACTCTACAGTTATTTTGTCCATTGCCCCTTTGAAATATATATTTTTAATTATTACTTTATATTATTGTTTTTGTAGCATTGATTATATAGGTGGAGAAGTCTCAGATGCAGAAGTGTCCCTCGGCAGTTCAACAAATCTGATTTGATTACATCTCTCCTTATGGATTTTCTGTTTTTGCAGTTTCAAAATCTTCTTTTAGTTCTTATAAATGTATATACCTAATCTAGACCACTTCCATGTGCACTTTCTGTTTCTTCTTTTAAATCTTATCGTCGTCTAGTAATTCTTTCTTCTAGTTTTTAGCCAGTTATCTTCTTTATGCTATTTATTTGGATTCTGTCATTTTGTTGTGCTTTCATTGCCTTATATACTATTTATTGTCTACCATGTATGTAATTTTTAATCTGGCTAATAAAGTGTTCCCAGGATTGCGCGTGTGCTTTTTTAGTTAGTATTTTACATAGTTTCTTTTCTGATTACTTAAATACTTTTCATAAACTACTTGCTTCTCGTCTGCTGCTTGCGGACGCCGTTATCTTCTATTTTCTCAAACCTCTCGTTTTACCTAATGTTTCTGAGGTTGCCTGTTCCATTACTTTTTGTTTGTTTTGAATTGCTATTAGATGGTACCAGGATACATACAAAAGCCTACTCTCCTCGTCCCGTAATTCAATTCGCATCTTCTGAAAAAAAAATAAAAAATTTACTCCAATGTAAAGAAGACTATTTATTGTAAAGTGCTGAAGTTCACACAGTAAATGTACCATACAATACTAAAGAGTAAACTACTATTCAATTGTTTCCTGAAGCACTTTATTGGAATATATTGTCAATCCCTGCCAAAATATGGACAATTGTTTCGATTACATTAAATTCCGTATTTTTTAGCATATCCTGAAACTCAATTATTATGTAAAAGGCAAGTCATAAAGAAAGTTCTAAATGTGACTACTGGAAGTGACACCATGTTAACTATGAGAACCCGATTGAGGCTTAAAATATAGAGACGTGCCCTGTTATTTGTTGCAATAGCAAGAAAAGTAAATTTCCAAAGTAACTAGACGTTTAGGTGCGAAACATGCAATTAGAAGACACACAGACATTTTTAGAACATGAGTATGCTTATTACATAAGACTAGATAGAGCAGATTTAAGCCGTATGTGAAACATAAAAATCCCTAATATCCAAATGATTCGTGTGACACTACTACCGGCAACATGAAAGTCAGTAACTTTTTGGCCTATACCACTTTTATTTTTAAAAATATTGTTGGCACATTCTTTTAGACAATAATGTGTCATCAAAACTTTACTGCTAGGTTTCGTTTCTTCTGAGCAGTCATCAACTTTTCTTTTGAATAGAGCCCTGAGCTTTTTTGTTAATATGTCGATAAAGGATTAATAGGCCAATACAGGATATATCTTATGTTTAGTTTGAAACAATGTTTTGGAAGATAAAATTGGTCAAAGTAAAAAAATGTCGGTCTTGCATGTAACCTAAATATTTAAATTTAATATTTTTTTCCATCAAGGAAAACCTATAACTTTTGCGTTTTCCTTTCCTTATATTTTAATTTGCTAATAGTGTTTAAGTGTTTTGAAAAATCATGGAAGTAATATTATTTTAATGTTTGACTAGTTTTTTGTTTATTTACATATTTCATAGGTTGTCATTAATTTTACAAACCCATGAGAAAAAAATATAATTATTTTTGAAAAAGACCAAGAACTGGTCGAAAACATTTTTTATTTGTTCTGTTAACTTAGGAATGTATGGTATGTGAGAAATTTGTAATTTTTTTGTGGTAGTTTTGCCGTTGCATGTCCTTTATTAAAAAACTTATTTAATCTTTTCTTAAAAAATGATTTAACGAGGTCGGCTGGATATTTGCTTTCTTGAAGGCCTTTTTTTGCTTTCCCCATTGACTCTTTTCTGTATTCTGTGTCTGATAGAAATATAGATCTGTCCGCTAAGTTTGCAATGACTGATTTTTTGTGTAGTGTCATTTCAGGAAAATTGATAACCCCATCTTTTTCAATTTCTATTGTGAATTTTAGTTTTTCGTGATAGTTATTGAAATGGTTTAAGATTGCTTGAGTTTTATTTTTGAGAATTGCCATTATCCAGTCATCCATATATCTGAAAAAGAAAGGTAGGTGAAAATCCCACTTCCCTATTACTTATTTTGTCTGTTCATTGGGTTTTCTCTCCTCAAAATTTTTCCCTGCAACAGATAATTATATAAAAATTCTATACTGTTGCAGGAAAAAATTTAGAGGAGAGAAAACCCAATGAACAGACAAAATAATTCAAGACCTCCTCAACAACCTTTTCGAAATTACTTCCCTATTACTGTTTCCTCTAGGTCTTCCAAGACTAGCTGGTCAATTACATTTGATATTGAGGCACATTTGCGCAACCACTAATTTGTTTATATGTTTTGTTTTCGTAAGTGTGTATTTAGTGGGATGTCAGTGTATTTTCCTAACTTGTTCCAGTTTTTTTTCGACTTGATTTTTGCCAGCCCTTTTGGAATATTGGTGTACAGGGAGATTACATTTAAAAATATTATTATATAATCTTCTGCAATCATTATGTTTTTAATTTTATTCTTGAAGTCCCATGAATCCTAAATGTAATATTATTCGTATTTGTGATGTATAGATTTTAAATATTTTGACAATTTTTCAAATGTAGATTATGTACATGATACAATAGGTCTCAGTGGTATACCAGTTTTGTTTTATTTAGGTAATCCATATATTCGTGGTGCTATGGCATTATTTGTTTTTAAACTTTTTGCTCTATCAGGGGTAACAAATTATTTTTTCTCCCAATCATTAAGTTGTTATTTATTTTTATATAAATATTTGTGGGATCGTTGTTTGGTTCCTTATATGTTGTATTATCTGCAAGGAGTTCGTTTATTTTTGCCTTATATTCGGAGGCATACATAATTACGTTTGATTCGAGTTGTTTTAAAATCATTAGTTGTGGATTTCGTTTTAGAAAATTGTTTGTTTTTTGAAGATTCTTGGCAATTATTTTTTGATATTTAGTAAAATTTTTGTTTGTTAATTTAGTCTTATGATTTTTTTAATATATTACAGCATCTCAATCTTATTTCATTTTTCTCCTCCACTGTAAAGTTAATAATTGTTTGTTCAATATTTGTTATGTAATCAGGGATTCGTATTTCTTCTGGCTTTTGTGTGGGTATTGCAAATGTGGATCCGAAACTAAGCATGTTGAGGACATTGTCGGGTATATCACAATTAGTTTTCTATCCAGTCATTCTTTCTACAAATTTCAGTTTTATTTATATCAATCCGCTTTTGTAAGTTTTGGATCTTTTTGATGTTATTTGCCCTTATCTGTTTGAACATCTATTACTTCATCTTTTATACTTTCTCTGGTTAGGTAATCATCAAATATACCTTGCGGCATTGTAGTCTTCAAACCATTACTAATATTGTCGAAATCTTTTTTGAGTGATATTAACTGCTTACAACTATCCTTTATGAGAAGGTTAAGAGTGTTAATTTTAATTTTTTTAAATATGCTTTCAATAAAATTTTGTTGTAGTGATTTATAATTAAAATTTATGTGTTTTAATTTAAAATTAAGAAAATTTATATTACCAGTTTTACACCTCAAAAGAAAGATTCTTCGCCTTTTTGTTTTGTGGTCACGAATGTTTTAGAGTGAGCATTTTTGCTTCCTTGCTCTGTATATTTTTATGTGGAAAGGAAACGATTGTTTTACCCTTCTAAATGGTTCTTGGTTCTGGGTTTTATATATTTTTTTTATTTAGAAGTCTTAGGTTTTTGGGGCCATTGAAATAATTACCTAGATATTAATTTTTCGTAGTAGTTATTATATTATAGGTACGTTTTGACCAGTTCTTGGTCTTTTTCAAAAACTATTAGATTTTTTTTCCTTGTTTTGTAAAATTAATGACAACCTATGAAATATATAAATAAGCAAAAAAACAGGCAAAAATTAAAACTCTGTTACTTACATGATTTTACAAAACACTTAAACACTAATAACAAATTAAAATTATAAAAAAATATTACATCACTACAACCAAATTTATCTAAGTAAACTTGGAAGTTGTATACGTTTCTTCGTGTCGAAAAAAATTACTCATTTATTTGAAATTTCACATTATAGGTGTTTGATCATATACGATTGAACAAACAATTAATAGCTTTATAATGGGGTAGAAAAATGAAAAAAAAATAAGATGCTCTAATATATTAAAAAATCATAAGAATAAATTAAAAAATACAACTAATGATTTTGAAACCAGATAAGTCGAATAAAACTGTAAAAAAGTATGCCTCCGAAGTTAAGGAAAAAATAAACGAACTCCCTGCAGAAAATATTAGGAACTAAACAAAGATCCCACAAATATTTGTCTAAAAGTAAATTACAACTTAATTAATGAATGAGAGTCACATCTGCCGAAAAGTCGTTATTATACCATCGATCCCTGCAGGGATCAGTTATCAACTACGCGGGTGAATTCCCGGAAACCACCTAAAACATTTAGTGCCCGCGAAAACAAATATATATATATATATATATATATATATATATATATATATATATATGATTTTCTTTGTTGTATTCGATTTACATCCGTCTCTTGGTTTGTGCTCAATCTGTATTCAGATTTCAACTTTTGAAAATGCTAAATGCGATTTTGGCGACACCTCAGGTAAAATGTTCTTTTCAGAGTACAAACCGAGAAACGGATGTACACCGGATACAACAAAGAAAATCACATTGTTCCATCCGTGAAGAGCTACAATCTATATATATATATATATATATATATATATACAAATATATATATATAGTTGATGATTTATTCCGGTGTACATCCGTTCGTCTGTATTCGTTTGAAAAATCACTTGACGTTTCGCCAAAATCATATTTGGTTTTCTCAAAAGATACTATATATATATATATATATATATATATATATATATATATATATATATATATATATATATAAATTAAATAGTTAAAATAGTATACTTTTATATATTGGCTGCTTCCTGATAGCATTCTACAATTTTGTACTTCTATACAGACGTGACTCCCTTTATGGTTTAATATTCAGTTACCTACTGATTCCTGGGGAGTAGGCTGGTTGAGGACCCGAGTTCGATTTAGACTCAGAAACTGTATTTTATTTTTTGTCTCTTGATAGTGGCTCCAAAACAGGAGTCGAAAGGTCTAGTATTTAATAAATTCAGACGCGGTTCTCACCCGGAACCTAGCTTAATTCATAATAATGACCCAAGAAGCCTCTCTGAACATATATATATATATATATATATATATATATACATATATACACATATTCCACTCTTTATACGATACCATACTCTTAATTCAATAAATAAGATTTTACTCAGGTCAGGAGCTCAATTATGATAGGTGTCTATTTGATCTCTGTTCAGTTTGTGACTTAAATGTTTGATTAAGACACGATAAATAAAACAATTGAATTCATAGAGGTTTCTTATGCACCCGTTCCTGGAAATACTTGTATCAGAACAAGTAGCCACTGTTTCAATTAAAAACCAACATTTCAGTTATAAGTTTTAGAGAAAGCTTTATCAAACTCCCCAAAGTTTGTTGATGCAGGGACTCTTTCTCCCGAAATTTCCCATTCCTGCTGATAAAAATTTATCTTGGTTGCTAGTTTCTTTTGCTAAAATTGTACCGATACTCAAATACAAATACATTTCAACGTGGTAACTAGAGAATTTATTTTCGTCTAAAACCAAGGACCTGTAATTAACAAGTTCTTTGTGATCTCAAAAAAGATTATTAATCATTTTGGTTAATGATTTGCGTAATAAAATTGGAAACTGAATAGTGAGATAGTACGTTTTATACAATATTTTTCAAGCTCTCGTGTTATCTGAAAAGCGAAAGTGAAGAGGCAAACAGTGTTTTTGGGTTGAGTGTACTTGCGGCTCGTCTGGAGAAAAATCAATACGTACCACGAGAGAGGAAATTGGGAGTAAGGAGCAATTCCGGAGTTCTCCTGTATCTAATTGTGAAAGACAAATACGACGTTTTCGCACATCCCACCAATTTTAATGTGGAAGTTTATTGGACATTATGCGGTCTTTGTTATATTAAATTTGCATGTAAACTGTGAAGGTGAAATAGAGTTTTGGGTCAGGGGGTTTTATATTGAATGCCTATCTTTACCTCTGCGTTTTATGAATTAAAAGGACTCTATCCGACGACAATAACAAACAAATCGAAAATTTAATTAACAATAGTTATAATAGTGAAAAATATCTGATATTCTGAACAAACAGTTCGTTAAACTGTATAATGTTTTCCGCTAATTTAATAAAAACGGCACAGTTGTATAATATATTTTTTAACATAGTAGATGTCTAAAAAATTTTATTCTCTTGGGCTATTAACCTTTGCGAAAGGAATCTTTCTCGAAACTAATCTTTTCAAAACAAAAACTATCTATCCGAAAATAGGATATCGACATTTCCAGTCCTTTTCTAGAGAGTCAAGGTTACTACGAGAACAATCGAGACTGAATGCGAAGGATTATGCAGGGCTTTCATTCCAAAATGAGTCATCCAAAATAACTTTTAAGATATGTCTAAAAGAAAAAGACAAAAAAGTCCTTAATATATATATACGGGGGGACACTTTTTACACGTATCGGTCACCCTGCAGTTTTAACCCTTAAGCGGGGGTAAATATCACTTCTACAGTTTAGAATAAAAAGGGGTATCATGGGATATTTCCTTCAAAATGTCGCTTTTGTGCCAATCTTTTCACATATCATTTTTTAATATTAGGTTGTTTTTTACAGAGTAATGCGATTTTACAATTTCAAGTTAATATAATTATTATTTACATTGTATTTACATTTATAATATTGTATGAGCGTTAGAATTAACTTGTACTTAAACTAAATGTTCAAAAGTCGCTTAGGGGTTGAAACTGCAGTGTGACCGATACGTGTGAAATGTGTCTCCCCCGTAGAAATAAATTAACGCTTTTTTTGTCTTTTTCTTTTAAATATATTTTAAGAGCTATTTTGGGTGGCTACTTTTGTAATGAAAAGTTCCGTAGATAAGGGAATAGTGGAACAGCTGATTTCGAAGTGTGATATAAGTTGATTTGCAGCGACCTACCGGTTATAACTTTGCTTCTACCTTTGGTTGTCAATGGTTGTACTTTGACATTTCTCTTTTTAACACTAAAAGTAGAACAAAGGCTGATTCGCTAGAATGCAACTTTGTTCTACCAGATAACCTTAAAACCATATGTTAAATTGTTTTGGTTTTGTTTATTTAAAACATATTTCTTTTTTATATGTTTCTTTAGTGCTCCTTAGATGGGTTTTGCAAAACATTTAAAATAGTAAATATATAACCTAAAATGTTATATAAGAATGTGACAGACAATCAAAATTTCAACACCTGCTTCGTGTTATTACTGGTTGAAGATAGTTTAAACAATGACGTAACAAAGGGCTCATTTGTAACGTCATTGTTATTAACCGAGACCGCTAGAATATGTTCAAACTATTTAGTAACAATTATAACCGGTAGATCGCTGCAAATAGGCTATAGTCTAAGAAATTAGGTAGTGAAATTTAGTTGTGAATTTGTGAGTAAATTAAGGTAATATATTTTTGGTATAATTCGATAAGTTCGAACCCTCGGAAGTCGGGATACGTGAACTTAGTTCATTATAACAAGTATGGAGGTTGCAATGGACGAAAGTACCAAGGAAAGTTTCAAAACAAGTGATAGATTAGCAAATAAGATTTTGGAAAAACGGGAATAAAAAATACAAAATCGACAAGAATCTCAAGAAATACGAAATCAAATGCAGAATTGCAGATTAAACTTATAACAGTATAAAATTACTTTTAGCAACATTAAGCTAAACTTGCCAATATTTTCCACTAGTCGTCTTAATAATATTGTAATTCAACTTTATTCGAATATGACATATGTATTTTATTTTTTTTTATTATTTTAATGTGTTCTTGGGAAATAACACCACAATCGAAACAAAAATCTCTATATTCAAGGTAAAACTAAACGCTTCCAGGTCTATTCTGACCTCGTTCTTAATGGCTTTAAACATGTATTGAAAATATAAAATGCAAAATGAAAGTTTGATATATTACATTTAAGTTGACATAAGAAAAAAATGTTGTTTCTAGATATACAGGTGGCACAAAAAATTCTAAAGTTCATGTATTACAGTTAAAAAGCTTTCGAGTTGGAAGAGCTTCAAGGATTTTTCTTTGGAATTTATAAGTGGCGTTCCGAGGTACGACTTTGATATAAGATAGCGCATTTGGCAAAAATGTGATGAAAGAATATTGTTATTATCTTCATTCAAAATAATTAACGCAGACTCTTATTTTTTTCGTTTTGTGTTATGTTGTTCTCTTTTTGAACTGTTAGAAAGTAAAAAAAGAGATATGAAAATGAACCGCAGAATAAAAAGGAGTAACGAAGTTCCCTGGGTGGTAATCTCCAAAATACTCGAACTTGAATATTAAACGCACTACACAAAATACCATTATATATATATATATATATATATATATATATATATATATATATATATATATATATATAAAGTATAGAAGATAGAACAACAACATTAGAGAACATAATGAAAAGAAGTCATAGATGAATTCCAGAAATATATATACTAATGTCTACCGAGAACAACAAGAAAGGTAGTGTAGTAGGAAAACAAAAACTACCATAAGCAGGAGTAGGGGAAAAAGAAGTGTTTATGGGCATGCAACAAGATCAAGAAGATATAAAAATAACGATGAGATCATTTTTGCAGGATTCCTAAAGGGAAGGGTAGGTAACAGAATAAAGGTAACGCTACTGGATATTTCGGAAAGGCGATATTGAACGACAATGGAGAACGTATAACAGAAATTACATACATTTCAACAACCTACGAATCACTAAAGAATCTTATAAACATAAACGAAATTCATATGTATTATTCAACAAACTACCACCTTTAAAGTTACAAAAAGTGTTTACTGAAGTATGGATTGCCGCACAGAACATACTATAGCGGTGCGACAATGGTGGCATAAGTCCCCTGTTGTATGAACAGAGCCTCAGAAAGCTTCGTGGTTTCTGCTTATCTCACAGGATCAGTCAATCACGAATGTCTACTTTGATGTCCTCGCTTGTGCTGATTCCTGCGTAGCCCAAAATATCTGCCTCTTCATGGAACAGGATCCACTTCCTCGTGTTAAGTTTTAGCTGGGCATTATTAATTCTAGAAAATATTTGGCATAGTTTCTTCAGATGATCGTCGAATGTGTAATGCATAACCAGAATGTCGTCGAGGTATATTAAGCATATCGTCCATTTTAACCCGCTCACTATATACTCCGTTAAGCTCTCATGATTATAAATTGAAACAGGCCTCTTACTGGTGGAAAATGCTGCATTTTCTCTGTCGTTTTCATGTAGTCCAACCTGGCAATATCCACTAGTTAAATTTTCTGTAATCCAAGTATATATATATATATATTATATATATATATATATATATATATATATATATATATATATATATATATATATATATACTTCTCAACTTTTACCGGTCGGTCACCTTGCAAGTAGAACAGAGCCACTACAATTGCTTATAGTTGAAGGAATGATAGAGGGTACTGAACGCGAGTAAGGTCACCAAAGCAAACTAGAGCAAACTACAGAGTTGGTCGGTTAAAGAGTGCCTCAAACAAAGTATGAGCTCAGAGAAGAAGAATGTTACAACACCTTTAATATGGTATCAATTAAACAAGCTATCACTATTATACATGATAAATAGCATTATTATAAATGATAAACAGTCTTTGAGGTATCTAAAAATATATTATAAATTTTTATTAATTAATACCCAGACTGGATATCAATTCATATTTTATATACTTTTATAAGCGATTCCATAAGCTAAGAACTTTTATTTATTATGCACTAAATTCACCGCAAAATTGAAATATTAATAATTGTACTGGGTTTAAAGTCTTTTAGAAAAATATCATAAATTGTCCCTATTATTTTTATTTTATATTTCAAAGTAAAAAAAAAATACAGAAATAAGTATTAGTTTTGTATTTTACCTTTGGAGTCTCTACATTCTAACAGAAAATCATTTCACTTGTTAAAACCGAATTACGTATTCATTGAAAATCCAATTAGTAATTTTTCAGGCATTCTCTATCAAGTCGAACGTAGAAACTTTTGGATGATTTCACCAAAAGATTCCGCTTGTAATTACAAAAGCCATTCGAAAATGAAAGCGGAAATTTAATAATGCAAATGGTTTGATATGTATGTAAAGGCACGAGTTCTTTAATGGGAAAAGTTGTCAGGATTGGCCTATCCGTATTCCGCTGGAGTACGGACCCAGGATTAGGATAATCAGACATGTCTCCGATTTTGTTCCACTCCAGTGCTACCAAATATAATTTTTGAGCAATCTATATGCTTATAGAAAAAGTTCGCAGACATTCTCGGGGTAACAGTAGAAATTACGTTTTCGGAGATGTTGTCTGTGCAACTTTCAAAGAAATCACGAACTGCAAATTTACGATATTTGAGGAAGAGATGCAAAACTTATTCGAAATATTTATCGTGAATTATTAATATGACTTGAAGAAGGAATGGAATTTTGGTTATTTGGAACAAGGCCGACATTTCTTGGCAATTTGGCGTCAGTGTTATGCATTTTCCAGTAATTTATGTTGTAGAGTGTAAAACAAATTAACTAATAATTATTAATGTTAATTATTACCGCGGAAATAAATGAAGTTTCCTCTGATATACGACAATGAAATACTTATCAAAACTCACTTGTTAGTCTGTCCCTAACTGTAAAACAGTGAATTTGGTTTATTTATAGGGGATTTTTCTGATTTATGCCAGGCAAATTTGATTATACTTAATTTCCGGTATGGCGTTTTTGAAAAGGTGTAGTTAATAGTATAGAAATATGCAGCTTAACCGTAAAAACACTTACCTGATGTGTAGTGTGTAGAAGTAAGGGCTACACAGCTTTTGGTTTAGGAAGGAGCAAATTAAAAAAATCCTAGAGGGAGCAAATCGGAAGAAAAATTGTCTTAGAGAGAGGGACAAATCAGAAATTTTTTGGTCCAGGTGGGACAAGTCAGCAATTTTATGGGAAGCTTTAATCAGTCACGGAAGGTTTTTTAAGTCCGGGGGATATAAAATGTATTAGAACGCCCTAAATTATAGTCGGAATTCTAATGAGCAGTGTTGCAAGCAATAAGTCATTATTTTTTGTCACATTGCGTAACATTATTTTTCAATTATTTACGATTTATGTTTATACAACAAAATGATGTTGTTAGCGATGTTAGTTAATAGTTCTTGATATTTGCTTTTACGTGTTTGAAAGTTTCTGCCGATTAAACATGAAAAATTATAGTTCATAATGTATTTGTTTTTTGATCGCATTTAGGCAAAGTCGCACCTAGGAACGCCACATAAAATTCTGAAGATCACCTCTTTCAAATTCTTCAAATTTGAAAGGAACTTTATTATTATACTAGCCGTTACCCGCGTATGGAATGCAGAATGCAAAGAGGAATCGCTGATGAAACATATAACCTAACCTAACCTATCCAATATAACAATTTCTTCTAACTTTGTTGAACCAAGTAACATACTATAAATCTACCAACCCCGAATACATTTCACCCAAACTGCAAGTGCTTATGGGCCACAATATATAACAATTTTATTCAACATTTTTTTGGAACCACCTTGTATAATTGTAACTCTGCTTCGCCCTATAGTGCAACCATCCTGTATATGCTACTGTTTAATTGTCACCTAATATAATATTTTTTTAATTACCTAACTATAGCTCTACTCCACCCTATACCTTATATAACAATTATTTCTGACAAGTTTTGAGCCACTTCGTAAACTATAATTTTAACTGGCCTTTATAGGCAACTTTTTCTAACATTGTGTTAAACATAATATCTATACTATTATAAAATTGTAAGTTTGTCTGTTTGTTTGTTTGTTTGTTTGTTTGTTCGGGCATCACGAAAGAACTACTTAACTGATTTTGCTGAATCTTTTTTTATTGCGAAGCCTATAGTTTGACTTAAAATCTGATAGACATTTTATCTCTCTAAATCGAAGCGAAAAAACTTCTACCATGTTCGGTAATTCAATTATTCAATACTGGCATCAGCTTAGCTTTTATTCAAAATTCTGAATGTGCAAATGTAACATGTTTCGATTTAACAAAAATCCACATATATCAAGCGTAATATTACAGGGTGTTCTGTATACAGGAAACTTAGAGCGGAGTAGAATTACATGGATTTAAAAAATCTAAAAAAAAACTTATATTTGGTGTCCTATAAGCAGCTGGAAATATACAATGTGGTGGAAATAAGGGGGAGTGGAATTAGTTATACTGGGTGGTCCAAAAAAGTAATATTGAGTGGGCCATAAACAGTTCCATATACCAAGTGGTTGAAACAGGGTAGAATATTTATACAGTGAATAAAAAAACTTAAAAAAAATGTCTTAGGTAAGCAGTTCTTTGAAATATGTTCATAAGACACTATAGTTATGAAATGGATTAAAGAAATGTTAGAAGCAGTGGTTTATACTGGCTGTTTGATATATAAGAGGTGGTGGAATTATAGTTTATGTTGTAGTTAAAAACTTGTTTTATATCCACAAGTAGTTACATATATAGGAAGGTTGAAATATGTTGCGGAGTATAATAACTGCTATACAGGTGGGTTTAAAAATATTTTAAAGTAATGGTAAGATCTACAAGCTGTTCCATTTACCGGATAGTTGGAATATAGCGTGGGGTGGGATTCTAAGGATACAGGGTCGTACAAAAATTTATATTTGGTGGCAAATAAGTAGTTGTTGAAATATAGGGTGGCTTACAGTTAGAATTATACAGGGTGGGTAAAAAATGCTAGAAAAATTTTGTTATATAGCACTTGCATATATAGAGTACCTGAAGTATGGTGCACAGTAAAGTTATAGTTATACAGTGTCTCAAACAAGGTTAGAAAATGTTGTGAATTGTGGAGAGAAATTATACTTTAATATATCTTGAAAAAATATAAGGATAAAATGTAAAAAGCGTAGTTCATAATAAGGTGCAAAGATATGATAGTTGAAAGATTGGGTGAAGAAGTGTTATTATAATTATTTAAAAAAATGTTATATTGGTTGACCAATAAGCAGAAGCTTATACAGAAATAGTTGTAATACATACAAGATGATTCAAAAATATGTTGAACAAAATTGTTATTTTCGGTGCCCCATAAACAGTTGTGGTTTTGGAAAAATATATTTGGCATTGATGGATTATACAGGGTGATAGAAAAAATGTTATACTGGGTGGCCGATAAGTAGTTGCAAATACAAGGTGGTTGAAATAGCGGGTGGAGTAGATTTATAGTCAAACACGTTGGATATTTTTTTTTGTAGGATAGAACATGAGCTGTTGCATATATGCAATATCTTAAACATGTGATTAGAAGTATTTAAAAATTTTGTATTTGGTTGCCCCTAAGCAGATGCACATATATTGAAATATTTTGTAGAGTAAAATTATGTTTACACAGGGTGGTTCACAAATATGTTATAATGATTGACAAATTGGCAGCGGTGTATACAGCATGGTTTTTATGTAGATGGAAGTAGAGTTAGTTATACAAAGCGGTTAAATTTTTTTTTGAATAAAATTGTTATATAGGGCGGCCAATAAGCAGTTGCAGTTTGGGTGAGGGTTTAAATAAAAGTTGAATATTAGGATGGAAAACTGTGTTTTTATATTTGCGACTCACGAAGGGTTCTAAATCATTTCTGTTAGGATGGATAAAAAAAGTTAAGAAAATGTTATATAGGGTAGACTATAAACAGTTGCATTCTACTATATGGAATATCTGAAATATGGGAAGAAGCAAGATTATAGTTTAAGAGTGTTTGTTTAACACATTGTGAGAAAAAGCTGCGTATAAAGATTGATTAAATTATAGAGCAAAGAGAAATTTTACTTTAAACGTTCGTTCAAAAAATATCAGGAATAATTGTATACAGCGTAGACCATTAGCAGTTGCATAGCTGAAAGATAGGCTAGAGAGGAGTTATAGTCAGGTGTTCAAAAAGTTATATTGGGTGACAAATAAACAGCAGCATACAAGATGGTTGCAGTATAGGATTAAGTAGAGTTACAGTTATTCAAGGTGATTAAAAAAAAATGTCGAATAAAATTGTTATATTAGGTGGCCCATAAGTACTTGCAGTTTGGGTGAAATATATTCGGGATTGGTGGAGTTATGGTTAAGTAGAGTTGTGCAAACAAGTTAAATTTTTTTTGATATAGGATAATCCATATGTTCATAAGTTATTTTTTTTGCGAATGGTTGAACATTCCGTACGCGGGTGAAACCGCGGGTAACGGCTAGTATAATATAATTTTGCTTCGCTCCATATTTCAGATATTTCATGTGGCATGATGCAACCTTTCCTGGTCTACCTTATATATCAATTTTTTTAACATTTTTTAATCCACCCTGTAAATCTATAATTCTACTAAGCCCCAATCTCAACCACCATATTTATACATCTACTTATGGGCCACCCAATATAACATTTTTTGTACCACTCTCTATGACTAAATTCACCAATCCCCAACATATTTCACGCAAACCGCAACTTGATGGCCACCCTAAGTAACAATTTCATTCAATATTTTTAAGAACTGCCTTCTATCGCTATAACTTCCGTCTATATTTAAACTATATACTGCTGCCAACTAGTCACCCATTATAACTTATTGGTCGATCAGTTTTTTAACTATCCTGTATAACTACGCTAAATAACCATTTTTGAGATATTCTATCTGTGCAACTGATTATGAGCTACGCAATTTCACATTATTTTCCATTTGAATCACACTTTGTAACGATAACTTGACTTCGACCCATATTTCAGGTACTCCATATATGCAACAGCGTATGCTCTACCCTATATAACAAAATTCTTCTAACTTTTTTTACCCACACTGTATAAATATTATTTTACTCCACGCTATATTTCCACAACCTTTTATATGCAACTACTTATGGGCCACCCAATATAAAATTTTGTCACCACCCTATATACTTATAATTCTAGTCCCACTATATTTCATCTAGCCGGTATATGAAACACCTTGTGGATCATAACATTCCTTTATAATATTTTTTAAACCTTCCTGTATAGCTGTATTCATACTCTATTTCAACCATCTTATAATATGCTGCTTGAAATACTTGTGGATATAAAACACTTGTTTAACCACCCTATAAACTATAATTTCACTGGAATTTATATTTCATCCACCCAGTATAAATAACTTCTTCTAACATTTGTTTCAACCCATCTCATCACTTTGATAATACCTCAAGAAAATTCAAATATCCTAACTGCTTACATAACATACATTTTATCCGCCCTGCATAAATATAATTCTATTTTATCCTTATTTCACCCACATTGTATATGCAACTACTTATGACCCTAACAATATAACATTTTGTTATCCACCCTGCATAAATATATTAAAGTCCACCCGTTTTTCAACTACCTGGTATATACAACTGTTTATGGCCCACTCAATTTATCTTTTACGAATCACCCAGTATAACTTTCCCCTTATTTCAACCACATTGTATATATGCAGCTACTTATTACTTAGCTAATATACCTTTTTTAAAAATTTCCTAAATAAATGTAATTGTACTCCGCTCTAAGTTTTACCTATCATATATATGTATCATACTGTAAAATTACACTTGATATATCAGTTGTTTTTTTTTAAGCGAAACCTGTTACATTCACATATTACGAATTTAGAATAAAAGCTAAAATGATGCAAGTACCCAATATTTGGTGCATGCGGTGGAATTAATTGACTAATTGTGTATTACCGAACATGGTACATGGTAATAGTTTTTCCCTTATATGTACCGTTTCTGTTACCGAAAGAACGAACGAACCAACACACCAACAAACAAACAAACAAACAAACGAACGAACGAACCAAAAAACAAACAAGCAAACAAACAAACAAACAAACAAAGAAACAAACAAACAAACAAACAATACCAATTTTATAAGAGTATATAGATATAGATGATCTCTAGAAGTTTCTGTGCTACCCTGTATATTACCAAATTAAATTTTCTTAGATACATAATAAGTCAAATAATAGATATTGTCAAACATTTTAATTATACATTTTAGAATTGTGCCTTTTTTATAGTTTCTTTGCCATTGACAGCGGCGTCTGACCTAGATTTGAAACGTTTGGAGATTTCGTGACGTGTGGTGTAATACTCCAGAAAGTGTTTAAACATGGTATATTATTTTAATAGCAAAAATTTGTTGTTTAAAATATAGTACCTAGGTGACCGAGCTTCACTCGTAAATTCAAGGTTTTACCATAAACGTACATATATCCAAATAATCGGAGATTTGCTATGTAAACTAATTTTAACTCCCCTAACATATTTTTTTTTCTTACATTTCTTATTTATATGGTGTTACTACAATTCAACTCCCCTCCTATATTTCATCCACCCTATATGTGCAACTTCTTATGAAAAACCCATCCAAACATTTTTTTCTAACATTTTTTTAATCACGCTACAATTCCACTCGATTCCATATTCCAATAACCCTATATATGCGACCGCTTTTGGCCATTCTTTCATTTATATTGTAACATTTTTGTGGAACAGTTTGTATAACTATAATTCCGCTCCACCCTATATATGCAACTTTTTACAGGTTACCTAATATATCATATTTTAAATCACACTGGATAACTATAATTTCACACCACCAGATGTTTTAACGACCCTGTATATGCATTTGTTTATGGCCACTTAATGTAATTATATTTGAACCACCATGTATAATTATAATTCCAGTACATCCTATATTGCAACCATCCTATAAATGCGAATGTTAATAAGTTACCCCATGCGTAAAACATTCTATTAACAATTTTTTTGCGACCTGCATAACAATACTTTTACTCCGCCCTGTATGTCAGCTATCATTAATTTCCAACTGCTTATGGGGTACCCTACACAATTATTTTTTCTCGCTTTTTTCTAGCCAGACTATAATTCCATTTGACGCTATATTTTAACCATCCTGCATAGCAACTCTTATGGACCATCTAACATATTTTGTTAGACCCTGTATAATTATAATTTTACACCACCAATTCACATTATATGCATCAAATTAACATAAGAAATCATGAGATATTACTCATCCAAAAATTGCCAACCATCCCAATTTTTCACCTTGAAAACTTGAAATGCCTAGCTATAAAAATGTAATGCTAAGAAAATATGACGGAAGCATAAAATAGTTACATGTTCGAATATACAAATACAATAATATAATTCCAGTACATCCTATATTGCAACCACCCTGTAAATGAAAATGCTAATAAGCTACCCTATAGGTATAACATTCTATTAACATTTTTTTAGCGACCCTGCATGGCAATACTTTTACTCCGCCCTGTAAGTCAGCTATCATTAATTTCTAACTGCTTATGGGGTACCCTATAAAATTATTTTTTCTCGTTTTTTTTTTTCTAACTATACTATAATTCCATTTGAGGCTATATTTTAACCATGTCCTGCATAGCAACTCTTATGGATCATCTAACATATTTTGAAAGAACCTGTATAATTATAATCTTACACCACCAATTCATATTAAATGCGAAATCATGAGATCTTACTCATCCAAAAATTGTCTACCGTGCTAATTTTTTCACCTTGAAAACTTGAATTGTCTAGGTATAAAAATATAATGCTAGGAAAGTATGACGGAGGCATAAAATAGTTACATGTTCGGAACATACAAACACATTTTTATTGAAAGAGTGTTTAAAAAAAGTTTCATTATCAAATAGGTCACCAAATCACCCTGTATTAACCCTTTCGCTACTCTTGACGTATATATTCGCCATGCGCTAGACTACTCTTAACGTATAATTACGCATGCTAAAATTAATTGGTTTTGTTTACTGTAGACGAATAAAATCCTTCGATTTGTGTTTGTTTGTATTATGAAATGTACACGGAACGCAACGGGCCTATGCGGCATGCTTCAAGATTGTCCGAAACTGGCGGGGACATACCTATGTACTTATTTGTTCTGTCTACGAATGTTTACTGTCGTGAAGGATTTATTTGAATCTTTCTTTCGTTTCTAACAAAACCGACATTGAATTGGACGAAGACAGGTGTTTGGAATACACCTTTGAAGAAGAACATGAAGAAGAAAAAATAACAACCAGTACAACAGCCCCACTCAGAACAATTCACAAATGGACTACTAAGGCATTTATTCCCAAGACTCATAAGTTTGGCCTCAAACTCCGGCTGTAAAATCCAAGGTAATAATGATAATATTCCTCTGAAATATTTCGAGTTTTTATCCTCAGAAGAGATTATGGAAGAAATAGTAATTCAGACAAATCAATATTTTGAGTATCTGAGTAAACATGAGTCTTCTACTAGAGACCTTCTTCAGTGGAAACCAGTAGAATATAAGGAACTGTACTGTTTCTTTGCTCTTATATTATTAATGCCACATGTAAAAAAAAACAAGCTAAACAGTTATTGGTCTACCGATGAATTTATAAGCACCATAATTTTTAGTAGGCTTATGAAAAGGGCCAGATTTTTACTTATCAGTAAACTGCTTTGCAAAAAATAAGGATAATTGTTGATCACCTAAAAAATAAATTCAAAGAAGCGTTCTACCCCTACAAAGATGTTTATATTGACGAAAGTTTGTTTCTTTTTAGCGGAGTTTTTTTCGACAATACATATCATCTAAGAGGCACAGATTTGGCATAAAATTTTTTTTGCTTTGCGACTGTGAAACTAGTTATATACTTGATTTTTTAACATTTATACGGGTGCATCAACTGACTTGAAAGAATTTGAAGGAGCTGATTTAAGTAAATCTGGAAACATAGTTATGCCTTTACTTGAGCCATATCTAAACCGAGGGCATACTTTATTACTTGATAATTGGTCCCAATTTATTTGAATGTTTGTATTGAAATAAAACCACTGCTTGTGGTACTGTAAAGAAGAATCGGAAACACATGCCAAAATTTTCAGAAAAATGAGAACAGTCAGAGTTTACCCATAAATCAACAGATACTCTTTTAGCTGTAAAGTATAAAGATAAAAGGGAGGTCCATATGCTAACCTCATATCATATTCCTAATGCAACAGAGACAGGGAAGAAGGATCGGAGCACGGAAAGAGTGATCATGAAACCAACTTGTATTGTAGAATTCAATGAAAAAATGGGTGCCGTTGATAAATCAGATATGTTGTTGTCATCCACAGAGTGCGTAAGCAAATCAATGAAATGGTACAAAAAAGTCATTTACAAATCATCAAAGAAATAATAATGAAATATCATACACCTATTTCTACATGGTCAGTAGGAAGAAGAGTTCTACATGAAAATGTTGAATTTTGTTTACAAGAGAGACATTTTCTCAAATACATTCCGTCCACAAGCCAAAAGAGAAATGCAACGAAACGGTGCTTTGTTTGTTCCAAACACAATAGACGACGTAAAACTAGATACATCTGCGGTTCCTGTAGTGATATACATCTCTGCCTTATCCCGTGTTTTGTAACATATCATACCAAAAAAAATTTTACAGTGCGCCCTTAGTGAGTGTATTTTTATTAGATACCCAGAATTTTATTTTCGTTTGTTTTGTTGTCCAAAACGTACATATAAAAGAATTTTATTTATTATGTTTCTCGTTTATCGTGAAATTTAAAAAAAATATATTAAAAAATCAATTACAAATAAAAAATATACAATATATTATGTATAAGTAAACCGGATCAGGCTCCTCTTGACGTATATATTCTAAGCAGCAAAACAATTCGTTCCTCAGCGACCGCGCCGAGCGAGGTCCCCGTAGCGAAAGGGTTAAAAGATTTTTTTGAACGGGAGTCACTCTTACGTAGGTTACCAAATTACCCTGTATTGAACGCATTGAAATTACAAAGCAGCCGCCTTGATTCTCAAACTATCAATAAATTTTTTAATAATTTAATTTCTCTGTAAAACGATTTTTCCCAAAAATGAGACCCTCGCCATTCGATTTCTGTTCCTCGAAACTTCCAAATGGCAAAGTTTCATCAAAATCGTTAGAGCCGTTTTCCAGAACTCAATTACATATACAAGCTGTCGCCCAGTTGTCGAAATTCGAACAATTGCGTCAATATCTCTGGCAGGTTAAGTAACCTGAAAATTTTATCTTGACATTCTATCCTAGGACTTTAAGGAGAACAGCAATTACACGGAACGGGTTCAGATTCGGAACCTCTGTGTGATAGTTTCCTCGAAAATCCTAGATGTCGGTCTTACATCTCGCTTCTACAAATAAGTAAGGAAATTCAAGATTTTTTTTCAGATATAATTCATAGGACGCTGTGTTCAAATTCTTAATTTAATATGACAACAATTCAACCGCTAATGGGCTAGACTATTATTTACTTATTTTTTCTAACCTCCCTGTATAGCAATCAATTCTCTAACATTTATTAAAATCCTCATTGTAATAATCCCATCTCATTATATATTTCCACCACCCTGAATATGCAACTGCTCAAGGACCACAAATAATATTTTTTAACATTTTTAAACCACCCGGTAAACCATTCTGTATATGCCACTGCCTATGAGCCACCGTATTTACTCTTTTTGTTTATGAAATTTTTAACTAATTTCTGTAACTATAATTCTACTCCGACCTATATTTCAATTATCATATATATGGAACTCTTCGTGGGCTACTCTATAAATCAATTCATTTTCTAACATTTTTTATCATCATCCTGTATATCTGTAATTCCTCTCACCCTATATTTCATCTTCCCTACATATACAACTGCTTATGGGTTACGAAATGTTGCATTTCCGTTTCCGCCACCCTGTATATGCATCTCTGTATAACATTTTTTGCACCACCCTGTATAACTGTAATTCTACTGCACCTTCTATTCCAAGAACCCTGTAAATTCAACCGCTAATGGGCTTCCCTATATAATTATTTTATTAGTTATAATTGCACTTTACACTATATTTTAAACACCCTATATATGCAACTGCTTATATGCAACCCACGAAAAAAATGATTTCTAACATATCTGGAATCGCTCTTTATAATTATAAATTCAACGATTACTTTACCACTAAACAATAACAACGCTAGCATGCCACTTTCAGAAGTACATGCTCTAAGTATATAACAGCATTGGCGGCGGCACATTCAGTTGTTTGGCGTTGACAATATGGACGTAAATAATGAATTTTTATTATATTTTATTTAATGAATGAACCAATATTATAATTTAAAATTAGCATTCTGCACTGAAGTCGTCAGTAGCTACTAAACAAAACAAAAATTAAGAAAATCGGTTTAGAGACAGAGGAGAAAATGGTACCTAATCTTTTGTCTTTGCCTATATATATATATATATATATATATATATATATATATATATATATATATATATATATATATATATTTATATGTTTTTAAGTTTTCGCGGGCACTAAATGTTTTAGGTGGTTTCCGGGAATTCATCCGCGTAGTTGATAACTGATCCCTGCCGGGATCTATATTAAAATGACGACGTTTCGGCAGAGTCACATCTGCCATCTTATTCGAGTATTCGAGTAACTAGAAGCGAAAGCAGAAGGCTACGAGAATTATGCGAACCGACCTGAAGAGGGCAGATGTGACTCTGCCGAAACGTTGTCATTTTACCATCGATCCCGGCAGGGATCGATTATCAACTACGCGGATGAATTCCCGGAAACCACCTAAAACTTATGAAGAATTATTTCACTAATAAATATTTACTCCCTCCGAGCAAAATGATTTATACAGAAAAGAACATTTGAGCCATAGTACCTTTTCTACTTTTTTGTACATATAAACTTACCTTTGTTTGCGTAATTCTTATTGTAATAATTTTTTTGACCATACGTAGGGCTCAAAAACAACCAATTTTGACTCATATATGTTTGAGTTCAAAGCAGTTATTATAGTTTACTAACTTGCTTGATCATATATACAGATTATTAACTATTTTCAATGTTCAGTGATTGTTTTTTTCACACAATTTAGTACTTATTAATTATAGGCAAATTGTATTTTAATTAACTAGTTATATATTTAGGCCATGTTATTTATTTGTTCAAGTTTATGTTACATGTATAAACTGTCTAGTATTTTAGTTTTACTTATATGTTATTTACTGGCAATTTCTTTCCATTTTTACACAGGTGCATGATTGCTTCATTCAATAAAATTATAAGTAGTAACCTAGTATTTGTAGCGCTTGTTAAATGCCAATACTAAATTAATTATTTTGCTTCCTAACTGTACTTATTTCACTTTATTTCAACCACGCACTTGTGTAATTAGTAGAATATAGTTTCGGCTCACTCATATATTTAGGAACTACTTAAGATCAGATCATGCGGAAAAATATTTACCCGACTTTTAAATCGGCACAAAGGAACACCCATACACTGCATAATGTATCACATGAAAATTTGTCTCCTGATGACACGAATATAGCCGTTCCAAAGCCGTTTGTGAAAGCAAGAGAGAAAGAAAAAATTAGAACAACCTTGGATATCGACTGGAACATATTCAAGGCGAACATAGCAGCGGATGAGGTACTTGAATTAAGGATGTTGCAACGTACAAGGAATTTGAACCAAGGATATGGAAGTCTTCAAAGAATTATCAACAAATAACAATATTCCAGTCCTTAGTGAAATAAAAAAGAAAGGAGAAAGAAACGAAATAAAAGGATTTCTTGTACGTTTCTATAGCGGACTCTTGAAATAAAAACGCGCAAAAGCTGGAGTCTCCATAGCTATCAAGAAAACACATTTACAATATGTTAAAAATCGATTTGCCGTAAACGAAAGGATAATCACAATGGAATTAAAAATACGAGGACGAGAGTTGGTAATAGGGGGTATATACACTCCAACTGATGACGCAACTTTAGATATAAAGGAGATTTTTTTTATAATGAAAGAAAACAGAATTTAATTTAGTTTTTATATCACTTTTTATTTTCACTTTACTGTGACTAGTTTCGGCAAGAGGCTATGCCATTCTCAAACAAGAGCGAACTGAGTTAAATTCTGTTTTCTTTCATTATGAATATGATCGAGTATCACAAAGTAACGGCTTCCGCAATCAAGAAATTTTTTAAGAACTAGGTGAAATAATAAGCACTTTTGGGAGTCGCAGGAATATATTCCTACTAGGTGATTTTAATGGGCGTATTGGAAAGACAACGGCACACGTCTGTTATATTAGCAATATTCCTTAAAAATTAAAAATGGGTATTTTCAACACCAAGAAATCCACCAATATACGTGGGAAGAGAGAACAAAGGGTTTGAAATCTATTATTGAATACTGTTAACCAGATACTAATCACAAACAAAAATAATTGACGTCATTGTGAAAAGAGGAGTAATATACAGATCAGACCATTATTTACTTAAAACTGTAGTTCTTATAAAACACAAAATTTTTAAACAAAAAGAGGGAAAAACAAAAGCTGATTCAAAAGCAAGGCCAGATATTCAACTTAGACAGTTTTTATGACGATTCCACAGTTTTTTTATACAAAGTTAGATTTACCGAATAGATAAAAAAATAAACTACAGGATCACCAGAAGAAATATACAATACCTACATGAAGCGGCAGAAGAAGATGTAAGAAGAAAATCACAACCAGAAACAAACAATAAGTACTGGTGGAACAAGGAATTAGAAAACGAAAAGAAAGAACTGTGTAATAGATGGTTAGGTACTAAAGACCCAGAAGATAGACAAATGTACAGAAGAAACTACTATCTGCTCAAAAAATAAGTCTGGAAAACCAAAAACGAATACTGGGAAGCGAAATGTTCTGATATCAACAGCCAATTAGGGAGCAACTTGAAAAACTATAAGAACATTGAAAATAAATAATAATATGGTCAAGTGCGAGTTGGACTCGCATACTAAGGGTTCCGTATCACCTTCTAATATTCCACTTTCAGACAAGCAGGGAATGAGTGCACTTTCTTATATTTACCCTAATATCTTTTAAAGGAAGCGTTTTAAATTTATAAAAAATATACACTTTGATTTTCCACACATAGACTTTTTAATTTATCTGCTTCAGGATTCGCTTGATTTTTATCAGAATACATATGTATTTAATTTTCTAATTTGACCTCCAAAAATTAACATTAGAGTTATATTTTACTAATAAACTTTCAGGGAAGCCTTTTATAATCGACTGACTGAATTTTGAGGCTCTGTAGATTGGAAGATAAAGGGCTAAATATGTCAAGATTTAAATTATAAATTATTAAATCTGTTATTCAAAATATTAAAAAAAAAACAAATAAAATATATTTTTCAAAATTTAAATATTGTAATTTCTAAAGTGGGAATTAAGTCGATGTTTAATATTGTTATTAATATCTTTAAAAAAATGATTTAAAAATATGATATATTTGTAAATCACATAATGAGCCTTTTATCTGATATATTACATGATGCGTTTGAAAATTGAATTTTTATTTTCCACTTAATTGTATAAATTTTCCCAAAAATTACTATGGGGGTTTTCTAATAATTTTTCTTATAAATTTCAAGTGAGCCCCAGTACCCCTAATTATTTTTAAAATTTTAGCATGGTTTCGGAAATAAAGCGAGAAATTAAATTTTTTTATATCTTTATGTTAATATCTTGTAAACAATTAATTTTAAAAATATGACAAATATATATTTGTATTCCTCATAATGAGCCCTTTCAATTGATCTTTTGCATGATGCGTTAAAAATATTTTTTTTATTTACCGTTTTATTCTATAATTTGGTCCCCAATATTAATATTAGGGATTTCTTCATATTTTTCCTGTAAACAAAAAAATAGCTCTTATAGTTTGGGGAATAACGGGGGGAATGGGTAATTTTTTTTAAATATTTTTATAATATATTTTAAAATATTCATTTAAAAAAAATTAAAAAAAAAATGTATTTGTATTCATCATAATGAGACCTGTGATTTGATATATTACATGATGTGTTAGAAACAATTATAATTTTTTATTTTCTATTTAATTCTACAATTTGCCCACCAAAATGTATATTAGGGGTTTCTCCTTATTTTTCCAGTAAAGTTCAGGTGAGGGGCTATACCTTTATTTTATTCAAAAGTTTCCAGCTTATGGTTTCGGACATAAGGGGGGGGGGCTGGGTAAAATTTTTTTATAGCAAAAGACTTGTTTCCAACCAAATTCCGACTGCGGTCTCCTGAAGGTCAATATTTTGTGTTGCACTTGTCGAAAATCAAATATTGTATATGTTAGGGTAAATACACTCTTGGGAAATTTAATGTATGTGTACATTTCCCGACAAATGTGTATTCTGATGTTTATGTTTTAAGAAAAGTTGGAATACAAATAAATCATGTTGTTGCAGTAAAAAATATTTATTTAAATAAACATAATACAAAAGGCTTTAACGAAAATTATTTTAATTAAAAAATTTAAATGACAAACAAAACATACTTTTCATTGCATATTATATAGTATGTCGTAGGTTATGATCACAATATTCATAAATACAATGCTCGTCCTAGTTTTTCAGGACCAATACGAAGGGAATCAAACAAATAATAATAATTGCATACTTTTCTTTATTATAACAGTTAAATGTTATAAAACTATAAAGAAACATATTGAAATTTCATAATGAAAAAAGTTTTATTTGTTTGAGCAAGAATTGCTATTCTGGCACTTGGAATTACATAACATTCCAGCAATTTTACAACTGCATTTTTTGAGGAACATGTTGCTTTACAGGTGCATCCTTTAAATCCTTGTCCACCAGTAAGGAACTGAATTCCTATAATTTGACATAAACTTTTGTTCGGAAATGACGAATTCATGCCTAGAATAACGGTACCACTCGTACCACTCCAAGTGCGCATCCGCACCACATTACTAGCACTTGCGATTTCGTATTTTGTATGCTCACATTGACCAGAACAACATGGTCATTATGAATTCAATGTACATTTCCCTTATTTGAAATTGTAAATGTTAGTTGAATGCACATTACCCAAACGAGGAGGCAAATGTGCACATTTATCGGAAAATGTCTACATTTGCCGCAATATCTACTTTTACAGTAACATATACAAGGTATGAAATAAATACCACAGGTGGTCAGTAAATGTGTGGAGCGGAACAATGGGTCGCTATTTAATGTCTCTATTTCTTTTATGAAAATTTAAATTGATTAACATTTTTGGACTTCCTAATCAGTGAATTTCCAATTCTTTTACAAAATAGTCAATTAAACAAAAGACAAAAAATGTGGGTACAAATGGATGGGGTTTCCGCACATTTTCATCGTGAGGTACGATATTTTCTAAATGTCGAAATTGTTGGATTGGAAGAAATGGTTTTCAGAATTGACATCCACTATCCCCTCACTTAACCTCAGCGGATTTCTTTTTATGGGGATATGTAAAAGAAATTGTCTATAACACGCCTCCAACAACACTGGAGGATATGAAGGACAGCATTAGAGTCAGGCGGACGATATATCGAACATTTATTATGAGCCCATATTATTGTTTTAAACCCACCATTAGTTCATGAATTACACAGCAGCTATAGTTAATAAAATGTTTTGGTCTCAATCCTCTCATTTTTTGTTTTATGAATGATAGTTGTGGCATATTTTTCAATGTTTAAGTACTTATTAGGAAATAACACCACAAGTCACGAAAGTTGCTGTATATTCCAAATGTTTCGGGGTCTAGGTCGATGTGAAGAAACTACATATGCATAAAAAAGGCACAATTCAGTTAGAAAGAATTTTTGAAAATGACAGATAAAATTTTGGTGAAACGTCAATCAAGAATTCAGCCGAATTTAATAGAAGCAATTCTTCAGGAGATGGCAGGAAAAATCGAACTGCATTAAGAAATAGAAGATCATTATAATAAAGGAGTTTGTTCCAGGGGCATATGAGACGGTAAAGAAGTTACAGTAAACACCGATGGCTATAACATGTTTGGTGACGATGCAATAGATAAATTGGTCAGGATCGCAATGGGGTGTACAAGTAGTGAAGAATAGAGTATTTAGTAAGCTCGAGGCGTTTGGGTTTTTTGGATATGCAGTTTGGGTTCCGAAAAACGAGACACAACAAGAACGCCATAATGCACGTGTTGAATCTCTCAAGGGAGCCTACATCATATACTACTGGGTGGTTATTATTTCGGTGGGTGTAAAAAGTTAGTTAATACCTTCTTCATATTAAAACAATAGGTACCATATTAACAGGAAAGTTGTGGTGGGATAAGACACATGGCACATTATTTGACCCCACACTCTGGAATCATGGGTAGGATCCTGTGCCCAATCTAGAGCTTCCAGAGGGGCATGCTACCGTGGCTTATGAGAACAACCTGATAGTAATTGTAGGAGCTGCGGTAGGGGTATATGGCGATTATAGATTGTTGGACTTCTCTAAACAGAAGAAGGTTGCGGCAATTCTCAACAGCCCAATGAAGAGAAAAAGAGTAAAATTTTGCTGGGGTGCAGACGACAAATTTAGTTAAGCTCATGCAATATCCTAGACGACCAGTGGATTTGTAAGCTGAATGTTGGTAGGGTCTCATGGCTGGTATTGGAAGTCGCACACGGGTAGTGAGGAGGTACTGGCAATCGAACGGTAGTGTAGTAGTGTCTCTATCTGTGAGAGGGAAGGAATAAAGTGTAGATGGTAGTGCGTGAATGCAAGTTGGTTGATTTGTGTCGACCCGCGAGCTACACATAGAGCATAAACGTTGTTGACCCTAACCGCATGTCAATTTCGTAACTGTACGTGCTCTAAAAGGCATGTCATATTAGTCAGTGTTCATATTCATTCCAAAAAATTTTATTTGTATGTTACTAATTAATGCAGTTTACCTAACAATTTTGTTGTTGGAAATTGATATAAACTTGCTCCATGTGGATAAACTTTTAAAAGAATACTGAATCAATAAAAATCCGAACTCGAAAACAAATTGTAATATCAGTATTCACAGCATAATTTGTGAGTCTGATTTGTTCACGGGACAGACAAGTTGAGCTTTAGATAACAGGAGTAGTAGTTTCACTGAGAGTAATGACGACAAGATTTCGGTTCCCCAAAAACGCAAAGAAGGAAGGAACATCAAGCCATCAACTTGGAACATGTAAAGAGAATTCAGAAGATGGGAACCTGTTAACGAAGAAATTTATAATTCCCAACAGCAACCTTATAAGTAAGGCCAGTATGTTTTGTCAATATAAAGTTCATAAGTGTATCCTCCAAAATTAAATTAAATTTGCAACGTTATCGAAATAAAAATGTTCTTAATTTTTTCGTTACTTAATAAAATTGTAAATCTTTCGAACAAAATTATTTTCCATATGACGTCATTTAATATTTCCCTTATATTTAATTTTCTGTACAAAATATCGTCTGAAGTTTCATCGCAATTTTAGCATTATAATTATATGTATATGCGAGCACTCGCGGAAGTTACACGGGCGGCATATCTTAAAAGAAACTAAATTTCTTTAAAGTATACATTACATAGATGTATCCCTGTCGACTTTGATCTTTTGCAAGAGCTATCATGGAATCTCGGTACGTTTAGCAACTGAAATTAATGAATTTTTAAATATTTAAAAAGTAAACTTGTATGAGGACGTCAAAAGAATATTTAATGCGACTTTTGCGGCTTGTTATGTACCTCTTCAATGACATCTCGCCCTTCGTGTCGAAAGAATGTAACTGCTTTGAAATTATATGAATGTAAACGGAACACAAATGGTAGTCGTTCAATGGATGCTTTCATGATGTACAGTAAAACTGAGTAAAATATTCTGCTAATGAGAAGACCTACAATTTCCCAGAAAAATTTAGTATAGCAGGTTTTTTTTATAAACGCAGCTTTTAGCAACGGGATAAAAAGGGTAAGCTTTTGGGGCTTCGGATGATATGAATGAATCTCTTAGTTAGGTTTTAGTTCAATATCAGGAAGGTACAAGTAATTATTTTGTCTGTTCATTGGGTTTTCTCTCCTTAAGTTTTTTTCCTGCAACAGATAAATATTTGAAAATTGTATATGGAGAACAAAGTATAGTAAGGCAATTTCGTAAAATTTCCCGTGATACTGGCTGTCTGTACAGAAATTCTTCCTCACAATTATTCGTAGAGAAAATGTGTATAAGTGATGTATTGTATATTGTGTCATACTTATATATGTTTGGAGACGTTTTAACTCCTACTCTGCAGTCGTTGTCAATACATTAGGATTGTATTTCGAGGTTTCTCTAAAAAAAATTAGTTTCATATTGATTTTGTTGTTTGTCACAAATTTGACAGTCACAATTTGTTGGTTGGCGATCACTTGATACTGAGCGTACCGTTTTTCTGCTGTGTTAGAAATAGATTTCTCCAGTCGAAATGAAGGTCGATTGAAGGTGCACCGATTTCCATGTTGTTTCTTTAAGTTTTCTCTTTTTCTTCAAATCTTTGTTTTATGCCATATACAATTTTCAGATACTTATCTGTTGCAGGAAAAAAACTTGATAGAGAATGTACAGGTTATCGAACCTGCTATTTGCCTAAAATATGTATAGATTACGAATCTTTATGTATGCTGGAAGTTAGCGTTAGCTTCATTATTTTCAATAGACGTGCTGGATTATTGTCTCGTATAAAGAGATACGAAGTGGAACTGTTCAGTTATGCAAATACAATAATACATAACTTGATTCTTGAAAATACAACGATACATTTAAATGGACAACATTAATATATAGTTTCGAAAAAAAAATAAATGAAATTGTTATCTATTATATCCATTCTATTTAAAATTTTATCTACTTCAGGAAAACGTAAGAGTTCTAAATATGTCTGTATATATGTTCTTGATATTTATTCAGCAACCACTTAAACACGACCTAACTGATTTAGATAGGATAAACTGTATTCTATTAATTATTATCTCGAAATGGTCCCAGATATTTTTAGTTATTTAGCAAAACATGTTAAGCTGGTGCATCCGACGAATTAAATTTATTTATTCGAATTCCAAAATGAGATTAATTGGAAATAGGAAGAAAATGCATGAACATAATTTTAATTAACGCACCTCAAAAAGGGTGGAAGATCTTAATTTGTTTGTATATTAATTTCAGTTTTATACAAATTTTGTAATAAAAAATTATGCTGAAAATTCTTAAGAAAAAAATTAATTAGGATTGAAATCTACATCCAAGTAGGTGTATAATTAAATGAATTTACTATGAAAAATCTAGTTTTGATATTTGTTACAAATTCGGAATTCGAAATAGCTTACTTAATCTTTCATGGAAACATTTATTGCTAGGTGAGTATAATAGCGGAAAACTATCAAGTGATCGAAAAGTCAGTTCACCTATTTGCATACAGAAAGACTAATTGATCATATCGTAGAGATTTTTGTGTCTCAGGACATCTGTGAAGAGAACGCTCAGCCCCTGCTATATTGTGTTGCCATGAGAAATTTCAAATACCTACTTATCTCTTACAGAAAATAAGTAATGAGAGAAAGTCCCAACGCGCAGATAAACTGTATCAAAGTTATTGATTGGTTTATCAGAAGTGTACTCCGAAATTGCCACATATCTGGGTGGATCCTTCGCCCATGGTTTCTGAATGGTTGTTGAAGATTTATACTATATGCTTGGAAATAGGTCTATCGGCTGTAATAGTTCACCTGCGTAGGCTTGAGCCAACCCCAAGAAATTGTAGCCAATGTACTAGAAGTAAAACGCCCCATATGACATTCCCTTAACCAACAATAATATTTCGTTAACAAAGTTGAAAGATGTCTGCCTGAGGAAACTCGCCTCATATTGACGGCACTTAGTAAAGTACAATTACGATACTCCAGGTTTACTTTCTGTGTATATACTGTCACAAGTACTTTACCCTGCATAACTACACCTCTTATACATGTTAGGCGTAAATATCATGCACGTGTAAGATACAAAGTATCATATTTCGCTGACCAGTTTCCTGCTTCACTATGTAAACTTGGGAACGCATCGACTTGACCGTTCTTTTGATTAGTCAGCTTTCTTAATGTTATAAATCAGAGCGACGCGGCCCCACGGTCGTCATTTATCGTTAGTATACTTGTACCATTTAGTTAGTTCATTTTTAATTTTCAATTTAATGTTTTATTCAAAGTTTTAATTTTTATATTTCAATAAATAATTTTTTTAAAGGTCAAAAGTGATTTACAAGATATAAAATACATATATTCTATATAATAACATCACTTATAATTGTATATTACCACAGATACTTCCCTCTGTTTATAAACAACCTCTACTTTAATTATTTATTTAATTAACCTTTTACTGCTGCATATACTTCGTTTTGTATATTTAGATATTATTTGCAATAATTGATGACTTGCATTAAAAGCTAAGCACATTGTTATAACAATTGTTCGTTGCCAAAACTTATCCTCCGAATAAACGCAAGAGTTGAATTTTGTAGATATCAAACTTTTTAAAATCAAGATGTTTTACTGAAATTTCTTGAGAATTTGTGAGAAAATGAAAACAATTATGTTTGGTATGAGAAATGTTGAAACCTCGGAGTTCTCATCACTATATCCATAATTGTAATTTGGTGGCATCTGCCAAGGGCGTAAAATAAATTGTAAATATTATTATCTTTTCCCATGTGTACTTGCTGTATAAGTTGGAAGGAAATATTACGTCTCGACAAGCACTGTTTTAGGAAACGTCAGAGATGTCAAATTGTTTTCTAAGCCTTCTGTTCTTCAAAAACGCCACGCCAATAAACATATATGTATTTTTTTATATCTTCTTTTATTAAAATGTTCTTTAGTCATTAAATATCAGGAAACAGTTTTCCATTGTATAACAAAAATTTGCAAAACAATTTATAATTAGCTGACATGCCTAGCATAGTCTTCCCAAGACTTGCAAAGGATAAAAATTATTGAAAAGTCTATTTGATGTACAATTCATAGCTTACAAAGTAGTTTAATTATATTTACTCCAATCAGTGGGAATAAAATAACAAATTTTACCCTGCCGAAGAGAAACTCTATTAAACAAACTTGTGGTATTATTTTGATAGGCAGGGCATTTCTTAAACCAGTCCAAATGTCAGCGCTCTCCGAAAATCTGAAATAAGTTATTTTACGCATTTTAATTAAAATAATGTAGTTCATGTGTCCTCCTGTTACAAGAGGAAGTAAGGCTAAATTGATATTTTAAACAGAAAGCTCATACACACTAATTTCTAAGGTCCACATATTTTTATTTGGCCAATCAATTTGCAAGAATTTGAAGGTATAGATTTCTTTGCTGTCATCCTTATAATTTCTTTGTTAGTGGCAAGATTGTCTACTAAGTCACCGTTACCATTCTGTAGAACCACAAAAGAATTAAATATGTAGTATCAATATGGACTGTATGGAGTTTAGAGCATACCAAAAGAATTGAAACAGCAGATTACTTCTTAAGCTGCCATAGCTCTATCTCTATAAGAATGCAGCTGCCGACAAAAAATTGTTGTTAAATTGTGGGTCAAATATTCCACATAACTAGACCAATCACTAGAGATTTTTTCGTGCAAAAAATATACTATCAGGAATATGCCTGTGCCATCATATTCAAAAAGATTTGTCATGATATTTTGCTACCTTTTCCACTCATAACTATGGTTTTTTACTTTATTATAAACAATTGAAACAAGCAAAATGATAAATAATAAATCTCAATGGTGTCAACCGGTGAGTTGTAAAGCATCGATCCGATAGGATCTTTAATAACAGGGAAAAACTAAAAATACTGGAAAATTTAGCGGTTTTCTTTATATTATCATGACTCCGTCACTATCGAAGTGGTAGAGCTGTAATAATTGCGATATGAAGTGTTTAGTCCACTATTCTTGCAGTGTGTCTCCATGCGACATCGATCGCCAAATAACAATTCAGGATAGAGATATTGAAAGTAGAGGTATCATTCTACAACACCTCGATTTTTATTTTTCATTAAATGTGTGTGAAATATACAGAAAATGTTAGCGTACATGACCAAAATTTGGTGAGTGGATGAATGTGTTCGAGTAGTGGGGTGATAGTAACTGTCAGTCTGACAGATGCTGAAAGAATCTAATCGCTAAAAAGCTTCTATACAGAGCGATTTGTACGATTTTATTATATCAAATCAGAACTGTTTGTTTATTAATATATTTATATATAAACGGTTTCTCGGAAACATTTTTTCTTAAATTTGTGGATTTTGGGTTTACGAAACATCAAAATAGAGCGGTCGTTAGAAAAATTCTTACTTGTGAAGATTTTAAATATTAAAACGATCTATGTAAGTATGTAAGACATTATATACATAAGATATATATATATATATACATATATAAAGACGAATTTTCACTACAACTACTGTTCCTTTAATATAATACAATAGACAGCCAAAATATAAATCTTACCTCGTTTTAGAATAAATTAATATTTTGTAGAGAACTCCAGAATTAAGTCAATAGATTTATATTAAACTGAAACAATCACCTAAATTTGTCACAAAAGGTCTTGAAAATATCTAAATTAGTTTCTGACAAAAGCAATAAAAATATTTAAAAATTACAGGCAGCCTGCCTCTACTATATATTACTATACTCTTCTCCTTAACAACCGTGTTCCCCACTCCTTGGATACATTCATACGCTTGCCTATTTTTTGTCATGTTTGCTAACATTTTTCAGATATTTCACACACATTTAATGAAAAATGAGAATAGAGGCTTTGTAGAATGACAACTCCACTTTCAACAACTTTTTTCAAAATTGAAATTCGATTATCTATCACGCATGGAGGCACAATGCAAAAATAGTGAACAAAGAATTTTATATCACAATTGTTCAAAAACTAATAAACTGGTAGCGCCAGGTTTTGGCATACATAAAATAGATGTAAATTACTCTCAGTTCCTACAAGCCCAGTTCTACAACTTTTAAAGTGACGAAGATTTTTTTTTTAATATTCAGTATTTTTTTCCTTTTACTAATGACCCAATCTGATCGAGCCTGGGCTCATTTAATTGGTATTTTCTTGCTTTACAGTTGACCCGTTGACACCATTAAGATTAGTTCATTATTTTTGATTCTATAAACAATTGTTCATAACAAGGTAAAAAACCATAGTTCCGAGTGGAAAACATAGCAAAATATCGCTACGAATCATTGTTAGTGTGATGGCACACTCGGTATCCTGATAGTATTTTTCACACATTATCAATTAATTTTTGCTTTATTTATTGTCTAAATTACCAATTCTCCTCAGAAATTCATACTCATAAATTACACTGTAGGCACCTTAAATACACGAATCATTACAAATATATTTTGGCGAAGCGATGACGAGAAATGTTATTTAAGTAATAATTTTGTCGCTTAAACTATCACTCAGATTTCGCTACTCACCCCTTTTCTGTAACTGACATGTATTTAAAATATGTAACAGGCAATTTCAAAGAACTTCCCATATAAAACTAGTTGTCCTTCAGAGTCAACGGAATGTTTTTGACAAATACAAAAAATGTTCAGTTACGGCGTTAATTTTTCCCCAATTGTTTAATAATGGGAAAATCTCTTATATAGCTTTGAATCAGCTATATCAATCCGCGGACCTCAGAATAGATATAATATATATAATGAGGCAAGGTCGCATAATTTCTCCTCCGATATTTAAACTGTATTCACATTTTGAGGGTAACCTTAAAGGCATATCTCAGGAAATTAGGCCAGGATCAACAACCTGGTTTATCATATAGTAGTGCAACAGAATGTCGGCAACACTTGTTAGACAAAATTCCACGCACAAGCAAAACCTAAGGAGTCATTATAATGATATTAATACTAGGAAAACTAAGCTCATGGTATTTAGTAAAGAAAACATCAATGGAGCACATATGGACATAAATCATAAATGAATTGAATAAGTCTCACAATATACCTAAAAATACCAGAATTCTCACAATAGGCTCGGTGTTCAAGAGATATAACCTCACCCTAGACTTTTTAAATGTAAATGTAACAAGTGTTTATTTTGTGTGGTCTAGAAAAGGGATCGTTTAAGAAGGGAACCATATGAGAATTTCAGGCCTTGAAACCATGGCTGATGTCGTGAAGATACTGTGGTTCCCTAATATCTTTTGTGATTTTCAACATTTCAAAGAAATCTACAAATCTACTTGTCTCAGGGAACTTTTGCTGGCTGAAGAAGACGATCCAAGGTAGAAATATTCTCCAAACTTTACAGGTTTTTGAACCAAAGCATACTTTTGCTCCTTTGGATTCTCACACTTTTGCTTTAAACAAAAGGAACCGCGCCACAAAATTAGTGGAGATTTGCGAAATTCCAAATGTTCTTTGCTTTTGTCATGAATCTGAAGCAGTAAACTGGGATTCGAGTTTCACCTAAACCCAACGATATTTCTGGGTGGATGTGGAAGCTTGCGAGGAAGCCTAAGAGCTAGTGGTTTTATCATAAACTACATTTTATATTCAGTCTCATTATATAATTGTCTGAGTTACATATTAGGCATATAATTTTTCATGACTTTATTAAAATATCTGTTCTTATATTAGACGGATCTTAATATAGTAAGTATTAAGTCCAGTAATTCTAAGGAGTTTTCTCTCCGAGCAGTCTTGCTTCCTTTAATTGCTATTTCTCGTTTTGTAGCATCTAATTTTACAATATGTCGTGGTAATAATTAAGCAATTAAATATTGCTAAATGACATTTTCAGATGCAGTGGAATTTAAATTCTAATTGATAACTTTAGAAATAAAAACGTTTTTGGCAGCAGCCTACTAGATTGTTTCCAAGAGTGACTGAAATAACCTCTATCTTTCTGAAAATTATATTTATTAAATTATGAGTAATTTTTAATTAGAAATGGTTTCATTGAGAAAATATTATAAGGCTCAAAATTCCTTCTAACTATTTTACAACTTCAGGTCATTTCACTTAATTATTTGGGTGGTGTTCACTTAGTGTCCGACATCTACAACTTGACGTTTTATACCTTAAGAACAACGAAATTTCGAATTTGATGACCCTGGGAACTATGGATCTACATTTCCAAATCGTCATAGTTGAGTTGACCTAAAGCCAACTTTCATAAGCATATGTCTTTTCAATTTCAAAACTAGTAACCATAAAATCGTCACCACTTTAGCAATTTTAGGCTACAACATTTAATAAAAAAGTAAAATTCATGCTCAGGCTCATAGATACAAGTCAGTATAAAATAAATAACAGGCCATCGAGGGCAAAAGTAAATACTAACAGCATTGGAAACATACCGGCTTGTCTTGAAACTTCTTTACCCAAATAACTCAAACTGCATTAACTTCTTACAAAACAGTATATTATATCAGTAGATGCGGAAATTTGAGTTGATTGACTGAAAAAACATTTACTTTTCATTATACTGTTAGATTTTCTAATGTGAGAATTTTTTATATGAATCTTTTGTTACTTAAACAAAAAGTCATTAAGTAAAAATTATACAGTATTTTGCGTACTCAATTATTTTCTAACTTGCATTATTACTAATGTAAATAGCAACTCTTTTATTTTCTTTGCTTCTTGCAATCTGCGACCCTCAGAAAATAACTTTGCTCACCCCGAAAACATTTCTCGACTTAAGTAATTAAGTCGGCAAAAACAACCTTTTTCCTTTTAAATACGGTAGACTGTCTCAGATTTTGGACATCGTTTCATCAAGAAACATTACTTATACTTCGTAAACACACTGCGAAAATGAACTCCAACTAAGATTCCAAGTAATCACTTTCTGAAGTACAATTTCCGTGTACTTAAAAGCATCAAGAGAATACCGGAGATCAAAGAGATCCAAAACGTTAGTTATAAGTGCAAACATCATGGCAATTAAATTCGTCTTAAGTTCTGGGCTATGGGCGAAATAAGAAAAAGACGAAAAAGTTAAATTAAAGAAGTTCGTTTAATCCTCCAACTTGCTTCACTCGCATTAAAACATTAGACTAGCCTCTAAGTCAGGCGTGATTTTTTTTCTTTCTTTTGTCCAACTTTTTCGAATGACAATATTCTCTTTGAAAGAATTTCATTTCTAATGTAATTTGCTTAAAAAGGCTTTTGTCTCCAATACCATTAGGGCGTTTTGTTAACTTGGTTCTGTGTTTTCTCATTTTGAGACGTATACTTTTTGTCATTTTGGATGGGTTTTGAACTAATGAAATTACTGGATTATTTCGTGTAAAAGGTATATTTAATAAAAATCTGGAATTTCATCTCTATACTTGCATTTGTTTATGATTTAGCTTGTGTGATAATTTACATATCTAACAGGTGTAAATACCGGACATTTTTAGGGTATGTATCTAATGATTTTTGATATCACTTATTAAGAATTGAGGACGGCCGACCTCCATCAGGTCAGGTTCAAGGCGAAATTGAAAGACTTCACGGAAAAAATCGCATGCGCATTTCTTGGGTCGACTAATACAAGTATGGTTGACACTGCAAGCACACATAAAGGTCTGAAATTAATATAAAAGTGTCTGGGGTCCGTGTTAATGGATCAGAGTTCAATTGCCCTCCATCGTGTCAGATTCAGACTAATTTGAAGGTCAAATTGAGATTTATGAGAAAAATATGAAAAAAATCATATTTTTTTTTAATCGAGATGTATGAATGTTGCACGTGGTTGACCAAATCAAGGCCTCTTGAAGGGCTTTTCAAGGTTATTCCATGGTTATTTCAAGATCAGTTCAGACAAACTATTACTACGGAACTATAAAAAACTTGTTTGCATAATACAATTCAAGCCCCAAAATTTATTAAATGTACGTTCTCTTAATCAATAGTAATTAAATAAGAGTACAGATTGATCTTTAGTTTAGTCATAACTTACTTCTTATTCAGTTTAATCTCATGCACGTTATTTTTATCTACAACATCTGATTCTGCGTTTAATAAAAACAGGAAAGTTAGAAATGCAACATTCGCCTAAAAATAGGGAGTTTATTAATACGGTTGCAGCCTTTTACAATTGTCAAAAATAAGTAACAGTTAATTATATTACCAGTTAACAGTCAATCATATGACCTAGTAGAAGAAGGCAATACTGGTTTCGTTATTTTGTACATTGCGGCATCGACTATATACTCGTACAGTTTTAAGCGGCCACCAGTTGTTCAATAACCTACAACTGAGTTTTAAGCATTCAATGTATCAATCTGAAAAACTGACTTTCTGTCTTTATGGGCATTATTCCCCACGAAAAACAAAAATTAGGTATATTATTTTTAACTGACGAAGATGTTTTAGCTGTAGTATTTGTACTTGCCATGATGACAATCCCACTCTAACCCAGAACGTCTCCGTATAATGAGAACATCTCGTTGCCCATCGTTATCCCGTGGTGGTGCCAAGGCAAGAAGCACCGACACGTTGCAAGTTGATTACGGATACATTCTGTATGTAAATTTTTCAGATTTTGAGCTTGCTGATTGCGATATGACCATGATATGAAAATCAAATGTCCGTCAGGTGACTTTGGAGGTTATACGCTTGACAATGGAACTTTTATATTCAATGACCCATAAAACGTACATATATATCCATATTTTTTCTGAGTTATTGCAATTTGCTATTTAAATATGCTTAAGCCCGATCTCTCAATCCAAGAATACCCACAGTCTCAAAAAATTTTGTGTAATTGATTTAAGTATTAAATCAATATTTCTTTAAATTTGTGTATTACAGGTCGTAATGTTTCGGAGACATTTTTAATAAGGATGTCCCAAGAATTATGACCCATAAACATTTTGTAACACATAAACTGTGTCTCGAAACGCAATAGTTTTCTAACTATTTAACAAAATTGATTTTTTACAAATCATCCTGTATCTCAAAAACCAACAGCACAAGAAGATACTAAATGACTTTCCAAAATCTCGTTATATATATATATATATATATATATATATATATATATATATGTTTTCGGTGGTTTCCGGGAATTCATCCGCGTAGTTGATAACTGATCCCTGCCGGGATCGATGGTTAAATGACGACGTTTCACAGGAGTCACATCTGCCCTCTTCACGTCGGTTCGCATAATTCTCGTAGCCTTCTGCTTTCGCTTCTAGTTACTCGAATACTAAGATTTTCAGAAGCGCTCGCGCTCTTATGTAGTCGCGGCTCGGCGCCTATTGGTTGGCACCGTGAACGGCTGCGTGTGATTGGTCCTGGGCGCTCAGTGTGTTTAATAGAATTTTCCAACAATTCGATAAGTTCTGAATTTCATTGCGAGCGTTTAGAACTGGAGCTCCTTCCACTTGTTTGTATCGCCAATACAAACCAATCCAATGGGATCGCCACTCTCACCAGTTATAGCGAACCTTTTTATGGAGAACTTTGAGGACTTGGCACTAAGAGCAACAACTCTTAAACCGAGTTTATGGTTGCGATATGTGGATGATACATTTGTGATTTGGCCTTATGGGAAGGAACACCTCAATACTTTTTTAGACCACCTTAATGGCATCCATCACAAAATAAAATTTACCATGGAGGTTGAAGCCAACAATCAACTGCCGTTCCTTGACGTTCTCATAAATAGGAAGGAAGAAGGAACCCTTGGCCATACAGTATATCGGAAAGCAACTCACACCAACAGATACCTTCATGCTAATTCTCATCACCACCCAGCCCAACTACAAGCCGTCGTCATGACTTTAGTAACCAGATCACAAAGACTAGCTGATCAGGATAACATCAAACAGGAAATGGAGAGTTTAAAAACAGCTCTGAGACAAAACGGATTTACAGACCGAAATATAGCAAGAGCCCTAAAGTCAAAACCGAGCCAAACACACGAGGAGCATGAGACACCAATAACCAAGGCTTACTTACCGTATATCAAGGACACCACGGACAGTATTGCAAGAATTCTACGGAGACACAATATCGATACTATTTTCAATACAAACAAAAAAATAAGCACGGTGTTGAGGACTCCGAAGACGAGGATCCCTTTAGGACAACAGGGAGTGTACGAGATTCCATGTGCAGACTGTCATAAAACCTATGTGGGGCAAACTAATAGAAGAATTCAAGCTAGACGTGATGAACACCAGAACGCTGTAAGAAAGCAGGAAAAAACAACATCCATTGGGGAACACACCACCACGATGTCACACCGAATAGACTTTGAGAACACCAGAGTACTGGCAAATATAGAACACCCGAAATCAACACTCGTAAGAGAGGCAATTGAAATAGCGAAGAGGCCTCACAGTCTAAACGCACGCAATGAAATTCAGAACTTATCGAATTGTTGGAAAATTCTATTAAACACCGTACCGGCCCGGACCCGTCCAATAACAACTCGACCGGAAATAACAAATCAGCAGGCGGGAGGCGTGCCCACTAAACGCTCAGGAGCAATCATACGCAGCCGTTCACGGTGCCAACCAATAGGCGCCGAGCCGCGACTATATAACAGCGCAAGCGCTTCTAAAAATCTTAGTATTCGAGTAACTAGAAGCGAAAGCAGAAGGCTACGAGAATTATGCGAACCGACCTGAACAGGGCAGATGTGACTCTGCCGAAACGTCGTCATTTAACCATCGATCCCGGCAGGGATCAGTTATCAACTACGCGGATGAATTCCCGGAAACCACCGAAAACCTTTAGTGCCCGCGAAAACTTAAAAACAAATATATATATATATATATATATATATATATATATATATATGTGTGTGTGTGTGTGTGTGTGTTTATTAAGTACAATAATTTATTAATTGATTGTGGTGTCGATTTTCTATAACGGACAGCCATTAATGCAGACAATTTTACAAAATTTTATCTTTACGTTTTGTTTCTTTTACAAAGTTCATATATTTTCGAGCCAAAAAATAAAGTTTTCCACCTCAATAAGTGCAAATATATATATATATATATATATATATATATATATATACTATTCGCGAAGCAATTGAAATAGAGAAAAAAAACCCTCTGTCTAAACCGACGCGATGACAGCTGTCGCCTTCCCACAGCATGGACCTCGGTAATTGACAGATTAAATAAAGCAGACACGCCCACCAACACCCGACCAATCACAACACAGCCTCATCACGTGACATCCTCTTCTAACCCAGCGCTAACTATAAATAAAAGAAGCAGAGCAGACTCAAATTCAGTTCAGTTACCTAGTGACTCTTGGGGAGTAGGCAGATTGAGTCCCCGAGTTCAATCTAGACTCTGAAACTTTTTTCACTTTTGTCACTTGATAATGGCTCCAAAGCAGGAGTCGAAACGTCGAGTATATAATAAATTCAGACGCGGTTCTCACCCGGAACCTAGCCTTGTTCATAGTAATGACCGCGGAAGCCTCTCAGAACATATCTCTCTATATATATATATATATATATATATATATATATATATATATATTATCATCTGTTGTGTTAGATTTTGTGTCGGAATCTGTATTATACCATTTAAGTTTAAAATCCTTCTTCCGTTGATACCGCTGTTAAGTCTGCTAAAGAATCAACATTGTTCCTGTTCTAATATACATACAGACAAACGAAGTCGTAGTTATGTCTAAAGTGTAATAAAAAAATGTCTATACCGCCAGATTATTTTAAATAACTTTATTTAAAAACAGCATTATTATGGAGAATACAATGTAAAGTACTCACACTCCCACTAAGCTATGGACAGCGAGCCCTTAGGTGAAAATTCACTAAACCCCACATGCATTACAGTTTTTTTGGGAAATATCGCCACACTTGAAAATAAAAAACTGTATATTTAAAATTTATTTTATTTTACAATTATGCAAATTTTTATTCTTAAGAGCGGTGTAATCCCGCCAAAAAAAAAACAAATGACAGCAATTATTAAAAAGCAAGGTATACATTTTGTTTAGATTTGTCTTTTTACATTCATTTTATTATATTTAATAACTATATTCGCTATACCCAAGAACATACTGTTTTAAACTCATTGTCTCGATTTTTAGCATTGTTTCAAAACGTTCTTAACCGACTTGGATACTTTAAACTATTTGCGGTGTCATTGAATCCTGATGCAGAACGCCATATTCTTAAAATACTCATGTTATCTCCATCAGTAAAAGTACAGTCTAGCATGCAATAAATAATTTGGTTAATATCGTTGTTTAGTTTTATAAAACGCTCCTGAAGATTCATTTACTGCACCGAATATTTTTTTATAATATTTGCCGGTTAACCTAAGCTATTGTATATAGGTGGTGTTCAACAAATTTTAGTAGAACTTTCGTGCGTAAATATGCGTTGTGGCAGATTACTGGAGCTCAATATCTCTTTGAGGTTTCTTAGAAATTTTAGTGTCAACAGTTACTTCAACAGTAGCAGCCAACAAAACAAGGGAACAAACCCATTGAAACAGCACTGTTTACGGCTCTATAAATAGCATCAGAATGGAGCCCGCCGTTAAAAGAAGTTCTTCCCCAGGGAACGCTAACTTCTGTGCATGGCGACGAACAGCATAGATAAATATAATATATATGTGTAAAGAAATGTGGGGGAAAGATGTACCGATTCTGAAATGGAAGTCGACCCAAACTATAAAATAAGTTTGTGGTAGTCGAATGGGGGGTGATGTGGATAGAGATAAACCGATAACAGACATGCGGTTGATGAACTACTGTAAATAACTATATAGAAACATTTTCTGATGATGAAAAACCTTTATAGAAAGGTCTCTAGGACACAATTCATTTATTTTATGCCAGATCCGTAAATAATATAACTATGCTTTGCGTTTACAATTTAAACATTAGGCTGCAATGTAGAATTACATTGGTTAACAAGTTTCGAACTCATCGTCTGACTACTAGTAGTAAACATTTTCATCAACAAAATCAAATTGAAAAAGACACTGTGTCGCTGAAATGTTAAATATACTACAAAATTTTGAAATATTTATTCATTGTCAACTTTGAAGTTAGCTGATATGTTGCATTAATAAATTTAAATTATATATGTATATATACAGGGTGTAAATAGTTTGAGTGCATATATTTTAGGTGGAGTTAGTATACACCAAATTAAACAAAAAACTCTTATACCACTATGGTCAGTAGGCCTTAATAACCAAGAAAATCCCTAAAACATATTAAGTAAATTATTGTCAATCCGGCAACGTCGCTCGCGTTCGAAGTAGATTCACTCTTAGCGCGAATAATAAAGGAATGACTACGCCGACAAAAAAATAAACACGTGTGTTTTTGTAATGACTGATGATATTGACCTTAGAATTAAATAAAAATGTATGAAATATTTTGTTGAAAATATTTACGTTTTTAATACAAGGTATTGCAATTAGAATTTGTATTTGGCGGTTTCTTTTATGCAATTAAACAAAGTTGGGTAAATATGATATTCAACTCAAGAGATCTGTATTTGTAGTTTTTTACAAGTTAAATTATTCGGAGAGTCATTGTTACTGATTTAATTAATATTATTTATATTAGACAAGTAAATATGTAATCCTACTTACCGAATTTATTATAATGATAGAACTGAGTTGAAACAACGGATTATTCACAGAAAATGTTCAAAATGCCCACCATTACTCTCGACACAAGCACGACACCGTTTAATCCAATTTTCACGTATGCGAGAAAAAATTCCTGGAATATTTCGGATTTCGTCAGCAGCGTCAAAATTGCCTTGTCTAAGGTCATTCTCGTCAATAATTGGAGTCGTATAAACCTTACTTTTCATGTGTCCCCATAAGTAGAAATCTAAAGGATTGAGATCAGGAGATCTTGCTGGCCAACGTATATGTCCGTTTCGACCAATCCAACGACGGGGAAATGTTATATTTAAGAAGTCGACAACTAGATGACTTGCGTAGGCAGGTGCTCCGTCACGTAAGTACCACATATTGGAACGTGTTTGTAGGTTCACTTCATCTAACAAATCTGGTAGCGTGTTGTTAAAAAAATAAAGGTAATTCTCACCTGTCAAACGTGCAGGCAGTATAAATGGCCCAACCAAGTATTCACCAACTATTCCAGCCCACACGTTAACTGAGAATTGGTGTTGAAATACTGACTGGCGTATTTCGTGCGGATTTACCTCAGACCACGAATGCGTATTATGAAAATTTATTATACCATTCCTATTAAAACTTGCTTCATCTGTTGTTAAAATATTGTTCACAAAATTAGGAAATTGTCGATGTTTTCTGAGGAACCAACGACAGAAATTGAGTCTTGGTTGAAAATCATCAATTGAAAGCCCTTGAACCCGCTGCATGTCATATGGATAGAGCAATTGTTCCCGTAATGTTCTATGAACAACAGTGTGAGAAATTTGCAGCTCACTTCCAATACTCCGTGTGCTACGATATGGGTTGATGTCGATAAGGTCTAGTATTTGATACTCAGCAGCTAAGATACGATTATGTCGCTGTGGTCCGGGATTGTTTATTTGTGGTATTACACTACCTGTTTCCAGAAGCCTCTGCGAAACAGCTACGAATGTCCTAGCATTGGGCAGGCGTCTGTTTGGAAACCTTTCCCTGTATACCATTCTTGCTATTCTGCAATTACGTCTGCTTTCCCCATAAATTAATAGCATGTCATGTCTTTCCCTAATTGTATAATCAGCCATTATTTATCACAAATAAATACTGTCGCACTATTCTTAATTTTCGAACTTACACACTAATCACAACCGATTTTATTTATTTAAAAAATATATTAAATGGAAAGCAAACCACGAAGTCTACATCAAATATATATCATTTAAATCACTTTACCGTTTATCTATTCTTATTTACAAGAATCGAAATCGCAAAAAACAATCGTAACACTCAGTCGTCGTTAAAGTAAAAAATGTAGTAAATAAGTTGGTCTGTATGCCACGTTCCCATATCTATTCGGAGAAACTTACACTAAATTATAAAAGCATATTTCGAGTTTAAATAATCAATTTTCATTTTTAATGTGGCTATTAAAGATGTATAAGCTATTGAGTATTTACATATTTAGATTTACCGACATTTTGAAATCGAAATTATTGTATTATTCACTGTAGCAAGGGCTACATAATTTCTAACTTTATGTGTTCTTTTTGGCAAAACTATAGTTTATTTTAGAAAATGTTAAGAAGCTTTTTGATTTGTTTTTGCCTGAAGTATTGTTCTTCAAAATCTTTGCACTCAAACCGTTTACACCCTGCATATATATATATATATATATATATATATATATATATATATATAAAAGTATTATTCATTAATTCCCAAATTCTAAATCATATACCAATTAATCCCTTATTAAATAACAATTCCAATGTTAGCAATTATTCAAATGATTCAAATTTATAGAATCCCAATTACGTATATGTGTCCCTTACGTTAAAGAGATCACCCACAAGTCTCTTAAAACTGTTAACGATTGATTCAGTAAAATTAACGGTATCATTCCAAAATTTCTCTAATCGAATGTAATATATAAAATAAATTGTAACAATTGTCCAGCCACATATATTGGACAAACTTCAAGAAGACTTAAAGATCGAATAACTTCTCATAAAAGCGCTATAAGACTGAAAAAAGATTCTTTGGCTTTTACTAGTCATTGTATTGATAATTGTCATACAGCAAACTTTGACAACTCCAGCATTCTTGCAATAGAGCGAAATTCATTTAAAAGAATTTTTTGAGATGGTATATATTAATAACTTTGATGATAATAAAATTGAAAAATTAATTTTTAATAAAAATAATCGCTTTCTTAAATTCACTATTGAAGGAGAAGGCGATAATTGTAGCGGACCTTTCCTTAATACAAGAGTTTTTAGAGATGATATCACCTTCAAGTTGGACTGGTATAGAAAACCAACAAGCTCAGGGAGGTATATGAATTTCTACTATAACCATCCGTTTGAAATGAAAATTAACCTTGTCAATGAGATGAAAAATGTTTTTGCTGAAACTGTCATATTTGTTAGTTTTCAAAAATGTATTTAATTTGTTTCATGAATTGCATTTTGCATTTATATATCACCAGTTTATGGTTTAGCTTCATTATTTAATTATTTCTATACGTGCATTTACCCCTAATTGCATTTATTGTTTTCATATCTCTTCTACATGTTTAAAATCACCCTAACGAACTTTATATTGGTTTTTATGTTATAATGAAATTATTTAATTTTAATATACTACCATCATTACGTACACATATCATTGATTTGATTTTTATTGTTGTGTTCATGTACAATGTCCTACACCTATCTTCAAGTGTTTCGGAAATATTAAGTGTTATCAATTCATTACAAAAATTAACATTAAACAAAGAAAATTATTTTATTTCACAAATTCGCTACACTACACTCAATGCTTTATTCCCTGTTAGCTCTAAATATTGAAATAGTAAGCAAAAACCATTCCTGCGTTCCGATTTACTGGCAGGAATTGTTGGAAATCATATTGTAGCTCCCTTTTTCATTGATGGCAACTTGAATGGAGATAAATATTTACAATTGCTTCAAAATAATGTCGTGCCAACTTTGACAGACTTATATACTGATCCAGTGAACACACAAGTTCCTGCCAATACAATATGGTTTCAACAAGATGGAGCACCACTCCGTTACGAAATCAATGTCCGGCAGTACCTGAACCAATCTTTTTCAAATCAGTGGATTGGGAGGCGCGGATGGATTGACTGACCAGCAAGATCTCCTGATTTGACGCCATTGGACTACATTTTGTGGGAATATGTCAAAAGTACTGTATACAAAACTAAAACCCTCGACTTAGAGACCTAAAAAGACGAAACATGCTTGTGAGTAGATAAGTCACGCCTGAGATATTAGAAGACATTTCTATACCAGATAAGCATGTTGCCAAGGCGTTCACGAACATTTCCTACGTTGACATTAATGTTTTTTTATATATAATTAAGAAATAATGATTATTACTTATTAGTTTTTTAGTGTAATGTAGCGAATTTGTGAAATAAAATATTTTTTTATGTTAATTTTTGTAATGAATCTGCAAACATTTCATATTTCCGAAACAGTTGAAGATAGGTGTAGGACATGGTACATGAATTAATTATGTCTAGAATTTTCTGGAGAATACAAAAAATAATTATTATAAAGGGGCTTGCATTTAAAATAAAAAAGTTGGAATTGGTCACTGTCACATGACAAACCCTATATATTATTTTTTGTTCTTGAAAAAATGCGCATTTAAAAATACAAATCTACGTGACCAAGCGTTTTTCCCAACACGCCTTCCTTTATTTATCGAATTTATTCCATTTGTCGGTTCCACACTGTATGTCTGTATAATCGTAAGTAATGTAAACATTTTAGTTATTAGGTACAAATTACCTTACCTGAAGTTTTGGAATCCATAAGATTTTAATTCTAATATTCACCAAATAAAATATTTAGCGTGGTTTAAACAATTGTTCAACATGTTAGTAAGTTAACAATCAATCCTCAATTCTCACATATGGGCAATTGAATAAAAGTTATTAACCGTTTTACTAATCACCAGTACGTGGCACCACAAGTCTTCTTTCCAATTTAGGTAACTACTTTTTAGTCAAAATAACCTCGTTTATCAAATTTAACATAAATTACCTAAATTTTACCTGTGTGGGCTGTTTCAACCTGGGATTCCCTAAATGACGCTGTTATCTGCTGAAATTCTTGGATGCTAGTGAGCACCTTATGCGACCAATGACAGCGAAATAAGTATGTACTGAGTATTTATATTCATTTAAGCAAACGTCTAGATTTGTACTCGGAACCTTTCAAACACACACATATTGTTGTTTTAAGGGAAGAGCTTTTCCGAAATATGCTTAAGATAAAATTTATTTAACAAATTATAATTATGTTGAAACTTCTATTCCAAACACATGTATTTCAAATTCCATTGAATAAATAAATAAATTAATAAAAAGGATATTTGTGATTATAAGTAATTCTTACCCAACCCTGTTTTAATTTTAAAATTAGATTTATATTGACTTTCTGACCGCGTGCATATATTTTGTTATCAACCATAACAATATTACATTCCTTGATTTTTTTCGAAAGCTCCCGAGTTTATTCGCGTGGTTTATATTTAAATAAAGCAAAATACAGTAGCAAACTCAACAAAAACTATTTCGTTGTAATCCGTCTTATCTGTACCTCTAAACACAAAACAGAAACCCAGAAATAAAAGCATTTTACGCTTCTGTTAACTCGCAGCCTCGATAATAAAACGACCCATTCTGATGTCACATGTCTTTCAGCTGGAAAGCTCTTGATTACTGCCGACTAATATAACTCTCAACAACAGAACTGAAATTTGTTACCCTCACAGTAAAGGCAATTATCTATGCGCTTCCCCAAGTGACAATTACTCCGTCGCTACAGAAGAACATTTCCGTTTTAGGAAAGTGTTAAGGCAATGTAATTGGTATAATTGGCGATATGCTGAAATGAAACATTAAGTATACTATTTGAAATTATGGTCGCCATTATTGGATTTTAAAGTAACTTCTTGGTCAATATACAGAAGTCCTTAAAAAACACTTTCGCACATTACCCTTAAAACGAGACTTATGATGGCAAATAATATTTGTATGATGATTAATTTTTATCTTTTTTCTAAATAAGTGAATCCCAACTGGTTTATGAGACCATGAGTCAAATAATTCAGTTGGTTAGTAGGGTCTATCGAAAAAAGGCATTTTTCTCAGATCTTCTTCTAATAGCAGTCAAACTTCATCTGACCCCCTTAATAAAATGTTTGCAAAAGATGTTTCCAATTATATGAGAACTTCCGCTCGAACCTCGAGAAAAATCCCTTTTTTGCCTATTTTGTCGAAATTTACACTTTTTAATGGTTTTTCCCCAATAGTTATTGAAATATCCCCATAAAAATATTTTGCCCCGAGGGATCTCAACATATATACTATTACAAAAATTATCTTTCAATATGCTTAACCAAATAAGAGGCGTAAAATTTATTTCAGCTCATTCATAAAGGTTGTTTTAGTTTTTCAGCTATTTTTTGGGTATTTTCAAAATTCTCCTGCAAATATAATCTTTTATTAAATTAAATCTACCAAATCTTTAATGCTTTGCTTATAAAGTGTCTTTCTATCAAAACACGGCTAACTCAGATAAATCCACCAGGAACAATTTTGCAGGAGGTTTGGTGAAACACCTTATTCAATAATTATTAATGACTTAAATGACGTTCTGAATATTTTTATTTGAAAAAATTATTATTAGTTTTTTAGGTGTAATAATAACTGTTACAACTTATCTGCATTAGAATTAAAAACAATGCAGTTTTTGATAATTAGGAGAAATTGTGTTTCTTCTAGTTTTAAAGTAAGAATTAGATTAATATGCATTACTTTAATATTAGTAATTTAATAATACAAAAATTGAATGTGAAGCCGTACCTTTTGGATAATGAACCATAATTTTAATGAATGAAAACAAATTAACTGAGTTTTATCACTTATAAGGCTATGTCATTATCAAAGATTATTATCAGTTTGTTCTTCTCTCAGCAGTTACTTCTTTTACTATATCAGATGCAGGTTTAATATCTTATCACAATAAATCTTTGATTTTAGTTAGAAGTAAAATTTTACGCGGAAAAAGTACCGTTTAATATATCTTTGCACCAGGAATTTAATAAAAACCGTGTTTCCTAAAAAACAGTATTTTTTGATACTAAACTAAGAAAACGTAAAAGAAGACCATAAATCTGTTCTATCCCGAACCAGAATAAAAATCTTTTGGACCATTTTATTCCTTCGTCAGGAAGTGCAAAAGATATTTAAATTTTATTTAGAAAATGGAGGAGTTATTGATCTAGAATTAGTGCGATGTAATGGTACAGCAACTAACACCTGATGGAAAAATTGCATTACAAGAAGTTTGTTACGAAAAGTTGGACGAACTTTACCGTCGAGTATCTACTTGTTGCCTTTTAATGAGTTGCTGTTCAGGACCCTCTTCAAGCATCTCGATGTAAAAATATGCACGTTATAAATTTCAACCACTGTTACCTGAGAAAAATTCAATTCAGAATCAAAGGTATATGCCAAATATTTCTCGAACCATAAAATCTGGTTCATACTTTTATGATTTAAGCCAAGATGCAACAGGCCGTCTCAATTATGATAGGTGGGATACTTGGGACAATCGAATTCTACGATTTTATTATCTACAACTTAACCGTCACAACAACTTAAAACTATACTTAAATATTTAGATTTAATTTTTTGGTGTGAAAGAAACATTCTTATAGTCATTTTAACGCATTAACGATTATTAAAAAAGGTGTTAAGTTCGTGTAGAATTTTTTTCGACTGTTGTCCAGAGGGGTCCAGGTTTTGTTTGAAAGATTCATCGAAAACAAAGCATTCGCCACGTGGTAGGCATAATTCTAAACCAGTTTGAGTTTGTGGCACGATTTTGAAAATTCCCAACAGTTTGCTGAAAATTTTTAAAATATCCTGTTTGAATGAGCTGAAATAAAATATACGCCTCTTATTTAGATATGTATACGGAAAAATAATTTGGTATTATTGTTTTAGTGAGACCCCTGGGGGAAAAACATATTTGTGAGGTTATTTCAATAACTATTAGGGAAGAACGATTAGAAAGTCGGAAATTCGGAAAATATGCCAAAAAACTGACTTTTCTCCAGGTTCGAGCGGAAGATTTCATTTAATCGGGTAAATCTTTCGTATACTTTTTAGTTAGATGGTATGACTATGTTTGATTGCTATTAGAAGATGATTTAAGATAATTGCCCTTTTTCGATCCACCCTATTGGTTAGTCATACGAAGTTTCCCACAAATAATGGAAATCGACAGGCTCTAAAGTTTTTAGTTCTTTATTGAAGCGAGAACTTATTAACGGTGACCTACATACACGATCGAAAATAGATGAGAATGATAATGAAATACAAAATGAGATAGCATTTGTGTCGACACTTCGTTGTTTCCACACTTTTTGATCTCGAAATGCTCATGCGTATATGTTTTCTGCGTAAGAAACAGGGGCTAGTTTATATACTTAGTTTACTCGTTTATAGAAAATCAATAAGTTATTATAGTAAATAAACAAATATAGCTCCCAATTAATACAAAATACCAGCAAAAAATTTGCTTTTGGTTCTATCAAACATTCCAATTTCTTGTTTGCGATGATTGACATTAGAACAGCACAAAAAGGGTAAGTTTATGGATGATAGAGACAAGGTTGACAAACCAGAGCTCTACAAATTACGTCACGTTATCAAATACATAGATTTTAGAGAATTGACAAATTGATGTGCGGAATAAATTGAAATTGTGTCCAACTGAATAAGATTTTGTCTTTTCTTGAACAAAGCGGTTTTTTAATTTTTTAATATATATATTATATTAAACCATATTGAAAGTAACTGGTTAATGTTTTTTTTTTAGTAGAATATTTCAATTCTCCAATACTTACTTATACGTAAATATAGTAGGTATTAACTGCTTCATAACAATAATGCAATTATTATTCCAGATATTTAAGTTAAACATGAATTTGCACGCTTATTTTGATTTTGATGAGTATTAATTATTTCGTTTCTTTTTGTCATTATTTTGTCTTTTCTGCAAGTTTAATCCATATTTACACAAACACATAATGTTATTTATCGGAATTCCTTGAAAAGAATTGATGTAGTCACACAAATAAATGCGACTTGATAATTGATCATTTCTCCATATCATATCCATAGCTTTCCTGGTATTTAAAATCCATATTGAAAATATGCATAGATTTTGTGTAGTTGATTCTAGTCCTAATTATTTCGATCTAGTAGGATGCTATCATTGCTGTTAGTTTTTGTTACTGTCACTTTTGAATAATTTAAAAAATTTGCCAAGAGAAGATGCAGCATCACAGGAATTTTACTGATTTTGAAATGCCTGTTTTGCAGGTGGAGAAAGTGGACAAGTTGTGGATCAGGATAATGATATATTAGTGTCAGTTTGTGATAATCCTGAACTAAGCACTCGGCGTTTAGCAGCTGTGACTTCAGTTTTAAGAATACTGAAAAGAAATAGTACCATTATAGATTACATAAGTGTCAGAATTTAATGGCTATAGATTATCCTTGACGGATGAATTTTGCTTAGTGGAATTGTCAACTAGTGAAACAGTCACAGTTGGGATATTGAATATAGTCTGAGAATCATGTTTTAACACGAATTTAAGATTAATGTAATTTGCGGTATATTTTGAGACAATTTGTTGGGTCCTTGTAAATTACCACCAAATTTGAATGGTAACTAATATCTAGTTTTTACAAATTACACTTTTCGACATCTGTGGGAATTGCCACTTAATCTAAAACGAGGCTTGTGGTTCATATAGGATGTAGCACTACTACATTATCCTTCAATAGTGTGGAACTATCTCGATCATCAATTTTCTCATCGTGGATTGCCAGATGTGTTGAATTGTCGTGGCCTTCTAGAACTCTTAAGCGTATCCCCTTAGAATTCTATTTCTGGGGAATATGAAATCCCTATATACGCGTACAAAAGAATAACACCTTGAAGAGAGTATTCAATATCTCTGTCAAGTGAAGTTAACCTGAAAATTTCATCGTGACATTCTAACCTAGCAATTACGAGTAACAGCAATTACATGGAACGGCTCGAGATTCGAAACCTCTATATGCTAGTTTCCCTGAAAATCCTAAATGTTGGTCTTTACATCTCGCGTCTTCAAATTTAACGATATATATCAAATACATAAAGAAGTGTTCGAGAGGACATTCAATTGTGGGAAGCGCAACTGCTGAAGGTTCCATAACCAGAAACAATATATGCTATATATATTGTCTTGCTTACAAAAGAATGACACCTCGAAGAGGTAATAAATACTCGTCAGAAATTGTAGCAGCATACTGTAAATTGTGCAAATTTTATTGTAAATCGGCCAGTCATATTTCTTAAAATCAGAATATTATTTGGCGAAAGAATTAATAAACTTATTTCGAGAAACTGGGCTCACATTGAGAATGTGTTATAAAAGGTTTCCAAATGTTGTTCAGGTTCGATATTTGCTTGTTATTAAATTGTTGTTTTAACAGGAATTTCTTGAAATTATTATATTTTAATGACCACATTTTGTGTTTTTGCTTATACGGATTTAAATTTATTTTTTGTAATAAATATATTCCAATGCCCCAAAACACCGCCATAATTAACACACATTAATATTAACAAAATTTTTCAGCTTCATGTTTAACTTAATATATATTTTGCCTATTCATTGGGTTTTCTCTCGTCAAATTTTGTTCCTGCAACAGATAAGTATTTGAAAATTGTATATGGAGAACAAAGTGTCCCCACAGTTATTCTGAGAGAAAGAGATGTCTACAAAAAGATGAACCAGTATTCCTGTATATAAGTAATATATTGGGTTATACTTATCTTTATTTGGAAACGTTTCAACTCCGACTCTGGAGTCGTAGTTAATCGTTTCCTATTTTTTCTCGTAATATATTTCTAGAAAAAGTCGTTTTCATATTGATTTTGTTGTTTGGCAAAAATTTGACAGTGACAATTTTCTTTTGGCGATCACTTGATACTGAAGTTATCATTTTTCTGCTGTTAGAAATAGATTTCTCCAGTCCAAATGAAGATCGATTGAAGGTCGGGGCTTTCCGCGTTGTTTATCATCATACAGCTGACTTCTTTAAGTTTTTATATTTTCCTCTTTCAACAAAATCTTTGATTTATCCCAGTCTATCCTATGGCTGCCAGTGCTGGTTAGTACAAGATTGGCCAAATTTGAATTGTCCCCACGACTTCTGGAAATGGTATATTCATGTACTTCTTTCCTTACTTAATATATCTTGGAAAAAATAAATTTATCGTCACCAAGAAAGGGTTAGATATTTAATTAGCAATCCTTGGGAAACTGAAAATTGATGGCCAATATTGTAATTCGGCAAGTGTTGTATGCCTCTGATACTAACAGAAACACTTTTTTAAAATAGTTTCGCAAGATTGACAGTACATATACATCCTGTCAAGTATAGGAATAATACATGGAATAGTGTTATAGTCTTGAACACAAATAATTTTAAATTTGATAATCAACCTTAGGCCATGTCCAACGTAAATGCGATAAGCGCGGTGCAGCTGTCCGATACGTCAGTTATCAACTAAGGGTTAAAACAAATCAACTGAACGACAATATAAAATCGCTACAATAGCACAAATTGATTTTTCAGTAAGGACAAAATTAGTTCATTTTACGTATAACACACGTAACTTTGACGCAAAGCTCCGCCCGCGCATTAAAAACTGCAACTGCATGCAAAAACAAACGAAATGGGCGATGCGACAACTTAAAAAGCTGAAATCGTAGTAATTTATATTCCGGTAAGAATAAAATTAATTATTATTACGTGCTTCATACTTTGTGGCTGCCACTTTGAAGTGAAATACCGCTCGCAACGCCCATATCGCGTTTGGACATACCCTTAGGCTGTGCCCACGTAAAAGCGATATGCCCGCTGCGGGCGGTGTGATACGTCAAAGTGACAGTTGCAAGCTATCAAACATTTAAAAAGAATTAATTTTGTCCTTACATCAAGATAAATTCGCACAATTCCAGCCATTTTAAATTGTCACATCGCTTAGTTGGTTTGTTTTCGCCTACTGTTACAGTTTTTAATTGTGTACATTGACGTATCGCAACACGCGCACACGCATATTGCGTTTATGTGGGACACAGCCTTGGGCAAATCGCGTTTACGAGGAACACAGCCTTAAGGGGTGCGTAGCGTCAAAGTGACAGCCGCAAACTATCAAGCACGTAAAAAGAATTAATTTTGTCCTTAGTGGATCATAAATTCGTGTGACTATAGCGATTCTGTGTTGTCACATCGCTCAGTTTGTTTGTTTTAGCCTTTAGTTGAGGTTTATAAGTGTCAGGTTGGCGTCTCGCACCTAAGGCATTGTCCCACGAGAGCCCAATTTGCCGGTGGGGACGGTGCTATGCGGCAATGCGAGAGCCGAGAAATATCAAACACAACAAAGAATTCATTTTGCCCTTACTGGAAAACAAATTCGTGCGATTGTCGCATAGTCCAGTTCGTTTGTTTTAGCCTTTAACTGATTGCCTCCAAGTGACATCCACAAACATCAAACACATAAAAACTATTCATTTTGTCCTTACTGGTAAAAAAATTCCGTACACACCCTTAGAGTGTTATTCTTTTTGGTTTGATACCTTCGACATATTGAGTATGAAGGCACCAATTTGTTCCATTCTTTCTGACCGTAATAATTTATTGCATGTTTTAACCGGTAGGCGGTTTTCCACTATTTTGTCTAAATGTTCTTTTCCGATTCCATTAAAATATGGATAATAAGATGTGTCTATAGAGACATCTGCTGTGAGGCAAGATTTCTGTGATAGATCGATTGAGTAATGACCAATTTCTATTTTAAATCCACAATAAATACATCCATGAACGAGTACGTTTTTTATGTAGAAACAGGTGTAAAAGCTATCTGTAAAAATAACGTTTTAAATATCATTACTTTTTTGTTTCAGACATCAATAACTTTCAAGCACAGCGAGACGAAACACATTTTTCAGGTTGTTCTTGCCTTTTAAATTCAATTGATATATCACCCCTGATAGAGAATATGAGCATCAAGACGGTAGAGTGCTTTTCTTATCTTTGATGCGCCCTGGCTGTTTTGCTATAGCGTAAAATGCCAAATAAACTTAGAAACGCAGCTTTTTAGATTGGATTTATGCAACGATCGCAAACTTTATATCGCTTTTTACCCACTTATGTAGTTCAGTAAATATAAGGAATTCTTTTGAGACGAAAAACTTGATAAAGGCTCAAAGAAATGTGATTCGTTGCTCGCCTTTTCGTTCTGTAACAAAATGCCTTGTTAGTGAGCAGAGAGAATATCGGTTTACACGACGTAAAACAAAGCGATCTATGTTCTCTTTTAAAATAAGATTAAAAATCAACACAATTAGTAGATACAGTTAATTGGATACATATACCCCAAATAGCACTAGTTGTTCTTATTTGTTAATTCATGTCAATAATTGGGTTTATATTGAAAATAGCAACTGCCTCAGACTTTAGTTTTGTGTGAATTTCTTTACATCTAAGACATATATATTTTCCGCTACACAGAGATTGCTGTATTATCGTTTGGTATGATTTGGGAGATTTCCTAATGATTTTATGTATTTAACGAAGTAATTATTTTCGAAATACTTTGCGCGGAACTGGTCATTACCCAATTGTTATGACAAATAAATTATTGAAATTGTATTAGAATTTGAAATGTCTAACGTCATTGCTTTATTTCTGTTGCAATAACTGAAGTTAATATAATTGGCAACAGCTTACAATTTGATACTTTCTTAAAGACAACTTAAAAAATATAATTTTATACAATATGTTATACCAATCCTACAAAATCAAAATAAATTAGTTTCAAGGACAATAGATCTCCTGTGTGTTTACTAACGTCCTACATACCTATAAATAGCAAAAAAAATGGATTTAAATTATTTTCACTGTTAATTGATTGTGAAAAAAGTGCAGCAAAATATTAAAAAGCGTTAAACGCACAGCTCAGCAATATAAAAAATAGTTACACAGATTGTCAAGCTGTGAAGGACAAACGTGATATTATGAGCAATCAATCAAGCAATAAACCGCCACAATCCTGATAGATATCCCTCACTTTGTAGAAGAAAGCAAAACTATTATATGAACTTAATCTTCATCTTTGTCAACATAAAAACTAAAAAAAATGAAAATTCAATTCGGTACATGTTTGAATATTTGAGGTTGAATAAATCTTCGGTTACTCTCGATTAATAATTTTGAAGTTATTTGTAAGGTTATAGAAGAGATATTGGACCGGACCCTATGTAAAGTCCAAATTATTGCATCTTATAAGTATTTGATGTATACGAGGTAATTCTCATGTATTAGTACGCATTGCTCTGGAGTTCAGAATAAACAATAAAATAGGGTCGCAGTGTTTGGGACTAACCAAGATATAGAAGCGAAACAATCTTATACACACAAATAATGGTAATTATTGTTTTCTCTAATTCTAAAATGAGTTCTAGTCATATTAATTATTATTAGATTTAATATTTTGTCAGATAATAACAAATATTTACATTTTTCAACCGGCTCCCAAAAATCAATCAATTCCTCGGCATCTTTATTTATGTATATTCGGCGATTACTGAAATACAACTAAAGCAGTTTTGATGATTTGATATACACTATATTACGGAATATAGCGGAAATTTACTGTAACATGAGATTTATATTTTTCAGAAAATGGAAAAAATCCACTGCAGTTCAATGAATCTTCACTGATTTCTCTAAACTGGCTCGCTCAATCAATTCGAATATTATAAATTTTAAATAGTCTACAAAGACATATTTCAACTTAATCTAGTAATTTTTCTATAACGTAACGTTTTTCAAAAACAGAAAAATCATTTGCAAAAAAAAAAATAAACGCCAAAAGAAATCTCTAAAAATAAATGTAAAAATATGTTATAAAAGAATATTGATCTTATTTATAAATTGTAATATATTTAGATGGATGCAGAGGTTAACCAACAATTTTTTCTAATACTTGAAACACACTTATTTTTCTGCAAATCTGCAAAATTAAGTCCGTAAACCACAAATATATTGTAACGAAATTTCTCTAAGCCGTTCCAAGGAGTATATAACAAATTTGGTGTCAGAAATGGGATTCGAACCCACGCTCACAAAGTGGAGCACAAGATAAAATCAGTGCCATTCAAAATAAAGTAGGAACATAAATTAAAAAATTGCAACAGGACTAACAGCGAGGAAAATACCAGAACACCGTGAGTACCAAAGGTTCCGTTAGTAAACCACCTACATTTGATGGCAGTTCATCTTGGCCCATGTATAACCGGGAATTTGAAGCAGTGGCTACAGCTAATGGATGGAATAAAAAAGAAAAATCTACCTCTCTTGTAATTTCCTTAAGAGGTCCGGCCTTAGAACTCCTCCAAAGCATTCCAGTCGATGAACAAGGCAATTTCGACAAGATCATCGCCATTCGGGACAAAAGATACGACAATCAATCCTTAAGCCTGGTATACCAAGTCCAACTCAGTGGGAAAACGAAAAAATCCGGTAAAAGCCTCAAAAGAATTGGAAGCAGAGATTAGACGGTTAGTACACTTGTCCTACCCAGACCTGTCAGGGGAAACGAAAGACCAGTTGCCCACACATAGTTTCATAAACGGCATCAGAGATGTGGAAATACAAAGAAATTAAGGACTGAGTGGCATCAGGGAGAGTAACGAAGCTCTACTTCGGGCTTTGAAAGTAGAGGCCGTCATGAAGATGTCCAAGCCGAGGATCCGAGCAGTTTCCTTCAACCAGGAAGAGCCAGAGTCACCATTTTAAGCTGGTATGAACAAACTATTAGCAAAGTCACAGAGATCTGATACCACAAGAGCATGTTACCGTTGTGGACGGACAGGGCACTTCCATCAATGGCCGAGCAATTACCATCACCATCGACACCGGCGCCGCTGTGTCCAGCGCCAGGTCCAGGGTCTTGAGGGCTTTGGAGATCCGCCCAGCTAACAACTACATCCAGCTCAGGACAGTCACCAGCGAGCCCATGTCAATAAAGGGTGAGGCAGATTTTGTGCTACAGATAGGGGACAACATAATCCGGCATAGGGCCAGCATGGATTTATGTTCGACCGGAGATATGATATTCGGTTTCTAAATGAGAAATTTGGATTGAAGCGGCCCGTTAACAACTCATTGACCTCCATAAAAATTGTAAAAAATCTCCAGCCAGAATTCCCGATCGAACGGAACAGTTTATTCATGGGCAGCTAGACAGCAATCCTGGGAGCTGGGTTGGAATGGTGGAGCCTGTACACTCAGCTCATGACTACTTAGTTAGACGGGCTATTGTTAAAACCGGACGAGATATACCAATCAAGTATATTATTAATGCAAAAATTGTCTGATTTATTTGGAGCTGGTATATTTGGTAACAGCTTTAGTTCCTTCGCTGACGACGTGCTTGGCGAGTTCACCGGGCAACAATAGACGAACAGCAGTTTGAATTTCCCTGCTTGTAATAGTGGGACGTTTATTGTAGTGTGCCAGTCTGGAAGCTGCAACAGCAATACGTTCGAAAATGTCGTTGACGAAACTGTTCATGATGCTCATGGCCTTGCTGGAAATACCGGTATCGGGATGTACTTGTTTCAATACTTTGTAAATGTAAATGGCATAGCTTTCCTTCCTCCTGCGCTTCTTCTTTTTGTCAGCCTTTGAAATGTTCTTTTGAGCTTTTCCGGCTTTCTTTGTAGCTTTACCGCTTGTCTTGGGTGGCATGTCGAATTTCTAACGATGTTTACGATACGAGACTCGAAACTAAAGTGTGTGTGTTAGAGTCCTGAATTTGTCCAACAACGACGTCAGAATTGCCAATGGTCAAGAGATAGCTTGTTTCGAGCCAGTCGAGACCATCATCATTTACGAAGAAGGGTACCAGACATCGGTGAAGGAGACAGGGGGCAGTAAAGAGTTTCTACGACAGTTTGCTGACCATTTGACACACCTGACACCAGAGTAAAAGAAGAAAGCCAACCAATTTATCACAAAGTACTGGCAAATTTGTAACAGTGAAGATGGAACCACCGGTCGCTCCAACATCATTCAGCACCGTATAGATACCGGGAAGGCTCACACCATCAGAATACCACCTAGATGACTACCATTGGGGCAACAACAGGCAGTCGAGGAAAACATCGATTCCATGTTACAAAATGGAGCAATTGAGCCATCTATCAGCCCATGGTCTGCTCCCGTCGTGCTAGTTAAAAAGAAGGACGGAACCACCCGATTTTGCGTAGATTACAGAAAGCTGAATGACGTCACCAAGAAAGACAGCTATCCACTACCCCGAATTGATAACACTCTGACCACACTAGCAGGCTCCCGTTGGTTCTCCACACTTGACCTAATGAGTGAATATTGTCAGGTTAGTCTACACGAAAAGGACAGAAAGAATACAGCGTTCTCCACTAGTAAAGAGCTGTTTCAGTTCACGTTTATGCCCTTTCGGTTATGTAATGTTCCCGCAACATTCGAGAGGCTAATGGAGTATGTCCTTAGCGGGTTAACATGGAGGACGTGCTTAGTATACCTCGACGACATTCTAGTCATGGGTCAGACATTCGACGACGATCTCAAGAACCTGGGCGAAGTATTCTCCAGAATTAATACCGGCAACCTGAGACCCAACCCGAAGAAGTGTTCCTTGTTCCAAAAAGAAATAGAGTTTTTGGGCCACGTCTTTTTCGAGTTAGGAATACACACCTACGAAGACAAGATAGAAGCCATCCGTGATTGCCCAGTCTCAAGAGACAAACATGAGCTTCAAAGCTTCTTAGGCCTCTGTTTGTTGAGGGATTTGCCACTATTGCTGCGCCTCTACATCGGCAGACCACTGAGAAAGAGACCTTTCGTTGGAATCATTATTGCGAAACATCATTCAGACGACTGAAGGCAACACTATGTTCCAGCCCAATCCTAGCCTTTCCTACACAGTCCGGCAAGTTCATTTTAAACACCGACGTCAGCAACACAGGTTTGGGGGCCGTCTTATCGCAGGCGCAAGATGGTGAATAGAGGGTTATCGAGTACTACAGCCGTGGATTCTCCAAACCGGAAAGAAATTATTGCGTCACCAGAAAAGAACTTCTTGCAATAATAAGGGCGGTAGACCATTTCGTATCGAGTACGAGAAGCGAGCTGGGGAAAGCACTAATGGCCGAGAAACCAAGTCGCAACTGGTAGTTTCTAAGAAACAGGTACCAGCCATCCTGACCGAAGTACATGATGGGATTACCGGGGGCCATCTGGGCATTAACAAAACCCTAGACAAATAACGTCAGAGCTTGGTGCTGGAAATGTGACACCTTTGCAACCAGTAAGGGCCCGAAGACCCGGACCAAGGGCAGAATGCAGAACTATAATGTGGGCGTTCCATTTGAGAGAATTGCCATCGATGTCGCCGGTCCGTTTCCCGAGTCTGAGAGAGGGAACAAATACATTCGGTTCGCAATGGATTACTTTAGCAAATGGTCTGAGGCATATGCGATACCCAACCAAGAGGCAACCACGGTAGCGACGGTGCTTGTAGAACCACTATTCAGCAGTTTTGGCGCCCCAAAGGACTACATTCAGATCAGGGGCGTAACTTCGAATCGAATGTATTCAAGGAGGTCTACACGATGTTGAGGTTCAGGAAAACGAGAACAACACCGTTGCACCCACGGAATGGTGGACAGATTCAACAGGACCCTGGAACAACACCTATCCAAGTTCGTCAGCGTGATTGAGATGAACATATTTTCCTATTACTGTTGGCATATCGCTCAGCCGTACATAATAGTACAGGCCTGAGTTCAGCCAGGGTCCAATTCGGAAAAGAGCTGCGATTTCCCTGAGAATTGGCTTTTGGCTCTCCCGAAGAACCCTCCCAAGACATCAACGATTATGCCGACCAGCTCCGACATAACATGCTGGCAATACTCGAATTAGCCCGACCGCAGATGTTGGCCACCAGTGACGGGATGAAGACGCGATACGACGTCAAGACCAATTCAGGCGGGTTCCAAAAGAGGGACAGTCTGGCTGTACAACCCCCAAGGGTAAATCCCTAAAGCTACACCCGCCTGGGATGGTCCATACGAGGTGGGCAAGAGGCTTAATGACGTCGTCTACCGGATTCGTTGAAAGGTCTTCTCTAAGTTTTCTTTGTTCTTCTTTGAGGGCCTCTGGTGTCCTGCAAATATTTTTGGCTTTATGGACAAGAGTTTTGATTATGCCAGTTTTCATTGTTGATGGGTGGTTAGAGTTATAGTGTAGGTATAACCCTGTATGTGTAGCCTTCCTGTAGACTTGTTTCGATTCTGGCCATAGTCCTTTAGCAATTCACATTAAAAAATGGTAGGCACCTACTTACATCCCTCTCGATGGTGAATCTGCTGGATGGTTGTGATCGGTTTAGATGCTTTAAATGCCTGTAGTTCTGTATTTCCGTGTTGCCAAATAACGAATGTGTCGTCAGCATACCTTAAACACAGTTTTGGTTGCTTCTCGTACCCCTTCAGTGAATTATCTTCGAAACATTCTATGTAAATGTTGGCGATGATTGGCGATAACTGGGAGCCCATAGGCAATCCATCTTGTTGCATGAAGAGCAGGTACTTCTCCTGAAACTTGCAGTTCATGAGGATACATTTTTAAGTTCATAATTAAGACTTTAACATATAAAAGAATTGCGCAATTTAAAAACATTTTGTATGGTCATTGCAATATTAAACCAAATCTAACCGATATTTCTAGACTTTGATTTACGAATTTAGTTTTCATTTAGTTAACTTAAACTTAAAAATGTACTCGCATAGTCACCTCTTAAGTAGAAAAGAATGTAATTTGCAGACTGTTTGGCAATAAATAATAGTAAGACATTTATTAACATTTGTTGATACACATAGATTTGAAAATACCTACCTAGATCAAAATTTATAGAAATCAGATCCGGCGATCATGTAGGCAAGGAAATCGATTTCATCAATTTTCTTGAACAATTTTCGAAGTATAAGCGGGGCTACGAAAAGTTTTTTTAGTCATACTGTGTGGTAAGGTATTATCGAACCATTCTTCCAAAATATGAAAATTTCGATAACGTTGTAAAGTTACCGATCCGTGTTAAAATTTGTTCTCATTATTCATGTGTCCAAAATTCCCATTCACATGCTGAAACCAAAAGGATGTTATTGCCAAGACATTATGTACTATCGCACATGTCCTTTTTGGGAATACCGAATATTTTGCTGATAAATATTCCATAGTAGTTTACTTTCAGCATATAAAAATATTCACTATGCTGCTATCTATTACCTGGTGATTACTTCATTTCGCCTTCGTGCACTTTTGAGAAGAAGATGTTTCGGTATAGTTGTAATTAAGTTCTGGATGATATATTTGTTAGGTATTCTAACATTTAATCTTGAAACGTGATTCTAGATACTATTTTGATTTGCGCTTCCAGCATAAGTTTTTTCTACAATAAGCTATTCTATAATGTACACATATAGAACCTCTCAAGATGATGTCCTGTTTAACTATACTAGCTGTCGCCCAGTGGTCGAAATTCGACCAATTGTGTCAATATCTCTGGCAGGTTAAGTAACATGAAAATTTTATCGTGACATTCTATCCTAGGACTTTAGGGAGAACAGCAATTACACAGAACGGATCCAGATTTGGAACCTCTGTGTGATAGTTTCCTCGAAAATCCTAGATGTCGGTCTTACATCTCGCTTCTACAAATTAGTAACGAAATTCAGGTTTTTTTCAAATAAAGTAGTATGAATTAACTTTATTTGTGTTCAAATTCGTAATTCTTAATTTAATATGACAACAATTCAACTGCTAATGGGCTACCCTACATATTTATTTTTTCTAACCCCCTGTATAGCTATAATTGCACTCAATTCTCTAACATTTATTAAAATCCTCATTATAATAATTCCATCTCAATATATATTTCCACCACCCTGTATATGCAACTGCTTATGGACCACGCATAATATTTTTTAACATTTTTCAACCACCGGGTAAACCATTCTGTATATGCACTGCCTATGACCCACCATATTTACTCTTTTTGTTTATGAAATTTTTAATTATCTTCTGTAACTATAATTCTACTCCGACCTATATTTCAATCATTATATATATGGAACTCTTCGGGGTCTACTCTATAAATCATTTCCTTTTCTAACATTTTTTATCACCATCCTGTATATATATAATTCCTCTTACCCTATATTTCATCTTAACTATATATACAACTGCTTATGAGTTACGAAATGTTGCATTTCCATTTCCGCCACCCTGTATATGCATCTATGTATGACATTTTTTGCACCACCCTGTATAACTGTAATTTTACTGCACCTTCTATTCCAAGAACCCTGTAAATTCAACCGCTAATGGGCTTCCCTATATAATTATTTTATTAGTTATAATTGCACTGTACTCTATATTTTAAACACCCTAAATATGCAACTGCTTATGTGCCACCCATTAAAAAAATGATTTCTCACATATCTGGAATCGCCCTGTATAATTATGATATTCAACGATTACTTTACCCACTAAACAATAACAACGCTTGCATGCCACTTCCAGAAGTACATGCTCTAAGTATATAACAGCATTGTCTGTCTATATATAATTACTCAATGGTTTGAGTCTGGCGGCGGCGGCACGCGGCACATTCATTTGTTTGGCATTGACATTATTCACATAAATAATGAATTTTTATTATATTTTATTTAATGAATGAACCATTATTATAAATTAAAATTAGCATTCTGCACTGAAGGTCGTCAGTAGCTACTAAACAAAACAAAAATAAAGAAAACCGGTTGAGAAACAGAGGAGAAAATGGTACCTAATCGTTTTGTCTTTGCCTATTTATATATAGATATATATATATTTTTTTACAATTCAAATTATTTTCGAATTTCAGTTTCTCATTACGTCCAAAAATTAATCAGACTAGTTATTTGTATTGAAAAATTAGTTTGGCGTATTGTTGCGGAATTTGTATTTGCTTTCAGTTTTTTCAATTACTGTGACTTTATCCAATTCTCGTTAGTATTAGATCGCTGTGCACAGTTTCACCTTAGACGATGAGGAAGAACTTTATAGTTTTGAGCATGAGTAACTAACTAATCACTCATTAAGTGTATTGCTATTATCTTCATAGTAGTGTGTTTGAAGGTGGTATAAATCCATTCATTGTTAGTTGGTAATTATGAAAATTTGACATAACATTCTATAATATTTCACAGAGAAAGTATTTTAGAGATGAGTCCGTATTTCATTTTAGTGTTTGGATAAATACACGTTTTGTCATCTTTGAACAAATTATTTAGCACATCGTTTCAATTTTCATTTGTGTATTGGGGGCAGCAGCTTTTGTAGATATTGGTTAACATTTGTTGAAAATGATCACATGTATAATTTGATGAGACCATTCTCTGGATCGAAGCATATACAATATATACCGTATATATCAAAATTTTATACACTATAACCGACCTTCTAAGCCAGATGTAACCCCTGCAAGCAAGGGTCGGTAAAGTCGTGAAACGTTAGTTGTTATTTATCTTGAAGTAAAGGAGAAAAACTGGCCTACATAATTGTTTGGTCAGAATTTAAATTAAATATATATATATATATATATATATATATATATATATATATATATATATATATATATATATTGGAATCCACAACATTCTTTTCATATTTATGATGTCTACGAGCAAATTCGCGACTTTCGAAAAGTGATTGTTATTCCGGCGCAGTTCTCTTGGCGTTTGCCATGTCTTGCCCGAATGTCGCTCAGAAAATTTATTATTCTCTTTATATTTCACATTGCTTTGATGTTCTATTCAGTGTGTACATAAGTTGTTGCTATGCTCGAACTTAAACCACCTCTGCACTTTACAAACTCATCATATTCGTTTCTCGTCAGTCTCTATGGGAATCTGAAAAGCAATTTTTCTTTAACTACTTATTTGGGTGGGAACAAAAACCCAAATACAAAAAAAGAATACTAGGAATTTGAACTATCTTAGTAAAGGATAGTTCTGTTAGCGATATATATGTTTTTTTTACATTATTTAAAATATTTTTACTTTTAAGATGAATGGTTGTAGCAATTATTTCCTGGTTGTTAAATAATATAACTTTCATCTTGATTATTTATATGGGGTTTCCCACCTCTCAACGATTTCAGAAAACAGTTCAGATAAATGATAGAAAACCAAAGTGTGGTAGGGGCAATTTGAAAAACGCTAGTTGTTTTGTTGTACAAAATTCTCTGGTTGGAAATACTGAAGAAAACATGTTTATGCATTTGTCAGCTAGTTTTTCTGTGAAGTATGTGTGATACACTTCAATAAACTTGATTTAAACGTGATGTTTATGTTCTTTAAAGCGTTATCGATCAATGTTTGTTTGAATGTTTGAACAAGGTTTTTGCATTGTGGAAAAATTGAGCACAGATCATACAATAAAGATAGATGGGCAACTCAATGTTATAAAATGTGTTCACATTTTGTCTCATGAGAGGTTAGAATATGCAAGTATGTGTAAGTTTTCTGAAAAAAGTTATTTGAGCTCTCAATCAATACAGCCCAAAATGGAAATTTATTTCCAACCTCCATTTCAAAGGGTAAATTTTATTGTTGGTTCTTTATATTAATGTAGTCCCAAAAAGAGGACTTAAAGGTAAAGGCCTCCTCAAAATATAATATGTTCTTGTATGAAGTAAATTATCAAATATCTAATTTATATTTATAGTTTCTATTGATTTACCTATTGTTAGATTACTGGAAACTAACAATTTGAAAACTCACGGTTACTTAGTGGGGGTATTTTCTAATTTTGATAGGAACTCTTCAGTATTTTTTAGCGTGATGCAGGTGCTATCGCATGGATTTATAATTGACCTACCGGGCTTTCAAAGGGTCGTGAAGATATTGGTTTGTGAATCTAGCGGACATCCGCATATGTGCGGTAGTTCGCGGTATTCGCTCCGGGCGAAGTCATGGTAAGGATAGCTGAGTCGACGCTCGCGTACGCATTTGATACTTTCGGCGTTATAGGGGGTTCAGGAGGCTGTATTCGAGCTAACAAATACAAATGAAAATTTTTAATTGGTTTTAATTTATACTACAAAAACAAAAAGAATCATCAGAGTAGCTACGTTGTGACCTGTAAAAATACAGAGAGGAAAAGTTTATGTATATTTTATAAATTTTCAGCCAAATAAATACATAGCTGATGTAAAAAGACAAAAATAAATACTATCATGACCTTTATCGCAGTAATTGTAATACACGGTAATAACATGTTTTCTGAAAAAAATTAAATATTATTTTAAAATAATAATATAAGGAAAATTCTTTTGTAGTTGTTTCAATTATTGGAAATAAAAATTGCTGTTTGTTACATTTAGTATTTACTACTAATAAAGTATTATAAAAACAATTTATTAGTAGTTGGGTATTTTTTTAAATATTGATAGAAAACTTTGGATTCCCTGCCATATGATTATATATGCAGTGATCATTTTATTGGAGGAAGAAAAAAAGCGAAGGAGGGTTTAACCCCCTAGCCACACTCCTATCATATTCCCTCCAACAATAGAATCAGGATTGCTGAATTTATTAGAGAATGATAACATTGTTTTGGCTGATAAAGGTCATTGTAAAAAATACTAATGTATATGCCACCATTGCTAGAAATGATAAAATTTTAAAGGCTGGGAACCCAACAAACGTACAGTGACTAATAACGAAAAAATCATGGAGAGATTGAGAACCAATCAAAAATTAAATAAATTCCAAGAAAATTTATTTCATTTACGATAACGATAATTAGAACATGTCATTGTTGTAATAAATTGTGTACAAGCTAATGATTGTATTATTTTTAAAACTATTTTTTTTTTTGAGAATGAGAAAGGATTAAGTAAACTAGATTTATGTAATAAATTTCCAGATATTTTTAAACCTAATAGTAAAATGTTTCATAAAATCTTTTGTCTTAATCCTTTATATTACAAAATTTATATTATTTTTTAAATAAATTGCTATTATAACAACATTATTTTTTAACTTCAGCCTGATCCAAATTCATATTCTTGTTATTTTCGTTAATATTTTTATTTCAATACCGCATATAAAGCAAGTATTCACTGTTATTAATTTTTTTATTTTAAACGAACTGTTTTGCAAAAAACTCCCTTCTAAACTATTATTTTTTAATAACTATACTGATTTTGAATTACGAATATGATATAATTAAAAAGTGATAATAAGGGGTGAATTGAAAATTATTTACAAGAACATTACCAACATTAGGTCTGCCTACGACCAATTTGACAACTGCTCAGAGTCTCCTTTAGTGTACAGACCTTCATTCGAGCGTTACAGTGGCGCACACAGCGAATTGAGGTTTTCTTTTTGAAAGACGTAATGCGTGTTTGTTTTGTCAAAAATATCTCTGGGTTTTCTGTTTCTGGACTATCTTCGTTAAGTTGTGTTTGGTTTTGTTCCTGTGTTAATGAGATGCCATTTTAGTTGTGTGTTCTTGTGTAACTAAAATTACCCTTGCTTTGCCTTTATCAGAAGCCAGAATTTTAATATAATTTGTATATTAATAACTTTAAGGTGCTTTTAGTTTTGATGTTAAGCGTTTGTAACATCACTCAGGGCTCGCCCGCAGTAAAGTAAATGGTTCAAATACTTGTGCAGATATGTCGGCGATTGGCCAAGTTGGTCAAGGGGGCAGAAATCAGGTAATTTATAATGGGAGCATTAGTCTGACTTGGTCAGTTCCATATCTCAGCTGTAGTTCATTAAATTGATAATAATCAGGCAGTTTTTTAGACACTCTTCATAGATTTCTCTAAGCGAACCTCAAAGGTCGTATTATAAGATATCACAAAAAAATATATAGGGAAACAAGAATACTGAAATAGCTTTGATCCTGATAACAAGGAAACAACACCAGATTCGAATTTAGCGTCAGACAATACATGCACATTCATTGCTTCTGTTGATGGGTATATACTTCATTTTTTAAGGGTCTGTTGATTATTTAGTATATTTGTATAAGATATGTGTAAGTTTTGGCTTATGATCTTACCGAGAACCCAGTAAATACACTTGTCCGCAGAATAGCCGTTTGTCTGAGCATGGTGACAAATTTATATGGTTGTTACAATGCAATTTCACAGTACCCATTACAGCTATGAACATGATATTTTTCAATTTATTAACTTTTATATTTTTATTAATTATGTTAGTACTAACAAGTATTCATGGTGTCCTTTCTGGAAAATTAAACAGTATGTTTTGGGCGAAAAGCACCGCGCAGATGGCGTTTACGTTGAACGCAGTTATAGAGGGTGTACATATTGTTATAAAATTTATTTACGCCGTTCCTTTCTAAAGCAACGTCAAGCATTATTCATCCCAATTAAACATCAATCGATTGGATAGTAAAAAAGTAGAAGGTTAGAATAGGGCAAAAAGTGTTTATCTAGACGCTGTGCGAACAAAGGTAGAATGAACAGAAAATTCGGCGTACGCTATATAAGGTAATATTAATTTCAGTAGAGTTAGTTATTTCATTGCATTCAGCTTATTTGTTGTTATGATTTCGATGTTCTAAAAAGTGAAGTGAATATTAGTTTTTTTAATTAATTAATTGAACCTACGGAGGTCTACAGGGTGAAACGTCTACATTATTATGTGTAGAGGAAATGTGTATACGGGGTAGTAATACGCAGGGTGTAGGAAGGAAGATGGAACCCTTGGCCATACAGTATATATACTGCTTTCGCTTCTAGTTACTCGAATACTGTATTCTACTGAGAATTCGAGTAACTAGAAGCGAAAGCAGAAGGCTACGAGTATTATGCGGCCCGACCTGAAGAGGGCAGATGTGAAACGTCGTCATTTTATCATCGATTCCGGCAGGGATCAGTTATCAACTACGCGGATGAATTCCCGGAAACCACCTAAAACGTATATACTATAATAGAATTTAGTAATAATATTTGTTTATTATTAAGTAACTTGTAATTTAGAATTTATAATTTTATTATCTCAGGATCTTTTTCGCTTGGGTTTAAATCTTCAGATGTTAAATAAATAAATAAATTTTATACTTATCTTGTTTATCTTACAAGTATCTATTTCTCCTCAGGTTCACTTAAACTTTTTAAAATTTTGAAATTATATTTGCACTTTACTTTTTCTATTTTAAAATTTTAAATTACTTATAATCAAATTTCCAAATTTTCAATTAGGTTACAATTTATTTAAAATTTTCCACAATACATTACTGATACAAACTTTGTTTCTAAACAAAATAAATTTCCTGTCACTTAAATATTCTTAAATTTCCATTAAATTGTGTTACAAAAATATTTTGATCATTCAATCACAGATATTTATATTCTAAAATTGTTAAACGTTTATTACTATCACTGATTGACTAAATTTTTATAATTTGCTTATTAAACAATGTTTCAAAAACTCACTGTTGTTGTTTTCCTATTTTTTTTTCTTCAAATTAGTGGCCTTTACTAAAAATTCCAAAATTTTGAATACTTTTACTGGTACAATTTACCACTCAATTGAAATTCTTATGCTGGTTTGCAATTGGTTTTCCAAATACTTTTGATTTTTTAAATCTTTTATATCATGAATACCCTAATCTTCTTTTTATCGACTATTTATATAAATTACTTTCAATTTTCCTCTTCCAAATAAATTTAAATTCAAATTTTACAGGTTACTTATTTTCTGACATGGCACATTAAATTTGTTTTATATAATGAGACATTAACTTCGTTGTCATGGAAATTGAATTTATGAGAACAATATTTTTGTACCTGTCTGCTCGACGATTGACGACTAAAGAGAATCTTTCAATGTCAGATTTTCTATTTATGTAATATAATTTGCCACCTGCTATTTCCACTTCCGCTTCTAATTATTTTATTAATTTCCAACTGTTATCCTTTTAAATCATATCCAAAAATCTAAATAAATTTCAACTTAAATTTCAATACCTATTACTATCATAAATTTTATCCAAATCATTTAATTCATATCTTCAAAAACATTGAGTTGACATTTGTCACCTGTTGGCCACCAGTCATTTAACAGGTACTTTAAAAAATTGTATTTGATTAAAATTTAGCCTTTATATCTTTTGAACTATTTAATTTTTATACACTATGCTCTAAACTCTTTCTATCAGTATAAATTTTTTTACTGTTCCATCATTCCTGAAAACTTATAACGGTTTTTATAATTTTGACATTTCAATTCTCTATTTATTTAACAAATTTATGTATTTAAAACTTGATTTTGATCTGAAATGTGTTATATTCAGTGTTCTCATGGCCTAATATGTGATCTATACATGTTCTACAAACTCTACTGTGATTTTACAAATGAATTTAACCTTTTTGATGTTTGACCTAAATATGAGTCCCTGCATATTCCTTTATGTAAGTATTAAACTTTTATTATAATCTGCATAATATAATATCTAACTTTATATGCCACCTTTTATCTTTTCAACAATTTGCTTTTGAACATTTTTGTACATTGTTTGTATTTTTAGGTTAACTCTATCTTTTTATATGGTTCCTGCAATTTCATTTGTTTTGTTATATATGTATGCATTTCCTTTACATTATCCCAATTATTTAACTATTCAAATTGCCAAAAATTTTATATTATTTCATGTCTGTTTAAATCCATTACAATATATATATATATATATATATATATATATGTATTTGTGTATATATATATATATATATATATATATATTTCCAATATACTGTTTCAGATTACACATTTTTCTTAGCCTCAATATAATTTCTTTATTTCATAATTTTTTTACACGTTCCTCTCAGTGTTTAGTTTATTTATCTACTCGAAATAATTAACTTAACTGCGGGTCAGGTGCAAAAACCTCCAAGGACTTTCCTTTTCAGGATTTCATCTACACATTTGAAAAACGCAATTGTCCTACACTATGAATGGAGCAGTTAACCAGATAAGTAGCCATACTCGAATTTGACAGAGTATATTATTGTAATTAGGAACCATGTATTTTTATGGGCGAGTGGAGTTTAGTATTAGCTACGAAAACTTTTTATCTATGTTGGTGTAGTCGATTGTCTTGAAATTTTACATTACTGAGCTAATGTATAAAACTTTTATCTCTAAACTGTGTGTTTATACTCTAGAGTGACATTCTTCTGCATTGTTCTAGTTATCTACAGAGCGAAAAATAAGCACGTAGAAAGTATACAACCCATTAGTTTTTCTACTTTTTCACAGGTAAGTTGTGTGCATTCTCGGGAGAGCAGTTACGGCGGTAGTGCTTTTAGTATGTAATAGCTGCGGATAAAACTGAATATAGGTAATAGCTGTTATCGTTTCTCACAAAGAACACACACATGCAGTATAGAATTTTCCGGAGGTTTTCTGAAGGTCGCTTGATGCGGATAATTACCTTTGTTTGTTCTAAAATGTAGCATGTATGCAGACCATAAATAAAGCTTCTTTTGGGCAATTAAATTTAATATTTTAGGTATTTTCTGGCGTTAGACAAGGTAATATTTTTTTGAAATAGTTTTAAAAATAAGTATTGTTGAGTATATATGAAAAAATATTAAAATTGTTCGTTATACGATAAAATGTCATTTCATTTCCTGTTGGTTTTGTGATATATTAAACTATTTTAAACACTCATAATCCTAAATATGCTAGGGAAAATGACTATACCCGTTCTTGCACAAAATGGTTCAAGGCAATATATATTATAAGTGTATCTATGTGCGCAATGTCAGGAAGTTGCTGAAAAATGGCTTTTCTCTGTTTTTGCTCTATAATATTAAAGTTTGATGCAGATGATATACCCCAATCATATCTATACTCTGATAAATGCTGAGTTATATAGGAGATAAGCATCCCTTGGGCAAGTTTGTATATGTGCTCTACGAGAGCAACAATTAATTTATTGGTGAATAATAAAGTGAGAATCGTAATTGCTGCGAAATACAAAATAATTAATAAAACTTATTTAGAATTTCCTCTGCATATCATGTCATTTTTTAGTATTTTTTAATTCTACAAAATTAAGTTGTATGATTTTTCCTTAACCTTCTATATGCACTTTACGCCTTGTGGTTGTAGGTTAGCTACTCTTAAACAATCAAAGAAAATTTTGAAAACCAGCAAAGCTACCTAAGCAGACATTAATGATTCGGTGATAAGGACTGATTGCTTTAGGAAAAATTGTTTCGGTACTAAATTTCATATTCAAGATCTGACTCCTATCATATCACATCATCAGCCGACTAGCAATCCCATCGAGTTTATGCGCAAATAAAAAATAAGTGTGAAAAGACAATTAATCGAAAAACGAAATTAACGGAAATTATTGTTTTGAGTCAAAGTCGACACACCCTGGGGTTAAACAGAATTGCAAGACATAATGGAGTGTAAATATGCTTATTATACACTTCATTTGGAAGATGGCGATAAAGTGTACCACAAAAAAGCCAAATTTATTAATTCATTTATTATAACGATTGTTTGCAACGAACAAACCGTAATCTTGGCAATTTTTGCGAAATTATCCGGTTACATTATGGTTCTTATACAAACATTACACCCTTGTCTACTACAGAAATATTGTAAAGAGGAGAAATCACAGTAAATAAATTAATATTAAAATTTTTTATGTTCAGTATTTGTATAAGATGACTAAAATTTGCCGCAACACATTTAACATAACTTACACAATTGATAAGGTACTGAACTTAGAAGATGTGTTAAATACTTTATTTTCTTAGACAAATTTTACGTCATTGAAATATCCCAATATTTTCTTAAAAATTGTCATTATTATAAAATTTGGTTCTATGTTACTCAATTATTTTATCTTATTTCTTCTGTGAACAATGTCGACCTGTTTTTCCAATTAAAATGCCTGAATTTATTCCGTTACTACGTGGATTCAGTATTTATTTATTTATCAGATTCCTTAATAGTTTCCACAATCTATTATTTATCGTTTTGCTATTCATAGTTAGTATTCTACATATTTTTATTACACATTCTTCTTTGCTACAATTCCGTGAAAAACCAGTTTTCATTTTGAATATGTATTAGTATTTTGCTTCACTCTAAATGGTGGCCATTTATTTGTCACTAAAACATGTTGCGCTATTAAAAGATAATCGAATAGCTTTAGTCAGATCATTTATAGAATACTCATAGCTAATAATTTGCTTAATTCTATGTAACTATCTCTACTTTGGTTCCTTCTTCCACGTTTATATTCAGCACTTTGGGTTTGTTGATTTCGACACTGAAGTCCCATATCTTTAGTTAATGGTTTTTATGATTTTTGTGCCTTGCTTGTAGCCGTGGTAATATTTTATCTTTATCTTCTTAGGTGGTTATGTTTATATGGATTATCTCGATTTTGTCAATGTTCTGGTAAATTGCAAAATTATGTAAGCATCCCTTGACTTTGTTAACTAATTCCCTATTATTTAGGATTACCACTGACATTAAATGAACCAGGATAAGTAATATGTAGTATATTCGTATTTTACATTATCAAGGTTTTCTACAGGTCTTCTTACCTCACTTAGGCCAATTATTCTACTACTTTTAGTTGTTCAGTTCAATGAGTCTGGCAATAAAGGAGATATAGTTCAGTTCAGCAACCAAGCCGATGACGTCATTTTGGTGATGATTTGCTGCCAATTTTGAAATAAAATTTTCCTAAATTGCTTATGGGCCATTCGCCATTATATTGGTAAAATTACATCGCCTCGAATGGCACTACCGTGGCCGATCTCAGCAACGTTGCCACTATTTCTTGACATTATATTATATGACAAAATGTTGTTTGTAGAATTTTTAACTTTAACCAAACATGAGTATGTAAGTTTTTCGTGTATAGGTACATTTATCTTATTCGGTATTAGTTTAATTATCATATATTTTTTTATAAACAGGAAGTGACATTACATTATGAAGGGTTTCTGAATCGATAGTTTTAATTTTAGTTCGCATCCCCTTAGCATTGCTTTATGTAAATCCAGTCTCTACTGTTAACTTATCAAAACACAAAGCATAGGTCATTCTGTGTCTTTATTTCAAATTTCATATATGACAGCGATAAATGTCACAATTTCCCGCCTGTTTTCTTCGAGCAATTTTGATGAGAGCATTTGCACAATTCGAGTTGTTAAAGGAAAGCGATAATTAATCTCAAATTGACTTTTTTACAGCATATACCATTTATAACACCTGTTTATTCATTGTATTTTAGTATTGTTTCAGTTTTTAGGAATTTATACAGCAGAACAATGCCGATACCTTTTAGTAGCCGAGAAAAAGCTATGATAGCTTCAAGTTTAAATTATTTTAAGAAAAATAAAGAAAATCGTGATCCTACTGTACCTCCGAAATACGTTAGTGTTTTTATTAGATATTGTTCATGTTCAGTATTATTAAGTGGGTCAACATTTAATTTGTTGTGGGGCACTAATATTTTTATACATCATAGAGAGTTGCTGAAGCTTTGGGAGTAAGTATATACTCTGTTGAGAGGATTGAAGCCAGAATTAACCAAAAAGAGGCGCTAAAAGTCCCAAAAGACAATATGTTCATAAAAAACCTGTGACAGATATTGATGAAACTGTGCAGTGTGAAATACGAAACATAATTTATGAAATGTATTCTGCAAGTAAGTAACAAACATTAATTAATCTTCAAAATATTCAGAGAGTTTTTGTTTCAGGGGAACATATAAATTTAGATACATTGTTGAAAAAATTATTGGATCGTCAATTGTTTCTCGGCTCTAAAAGTTCATTAAGGAGAATTCTACATGCAATAGGTTTTGAATTTAAAAAAGAAGATCCAAAACGAAAATTAATGGAATTGGATCACATAAGTGTTAAAAGAATTAAATTTCTGCGTGAATATATTAAATATAAAACAGAGGGTTTGTTTGATATGGTTTTTTTAGATGAGACATGGATCTTTCAATATGGAACATTAGGATATTCATGGCAGGATTCCAGCTCTAAAACTTTTAAAAAGATTAAAGGAAGTGGTATAAGGTGAGTTTTTATGATTATCTCCGAACTTGGTGATTTAAAGTTGTTTCATTAGATTTATCGTGATTCACGCTGGAAGCCGGGCAGGATTTGTCCCAGGAACTTAACTTGTATTTTCTTCGGATAATAGAGACAGGGATTACCATGGTGACATGAATCATGAAAATTTTTTACATTGGTTCCAACATCAGTTATTGTGCAATCTGGAAAACCCATCAGTGATAATTATGGATAATGCAAGCTATCATAGTGTTATTGTCAATAAACCCCCTACAAGTACAGCGAATAAAATTGAAATTCAGAAATGGTTAGAAGAAAATAACATAGTTTATGATAGAAACATGTTAAAAAAAGAATTACTGCATTTAGTGAATATGTAAGTATATTTTTTATATTTTAAATTGGTTCTTTAACTCAACTGAAAATTTGAGCAACTCTACATTTTGTGAGTACTTGTTATGTTAAAATTGTGATACATAAGTCTTTATGTATTAAAGACAATTGCGATTTGAGGAACTAAAATTGCCATGCAGCAATAGGGGTTATTCCGCCGTTTGGTGTTGCTAGTGGACCAAAGGGACATGAGTGGAAATACAATGAGTGGGATGGGAATATTATTGATTATGGTAAATCAACATTAAAGGAATTAATAAAGGAACTGAATAAAAGAAAAATAAAGTCAATAGAAAGAAAAGCTGAACTTTTGAGAGGTATTAGACATTCTTATATTAATAAAAATAGTTTATTATTTATATAATTTTGTAGGTTACAACTTTATTATAAATTAATTATTTATAACCAATCAGAATAAGAAATAAATTAGTTATTATTATTATATATTTATCTTATCTGATTTTATCACTTATAAATAGTTCAATGCATCTCATGACACTCTTTTAGATGATGGTTTTGAAAATACTTTTTCAAGCTGTTGAAAAAATACACAAAGAGAAACCCATTCTGCAGGAATATCAGAAAGACATCATTATGACAACTTTCTATAGCGATCAGTTTATTGGGATCAAAAACATATCCAACTTTCTTTCTCTTAACATTTTACATAATCTAAATTATCTACTAAATGAATATAGAAGGGTCTATATTCTTTGTTAGAGGTATTAGAGTCCATCAAAGCAAGGTAAGTATCCATATATTTATCTTTCAAATAAACTAACAAAAAATATTTTTAGCAATAAAAGATGTTTTGTGGTCTTTTTGAATAATACATTTGGAACTATTCCTGAATAATGTTTAGATGTTATCTCTAAAAGTTTTAAATGGCCTAAGAGTCAAAACACAATTTTACATATTTTACAAGCTGTTAACCCTGAGGGAATCTAGTTTACATTTACACATTACTATAATCAAATTTGTGACTCTAATGGTAATTTATTAAAACTATATTTGCATAATTTGATTTGTTTTTTCACAGACACCTATTATGATGCTCAGGATTTAGAATGGCATATTTTGACAAATGACAAGGAAGGTTTTGAGGGCAGCAAAGTTTAGAAAAGCAAAAGGAGCACACATAAGTCAGGGTTTTATGAACAGTTCTTCAGAAAATTTTAGAAATTTCTAGTTGATACTGATTGTAGCAGACATTGAATAATAAACAGTTATTTCAAGAAATTATAAATTATTAAAAATGTTTTTGACATAAATAGTAATTTTGTTTGTTAAAACAATTTATTTTTATAAAATGTTTCAATGAGTAAGTTGTCACCACTAACTCTGGTGTACCTCTAATTCTATTCTATTCAAATAAAAATTGTCATTATTTAAAAAGAAATGTTACTGTTGATCTTCCTAAATTTTAAATCTTCACCTTTTAAATTTTAATTTACTTATAACTTCAAATGCTTTATATAATTATCCTAAGAAGTAGTAATATTCAAGTAACAAAATATTTTTTATTGATTGGTAGAGGGCTGATTCTTACTGCAAAATCTCTATTTGAGTTCATATATTCCCCCTTTTTCAAAGAATAAATTTTATATTTATACATTTTTATATGTACTGGAACTATAGGAACACAAATACAGATTTTGCAGTACTAGCAGCCCAATAACAATCAAAAAAAAAATTATCCAACTCACCCGAAAAAATTCTGGCTATGCCTTGTTCTGCTTACACTTTTAGTTACTTGAATGCTACTACTACTTAGTTATAAGTAAATTAAAATTTAAAAGATGAAGAATTAAAATATAGAATGATCATTGGTAAAATTTCTTTTTAAATAATGACTATTTTTACTTTGTTTCAATAGAGTTAGTGGTGATAACTAATCATTGGATCATTTTCTAAAAATAAATTGTTTTAGCAAAATTACTATTTATGCCAAGAACATTTTTTAAATTTTATAATGTGTTGTAATATTTATTGTTCAATGTCTGCTACATTCAGTATCAACTAGAACTTTCTAAAATTTCATCATCATTTTCTGAACAACTTGATGTTCATAAAACCTTTTCTTTCTTTGAGCATCTAAAAATGTGTAACTTTTTTCTCATAAAATACGTATGGATTCAAAAAATAAGTAAAAATACAATTTTTTCATTGTCAGATTATCATCATCAGATGATGTTGTTTCATCTTGTATAGACTTAATTATGTATGCCCCTTTTGATTTTCTAAACTTTGCTGCTCTCAGTAGTGCAAAACCTTCCTTGTAATATTTCAAAATATCATAATAGGTGTCTGAAAAAACAAAACAAACTATGCAAACATAGTTTTAATAAATTACCATATGAGTCACAAATTTGATTATAGTAATATGTAAATGTAAACCAGGTACCTTCAGGGTTTACACCTTCTAAAATTTGTAAAATTGTGTTTTAACTCTCAAGCCATATAAAACTTTTAGACATAACCTCTAAACATAATTCGGGTATAGTTCCAGATGTATTATTCAAACAGACCACACAACATCTTTTATTGCAAAAAATATATTTTTTGTTAGTTTATTTGGAAGACAAATAAATGGATACTTACCTTACTTTGATGGACTCTAACACCTCTAACAAAGAATATAGACCCATCTATATTGAATTAGCAGATAAATTTAGATTATGTAAAATGTTAAGAGAAAGAAAGTTGGATATGTTTTTGATCCCAATAAACTGATCGCTATAGAAAGTTGCCATAATGATGTCTTTCTGATATTCCTGCAGAATGAATTTTTCTGTGTATTTTTCCAACAGCTTGAAAAAGTATTTCCAAAACCCTCATCTAAAAGAGTGTCATGAGATACATTAAACTATTTATAAATGATAAAATCAGATAAGATGAATATATATTAATAGTAACTAATTTTTCTCTTGTTCTGATTGGTTATAAATAAATAATTTATCATAAAGTTGTAACCTACAAAATTATCTAAATAATAAACTATTTTTATGGATATAAAAATGTCTACTACCTCTCAAAAGTTCAGCTTTTCTTCCTACTGACTTTATTTTTCTTTTGTTCAGATTCCTTATTAATTCCATTAATGTCGTTTTACCACAATCAATACTATTCCCACCCCACTCATTGTATTTCCATTCATGTCATTTTTAAATTTAGCGGGATCGTACCCTTTGGCCCACTAGCAACACCGAACGACATAATAACGCCTATTATGTGTAAACAGTATACATACTTTTACCTTTAGTATACCACATATCTACAAACAAACGGTTTTGTAGTCTATCACCAATCCTTCATTTTTCACACTGTTGTCTATAATATTTCATCCATGAAGATTACATATTGACTGTTGGGACAGCATTGAGTGTGAAAAATTTGTACAACTTGTACATTTATGAGTACTTTTTATGTTACAATGTATTAGAGACCTCTGCAATTTGAGGAACTATGTCTATCGGCATTTACATGTAAATACAACTTATATACTTGAGAACCATAGAACTATAATCTCAAATGTTTCTGTTGCATATTTAATCATTTGGAAAGTACTATTCTGAAATTATCTTATATTTTTTGTTTGTACTGAATTGTGAACATTTTCATTTTCAGAGAAAATTGTTTGGTTGTTTTTGGTGATGATTTGAGAACTTTTGGGTGCCACACATGTACAAACAAAAATCGTGTCTCCAACTACCAAACCTTTATTTTTCACATTCAGTGCTCTTTCAATAGCCAAGTTGGTCTCTTCATAATTTACTCCATGTAGATGACATAAGTGTGAAAAAATTGTGGTGTTTTCTTAGGGTATAACATTTTATATTTTTATAATTGAAACATAGTGGTGTAAGAGATTGTATTGTTTTTACAATTATATAAGGTTGAATTTCTATACCAGTGGTTTCTAAGTGTTTTATAAAACATCAATTGGTATATTCAGACGATTCCACAATTTCACTAATTGGTTTAACATTACAAAACAGTATTGTTATGTAATAAAATCTTGTGTCTTTTGTATTTTGACACCAACTTGAATAGTGTGTTATAAATAAATATTTGTAATTAATAATTTTTATAACCAAAAAACACATTCAATTATCATAAGCAAACCTGTTTTACTATCAAACAATGAATTGTAATAATTTTAGGGAAAAAAGTAATCCGTTGTATGTGATAGATGAACTTGCAAATACTTATGGATATCATATTCTACGGCTGCCTCCATACCATTGCATATTCAATCCAATAGAGCATATATGGGGAATAACTAAATCATAGTACAACAAACACATAGGGAGAGATGGTAATTCTGTGGAACAAGTAATAAAACTTTGGAAGGAAGCATTGGCAACGGTTACACCAGAGGTTTGGGAAAAAACAGTCTCTCACACTGAAACGGAAATAAAGAAATGGTGGGATAGAGAAGTTCGTTTGGATGACAATGAGATAGAGCCTCTAATCATCCATCTTGGTGAAGATGAAGATGAAAGTAGTGATGAAGCTTAATTAAATTTAGACAACGTTGAATGTTTATGTTTAAAATAATAATAAGTTCTATTATAATATTTTTATCCAACAATATTGTAACATTATAATTCATATTATGGCACAATGTAACATTATACTCTTCACTTAAGTTGTCACATACCATACCTTATTTCATACTTTAATCTTACATATTATATTTCTTTCATCTCGTATATATAAAATTTGCACATTTGTTATTATTACTTCCACAGAATTTCTTTCCTTCTCATTGTTTAAGTTTATATAGAGTCAGCATATTATTTCTTATAAATTGTTATTTGTTATTTATGACCTTCAGTCGAGCAGATAATTTCATTCACTTATACTGTTAAGATTATTCTTGTAAAAATTTTAGAGGGATTGTACAAGTTTTCCCCAAATTTCCCATTATTTTTTTCAGATATGAAATGCAGATTTTTCTTAACCAATTTGAACATAGGCTATTAATTTGATTATTCCTCTTGAATATTCAAATGGAGGCAAATTTCAGGCAGTTACAAATTTCGCCATCTTAACTGTAAGTTTTTTTTATTACATAACCATATTTATATTTAGGTGTGTGGAAACACAAAAAACATAATGTTGCTGACAAATAGATAGCAGTTTGAACGCAGCAACATCTTAACATAATTTTTATTCAAGTTTTTGTATTTTCAGAAGGCTGTTACATTGTCTGTGATTCTTTTGCTGAACACACAGCATATCAAAATGTAAATAAAATTTGTGTGAATTAATATATTTTTTTATTTCTTACATTCTAATCCTAAATTTGTCTATTATGTGGAAGTATTAACTATACAAAAAGTGCATTGTGGTTTGAGCCATATTCAGAAATCATAGTAACCATCTATAATCTTAAAATGAAGGTTAGGGGCTATAAATGACATTAACTTCTATCAAACAGTATTTATCATGACGATTGTTACAAAATTTAATGTAATTAGTTTCTGAAATAACATGTAGTGACACACTCAGTATACATTTTTAAGTTAAGCAAGTAAATCGACCAGGTTCTCAAAGAAGCATTTCAAATATCAGGAATTTATTCAGAAAGTATTATTTTGTCATTTTCAAAAATATTATACTTGTCTAATGTTAAAAATATTGTGTATTTTAATCAGACATTCCATGTTCTTTAAAAATTTCTTGCTGTAAATTTAGTTTTATGCACTCTATAAGTAACTCTCTAAGCAACAATGCCATAGTTAGGAACACTGTTAAGACAGTCCATAATATATGGGTATTGGTAAAATTTGGTTAGTACATAATTTGTCTTGACCAAGTAATACATAGGTCTTATATATTAGAAACTTTGAGAGTTTGAGCCCAAGAAGACTTTTTCTACCAGTACAGAACTATTATTTTTTTACATAGCTTCATGAGCAATTTAGGATTTTTTTGTTTACTTACTGTGCAATTTCCCTCAGGATTTATGAAATAATTAGACATATGGAGATTATGTGTAATTTTCAGCATAAACTTACAACTTGAGTTGAGATCTGATTATGATGTGGCCAATACTAGAACTTCAATCATGCACCAAGTCAGGAATTATTACTGTTATTGTTAGTTTCATTTTGTAACACTTAATTAAATCATTTTATGCATAGGTGTATTTACTACCAAATATAAAAATTTTATACACTGTTTCCCATTATTAAATACTAAATTTACACATTGTTAGAGTAAAATCTAAACAATCAATTTTTGTATACAGTCTAGCTATGGGACAGTGCTTATTGATATTGTAGTACAGAGAACATATAGGGCTTGCATATTTGAGCACTGATCTTTCAAAAAAAAACAAAGTATTTAGTATTTATTTATCTATTAGTGTATTTACAATGCAACTATAACATTTACAATTATGCACTGGAGAGTGAACATGCTCCCTATATGCAGGCTGGTGTAACTTAAAACAACTCAAATCAATATTATGTCTCTGTCCTCATTAAGACTCCTAACATTTTCAAAACTCTGATGTCGTTTATTCAGATATCAAAAAAATGGATACTTACCTTACTTTGATGGACTCTAACACCTCTAACAAAGAATATAGACCCATCTATATTGAATTAGCAGATAAATTTAGATTATGTAAAATGTTAAGAGAAAGAAAGTTGGATATGTTTTTGATCCCAATAAACTGATCGCTATAGAAAGTTGCCATAATGATGTCTTTCTGATATTCCTGCAGAATGAATTTCTCTGTGTATTTTTCCAACAGCTTGAAAAAGTATTTCCAAAACCATCATCTAAAAGAGTGTCATGAGATACATTAAACTATTTATAAATGATAAAATCAGATAAGATGAATATATATTAATAGTAACTAATTTTTCTCTTGTTCTGATTGGTTATAAATAAATAATTTATCATAAAGTTGTAACCTACAAAATTATCTAAATAATAAACTATTTTTATGGATATAAAAATGTCTACTACCTCTCAAAAGTTCAGCTTTTCTTCCTACTGACTTTATTTTTCTTTTGTTCAGATTCCTTATTAATTCCATTAATGTCGTTTTACCACAATCAATACTATTCCCACCCCACTCATTGTATTTCCATTCATGTCATTTTTAAATTTAGCGGGATCGTACCCTTTGGCCCACTAGCAACACCGAACGACATAATAACGCCTATTATGTGTAAACAGTATACATACTTTTACCTTTAGTATACCACATATCTACAAACAAACGGTTTTGTAGTCTATCACCAATCCTTCATTTTTCACACTGTTGTCTATAATATTTCATCCATGAAGATTACATATTGACTGTTGGGACAGCATTGAGTGTGAAAAATTTGTACAACTTGTACATTTATGAGTACTTTTTATGTTACAATGTATTAGAGACCTCTGCAATTTGAGGAACTATGTCTATCGGCATTTACATGTAAATACAACTTATATACTTGAGAACCATAGAACTATAATCTCAAATGTTTCTGTTGCATATTTAATCATTTGGAAAGTACTATTCTGAAATTATCTTATATTTTTTGTTTGTACTGAATTGTGAACATTTTCATTTTCAGAGAAAATTGTTTGGTTGTTTTTGGTGATGATTTGAGAACTTTTGGGTGCCACACATGTACAAACAAAAATCGTGTCTCCAACTACCAAACCTTTATTTTTCACATTCAGTGCTCTTTCAATAGCCAAGTTGGTCTCTTCATAATTTACTCCATGTAGATGACATAAGTGTGAAAAAATTGTGGTGTTTTCTTAGGGTATAACATTTTATATTTTTATAATTGAAACATAGTGGTGTAAGAGATTGTATTGTTTTTACAATTATATAAGGTTGAATTTCTATACCAGTGGTTTCTAAGTGTTTTATAAAACATCAATTGGTATATTCAGACGATTCCACAATTTCACTAATTGGTTTAACATTACAAAACAGTATTGTTATGTAATAAAATCTTGTGTCTTTTGTATTTTGACACCAACTTGAATAGTGTGTTATAAATAAATATTTGTAATTAATAATTTTTATAACCAAAAAACACATTCAATTATCATAAGCAAACCTATTTTACTATCAAACAATGAATTGTAATAATTTTAGGGAAAAAAGTAATCCGTTGTATGTGATAGATGAACTTGCAAATACTTATGGATATCATATTCTACGGCTGCCTCCATACCATTGCATATTCAATCCAATAGAGCATATATGGGGAATAACTAAATCATAGTACAACAAACACATAGGGAGAGATGGTAATTCTGTGGAACAAGTAATAAAACTTTGGAAGGAAGCATTGGCAACGGTTACACCAGAGGTTTGGGAAAAAACAGTCTCTCACACTGAAACGGAAATAAAGAAATGGTGGGATAGAGAAGTTCGTTTGGATGACAATGAGATAGAGCCTTTAATCATCCATCTTGGTGAAGATGAAGATGAAAGTAGTGATGAAGCTTAATTAAATTTAGACAACGTTGAATGTTTATGTTTAAAATAATAATAAGTTCTATTATAATATTTTTATCCAACAATATTGTAACATTATAATTCATATTATGGCACAATGTAACATTATACTCTTCACTTAAGTTGTCACATACCATACCTTATTTCATACTTTAATCTTACATATTATATTTCTTTCATCTCGTATATATAAAATTTGCACATTTGTTATTATTACTTCCACAGAATTTCTTTCCTTCTCATTGTTTAAGTTTATATAGAGTCAGCATATTATTTCTTATAAATTGTTATTTGTTATTTATGACCTTCAGTCGAGCAGATAATTTCATTCACTTATACTGTTAAGATTATTCTTGTAAAAATTTTAGAGGGATTGTACAAGTTTTCCCCAAATTTCCCATTATTTTTTTCAGATATGAAATGCAGATTTTTCTTAACCAATTTGAACATAGGCTATTAATTTGATTATTCCTCTTGAATATTCAAATGGAGGCAAATTTCAGGCAGTTACAAATTTCGCCATCTTAACTGTAAGTTTTTTTTATTACATAACCATATTTATATTTAGGTGTGTGGAAACACAAAAAACATGATGTTGCTGACAAATAGATAGCAGTTTGAACGCAGCAACATCTTAACATAATTTTTATTCAAGTTTTTGTATTTTCAGAAGGCTGTTACATTGTCTGTGATTCTTTTGCTGAACACACAGCATATCAAAATGTGAATAAAATTTGTGTGAATTAATATATTTTTTTATTTCTTACATTCTAATCCTAAATTTGTCTATTATGTGGAAGTATTAACCATACAAAAAGTGCATTGTGGTTTGAGCCATATTCAGAAATCATAGTAACCATCTATAATCTTAAAATGAAGGTTAGGGGCTATAAATGACATTAACTTCTATCAAACAGTATTTATCATGACGATTGTTACAAAATTTAATGTAATTAGTTTCTGAAATAACATGTAGTGACACACTCAGTATACATTTTTAAGTTAAGCAAGTAAATCGACCAGGTTCTCAAAGAAGCATTTCAAATATCAGGAATTTATTCAGAAAGTATTATTTTGTCATTTTCAAAAATATTATACTTGTCTAATGTTAAAAATATTGTGTATTTTAATCAGACATTCCATGTTCTTTAAAAATTTCTTGCTGTAAATTTAGTTTTATGCACTCTATAAGTAACTCTCTAAGCAACAATGCCATAGTTAGGAATACTGTTAAGACAGTCCATAATATATGGGTATTGGTAAAATTTGGTTAGTACATAATTTTTCTTGACCAAGTAATACATAGGTCTTATATATTAGAAACTTTGAGAGTTTGAGCCCAAGAAGACTTTTTCTACCAGTACAGAACTATTATTTTTTTACATAGCTTCATGAGCAATTTAGGATTTTTTTGTTTACTTACTGTGCAATTTCCCTCAGGATTTATGAAATAATTAGACATATGGAGATTATGTGTAATTTTCAGCATAAACTTACAACTTGAGTTGAGATCTGATTATGATGTGGCCAATACTAGAACTTCAATCATGCACCAAGTCAGGAATTATTACTGTTATTGTTAGTTTCATTTTGTAACACTTAATTAAATCATTTTATGCATAGGTGTATTTACTACCAAATATAAAAATTTTATACACTGTTTCCCATTATTAAATACTAAATTTACACATTGTTAGAGTAAAATCTAAACAATCAATTTTTGTATACAGTCTAGCTATGGGACAGTGCTTATTGATATTGTAGTACAGAGAACATATAGGGCTTGCATATTTGAGCACTGATCTTTCAAAAAAAAACAAAGTATTTAGTATTTATTTATCTATTAGTGTATTTACAATGCAACTATAACATTTACAATTATGCACTGGAGAGTGAACATGCTCCCTATATGCAGGCTGGTGTAACTTAAAACAACTCAAATCAATATTATGTCTCTGTCCTCATTAAGACTCCTAACATTTTCAAAACTCTGATGTCGTTTATTCAGATATCAAAGCAAAATTGCCTATCAATGTAAACATCTAGATCATTGAAATGGTAAATTCTCAGAACAATTATTTTTATCAGATAATATATCATTCTTCTTCATAAATAAATTTATAAACTTACAGTTATTGACACTGAATTCTATAACATTAGTATTACTCCATAGTAACAATAAATTCAAGTTTTTCTGCAGTCATCAGTAGGTTCAACAATTTTAGGTCAGCAGCATAAATTTATAAAGTAAAATGTTCACAATATTCAAATTCATTAACCAGATCATTCACAAATATATTTAATAGTAAGTCAAGCTAAAAAAGTGTCTACGTCCAATTCCATTGTTGTTTTACTAAAGAAGATAAATGGCTTATTTGGCTGTTCTAAAACTAGTTTCATTGAATAATTGGTTCAGTTGACAATGTGATTCCACCTTGCTCCATATGTATTACAATTATATATATATATATATATATATATATATATATATATATCATGAACTGTTTTCTTAGTTATTAGCTAATTTGATGGCTTTAAGAATTGCTTTCACTCGGTATTTAATAAGTTGATGATGTTGGTCCATTTGGCTCCACATGTATCACAATTATCCATATCAGAGGCTTTGTGTTCTATTTCCTTTTATTTGTTAGGAACTCATTTGCATTAATAATACTATATTTTAGATCCGTTCGAAAACAGTGTTGTTGGTTTGTTTACAAGACTTACCTAAATGTAAAAGTCTAGTTTTCAAGTTAATATTGCTTACATCTTTTTTAGCTGTATAAATAAACACAAATAATGCATTTCAAGAGAATCCCAATCAAAGTTATTTCATCTATTGACGTCTGCTATTAAATCGTTAGACAAGTGATTACTTATACCCTATATCAACGGATTTGTTTAGACAAAACTTCCTTGTGTGTTCTCTCCTAAATCTTCTCCTAGAGTTGTATTAATTTCTTGAGTGCTACTTTGCTATACTATAAGCGTACAGGTCCTGGACGTGTTTCTGTTGTCCATAGGGATCACGGGTGCAAAATCACGTTTTAATTTATAAAATGAATTGTACTTTAAGTCCACAATGTCTTGCATCTTTGCTTGTTCTTGAAGTCACATATCATACATTAAAGACTTGCGGTTATAGGTTATGTTTATTCAAGGAACACAAAGTGCCCTATAAATTAGTTTTGTTGTAAAGTCACTCGAATATTCGTTCTGGGGTTGACAAATTAAAATTACTGTCATCTTAGAAACAATGCTCTAAGGACTTATTGACTAATCACATCAAACCGAATTACATAATGCAATTAATGTTATTTCAAAAATTAAATATCCAAACATGAAAGACATAAAACGAATGACAAAAGTAACTTGTCGGACACTCTGTATAGGGTTTTTTTAAATCTCGGAAAAAACAGTGACATCGGCAACGCTGTCAAACTTGTGTGTCTGACGTCAGCGGCTTGGTTGCTGAACTGAACTATAGTTCTGTTGTTATATGTCCAGTGAAATATATTTGCCTGTCGTTCTCTTTAAATAGGAAAAAGGACCAATATCGCATAAATTCTGGTGGACCATTTGTTCAGTATGCTTATTCTAACCCCAAATCCAAGACCAAATCCGAAATTTTGAAAGACGCTCAAATTATTTGTGATTAAATAAGATTGTACTTCTTCCATACATCTTCCATCCAATCGGAAATGTCATGAAAATATTCAGTAGGACGCTAGAACAGTATACTACTTTGAAGTTGCGTTGTTTAGTTTAATGATTATAATAAATACTTTTATCTGTAAAAATAATGTCCATAAAAGACATCTAGTTATCCGCTTTTAAAAAAATAGTGTTTCACAAAAGAAGTAATGAAAATAGTCCCATTAAACAAACAGATCGACTAGAGGCCTTTCAACAAATATTTCTAAACTTATTAGTTTTAATTTGAGTTTCAAACTTTAAGAAGAATCTGTTAGTTGTATTTGAGATTAAAAATTAAACGACGTTTAGAATATTTTGGGTGGATAATAATTTTACAAATATTATTTACTATTTATATCACAACCAGCCTTTATTCAATTTGTTTAGGGTTTGCAAAATGCAAGTTTGCAAATTCTATACTGGCATTCTTAGCTAAATATACACAATTAGTATTAATTATCAAGATTAATGTACCATACTGGAGATAACCATTGTTTTTCAGAAGTTTAGACATAAAATACAATTAGATATCGCCAAAAGTTGAAAACAAGGAAACTTACATCAATCCGAAGCATCTAGGTGTTTATGATACAAACAGTACTTTTGTACTCGAATGCATGACGAATGAATTTCTGAAATTTAAAAAAATTCCATGAAGTTTATATTTAAATGACAAAATGTATTTCCTTTAAAAAAATTTAAAATGATATTCTTCCATCCACATAATTTGCTTCACGGAATCTTCTCTCCATTAACTTGTTTTATAGCCCATTGGATGACAATTCAAAGTTTTTGAGAGTTCCCCGATTGTATCATAAAATATTATCACAAATCTCATGTCGAACTGACTTCCGTATTCTTTGTAACTTTCAAATTGATTTTTACTGCATTGTAAAATACTTGAATTTCTCAAGGAACTTCATTCGTAAACTTTTGTCGTCCACAACTGCTGGAAAAAGTTATTGGGAAAAATCACTCCTAAATTTAATAGAACAGCTAAACTTATTTTCAGCGTCCGTCACATTTCCCATAAACTGTATAATGGCTCTTTCAAATAGTAAATTTATTTGTCGCAAATTAGATATTTCGAGAAATGACACAATTTTTCTGGGAAGGTTTAGAGAAATTGAAATTGAATAGTATAAATAGATAGTACAATGAATACACCGTTAGAATAGTAAGTAAAAAATTTGGCAATTTGTTTAATAATAAACAATTATTCTTAACTTTACAAATCTACGTAGGCATTTAATGAATGATGAGATTATTACATATTCTTTCATATTATTAATGATGATTCTTCTAAGATAATTGTTAAGTTGGCAACATTTCGTCATACATAGTTCTCACATGATTTCAAAACTATGTCATGTTGAAGTACTATTCCTTATTCATGATTGCCACTGAAATATAATTTACAAAACATTTTTGTTTAAACAATTAGAAGTTGTTGTCTGAATATTCAACACCTGGCCATCCACTAAATCTGCGTCCTTTCTATAAAGGGTTCGCGTTTATATAGGATCGTCGCCAGTTCGAGATTTCGCTGGTCACTTCTGCTAGGCCAGAGTGTATGTATGTTTCCAATCCCGAAATAAAATCGAAAGTGCTCTTGCCATCAATCGAATTTACCAGATTTATTAGTAACGCAAATATTCGATTTGGAGGCAGGAATGTAAGTAAACTCATATTCAATTATTTACTTTTTAACAATGTTTTGCTCTTTTTATCATACAAAAAAGAAAGATTTATTCAATTTAATACCGTTGAAATGGTACTTTAAAAATAAAGTAAATTTAAACTTCACAAATTGGGGTCTTTAAAGCCATTTGCCTACACTTTCTAATATACAACACAATATTCTTCATAATATTTTCTATTCGGTGTATGGGTTGTATCTGTAACTTTGTGCAACCTTGCCTGTAAGACCGTTTTGAAGTTTGTCAAGTAGAACGGTCCGAACACTCTAGAGTTTAGAGGCCGTGATCAAGTAGGCTGCAATTATCACTGTTTGAGTAATTATTTAGCGATGAGTAATTTATATTTTTGTGCATTATATTATAGTTTTTTCATTGTATTGTTGTTAAGTTGTTGTATTGCTGGACTATTGTTATACAAGCATAAGATCTAGAAACGAGGATGTAACGCACATGTTACTTTTGTCTTCGGATCTTTTCATAAATCATTTAAGACCTCAACCAACAAAGAAAATGATTCCCATTACTTACAAGGCAAGGGAACTGGTAATGTCATATTAAAATATATTTTACTAACTTAAAAGTATTATTACATAGTATTAAAAAATAGGCTCATTTAATTACTTTGTCATAACTTTACTGAAAACATCCGTGTGATTGTTAACAAATTTTCATGACCCATTTGTTGGTAAATTTATGATAAAAGAAATATATCAGTCCAGTTTGTTAATTCTTTGGTTCATTAGAAAAAAATGGCATATCAAAATTTGACATTTGCAAATTAATTAATTAATTAAATATTAAGTTCAAATTATGTAAAAAGTTAGACAGTTAAATCCCATATTATGTATACCAAATATCATTCAAATATCATTTGATAATTATTGAATCATTTCCGCTTTCCCATATAACCCAAACCACCCTGCGCCGTTCCTTGGTGCTCTTGTTTATTTAAATGGTTTTTGTCGTATTCGCAATTTTTTGTTTAGGTTGATTAATTTCTCGAAGGTTTCTTCATTTTTGTTAGAAAATGTACGTTATGAAACTATTATAATCCTTTTGGAAATGAGGTGAACCGTTGAATTTTTTATTCTGACGTTTCTTGTTATTTCCGGAAAAACCCTTAAATATACTCTAGAAACTCACATTGAGTGTATCCACGTACCATCAAAAGGAAAACTCTGCTCTTAACAACAATTAGCTAAAATAAGGAGAATAATGCAGTGGTAATAAGTATGGTGGATTGTCGTGAGGTAATTGGTAATTTGAAAATGTTATGATTTTTCATTTCTACACGTAAATATGCTACAAAATCTAATCATTTGCAACGTGTTTTCAAATTTATTAATGTGTTTAATTTTTCCCACCAAATCGGTTGGGATTGTCAAAGACTTAGCTATAAATCGACTAGAATTAGCTCAAAATTGGACTACCTTGGTGTAATGATGTGGCAACTGAAATGATACGGAAATTTTTGGGTTCATAAATATAGATGAAATCAGATTGTATCCTAAGTTAGTTCGCGTGTTAGGCAGAAAATAGGATAGAATAACTACAAGTGTAGCAATTGAGGGACATAATATACATAATATATATTAAAATGGAAGTTGATGATAATAGAGGATAATGAGTTAATAGAAAGGAATACACCATGTTCTTGAAGATACTTATGACACAAGTTTTGACATGCATAAAAAATTAAAAAACAAATATCTATATATATTAGATTGCAAGGCAGCTGGTTAAAACGTTAGTAGCACATCAATTAATAATGAAAGCTAATCCAATGATGTTAGACCAGACGTGAACCTATCTTGATTTGTCTTCAGATAAAATAAGAGTGGAAGAGTAGCAGAGAGAGAGAGAGAGAGAGAGAGAGAGAGAGATTTCTTTATAAACACTACAACTCAGAAACCTTTCCATGAACATGTTCTCGCCAGGTAAGTTTCACTTCTTCTTTCGGGTAATATGTTGAAGATAAATACAAGCATCAGTTCGAACGGCATTGAAATAAATTAAAACGAAACCTCATCTTGCACTGGTGTTCCTTAAACTTGATATAATAATGTATAAATTAAACATAATTTACTACTATGTTGCAAAAATTAAAATGGACTATAAATTCCAAGAACTCTGATGATTTTGCTATTTCTCCATTTATTACGAGTAAGATATAGCTAATGGGTAATAAGAGCTTACCTATGATTTCCAGTACCATATTGAATTATAATTCACCTCTATATAGAAAAAAGAAAACTCTCACTTGCTTGGTTGAATATTGTTATTTTACAAAATTTGAGAAAATGACAGGCAGATGTTTTAGGTAAATATTTTTTTATATTTTTAGATGACTGTCATATTGCAGTAGATTCTGCTGGTTCAACACCAAACTGGCTCTCATAAAGTAGTCGTCGTCGTTATATATACAATTCGATCGACGGAAGGATATTCCAATCTTCTCTGGTGCTTGCCTAGTTGGTAATCGACTTCCGAATCACATCAACCTCAACGTTCTTACAGTCATCGAAATTTCGGGACAACCGTTGTTGATAGTTTTTATACACAGGCTTTTTAATTTGTTTTCGCAATGTTCTCATCGGAACTTAATTATTTGGGCCGCGTTAAATGAATTTTATAACGAGATTTTCGTTTAACCTTAAAGAATTACTTGTTCATTATACGTTTTTTGATAACTTCTTGCTATTTTGTGTATCATGTTGTTTGTCTGTTTCCTTGTGTCCATTTTTACTTTTAACTTTGGCACTTACATTACGACTGTCGCTACCTTGTGTAAATATTTTTTCTATCGGTACAGATGAAACCTTTAGCATCTTTAATGTTACCGTCAGAGGTTGCACATGTCTATTTTTGGCTGTTCATCGTTTGTATTTGTATTCATCATGTGCAGTTTATTATGGTAGAGGAATTCTCCTTCACTCTTATCTTCGACGCCATGTTGTTTATGGCAAATTTAGTTAATCAATATGGCCTCAAATTTGGCATTTGGTATGTTCTTGTAGAGCAGCGAATTTGTCCCTTATAGAAACGATCCACCTGTTGCTACGCAAGCTCAAATTATGTGTACCAATTTATCAGAGGTGGATAGTGATCTGGCGTTGTATGTTGCTGCTGTCACTGTTGTCTACATTAGAAATTCTTGACGTTACTAGTAGTTTGGGGATGTTGTTCGCGATTTTTTTTAGTCTCGAGTAACTCTAAAGACACACCTTTTTAATTTGTGTATTGAAATTCACCATATAATAGGTTTTAGTTTTCCTCGTAGTTGTGGAAGAATACCTGTTTGCTATCCAGAATAAGTAAATACACAATTTATATAATATTGAATTTGACACAGTTAACTGACATAAGTTTTTAATTGTTAAGTTTAAACTTAAAGAATTACGGCCAAGGTATATTTCCTCCTCCAACATATATTTAGAGAATAGTCTTCATATATTAAATATTAATCAAATATATTTGATGCTATACTAGTTTTTGAAGCATTTCAGGTATATCCTGATTTTAAAATTAAGTTACAATTTATGTACACAGCATAACAACAATGTATCTCTTAAATCCAATTTATCACTACTAAAGTTTTACCATTATGAAGGATTTCTAAAATTTTTGTGTGGTGGCCACTGACGTTTCATAATTACATTTATTTTATATTTTAAGTTATGTCATACTTCTGTTTTTGTATATTTTCATAATATCTCAAAAATAGCGATTGATATCAAGAAATAAAGAAAAATTAAAGGGATAACCTAAAATAGATTTCATAAGTAACAAATTCTTACTAAAATCCATTGACAGATTTCGTTCTTAACTTTTTATAAATGGTTTATTTCTGAGGATAACTGACAAGTCATACATAGCGAAGGTAATACTAAGTAGGTAATTCGTTCCTATGACAGTACTGGTCGATTAGCATGAACCTTATTATAAATTTAATAAATAACTATCCAGTGTAAGCAATTTGCTTTCCAACAAAATATATTGCTCAGTTCGGAAATATTTTATTTCTACCCGTCATAATTTTTAATATCTATTTTTGGGCAATAAACAATATAGGTTTACTTGTACCACCCCAAATAACTATTCCATAAATTATTACGGACTACTAAGAAAAAGTATATAATTTTTAAGATTTTTAAATACCTAGTTGATATTTCTGAGTTCACAGATTTCGAAAATGTTTCCTTACTTACTTTCTTACATGATCTTAATAAGCTTTCTAATCAAGCCAATTAGCCAGGTATTTTACATCCTCGACCTTTTGTATTTACATGTTTCTGTCCCATCAATTGAACAATTAGAATAATGAACTCTAAGAGTCTAGAGGGCGGGCAGAGTCCTTGGTGTGAGGAAAGTAACAAATTCTGTTTTTTCAACATTTTATTTTGGAGATAACATTTCAACTATTTTAATGACCAAATTATTCATTAAACTTTCATATTATCAACGAATAAAGACATGCCCTTTGTTTACACCGTTTCCTTATAATAATAAACAAAGTACTCAATAGAGGGCCTAATGGATTATATACATCCACTGAAGACAGGTAGTCCAGTGTCTAAGTCCCATGGCTGCAATTATACCTTTTGTAATATTATGTCATTATTAATTAATTCACTATTTTCAATTGACATGAAATAAGTAAAACTCATTTTAATATTACAAACAATAAGAACTTTTTTTTTTTAAATTGTTGATAGCTTTGACTATATAGGTATATAATTTAATGTTTTGTATAAATGTTGTGTTTGTAATGCTAAGAACAAAACGAACAATTCTTTGACATCTTGCCTTCAAATACTTATTCAGATGAACAAAATTATTTACAAACACTTATTCAATATATAAACTTATATTTCTTTGTAGATATATTTAATTTAAAAATTAAATTGGGATTAATACTTGATTCGTAACAAAATAGTAACAATTATTTTAATTCACCTGATATTTATATCCATTACTAAGAGTGACACAATTAAAGAAAAATAGAGACAGTGAGATAATGAGAGAGAAGAAGAATATTTCGTAAGAAGCTTTCCATCGTTCAGTTTCAAGTGACCGCCACACTTTTTTTTAATTAATTTATTATGATAGTTAATTCATTGGCTGTGGTTGGGTAAGATAACATGATTCTAAGTTAAAGTTTGTTTTTGCAATAATATTATTATTTGCACTCTCTAATTCTTTAGCTAACTTAGTTCCTATTTAAGTAAAGTATGCATTAAATTCAGCAGCTATTTTGCTAGGATCTCTTATCGTCTCATTGTTTTGATTAATGATATTTTTTTATTGAATTTTTTATTATTAAATTCATTTACGACTTGCCAAGTTTTTTTTGAACATTTTCATATTTGGCTAGTTTACACCTATAAGGGGAACTGATATTAGTTTTTTTTATTAAGTTTGATGTTGCGGTAACGTTTATAATTGTTTACAATGTTAACATTTCAAGGATATTGAGCACATGATTTTTTTTGTCTGATTCCTTTTTCGAATGGATTTTACCAGGCCATCGTTGATCCATGGTTTTAGCCTAGTACTCTATTTACAAATTTTATTTACTTTGCTACAACATGCTAGCAATTTTTTAAGGAAGCAATCAAAATTACTAATACAAGTTTCAGCATTGTCGTTTCTAAGAATTTTATCCCATTTTGATCTAGATATCAGAGTGGTATAACCTATTTTCTTATAATTTTTTTTGGTTTACTACCCTCCTTTTTAAGTTTCATGTTAAATAAGATAAGATCATGATTGGTAAGGTCTTATTTTAAAATTATAGAAGTCATTTTGTTGTAATTTTTAGTTTTGCACTTTATACAGGTGATCAATACAAGTTGCTGTGTTTTCAGTTTCCCTTGTCACAGCATTAATTAAGCTAGTAAAGTCGGAGCTGTTTATAAGGGTCAGATAGTTACCAACTAATGTCCAGTTATTGTCTAATGAATTTAAACTAATATCATCTGCAAATCTATATGTTTTTTGGGATCAGTGGATGTCTTAAATTCATCTTCCTTTGTTGATGGGGATCGGTATTAAGTTAATGTGTCAACACAATTATCACACTTTTTAACAGACACCTTAAAAACTAAACAACTTTATCGTCAAATAGTAACCATTCTTGAAATACTCCTTTGCATAAGCTATACAGCCATCAAAAGTAATGTAAGGCACAATAGTCAGGTATACTACCAACCGCAATGTTATACATCATATGGGTTTCTGACAGCACAATGAGATCCAGTCGTTTTTCAGTAGATACTACAAATATTAACTTGAATTATGATTAAGTCATTATCTCCAAGGGAAGACATTTAGCTAAGGTTCTCAAATTCTGTAGATTCAAAGGTGTTATATTCATCGAGAAAATTATTTATAAATTTGAACATAAAGGTTAAGTTTTGTGAATCAAGCTAATTATTTTTAATTAACTCATCTTCGGTTCTGATACGAGTAATCTTGATATTTTTAGATGTTCCCAATTTTACACCAAACTTTCTCCTTTTCCAATTTTTCTCTTACTAAAGTTAGAAGCTGATATCTGTCGGAAGCAAGTTCTTCCGTTACTACTAAACTACCATTTTTTAGTTAATTTTTGTTATAGTATATCATATTTCTTTTTTGGATACCATTTTGCAATAAACAATTATAACCTTGAGCTTTTACGTATTGTTTTTATTATGTATTCCTATTCTTAACACTGGTCTATGTTAACATGGCTGATGCTCAGTTTTTCATTAAACATCTTTAGAATATTACTTTAATTTTCTGGCTTTTCTTCAAGTAACACATAGATACGCAGTTGACATCATTTTAGTTTTTATACGGTACTTTCCAAATGGTAATTCAGCACTTCATTTTTTACCTGCGGGCGAGAGTGTTTCTCTTGTAATTTATAGATTTTTCTTTCAATAATTTTTGTATTTTCATTACTTTTTCGGACATATCTGCTACTTTTTTTGTTTAATAATGTATCGCCTGAAATTATTTCTGTTACCGCTTTTTGGGCATCATCTTTTGTGACGCTTCATAGTTCGATTTTTGTCATTCCGTAAACACATATTACATTTTTTTAGATCAGATAAGAAGTATATACAATTTGAGTATGACTTATTTACAAATTTTTGGAAATAATTTCGATCATCAGCCGAGTAATAAACTCTTTCAACACAGACATGTCTAAATTCACCAATTCTGTACGCATTTGAAACTTGTAAAATAACTATTTTAGCCGGAGCCTAAAAATACAAGTCTTTGAATATATTGTACATAAAAACATAGGATGGCATGCAATTTCATTCTACAATTACAGACACTGATTTGAAATTAATACGTCATAGATAAGACAAGACAAGAAGTGAACGACATAAATTTAATTTCAATACTATTTTCTAAATTGTGTTGAAATCTTACGAGCAATTTCTTACAAACATAATTTTTAGCATAAATCAGCTGTAGATAAATTCAGAATTTGGACTTTTGTTTTTATGGAAAACTTGTGGAAACAAGTTGCTTAATAGCAATGAAGTTCCAAAGCTGTTCGATTTAACAGCAGTGAAAATCAAATTTTTCCGCCTTAGCCCAAGCTGTCTTTCGAGTTAATCCTACTGAAAGTCTATGGATGAAAGGAAATACTATCCACCCTTTTGTTAGTATTTGGAATACCGTCCGTTCAAGTTAACATTTGTGTGAAATCCGGCTGGATACTTGTGAGAAATAAAACAGAGTTCTTAGACTTTGGAAATGTAAGCCTGAAATAAAAGAAGCTTTCAGAGTGAAAATCCAAGATAAAAGTAGAACAAATATAAAACGTTACACAGACAAACAACATTTGATAAGTTTCTCATTGAAAAATGTTTGGAAATGGGCGACGAACTTTTCTCCGTATGGGAAGCTTTTACAGTTGAGGCTATTTAGACAAGAACATTAGGAAAGTGTTTCGAGTGGGATTAGGTTTACGTCAAATGGCGACAGTGTAATCCGTTTTGTTGTCGGAATTGAAGCTAAAGTCGTACATTTTCGGAATCAATTGGATAATTAATGACTCACTTAATATTTTCTGATAGGACATTTAACCATCGTAAGGCCAAAGATAACTCAAATAAAAAACACTCAGTCTCTAAATGAACAATGTATTTGTTAACATATGAGTTAGTTTCTTTTTAGGGACCGTTTTGAAAATAACACCATATTTGCAACAATTGAATAATAATAAAATGTAAATTGGAATTTACACATTTAATAAGTTTACAAAGACATTAGCAATTGTTATTATTATTATTATTATTAGATATATGGCGTAAAGCAAAAAATATTTCTCTAGATGTTTTTAAATTGGAAGAACTGGGATTTCCTAATTTATCCCTGACTCTCGTGGGGCGAACTAATTATGTTAGTGTATTCGCCATAAATGCAATCAAAGAATTCTATTTTTTAATGATGCTAGTAAAGAGAAAGCATAAGAAAACCTAACAATAGAACTATACCAATCATGCAGGACTGAATTACATGGACTCAGTTGAGATGCAATAGTTTTCATTTAATAAGATTACAGCAAACTCTTTTGATGTTCAGTTATTGTTATTCTTTGAGTAACATTTTTAAGTTAGAAAATCTATTCTATTACCGTTACCTTATTTATTTGAAATTCTATTTAATTTAATATTCGCGTAACCAAAAGCCTAGGAGACTACTCAGTTCAGTTATCTAGTTACTCATGGAGAGTAGGCAGATTGAGACCCCGAGTTCGATTTAGACTCTGGAACTGAGACCTTTTATGCCACTGTATTTACTAACACCCTGTATACTTCACTTAATATATTAGCACAATGTATATTGGTACTTTGTTGAACTTTTAAGAACTTCCAATGCAAGTATACCAACAATATTACATCCGTAAACTTTGTACTGCTACCGAAGATCACTCTGTACTTTTAATATTCTTTATATTATACCGAACATACTGCTAAACCATTTTGTTTACCGAGTTAAAAAGTATCCTAATAATCCTGTTAATACATCTTTCAAGCTCTCTGTTTAAAATACAGATCTATTTAGATATTTTTGTATGATTGGGTAACAAACATCAAAATAAATAAACTTTCTCTTTTATAATATTATAAAACAGTGTGTTCGTTTAAGTTCTCTACAAATGGGAAATTAGTCATTAATAATTTTACGTAAAAAAGTTATACTTGACAAAAATGTCTGCATGTCTAATACTTAAGATCTTCAAATATTATTTTTTCAATTCGTATACGAATAAGACAAAAATGAAAACTAAGTTAAAGTATGTAATTATGCCTATCCATCATAAAAAATCGGGTTTTGTTACATTTTGAGTTGGGGAAAAATATATAACATATAGTTTTATCAAATGCAATTCTCACATTGGATATTACATTAAAATAATTCAAATAAAAATATGTAATAACTTTTCCCTATCACTGTGTTCTATATATTTTACCTTTATATTAAAAAAAATACATTTCTAATCATGGCACATTATAATTATTGTACTTGTAATTGTCACCACCAAATGTACCACATTTTGAAATTGATTCTGGATCTATACATTTTGTTCTAAGTGTCCCTGCAAGAAATAATCGAGGTGCTAAAATCTGGAGACCTAGCGGGCCAAAAAGCTTTCCATTGAAAAGAGTATTTTTTACATCACTTATACTGTGGCATGGTCGTTAGTACCATATCATTGACCGATAGGTAGTTAACCCACAAAACTAAGCAAATAGTTATTTTTAAAGTAACGTACACCATTTAAAATTTCTTGGCGAAGAAATCTGCACTAAACTCACAACAAAAATGCCATCAAACAGTACCACATATTCTTATGAAAATTATTGTAATGTTTTATTTTGGAATTGTATATTCTAGAATAAATATGTTAAATATTTTTTTCAGAAAAAACATAAAAACCTAATTTTTCTTGTTATATGGGTATAACTATATATTTGCAACTCTAATGAACTTTTCTGAAGAACAATTTTTAATTATATTAAAAGTAAAGGTACCTTATTCTTGAGTAAAATTCATATTGTTTAACAACCCTCTTTTACTGTTTAAAAAACTTGATTTTAGACTAAGAACTTTTTAAAAAGAATATATTTATTGTTTAATTAATAAAAAAAAGATTTCCATTTGCAGAAAACTGAAACGGACAGACTGTAGATTGATAAACTACGTTTTGGGCAGTTCCATTCTGTTTAATATATTTAAATTATGATAACGAATAATATTTAGCGGCCACCATTATATAAAGTTTGTATATATCTAAACAACAATGTCAAAGATTAGTATTCTAACAGTCAGTAGACACTCCTATATTAAACCAAAGTAAGGCAATTTCAATGTTATTAAAACTAATACTATTTTGCAAAAGGCAAAGGGTCTGTTGCCTTGCTATAGAAATCACCTGAATGGAGGCGAATTTCCTGTATTAAAACTGTTTAATTTGCCATAGAAATGGGGAGCTGAAATTATTAGAATTCGGAACTTAATGAAATATTTGGGACTTTAGATAACTTTATGGAAGGAAAATTGCAAATGGGGTCTTAGTAATTGCTACTAACTGAACAAAGGAGAAAGTGTTGACAACTCCGCAGGTCATCTTTTAACAATTACGAGGTAGATTCTAAAACTACATAAGTTTATCAAGTTCATTAATTCAGATTTATCAAAAAAATGATGGTGAAACACGTAATACTGATACAAAACTAAGTTAATTTATATTCATCTATTATAAATTCGGATTTAGTTCTCATGTTTCTAACAACAATGACACTAAATTCTGCAAAATTAGTACGCAATTACCACCCAAACAAAAACTTAATAAATACATTTTACTATGGTTCCCAAAATGAGAAACCCCGTTGCCATTAATTGTCCGCTGGTCAGCCAACAAACATTATTTACCAGCAATCTGTTAACGGCAATTTGGTGCACACTGTGTATTACAAGAAATACATAACCCCCTAAAGACCGATATTATTTGACACGCCCTACGACTTCGACTATTTCCTCTGAAATTTAGTTACTCCGAAAGTTAATTTTTTAATTTAAAGGCAAAATGAATCAAGTACCCATGAAAGGAGTCAATGTTGATCAAATTTTTGGTCCTAAAAATATTGAGGAAAAATACCAGGCAGATTTACAAGCATAAACAACAACGCCGTTTCACTAAAAATCTCTCTGGAAAGATTATATTTTTATACCACATAATTGGCAAATTTTGATAATTTTTTATTACAGGTAGTAGCCTCAGACATAATCTAGAACGACAAGGTTTATGAAAATTCAGCAGGGATTCCGGAGTGATGAGTACCACTTATTAAATATGTAATTATTAACTATTAGGGAATTGTGCCTACGTTGATAGCTTGTAATGAGATAAATTAGTATGAGTGATTGTCATGTCCGCCATTCTGGTGTGAGTTGTTAAAGAGTTTTGCTTAAGCAAGCCGGAGATTCGAAGGCAGAAGGTTTGTTAGGTATAACCGTTTAATGGATTTTGGTTTGGTGAGAGTGCAATCGGGTTGTATTGGTAGTAAAAAACGACAATCCCGATGCTGGGATCCATTTAATGGATTTTGGATTGGTGACAGTGCAATCTAGTTTTACTGCTAGCAAAAAAGACAATCCAGGTGCTGAGATTGCTTTTTTACATTCTAAATGTTTTCTTCGTTGATGGTTTACAAAAGCTCCTGAAGGTGTGATGTGGTCTTAAAAACAAAAGTTATATTTACATTCATTATTGGGAACTACATCACAGAAATATATTCTAAATTGATCATGGAAACACTGAATAGAAAGGAGGGATTTTTGGAATAGGTATAGCAGTAAGTATTTACTCTTATCGCTGAATTTGCTGCTAGTTTCCAATTTTGTGTTCTATTAATTTCTTACGTCATACGCCGTATAGTTTAATTAGCGCTACAAGTACCATTTGACAGCTAGATGAACAGCTGGCACTTAACTTATATATATATAGCGAATGTTTTACAGCCTTGGCCGTTTATTGCAATTGGAACGCCATTTTTTGTTTATTTTGCCAGGATTTCTATTTCAATATCTCTTCTACTCAAAGCTATATTAATTCCTTTTTCTCAAGACTCCTTTGGCCTTCCATTCTTTCTTCTTCTTTTTGGTACCCATTCCCAAGTCTTTATCGGTAATCTCTCATTGCTCATTCGTCTCATGTGTCCGTACCAAAAGTTGTTTTTTCTCAATAGTCTCTGTTAATGTTGTTTCTATCTTCATCAGCTGTTTGATTCTATCTGTTCTTACATAGTCCTGTCGTGTTAGCCTACAACACCACCGCCAATCTGTTTTGCAATCTCTTATTTATTGTCCAGTCTTCTGAGTCATAGGTAACTGTGCTTTCTACCAACGTTGTAAATAATATTTTTTTTTGTTTTTTCCCGAAGGTCTTTACTCCATAATATTGAGTTTACCTGGCTTGTGATGGCTCTCCCACTACCTATTTTTTGTAATATGTCTTTTTCGTCATTTCCATCTTCCGTCAATGTAACTCCCAGGTATTTATATTCTTTGGTATTTCTTATAATTTTGCCATCTATGTTTAATTCTCCACGGGGGCCTCCTATTGTCATATATTCTGCTTTTTGTGTATTTAATTCAAGACCCCACTTATTATATTCTTCCATGAGTTTTCGAATCATATATGTCATATCTTCTACATCTTCTGCTAGGACCACTTGATCGTCTGCAAATATTAAAGTAGTTATGTTACTTTCACCAAGTTGTAATCCCATTCTACTACATTTTTTAAACCATTGTTTCAAAGCTGTGTTTGTGTAAATTTTGAATAGTGTTGGTGAGAGGCAACATCCTTGCCTTAAACCTTTATTAAATTGAAAATATTCTGAGTTTGATTGTCGCGTCTTGATACAACTGATATTTCCTTGATAGAAGTTTTTCACTGCATTTATATTCTGTGGGTGTATTCCGTTCTTTGCCAAAGCTTCACACAGTTTATTTACAGGCACACTATCATAGGCGTTTCTTAAATGGATAAATACTATATGCAATTGACTTCTATATCTTAATCGGTTGTTTTATACAAAACAGATTATAAATACATGATCTTCCTGGTCTGAAGCCACTTTGTTCCTCCTAATCTTCAAATTGACTTTCTGTCCGATCTCGTAGTACTTTGCCCGTACAGTCTACCTGCGGAAGCTATAAAACTAAGTCCTCTGTAGTTTGTACAGTCATGTTTATTCCCTTTTTTGTATACCGAACTGATATAAGCAGTTTTCCCTTTGGATGGTATCTCTTCCCCATACAAGCATTTGTTAAATATTACTGTTAGATTTTCCAATCCTACATCCGGGGCAAATTTAAATAATTCCACAGGTATACCTCCTGGGCCTGGTGATTTGTTGTTTTTCATTCTCGATAATGTCTTTTTTATTTCTTCTGTTGTAAATGGATCACATTTGGTCTGACATATCTGAAGATCGTACGTAACATTTTCAAATTCTCTCCGTTCTTTTGTCAATAAAGTTTTATAATAGTAACTGGGTTATATATTGTTCTTTATTATGTGTTTGTGAATTTATGTTTCTTATATAGAGTTTATGTGAACATCTCTTTTATAAAAGAACGGGCCAATTGGTTGATTTTTGCATTGTTTTGCTACTATATTCTGCCGTTTTTTTTTAATTGACTGGAACATAGGCTGAGAAAATGGTTATTAAGTTACCTTAATTGCTTCAAGTGCTGTATTACAACCTTCGAACAATTATTCTGGATGATTTGTTATGCAACTGGATGTTTTGTTGATTTTGAAATGCACACATATGCATTTTATGCACCACAATTTTTTTCACATAATTTTTCCAGGTATGTGTGTCTGTTGTAGCTGAACTATTTAAAACTGGTATTAAGCTGAAACGGATTTTGAACACTGGTTTAATTCATTTGACAAACTAACGCGATTTTGCACAACACTGACTTTTAAAACACTCAAAGTTTTATTATGCACTGGTAGTATTCTTGGAATACTTCGAATTACACTAGTTACACACAAATGGGCGATATATTGTGATGTTTACGACGGTTTTCGTGTTGTCGTAGCGAAAACACCTCCGATCGCTTCGATCGTCATATAATTGCTACTTACTTTAGATGCAGTTATAAATAAATGACCGTTTGCGAAAGTAACATTTAAGAGAAAGTCAGGCCTGCCTGTATTAACAGGCACCCTACAGCACACTGGAATTTGCAAAATCCTGACCTTCGAATATAGGACGTTTAGGAGGAACATGCCTTGACTGTGCCAGCAAGAAGACCAGAACACAATAAGCAATCGGCGGGAATCAGAGTATAGGTTAAAACGGGTGTTAAAAGGATTAGAAGGAGACGAAATATTAAAAAAAATTGAGAAGTTTTCGAAAAAATGTGTTTGCAAGTAAATGTCGGAGACCTTTTTTTATTTGAAGACGCGAGATGCAAGACCGACATCTAGGACTTTCGAGAGAATCAGCACACAGAGGTTCCGAATCTGGAGCCGTTCCGTGTAATTGCTGTTCTCTCTCAACTCCTAGGACAGAATGTCACGATGAAATTTTTCAGGTTACTTCACCTGTCAGAGATATTGAATACTCTCTTCGAGGTGTCATTCCTTTGTACGCAAGACAATATCTATTATATATCAATATAATACATATTGTTTCTGGTTAGGGAACCTTCATCAGTTGCGCTTCCCACAATTGAATGTCCTCTCGAACACTTCTTTATGCATTTGATGCATTTCGTTAAATTTGAAGACGCGAGATGCAAGACCGACATCTAGGACTTTCGAGAGAATCAGCACACAGAGGTTCCGAATCTGGAGCCGTTCCGTGTAATTGCTGTTCTCTCTCAACTGTCCTAGGAGTTGAGAGAGAACAGCAATTACACGGAACGGCTCCAGATTCGGAACCTCTGTGTGCTGATTCTCTCGAAAGTCCTAGATGTCGGTCTTGCATCTCGCGTCTTCAAATTTAACGAAATGCATCAAATGCATAAAGAAGTGTTCGAGAGGACATTCAATTGTGGGAAGCGCAACTGATGAAGGTTCCCTAACCAGAAACAATATGTATTATATTGATATATAATAGATATTGTCTTGCGTACAAAGGAATGACACCTCGAAGAGAGTACCTTTTTTTATCTTAATTATTTAAAACATTTTATCTTCTGTTTTGTTTTTTTACATAAATTTGTTTCTCGAATGATTGTTTTTAGGAAATGACCCCACAACTCACGAAATTACTGTATATTTCCAAACGTTTCGGGTTCTAGGTCAGACCTTGTTGTTAATGCCAAAGAAACTATGAAAAAGGCACCTTAATAAAATTTTAAATTAAAATGTTTGTCAAATTGTATATGACTTATGAGACTTATGAAGTAACTAAGAGAATTAAATTTGATAAAATATAGGGTAGTACATAATCTTCTAAAGAACATTTAAAAATAAAGTTCCTTTCAAATTGGAAGAATAAGAAAGGGGTAATCTTCAGAATTTTATATGTGTGTGTACTATCTTGTCACAAAGTCGCACCCTTTCTAATTCTTTCAATTTGAAATGACCTTTATTGTAACATGTTCTTTGGAAGTTTCTGTGCTTTCCTGTATATTATCAAATTAAAGTCTCTCAGTTACTTCATACATTTTAAATTTGTGCCTTTTTGTTAGCTTCTTTGCCATTGACAACGGAGTCTGACCTAAATCCAAAAACGTTAATAAATATACAGTAATTTCGTGAACTGTGGTGGCATTTTCCAAAATAAGTGATTAAACATTGAGAATATAAATTTACTCAATTTTTTTCTGATTGATCAATATGAATCATAAAGATCGAAATGGGATAAAAGGTCTATCAAACAGTAAAAATATGTGTGTTATTTGAAAATGTCATTAATGTTTGAAATTTTTGAGATTTACAATTTTTCCGTATCTCTTTTATAAATTAAAATATCAATATTTTATTAGTTCTTGTAAATAAACTTTTTATAATTTGGTTTGTATTGGAGATTTTTCACATATATTAAATTATCTCAGAATTATTCATAACAGATACAAAAGGATTTTGAAAATTACCTTACATCTTTGAGTTTTATTTATACTGAAAATATATTGTTGTTAAGTCCGTGGGTTCAATTTAAAATTATAAAACTAATATTCACTTTCACTTTTCTGGAAACTTCTATTTACATCGAATATACAACAGCTGATTCAAATATCACAATAACAATCTTTCATATAAGCTCTTCACTCCATCAACTCCACTCGCCTTCGTGGCTTGCTTCCTTATAAAACCAGCAAAGAAAATTCTCGTAAAAATCATCATCACTCCTACAGGTGCCGAGTCTTTTCAAGAACCATTTTTTATATCAAAGCGTTTGTTGTCATACTGAAATGAAACAGGGTCGGCTTTGGGTAAATTTCGTCACACTGCCCCCCCTTTAATTCTGATCGTCCCGATCAGAAACATCTCCTCCATGGTAGGGAACAAGTCGGTCTAAATGGACCACCTTCAACTTAGCCTTGGGGTGTCGACGGATCCACGGCTGTAATAATCGATCACTCTCTCTTCCCCATCTTGCACCTGGGATAGGGCGGCCCCCAAACCTGTGTTGCTGGCGTCGGTGTCTAAGATGAACTTGCCGGACTCTGTAGGAAAGGCTAGGATTGGGCTGGAATATAGTGCTGCCTTCAGTAGCCTGAATGATGTTTCGCACTCCTGATTCCAATGGAAGGTCTCTTTCTCAGTGGTCTGCCGATGTAGAGGGGCGGCGATGGTGGCAAATCCCTCAACAAAACGCCGGTAGTATGAACAGAGGCCCAAGAAGCTTCGGAGTTCATACTTGTCTCTTGGGACTGGCCAATCACGGATGGCTTCTATCTTGTCTTCGTTGGTGCTGATTCCTGACTCGGACACTACGTGGCCCAAAAACTCTACTTCTTTTTGGAACAAGGAACACTTCTTCGGATTGAGTCTCAGGTTGGCGTTATTAATTCTGGAGAATACTTCGTCCAGGTTCTTCAGATGGTCGTCGAATGTCTGACCCATGACTAGAATGTCGTCGAGGTATACTAAGCACGTTCTCCATGTTAACCCGCTCAGTACATACTCCATTAGCCTCTCAAACGTAGCGGGTGCATTACATAACCCAAAGGGCATGACCGTAAACTGAAACAGCCCTTTACTGGTGGAGAACGCTGTCTTCTCTCTGTCGTTTGCGTGTAGACCAACCTGCCAATATCCACTTTTTAGGTCTAGTGTGGAGAACCAACGGGAGCCTGCTAGTGTGGTCAAAGTGTCATCGATTCGGGGTGGTTCCATCCTTCTTTTTAACTAGCACGACGGGAGCAGACAATGGGCTGATGGATCGCTCAATAACTCCATTTTGTAACATGGACTGGCTGTTTTCCTCGACTGCCTGTTGTTGCCCTAATGGTAGTCGTCTAGGTGGTATTCTGATGGGTTGAGCCTTTCCGGTATCTATTCGATGCTGGATGATGTTGGTGCGACCGGTGGTTCCATTTTAAAATGTTAAAAATTTGCCAGTGCTTTGTGATAAATTGCTTGGCTTTCTTCTGGTTCTCTGATGTGAAGTGTGTCAAATGGTCAGCAAACTGTTGTAGGAACTCTTTATCGGGCCCTGTCTCCTTCACCGACGTCTGGTACTCTTCTTCGCAATTGATGATGGTGTTTACTGGCTCGAAACAAGCTATCTCTTGACCATTGTTAATTCTGATGTCGTTGTTGGACAAATTCAAATTGGTATATCTCGTCCGGTTTTAACTATAGCTCGTCCAACTAAGTAGTCATGAGTTGAGTGTACAGGCTCCACCATTCCAACGCAGCTCCCAGGGTTGCTATCTAGCTGCTCATAAATAATCTGTTCTGTTCGACCGGGAATTCTAGCTGAAGACTTTGCCACAATTTTTATGGAGGTGACTGAACTGTTGACGGGCCGTGTCAATACAAATTCCTCATTTAGGAACAGAAGAACATCATACTTCGGGCCAACATAAATCGATGCTGGCTAATTAGGTCCATTCCCAGTATAAAATCATCCTCAATGTTCGCTACCAGGAACCTATGCCGGATCATGTTGTCCCCTATCTGTGGAACATCTGCCTCACCCTGTATTGACATGGACTCGCCGGTGACTGTTCTGAGCTGGATGTAATTGGTAACTGGCCGAATTTCTGATGCTCTCGAAACCCTGGACTTGGCAATGGACACAGCGGCGCCGGTGTTGATGGTGATGGTAACTGCTCGCCCATTGATGGTGCCTCTGATGACTTGACTGCGGCTATCTCGCCAATATCCCCGGATGGATAACGTTTTGGGGGCTGGTGGAGGGTCAGTCAGCATTCGCCCCCTTATGCTGACTGGCTGACGGTCCCTGGACATGTGGCTGTTCTGTTGGTTACCCTGGTCGGTGATCGTTCAGATAGCCTCACTCGACAATCACGTTGGAAGTGTCCTGTCCGTCCGTAGCGGTAACATGCCCCTCTGGTGCCAGTTCTTTGTGACCGTTCTAATATTTTGTTGAAGCCAGCAAGCAGCGCTTGAAATGGTGACTCTGACTCTTCCTGGTTGAAGGAAACTGCTCGGACCCTCGGCTTGGACATGTTCATCACGGCCTCTACTTCCAAAGCCCGAAGTAGAGCTTCATTACTTCTCTTGACGCCACTTAGTCTTAGATTTCGTTGTACTTCCACATCTCTGACGCCGTTTATGAAACTCTGTGTGGCCAACTGGTCTTTCGTTTCCTCTGGCAGGTCTGGGTAGGACAAGTGAAGTAACCGTCTAATCTCTGCTTCGAATTCTTGAAGGCTTTCACCGGATTTTTGCGTTTTCCCACTGAGTTGGACTTGGTATACCTGGCTCAAGGATTGATTGTCGTATCTCTTGTCCAGAATGACCATGATCTTGTCGAAATTGCCTTGTTCTTCGGCTGGAATGCTTTGGAGGAGTTCTAGGGCCGGACCTTTTAACGAAATTACCAAAGAGGTAGATTTTTCTTGATTATCCCATCCATTAGCTGTAGCCACGGCCTCAAATTGCCGTTTATACATGGGCCAAGATGAACTGCCATCAAATGTGGGTGGTTTGCTAACGGAACCTTTGATACTCACGGTGTGCTGGTATTTCCCTCTCTGCAAATCTTGTTGCAATTTTTTAATTGTTGTTTCCACTTTATCTTGTACTTCACTGTGTATTGCGTCTTTAATTGAACTGATTTCAGCTTTTACCTGGCTTTGGATGGAATCGATGTCATCTACTTTGAGTTCAAATGTCTCCACATTACTTTTTAGGATCTTTATGTCGTCGTTAATTTCTTTTATATCTGATTCAACTATTTGCATTCTTTCATTAACTGTTTCATTAACTTGCGATACTATTTGTATTAATTGTTCATATTGCAATTGTCTTTTTTCTTCCGTTTACCTTGTTTTTCTTAAAGTTTCGAGAATAATCGTTCAATTAAATTATGTTGTTTTTCTTCCATCGTGGAAACAAGATTTTGTTGTTCGCTTTTCATCGTAGTGACAAGATTTTCTAATTATATTTTACGTTTTTCATCAAAAGATTTTACTAACCTTTGTTGAATTTCTTCTTGATGTTGTTTTTGCTTCTTGTCACGTTTTTCTAGAATCTGTGCAATTTTTTCGTCCAGTCCCTCTGTAACCTGCTTGACTATTTTTTTGATAGTTTCGTCCATACTACGGGTTTCCATAAATCAAATTATGATTTTAACTGCACTTAATCCTTTACTTCTGATCACCAAATTTGTTGTAAAGTCCGTGGGTTCAATTTAAAATTATAAAATTAATATTCACTTTCACTTGAAACTTTTATTGACATCGAATATACAACAGCTGATTCAAATATCACAATAACAATCTTTCATATAAGCTCTTCACTCCATCAACTCCACTCGCGATCGTGGCTTGCTTCCTTATAAAACCAGCATAGAAAATTCTCGTAAAAATCATCATCACTCCTACAGGTGCCGAGTCTTTTCGAGAACCTTTTTTAATATCAAAGCGTTTGTTGTCGTACTGAAGTGAAACAGGGTCGGCTTTGGGTAAATTTCGTACCACTGCCCCCCCTTTAATTCTGATCGTCCCGATCAGAAACATCTTCTCCATGGTAGGGAGCAAGTCGGCTTTGGGTAAATTTTTTAACAATATCAATGAATTGGAAATAAGCGAGTAACAGTCAATTTTTGGTACATTCGGATGGGACATGTGACAGTTGAAAACAGCATTCTTAAGTACTTTCAAAATAAAGTTTTCAATTTTTTTAAATATTTGGTTTCACTTAGCATACCAGCTTGTTTGAAGAACCCTTTAAAGTGACATCCACACGTCAAATTAGGTAAACGTAAGTTTAAGAAAATAATATTATATATATATATATATATATATATATATATATATATATATATATATATATATACGTTTATTTTAAAACAGAAATAATGAAATTTACTTATTTTGGTTTAATCAAAAATTATACCCTAAATTGTGCATCGTAATTATTATTATTATATTAACAGCAGTTCTTCTATTTTAATACATAATATTATGTATAAACACAAAATTTTGTTTCTTGTATCTTAACACCAAACCCTTACAGTCGACGCTGTTTTAACAGTTAAACTGTCATGATATTAGAGTGAACCAAGAAAGTTTGATTTGTATAACATTTTGGTATATGCGATAAGTTATAAGAAGTTTAGAAGTTTGTATATGTTAATTTTTAATTAGCAGAAAAATTGTTCAATTAAGTTTATGACCCAAATAAAAACTAAAATTGTATAGGGTTGTCAAAAAAAAACGTATGTATGTTTTAACATCCTGATAGGTAAGTACGATACTTCTATTATTTCGATTTATCTAGGGTTTTATAGGCTGCGTCCTACGTTAACACATACAAAGTATTCATTGGATCCTTACTGGAAATTTAATTAGGGCGGTTGAAGCAATTTTATATTGTGTAATCGCTCAGTTGGTTTGTATTCGTCCCCAGTTTCAGCTGGTGCCGGTCACTTTGTCACTTTGTTTACTTGAGGCACGCCCTTAGGATAATATCCTGTGTATTTCGAATTTTTCACCATAGAACAATTATTTCCATAGAAGGGAAGCTCTTGTGGGAAACAGGAGAACACTAAAACAGCTTTTCCCTGCATCCGTATGAGGACGCTGATATCGAAATTTTTGTAATTTCTTTACAGTTTTCTTTAACATAAATTTAAGCAAGAGAACTCAAGAGTATTGTCATTATTACTTTATTAAGCTTAAAAGTATGAACTTTGTTTTGGTGCTTTGTTTTAAAAATTATTTGGGTAATCAACAAATAATCAATACACACAAGATTTTGAAATCGAGAACTTAGTCCAAAACAGACAAAACATATATTTAAGATATTCTTTGAAGGTATGAATAGAACAGTTTAACGAAAATGACAGTGTAAAAAACATCACCAATACTGGCGTAGATTAAGAATATTATGAGAAATACAAAAACAGGATTATCATTCAATACTTTTCTTTCTTTATACCAAATAATTTATCATTTGTTCCATATGCCCTATAGAGGGTAGGCACTGAAGTAACTTACTAAAGAACTTTAAGTGGTTCTAAAAATACTAAAATTGATGTTCGTTGAAGACATTGACTATGATTCTGTCTTCATTTTGACTATTGTATGTTAACCTACAGATGTCCATGCTATCAAACTATCAAACAAGAAGTAAACAAATTAAAATTGAATATTTTACAGAAATGTTAACTTTGCTGAAAATGAAACTTGATTGGGGTTTATTAGCATTTACTACATGTGGACACCAAGAACAAATACAAATTATTTATTGAAGCAACAGGAACATAATGTCTTTGGAGATAAGTGGTTGATTTTCTCATAATACAAAATTTTCAGGCTGGCAGATGTCTATAAACATACCTATTGTAACTAATCAAACAGAACTATGTGACAGTTTTTGTATAAACACAAATAATTAATAATTTGGTCAAGTGCGAGTTGGACTCGCCTACCTACCACCATCAAGATTCTAATATTACAATTTCAGACAAGCAGGGAATGAGTGCATTTTCTTATATTTGCCCTAATGTCGTTTAAAGAAAGCGTTTTAAATTTATATAAAATATACACTTTGATTTTCCACACATAGATTTTTTATTTTATCTGCTTCAGGATTCGCTTGATTTTTATAAAAATACATATGTATTTAGTTTTCTAATTTGGCCCCCAAAAATTAACATTAGGGTTTTATTTTACTAATAAACTTTCAGGGAACGCTTTTATAATCTATAAAGGGTAAAATAGGTCAAGTTTTAAATTATAAATATCTGTTATTCAAATTATTTAAAAATAAAAATAAAACATATTTTTCAAAATTTGAATAGTGTAGTTTCTAAAATGGAAATTAAGTCGATGTTTAATATTTTTGCTAATATCTTTTAAAACACATGATTTAAAAATATGCTATATTTGTAATTCACATAATGATCCTTTTATTTGATATATTACATGATGCGTTTGAAAATTGAATTTTTATTTTCCATTTAATTGTATAATTTGTCCCTAAAATTACTATGCGGGTTTTCGAATAATTTTTCTTATAACTTTCAAGTGAGCCCCAGTACCCCTAATTATTTTCAATATTTTAGGTAGTATGGTTTCGGAAATAAAGTGAGAAATGAGAATTTTTTCTATCTTTATGTTAATATCTTGTAAACAATTAATTTTAAAAATATGAAAAATATATATTTGCAATCCCCATAATGAGCCCATTTATTTGATATATTGCATGAAGCCTTAAAAAATATTTTTTATTTTCCGTTTAATTCTATAATTTGGCCCCCAATATAAATATTAGGGATTTGATTTCTTCGTATTTTTCCTGCAAAAAAATTAGATCTTTTAGTTTAGAGAATAAAGGGTGGAATGGGTAATTTTTTTAAATATTTTTTTAATATATTTTAAAATATTCAAATAAAAAAAATAAAAAAATATATTTGTATAAGTTCATAATGAGCCCTGTGATTTGATATATTACATGATCCGTGAGAAACAAGTTTAATTTGTTATCTTCCATTTAATTCGATAATTTGCTCCCCAAAATGAATATTAGGGGTTTCTCCTTATTTTTCCAGTAGTTCAGGTGAGTCGCTATACCTCTATTTTTTTCAAAATTTTACAGCTAATGGTTTCGGAGATAAGGGTGGGGAATGGGAAAAAAATTTTATATTTTTGTTAATATCTTTTAATTAATTTATTTTAAAAATATGAAAAAAATATATTTGTTTTCGTCATAATCAGCCCTTTCGTTTGATATATAACATGATGCGTTAGAAACAATTTTAATTTTATATTTTCCATTTAATTCTGTAATTTGCCTCCCAAAATTAAAAGTAGAGGTTTCTCCTTATTTTTTCAGTAAACTTCAGGTCAGACTCTATACCTCAATAGGTAAATTTTGGTATATTTTAGATAATTTCCTTAAAATTATTTTTTTTAATATGAAAATAATATATTTATGTTCCTCAGTATGGGACCTTTCATTTGATGAATTACATGATGCATTTGAAAAAATTAAAATTTTTAAATTTTCATTTAATTTTATAATTTGCCCCTCAAAATTAATATTAATAGTTTCTCGTTATTTTTCCTGGAAATTTCGGGCAACGTTCTATATTTCCAATTTTTTTCAAAATTTTAGGCTCAGTAGTTTCGGAGATCAGGGGGGAACGATCAATTTTTTTAGTTTTTCCCCCAGAAGTACCCCTAAAATCAAAATTTCTTATTTTACGATATGTACTACTGATCGCCTCACCAGACTATACATTGATACCAAATTTCAACCTCTTCCGTCCAGTAATTTAGGAGAAAATTGCTGTGATGTGACAGAGGCAGAAATCCGGAGTGATATTATAAGGGTATCCGTATATTGTATATACGGAACCCTAATTATACCCTATAGATTTTAGCCTCATTAAAATGAATTTCATATATCTAAGAACCAAACATTTAGCTAAACATTTATATATTTATTGACAGCAGCCATAAATTGGATGTGTTAGACGAATTTTATAGTTACATTGGTAGTTAGGGACTTCATAATACTAATGCAACTGTTATCCATTTTACTAGTCGTTTTAAAGTAATTTTTAAAAGTTTTATGGTCATACCCTGCTTTGGATTTGGGCGAAGAGGTATTTATTATATTAAGTGCTATCTTCTATACTATTATAAAATTGTAAGTTTGTCCGTTTGTTTGTTTGTTTGTTCGGGCATCACGTAAGAACTAATAAACTGAATCTTTTTTTGTTGGATAGCCTATAGTTTGACTTAAAATCTGGTAGACATTTTATCTCCTTAAATTGACAGAAACGGTAGATATAGCGAAAACACTTTTACCATGTTGGGTAATACAATTGCTCAATTGGTTCCACCGCACGCACACAATACTAGATACTGGCATCAGCTTAGCTTTTATTCAAAATTCGGAATGTGCCAATGTAACATGTTTCGATTTCAAAAAAATAAACTGAAATTACAAGCGTAATTTACAGGGTGTTCTGTATATTGGAAACTTAGAGCGGAGTAGAATTAAATGGATTTAAAATATCTAAAAAATTTATATTGGGTGTCCTATAAGCAGCTGCATATATACAATGTGGTTGAAATAAGAGAGAGTGGAATTAGTTTTACGGGGTGGTATAAAAACTTTATATTGAGTGGGCCATAAACAGTTCCAAATACCAAGTGGTTGAAAATGGCTAAAATATTTATAGTTTAGATAAAAAATCTTAGAAGAAAATGTGTTATGTAGGCAGTTAGGATCTTTGAATTATGTTCATAAGATATCATCAATATATCAACCGTAATTTTACAGGGTGTTCTATACACAGGAAATTTAGTGCGGAGTAGAATGACGTGGATTTAAAGAATCCAAAAAAGTTATATTAGGTGTACCATAAGCAGCTGCATATATAAAATGTGGTTGAAATAAAGGGGAGTGGAATTAGTTATACGGAGTGGTCAAAAAGGTTATATTGAGTGGGCAAAAAATAGTTGCATGTAAGTAGTTCATAAACGGCGAAGTAGAATTATATTTATATAGGGGGGTTAACAAAACCATTGTATTGTTGGCTCATAAGTAGTTGCATATACAATATGGTTGAAATAAGGGTAGAATATTTATATAGGGTGGATACATATTTTTATGAAAAAATGTGTTATGTAAGCAGTGAGGATTTTTGAATTATGTTCTTGACTTATTATAGTTATGAAATGGGTTGAAAAAATGTTAAAAGCAGTTGTTTATACAGGGTGTTTGAAATATAAGATGGAGCAGAATTATAGTTTATGTTGTGGTTACATACTTGGTTTGTATCCACAAGCAGTTGCATATATAGGATGGATGAACTATATGTCGCGGAGTATAATTACAGCTATACATGTGGGTTTAAAAAATTAGTAATATAATGATCTACAAGCTGTTCCATTTATTGGTTAATCAATATAACATTTTATAAATTTTTTATACAGAGTAGTTGTAATACATACAAGGTGATTCAAAAACATGCTGTAATGCTGTAAAAAATGTTATATACGGTGCCCAATAAGCAGTTACGGTTTTGGTGAAATATATTGGGCATTGATAGATTTATAGTATACAGGGTAGTACAAATATACAATATGTTATATTGGTAGTAGTTGCATATATAAGGTTGTTGAAATAGCGGGTGGAGTAGAATTATAGTTAAACAGGTTGAATATATTTTTTTGTAAGATAGGACATGAGCTGTTGCATATATGTAATATCGGAAACATGGATCGAAGTAAAATTATAGTTCCTACAGTTTGATTAAAACAATGTTAGAAACAGCTGCATATAAGGGGTGGTTGAAATACAGGGTTGAGACAAATTATACTTTCAAGGCTGGTTCAGAAATAGTTTTATAGCGTAGTCCATAAGCAGGTGCATATATAAGATAGTGAGTGGACCAGAGTTATAGTTTACTGTTTAAAAAATGTTATATTTGGTGGCGCCTAAACAGATGCACAACAAGATGGTTGAAATATTTGGTAGAGTAAAATTATATTTATACAGTGTGGTTCAAAAATAAGTTGTAATGTTTGACAACTTGGCAGCAGTGTATACAGGATGGTTTAAATGTAGATGGAAGTAGACTTAGTTATACAGGATGGTTCAAAAATAAGTTGTAATGTTTGACTGATTGGCAGCAGTATATAGAGGATCGTTTTAATGTGGATGGAAGTAGAATTATAGTTATACAATTGATTAAAATTGTTATATAGGGTGGCCTAAAAGCAGTTGCGGTTTGGGTGAGTGTTTAAATAAAGGTTTGGTGTTAGAGTGCCAAACTGTATTTTTACATTTGTGACACACCATTAGGGGTGGATCGAAATGTTTAAAAAAATTGTCATATTGGACATGAACAGTTGCATCCTACCATATGGAATACCTGAAACATGGGGCGAAGCAAGATTAACACAATGTTAGAAAAAGTTGCATATAAAGAGTGATTAAAATATAGTGTGGAGAGCAATTGAACTTTACAAGGTGGCTCAATAAATATCAGAATTAATTGTTATTTAGCGTATACCATAAGTTGTTGCATAGCTGAAATATAGGGTGGAGTTGAGTTATAAGCAGGTGTTAGAAAAAGTTATGTTGGATGACAAATAAACAGCAGCATATACAGAATGGTTGCACTGTAGGGTGTGGTAGAGTTAGTTATACAAGTTGATTTTAAAAAATATCGAATAAAATTGTTATATAAGGTGACCCATAAGCATAAGTTTGGGTGAAGTATATTCGGGATTAACGGATTTATAGTTAAGTAAGGTGTTTCCAAAAAATTGGAAGAATTGTTATATAGGATAACCCATATGTTTCATAAGTTGTTTCTTTTTGCAAAGACTTGTACATTCCGTACGTGCGTGAAACCGCGGGTAACGGCTAGTAATATATAAAATGCAATACATAAAACATAAACAGGTAAGGTTCAGCATGTCAAAAAAGTGGAGATATCAAATATGTGTGAGTAGGATTTTCTCAAAAAAAGTGGCTGTAAACTTCCATGTTAACACAATTAACTGCAATCTTAATGGCAGATATAATGTTTGATGATAATTCTATCAAGCTTTTTTGCCTTTATTCTGCATCAAATCTTATTGCATAATATGTAGCTAATTTCCTGCTCAAATTATACTTACTTGAGTTTTTATGGGCTATCTATGTACAAGGTTGTTCAAAAATAAGTTGTGATGTTTGACAAATTGGCAGCGGTGTATACAGGATGGTTTAAACGTAGACGGAAGAAGAGTTAGTCATACAAAACGGTTTAAAATTTTTTTGAATAAAATTGTTGTATAGGGTGGCCAATAAATAGTTGCAGTTTGGGTGAGGATTTAAATAAAAGTTTGGTATTAGGATGCAAAACTGTGTTTTTATATTTGTGACTCACGAAGGGTTCCACATCATTTCTGTTAGGATGGATAAAAAAAGTTTAAAAAAATGTTATATAGGGTAGACCACAAACAGTTGCATTCTACTATATGGAATATCTGAAATATGGGGAGAAGCAAGATTATAGTTTTAGAGTGTGTTTAAATTTTACTTTAAATATCAGGAATAATTGTATACAGCGTAGACCATTAGCAGTTGCATAGCTGAAAAATAGGCTTGAGAAGAGTTATAGTCAGGTGTTTCAACATTATATTGGCTGACAAATAAACAGCAGCATACAGGATGATAGCAATATAGAGTTACAGTTATTCAAGGTGATTAAAAAAAATGTCGAATAAAATTGTTATATTGGGTGGCCCATAAGTACTTGCAGTTTTTGTGAAACATATTCGGATTTGGTGGATTATAGTTAATTAGGGTGGTTCAAACAAGTTAAAAAATTTTGATATAAGATAACCCATATGTTTCATAAGTTATTTTTTTGCGAAGGCTTGAACATTCCGTACGCGGGTAACTGCTAGTATATATATATATATATATATATATATATATATATATATATTGTTTTTAAGCTTTCGCGGGCACTAAATATTTTAGGTGGTTTCCGGGAATTCATCCGCGTAGTTGATAACTGATCCCTGCCAGGATCGATGGTAAAATGACGACGTTTCGGCAGAGTCACATCTGCCCTGTTCAGGTCGGTTCGAATAATTCTCGTAGCCTTCTGCTTTCGCTTCTAGTTACTCGAATACTAAGATTTTCTGAAGCGCGCGCGCTGTTATATAGTCGAGGCTCGGTGCCTATCGGTTGGCGCCGTAAACAGCTGCGTTTGATTGGCCCTTGGCGCTCAGTGGGCACGACTCCAGCCTGCTGATTTGTTATTTCCAGTTGAGTTGTTATTGGACGGGTCCGGGCCGGTACGGTGTTTAATAGAATTTTAAAACAATTCGATAAGTTCTGAATTTCATTGCGTGCGTTTAGACTGTGAGGCCTCTTCGCTATTTCAATTGCCTCTCTTAAGAGTCTTGATTTCGGGTGTTCTACATTTGCCAGTACTCTGGTGTTCTCAAAGTCTATTCGGTGTGACATCGTGGTGGCGTGTTCCGCAATTGATGTTGTTTTTTCCTGCTTGCTTACAGCGTTCTGGTGTTCATCACGTCTAGCTTGAATTCTTCTACTAGTTTGCCCCACATCAGAATATCTTATGGAAAGCTAGTTGTGCCCCACTTAGGGAAGCCATACGTGATGTCAGAAGAGATTTGGATGTTCTTAATACTAAACTCCTAGATATCCACCTACAGGTAAGCAATACACTCTACCCGATAATATGCAGAGTTAACAACAATGCAACAACAGGCAAAATGTAACAAATTGAAGTTCCAACAGAAGCCCAAAAACGAATTTGTCTCGGAAAATAACGGTCAAAGTCTAACCTCACGGCAATTGGAAATGAATAAAACCGTTTATAACTTATCTTCGGTCCAATTGAACTCTTCCTCGATTGGCGTGTTGGCTAAGGGATTCAATTACGCTATTGCTCCCTCTCACATACCAACATAGAGCATAATATGTGGCGTGGAAACAGCAGTTTCAAAATTAGATGCGAACACCGCTGAAATAATTAGACAAGATGTGTCACATGTTCTAAGAAAGTCTAAACCACCCAAAAGGAACATATCTATAGAAGAAAATGGGGCCTTGAAACAACTGCGCCTCAACAAGGACATTGTCATTCTACCTGCTGATAAAGGAAATGCTACTGTAATTTTAGATACAGCGGATTATTCAAACAAAATTCAAATAATGCTACAAGATCCAGCATATAAATAAGTTACTACTGACCCAACAACTTATCTGGAGAAAACAACCAAGGCCAAAATCCAAGTAAGTAGGATCGACAAAAATCTCCAACTGCAACTCATTCCGCGTGAAAAGTCATCGAGATGTCCGAAATTCTATGGGTTGCCACAAGTACATAAAGAAGGTGCACCTTTGAGGCCAATAGTAAGCTCAGTTTGCATAGGGGGCAGACTCATATGTGAAAAATTCGACACATTTCATCAAAATTCTTAGAAAAACGGTCTTACAACCAGAGTGTCTTCTTGTAAGTTTTGACGTAGTGTCCCTTGTCACCAACATCCCTATCGACGAAACCTTGGATATCATAATAGAAAAATACAAACCACCTCAACACCTTGTAGGCTTGACAAGGCACTGTCTGATGAACACATATTTTGTTTACGAGAACCAACGACACAAACAAGTGGAAGGAGCTCCAATGGGATCGCCACTCTCACCAGTTATAGCGAACCTTTTTATGGAGAACTTTGAGGAGTTAGCACTAAGAACAACAACTCTTAAACCCAGTTTATGGTTGCGATATGTGGATGATACTTTGTGATTTGGCCTCATGGGAGGGAACACCTCAATACTTTTTTAGATCACCTTAATGGCATCCATCACAAAATAAAATTTACCATGGAGGTTGAAGCCAACAATCAACTGCCATTCCTTGATGTTCTCATAAATAGGAAGCAAGATGGAACCCTTGGCCATACAGTATATAGGAAAGCAGATACCTTCATGCTAATTCTCATCACCACCCAGCCCAACTACAAGCCGTCGTCAAGACTTTAGTAACCAGATCACAAAGGCTAGCTGATCAGGATAACATCAAACAGGAAATGGACAGTTTAAAAACAGCTCTGAGACAAAACGGATTTACAGACCGAAATATACAAAGAGCCCTAAAGTCAAAACAGAGAAAAACAGACGAGGAGCATGAGACACCAATAACCAAGGCTTATTTACCGTATGTCAAGGGGACCACGGACAGTATTGCAAGAATTCTACGGAGACACAATATCGATACTATTTTCAATACAGACAGAAAAATAAGCACGGTGTGTTGGACTCCGAAGACGAGGATCCCTTTAGAACAACAGGGAGTGTACGAGATTCCATGAGCAGACTGTCATAAAACCTATGTGGGGCAAACTAATAGAAGAATTCAAGCTAGACGTGATGAACACCAGAACGCTGTAAGAAAGCTGGAAAAAAGAACACCAATTGCGGAACACGCCACCACGATGTCACACCGAATAGACTTTGGGAACACCAGAGTACTGGCAAATATAGAACACCCGAAATCAAGATTCGTAAGAGAGGCAATTGAAATAGCGAAGAGGCCTCACAGTCTAAACGCACGCAATGAAATTCAGAACTTATCGAATTGTTGGAAAATTATATTAAACACCGTACCGGCCCGGACCCGTCCAATAACAACTCAACCGGAAATAACAAATCAGCAGGTTGGAGCCGTGCCCACTGAGCGCCAAGGGCCAATCAGAAGAAGGCGACGAGAATTATGCGAACCGACCTGAAGGGGGCAGATCTGACTCTGCCGAAACGTCGTCATTTTACCATCGATCCCGGCAGGGATCAGTTATCAACTACGCGGATGCATTCCCGGAAACCACCTAAAACATATATATATATATATATATATATATATATATAAATAATTCACAAAGTTCTAGAGTGTATTGTTCAATCAATCTAGATTCCGTAACACAAACTTATTGGAATAAAAGAATTTTCAAGTATATTCAGCTGCAAGGTAGGTATAAGATTATTTTACTTATTTTTTCTCTAGGAAAAATGACTAATTTTGCGACTCCAATTAAATTACATGTTGTGAACTGTTATCTCAAAATGAAAAACACAACTAAGGGAGAAATACCTTTCCACGCTAATTGCTTAATTTCGCTCATATTTAAGTGCCGCCGTTTATGAGTGTGTTCAAGAGAACCGTTCCATTTCGATGAATGCTGGAGATAATGTCATTTGCTGAGAAATGAACCGACTGTTTGTGAAGTTTATAACCTACAACATATCCCAAAGTTCATCTGGAACGACATGCCGCTCAAAGTTAGTTCAGTCAGGAGCATAATGCGCGTTAGAAATAAGGATTATTGCCGAAGTTCTAAGGTGAACCTTGGGGCGCTAAGAAACTGATTCTCAAAGGGAACTTTGACCCGTCAATGTCCATTACATCTCCGTGTAACTTCACGTACACAAGTTGGCCCCTTTTAGATGAAGAAAATCGGATTCCTAAAGGTCAAGAAGTGGAGGATGATAGTATTAGATTAGAAAAAATAGGAGGAGGCAGTTTTCGTTATATCAAGTCAAAAAATTATAGATCTTTTCCCATTTTTTATTTATATATAGAGTAAAAGTCAGAAAAGGAAATTGACTGCACAGCAAACTAGAAGTTTTAGTTATATAAACGGAAAAAAGTTTCAATAGTAACTTTGAAAATAACGCAATCTAAATTGTAGTGATGTAGTTTCAGAATATTATATACCTATATATATATTTCCAGAAAAAAATTGAAAACTCATTTTAGAGTAAACTTAAAATGAAACATGCTGGGTAATTCTGATACATTTAATTAACTATGATATGATTAAATCACAAATAAGGGTCAGTTTTATTTTCAGATGATTGAAAAATATCAAAACCTTACTAATAGTTGCAGTTATTTAATTATTCTTGTAGTACGTGATCTTAATGATTCATATATTTATTTCCAACACCGAATCTCTAAAACGTATGCTATTACATATGGTATAACAACTCATTTTTCTCTGGATATCGATTATTAGCAGATCAGTTCACGAAAATATAATGTACTGTTGATTACTTAAAAATATATTTTTTATTTGGGTAATAATTTTCAATAATTTAGTTATATCACTTAAGTAACACTGCACTAAATGTAGAAAGCATATTGGTTGAGCCTATAGCAAGGGCTAACTCTCGTGAGAAAGTTACAATACTACTCTCAGGACAAAGACTTATTGACAACTAATCCATGCTAAGATATTTGCTAAAATGACGTTCTGTCGGCATTATAGCATCTGTGCTCTTCTGACCTCTACACAATGTTCTCTTATTCGTTCGCTTAGGATTCAAATTAATGAATATAGTAATTAAAACTAAAACCGCCCCGGGGGATCCACTGGAATATATATATATATATATATATATATATATATATATATATATATATGTAAAACGCATGGTTTGGGACACCAAAATTTTATTGCAGGAAAAGCTTCTAAATCACATTTTATATATCCCTATATAGTTCAATTGTTATATAAACAATTTTTTCTATTAAAAAATAACTTTCGGTTAACGAACGCATTGTTTGAGCCCTCATCGAACTAACGTAGGGTTTGAGGACAGTCCCCAAAACATGCATTTTGCAAACTGGCGATAGAGGAAATGATAATTTGGGGACTGTCCCTAAAATATGCATTCTCTTAATATAGTTTGGGGACTCATCAAAATAATAACGATTTCGTACAGTTGCAGGTGCATTACTTCCAATCCGATTAAAATTTGCTGCTTAACATGAAGCAAATATATAAACAAATTTATTATTTCGTATTACATTACTATTTTGTTTAAATTGTCGTTGTATAGACTAATTCTTATTATTAAGCGTTATCGAGGTGAAAGGCTCTGCAATGATACTACTAAATAGGAATGTGAGTCTTATAGTATCTATATGCCTAAACGATTTAAATTAATAGTATAATAATAAAAATTTACTGTTTATTTTCAAGGGAATAATGATAATGATACTAGGTACTCGATTTCTCACACTTAACAAAAATATCATAGAATTATCAATATCTATTCAGTTGTATTTTACAGCCTCAAGACCTCACTAAATATAATTTTGGTGCTTATAGCGTCATCACCAATTTTATGCTTAAGCCGTTTCTTAGGAACATTTCCAATTTTAACTTCAGACAGAAACCTAGGTTGTCACACATTTATTGAATAAAATACCACAGCTATCAAAAACATACCGTTTCATTTTCTTCTTGCTTTCAATATCCTGATAAGAAATATTCTCGGGTGGTTAGGCCTAGAGACATGATCATGCAAACTACAAAAATCTTGGAGTTATTTTTCCTTTGAAAGTTTGCAGACGAACCATTCAACATTTATTTTACTATAACATGGTGATTCGTTGGGTTGCTACCATATTTGCCATCCTCATATCTGGATAGCACACTAAGAAAATAAAACATTCGGGTCTTTGACTACTACTACTAGATTACATTTGTAACCTTCAATCTGGATAGGTATTTAGTAACTATTAACCTCATTATGTACCCCTATAAATATAGTGAAGTAAATAAGTATAATTAGTTAAATTGTACATATGAACTGCATTAATTCGGTATTGTTCCACTTTTATACGAGGCGGTCGCTAAGATTGTGGCTATGCTGATATATATTTTTTTAAACTCTGCTGTTAGGAGAGGATGAGGTTTAGTGAGAGATTGAAAAAAGTGGATTACTCAGTCAATTTCAGTATAACTTATGCATACTAAATAGTATCTAAAACGCACTATTGGGGTGTTTTTCGAAAATTTGTGTGACTTCTAGACACTGTTAAATATCAGAGGTGTCTGATGCCACAGCAGGATTTACTTGGAGGATAACTCTTGGTCACCCTTTATACTACCAAGAGCCAGAATGACTATGATGAACTGTTTATCGTGCCAGTTATAGTCAGTCCAATTTTGAAAAGGTTATCTAATCAGGGATAAACTGATTTTTCAATTGCACTCAATAATTCGTTTAATTTCCTTTCATCCGATATTTTTATATGATTCTAACAATTCCTTGAGAGTTCGAGAAATCATGATAATTTTTGATTATCGTGTGTTTTCTTATTATTCACGAAATACTTTTGGTCATGAGTTTAAATTCGCATGTTAACTAAAGTGGAAATTAACAACCTTTTCAAAGATATCAGATGAGTTCGTAGTAATATTTTTTGGGATTTGGGTCTGGAAACTCCAAAAATCCTAAATTTAATTACTGAAAACAGGACACATAATAAGGGAGACATTTTTTGTACCAAAACTACTATAAAATCCTTCACTATGACTATTTATTTCACTGATGGTAAGAACTAATTATTGGCTTTATATTACCATTTTATGCAATTACTCAATTGGCTGTTTCTCATAATATATTTTTTTCCATTTTTGATACAAACAACATGAAAAAAAACATCATACAGTTCTTTTTCATAACACAAAAATTAGTATTAATAAAAAATCATGTTTGTACTCCTAATTAAAACATAACTTGAAATAAATATAATGAAAATCTCATAGAAGGATAATCCTTTAGCGTAGGTAAATGACTTTCAGCTTACAAGAAACAAAGTTTAAAATAACAAACTAATTTACAGACTTTAACATGTTTTACTATAACGTCGATTTTATTAACATTTTAAAAATTGTACATATTTTTAATATTTAATATTCCTGCATTTGTACCCTTTGAATTGAGTGTATCCACTGTTTGGATTTCTTTTTAAATATTGAAAGTGAATTTAACCCTTTAATCTCACTAGAAAGAAAGTTGAATATTTTAGGACCAAAAACATCTTTGAGCTTTGGGTACTATGAAAATATTATTTAAATGCTGAACTAAATCATCTCATTATACATGGAAAAGACAATTTTTACATACAACCAAGCAAAACTGACTCATTTACATTTTGACTTTTTTCACCTAAAACTGTGAAATATATTAGGTAATCTTTAAAAAAAAGACATTGTGTTGAAAACTTTTTTCATTAAATCTCTTAAACTAAGCTATGGCTTAGTTAACAAAATAAATATGTTTTTAGTATTCTCCCAAATTTCTTAAAATAGTGGTACAACATTTCCTTTTACATATTAATAAATAGATTAAATATATGATTTAAGTAACAAATTCAATTAATAATGCAACAAATGCTAAATTACATTATATGTTTTCAACTTTTTCTATTAAGTAATTATTTTTTGATACTATCTTCTGGACATTATACAATCCATGGAACGCAAGACAATATATTGTTTCAGGTCGAAAAAACTTCATCAGCTGCGCTTCCCTCAACATATTAAAATCTCGAATAATGATTAATGTTTTTTCATACATATAACCAAGCTTAACTATTTAACGCACAATTATTAGGAGTTTTAGAGAAAACTAAAAAGAAAAAAAATCGTGCCATGTGTAATGCTTTTACCCTCTGATTCATATGACAGAAGTCACACGAAACAAATTTATACGTTAACTAAAACCCACAATGCAATTATGTGACAATATCTTATTGCAGTCGATAGTCTTCAAATGTTACGCTCCCCTCGGCGATTAAAATCTCCAATAATTATTTATGTATTGCATTTAAGGCTAAATTTAACATTTTAACTAAAATTGAAAATCTAGAAGTTCAAGGGACAACTAGTCCACAGTGATTCTAAAATGAGTGATGTATTTAAAACTCCATTACCCTTTCCTAGGATAGTGAGCACAAGAAACAAATAACAAATAGATTAACTGTTAATCTGTTGGCTAGTTTTCCCTGAAGCTCCAAGATGTCAATATTTATTTTACGTTAACATGTAAAGTTCGGGTATTTGTGCGAAATACATAAATAATTATTCGATCTATCAATCACATGAAAGTTCTTGACTAGAAACAATATATTGTCTTGCCTTCAATGGATTAAAAACTCTCGAAAAGATAGTATCATAATTTCTAAACTTCTAGATGAAGATATTCATTTTTCCTTAATAAAATCTAAAAAAGACATTCTGTTTTGTATTTAAATTAAAATGATCTCTAGCATAAATCAGATTTAAATTTTCTCTGTTTTAGAAAACTAAATAAATTATTGTTTTCTTGTAATACACAACATTTTATGTTATGTTATGAAATATATTTGAACAAAACTAAATGGGTGTCCGCACCATAAATTCATACTATTAATAATTACATTTCTTTGCTTATTAAAGTTTAATATAACAATATATAGAGTGGTAATTTCTTATGTAGAAAAAAATATTTTATGACTGCTTCGAATCTCTGTAATGTATTAATCCTCAATACCCAGCTGATTTTCTGCATACACAGTTAGCAACTATCCTTCAAAGTGACAAATTTCATTGTCGTATAGATAAGTTTAGGTATATTTTTTACATAACTTTATTGCACTAATTCATTATTAAAGAAGCCACACATCGTCTTCATAATAATATTCTTCAGGTCTATTCTAACAATTGTTTTGGTTTGTTAGTTCACCGAATCTTTAAACAGTTGGTATATAAAAAATGTGCCAATATTTCGGTCGTTTAGTTCATCTCTGCTTTGTTATACCGACATTTCCGTGAAAGGCGATTATTCGAAAATCGTCTACGGGCCACTGTGATAAAAAAGCATTCGGCATTCCAGCCCATAATAAATACGGAATCTTTAACATTAGATATTATGAAGTTCTCTTGTAAATGTTTGAATTTGAATGTTTGAAATATAATAAATATTAAATTTATATGATACGTCCCTTTCTAATAGATCGCGTTAGAAACTTCATGGCAAATTATGAATTTCTTTGTAATTTTTAATTGTTATTTTAGTCCTACAATTAAAATACAAATAATTACAGAACATTTCAAAATTGTATGAAAATAAACTAAAAATGGGAATATCAAAACGTTGATATATTATTCATAGTGTTAGTGAAATTGAAGGATATTATTAATTAAAAGCAGTTGAATGGGACATCTTCTTTTCTTCTTGGGGATTATGAGCAAAGATCTGTTTATTTAATTCCGCCATACTGGCTATTGACTCTGAAATTGAATTGAAAGATTGTGTAGATAATTAAATTTTGTATTGTGACTAAAGTAAATTGTCAACAAAAACAGATGTTGTTTTTCAAAGTCATCATTTATTATATTACGACTTTTTATGTTAATGTTTATGTTGGATCTTTTTTTTGAGCTTGGAACAGTGATATATATTAAATATTTTACAGTTCAGATATACCTTAAATTTAGAAGTAAGCATCAGAACCACATCAAAACTATTTTTTTAAAGAGCGCTTTGTGTTGTCCATATGGAGTCTATCAAAATGTTCTTTCTGTTCAATACACTATTGACTCAATTTTTGCATAGTTTGTCCACTGTTAGTAATTAAGTCAAAATTGAGTTTCTGGTAGAGAATATTGATGCTTTAAAAGCATTACCTAACATTGTCACTAACAAATGTAAAAACACATCTGTCATCATCAAGGAGTAAACCAACCGTTGAGTGTTTAAATAAATGTTTGGTGTTAGGGTGTAAAACCATGTTTTTACATTGACACAGTAAAGGTTCCACAGCATTTCCATTTTCACTAACAGTTTACTAACTGGATTGAGTGATTATATGCAAAAATGGCACCGATCAGTATACTGTACCAATAATATCTTGCGTTCAGTGGAATGAAAAATGTCGAATAGTTAGTATCGTAAGGTTTTAGTAAACCTCTACAAATTTTTTCGTGTGATTTATATCCTAGGAATCAGAGGGAATCGGCGTTATACACAGTATGACTCCCGATTTGGAGACTCTGTGATATCAATTTTCCTAAAACTCCTGCGTGTAGGAATACATTTAGCGAAAAAATAAATAAATTAAAAACTGATGAAAGCTCTCGATTAGAAACAATATATTGTCTTGCGTTCAATGTATTTGTAAAGTTTTATTTAGAAGTGGAAGTTGTTCAATTGAGATGGAATGTAATCTTTATAACAATGAATTGATGGTAGTTTGATGTGTAAATGTGATGTTCTGAAGAGAGCCAATTTTGAAACAACTTTTTAGTTTAAATCTGTACCACTGTGTACCAGAATTGAGTTGGGTATTCCACGATAAAAAATATAATAAACAAAAATATTTGCTATCTCTGTAATTGTAAGGGAAGTTACAATACATGTAAGCACAAAAGCTTAAAATAATAGTTAGAAATTTTGTACTTACTAGTTTTTTGATAGTGGACGTAGATCTATCCTTCCGAAAATATTTTCTGTTGTGAATATTCATATTTATAGAGTGCCGTATTGGGACTGCTGATATATTCAACTGTCTTGAACACAATTTCGAATGGAGTTTTTGAGATATGCCCTATAGCATTTTAGTAATTTGTAAAGTTTGAGTAACCTTTGTGATTAAGGTTCAATAATATCTAATGTCTCATGAATTTGTTACGTGACGAATTTCATTTTATTTAACTCATAAACTAATGAGAAATATTAGAAATTTTATGATATTGGATAAAGGTTTAATATTGTATGTAAGGGTTTACAAGGTATGTCCAAAATTGATAATTTCTTATTTAAAATAATTTTTGGAAACTTAGTCTATGGCTGAGTTGTAAAGTAAAAAACAGAGTAAAATATTATTATTTTAAACTATCTATAAGTTGCAGTATATTCGAAAATGGCGATATGCATTAAAATATATTTTAGCTTCTTTTTGAGAGAAATATTTTCTTGAGGAAACGGAATTTTTTCATAGTTGTTATCAACAATATTAGACGATATCCGAATTCTTCCTTCTTCGTTTTCAAAACCTGTTCATGTATTGTGCGATACTGTTATATTTTTAAACAAACTTCTCGTAATAGATACAGGATCTTGAGAATGCAGAATCATTTAGGATTTTTAAATTTAGTTCAGGAAAAGGAAATATAAATAATAAATTGTCTTTTTTGTTTTGAGGTATTTTTTTTCATTGCCAGCTTCAAAGATTCCGATATCAAAATTTGGTGTTGACTGTTTTCTAATCTTTCTTCATCCCACATGAAAACTCGACAAGCCGCGTAAGGTGCGTGGTTTCTAAATCACCTCCATGAAAACGAAAACCACGAAAATTGAGAGACATAAAATTAAGAAGGAAAGTAGTGCTAACAAACAGACGGGAGAAAACATCCGCGGAAAAATAATAATCAATGATTGTCGGAACTGTAAATATACGAACCCAGATAAGAAACGTCCATCTCTATGTAGATGAAGAAACACTGAATACGCTAATATGGACTAGGTAATAAGGTGTAATATCAGCACTTGCTATACAGCAAAGTAACACAGTACAAAAGTCAACGTCACGTTAATAATAAAAAAATATACTGTTTAAAATATGTAAAGTACATCAGCTGTAACGAAAGAAATGTAAGTGAAAAACGCTTAAATGATCTTAGAGGACATCTTCCATAGGAAATGAAATCATTTTTGGAAAATCATCAAGAAAGACAGTCATGGCTCAGAAGCAAAGATAAAAAACTAATTAAACAACTGAAGAATGAAGAGAGGAATTGCAAAAATACAAATAAAATAAATGGTAAACTTATTATTGTGTATTAAAATAAAATTTAAAATTCTTAACAAAATAAGTCAACAAAACTCAATGAAGAAAAGAAAAATAGTAAACCAGTAAACGCAATTGTTATAGAAATGATTAGATAAGAACAGAGTTGAATTTCAACAGAAATATGTGATCTTCAATGTATTTTTCTCAAAGTGGACAACACGAACATATCTGAGAAACGCTACAACAGAATACCGACATATAATGTTTCTTGAAAACATATGTGAGAAAGCTACCGTCATATATCTGCATGGAAATATCAATTCTATTAAAAAAAAAATCAGGCATAACACTAAAAGACAAAATGAGAAACAATAAAGCTTTAGAAGATCATCTAAAAAGTCACATTGGCTAGATAATAAAGTAATTTCTTATAACTATTTCAAATTTATGGTGCATCCAAATATGTGAGGTTTACATTATTTTAACCAATTTTCCCAATATTATAAGATTTATAGTGTTGTTTTATCTAAAATAACAAAATCATATTTTATTTTTGATTATATTTTTCTGAGGACAGGTATATTTAAATTCCCTTCTCTATACAGCAAAGGTCAAATGGAAAACATTTTAGAGGAAATTTAGTGCATTTAAAATCTGGCTTTGGATTTATGATCAATCATTTGGTTATGAAAATAATCGGCAAAACCCGAAAATGTTTTTCTTCAGTAAATCCGAACTGGTTAATTTGACAGCTGTCAAGATGTGACACTTTTTTAAGACAAATAAAATGACATATATCACATATCTCAAAGGTCTTTTGTTATCCCGCAAAACCGCCTCAACTTTTTTTATATGTCTCACAAGGGCATACACAATTTTAGTTTCATCGAAATATCACACTTCATAAAGTTAGGCCTTATTTTTTTAAGAAGGCCATGACTTGTTTGTATCAAAATAACATTAAAGAATTGTAGTCAAACAAATATGGTCCTATAAGTCCTGAAAATATTCATAAATTTATAATGGGTACCCAATTAAAAAAACGTAAGTAAGATGAAATTACCAATGAGGCAACACCAAAATGTGTGTTAAGCTAGCAGAGCCATTTCATAACGCCCAAATAGGACCTACTCCAGAATTTATTGCTAATTTATTACGCAAAAATTAAATTTATTGCTCCCACCCCTTCTGAGTAACAGTGGCTATGCTAACTTTAGACTAAAGTTAACATAGCCATATTCTATATCTCCGGAACGAATAACGCTACCGAGGTGAACATGGTGGCGTATTTTATTGCTAATTAATTGCTATCGAATGGCACTAGAGCAAATAACCAAAAAATACCCCTTCAACCCCTACTGAATTTCTCACCCCCCAACCATTACTAAAAAAAATTATTTCAATATTTTGTGTTGTATAAAATCAGTAAACTTTTAATTGCTAATTAATTGCTGACGTTTTACCCTCATTACGATTTCATTCCTCCAACCCCTTCCAAGACACTGTGGAGACGCCAACTTTAGACTAAAGTTAGCATATCCACATCTATATCTCCGGAACGAACTGTGCTACCGGGGTGATCTTGGGGGCGTATTTTATTGCTAATTAATTGCTATCGAATAGTACCAGGGCGAATACACAAACCCTACCCCTTCATCCCCTACTCAATTTCTCACTCCCTGACAAGTAACAAAAATATTTATTTCAATGCATTTCCTTATTAAAATCAGTAGACTTTTAATTGTTAATTAATTGTTGAAGGTCTACCTTCGTTATGATTTATTGCTCCACCCCGTTGCGAGCCAACTTTAGACTAAAGTTAGCACAGCCATATTCTATATCACCTGAACGAACAGCGCTAGGGAGGTGATCTTGGTGGCGTATTTTATTGCTAATTAATTGCTATCGAATAGTACCAGGGGGAGTACCCAAAACCTACCCCTTCATCCCCTACTGAATTTTGGTTATGCCAACTTTAGACTAAATTTAGCATAGCCATATCTATATCTCCGGAACAAACGTCGTTATCGGTATGGTCATGGGGCGTATTTTATTGCTAATTAATTTCTATCGAATGGCACCAGACCAAAAACCCAAAAATTATCCCTTCATCACCCACTCAATTTCTCACCCCCTGCCAAGTAACAAAAATATTTATTGCAATGTTCTTCGTTATTAAAATCAGTAGACTGTATATGATTAGGAAAATAAGACTATACTTATTAATTATAGATATAATTATAGGATGGTTGTCGAATAATAATATATATCCATGAATGTTCTCAAATTATACATTACCCTACTTATTTTTTCTGAATCCCATTTATGGTAATTTTTCTCGAGCCTTACTGCAATTGGAACTTTGTTGTTATAATCGATATTCAAGATTGAATTTAGAATTTATGCCATTCTTATTTATTTTTAGTAACTTTATTTCAAAAAATTTCGTTTAGATACTCCCAAGCCTGGCTTTTAAATTTCCTATACAAATGGCCTACATACATCTAACAAAATGCTATTTCAATTGAACGGTACAATGTGTACGAATGGTGCTATTGATTAATCGATGTAAGTAACATAATATACCAAACAATACGCGATGTAGGAATATACCTATAAGAAATAAAAACTTTATTATAATTTCAACAGTGCCAAGACACACCAAAACATCATTTATTTAACGCTATTTAAAATATATACTATTAAGATAAATTTTAAAACAGCTAAATCACTTATTGTTAATATACCGATACAAATCAGAACGTTTGACCACCTTGTAAAAGACTCGATCTAATATGGGGAATTTACATTACTCCGAAAAAATATTAAGTGTCTCTCCCAATAATAGGTCAAAATTATCGATATACAGGATTCAACTTAAAAGATAACTAATGAATAATGGCTCATCATTATTCACCTTATTATGCATCTTGTATTTTCTGACAATTGTAGTTAACTTTTAATAAATTGTTTTATGTAAAGTATTTGGGACAGTTTTTTTTCTGATCTGAAAATATATAAAACACTTTCCAATTTCTGAAGAATTAAAAATAAAATCTTCATCATGTATAGTCTGAGTTTGAAAACGTTCTGAAAATTTGTTTAAGGAAATGAACTTTTACAGTTTTTTATTCCCCGTCAGATTGTGTGTGTAGCAAACTGCTTAATGATTAATAATTTACTGAAAGTATTTTAAAAATAAAAATATATAGGAAAGACTATTGATGATAATGCTGTAATTTGAGTGTTTATTTACCAACATTTCTTAGAAGGATTATTTGAGGCAGTTCTTCCGTCGGCCCATGGTGCATAAAAAATATTCATAGAAACATGAATAGTGGTAGTATTTTATCGTTAAATATATTAAGTTCAGCACTACGTCAACAAATGCGTGCATATTGTGTTAAATTATTTACAGTATTATTAAAAGTTTACAAAAACAATCGAACATAATATTAATCGTGATTGATCTGTATTTTAATAGAGGAAATAATATGTTAAAAATACATATATTGAATAATATAAGTAATGATTTTACCAAACTAAAATTAAGTAATTGAAGTTAAAGGCTTTAATTGATTTGCTCATTTCTTATAATTTTGTTGTATTGCTTAAGCCCGAAAGATATAAAACACGCATTTAAGGCAAAATCTAAGCTCTACTGAAATGGGATACAGTGTGTCTCAAAATAAAACGAAGTTAGTTTTCAATTCTCGATAAGTATTTTACTTTAATTGATAATCTGTCATACATGTCAAAAACAATGTCATATTTTTAACTGTTTCCTTAAATTAATAATTGATTTCAACAAATAGACTAATATAGTATGGTATGGAAAAAATCTTACAGCTAGTTAGTTTTTTTTTTATTGAAAGAATTTGATTTAATTATCTGTTTCAACTTCAATTGCTATTAGATACTACATTTTCAATTTCAAATACTTAATTTATCTATATTTTTCAGAATCCATTGTGAAGAGTGTGAACCCAAATAAAAAAAACTAACCTTGGTTGAATGTTAAGTAGGTATTATATTATTCTTTGTTTGTATACGAACGGTTAGTGACAAACCATATATGTACCCTGTAGTAAGGGGAGAACTATCAAGGATTCGGTTTGAAACCGAAAATTAATTTAGTTATGCATTTCTGATAATATTTGTTTCCTGAAGGATAGTTGTGAGTTATGTAGTTAATGTTTAAGCACTCTTTGGGAAATAACACCGCAATACTTAAAATAACTGTATCTTTCCAAACGATTCGGGGTCTATGTCGGACCCCTTTGTCAATGGTAAAGAAACTTTGAGATAAATTAATGGTCCTGTCGTTATTAAAAACTCAGTATCGGTATAGTTCATAAGGTTTTTCCTTGGTTTTGCTCTATGATTTTAATGGAATCACTGAGTTAACAGAATGCTTTGATCGCTTTTTTGGCGAATCTTATAACAAATTCGCACCTAGGAGTGCCACATAAAATTCTGAAGATCACCCTTTCAAATTCTAACAATGTGAAATGAAGGTTATTATTACATGATATTTCGAAGTTTCTGTGCTACCCTGTATTTTATCAAATTAAATTCTCTTAGTTACGTCATACGTCACATAATATTGTCGTACATTTTAATTTTAAATTTTAGAATTGAGCCTTTTTTCATACTTTCTGTGCCATTGACAAAAGGGTCTGGCCGAGACCCGGAAATGTTTGGAAAAATATAGTAATTTCAAGGAAAACCAAACGTTTCAAAGTCCATTCGTTGAAACGTTTGGTTTTTTTTTTCAATATACCTCATTATATTTCGTTGTGGTGTTATTGCTCAAAAAAACATAAAAGTAATCATAGTTACATTGATATTAGTTCTTTATAAATGACATTCACAGACTCTATGCTGAAGAAAACAAAATTTGATAATCAAAATACGTATTTACTAAATTGTTTACAAGTGTTCAATTTCAATTTCTTTAGTAGTTAAAACGAAACATCCGAGTCCGATTCGGTGAATTTAGTGGACCTTGCACCCAAAAAACTATCCACTCGCTGCAAAACAATAACAAGAACGTTTCAAGCCTTTCTTCGGTTTCCCCGAACGAACAGCGTTGCCGAATTGAACTTACATACTATTAAAATATGATAAAGGTAATTAATTCACAATAACAAAAGACTGTTCATAAACAATAAATATTCGTAATTTTCTCCTTAAAAAGTGTATTAAACTACTTGAGACGCTATTTTATAATTAACATTAATTCCATTCAATTTCTCTCATGGGTTCCAATATTAACAATTTTAAAGAATGATACATTTCTTAATTAGTCTGTACTTCTTTGTTTGATATAACAGTGAATAATTTATGTGCTTGAAAAATATATCATACAGTGTCGATAGTTGCTTCTGTAAAAGGTCTGTAAAACCGAATGTTTGAGCTCAAGTTTAATTATTTTCATCCTTTCCTAATAGTATGTCGGATGTTTTTTCATTATTGAAAATATACTTTACATATTTAAATTAATTGTTCTTTTTTACTTCTTTGCTATATATTGCATCTCAGTACTTCTACTAATGATGTTTTACTAATTATTCACCGACAAATATTAGAGTATATTTATCAACCTTTTATGTATAAAATCTCATTCCATATAGTCCTACCTAGCAGAACTCATTTAAACGCGAGCTAATGATTGTATGCTTAGTATTCATGTTGATTTGAGATGAGATAGTAACAGTCCTCAAATGATACTTTGGATACATAAATGTCCTCAAATAATAACTTGTATGTAAATATTTCTTTAAAAGTTTTCGTTAAACATTATTCCGAGTTTTCGTTTGCATACCATTTAATGCAGTAATAACTTCATGAGTAAGATTGAATGAAGGATCCTTTAATTAGTTTATGTTTTCCTCATCAATTTCTTAATAATCAAGGTCTAAACTGTATTAAGACCTGTTGTTATGTTCATATCAGAAACTTTGTTTAGAATAATACTTAAATGGCTTTAAACTGCAACGGATGAAGTGATCTTTTCAGTCTAGAATCAAAGCTATTTGAATCTGTACATGTATAATGTTTTTTTGAGTCCTGTCCCCCAAAAGATACAGATGTCCTTGAATAATAAGTTGAACATATAATATTTTTGAGACCAGGTCACAAACCATACAAATGTCCTCGAAAAATACAAGTATGGCGCGCTTAACTTAATCAATACAATCGTAACAGAGGTAGACCTTGAGCAATTAGTTAGCAATTAAAAGTTTACACATTTTCACAACGAAAACATTAAAATAAATATTTTTGTTAATTGTCAAGGGGTGAGAAATTGAGTGGGGGTTGAAGGGGTAGAGTTACTGAGTTACTGCTCTGGTGCCATTCAATAGCAATTAATTAGCAATAAAATACGCCTTCAAGATCACCCCGATAGATATGGCTATGGTAACTTTAGTCTAAAGTTGGCATAGCCAGTTTCACGGAAAGGGTTGAACGAATGATATAGTAACGAGGGTAGAACTTTAGCAATTAATTAGCAATTAAAACTCTACTGAATTTATCAAAGAAAAACATTGAAATAAATATTTTTGTTAATTGTCAAGGGGTAATAAATTGAGTAGGGAATAAAGGGGTAGTTTCTAATTATTTGCTCTAGTACTATTTGATAGCAATTAATTAGCAATAAAATACGCACCCAAGACCATACCGATTGCGCCCTTCGTTTCAAAGATATAGATAGGGCTATACTAACTTTAGTCTAAAGATGGCATAGCCACAGTTTCTCGCAAGGGGTTGAAGCAATAAAATCGTAACAAAGGTAGACCTTCAGCAATTAGTTAGCAATTAAAATTATACTCATTTTAACAACGAAAAATATTTAAATACAATTTTTTGTCAGGGGGTGAGAAATTGAGTAGGGGTATTGTTTGGTAATTTGTTCTAGTGTCATTCGATAGCAATTAATTAGCATTAAAATACCGATAAGGACGTTTGTTCCGGATATATTGATATGGCTATGCTAACTTTAGTCTAAATTTTTGCGTAATAAATTAGCAATAAATTCTGGAGTAGGTCCCATTTGGGCGTTAAGAAATGGCTCTGCTAGCTTAACACACATAACACCAAACGTTACTTCCAACTTTGGTCTATAAACATCTCTCTGCCACTTCGTGGGGGTTTTCAACATCCCAATTATGAGTATTGTGCTTTTTAATATTCTATAATTCGTAAACCTACTCTCATCGTACAACAAGATATGATTTACAAAATCCGAATTTTTATTACTTAAGGAAACTAACTTTCAAGACAAATGAAATGCATTTGTCTTGAAAATTAGTTTCATTACGTTGTGGATCTATTATGTGTTTTTGGTATTTATTATTTCTTAACACTCTCTGTATTGTTTATTGTGACACAGGAAATTCCCTTTCAACAGATCTTACCAATGTACTAGAGTTTTCGTTGACAACTTGTAAAATGTTTCTATCTCCAGTTTTATTTTCAATATTGTATCGCATTCTATAACACATCTGACTGATGTTAAAAAATTCAAAGTGTGAAAGTTGTTTTTTAGTAAGTAATACATTTTTCTCTGTTTAAAATCATAAATATGATTATCAAATTATCGAAACCTGTTAAAAATAGCCGGATTCTCTATTCAAATGAAGAAAAGTTTTTACATGCTAGCGCTGTACTTACATTAAATACAAACACCGACATTACCTCAACAAGGTATTTAGAGATGTAGTCTGAACGACGACAGCCTCATAAAGCCCACTTCAAAAAAATCCTAGTTAATTTAATTAATCTTGTGAATAATCTAGAAGCCGAAACAATGTTGAAAAAGAAAATCGAAACAGAAGTATTTTACGAACTGTCTACGAAAGCCTAATACCTAGGTAAGAACTGTTGTACTGCAATTTCGTGTTTCAAAATCAACGGTAAAGAGAGTGATAAAAAAGAATAAGTACCATCCATACAAACCCAAAATAGTTCAAGGATTTAAGGAAACTGATTTTCAAAGACGAATGCGTTTCTATGAGTGGTATATTAGAAAGAGTAATGAATATCTCATTTATGTAAATTATATCTTGTGGTCCTATGAGAGTTGATTTACGAATTGTGAAGGTTGTAATCAGCACAATATGTACTTATCAATGTGATATGGAAAACCCTCACGAATTGGCAAAGAGATGTGTATAGACTACATTTGGAAGTAACTTTTGGTGTGGGATCGTTGGTAATTTAATCTAACTTACCTGAAACATAGAATTTCAGATACATTTATAAATAGTATTGCCGGAAATACACTTGTGAAGTTATACGAAAAACAGTCACCAATTGTCAAAATTGTCCCTATGTAAATGGTTGCCAATTTGCATTTCTCTAAATTAATACCTAGTTACGAAGCAGTTAAGAACTTAATTAGATTTTAAACTATTGCATAATGGGGCTATTTTTGATTAATCCTGATGTGTGATATTTTGTTGACACAGAAATCTTTAATGCACTTGTGGTGTATTACTAGACTGGAAAGTTTACGCTATTTCAAAAATTAAAAAATCTAATATGGAGGCCATAAGAAAAATGGAAAGTTTGCGGAATGACAAAAAACTATTGAGACATGTGACAAATGCCATCTTATTCGATTAAGAAAATGTATTCAAATAATGTCACATCTTGACAGTGATCAAATTAACCTGTCAGATTTCCCGGCGAAAAACGAAATCCGCTATTTTCGCTTTTTGCCGGCTATCTCCAAAACCAATTGACCGATTGTAAATCTGAAGCCAGGTATTCAATGCACTAGGTTTTCTCTAAAACTTTTCCTATTTAACCTTTGCTGTAGGTATAATAGGAGTCAAGGGCCTTGTATAGAGACACACAAATCCTAGATGTCGGTCTTTACATTTCGCGTCTTCAAATTTAACGAAATGTATCAAATGCATAAAGAAGTATTCGAGAGGACATTAAAGTGTGGGAAGCGCAACTCATGAAGATTCCGTACCCAGAAACCATATATAGTATATATATTGTCTTGCGTACAAAAGAATGACACCTCGAAGAGAGTTTCAATATCTCTGATAGGTGAAGTTAACCTGAAAATTTTATCGCGACATGCTAACCTAGGAATTACGGGTAACAGCAACTACATGGAACGGTTCCAGATTCGGAACCTCTATGTGCTATTTTCGCCGAAAAACTAGATGTTGGTCTTTACATCTCTCGTCTTCAAATCTAAACATATTTAAATCAACCCGTGAAACCAAATGTTAATCCTTCAATTAATAGACCAACAAAATTTCAAAATTACACTAAAAACACTTCAACATTTCCAAGTCAGCCGATAAATGTTCAAATTGTTCAAATTAACAGAAATTTTACGGCATTCTTCCGACTTACACATACAAGTTTACTGAAAATGTTATATACTTATATATTAATATTATGGAGCACCACACAACCCAAAATAATACTTTATTACATTCAACTAAGAGTACTACTATATTTTTTAGTTACAGAAGTTCATTATACAAGCATTTCAAATTATGTCACTAAAAAGCTTCCTATTTAGGAACAATAAAAGCTTTGAAAATTTCTTTAGCTATTCTGCCATATGTTTGAAAAGAAAATTACAGCAAAACCGAGTTTTGGTAGTGGTTCATGCAATTCCTCTATCCAACACAGAATATCCACTAACGTGAATGATACATCATAATATCGTTACTTAACGATTTTACCGTTAGAACATAGGTGAAAATTAGCTGTCTACAGGATCATACTTATTCTCAGTTATAAGAAATGGATTGTAAAAATTTAATTATTCTTGTGAAATTAAGAATATCATATATGATTTACACAATCATTCACCAAAATTGAAATATGCTTTTCGTCATGGGTACCGACAAAACTACTTCCATTCGCTTAATATTGAAAGAGTTTACGTCCTACAAACGAAATGTTTAAGAATATTGAAAAAAAAAATAGATAATATAATTTTACGGAACACCACCTACAATATATGACAATAGTACCGAATTCATGTCTCAACTCTTAGTAAAATTTTCAAACTTTATAAATATAACATGTTAGAGCATCAAACTTCATATATCCCCCTAAACTATTTACACCACCCCAAACGTGGGTAACGTTTAATTGATCAACTGGATAAAATTACCAGGCTAGTGTTATTAAGAAAGTTCCAAATTTTGACACCCAACAATCGAACTTGTTAAGCCAAAGTTTAATTATTCTTTAATGGACTAATAAAATGTCAAAACTACAATAAAAACACTTTAACATTGCCAAATCTGCTGACAAATTGTTCAATTAAGACCTATTTACAGAACTTTCCCAAGAAGAAACTGTTCCGACCTCATATAAAAATAATCTGGAATATTTCATATGTTTGTTAAACTTTACCAAGCTCCACAAAACCCTGAAAATAGTTATCTAAAATATTACGTTTATTTAAGAATACCACCAGATTTTTTATTTGAAGAATTTCTCTAGCCTACATAAAATATAGAAAAACGTTAGTGATACATGCTCAAATTACACGTCTAAGATTTTACAGTTTAAATTATTAATCAATATAAGCCTAGAGCAACATCAGCCATGGGCGAGATTATACTTATTATCAGATTAAAGAAATGAATTGTAAAAATGTAATTATTCTTGTGAAATTGAACATATCCTATTCGATTTCCACAATCATCCTCAAAAAATAAAATATAAATCCAGATAGGTACCCACCAAAAAACTTTATTTCCCTTGTATTCAAAGAATTTAGATTCTGTAAACGACATTTTTAAGAATTCCGTAAAACCATTTATTTACTGTACACTATTTGTGAACATATTACCAAATTCAAATCTCAACCCTTAATAATGTTTTCAATCTTTATAGATACATGTGCAATTAAGATAGATAATAGTCAGTTGTTACAGCTTCAAACTTCATATATCCCCACTAAACTGCACCACACTCAATCTTAGGTAACGTTTAATTAATCAATTAAGTCAAATTACGAATCCAATGTTTTATAGAAAATCCTGCATTTTAATCAACCGATGAAACATAAGTTTAATTTTATTCTACCTAAATAGACTAACACATTTTCAAAACTACATTACTTCAACATTTCAAAGTCTACCGATAAATGCTCAGTCAAGACCTATTTAGCGATTTTTTCAATAATTTCAATTAAGAACACCACTGTATTTTTTATTTGTAGAATTTTGTCAAACAAATATTTCATGTATCACCCTGTTGAATAACAATTATTTGATGCAAAAATGCAACAAATTTCTTTTTTCAACTTTGATATAAATTTCACATAAATAAAACTGCAAAACCGGAAACTCCCATATTGATTATAAAGGTTCAAGTAATTCCTCTACCCAGCGTATGATATTGAATAACGTTAAAGGAACATCCTTATATTGCTAGCAAACGATTTTATCGTTTAAAGTATTTATCAGCTTCGAAAGTGAGATATTTCTATGAATTAATATACCAACACTTAAAAACGGCCATCAGTAATTCTTACACTCAGCCGAAATAAATGTATTCCAAGAATTTAATTCTTCTTCTGACTACCAACAAGTTATACGTACGCTTTCCAATATCAACCACTGAATCCTTATATATTGAATTAATTTGAGTTTAATACATTTTTTAACAGTTGGGAAAATCTATAAATTTACAGTATACCACCCATAAAATGTGTCAATAATACCCAATCCACATCTGAACCATTAGCCGAGTATCAAACTCCGTAAGAATAATAATTATTATTAAATGTGCAACTGAGACCGTTAAGTCATGTCTTAAAACTCCAAACTTCATATATCGCCACTAAATAATTTCTCTGCTTTAGTCTTACGTGTTTATTTAATCGAAAACACAAATGAAATTATACTATATATATATATCCTTGGATCATTTAACGATAATATCTTAAATAAATATGTCACTACCAAGAACTATACAAAAACAATATAAAAACTTCAAAGCATAAGCGACTACTATTACGTTGTTTCTATGTATAACAAATGTCTGCTGGATGGCTTATTTCACGTTTTCAAACACATGCAATGTAAAAAAATGACTGTCCTAAACTATGCTTTAGACACAAATCCGATATATAAACTCATTTATATATAAACCTTTCAACATAATTTGGGGACAGTTTATATATCGCAATATACCCAAAATGTGTACCATAACACCATCTATTGGATACTATAGAAATTCACTTTGGGCTCAAAATATGCTGTAGATATAAATTTCAAAATGTCCCCAAAGCATGCCTTTTACACAAACATAGTTTGGGACCAGTCCTCAAAGCATGCAGATGTCCCCAATGTATGCCTTGCCTAAAAAAAGTGTCTCCATAGTATGCGTCCTTCATATATATATATATATATATATATATATATATATATATATATATATATATATATATATATATATATATATGTTATATCACACTTCTCAAAATTGAGTTTTTAAAAAAGATTTATTTAACTTGTACAAAAAAATATAAAGGTTAAAATATAAATGAAAAATAACAATATAAACTAACTAAAGACAGAGTAATAATGAATAATGACTAAGTGAAATTCTACAATTTAAAACATTTATAATGATGAATCAGCACTGTCGACACGATTCTCACGGATGCTCGGCGGTACTGTAATGTAATACTCCACGTCTCGCTGAGTCAGCTGAGAACGACGAAATATAGTTGTTACACAAGTTCACACAAAGTTCGTGTTATAAACTTATATAACAACTTCCATCCATTTGAAAAAGTTTATGTGTATCATCAACATTTAAGGGAAGTTCTATGTCTTCGGTAGGACGTAGTAAGCTGTGAAGCTTTCCTCTGGAGTTACTGTTTGCTGGACATGGTAGTGATGCTGGTCCGCTAGTAGGGTCAGGTTTAGTGAACTTACTCAACTTTTTCCGGATTGCTGTGGCGGTGAGCAGGAGAACAACAATTATTGCTAACATGATTGCACTAATTGTGAAAAATGAGTTGTGCTTTTCCAGGAATGGTTGGTTCATCAGTTGATCCAATTCTCTCGAGTACTGGCTGAGTTTGTGATTGGCAATGTTAAGGTTTCGGACATCTAATTCCTGTAGTTTTAGGGGTTCGATACTGGGAAGTTGACCGACGGTAGGCATGTCGTCGCAGCAGTTGTAGGGGATATTTACTGGATGATATTTGAGTGTGATGCTATTTTTGGTGGTCCGTCTGGCGTGGACCCTGGTATTGCCGATGAAGGCGTTGCAGTGGCGCTGAATTTCCATTAATGAATTCGTCGATACGGTTAGTGTGACAACATCTTCTCCCTTGCATTTGATGGTGATGGGCAAAGGTCTGGAGATGGAGATCAACCAGAGGTTTATGTTGATCTCTTGGATATTATAATCTTCTGCATATAATACCGAAGTTTTGAAGGTTGCGGGGAGTGTGATTGGCTGTCTGAGAAGTTGTGCTTCGCAGATGGCATCTTTGTCTATTGAATGTGGAATTGACTTGAACCAAATTTTATGCTGTGTGTTTAATGGCTTGCAGTCACTCAGGTTTTCGAAGGATGTATATAATAACGAATCGTCATCTCTCGCGATAAATTTCGTTTTTATTGAAAGTATGTGATGAAACCCTGTTCGATCATCCAAAACTGGGATAGGATAAAGGTGATAAAGAGTGTAAATATCAGGGTCAACTAAAGGAATTTTGAGAACAAAAATGATTTTAGTGTTGATTTGAAATGCTTCCAATTCTATCAAATCGATGTATTGAGAAACATTTGAACTGTAAATAGGAAGTGGTAAATTATTTTCATGGAGTGACTGAGAAATTTTTTGAAGGGAATCGACCAAATCTATTGGGCTGATAATCGAACTATGTAAAATTTTTAAGCGGGCGAAAGAGACTGCAGTTAAAACATCGTTTAGGGTGTTTTCGATAAATATATAGCTCTCCATTAGGCTTTCACATAGATCCAGGATATTGATTTCGAATTCATGAAAGTCAAGATCGTTCGAAATGTATAGAAGTGACTGTCTTATTTTTTTGAGATTATTTCAGAATAGTTTCTCTTCCGATTGAAATTTTTGTAAGGTGTTAAGGCTTGTAATGACTGAAGTAGTTACGGATATTTGTTTTTTTACTAATTCTTGAGTTTGGTGTTGGTCTTTAGTGATTTTGGTTATACAATCATTTATGTATTCACCATCTGCCGCATCTAAGTTTCCTGAAATGGCTTTCCAAACTGAGCCCAGTCCGTTAATAAGTCCGCGTTTTCTTCTGTTAGTAGTGTAAGTTTGAGTGTCAGCGAAAATTTCTGTATATTTGGAGTTAACGGATTTTGAAATTTGTTACAAAAGGCTCACATGTGTCACATGTGTACTTTTGGTTTAAATGATTTTGTGTTAGTTGTGTTTTCATTAATAGTTTCTAGAATTGGATTTAGTATAGCGTCATTAGTTGAAATAGCATCTCTGAAAGGGTTGAGGTCTTTGAAGGCAAGAAGTGTCCATTTGTCGTTTGAAATTTTAAGTGTGCCTTCTTCATGGAAGAAAACTCCTATTGTATTGTTAACGGGTGTAAGAGAGTATTGTTGGAGGTTCACGACTAAAAACAGTCCACAGAATCTGAAAAGAAGGGATTCATTCAAAATATGGTTTTAGTCTGTCAAAGTTAATTTTACTGACTTGGTTAGTCTGTAAGTTTATAACGGTGGCAGAGTTTTTTCTTATCGCGGTGATTTCAAACGATTCATTGAATTTGTTTTCAGATTTGCTTTTAATCTGAGATTCTTTCACGTAAATTGTCGCCTACTTTGTATACTGGTTGGTTAGTCGAAACATGTTTGTCAAATCTAACTTTAGGTTTTTGTTTTTGTTGGTCGGTTTTTGCGCGGGCAAGTCTATAATAGTAGTTCATTCTGTTGTTAAGGTCCCTAACATATTTGGAAATGTGTTTTTCCTGATCGTATAATGTTTCGGGGGGTCTACTAGAAGTGTGCCCAAAGATAAGTTCATAGGGCGTGAAGCCGGTAGTGTTGTTTTTAATGTTATTGTAGCAGATAACTGCGTAGGGGAGGACTTTGAATGGATGTTCGTCCGGATGTTCAGCTGTATTTGCCCTTATCATTTCTGCTAAAGTCGCGTGAAACCTTTCGATAGAACCATTTGATTCGGGATGGTGGACACTTGAAAAGGATAGTTTTATGTCATATAGTTCGCACAGGTGCCTTATAAGAGTGTTATCAAATTTACGTCCATAATCACAGTAGATGCGAGGAGGTGTTTGGAAGTTTGGAAGAATATTAGGAGAGTGTTTACTACAGTTTTAGCTGTTTTGTCACCAATAGGGTAGGCCTGAGTAAATTTGGTGACTTCATCCCTAATACTCAGTGCGTAGTTTCTAGTTGGATATTCGAAAATATCAATATTGATACGTTCGAAGGGCGTTTTTGGTGTTTCAGTTATGACAAAAGGAGCACTTTAGTTTTTTCTACAGAACTTTACCTTTTGGCAAGTTTGGCAGGACTTAATAAATTGCTCTACACTTTTGATTAGTCCAGTCCAATTATACTTTTCTTTAATGCGTCGGATGGTCTCGTTAATTCCACGGTGAAGGTTATTTTTGCCGCAGTGGTACTGTTGCAGTATAACGGGAATTTCGTCTTGTGAAGGAGTTATCACAATATTTTTGACAAATTTTTAGTTTTACGTCTTTGTCTGCAAGTATAAAGTATAGTGTTTCGGTAGTTCTACGTTATTTTCAATACAAAAAGTTTCTGATTCGTCGAACTGGTCTTGGTTGTTATAGAGAATGTTGAAAAGATGGGCAACAACTGTTCCAGGATCAAAGGGTAAAGGGACAATTAAATATTTTCTATGCCTTACAGTTTTGCTGGCTAGAACGTTTAGAGTGTCAGTAGTGAAGTTCAAGCGCTAGAAAATCCTGGTATTCCTGAGGACTGAAAGGTTCGACAGGGGTATCATCTACTATTTGGTCGAACTCAGAGCTTTTATAGTTTTGGTCGTTATAATCGAAATTTTGCTGGTTATTATCAGTATAATAATCATAGTCATTTGCAGAATATTCGGAATAGTTGACATTATGATGGTTGTTAAAATGGTGGGTTCTTTCGGAATGATAATTTGGGTTTGTCTGTATTACAGACGGTCAAAAGTTGTTGGGCTTGAAAGTAGGTCTTTGAAAATTATTTGGTCGGAATGGTTGACCTTGATGATTGTTATTATTATTGATTGGATTTGGCCTCGAAGATTGATTCGGCCCAACGAAATTTGGTCTGTTATTTTGATTGAAAAGCTGAAGGTTATTTTGATATCTCAGCCGATAATCCGCAGAAATATGGCCTAATCGCCCACAATTTAAACATTTAGGAGGTGGATTTGGTTTTCTAGCCTGAAACGATGGCTTAGGTGGAACGGATTTATTTACTTTTTTTGCTCTGGGCATATTATAAGGCATAACATAGCGACAGCATACACACCGCACCAGACCATAGGCACAAGTTTAGTAAATCCCAAACCAAAAGTTAAACTTGAAAACCAAGGGGTATATAGTATAACTTATGTATATAAACAGACAACATCGGCTCTGTTCCAACACCAACAACAATCGGGCCATACAATCAATTTCGATAGTTACAAACAGATCGCACAAACAACTCATTACAAAACCAGACTAATACGAGAAGCCATTAAAATCGAGAAAAGTGGACATCTAAACAAAAGAGATGACGCCCTGCACCTTTCTAACACATGGAAGACAATTATTCAACATCAAAATAAAACAGAATTAGCCACGCAAATTACAAATCCGTCAAAAAGTGAGACACCCGACCTGGCAGCAAAAGGGGCGGAGTCAACACCGACCAATCAAGTGCGATATAATCTCCGACGGAGGTATATAAAGTAAACAGCTCAGGTAGATCACCTCTCAGTTCACCGCAACAACGCATTGAGAATGCCAAGTGAAACGTCTGCAGGATTAAAATATTAATCAATATAACGAACAGATGTATTCCCGGATAAATATTTCTTCATATTTTTCCATCCGTGAAAGCCTACGACTAGACATTGTACACCTCTACAGGGAGGAGACTTTCAAAGCCTCGAAGACCTACGAAAAACTGAGAGGAAAAAGATGTATTTCGCTGTGCAACCTCAATTGCCGCAATCAGAACTTGCTACCAACGTTCACAAAGCTGTCACACCACACAAGAAATAGGAAATCTATAGCCATTCTGAATAAAGCAAGCAGGGCCCTTCTCAAAGAACAAATGAACAGAATCCGCCAAGAAGTGAGCGAAACAGAAAAACAACTGTACCACCTTCACCTGAAGCTCAGCCGCCAATTACACAGAGTACTATGGGACAGAGTAGAGCTGCTTACACCGAGACTGACAAAACTCAAACATCGTCCAAACTCCAGAAGAATTTGGAGAGTCTACAAACAAAGCCCAAGACAACATCCGCAGTGCCCACAACATCTTCAACCACCCACTATCCACCACAGAAATTAGTATTCTTAGTATAGGTTTCAACTTTGCTATAGCTCCGAAGAAAATTCCAATTTGGAAATCAGCTCCAATGTCGAAACAAGCCTCACAAATTTAGATATACAAACGGCAGGGCAGATAAGGCAAGAAGTCGCCTAAGTCATCGGATCCGCCAAACCACCTCAACCAAACCTCAGCCGACAGAAAATGAAAGCCCTCAAGACTCTCAACGAATCTAAAAATATCACCATGCTACCCGCCGATAAAGGAAACTCCACCGTCGTAATGAACACTACAGACTACCAGGACAAAATGAAGCAGCTTCTCGACGATGACTCAAGTTACAAACCATCATCCAGAGACCCGACCACCTACATAGAAAAAACAACGAAATCCAAAATTAAAGATTCACCCATAGAAGAAGAACTACAGAAAAAACTGATACCCAGAGAAAAGTCAAGTCGATGCCCAAAGCTCTACGGTTTGCCCAAAATCCACAAAGACGGAGTCCCACTTCGACCATAGTTAGTGCTTTCAACTCGCCAGTATACAACTTGGAAAAATATCTAGCCAGCACCCTACAACCAATTGTGGAAAAAGCAGTTTCTTACATTAAAAACTCGGAACACTTCACGCGCATTCTCAACAGTTTTTCCATAGAACCAGAAGATATCATAGCTAGTTTCGATATTAAGAACTTATATCCAAGCATACCAGTAGAAGAAGCACTTCAACAAATATCTGAGAATGAAGACCTCCCACAATTCCTAATAGATTTGTCACGACACTGCCTCAAAAGTGCCTATTTTATGTGACAACCGCATATATAAACAAACCGACGGAGCAGCAATGGGGTCCCCACTATCACCAGCGGTGGCAAACCTCTTCATGACCTATTTCGAGAAAAAGGCACTACATGATGTATTTGTCTTATGGTCTTTAGGCAAACAAGAACTTCTTAAGTACACCTAAACTCCAAACACCCCAGGATTCAATTGACAGTAGAACTTGAGGAAAACCACCAGCTGCCTTTTCTTGACGTCCTCGTAAGAAAAAACCGCCAGAATAGGCATTTCGACCTCACCGTATATAGAAAGCCAACACACACGAACATATACTTAAACTACAAGTCCCATCACCACCCTTCTCAAATACAGGGAGTTGCCAACACGCTAGTTTCCAGATCCATACGACTGACCGACGACAATAACAAAACACACGAATTAAAACAGATAACTACAACAACAACACCTTGAGCCAAAACCAAATGATGACCCAACCGAAAAACCAAAAGCAGTCTTACCATATATCAAAGAAGCAACGGACAGAATTGGCATGACACATAGCGACAGCATACAAACCGCACCAGACCATAGGCACAAGTTTAGGTAATCCCAAATCAAAAATTAAACTTGAAAACCAAGGGCTATATAGTATAACTTGTAGAACGTGCGACAAGGTATACGTCGGACAAACGAACAGGAGAATTTCAGCCCGTTTAGATGAGCACCGATTAGCTGTCAAAAATAAACAGACAACATCCGCTCTGTTCGAACACCAACAAGAATGGGGCCATAAAATCAATTTCGATAGTTGCAAACAGATCGCACAAACAACTCATTACAAAACCAGACTAATACGAGAAGCCATTGAAATCGAGAAAAGTGAACATCTAAACAAAAGAGATGACGCCCTGCACCTTTCTAACACATGGAAGACAGTTATTCGACATCAAAATAAAACAGAATTAGCCACGCAACAAGTGAAACTCCCGACACGGCAGCAAAAGTTCACCGCAACAACGCACTGAGAATGCCAAGTGAGACCTTGGCGAAACGTCTGCAGGATTCAAATATGAATCAATATAACGAACGGATATATTCCCATATAAATATTTCTTCATATATATTTAACAGACAGCCCTGTAGAAGTACACAAAACTATACTTTAATTTGATTCAAATAGAAAATATAAAATTGCCTGCAGAAGTAATTACCCATAGGTCTAGCTTTAGAGCAAAATGCCACAAGAGAATTATTCTGAGTATTCCGAGGTGTGATAAAATACAAAATTTTATAAAGAAATTCCGAAGTACTTTTCTAGTAGCGGAACATTCATTTGTTACGGAAACATAATCTTGCCTTTTATTGACAGTATATAATTGAAGTGTTTGATTATTTTGTTAAATTGAATATTTTCTGTTGTTTTTATCATGATAGTTACATTAACAAAACCTAAAATAAAAATATATAATAAAAATATTGAAATTGTGTCAGTTGTTGAAGATCAATACAGAACATATTGTGAAGTAGCTGATATTTTTAAACATAGGCATCCAGATAAACAAATAAGCTACGTTACTGTTTTCCAAATGTCATGACTAACTAAAAATTCACTAAGTCTGTTGATAATACGATTAAAATAAAACATCATGTTAGCTGTACTACCGAAGCAATTCAATTGCAAGCGGTGGTTTTAAATCTTAAAGTCTCCATGAAGAAAATATCCTTACAAGCCTGGACATATCTGTACCCTTATACCTGAAGATTGTGAGGTTCGTTTTCTGTTGACTGCATGGTTTCAAAGAGAAGCTGTTCCTTGTCAGAAAAATATTATTTACCGATGAGGCGACATTTACTTTAAGCGGAGTCGTATGCTCACAAACTGCCGCTGGTGGTATGACGAAAATCCTAACTTTCTCATAGTGTCACAATCAATACACATTAGAAACAAATACTCAAGCGTATGAATTTGTTCAAGGATTGTCATTAAATAGCTGGTGTTCACAGACATAGTACATAGATAGTTTCCAACTTTTTCACATCGCTGCATAGGAAAATATTCTGCAATCCCGTGTCCAGCTTAACAGGCCGTTTGCACAAAAAAAATATGCCTCTATATGCGTTGATAAAATATACATAGTCAATATTTTCACGATCTAATATGCAGGCTAATTATCTGCTCAGTTCATCGCCAAACAGCTATAGATACAGGGTGTTTTGTAGAAGGTTCGCCAAACTTTGGGGGCAGATAGGTGGGCTCATGTGCTATATTATGTAGCCCATATAACATCTAGATCTTACAGTTTTTGTTTTTTTTTTTTCAATTTAATGATTTTTTCTTAATTCTTAAATTTTTACATTTGAACTATTATATTTTTTTAATGTTTCACTGCATTTTCACCAAATAAACTTAAATCTAATCTATGATGTTTGTAGGCTCATCTTCATTTGAAATTTAACACAAATAATTGGTTGAAAAGTTATATGACTCCACAAATGGCGAGGTTTCATAAAAAAGTGATTAAGTTGAACACTTTTTCACATTACAAAAAAAAATAGAAGCACATCGAGAACTTCGAATGCTTACAAAAACTTCTCTACTTCAACCGCATTCCAACGATATATCACACGTGTTGGAAAGTAATCAGTAACATAATAAAAATTGAGATTGTAACTTACAAGGTGAGAACTACAAAAAATTAAACATATATCCAGTTGCAATAATTTGTTATAAATTTTGTTCAAACCGGCTTCGGATGCAATCTAACATCTTTTTCTGACTACTACAGTGGTAGTCTCTAGTCGCATCTCATCCCATATTATTTCAAACGCAACATTTATTCGTTTCCTTAACCGCTCTTTAGTTTCTATTTCTATCTCACAAAGGAGTTGCTTGGCCCGTCCACATACAAAAAAATCAAAGGGAGTCAGGTCTGGTGACTTTGGAGGCCATACTATAGGGCCAGTTCCCTCAATCCAAACGTTTGGGAATGAAATGTCCAGGAGCTCTCTGACAGTTCCTTTATAAGATGTTGGACAGCCAACTTTTTTGAAATTTTTGACCAATTTTATTGGTCTGTCTTCCAATGGGATTTCATCTAACAAGATCGACCATCCCGCATTGTTTGGAATGCAACATTTAATATTTTCCTTAGCTGCTCCTTGGTGTCTATTTCTATCTCGTAAATGGCGAATTTTAAATGAACGATTTATAGATCTTATTAGATGAAATCTCATTGGAAGACAGACCAATGATACTCAAAATACTATATGTCTAGTACGTTATAGACGAACCGTCAGAGAGCTCCTGGACATTTTATTCCCAAAAGCGTGGAATGAGGGAACTGGCCCTATATTGTAGCCTCCACGGTCGCCAGACCAAACTCCCTTTGATTTTTTTGTATGGGGACGTGCCAAGCAACTCGTTTATGAGAGAGACCTAAAAACCAGAGAGCAGTTAAGAGAAAGAATAAATGTTGCTTTTCAAATGATATGGGATGAGGTGCAACTAGAGAATACTACTATAGGAGTCAGAAAAAGTGTCGCGATTGCATCCATAGCGATAGAAGCCAGTTGGAACGAAATTTATAACATATTATTGCTACTTGATGTTTTTTTTATTTTTGTAGTTCTAACCTTATAAGTTACAATCTCAAATTTTAATATGATACTGCTTAGTTTCCAATTCGTGTGATAAATCGCTGGAAAGGGTGGGAAGGTATAGAAGTTTTTGTATCCACTCGAAGTTCGCGATATGCTTCTATTTTTTTTTGTAATGAGATAAAGTGTTTCTCTTAATCATTTTTTTATGGAACCATTTGTGGACTCATACAATTTTTTCAACCAATTATTTGTGTCAAATATCAAATGCAGATGAGCAAACAAACATCATAGATTAGAGTTAAGTTTATTTGGTGAAGATGCAGTGAAAAATAAAAAAGTTACAAAAGTTCAAATGTAAAAATCTGAGAATTAAGAAAAAAAAAGTAAATAAAAAAAAGATATCTAGATCTTTTTTGGGCTACATAATATAGCACATGAGCCCACCTATCTGCCCTCCATGTTTGGGGAACCTTCTACAAAACATTATAGAAGCTGGAGCAGCGTTACAGAACAGTGAGTGTAGAACAATAAAAATTGAGTTATACTAAAATTTTAACCTCAATCGAAACTTTTTCTCGTCGACTTATTTCTTTTATGTCCACCAAATCTTCTTTTTTTTTTGGAATACCCCTCATACATCGAATGTCATACACTTCAATCCCTAAAAGTAATCTTTGTTTTGATCTAATCATTAGAATATTGTGTTTAATCTTAGGTATTTCTGAAATGTTCAAGTAATAACGATTTTCTGTCAGCACCAACCAAGCTGAACCGGAAAACTTCCGTTTTTAATCTAAGCGTAAGTACAAGCATTCATCGACAACGAATAAAACAGGAATAAAATAGCGAAATTTTTCTAAAATCCAAATGCGAACGAAAAATGCAAAAGTGTGTTTTGACCTTGCAAACTACCATGTTTTCCACTGGAGAATATATTGGCATTTTGTCGATTTTCATTCCTTCTTTTTTCTGCCTGCAAATGAAATTGGAGTTTAAGCCCCACATTTATCAGCGAAAACCAGCGGCATATGCATAAAAAACAGCTCGTAAAGGCGAAAATGAAAAAGGGTAACTAGGTAGTTGGTATTTTTCAGCAATAGGGCCAGTGTTGTTAATTGGGTAGACTCATTCGCATACTTGAATACAAAACAAGTCCTTAATTTGACACGAAATGTTTTGTACCGTGAAGTTATTATGCAGTTTCCAGACATATAACATGCTAAAATGGAACCATGAATAAATATTTTCTATAATACAATATCAGCCAAGTTAGTCGTTAAGACGGAAGTACATTTTAAAAACTTCATCGATGAAATTAATACAGTTTACTTGAGTTATTTTACTTGTCATTATTGGCTTATATATATATATATATATATATATATATATATATATATATATATATATATATATATATATATATCAGATATAAATATATTGTTTGTTTTATATTGTGAATTGAGTTATACTCCAAACTGAGATGGCTATAATTATTAGTACTCAGCCTTCTTTCCAATTCTATTAATCCTTTTCCCACTGACGCCAAACAGCGTCATGCCGTCATATTATTTAAATATAAATATTAAGAAGGTCACCGTCACAATTTCGGCGAGCTGTATCTTATCGTATTCGCTCGTATGCATACCTAGTTAGGGATGTAACGAATATTCGCATTCGCATTACCGAATATTTTCATGTTTTTTTATATTGACATTCGCACTAGGATACGCGGTTATATATGCGAATTTTTTACGAATGTTTAACAATGAATAGCGGAAATACTTATAAAATACTAACGCAATTGTTGAAATTAGATTTTTTCAGGTTTAATAATTCTACTTTAATAAAAATGTTCTATCCGGGAAACAGTCTACGTGTTACCTACTCATTAGGTACATTGCACACTGTTCAATAATCTTATATTATTACTTGCCCAAGGAGATGTTAAGTACAGATAGGTATTTACTTGCAGTATGAAATGACATTGTATGATAACATAAACTTCTTTATAAGTTTATTGGAAAATACCCTAGTTCTATTATGAGTATTCTCCATTAACATTTCTTCTGGAATTCAAACATTTAGATGTCATGAAATAAACTTTAGTATGTTATGTTAGTTTCGTATAATGTATATAACTTTACTTTTAATTTGGAGCGTAAGCAAATATATTTCTTCTGTTTATTGAAAACAACAAACTTCTTTTTATACTTTTACTTTATTATCCAAATTGTCAAAACCAACATTTAACATTTATGACTTTAATGAAAAATGAACTAATTATGTTATTTCTAAATCAACCATTTGCATTTCTTTTGAACTCGATAATTTAGATATACTTAATTAAGTTACAATTTTACAAGTTGTAGGTTCTGACAGTTTCATAACATTATATAATTTGGCTTGCAAACTGTTTAATTAAAACCACAAGCAATATTATAATTTGTCCCCAAATATATATATTTCTTACAATGGCGTCTACTACAAACAGATTTTTGGTTCCCCTATGGGTTCAAAATTGTCACCCATTATATCACAATATATAATGGACGACCTTGTCCATCATTGTCTGTCAAAATTAAGTTATAATATTCCTTTTCTGAATAAATACGTTGACAACATCATTTGTTGAATTCCTAAGGGAGGTGAAACTAACCTTTTACACATTTTTAATAGTCAAAATCAATTTATACAATATACCATCGAAGAAGAAGACGAGCATTTTAGCGTTCCTTTCCTGGATACAAGAGTAGTTAGAGATTTGGACGACTGTTCAAAATTGGATTGGTATATGAAACCATCTAGCTCTGGAAGATACATTAATTTCCACTCATATCATCCAATTCAAATGAAAATTGTTAATGACATGAAAAGAAGATTTATGAATATTTGCACCCAACTTTCAGAGATAAAAATTTATAAATTCTATATCAGCTCTTTCTCAAAAACTCTTACCCACCTTAACTCTTAAAAAAGTTAATTTCTAATAACCCACAAGTCATTATCATTGATGGACTACGACCACAAAGTACTGTACATATTAATTCTTATCCAACAAATTTTAAACACAATTATGTCTCCATCCCTTACATTAAACATATTATGCCTAAAGTCCGACACATTTTCAAAACTGAAGACTACATTACATTTGCAAAAAAATCTATCAAAACTGTAAATTCTCTTATTACCATAATAAAAGACAAAACTCCAACTAATATTAAATCTAATGTAATATACAAATTGACTATAAAGGCTGTCAAGCCTCTTATATTGGCCAAACATCTAGAAATCTTAAACACAGAGTCACTTGCCAGAGAAGTAACATTAGACATTAGAAATTAAAGAAAGTTGTGCACTTGCAACTCGTAGTTTAAATAAAAAGCATTCAAAAGATTTTGAAAATGCTCGAGTTTTGGCTTGTGAAAGGAATAGTTTCAAAAGAAATTTCTTAGAGATGGTGTATGTTAACAACCAACATAATAATCTATATATAAATAGGCAAAGACAAAACGATTAGGTACCATTTTCTCCTCTGTCTCTCAACCGATTTTCTTCATTTTTGTTTTGTTTAGTAGGTACTGACAACCTTCAGTGCAGAATGCTAATATCAACTTATAATATAGGCCTTTTCATCAGGTGATTGCGCAAGCGCTGCAGCCATTTTGAAATAGCCGTAATTTAAAAGTTTCGTACTGTTTTAGTTAACAATGGCTGGGAATGCAATAATATCTCTGCCAAATAATAAATTACTTGAAGAATTAATTGATGGTGCTTCACTTATTTATAACTCTGTGGAAGCACATAGCTGTGAGCAATTAAAAAGATGGTTAAAATGTCACGGACGTTCACAGCAAGGAAAAAAAAGTGTGCTGGTTGAGAGGTTAGGTATCAATACTTGTATTTACTCTTGTAAAAAATCAGAAAAAATAAATAAAAATCATGATTTTATTCGAATTTGCATGTAAAAGCACCTTAATTAATATAAAAATTAACAAATATAACTAATGTCATAATAAAATATTTATAAAATCAACATGACATTTAAAAAGGAGTTGAAAATTCTAAGACTAAAATAATGTTCATATATGCAAGCTAAATTCAATAATTCTCATTAGTTATATCTTATAATTAATTAAATCGAAGATGTATTCAATAAAAAATAAGTATGTTGAATATAAAATATTAAACATTATTTTCAGGGTAAAAATTGGTATAAGAAATAATATACCTGTCGATCCAAATGTTGATAAAGGATCAGGATTTTGTTCACTTGGACCACTTTCTCCAGAAAAATGCAATGAACAAATATAAGTGTCCTTAGTAACATCATCAATAGATTAAAATCCTCTGTCACTTCGGCCACATTTTTTCACCCACGAATCACATTTAGAACATTTTTGACATGTTTTAATATGTATTTTTTTGGATGACTTAATTACTTTCTTGCGATATTCCAGGCAAGGCTTTGGAAAGTTTATAAAATAATAGGTATTTGTTTTAAAAGATTTATACCGTGTATCACTTTTGCATACTCCATAACAACACCGCTTTGTTGTACCTTTTCGTACAGACAACATAATTATAGTTTACAGCAAAATTGCTGTATTGAATCCTGACACTTACTACTTTACTTTTATTACTTTTTTAAATCATAAACACATTTATAATAGTATTTATTAATTTTAAGTTTTAGTACGTGGGCACTTTAACACCTTTGTGTACAAATAACAGTACGAAAAAAATGGCTGATGCGAACGCATGCGCACTGAAAATGAAAAGGCCTATTGGTTCATTCATTAAATAAAATATAATAAACTTCACTTACAGTAAATTGTCTTTATATTTTATTATATATTATTCTATATTTATATTTTTTTTATAAATGAACCGATGAAGAAATAAATATATTTCGAAAGCTCTTCATAGTAAAAAGAGTACTCTTGTTATTATTTCCCACGTTTTTGCCTGCTTCCCATTAACTACTTTCTGATATATACCATTCCAGCCGTTAATACCCCTAGTATATATATATATATATATATATATATATATATATATATATATATATATATATATATATATATATATATATATATATATATATATATATATATATATATATATATATATATATATATATATACTACGTAGCAATTAACGGCTAAGAATCTGGATAGAATTTTGGAATTTCCAAAAAATAATGGGAAAGTAGCCAATTTATTATTGTATAAAGGGCACTAAATAAAGTGTACTCTTTTATTATATCATGAAAGCTTTCGAAATTTATTGATTTCTTCTTCAGTCAAGTTTCTGAAAGATTACACAAATTAATAATGGTAAAACTTAATCTAGATGGATAAACTAAACTTACAATATCGAGGTTAGAAAATTATTAAAAAAGGTTCTCATTGCACGTACTGTAGATTGCGTAATACGTTTTGAACAAGCATTACAGACATTACAACAATTAAATAAAACATTATTGTAACTGGATCACACATACATTTAGTACAATTTTTAAGATTAAAACAATTACATTTTAAAAGTTATGCACAAACCATTTGTCATATTTAACCAGTGACATGGAACGCAAACAAAAGCCGAGCCTCGGTGTTACAGGACACTAAGATTCTTAGGTCATGGGGTGTGAATATAAAGACATTGAAAGAATTTGTAGAGAGTCTACTGGAATATTGACTTGATGATATATAAACACATATACATATACAACACACATGTACATATATACAAACATATAAAACCCAAAAAACAGGGGGAGATATTACTTGTAAAATTACCGTTAGTGTTTATGATTTTTGTCCAACTCAAGTAAATTGCAGTATATTGTTTTTAGGTTTTTTATGTCTGTTTTTTTATTGATACTATTGTTGTGTCAATGTATGCAAACCATCTCCAGAAACTGTCTTTTGAAGGTATTGGATTCACAAGCTAAAACCCCTGGGTTGTCAAAGTCAGGAGAGTGGTTATTCTTCAAACAATGTTCAGCTAGAGCACAGCTACACTTGTTGAGGCGTATATCACTTTTATGTGTTGTTAATCTGCTTTTAAGGTTTCTTGATGTTTGGCCTATGTAACTGGACTGACAGTCTTTACAATCCACCTTGTATACTACATTGGTCTTTAAAAGTTTTGGTGTCCTATCTTTGACCTTGCTGAAAATGTGACCAACTGTTTTCAGAGGTTTGTGGGCAAACATGATGTTGCGTTCAGATTTAAAAACCTGTTGTATTCTGTGGGAGATAGTATTTATGTAAGGAATTGAGACATAGTTCACCTGGATGCTGGTGACATTCGAACTATTAGATGTGGATGTAGGAGTTCTGGGTCGCCATCCGTCAATAATGGCCCTTTGTGAATTTTGAAAAATCAGTTTACTTAAGAGTTTGTGTGGGTAGGAATTATCTAAGAGAAGTTGAAAAAGAGTTTTTAAACTTTTGTACCTGAAAGTTGGATGGCAAATGTTGCAAATTCTTCTCTTCATGCAATTGACTAGATTTATTTTCATTTTCAGAGGGTGTTGTGAATGGAAGTTAAGAAACCTACCTGAACATGTTGGTTTAATGTACCAGTCTAATTTCAGACTGTTGTCTACATCTCTAATGACCCTGGTATCTAAAAAAGGTACACTTAGAAACTGGTCTTCCTCTTCAATAGTAAAATGTAAGAACTCATTGTAGTTGTTGAAAATTTGTAACAGTTCTGTTTTGCCAGCAGTAGGAATGCTACAAATGATATCATCAACATACTTCCTCAAGAAAGGAACCTCAAAGCTTAATTTCGATAGACAGTGTTGGACTAGGTCATCCAAGATAAATTGTGAGATTATAGGTGATAGTTTTGATCCCATTGGAGAACCGAACACCTGTTTGTAGTATGTTCCATTGTACGAGAACACCGTCGAATCAAAAACGAATTTAATGAGTTTGAAAAAGTTGGATTTATTTATTTTTGTGTGGAATGAGATGGTATCCCAATGTGCTTCTAAACTGTTCAAAACTAAGTCCAACGAAATATTGGTGAACAATGATTCTACATCTAAACTTACAATGATATGGCCTGCAGGTAAGATAAAATTGTTATATAATTCAGCAAAGGTAGCTGAGTCCTCAATGTAGTATTGGTTATTTTTGTAATATGCTTTATTTAAAATGTCCACTAACAGACTGGCAATTCCAGAGACGGGGGAGTTTATTGACAAAACAATGGGACGTAAGCATAGTGTAGGTTTGTGAATCTTTGGGAGGGCATAAAATTTGGCACATACTGAATTGTACACAGAATAGGATTTGGCAATTCTTTCATCAATTTCTCCATTCATTTTTAATTCGAAGATCAATTTTGACGCTTTTTGTTGGATTGTTGATGTGGGATCTCTATTGATGATCTTATAATACCTTTCATCACTCAATAGTTCACTGGAAAGAGAAGAATAAGTATCTCTGTCGATGATGGTTGTAACATTGCCTTTGTCTGAATTCATGACTAGGAGATGTGGATTGTCTTTAAAGAAACGTCTAGTAACCTCAAATAAATGATTTAAATGATTATATCTGGGTGAATTATGATTAAAATGATTGGTGAGAATGTTAGTTATTCGGGAAGCATAAATATCATGTGAACTTTTATTCTGTACAAACTGTAATGCCCATTCAATGTCTGCTAAAAATTTTGGAATAGAAATGTCTGAGGATGTGGGAGAGATGCAAAATTTAGGGCCCAAAGACAACAGGTTGATCACATCTTCAGGAATTGGAGTGTTAGATAGGTTCTTAAACCAACCCTCTTTAACGTTGATAGGGAAATGGTACTTTTGATTATTAAGATTGTTAAATTTTTTGATGTTAGAAGTTCTAATTTTGTAGAAAGTTCTATTGTAACTGACTGTGAGTCTTCTGGAAAATTCATCAACTACAAACTTAGGTAGTACAGCTCTAACTGATTGTTGTAATTCATTGGTAATAGTTACTAACCTGGAGATAGTTGCATTGACAATACTAATCTCAATATTTATTAATTTTCTGTTGACATTGATTAGACAGTTTTCAACCCATTTTCCCTGACCTCCATCTTGATACTGAATGTGCTGTGTGATGCGTTTCGTGTTGTTGTGGATATGTGCCGGTGTTATGTTTTTTCGTCTGCAGTTGAGGAGAAAAATCCTACGATTGCGCTGAGAAGCCAATTTGATGTTCACTGTTGCCCATTTTTTCATATTTTGTGTAACCTTAGGACCATACCGGACCGTGGTGTCATTGAAAAAACCCATACTTGTACTTACTACGTAGCAATTAACGGCTAAGAATCTGGATAGAATTTTGGAATTTCCAAAAAATAATGGGAAAGTAGCCAATTTATTATTGTATAAAGGGCACTAAATAAAGTGTACTCTTTTATTATATCATGAAAGCTTTCGAAATTTATTGATTTCTTCTTCAGTCAAGTTTCTGAAAGATTACACAAATTAATAATGGTAAAACTTAATCTAGATGGATAAACTAAACTTACAATATCGAGGTTAGAAAATTATTAAAAAAGGTTCTCATTGCACGTACTGTAGATTGCGTAATACGTTTTGAACAAGCATTACAGACATTACAACAATTAAATAAAACATTATTACATACACATAAAAGTGATATACGCCTCAACAAGTGTAGCTGTGCTCTAGCTGAACATTGTTTGAAGAATAACCACTCTCCTGACTTTGACAACCCAGGGGTTTTAGCTTGTGAATCCAATACCTTCAAAAGACAGTTTCTGGAGATGGTTTGCATACATCGACACAACAATAGTATCAATAAAAAAACAGACATAAAAAACCTAAAAACAATATACTGCAATTTACTTGAGTTGGACAAAAATCATAAACACTAACGGTAATTTTACAAGTAATATCTCCCCCTGTTTTTTGGGTTTTATATGTTTGTATATATGTACATGTGTGTTGTATATGTATATGTGTTTATATATCATCAAGTCAATATTCCAGTAGACTCTCTACAAATTCTTTCAATGTCTTTATATTCACACCCCATGACCTAAGAATCTTAGTGTCCTGTAACACCGAGGCTCGGCTTTTGTTTGCGTTCCATGTCACTGGTTAAATATGACAAATGGTTTGTGCATAACTTTTAAAATGTAATTGTTTTAATCTTAAAAATTGTACTAAATGTATGTGTGATCCAGTTACAATAATGTTTTATTTAATTGTTGTAATGTCTGTAATGCTTGTTCAAAACGTATTACGCAATCTACAGTACGTGCAATGAGAACCTTTTTTAATAATTTTCTAACCTCGATATTGTAAGTTTAGTTTATCCATCTAGATTAAGTTTTACCATTATTAATTTGTGTAATCTTTCAGAAACTTGACTGAAGAAGAAATCAATAAATTTCGAAAGCTTTCATGATATAATAAAAGAGTACACTTTATTTAGTGCCCTTTATACAATAATAAATTGGCTACTTTCCCATTATTTTTTGGAAATTCCAAAATTCTATCCAGATTCTTAGCCGTTAATTGCTACGTAGTAAGTACAAGTATGGGTTTTTTCAATGACACCACGGTCCGGTATGGTCCTAAGGTTACACAAAATCTGAAAAAAATGGGCAACAGTGAACATCAAATTGGCTTCTCAGCGCTATCGTAGGATTTTTCTCCTCAACTGCAGACGAAAAAACATAACACCGGCACATATCCACAACAACACCAAACGCATCACACAGCACATTCAGTATCAAGATGGAGGTCAGGGAAAATGGGTTGAAAACTGTCTAATCAATGTCAACAGAAAATTAATAAATATTGAGATTAGTATTGTCAATGCAACTATCTCCAGGTTAGTAACTATTACCAATGAATTACAACAATCAGTTAGAGCTGTACTACCTAAGTTTGTAGTTGATGAATTTTCCAGAAGACTCACAGTCAGTTACAATAGAACTTTCTACAAAATTAGAACTTCTAACATCAAAAAATTTAACAATCTTAATAATCAAAAGTACCATTTCCCTATCAATGTTAAAGAGGGTTGGTTTAAGAACCTATCTAACACTCCAATTCCTGAAGATGTGATCAACCTGTTGTCTTTGGGCCCTAAATTTTGCATCTCTCCCACATCCTCAGACATTTCTATTCCAAAATTTTTAGCAGACATTTAATGGGCATTACAGTTTGTACAGAATAAAAGTTCACATGATATTTATGCTTCCCGAATAACTAACATTCTCACCAATCATTTTAATCATAATTCACCCAGATATAATCATTTAAATCATTTATTTGAGGTTACTAGACGTTTCTTTAAAGACAATCCACATCTCCTAGTCATGAATTCAGACAAAGCAATGTTACAACCATCATCGACAGAGATACTTATTCTTCTCTTTCCAGTGAACTATTGAGTGATGAAAGGTATTATAAGATCATCAATAGAGATCCCACATCAACAATCCAACAAAAAGCGTCAAAATTGATCTTCGAATTAAAAATGAATGGAGAAATTGATGAAAGAATTGCCAAAACCTATTCTGTGTACAATTCAGTATGTGCCAAATTTTATGCCCTCCCAAAGATTCACAAACCTACACTATGCTTACGTCCCATTGTTTCGTCAATAAACTCCCCCGTCTCTGGAATTGCCAGTCTGTTAGTGGACATTTTAAATAAAGCATATGACAAAAATAACCAATACTACATTGAGGACTCAGCTACCTTTGCTGAATTATATAACAATTTTATCTGACCTGCAGGCCATATCATTGTAAGTTTAGATGTAGAATCATTGTTCACCAATATTTCGTTGGACTTAGTTTTGAACAGTTTGGAAGCACATTGGGATACCATCTCATTCCACACAAAAATAAATAAATCCAACTTTTTCAAACTCATTAAATTCGTTTTTGATTCGACGGTGTTCTCGTACAATGGAACATACTACAAACAGGTGTTCGGTTCTCCAATGGGATCAAAACTATCACCTATAATCTCACAATTTATCATGGATGACCTAGTCCAACACTGTCTATCGAAATTAAGCTTTGAGGTTCCTTTTTGAGGAAGTATGTTGATGATATCCTACTGCTGGCAAAACAGAACTGTTACAAATTTTCAACAACTACAATGAGTTCTTACATTTTACTATTGAAGAGGAAGACCAGTTTCTAAGTGTACCTTTTTTAGATACCAGGGTCATTAGAGATGTAGACAACAGTCTGAAATTAGACTGGTACATTAAACCAACATGTTCAGGTAGGTTTCTTAACTTCCATTCACAACACCCTCTGAAAATGAAAATAAATCTAGTCAATTGCATGAAGAGAAGAATTTGCAACATTTGCCATCCAACTTTCAGGTACAAAAGTTTAAAAACTCTTTTTCAACTTCTCTTAGATAATTCCTACCCACACAAACTCTTAAGTAAACTGATTTTTCAAAATTCACAAAGGGCCATTATTGACGGATGGCGACCCAGAACTCCTACATCCACATCTAATAGTTCGAATGTCACCAGCATCCAGGTGAACTATGTCTCAATTCCTTACATAAATACTATCTCCCACAGAATACAACAGGTTTTTAAATCTGAACGCAACATCATGTTTGCCCACAAACCTCTGAAAACAGTTGGTCACATTTTCAGCAAGGTCAAAGATAGGACACCAAAACTTTTAAAGACCAATGTAGTATACAAGGTGGATTGTAAAGACTGTCAGTCCAGTTACATAGACCAAACATCAAGAAACCTTAAAAGCAGATTAACAACACATAAAAGTGATATACGCCTCAACAAGTGTAGCTGTGCTCTAGCTGAACATTGTTTGAAGAATAACCACTCTCCTGACTTTGACAACCCAGGGGTTTTAGCTTGTGAATCCAATACCTTCAAAAGACAGTTTCTGGAGATGGTTTGCATACATTGACACAACAATAGTATCAATAAAAAAACAGACATAAAAAACCTAAAAACAATATACTGCAATTTACTTGAGTTGGACAAAAATCATAAACACTAACGGTAATTTTACAAGTAATATCTCCCCCTGTTTTTTGGGTTTTATATGTTTGTATATATGTACATGTGTGTTGTATATGTATATGTGTTTATATATCATCAAGTCAATATTCCAGTAGACTCTCTACAAATTCTTTCAATGTCTTTATATTCACACCCCATGACCTAAGAATCTTAGTGTCCTGTAACACCGAGGCTCGGCTTTTGTTTGCGTTCCATGTCACTGGTTAAATGACAAATGGTTTGTGCATAACTTTTAAAATGTAATTGTTTTAATCTTAAAAATTGTACTAAATGTATGTGTGATCCAGTTACAATAATGTTTTATTTAATTGTTGTAATGTCTGTAATGCTTGTTCAAAACGTATTACGCAATCTACAGTACGTGCAATGAGAACCTTTTTTAATAATTTTCTAACCTCGATATTGTAAGTTTAGTTTATCCATCTAGATTAAGTTTTACCATTATTAATTTGTGTAATCTTTCAGAAACTTGACTGAAGAAGAAATCAATAAATTTCGAAAGATTTCATGATATAATAAAAGAGTACACTTTATTTAGTGCCCTTTATACAATAATAAATTGGCTACTTTCCCATTATTTTTTGGAAATTCCAAAATTCTATATATATATATATATATATATATATATATATATATATATATATATATATTGTATAAGTTTAATAGTCACTATTGTAGTATATTAGTATTAGGGTTAAGGGATATTGACTACTTTTCGTTTTTTATGTGTATCTCTTTATTTACATTGACCTAGCTTTCGGAAATTATTGTTTCCTTTCTCAGGGTTATGAAAATTAATGAGGTTATCTATTTTGTTGTTACATATACTTGTATGAAATAAAATCGCTATTGTATAATCTGTGAAATGCTTTTTAAGAGGTTACGTGGAAATGTCATTTGGCCGCATAGAACACTAAAAAACCTTCAACACAAACACAAACTATGGAACATCATTCACTGGTCTGTTGGTCCGTCGTAGAAATCCCTCAGAGGATCTGACAACAAATAAGCATAGATGTCGCTAAGTTGTTTTGTATCCGCTTTTTTGTTAATTGGTTGCCTTTGCTTTCCGATATGGATCATTTCCAAAATGAGCCTTTTGTTGTATCTTTTACTTCTGTCTAGGATGTGGACCTCTTCTAGATTAATTGTATGTTCATATTCTTGGGCATGGGCTGTTAACGCACATCTTTGTTTGTTGCTTCTAATGTCGCTCTTGTGGATAGCCAGTCTACTCTTCAACCACTGCGACGTCTGTCCCACACATGTAGATTCACAGTCCTGGCACTCGATTTTATAGATTACATTAGACTGAAGAAATTTGGGTGTTGGATCTTTCAGTGGTGTGAACAGTGTTTTTATAGTATTCTTACCCTTTCTCTTCTAAAGATATTTATTAATTTAGGTGGTAAATTCCGAATAAAAGGTAAACTACCAAATTGCAACCCTGGATCTGTTAAACCCTTCGTAATGTGCTGTGGTTGTGTTTGACTAGGAATGATATCTGTTGTACTTGTCTGATGTAACAATTTGTTGATTAGACGTTTAGGATAGTCATTTTCCATAAGTATCTTTTTAGTTGGTCGATTCTTTTTTTATGAAAATACTTATGACAGATTTTCGTTATTCTAATCTTCATTTGTTTTATGATGTTGAGCTTGGTTGATATAGGATGATCGGATTTATAGTCAATGTTCTTATCTGAGTTAGTATTTTTTCTATACCTATCAAGCTTTATTATATTGTTAGAACGACATACCTTAGTATCCAGAAACGGGACTGTTTTATTGTGGTCCTCTTTTTGTATTGTGAACTGTATCTTCCCATCAAAGTCGTTCAATAGAATAAAATAGAAATAAAAATCTAATAGTACTAAATAGTGACAAGGGAGGAGTCACAGTTATAATGGAAAAAGAGGATTACATAGACAAAATGCACAACATTATAAACCCAGAAGATTTCAAAGAAATTACAAGACATCCTACAACAACCATACAAAACAAATGCAATGCTTATGTCTCAAGATTAGAACCATGCAAAGCCATAGAACAAGGCAAAGGTAAACAGATGAAGACTTACAATTCTACATGCCCAAAGATATATGGAAACCCAAAAATACATAAAATCAATGTTCCACTAAGACCAATCATTTCAAGCATCAATAGCCCACATAACAATATTGCAGAATATTTAACAGACATTCTTACAAGATCATACAACATTGACAACACCTACTATATAAGGGACAGTTTCCATTTTGCGGAAGTTGCCAACAACCTAGTTTTGCCAGAGAATGTTGTATTAGCATCATTGGATGTTACAAACTTATTTGGAAGTCTACATGAAGAACTAATCATGAAAGTGATCAACATGAAATGGCCCACAATTGAACGAAATTGCAAAGTTTCACATAACCTATTTATGGAAATGTTGAAATTCACTCTGAATAACAACTATTTTTGCTTCCAACAAAAGTTCTACATACAAAAAACAGGTTGTGCAATGGGCTTAAGTTTAAGTCCCATATTAGCAACATTTGTGATGGATCATCTATTGGACATATGCCTCTCCAAACTGTCATGCAAAGTGGAGCTCATTAAAAAATATGTAGATGATATGATAGTGGCATTACCTGAGGTAAACATAGAAGAACTGGTAATTCTATTGAACGACTTTGATGGAAAGATACAGTTTACAATACAAAAAGAGGACCACAATAAAACAGTCCCGTTTCTGGATACTAAGGTATGTCGTTCTAACAATATAATAAAGCTTGATTGGTATAGAAAAAATACTAACTCAGATAAGATCATTCACTACAAATCCGATCATCATATATCAATCAAGCTCAACATCATAAAACAAATGAAGATTAGAATAACGAAAATCTGTCATATGGATTTTCATAAAAAAAATATCGACCAACTAAAAAAGATACTTATGGAAAATGACTATTCTAAACGTCTAATCAACAAATTGTTACATCAGACAAGTACAGCAGATATCATTCCTAGTCAAACACAACAACAGCACATTACGAAGGGTTTAACAGATCCAGGGTTGCAATTTGGAAGTTTACCTTTTATTCGGAATTTAACACCTAAATTAATAAATATCTTTAGGAGAGAAAAGGTAAGAATAGCAACCTACAATGTCAATACTATAAAAACACTGTTCACACCACTGAAAGATCCAACACCCAAATTTCTTCAGTCTAATATAATCTATAAAATCGATTGCCAGGACTGTGAATCTACATATGTGGGACAGACGTCGCAGTGGTTGAAGAGTAGACTGGCTATCCACAAGAGCGACATTAGAAGCAACAAACAAATATGTGCGTTGACAGCCCATGCCCAAGAATATGAACACACAATTAATCTAGAAGAGGTCCTCATCCTAGACAAAAGTAACAGATACAACAAAAGGCTCATTTTATAAATGATCCATATCGCAAAGCAAAGGCAACCAATTAACAAAAAAGCGGATACAAAACAACTTAGCGACATCTATGCTTATTTGTTGTCAGATCCTCTGAGGGATTTCTACGACGGACCAACAGACCAGTGAATGATGTTCCATAGTTTGTTTTTGTGTTGAAGGTTTTTTAGTGTTCTATGCGGCCAAATGACATTTCCACGTAACCTCTTAAGAAGCATTTCACAGATTATACAATAGGGATTTTATTTCATACAAGTATATGTAACAACAAAATAGATCATAACCCTGAGGAAGGAAACAATAATTTCCGAAAGCTAGGTCAATGTAAATAAAGAGATACACATAAAAAACGAAAAGTAGTCAATATCCCTTAACCCTAATACTAATATATTTATATATATATATATATATATATATATATATATATATAACTTAACCGGGAACTCTAGAGGATAGAGTACCTAACGAGGATCGCGGAGTTTACGAAATTCCAAGTCGCGATTGCCCACAAAGCTACATCGGTCGTACAAATAGGCGCGTCAACCATCGAGTAAATGAACATTCTTTGTCAGTTCGCATAAAAGATCCGACTTCCGCTCTCGCGCATTATAATATCCAAACAGGACACTCTATCAACTTCGAGGGCAGTAGGACTATCGTATCTCTTAAGTCCCTTAGGTCATCTACTATTCGCGAAGCAATTGAAATAGGAAAAAGACCACTCTGTCTAAACCGACGCGATGACAGCTCTCGCCTTCCCACAGAATGGACCTCCGTAATGGCCAGATTAAACGAAGCAGACACGCCCACCAACACCCGACCAATCACAACACAGTCGCATCACGTGACATCCCCTTCTAACCCAGCGCTAACTATAAATAAAAGAAGCAGAGCAGACTCAAATTCAGTTCAGTTACCTAGTGACTCTACTCTTGGGGAGTAGGCAGATTGAGGACCCGAGTTCGATCTAGACTCTGAAACTTTTTTCACTTTTGTGTCTTGATAATGGCTCCAAAGCAGGAGTGTAAATGTCGAGTATATAATAAATTCAGACGTGGTTCTCACACGGAACCTAGCTCAAATAATAATCGGGTAGACTTTAACGTCAGTGGAAATCTTGATTGCCATAATTTTGTTACTGAAGTCAGGTTCTTCATAATACTCCTTTTTCAATCTGTAACTTTCAACGAGCGAACGAGGACATTCCCAGAAAACACCGACTTCAATAATGATGTTTGTAGGCCTTTGTTGATAATACGGTCGGGAATTCTTAGGGTCTCAGAGTCTGCTCTAATTCTCGGCTCGACTTCAGTTTCCCACCCACTCTTTATGGCGACATCCTTGATGATATTAACGATAGTTTCTAAAGGATTGAGGAGGTAAATGATTATTTTGAATGTTCATCTGGGATTTTCTCTCCTCGCAATGGTTTCTGAAAAATACAGATAAGTTAAGTACTTGAATATCAAGGTGTAGTATCTAAGGGCAGTTTGTGGAAACTGCCAATCTTCCGTAATATTTTTCCCAACATAGTCACTTAAAACTGGGCGGAGTAGTGATTTTGAACACTTGGTTTGGTAAAAAAAACATTTTCCCACAAATAGAAGCAGTGCGCTAAGATTTTGGACAACAGTGTAGATATTTTCGATTTTTTTCTATTGCTTATAATTTTTTAAACATCTTATTTAGATTTTTTAAATATTTTTGTGGTGTTAGGATACAAATAATATCTATACATCTGCGACCCACCAAAAGGTCCACAATTTTTCCAGTTATGCAATAAGAATAGAACTGATTTGTATATTTACAAATTACAATTTAGGATATAATTTTTGATGAAGCCAAAATAAGTTACATCATTTCGAATGCCCTTGTGATTACATACTTTTGGCACCATATTTAAAATGCTGATATTCATATTCCCAAATATTTGGAGTGAATATTTGCATTTGCATTTGCGAATGTGAAAAACGGACATTCGTTACATCTCTATTACATATGCAATACGGAACTTGCTACAAAGATTTAATAAATGAGTTGTGTGAAGCATGCTATTATATATAGTGCAAGGTCAATTTTAAGTACCCATTTAACATTTTTGAAACAGTTTTTTAAGCAAAGCTAATATGGCAACCAAATATGCTTCCCATACTTGCATCCATGCATAACAGTAGTTGCGAACACTATGATAATTATGTTTATAAATCTGTATGATGTCATATGGTGTCAACAGGACACTTAAACTTGTAATGCTATTTTGCGGTATAAAATATTTTATATTATTGATACAACTTTTAAGTTTTGCAAAAAAGATTAACGTCATTTACTCATGTTAATGGAAGGAGATTTATCCGATATTGACATTGCCGAAGACGAAGATGTTTTAGAGGAGGCAAAAACATCCTGCAATTGTAAAATAATAGTACATAAAGACTTGGACGACATGCTAATATCTTTATATAGAACTAAAATGGGAGTAACACGAACCTATTTTCGAATTTTTGTATTACCTCTTACGTATATGCATAGTAAATGCGTGGCTGCGTCATCGATTGCAAAATAAAAAATACTAAGAATAACAAAAGCCTTCTAGTGTCTAGAAGCCAGATAGGAAATGCGTTGAGAAACTGCAAAAATTCTAGAAAGCGTCAACGTCCGTCATCTATAGAAGGACCTCCTACGATTATATAGAAAAAAGCCATGTGGTCCCAAAATCCATGGAGGATAAGATATATGGTTTTGAATATTGGCACGTGCACACAGCCAAAAATGAAATATCCACATTATAAATCCTACGGTAGACTGGCATGCGGATAAGGCGAAATGCGTTTATGTATATCCAAGGACCGCAATAGCTATACAATGTTCCACAAGAAATAAGTGGTTGCTTTTAATCCTATTTTGCCAATGACTTCATATGGAATCATGTCAATATTTTGTCTAAAGAAAAGAAAATTTATTTTATACTTTTTGTAATTGTATGAAGCAAAATTTAATAAAAAATGTTTTTTAATCAAAAGTTTAATTCTGGAAAAAAGGGTTAATAATACTTACAAATGTTGCCTACAAAAGTTCCACAAAATCCTTGTTCTCACATCTCACGGTGCCACTGGAAAGATTTAAATAAAAACCTCATGTACCTACGATTTTATATTTGGTTATGTTTCTAGACAATATTTAGACACGTTTTCTGAAAACAAAATAGAAATCGTACCTACAACGCTTTTTTTAATCCGCATAAAATTAATTTTTCTGTAAGTGCTTATAGAGCATATTACTTATTAATAATAAAAAAAGAATAATTGTAATATTTGTAACAGAATCGAGTAATTCATTTTTTAATAATGCTCATTTAATATAAAATATGTCAAGTTAATTGAACAATAAGTATTTTTAGATTGTTCAAAATTAAATTATAAAATTTACCTTATTCGAGGTTTAGTTAAAATCGCAATGAACAGCTTCCACTGGCTCTCCAAAAAAATAATTTTTATACCTGAGGAAATACTTCTGAGGTAATGATTGACAACAAATGCGAAATGTTTATATAATTTCGTTGTATATTTGGAGGTATACAAATAACTTCAAAGGGAGAAAATAATTTATTATAGTCTTTTTAACCTTCATTTTCTTTCTGAACACCAAACTTAATAATATGCTACTTAAATTGCGATTTCCTGTTAATTAATGAGTCTACTCACATTTTTACAAATTATGGCGATTGTTAATGAAGTGTTTCCAGACTGTTGGATTAGTTGAAAAATTTTAAGTGGCTATCCAGATTTTAATATTATTAATTTTTTTTATTTTTTTATTTCAAGACAGGTGCGTGTAACTGTTGTCAAGTAAATTAAGAGTGTTTACTACTGTTCACAATAGAGTAAGGCAACTGTACAAGTCATATGTTCCGTAGAATTAAAATGGGAATATTCTCTACTAAATTGGGTAAATAAGTCCTTATTAACTGGATTTATTAACTCTGGAATGCCCAACAGTAGATTCCAATTTACTCCTGCCATTTTTCAATTTACTAAATCCTTGTTCATATCGTTACGAATTTCTGTGATTTTAATTACACAGTTCTTCCAATTAATTGATAATTTTAGTTATCATTATAAATTAAAATTGACGTGTTTATGTCTAAGACTAACCTGATACCCAACTGAACAAATTCTTCTGTCGCGAACCAGTTTTTAAATACTATTTTCTAGACTGATCCATGTCACTAACCTATACATTTGTAGATTTATCTCAAAATGTCATTAACCTTTCACTGTCAAGATGATAGTTGCAACTAGTTTTGTATCTACGGGGTCCTTCCTCGGGGGCAGTTACAACTACTACATTGGTATTTTCACTAAGATATGTCTAACGACCTGCATTACGTAATTTGAAGTTTTTAAATTCCGGAAAATGACTTTATAAGGACATATTGATTTGAAAACAATCAGTCTATTTTAATGTATCCAGATGTTTCAGTTTTCAATGGCAATTTTAAGATAATGAAAAATTTAAATTGTAAGAGAATATCAGAACTTAAATTCATTATTGTCAAATATTTCATTTCAAATTTTTCATTTTCTTAGAATTGCTATTGTAGAAAATAAATTGGCACAATAGGACTTTCTAAATCTAAATTGACAATCACACGAGAAATTAGTAATGCAAATAGAGACTTTAGAGTAATATTTAATATGATCATAAAAGTAAGATATTGATAAAACAATATAAAGTGATTGTAACAAAATCAAATGGCTACTAGACGAAATTTGAGATTATCAAAATTGAAGCAGAAGTCAGTAATCAAAAAAGATAAAAGTAATTTTGAAAAGAAATGGAGATGAAGACAGAAAATTTGGATTAGAAATTTGAAGGTCAGGTCGAAAGGTGCTTAATATCTAATAGTAATCACTTTATTAAAGTTAATGAAAACTTGCGAAAACACTTTCATAAGTATTCATTGCCTGTTCCTTGAAGTTTCCTTGGACTTCCATCGTCTTGAAGTGGTTGATCTCACAACGTTTCAATAGCTGTGTATCTGCTATCGTCATCAGGTGAATGATAGGAAATTCAGAGTATCCGTCGTATTTATATTATACCCTTAACCGGTCATGCGTCACAGGTCATGGTCATTGGGTCTTATCTGGTCCAATCAGCGTCGTCGTCCCTGGAGGTTGGTTGCCGGTGATGCGTAGCGGCAGAGGCCGAAGAATAGCTCTCCAAATATTTTTAATTTGGACGCTGGGCTCGCTAATTATATTTTCGTTCGAGATTATATAGGCTGTCTCTATGAATTTTCTTTTGTACCAGTGCTCCTCCTTGTGAATTGCTTTAGCCTGGTCCCAGTTGATATTATGCTGTTCGGTCCATGCGTGATTAGCTAGCCCAGACTTCGTTACCTCTCCCCTTTGAGTAGCTGTGCGGTGTTCCTTAATCCTGGTCTCCAGCGGTCGCTTTGTCTCTCCAATGTAAAGATTGCCACATTCACACGGTATGCTGTATATACAGTTATGTGGTATTGCTGGTACGTCGTGCCTCGTTCTTGTTATCATGCTCCTCAAGGTGTCGTTGCTTTTGAAGATTATTCTGATTCCATAGCTGTGTGCAATTCTTCTAAGCTTCTCCAACAAGCCTTTAGTATACGGTAAAAGTAGAGTTGCTACCGTGGTCTCCTCTTCCTGCCTAGGTGGTTTGTCCAGCTCTTCAAATGCCTTGGTAATGATCCTTTCCGGATATCCATTCGCCAAAAGGTCTTCTCTAAGTTTCACTTGTTCTTCTTTGAGGGCTTCTGGTGTGCTGCAGATAGTTTTGGCTCGATGGATAAGTGTTTTGATGATGCCAGTTTTCGTTGCTGATGGGTGGTTCGAATTGTAGTGAAGGTATAATCCTGTATGCGTAGCCCTCCTGTAGACTGTTGTTTGGATTCCGGCCCTAGTCCTTTGACACTTTACATCAAGGAATGGTAGGCACCCACTCTCTTCCATCTCCATGGTGAATCTAATGGATGGTTGGGATTGGTTCAGGTGCTCCAGGAATGCCTGTAGTTCTGTCCTTCCATGTTGCCAAATAATAAAGGTGTCATCGACATACCTCAACCATAGCTTGGGCTGCTTCTCGAAACTCCTCAGTGCATGTTCTTCGAACCATTCCATGTAGATGTTGGCGATGGTTGGTGATAACGGGGAACCCATAGGCAATCCATCTTCTTGCATGAAGAACCGGTCCTTCTCCTGAAAGTAGCAGTTCTTGAGGCAACATTCAAGTAAGTCCATGATTGAGTCTATTGGCAGCTCCGTCCTCTCCATCAGGGTTTCGTCTTCAGTAAGTTTCTTTCTCACTATGTTGAGAGATTCGTCTAGTGGTACGTTCGTGAAAAGGTTTTCAACGTCGAAACTTACTAAGCGATGTTCTGGCCCAAGTTCCATGGATCCTATGATTTCGACAAAGTGCTTTGAGTTCTTGACGTGCGATGATGTATATACAGCATACCGTGTGAATGTGGCAATCTTTACATTGGAGAGACAAAGCGACCGCTGGAGACCAGGATTAAGGAACACCGCACAGCTACTCAAAGGGGAGAGGTAACGAAGTCTGGGCTAGCTAATCACGCATGGACCGAACAGCATAATATCAACTGGGACCAGGCTAAAGCAATTCACAAGGAGGAGCACTGGTACAAAAGAAAATTCATAGAGACAGCCTATATAATCTCGAACGAAAATATAATTAGCGAGCCCAGCGTCCAAATTAAAAATATTTGGAGAGCTCTTCTTCGGCCTCTGCCGCTACGCATCACCGGCAACCAACCTCCAGGGACGACGACGCTGATTGGACCAGATAAGACCCAATGACCATGACCTGTGACGCATGACCGGTTAAGGGTATAATATAAATACCACGGATACTCTGAATTTCCTATCATTCACCTGATGACGATAGCAGATACACAGCTATTGAAACGTTGTGAGATCAACCACTTCAAGACGATGGAAGTCCAAGGAAACTTCAAGGAACGAGTTACATTGTCTACCAACTTCAAACTAACATTCATTGCCTGTATTAAAATTGAAATAAGATAAAGGTTTTGAAGATATGGATACAAAATTTAAGCAAAATATGGTGGAGGATTGCAATTAATAACAATTCAAAATGAAATGAAACAGTTTGGATAATTTTAAATACAAATCCTTATTATATTCGGAGCAAATTTTGGGAAAATCTATATTTTGAAGGATAAAAAAACATGAACAAACATGATGATCTTAAATTAAGATTAGTCAGTTCAGCAAAATATATGTACCCAAAGATGGAATATATATGCGATAATACTGCAAGAGATTAGATTATTTGAAACTCCTTATAAAATATAAGCTCAATAAATCAATTTGTCACATACTTGTGGAAAATACACAGAACAAAAACGCAAAAAAAGAAATTCGAAATACAAACTTGACAATCAATAGCTCTTTTAGTTAAAGGAGCAGACAATATTAAAGTTATAGGTACAATGTTTATAATAGAATTCTGAGAAAAAAATAAATTGTGACAGAAATATCAAAACACATGGAACGAGCTATGGAAATAGTTTTAGAAATAGTAGTAGTGTAAAAGATATAAGAGAGATAGAAAATGATCATGTTCACAGTACCAGCTGTTTAAAACTACATCTCACGTCAACATCCAGTGAATGAGTACAATGATAGTACAAGCAGGTTTTTTGTGGTGTTTGAAAACAAATGTAAACAAAATTACAACAACAAATAATCAAATATGTGTTTATCAGTATCGAATTTAGAACACAAATCCAAAATTACCAACGAGAATCAATTAATATTTGTGAAAGGAAGAATAAATTCGCAAATAGTAAAGTTAGTAAATCAGCATCAGAATGTACTCTAATTGATCATGATATCGGTGATCAAGTAGAATAGTAGTACAAACTATTAGTAAAAGTCGAAAAATAGGCATTTAGTGCATTTGAAATAAATGATGTGATGTAAATAAAAAACATGAAATTAAGAATAAAGATAAGGTAGAAGAAATGAATAAGTATCTGGAAGAAAACTAAATAGTTGAAGAGCAAATGTCATATTTGAAAATAAATTGCCCTGAGGAGATTAAAAATGAAATCATAAATAGCAGAAAAACTATATACAAAATATAGATCAGATGTTTTTCTGTTGGAATTTCGAGTAATTGATAATGAGGACGATTAGAGAACCGTTCGGGTCCCAGTAGATCTGCTCTATTTTTTCAATTACTCATTAATTGTTTCTTGTGAAACTGAAGGACTTTATTTAGAGTTTGATGTGGTAATGGGTCGGCATACTGAACATATTGTTTCTCGCTATCTGTTTGCGCGAAACTACGCTTGCCATCGCATGTTAATAATATCCATTATTTTGACAATCTATCTAAATTGTGGACGAACTTCTATCAGATTCCATATCAATTAACCAATATTGAAGATTTTTATTAGCTTCACATTTTATAATATAAACCCTATTTAATAAACACGGTTTTTGGCAACTAGAATAAATATTTTATTTGTCTTATTTTCGTTGCATTATCCGTCCGCAGTTCTTAGGATTTTCAACAATTTACATAACTGCTTTTATTCCCACTTGAACAATAGTTGAAGCACTTTCACAAACCTTTCTGGAAGTTCGAGGGAAGTTCTGTGAAATTCCACCTATTTTCCGTTACGCGCAAATAAGTAAAGTTTCTCAAGTATTCTCTTAACACCTTATATGTGGTTTGTCTAAGATTTTATTAGAAAATGTTTTGAAAAGTGTATTCTGCTTTATCTTCTCTGGATATTATTCAATAAAATATTACTAAAACGTATTTAAAATGTTACAGTTTGTTTTGCTTCATTCTAAGTTAACCAGCTTTAGTTGTAAAGAATTTTTTTACTAACAAAACTTGACAGATATCTGACAAATTTAATGAGTTTCAACAAAAAATGACGGTAGCTTACCGACAGTTTCAAAGACAATTATCTAGCCAACAACATTTTAGTCTGACATTAATAGTAAAATGAAATTATTGAAAAATTTACAACGATTATGGGCAGTAACTAATTCATGTAGGAAAACTGATACAGATGGAAATAAATAATTCTCTATGTAAGTATTTTCTACCTTTCTGTGACAAAGCATTACCTTCCTTATAACGAAAAAAAAACTCCACTTATTGAAAAACAGAAAATATTATCTAATACTGAAAGATTTTACGCACAATTAAATTAATTCAAATAAAAACACAAAATTTGCATATTTACGAACTAGGTTTTCCGGTACCAACACACTAAGTACTAATCTACAGACGAATTTCTTTGCTGTCTGGTATAAATCTGCAGCAGACAAACTGAAAATTCTGCAATATTTAGATATATAGAAGTTACCGCCTGTCTCAAATTGTTCCAGAAACTTCCAAGCAGTTTAAGAATAACTCCTATGAATTGATAGATACGTGAAGGGTACAACTACTACTTGTCTAGGGATTTCTCCATCCTCAGACTTCTTACTGTTTTCAGATTTTAGAAGAAATTTAGGAAATTGATAGGTGCTTGGCATTGATATATTAACATATGAATAGGTTATTAATTTGTAAATACCGGGTACAAGTCACAGAACTCTGGGACAGTTTCCCAAAGTTCTGTAAACTGGATGGCCACGCCAAAACATTAACACCTGCAAGGGGCGAGCAATATGGAGACGCGCGTTGTCGTTTTGAAAAATAAAAGGTTGAACGGCAATCTAGATAATGCACTAAAGTCGTATGTAGGACATCATTAACATAACGAGCAGTTGCAGTAGTGCCGATAGCAAAAAGAAGTGGTGATCAGCACTTTAGTGCTATTGTTGTGCTGCAGGGGTTCAAACATTGGTGACAGTGTACCGTTTACACATAACAACAGATATACCTTCTTCTGATCTCTCAGAGCTAGTTGCCTGAGCTACCAGTCTTAATGCCTGTGGTATGGTTGTCCAGTTTGTATTTTTTGTGTTCCATTACCCTCTTTTGTACATACACAAACGGCATGCATTACCGACATTGCAGTACAATTAACCCTAGCGCCAATTTTGCAGTAGGAAACAATTCTGCCCCTGTCAAAATCGCTAATATGGCGATAATGGTGATGTATTCGAACTCGAGATGTATGAAAACAACATTAAAGATAAAACGTTAATATTGGTAGAGAAAAGAAGAAAGGGAGAAAGCAAGAGAGAGAGAATGCGAGAGGGAGAGGGAGAATGAGAGGGAGAGGGAGAAGGAGAGGGAGAGGGAGAGGGAGAGGGAGAGGAGAGGGAGAGGGAGAGGGAGAGGGAGAGGGAGAGGGAGAGGGAGAGGGAGAGGGAGAGGGAGAGGGAGAGGGAGAGGGAGAGGGAGAGGGAGAGGGAGAGGGAGAGGGAGAGGGAGAGGGAGAGGGAGAGGGAGAGGGAGAGGGAGAGGGAGAGGGAGAGGGAGAGGGAGAGGGAGAGGGAGAGGGAGAGGGAGAGGGAGAGGGAGAGGGAGAGGGAGAGGGAGAGGGAGAGGGAGAGGGAGAGGGAGAGGGAGAGGGAGAGGGAGAGGGAGAGGGAGAGGGAGAGGGAGAGGGAGAGGGAGAGGGAGAGGGAGATAATTAGTTGAAATGTTTTACCTTAGTATTAAGTAAGCAACAATTAAAAAAACTGTAATATAAGCGATCATATCCTGATTAGGTTGTAGTCTTCGAGAAATTAGTGAACACACTTCGAATATAGGGTCTCCTTGTGTTGAAGTTGGTAATAACACGTGTCAACTTTTACCTTGAAACAAGTGTAATTCAAATATTATTTATTACTAGTCTGGTTGTAGTTATGAAGTGTTCCTTACAATTAGTTAGTTCAAATGAGACATCTTTTTATCGGTATTTATATACAATATTACATAATATAACATTTAATGTTATCCTGTCAAATTCAAGCTTATTCATGCATGATCTCAGATAACTTCAAAGTTATATAAAATAAACAAGTAATTTAGTAACTAAACGTGTCTGAACAACGGAAATTTAGTTGAGTAGTTTAGTAAGCAATGTAGAGGAGCTAATCCCTTTTTTCTATTTTATGGGTTAAACAAGTCGCAACAGCTAGCCGGTCTTATAAGTCGAGTTCAACAGTTGCTGTTGCGTTGGTTATGGTAATGAGGCTATTCATCTTGCCAAATACTCGTACACTTGAGTACATTCCTCGACAGCAAGGTAAATAATTTTGGCGCAGTATTGATTAGGGTAACTTTCTATTCAAATAAACTACTAGCGTTGGTAGTCAGTTATAGAAATTCTAAACTAAGGCCACAAAATGTTCTACTATTCTGTTTCAGAATATCTAGTTGACTCTATGTTTTAGTTTGTTAATTTATATTTTAATGTTTACTGCCATTTATTGTTTTATTTTTTTTGATTTGTAATCTGAGATTAATTTAGTTTTTATTGACTTGCAGTAACAAAAATTCTTACCATCTAATGTATAATAAGAAAGATACTATACATTGTATGTGAATGGAAATCAATAGGTCAGGATCTCGTCTTTGAGAAAATTCTATTCGTAAGGATTTTAATTATTAGAATATTAACAGCAAATTGGCAAGATGTGGAGTATGTGTCATTTAACTTTATTCAATCATATAATGCATAATAATATTGACTGTAATAGTGTGTAACCTTTTATTTAAATTAAATTAAATAAATTATTCCTTCGAATTATTATTTTGTATTATGTTATTTTTAGGGTTCCCTATATGCAATACCACTCCGGATTTCTCCGTCTTTCACACTACAGCAATTTACTCCGAAACTACCTGGCGGAAAAGGTTGAAATTTGCTAACAGTCTATAGTGTAGTAACTCGATAAGGAATACATATAGTAAGTGAAGAAAATTTGACTTTAGGGGTACTTTAGGGAGGAAAATTTAAAAAAATCGACCATTCCCCCTTATCTCCGAAACTATTCAGCCTAAAATTAAAAAAACGGAATATAGAACGTTACCCGAACTTTACGGGGAAAATAAGGAGAAAAAGTTAATTTTAGTTTTTAGGCGGCAAATTATAAAATTTTACTATAAATTAAAAATTAAAATTTATTTAAACGCATCAAAGGGCTCATTCAGAGGAACACAAATATATTTTTTTCATATTAAACATTACAAGAAATATAAGGAGACAACTCTGATTTTAAGCTACACTCGCAAAAACAGGATAAAATAAAAAAGTAAATTGCAATTTATAGAGTTAGTATAGATTTTTTATATTTTTAATAATTTGTTAAAAAATATTACAAAATTCGACCCTTTAAAAAAAGCAAAACAAAATTCTAGTAATTTATAAAGTTAAATCGAAAATAACATTTTGTTTAATAAAGTGCACCCGTAACTTAATGTATCGTTTGAAATGAATCATCATAATTTTATTTATATATTTAAAATAATTTGTTTATATGATCTAAGAAAAATCTTAATTTTGTTTGGCAACTAGAAAATTAAATAAATATTTTATACAAATCAAGCGAATCATATAGCAGATAAAATAAAGACAGAAATAAATAATATTTTTTACAAATTTAAAACTTTTAGTTTTAAAGATATTAAGTTAAATATAAGAAAATCCACTCCTTCTTTGCTTGTCTGAAACTGAAATATTAGAAAAATATATACTTTGATTCACCTACATTGTATTAAGTTTTAAATGTGGTAGGGAACACTTAGTATGCGAGAGCAAATTATTTGCCAATAAATTTGTATTTTCGCTTAGACCCCGTTATTCTTTTTTTTTTTTAACTATATTAATATGTTTCCTTTATATTTTTGAAAATGCACGAACGTCTTGTTATAAGTAAAATTTGTTTGCCTGTATCTTAGGAATCATAGCAAACATCCGCCCCTCTATGTAAACTCAGATATGTAGTTTGACGAAACATTAACGCAGTGTAATGTTATACTTGCAAATAAATTGAATTGTAGGAAATAAAATTATTAAGAAAATGAATGAAAATAGCTGGCCAAATTTTCAGTTATTTATTTTTACACACATTAAACAGTATTTAGTTTTAAAGCAAGCATTTATAATTCTCCTGTTTTCTACCCCATTCTAATCAAAGTATGTTCTAGTATACTGCTCAAATAATACATCATAATTATCGGAATTCTTATGTCTAATTAAAATAATTTATTGAAATAAAATATCACGGTTACAAAAAAATTAAAAAGGGACGGTAAACTGCAATTTAAAATCCAATAATAAGGGAGGATGTCAAACCGATTAAAGTAAATTATTCGCATGACAAACTTGTATATTTGAATATTCATGAAAGTTGGAATCGTTTAGTATTGTACATATTTGGCCAAATTCATAATATTATCTGCGTTAAATTTAGGAAATAACCACTCATTCGCTTAACGAAACTTGTTAAAATTGTCATGTAATCGTTCATGTTTGGAAGGTTTGTTCTTTTTCTGAAAATATTTAAGGTTAATTAGAATTGTGTTACATTGGAGCAACGAAATTATTTTCTAAATACAAATAAAAATATTGTAAAAGCTGTGTTTTGTGATAGTTGTTATATACACTCCCTAACTGCACATTAGTATTTTGATAGATCTAAATACCTGGTTGGAGATTTAAAATAATATTAAATAATTGCGAACATTTTTCTGATTGCTATTTTTGGCCAATTAGTTCCTAGATAATTCAATATATTTAACACATCATACATCAGATGAACAACAGAAAGGTAAACAATTCATTTCTAAATCATTTTTATTTAAATATATTCTTATTAGTCATGATTGTACTACGATCGTACAAACGTCATCCAGCTACAGATAGTTACTGAAAAGACTCAACTTATTAGAATACCACATAGGCGAGTTTTATTCGAGCAACAACAAGCAGTCGAGGAAAATATTGAGACCATGCTACAAAACGGGGTTATTGAGCCAATAACCAGCGTATGGATAGCCGCCCTCGTTCTATTGAAAAAAGGGATGGAAAAAACCGTTTTTGTTCAGAATATTTAAAATTGAATGACATAACGAAGAAGGGTAGCTTTCTCCTCCCACCAAATAATGGAAAAAATTAAAACATTTTCCATGGTTTTTGTTCCAAACCGATCTTAAGAATCCAAATGCTAGTATATTTAATACAGAGTTTGTACTGGGAAATAAACGTTGAGTAGCAAGGAATGTTTGGATATGGCTTACGCATTCAAGAGAGAAACTATCCATACTCAGTCCTTAAACAGGTATTATTTTCAATTTGTTCTATATGCCCCTTTCAGATATAAGATAAGTGTATTTTTAATAGAAGTACCCAACTTTATTCACAGATTTCTAATGAATAAAAGAAAGTAAAAACGTTTTGTTTCTGCTAGTATTTCGATTTGATCCATATTCATGCTTTTATACGACATCTTATGTAAAGAATTCACATTGTAGGTATACAAATTTATTTATCGGTCACCTCCTGCTAATTTTATTGTTTAAGATCGGACAAATCAGTCACTGAATCTTTTAATTTCCTCAGAAATACCAAGTTCAGATTCTACTGAACTGATTTGTCGACATGGGGGTTCCCAATCTGTAAATTCCAATAAACTAATTTAATAAGACATAATATATTCCTACTTAAGATAGGTTTCAGGGCTTGGTCAGGGAGGGGCAGGGGGTGCATGCTCCTCCCACCATCAACTGTTAATGCCGATCATTAGCGCTTCATTGTATGCTGTTTAGTTTATTAAATGCAAATTTCCATCTATATTAAGGGAATGTTTCTGATTTCCCCTCTAGACCAAAAACCTGGCTACCTGCCTCCGTTTAATTGTCAATACCAGGAGGTAGAAATAGGAATTTCTGGCAGGGCATTTGAATCGAATGGCTGGGGTTTTCTGAACACATTCAGACTAGAGTATATGCCGTCTCTGGCATTCTGTTATTCTCAAGATAGAATTTATATAGAGACACAAATTTGAATTGAATATAAATTTAAAGTGTTTAAAATCTGGAAAAGTGTTGTAGTGTGAAGATTAATTACGGACTCATAGGATCACGACAACTGAGTCGTCTCGTAATTCTGAAACTCCTATATGGCATGCACACACCTTTCCTTTTACATTATTTATTATACAACCCCGTATTTTTGAATAACATCTTGTTTTCCACGTCCTCGATTTATGTTGTTGAATGAAAAAAAGGAGATTAATTCACAAGTATATGTTAAAACAATTTAATTAACAAGAATGTGTGTGTGGTAGAGGTTATCGTTGCATTTTTTCAATTATTGACTTTATCAAACATATATTTCTACTTGCCCACTCAACTTCAAATAAAATATAACGAAGTTGTTACAGTCGTCGAACATGATTATTTAATAGGGATCACATTAAACCCACACTGAGAAGTTTGTCACCTTCAACTATAATCGATATGTCACTTCAACTCACATACACAGATTTAGTCATGATGGATGATGCTCGGGAAATGGCATGTTATCTAAGATGGAAATATAAAACTCTCAAGGATCATCAATACTCATATGTTCTCGGAAATCCCTATGTAATGTAGAATTTAGTGAATTTCCAACTAGATAAAGTAAAAATTCGTGTTCGTGAAAATACTATTAATACAGTAAACAAACAACTTAACTTGAATACAGCAATTTACATAAAATACTTTTGAACAGTTTGATATTAGTTAGACATTACATTTATTTTTATCGTAATAAATATCACCGAAACAGATATTACTGACCACGTGCCCACATAAATCTTGAATGTTTAGACAATTAAGTTAACTCTTTGTCGTATAAAGTCGGTTTCCTTGAGTATACATTTCATTAAATTTAAGATCTACGTGGAATAATTGATTGAGTTTTTCACCTTTATTCTTCATTTGACAGATTTGTTAATTCTTCAAGTCGGTACAATTATTATTCAATTGTATTACACTGAATATTTACACTGTAATTTTATTGATTTATTTTGTTGCTTACTTATAATTTTCATATTCTTTAACCATTTTCTCCTAATTAAGCACTTTCTCAATCTTTACATTTGATTATATAGATACTGACTTTGTTTGCTTTTTTCTTGGAAATACAGGGTTAGTTAACAAGACACTGAGTTTAGAATAGTAATAGGAAAATTGTTTTGAAAACTCTCATTAAATTAATATATTTACTTAATATATAGTCTTGAAATAATTGCAGAATGGATTTAACCTTTGCTTAGTTTAGAATTAATCAGTAGCTTTTAACAAAATTCTAAAAGTTCGAATATGTTTTTAATTTCTACATTAACTTTTTCTTTTTCTTTAAATTATCTATATATAAATAGGCAACGACAAAACGATTAGGTACCATTTTCTCCTCTGTCTATCAACCGATTTTCTTCATTTCGGTTTTGTTTAGTAGCTACTGACGACCTTCAGTGCAGAATGCTAATATTAATTTATCATATTGCTCAAAACTCAAAACATTGAGTAATTATATATGAAAGAAGCGATCGCTAGATATCTTCTTAGAGCATGTACTTCTGGAAGTGGCATGCAAGCGTGGTTATTTTTTAGTGGTATAATAGTCAATGTAGTAGATCAGTATTGGTTTTTCGGACGCGCTGCAGTAAGTTTCATATTAAGTATTCTGTTTTTAATGTGAATTTAATTATTTGATTAATATATTATTATCACAACCTTCCCGAAGGTGTTAAAAAATTGTCAGATAGCGGACAATAGAGAATGTATTAAATATTTAAGTTCTCCTAGGGATGTGTGTCCTCTCTTTTATTTAATATCCCTTAACTTTATTGAAACCGCAAATGACGAAAACTTTTAGGTTGCAATGAACAATCTTCCAGTTATATCGAACATTTTGTCAGGAGCGGTTCCAGCCAAAAATTTGGGGGGTTATTAATTTATCAAAAATATTTCGAATACCGATATTTGATTACATTTTTATTTTTTTTTATTTCAGTAGATTTGTCAATATAAGAGAACAATTTTAGTCATTACATCTACTACTCCGATTTCTCCACAACTCTTTCTTATAAAAATATACTTTTTACAATTTCATGAAATAGGGTCGATTATATCATTTCATTATTGCAGCCAAGTTTTTCATATTGTAATCGTGGTTCACGTTCGTTGGTCACATTTTAATCTAGACCAACTTTGGGTATCAGGTACGCTGATACTTAAACAAAATAAATTATTAGAAACATAAAATGGTGCCCAACCAGAATTCTTGGGTGTAAACTCGTGTTAGAGGATCTCATAGGATGCATTCTGTTCGACAATTTGTCGTCCTACCACAGGGAGGACAAATTGCTATATTATGAATGAAGAATCTTATTAGGTCTTTAGTACGGCTTACACTGGCTGAGTTACTTGGGTATTGACCGACAGGATGGCATCTTTTATGGCATAAAATTTGATGCAAAAATGTGGGAGATTTTTTTTGGTCTTGCAGTTTATAAGAACGGTCCTGTGACTGGTACAACGATTTAATGGACAATATTTGAGGAGTCAACTTGCACAGAAATAAATATCTCCTTGTGTTAATTCATGCTATATTAATAAGTGCAATATTCGCGTGTAATTTATGTGTTCTGTTCTAGATATCTCTGGTTGTACAAACACACAATATTGTACAAATTGTATATGTGCAGTTAAATGGACTCAAAACCGTAACCAAAAATTCCCTTATATACTTCCAAATGATTTATTTATTAAAGTTGTTCCAGCTCTCAAAATCTTTTGAAGGCAAGAAAAATACAGCGATATCTTAAAAATAGGAAAATTTCTCAATACATTTTCGCTTAACTTAGAAAACAGAAATTTCATGCTTGTTTAACATCAAAATATTGACATTTGATGACACTTTTTAGTCTTTAAATGTACCATGTATTTGCCAACTTTAAATTTAATTAAACATTCTTTTGAGAATAGTTTATTCGATATACGAAATCCACCACTTACTGTTTTCTTTGTTGGAAGATTTGTCAAAATAAAAAAAACTAGATTTGTTGCCATATTTTCAGATACACATGACTGAACTAAGGCCTCAAAATAACATGCACCAATGATCACGGACACCCAGAAAAACAGCAAAATGTAAAACTATTAATTCAGTCCGTGCCGCCTCCTGAACTGGTAGAATTCTGGAGGTACTTAAAAAATTACCAGTCTATGCTCTCTACGAGGTGTCATTCCTTTGTACGCAAGACAATGTATATAATATATATTTTCTATGGTCGAGCTAATCGCGTTCGAAGATATAAGAAGTTAGCATAGAATGCTTTAATTTCCAAATTTTTGCTTCTGTGTTTATCAGAAATTATACATGCCAATTGGGAACGGGCTACCATACTTTTCAAATAAGTATTATGTTTTAAATTATTTTAAATGAATAAGCTAACATAATATAAATGTATGGTGCGGTATGATTGCGGATCAGCTATTTGAACATTTCGTGTATAATAAGCTCCATATAGGCGAACTGTTCACCAAATTGCTACGAACTGAATTGTCAGATTTTTTAGAAATCTTCGTTCACTAGTAAGATCAAAAATAATATTTCAACACTTAAAGCATTCATATAACACAAGCCCCATAATAACTTAATGAAGCCTATGTTAATAGAACGGTCTGATGTCAAGGATCACAGTTTTGGTCACCAATATCACCAGATCTCACCCCACTGAGCTATTAGCATTTGTGCTATGTTAAAAGCTTAGTTTTTAGGAATACATGTTGCAGTAATTCGGGCGTAACCACTAGGTATTAAGAGCAGCCACCAGTCAGCGCTCGGAAGCGCTAATTTCCATGTAAATGCTTAATATGGTCTATTTAAAAACAAAATTAATTGTGTAGCTTTAGTTGTTAATTTCATTATTACTTTGTTTTTTGAACATAATAGATGTTTTATAGCTTTCATCTCAGACTTTAAAGGTCTGTAGCTAGGTAATCGTTAAGACTTGGATATTTGTTTATGCAACGATTTCTGCTTCTTAAGTTTGAACAGTAAATCAAACACCCTGTCATTTATATAAAAATGCATTATTGCTATTTCTAAATTTCGCCATAAGAACTTAGTCAGCATCAAAACATCATGCCAGCCGCTTCCGCTGGGCGGTAGAGAGAAATGCATATAGCTGGAAATAAATTGCACTTCACTCACAGGCTTGAATTCATTTCGCAGTTATCTAAAACACTTAAATTTCCAACAAATTCACAATAGTTTTGTTTTCAGTATAGGTACATCATTTTCCGAAAAAGTAGTCTTTTTTGTGATATTTGCTCTCGGTTTTATTTCGTGATATTAAATGACTAGATCCTGAAAACTACGAAACCAACAGCTATATATTTTTTTGTAAACAGAACAAGTCCCGGGTATTTTGAATAATTTAGTGTAGTGTAGCTTCAAATTTTATAATTACAGTATTTTAAGAGAGATTCGCAACTTTTGTCTATACAGGTTAATAAAAGAATTAGGCTTTGTGATTGTACAGTTTCATAATTGCAGATTTTCTGTAGTTTATAAAAACACCCGAACAAACCTGAAGAATACAGAATATCTTTATGCACTTTCTGGGAATAACACCACATGTACTTATAGAAATTGTGTAAACTTTCAATCTTCTCGTGTACTAGGTCAGACCCCATTGCTAATGTTAATGAAGAAACTTTATGAAAAGGTACGAATTGTTAAAATTAAAATGTTTGACAACATTGTATAATGTATGACGCAACAAACAGAATTTAATTTCACAATATAAAGTTTCATAAAGTTTCTTTTATGTTAGAAAAATTTGAAAGAAATATCTTCAGAATTTTATGTAGCGCTGCTAGGTGCGGCGGATATAGCATGGTATTATTTTGTAATTTTCCAACAAATGCATGAATATTAAAGATGCCACAAATAATAATTCAGAAAACAGTTAGAAATCGGCCATGGGACTGCAGTAATCAAAACATTTACGGACTTCCGAGCTATTAGAAACCGAAATCATTTGCATCGTTTTAATAACTTTAAAAAATATATTGGGTATGTACAGAACATTCTTGTTTATCGAATACCAGAAAACGAAATTATGGAATTAAAAACAGTATATAAGTTACAAGAGCGAATTCAAGTAGTGAAAAAAATATCTATATTATGTGAAAAAAAAACATTTTCTTTTGATAAAATCTGTCATTAATCTTTCAAATACACAACTAAACACTTCAGAAACCTCAGTTCAACAAAGGTCCTTAGTTGTGCAAATTCCCCCAGACCTGTTTCAAAATATGACATTATCAGTTCTATTGAATAAACTGCAAGCAAATTAGACTTTAGCGAAGCTCAAGAATATCGAATAAGAGTAAAACTTGTGAACTAGAAAAAACTTTCGAAAAATGAATTACGTTCAATTAAAGATTTAAAAAATGACAGCACTATTAAGATTTTACCTGCAGATAATGCAATGCTAAGTAATTTTTAATAAAACTGAGTACGATTTTAAAACTTAATAAAATAAACCAAAGAATATACACAAAACTAAACAATGATCTAACAACTTCAATAGAAAAGAAAATATAGCGCATAGGTTCTTTACAATAAAAAACAACAAGAGTTCACACATCAAGAATTCAAAACTCTTACTCCACACTAAACCATCACACTTCTATGGCATACCTACAATTCACCAATAGTCAGTTCTATAAATACTCCTTGCAGAGAAATCCCAAAATTTCAAAAAATAATTTCACCAGTCACCGGTAATTCTAACTCTAATCTAAATTAAATAAAACAGCGCACATTTCTTACTACTCACCAAAACACTACATATAGATAGCAGAGGAAAGATTAGAATATGATAATTTACTAAACAAATGTACACAATTCTTCATTAATAAAATAATCGAACTACTAACATTTAACAAAAAAAAACAACATATTTTCAACTAAATGACGACTTCCACCAAGAAGATTTTGGCATGGCTATAAATTCCTGTATGTCTCCTGTTTTTTTTTACAGAAACAATTTAGGAACCTGCAATTTCCTCAAATCCGATTAAACTTTTAGTATGGTGGCGTTATGTTAACAACTATTCTTTATTTGGGAACATAATCTTGAAGAATTACATGAATTACTAAACGAGTAAAAAAAAGAACAAACTTTACAGTTTACTAGAACTTAAACAGAATAACAAATTATCTTTTCTGTTGTTCTAATAGCAAAAACACAATCGCCGCTTGAAGCAGAAGTATATTATCAAATATATAGTTAGTGCAATATACCTCCGAGTTTCTAGAATTTAGTTGAAATTGTTATTTCAAGTGTTATCTTTGGGTTTCTGTAGGAAGATAATAAATGTGAAAATCTTATTTTTCACCAAAAATGTAAATCATACTTATTACCAAGTAATTCTCAACATATTATGCATATGTATCGACATGCATTCTGAAATAAATAAGTATTAAATTTTTATACCTATGCCTTTTTCAGTAAATAGCCGTGCAATTGACGGAATTTACTAGACTTCACCTCAGTAGTTATAGTCAAATATTCTGCCTCAATTACCAATGGGTTAATAACATTTGTTGCCATATATGGCAATAATTGATTACAAGATATCTCTTTCTATTGTAATGTTCACAATATGTAATGGTTATAAAAAGAGGATAATTTGCTTGCCAAACTCCTTCCTAAAGATTTAGTCTAAACGGAAGTAAAAAATTTATTTGCCAATTCCACGAACTTCATCACATCTGTATAAAACGTATGGTCAAATACCACAAAATACTAATAAAAGAACATTTTATAGAGATTAGCTTGAATACTGCCGGTCCGGTTTGATAAAGGAAAGTATTTCGTAGTGTCTGCGAGTTTTCCTCAATTCACGGACGGCTCGAGAACATTAAATCAAGGTAAACTAAATGAAAGAAACCGAAAAGCTTACGTCCAACATTTTCCGGCATTTTGCTGGGTACAATTCAACGTTATCTTGAATGGAACTGATCCGCTCAGCTGTATTGCCACAGAATTAGATATTTATTTGAAAACACCTTATACTAAAGGGATTAATTTCTTTTCTTTACGTGAATAAATGGGAATTTTGAACGAAACTTCTTTGCTGTTGCTGCCTAAATGATGTATTGATTTTAAATTGAAATTTGTTCAGAGAAATGATATATTCTGTACATGTACAATTTTGATAAATTAAGTTATCTCTGAAGGGCTTGAATTTCATTTCATTGTAACAAATATAGAGTATTCATCTAAAAATCTAAAAGATTATGCCACCAGTCTAGTCAAAGTGGTATTTATACTTGTTTAACTCTAATGCAATTAATTAGGCGGCAGCTTTTCATCGGGAACATTTTTGGCAAATAATTCATAGATGAAAATTAATTGTTTTCAATTTAGAAACAGACCTTATAACTGCCAATTATAACTGCCAAATCAAAACAATTGATAGGTATTTTATGGCATCATCCAAATACAGAATTCATAGTGCCAAAAGTATCTGCAACACACCACAGGCTCTCAAATAAGAACAAATAAAACTTAGAGAAGACCTTTTGACGAATGGATATCCGGAAACCATCATTAACAAGGGGTTGGCAGAACTGGATAAACCACCTAGGCATGAAGAGGAAACCACGATAGCAACTATATAACGACTATATTGTAAAGGCTTGCCTGAAAAACTTGGACACGGAGATGGACTCAAAATGGTTTCCTTCAACCAGGAAGAACCAGAACCATACCTCTAAGCTGCCCGGAATATTTAAACTACAAGAACGATCACAAAGAACTGACCACAGAAGAGCATGTTACCGTTGTGGACGGACAGGACACTTTCAACGTGACTGCAGAGTAAGGCTACCGGAAGGATTACCAAACATTGGAGTCATCAAACCGACCTTCCCAACCAGGGAAACTCCAATCAGCATAAGGGGGCGACTCACTGCTGACTAACCCTCCACCAGCCCCCAGTCCCCAATGGTCAAGAGATAGCTTGTTTCAAGCCAGTAGAGACCATCATCAATTGCGAGTACCATTTATAGACCTTGCATTAGAAAAACAGAAGAAAGCTAAGCTATTTATTGCAAGTCACTGGGAAATTTTTAACAGTCAAAATGGAACCACTTGTCGTACTATCATCATCCAGCACCGAATAGATACCGGGAAGGCTCAACCCACCAAAATACCACCTATGCGACTACCATTGGGATAACAACAGACAGTCGAGGAAAACATGGAGTCCATGTTACAAAATGGAGTAATTGATCCATCTATTAGCCCATGGTCTGCTCCCGTTCTGCTAGTTAAAAAAAGGATAGAACCACCAGATTTTACGTGGATTACAGAAAACTGAATGACGTCATGATGAAAAACAGTTATGCACTACCCCGAATTGATGACACTCTGACCACACTAGCAGGCTCGCGTTGATTCTCCACACTAGACCTAAAGAGTGGATATTGGTAGGTTGGCCTACACGAAATCGACATAGAGAAGACAGCGTTCTCCACTAGTAAAGGGCTGTTCCAGTTCACGGTCAAGCCATTTGGGTTATGTAATGCTCCCGCTACTTTTAAGAGGCTAATTTAGTATGTATTAAGTGAGTTGACATGGAGTACGTGCATAATATACCTCAACGACATTCTGGTCATGGGTCATACATTCAAAGACCACCTGAACAACCTGGGCAAAATATTTTCCAGAATTAAGAACGCCAACCTGAGACTCAAGCCGAAGAAGTGCTCCATGTTCCAAAAAGAAAGAAGTACTTTTTGCGCCACGTCGTTTCTGAGTCCAGAGAGATAAGCATGAATTATGTACCTTTTTGAGGCTCTGTTTCTACAACAGACTATTCGTTGAGGGATTTGCCACCGTTGCTGAGCCTTTACATCGGCAGACCACTAAGAAAGACACTTTCATTGGAATCATGCTTGTGAAACATCATTCAGACGACTGAAGGAAGCGCTATGTTCCAGTCCAATCCTAGTATTTCCCACACAGTCCAGCAAGTTCACCTTAGTCACCGACGCCAGCGACACTGGTTTAGCGGCCTTCCTATCCCTGGTGCAAGATGGTGAAGAGAGGGTGATCGAGTATTACTGCCGTGGATTCTTGAGACCGGAAAGAAATTATTGCGTCACCAGAAAAAAACTTCTTCCAATAATAAGGGCTGCAGACCATTTCCACTAATACCTCTATGGTCGTCATTCCCTAAACCGAACAGACCAGGTCGCCCTCAAATAGCTGCTGGTCGTTTGCATAATAATGCCAATGCCCTATCAAGAAGAGCCTGTAGGGCAGACTGCAAAGATTGTATCCATCCGTCAGTTCCGAGTACAGGCCAATGAAGACTGGACAACGGAACAATGCATCCAGGACAAATGGCTGATCCAGACAGTGAACCAATCCTGTCACTTAAAAAGAGGGGTGCACCCAGGCCACATAGGGACGAAGTAGCTAGATACTCGGGCGACCTGAAATCGTTATGGGCCCAATGAGACTCTCTAGGAGTAGAGAATGGATTACGGGGGGTCATCTGGGCATGAATAAAACCTTAGATAAAATTCGGCAGCAGTACTACTGGATAAATTACTTCGAAGATGTCAGAGCTTTGTGCCGGAAATGTGACACCTGTGCAGCTAGTAAGGACCCGAAGACCCGAACCAAGGACAGAATGTAGCAGTACAATATGGACGTCCCTTTTGAGAGAATTGCCATCGATGTCACCGGTCCGTTTCCCGAGTATGAGAGGGGGAACAAATACATTTTGGTCGCAATGGATTACTTCAGCAAATGCCGTGAGGCCTGAGGCATATGCTCTCGCATATCAAGAGGCAACTACGGTGGCAATGGTGTTGGTGGAACAACTATTCAACAGGTTTGGCGTCTCGCTAAAACTACATTCAGACCAGGGGCGTAACTTGGAATCGAATATATTCCAGAAGGTCTGTACGATGTTGGGAATCAGGAAAACGAGAACAACACCATTGCATCCACACATCCTATAACATGCTGGCAATACACGAACTAGCCCGAACGCAGATGTTGGCCACCAGTGACCGGATAAAGACACGATATGACTTCAGTCGGGTTCCAAGAGAAAGAGACAAGGTCTTGCTGTACAACCCCCAGAGGAGCAAGTGTAAATCTCTAAAGCGTACACACGCCTGGAATGGTCCATACGAGGTGGTTAATAGGATCAATGACGTTGTCTACCGTATCCGTTGAAACCACAGGGCTCAGTTGAAAGTGGTTCATTTAGATCAATTCGCCCGCTACCATGAGGAGGATGTTTCTGATCGGGACGATTAGAATTAAAGGGTGGGGAACAGTGTTATAAAATTTACACACCGCCACAGGAGAAAACATTATTGATTACGATAAACCATCAATTTCTGTGATAATAAAAAAAGAATTGGAACTTCGAATCAGGCAAAAACTATCGACATCGAAGCTGGGTGAACAAATGTAATATCCATCCAGAACGAGGGGGAAATTTGATGTAGGGTATATAAGCCGTTGTAAATGTTATTTCGATGTAAATTGTATTCAGCATCGCTTGTTGTAAATATTTGACTTTTACGTATAAACAAAGTTCAAAAAAGTGAAGTGATTATCAGTAATTAAAAGTTTTAATTTGAACCCACGGACTTTACTGCAATATTTTAAAAGTTGTTTTGGGTGGCAAAGCCATGCATATTATTTACTAGGTCGGAAAAAAACAATAAATACAAATAGTTAATACTTGCTAAATAATAAACATTGAGTTTTGGTCGGTAGAACGAGTCTAAGTACAAAGATGTCCACAAAATAATAATAATATCTATAATTATATAATGATTATGTACATTGTTCTAGTAAAATTATTATATATTTTCTGGGAAATTTGACATATTAAACACAAATTTATATTGCAACTAGAATGCTGGCGATTTTAATTAAAACATTATTCAACATGTTTACGTAACAATTACTGCTGTGATTTGATAAAATCGACACCCAGTAAACTCTTTGCGTTATAATTATGTCGATATTTAATTTATAATTAAAGAAATGAGTTACGATGAATATTCAGTATTGTTGCAACGTTTAATTTGACCTTATTATTAGAGGAGTTCTCTCGAAATTATTAACCGTAATTAAAAAACCGAACAAACATACGTTTCGCATAATAATGTATTCCACATGTGAACGATAACAGACAAACGGAGAAATTTCGATTTTAATATGAAGACTTCGAGAGCAACTGCTTAGTGTAAGAAAAGTACCTAGTGTGTTCTTAGTGAATTGATATTTTTGGTATGGAAATAAAGGAGATGTATTTTCGGTGTAGACTGTTTTTTGAAACCACGGAAGATTTGTAACGATGGTGTCGTAAGTTGGTTAAGTGGGTTTTAAAATCTCAATTTATTATTGGCAACTGAACTGGTCGAGGAACTAAGTCAGATCCTGGAAAAACGTGACAAAAAGCAGTCGCAAATTCGAAAAGAAAGATCCAATAAAGATTAGTGCAAATATTTGAAGAGAACTTAGAAAATTTTGTAATCACTAAGAATGGTAAAAACAACAAACACAGATAATTACTATGAAAGATAAACAAAATAATCCAGTCGAAAGGTCATTTTCTAAATAGGTGAGCTTAAAATATCAGAAGAAAAAATGACAGGTGGATGAACTAAAGAGACTAAACAACAAATGATGAAATGAGGGTCCAAACTGCAATTGAGGCAGTGACTGCAGCTAATGAATGGAAACGACGAGCAAAATTTACCTCTCTTGTATTTTCTTTAAGAGAACCAGCATAAGAACTCCAAAGTATGGATCAAGGTAATATCCACAACGATATTGAAGTCCTAGATAAAAGATAGGACAACAGATCCTTGAGTTAAGTATACCAAGTACAACTGAATGGGAAAACATAAAAATTTGGAGAAAATCTACTAGAAGAAGAAGACGTTTAGTACACTTGTCCTAGATTTACCATAGGAAACTAAAACACACCTGGCCCTAAAATGGTGTAAGGAATGTTAAAGTTAAAAGAAATCTAGACATAGTGGCTCCTAGAAAAGCAATAAAGCTTTGTTTGCGATTTTGGAACTGGCGGCCATTATGTCCAAATTAATTCAGGCATTTTTTTAACCAAGAGAAATTACAAACATCCCTTCATGCAGAGCTGACTGAAATAATCGAACGACTTGAATGCTCACAAACAACTGATACCAGAGGCACATATTGCCGTTGTGGACAAACCGGTCATTTCCAACGTGTCTGCATTGTGAGGCTACCTGAACGATCATCCAAAAGAGGTGCTCAACGCAACAACATCACCGACCAGGGAAACCCCGACCAGTCAGAATAAGGGGGGTGAATGCTGATAACGCTGCACCAGCCCCTTGACAGTAAGAAACCGGGGATTCTGCCGAGATAGCAGCAGCTATCAGTGGCCGGGTAGTCACTATCATCTTCAACACTGCCACCCCTGTGTTCACAAAACAGGTCCAGTGTTTTGAGGTCATCGGAAATCAGGTCAATTAACAACACCGCCCAGCTAAGAACAGTCACCGACAAGTCCATGTCAGTAAAAGAATTTAGACCTACACATAAGGCATAGGGTCTCCTAGTAGCAGATATCGTGGATTATAAACCTAATTACTTAACATGGATTCATGCTCGACTCGGGATATGATGTTCTGTGATTTCTAAATAATGACGTCCAGTCAAAAATTCGGCGGTTAGTAAATTCTAGCGAAATCCATAACCAAAATTCCCGGTCGAATGGAACAAATTATTCATGGGCAGGTAGAAAGAAATTCTGGGAGCTGCTTTTGAATAGTGCTATGTTCCAAGAAGCGGTAGATTTTTTCGGAGTCATGAATTCGGAAGAACGAGGATAAGCTAGAAGGCATTCCTGACTGGCCCGTCCCCTGAGGCAGACATGAACTACGAAGATTTTTGGTGCTCTGTTCGTTCTACAGGCGATTTGCTGAGGAATTCTCCACCACTACCTCACCTTTGCATCGGGCAGACCACTGAAAAATTTGGAATCATGATTCTGAAACAGCATTCAGACTAATGACAGCGGACTTATGTCCCAAACCTATCCTAACCTTTCCTACACCGAACTGCAAGTTTTTCTGACACACTGAAGTTAGCAATATACGTGTGATGGTGAAGAGAGTGTGATCGAGTACTACAGTTGTGGTTTTCCAAACCAGAAAGAAATAAATGTCGTTGGTATATTCCCCGAGTTTGAGAGCGGTAAAAAGTACATCTTTGTCGCTATTAATTATGTACGGAAATGGCCTAAGGCATATATTATCTCCAATAGGATGCGACGGTGTTGGAGGAACACCTATTTAGTAGATTTGATGTCGCGTTAGATTACATTCGGACCAAGGGCGTGACTTTGTATCCAGCGTATTATGAAAGATCTTTACCATGTTGGGTATCGACAAAACTCAAACTACACCCTTACATCCGTTACGAAACATCTATCCAAGGTCGTCAGCAATGACAAGCATGATTGGGATGAGCATTGTCCGGTTGACCTATTGCTCAGCCGTTCAGAACAGGACTGACTCCAGTCAGAGTACTATTCGGGAAAGATCTGTGACCATGTGATTTGGCCTTTGACTGACCAGAAGAATTGTCCCATGAAGCTAACGATTATGACGAACATCACCTACAACGCATGCTGGCCATAATCGAATGAAGATTCGCTACGATTTCAAGGCAACTTCAGTCAGGTTCCAAGACAGAGATAAGGTCTGGTTATATAACCCCCAGAGGAGTAAAGAGAAGTCTCCAAAGCTTATGTCAGCTTGAGATGCGACATATGAAATAGTTAAAGGGATCAACGAATTGGTAAAAAGCATTGCAGATAATCCGAGGGCTAACATGAAGGTGGTCCTTTTGATCGATCGGCTCCCTATCCCTATCGGGTCGATTAGAATTAAAAAGGTTACGATGTTTAATTTGACATTAGTAATAGTGAAGTTCTCTCGAAATTATTCATCGTAATAAAAACCGGATAAACACAATATTACAGACAAATAAAGGGACCGAAATTTTTACTTTTAAGCCTTTGGTTGTAACTCAGATAGATTATAAGCTATACCGCAGGACAGGAGCACGACAGTAATGGAGCACCTAAAAGTGGAGGGTTATTGATTGAGAATTTTTATTGATTGTGGAAATAAAGAAGATTTATTTGTGTATCCATGATAGTCGCAGGCCTATGTAACATGTATAAGTTGTTTTTCTTTTGTATGTTTGAAAGCGAATTGAAATTGTGATTAGAAACTGGTAGAATGACTTTCTAATCTTATTATAAGGTAAAAGTTAAATGTTTTCAGGTTAGCGTTACACATACTTAAAGTCAGCTTCAAAGTTTATAACAATATTTTCTTTATCCTCGTAAATTTCTGCGGGAGTTGGGGACATTAAAGAATTATCCTATGGTTATCTTCAATGATTAACTCACTCTTTATTCTCTGGAAATTTGCAAGCAAAATATAGCTATATGTTGCGGCTAAGGATGGTTAAATTAATTATTTTCTTCACTTTTACTAAGCTTCAGAAGGAGAGGCGCTACTAAGTGAATCCGTCATTGCCAAATATACCCCATTAGTTGAATATCCCAAACCTTTTAAAATACTAACAATCCAATTTTACATCTAACGCGAAATTGATTTCGGTATCTAGAAGCGTCAGGAAAAACTAGTCCTCAGAAACACCAAATCGGGAGTCGTACTGTGTGTAATTACGTTTTTTTTCATGACTGTAAAATCTCGAAATAATGGTATCATAATTACTTTGATAGGTTTTAGTCAACCTAAGAATTCTTTTGTGTGATTTCTCTCCTAGTTGTCATAGGGAAACTGCATTACACAAGTACGGTTCTCGAGTTGGGTGTCTGTAGGCTAGGGGTTAGTTTTCCCTGAAACTGTTGATATTCATTTAGCGTAAAACATTAAATTCCGACTTATGTACGAAATACTAAATAATTAACTAATGAAGGATGTGGACTAGAAACAATATGTTATCTTGCGTTCAATCGAATGTAAAATCTCGAAAAGGTAGATTCACAAAACCAGTTTTGTCTATAAATATTTTAGTATAGATACTTGATTGAAAGAAGTGAATCTTCAAAATAGGAAAGTTTCTGTCAACACATAATGGAATGTGCAATTAAATAAAGCCTCTCTAAAAGTTTAATATATTCTTACACTCTTTGATAGTTAAGCCAATTACAAGTTATATATATTCCGAAACAAATATTGTTTTTCCATTGTGTACCCAACAATAAATCGTGTAGGTCAGTCTTATAAGCGTCACCCCTATTTTGAGATCAAAAAAGAGCTGTTTTTGCTTGCCTATTGTCCAGCTTAAAATAACTGCATGCTTATTTCACGGAACATTGCGTGCCAATCGACCTTAGGTGTCGAACCTATCGATGGAACGTATTCAAATCGTAGTTTGCCGCTGTTCTCGTTTACTTTGGCTGAAAACATCGGCATTGCCAACAAATGTCTGTCGTCAAATGGTTATTGCGTCGTGAATTTTTATGATGTTTCTGGAGGATTGGAGCTCTTCAGGTTTCTATACAATTTCCGGATAGAACAGTCTTGTATTTCTAAATAAAATATATGGCAATTGCGAATTTTTTCTTTCGTTGAGAACGTGAAAGTTTTCTAGAGGAGGTTCAAAAGAAAATCGGATTATACCTTGCGAAATATTCATCAGTGTCAGTAGATTGTGAAAAAATGATGGAGTCAGGAACTGCTTAATAAATACTTAAAACGAGTATTCCCCAAATTCGAAAATTCGAACTATGAGAGAAAGAAAATCTTTTAGGGTGACTACAGAATTCCTACAGTTTTCTAGTTAAGTGGTTGTTTTTGCTTATAATATGAAAAACTTTTGAATAAACAAGGATTTCTTTAATTGGAGCTCACCTGTAAGTGGAAGCGTGTTACGAACTGTATCCCTCTCACTGTGTCTCTCCCTCTACCTCTTCCAAGCCCCTACGTTTCTTAAAAACGATACCAGCTTGAGGAATTGAATATATTAATTAATTCTTACTTATAACATGTTTTTAATTTTTTTAAATCTATATACTCTTTACATTTTTAGCATTTGCTTTTAAGTATAAAAATCACATTATTTGTGTTCTTTTCCTGTTATTTTTATTCAGTTGACTTTACGGACAGACTGCATATGCCATATCTTTACTCTAGATTGATCTTGGAATCATTTAGGCAATATCCTCATATAACATATCATGTCTCTTATTACCGTGTAAAAGATAAAGTAAAAGTAAAGTCGTGAGGAACACACTTGTTCTGATTGTAAGAAATAACATTTAATGTGGATTGTGATCATTATATCTTAAAATAACAAGGATTTAAGCACTAAGGATTGCATTTATATTAACACAAGTATAAACCCAAATAACTGCAACAAAACGAACTAACATCATTGGATGATTTTTTAATGTTTAGTTTGATTGAATAATTAATAATAATATAGTTGTTTTATACAAATTTTGAAACAAAATTCGTCCGTGGAATGTCGTACACTCCCTGTTGTTCAAAAGGGATCCTCGTCTTCGGAGTCCTCAACACCGTTCTTATTTTTCTTTCTGTACTGAAAATAGTATCGGTTTTGTGTCTCCGTAGAATTTTCGCAATACTGTCCGGGGTACCCTTGACATACGGTAAATAAGCCTTGGTTATTGGTATCTTATGCTCCTCGTCTATTTGTCTCGGTTTTGACTTTAGAGCTCTTTGTATAGTTCGGTCTGTAAATGCGTTTTGTCTCTCCAGTTCCTGTTTGATGTCAGTTAGTATTTATGATCTGGTTACAAAAGTCTTGCCGACGACGGCTTGTAGTTGGGATGGGTTGTGATGAGAGTTAACATGAAGATACGCATGCAATGAAACTTATCGAATTGTTGGAACATTCCATTAAACACGGGCCTGTCCGGCCGCGCCTTATAACAACTCAACCGAAAATAACCAATCAGCAAGCGGGAGGTGTGGCCACTGAGCGCCAAGAGCCAATCACAGGCAGCCCTTCACGGTGCCAACCGATAAGCGCCGAGCCGCGACTATATAACAGCACGCGCGCTTCTGAAAACCTGAGTATTCGAGTAAATAAAGATCTCTGGGTCCTTTTTGCTTGGGTTCACGTTGTCAAATTTCAATAAATAAACGTGTACTTATCTCTTTCGTTTTATATGTACTTCAATCCTTCTCCTGCATCACTTACACTTTGAATATTGAAAATTTATTTTCACTTTAACTTTTTTTACTTTTGACTTTTATTTCTCTAACCACTTTTAAAACAAATTCCACACCTTCAATCTATTTACATTTTATTTACTTTAACCACAATATAATCTTTTATACAATTTTTCTGTAAACAAAATAAAAATAAATCATTTCTCCTTGCTTTTGATTTTGAATAATACATCTTGAATTTTGTAATGCCAAATTATTCTGCTTTTTAATTGTCTTTTCGGGCTGTTGTACAAATACTTATTTTTTTCCCCAAAATGATTTTGTTTTTTCCATACAATGTACTCCAAATAATTTCTTATACTGATATTTATTATTATGATTTCAAATTGTTTGTCCATAAACAATTTTCAAATTTACTTAGGTTAACTTCTATTTATTTCGTTGTCATAGAAACGTGATTTGAGAACGAAATTTTTTAACTGCTCTGGTCGACGTTTGATGATCAAAGAGAAATGTCAGTGTCACATTTTCAAATTTATACTGCTTGTTTTGCCACCTGCTGTTTCGATTTTCCGTTAACAATTGGTTTGTTAATTTCCAAATAATTCCCCTTTAAACTATATATAAAAATAAAAATTAATTTCAACTTAAATTTTCGTAACCTTTACTCCCTTTTTAAATTTATCTAAACTATTCAATTATATTTTCAAAAACCGTAAGTTGACATTGGTCACCTATTAACCACCAGTTGTTTGTCAGGTGCTTTATTAAAATTTTGATTTAAATAAAAATGAGATTTTTATACCCTTTAAATTAGAAGACGCGAGATGTAAGACTGACATCTAGGATTTTCAATTTAACGAAATGCATCAAATGCATAAAGAAGTGTTCGAGATGACATTCAATTGTGGGAAGCGCAACTGATGAAGGTTCCCGACCAGAAACAATATATATTATATTTATATATAATATATATTGTCTTGCGTACAAAGGAATGACACCTCGAAGAGAGTACCCTTTAAATTAGTTGATTATTCTATAATATGCTCTCTGCTCTGTCTACACTATAAATTTCTTTTACGTTCCATCTGGTTCGGAAGATTTCTAACGGTTTTTATAATTTGACATTTCTACCTTCTGTTTATGAAAGAATTTATTTAATTTAAAAGTCATTTTGATCTAAAATATGTGTAATTTGGTGTGTTTATGGCCTAATTTGTGATTCTACATGTATTTTAACAAACTCTACTGTCATTTTACAATTGAATTTAACCTTTTGACGTTTGACATTTATCATGTGTCTTTGCAAATATTTTCTCTTATATAAGTATTATTACTCTTTTATTGTATTTTGTATGATGCAATGTCTAGCTTTTATATGCCACTATTCATCCTTGCAACAATTCGCTTTTGAAACATTTTACATAGAGTAAAATTATTGGTTTATGTCTTTCCTATTATATGGTTCTTTATATTTATTTACAACTAGTTGACATTTCATTTAACAATTTAGATTCTTGCAATTTCCCTTTATTTTTATGAATGCATATTATCCACATTACCCCATTAATTAACTATATTTGAATTGATAAGGTTTTTATATTGTTTTACATGTATTTAAAACCATTACAATATATATATATATATATATATATATATATATATATATATATATATATATATACATGTGTGGAACAGCCAAATGGATAAAATTCGTTAACCAATAAAGGAGGGCTTGCAAGGGAAAAACGCTTGGACACGTCGATTCAGATGCTAATTTTTTCAACATAAAAAATATATAGGGTGTGTCATGTGACAGTGGCCAATATCAACTTTCTTATCTTATCTTATCTTATCCCCTGTATATTATCTATTTTTGGGATTTTCTAGAAATAAATCATGTACAATGTCCGACACCTCTCTTCAACTATTTCTGAAATATTAAGTGTTCTCAGATTTATTACAAAAATTAACACTAAAAAGAAAATTATTTTATTTTACAAATTCGCTACATTACACTTAATACTTAAGTCCCATTTAGCTCTTGATATTAAGGTACTAAGCAAAAACCATTCCTACGTACCTTTATACTGATTTAAAAAAAAAGGTTTGTTTATTTGCGTCAAAACTCATAGCCTGAGCATCTTGTTGCCTGCCTGCATGACAGTAGTGATCCGTGCATTCTGCAAATGATTGGTTATACTGATAACACACGGACCCAAATAGAAGTTTCTTTCTTATTTCACGAAAATTCTCCAAAGTTGCCGCCTGTATCCCAAGGAACAATTAGCAAAATAGAAAAATAGTTTCACGAACTTGGTCATGTTAGACAGATAAAAAAAGTAGCTGCCTATGTTCTAAGTGATAATACGAAATTGGATATGCTGCTAGAGTTTCAAGAAAACTTATATCTGGTCGAAAAGCAGCCCCACTGTTCAACCTTAGCCACACATCAAGTTTTCGAGTATTAAAGGAAAGTCATCCTTATAAAATGATTCAGAAGCTCATGGAAGACGATTTCGATAGGAAAACGTATTTCTGTGAACAAGTGATGATAAGGTTAGATAACATCAAATTAGAAAATGTTTTTTGATGAGGGCGCATTTACACTTCACGGTTGTGTTAATCGTCAAAATTGCCGCTATTGGTCTAATGAGAAACCTCATTGGATGACAAAGAAACATACACAATATCCTCAAAAAGTTATATTTTGTGCAAGAATTGTTCGAAATCTTATCATAGGTCCCTTTTTTAGGGTTTCGTATATAGAGTATACGGATACTCTTATAATATCACTCAGGATTTCTGCCTCTGTCACATCACAGCAATTTTCTCCTAAACTACTGGGCGGAAGAGGTTGAAATTTGGTATGAAGGTATAGTTTGGTGACTTGATCAGGAGCACATATCGCAAAAGAAGAAATTTTGATTTAAGGGGTACTTCTGGGGGGAAAAACTAAAAAAATCGACCGTTCCCCCCCTGATCACCGAAACTACTGAACCTAAAATTTTGAAAAAAATAGAAAATATAGAACGTTGGCCGAACTTTACAGGAAAAATAAGAGGAAACCATTAATATTAATTTTGGGGGGCAAATTATAGAATTAAATAAAAATTTAAAAATAAAAAATATTCAAACTCATCATGTAATATATCAAATGAAAGGTCTCATTCTCAGGAACACAAATATATTTTTTACATATTTAAATAAAAATTAATTAAAAAGATATTAAAGAAAATATACCAAAATTTACCCATTCCCCCCACCTTATCTCCGAAACTATAAAACGTAAAGTTTTGAAAAAAAAATACTTTTATAGGTTCTGACCTGAAGTTTACTGGAAAAATAAGGAGAAACATCTACTTTTCATTTTGGGGGGCAAATTACAGAATTAAATGGAAAATATAAAATTAAAATTGTTTCTAACCCATCATGTAATATATCAGATGAAAGTAGAAACACTAGAAGAAATGAGTCAATAAGTCAAACATTATTTACTGTCAGTCTAGATGATTTCTTTGAAATAAAAGAGTTGTTAAATAAGCCACCATTATGGAAAATGGAGACACAATCCAGCATTGAAAGACGTTATCCTGTATGTGAGTATAGTATTGGTTCTTTTTTTTCCTCTTCTTCTTCTTCCAGAGCACGCCTAAAGTGTTGGTGTAGTCTCGAATCCTATTTTCTTATTGACAAGTCGGTGGAAAATGCACGAGAATCTTCGAAGTCAGACAAGTTATTGGCTATTTTATCAGATTCTACCTGTTTAATAAAATAAAAATAAAACATCTGCAACAGAACCTTAGATAAATGAAGAATGAAAGAATGACCTAAAATATACCAGAACAGAATCTTCCCAATTGTCCGAAAACTATAATCTTTAATGATCATCGAAATAGAGTAAGAAAAAAGCATAGTCGCAAGTTAAGAATGAGAAATATTAGGACTTTTAAAGCAAGAATTAACTCAAAAGTATAGTGTGATATTAATCGGTAAAAGAAACAACAAAAAATAAAGAGTTGAACACTAAAAGAAAATTCGTTACAAAAGCTTATGAATAATTAAAATTTAATGTCTGTTAGTATGTAATGAAATGAACAATTAAATTTATATCTGGGTGCGAACATTTTTTAAAAAAAAATACTTGTACACAACCAGAAATTGTATATAACAGAAATAGACTAAATGGTATTTTGCTTAGATAGTAAAAATTTAACAGTGTATTAGCAGGCAGAGTCAATACAATCGTTAATTTGTCACAATAGGAATATTTTATAATTATTTCATAAACGGATCGCAATCAAATACCAGAAGTAATCTAGAGTAGATAATGAAGTTTCAATATAAACAAGAGATGGGAGTGTCATAAGATAACATGGAATATCAGTCAGCAGAAAATTAATCAAGTAAGAAGAACAAGAATAAGATATCAGGGTAACAAATAGAAATATTGCATACAAATTTTAACATTCTAGTCTGTGGATTGATCTCTAAGAATTGGTTGGTAGAAAGATAGGAGATAAAGTAGATAACTTAGAAGTAAAATGAGTGGGAGGTATATGTAATTAAATAGGTCGATTATTTATTCAGTATTTGTATGTAAAGTTAAGCATTTTAAGAAATTTCATTGGCTATGTGTGTCCCAAATTGTGTTCACAAATTAATTCTAAAATAACTCTTTTGTTTATAGGGGATGCCCACATGACAAATATGAAGGGAGAGAGTAATCGTACGTGAAATTTTTATTTTATTTGATTAGCTACAAAAATTTAATGAAAGGGAAGGCAAGTCTTTATACCAATTAAAATTTTTAATAATATAGAACAAATTCATTAGAATTTACGAATTTAAGTAAATATAAAAATAATAAAAACACAGTAAATTGACAATCACCGGCAGTCATTTATAACCTTCATGTAAAAAATAATCTTTAAAATTATTATATATTATATATCTATATATACACTGAGGTTCTAAAGTAAACGATAAATTAATTTGCTACGTAGTTATGAATGTAAATCAAAAATCCTAAAACATGTTAATTTTTAAATATGGACATTACACATTTTGAATAAATTATTTACCTGCCCTTTAAACTATTTAGGGATAATAACTACCCCTAAAAAATAAATTCTCTATTCAGCAATACAGACATTTTCGATTTTTGGTTTCTGGATGTTGATAATCACAAAAATCAAATTTTAATTGTTTAATTGGTAAAATAATTAATGATGACAGCGAAAGAAATAAAGTTTAAAGTAATTAGCAATTTTTACAATAATTATAATATAAGTCATATGCTCTAACTGAACACCTTTCATTTCTTGACAAACAATAGACAGTGTTGAAATTATTCCACAAATTTTGCAAAATCTCTGCGCCAATTTGATTAATTTATTGCCGTAATTGGTGTTCTAGATAATTAATATTAATTGATTTGCTCTAGTAGATTTTTGATTTGAAATAGCCCCACAAAAACTAATCCAGCAGACTCATATCCCAATAGTGTGGTGGCCATTCAATTTCGCTACGTCTACCGATCCAACCATAAGGGAAAACTTGCTAGTGATAAGCTCGTACTATTGATGCATAATGTGGTGTAGCTTCGTCTTGTTGGAACCACATGCTTCTGTTAATGTATACAGGGTTAAGAGTATCAGAGAAAGTTGTCTTATTTGAGGTATTAAAATATCATGTAAAAAATCGAAGTAACTGGCAACAGTTAATGCCCCTCATGAAAATATGATTCTGTTATTTATTGTGCCAACCCAAACATTCACTTTAATATGATACTGAATGTGACCTTTCCTTATGCAGTGGAAAATTTCCCTACTCCAGTACTGACAATTTTGCTTGTACATTGTTCCAAGTACGGTAAACGTTGCCTTATTATGGAGAATAATGTTGTTAGGTAAGATCAGATTCTCTTGACATTTATTCGTAACTATTTCATAAAATTCTAATCTATACCAAGGATAATCGTCATTTAGTTCCTGAACCAGTTCCTCTCGAATTTCTGCGAATACGGCATCGATCCTTTTGACCACTGCGTATAGACCATCCCAGGATAGTGTGAGATTAGGAAACTTGCCGTATTTGCGATGAGATCACAAAGCGCCTTCATTCATTCGGTCGCTTTGTAGCCCACAACTTTGTCTGAGCCAGTTCGCGTACGGGCAGCATGCTTTTTCGGCTTTTGAGCCGAAGGCCCCATAGTATACACTCTGGCTGGTCTCAGTCCCGTGTTGGTGTGTATAGCTGAGCGATAGGGCAACAGGAATTGGAGAATCTGTTCGTTCCAATCACGCTGATTATTGCTGACGACCTTGGATAGATGTTGCTCCAAGGTCAGTTGAATATTTTTACCATTCTGTCCGAATGTGGATGCAAATGTATGGTTCTTGTTTTCTTGTAGCCCAGCATCGTGCAGACAATCTTAAATACGTTGTAATCAAAATGTCACCCTTGCTTCAAATGTAACTCCAACGCAACACCAACTATTTTGACTATAATGTATTTCCTCCCTCTCTCGAATTCCCCAAATTGACCAGCGCCGTAACATCAATTACAATTTTGTCAAATTGGACGCCCATATTGTATTGATGAATTCGGTAATAAAATAATTTACACTGTAATGTTGTTGGCGAATTATTTCCAGTGTTTTATTCATGTCCAGATGACACTTTCACCAGATTTTTGTCTACTCCCACTCAGTTGCACCTGGTATACTTCACTCAGTAATTGGCTTTCATGTTTTTTTATCAAAGATTGCAATGATCTTGTAATATTTTTATGTTTCTTTGGGGAATAACACCACAATACTACGTATATTGCAGGAATACCAAACGTTTCAAAGTCTATTCTGACTTCGTTGTCAATGGTTTTATATTTATCAATATTTATCAATATTTATCAATATTTATCAATATTTATCAATAAATATAAAACCATTGACAACGAAGTCAGAATAGACTTTGAAACGTTTGGTATTCCTGCAATATACGTAGTTTTATTTCTATTGTGGTGTTATTCCCCAAAGAAACATAAAAATAATCAAGAACATGCCACAAACAACGTTTAGAAGACGATCTTGTAATAGTTACCTTGTTTAACCACAGGAATATGCTGAAAAATTTTAACTGGTCCTCTTAGAGAAATTACTAGACATGTAGGCTTTTCCTGGCTCTCCTAATCGTTGATTGTAGCTTCACATTGTCATTTGTACATAACCCAAGGTCAACTACCACCATAAGTAGGTGGTTTTATAATGGGAACTGTTTGACTAACAGTGTTCTCATATCTTCCTCTTAGCAAGTCTTATTGAATGTTTTTAATAACATTTTCCACTTGAGTTTGGATAGTGCTAAGTTCTCATTTTACTTTCCTTTGTATATAATTGATGTTATATTTGATATTATTTTCGGGACTACACATTGAACTTCTCAGAACTTGAACTTCATCATTAAATGCCTTTATGTCTGATTCTATAATCTGTATTTTAACTGCATTAGTTGTTGAATTTGCTGTTGTCTTGTTAATTCAGTTTTATTGTCTTGCATTTTTAAATCATCTTGATTATTTGATTGATTTTGTTTGTTGTTGTTTCTCCCCAAATTTTGAAAATAACCCTTCAATTAAATTGTGATAGTATAAATCTGCGAGTGACAAGGTTATATAATTTAATTTTACGTTTCTCATCAAAAGATTGCTCTAACCTTGGTGGGATTTCTTCTCGAATATGTTTCACATTTTCTCACGTTTTTCCGGGATCTGGCTTATTTTCTCGGCCAGCTTATCGGTAAGTTAACTGAATTTTGTCAGGCTAGTCTCGTCCATATTCGCTATACTTATACTTAAAATAAAATCTTTTAACATTATTATTAGCCCTTAAGATGACTTACTTCCCATTCCTCTTATGTGCTCTGTCACCTACATCTTGAGCGTCGCAATTTCGTTCATATTATATCACTTTTGTATAAACAAACATTAGGTTATCTTAGATTATTCTAACCATATTTTATAATAGCTATTGCTTGTGTAAGATTTACTTAAATACTAAACTACATTCAACCTCAGGTCTCTACCAAAGAGAGCACACATTCCAAAAGAAGGCTTCATATTAAACCTTGTTTTCCAATTTGGCATAGGTGAATTGTGTTTCCTATAAATTCATGAATTGTTTCAATTTTACCGTCGCCGCTTTGAGAAAGATAAAAGAATAAATAATAAGTTTTCATATATTTTCTGACACACTAAAAAAAACGAATTGGTGGTTTTGGCTTTCGACTAAATTGCATGTAAACAGAAATTCAATTTAAATCAAAATGAAATTGTAGTAAACTGTAGAATTTTCTTTGGCTTTCACCGTCGCAAACAGAGTACATGAATTGTGAACTTTGAAATATTCAACAACTTCTGTACCATACAAGAAGTCTAAGCTATTACGTTTGTTTAAGCAAGAATAGCACTTTATGTGCGAACATATAGAAAAATGCTTAGTTATTTCGTAGGGGTAATACATACTTTGTAATTGTTTGAGAGATTATTCCTTACTACTTCTTACATGTTTAAACAATAACATCGTTACCCAGAAATAGTTTTCGACCCAACACCACACACTGTAATTGTTTTTTGGGTCACGGAATCCATTTTCGGGGTTAGTTTATCCCACCGTGCTAGTTTTTTTGCGATTTTCCGAAAATCTTACACTCCTTGTGCATTACTGCATATACTTCTGCTTATATATATATAGCTCCTCTGTACTTATACTCTGTTTACTATTATCCGGTATATTTACCCCTTGTGAAGACTCTCTATGCTAATTTATTTACAAAGATTATATATGTGTTCACTTTTCTGCTTTTGTTATTATATCAAATATTGGTTACTTTGCGCTTTATATATTGCAATGCATCAGCGTATTTTGTACGCCATCGCAGATTAGATGGTGAAAATAATGATAAAGTGATAGGAAGCACGATCTGGAGCTCCACTGTTGGCGAACCAGAAGCACTATCATTACATAAGTGCCCTTGAACATATTTACAAATCTTTAAATATTATAAAGAACATGAAGGTAAAAAAAATAGAAATAGATTTGAATAGAATTGGGTACAATGTCAAGGTAGACAAGGGGAAGTGTGGGAGGGGGCACTGAGGGAAAAACAGAAGTGCTACTAAATTTACCTACACTAGTAATATTCCTAACCAAGTACATTTTTCAGCACCGTAAGTATAAATTGAAAGGCCGCAAAGCAAACGCCTCGCCAACACAACTCCTTCTTTTATACCGCTTTATATTCTGTTGCTTTTCAAATATTTATATATATTTACCGAAAATTAGATTCGATAATCCTATATATAATAATTTGGAAGATTTTAAGCTAACCTAACCTATTTATTTAAAAATCTTGTTCATCTTTATCGCTGTTCTTAGGACAGTAGGCAATAGTAGCCATTAGTGTGCGGAGGTCTCCTCGAGATCGATTTCATGGAATCAACTATTTTAGGGAATCTGCCTACCGTCACTCTCTCTGTATGTTTCCTTCTTATTCTTATATATCTTGTAACCTACATCTCACAATGTTCTCTAACGTTTTTGGTTCTTCTTTTATCGGCTAATGTGTTTGTGGCAATTGCTTCCAATGTCCCCATCTCGGTCGTTCTTAGGAGCCATTTTTGTGTGCTTTCGGCTCGTGTTTCTCCTGCATATGTCATTATAGTTTTATGCCTTTGTTGTCATCTGTTTATATCGCCAAAGTGCATGTCTGAGGAAACTAAATATCAATGCTGCTTTTATTATCTGTTCTTTCACCTCTTCATTTACATTTTTATTGCTGGTGATGTGTACTCCTAAATTTGCAATGCATGAATTGGTTCGCAATTTGATTATATATGGCCAGTTTCGTGTGGAGTTGCTCATCTCCCATTGACCTTCACCTAAACTGGCGGGCAGATGGTAAATAGACCAGCCGGGTGCCAACTTTCAACTTCAAATACACAATTCAGATAATCTACAATGGAATTTCAACAAGCATCTTTGTTGCCACAATAACAATTTTCAATTGACAATGGAACGCCAATAACTATAATAATAGAACTCGTCGTTAAACAATCTACTCAGAAAAAAATATGGGCAAAGAGTGAATTGAGGTTAGCAACTGCGACCCTACGCGTATTTTACAAGTCCCTACAAATCCCTATAAACCTCACAGATTTTTCTATCGAAAATAGAGGCACATTCAAAAACAGGTAAGAACTTTGACGTAATTGATATTGAAAGCTACCACAAAAGTTTTATTTTTATTTGGAATATAACTACCTACTTTGAATCTTTGTTGTATGATATTTCTGGTAAATAATTCATTTTGTTAAACGATTCCTTATACTCTTGAAATTATGTTTCTTAGACTTGTAGCATCGTATTTCATTTTAAACACTAGTACACAACAAACTTTCAATAACGTCGTGAATATTTCAGGAAACGTGAGTGCTCCAAGTCCCCATGCAATCAAGAGTTAAATTCGTCAATATTTATGAAATTGATTTTCAACTTCAATAAGTTTACCCTCCTTGTTTCATACACCGTAAGCTTAATTTGAGCACACTAAAACTTTAATGAAGTGTAGAGAATGTGGGTAGCTGGCACGGTTTGTAACTGGGGCAACGGTTCTATAGTAAATTTACTAAATAGCGAACTTTTGAAGAGGCTTAAATCTGAACGGCAGAAATTTTAAAGATATCAAGTTCAGTTACTTGCAAGTATCTTCCGGTTTGTGGTCAAGGGCATTTCACTTGTTGAAACTAATAAGGGCCAACCAATCTTTATTTTTTTTTCTGTTAAAGCTATTTTATGAGAGATGTTTTTTTAACATAAATTATCAGATCAAAATAAACGCTTAAGTTGCTTAGCATTCCTCGCCTAATATTTTTTTTGTCTCTAAAACAAATAAAACAAAACGAATTACTACAATAATCGATATTTATTTTGGTAGAGTACTCTACAAAAATACTTGTTGTTGTTTTGATGATAAGTACATACATTTAAAATTTATTCAATTTCGGTTTCATATATGTCGGAAAACTTTATAAGGCCCTACAAAATGTTATTCAAACATTTAGTTTTACTTATAATAATATAAATATTCTGAATTTTTTTCTGAGGTGGTTATCTTGATTTACTTGACCAACTGTCAACTTCAAATAGTATTTCGTCACGGTTACTCATAATTTCTTTAGATGAGCTCACGACGAGATAATATCAAAATATAAGCCTTTTTCTGTTTTTCAAAATTATTTTTTTCTTCGTATCTAGCACTGTTCAACGAATTTAACAATGGTTGAAAGAAGAGATTTATTTGCATATGTGTCATTTTTTATATATTTTTGTGAATTTTTTTTCAATCTGACGGATTGAAGGAACTTTGTTTTCTGTACTTTCCCTATAAATTCAGATAGTTTTAAATAAATTGAGTCCTTTAAAGTCTTAACACCCCTGTGGTGTGGTTGAAATTCTCGCAGCTCTGCAAAACATGAGAAAATTTGAATTTATGGCAGATATACTAAACCCCAAATATAAAAAGGTTCAGATATTGTAAAAGCGACAGCTAACAATAACATATGTAAGTAACATAATATGTCAAAAACATTAAATTACAAATAATTAAATAAAATCGCATAAAAAATGTTGACCGGATTTATTTTTGGCTTAATATTGTTAAATTTGTTTTCTTAAGTTTACAAGTTAGTACACTGAATATTAACGTCTTTATTAGGCCAAAATAAATCACAATACGTTCAATATTTACAACCACAACAGTGAGTGATACCGATGATCACTGCGTTGCCACCCACTAAGCTTCAGCTTCTCCCATCAAACAACCGCAGTTATATATCTACACGATGTTCTAGTAAACCAGCATGTATGGTTTCCAATTCCGGATTGAATTCGAAAGACTTTTTTATTACCAATCGTATTTTCGGAAATTTCTTTTTTGTCAGCATTGTTTATTTGATTGGTTTTTATCGTTTAGTTTTATTTAGGATGATTAATTTCTGCAAGGTTTCATATTTTGGCAGCGTAAAATTAAATGTTATTACAATATGCATATTTAATGACTATACCTGTCTCATGCCAGAAGGTTGTAAAAATTACATCTCGACAAATAAATTTTCACGTTTGCTTTAAAGATTTCCGATTGTGCATTAAAAATAAAGGAATTTTGTATGTTAGACATCTCATTTATTGCTTGGAGTAGATGAGATTAACGTAAAATTATTCAATTGTTAAATCAATTGACTGTATCTATTCATTTATTAATATGTGAACTCTCGGAAAAATGAGACAGAAATTAGAAAACTTCCCCCTTTCTGGAATTATTCTATGACGTCGAATCGTGCATGCTTCGAAATCTTGATACATTTTCTAGGCTATCCTAATTATCAATTTGATTTATTTAATCAAAATCCGGTTTGAAATTTTGCAAGCTCCAGTATATTGGTACCGCTTTGTATCTTTATTATTTTATTTTGTTTGCCTGAATTTTCATTTCTCATATATTTCCCAAACGTCATTTTTCACGATGTGATATTTACCGAGATATTTAAAATAATTTATTTTATTTTTAATTTGATTCGGAAACTATTTATATTTGGGCAAATATGTTAGAAAGCAATATGATAAGTTCAACTTTTTAAGTACACCTACATTTAGCTTCGATTTTCAACGATTCCTACACACATTAATAATATTAATTGTTTTTGAATTACCATCGAATTGGGTTTCTCAAAAGTTTATATTAAATTATTGATTCTGGATAAGCCCAATACACCAGTCTATAGAGCAAAATAAACTCCTTTTCGGACATCAAATTCAACAGCAATTCGCTTTCCCATTACGCCAGAGTAGTTTATAAAGAATAATTGATAAACTTTTAACAGCAAACTCATAGACGTAAATTATTTCAGAAATCGTTCTAAATGAGCGTTTACACATTCAGATTGTATCATTTTCCACCGAGTAAACTCAGAAAAATTGTACAAAAGTGGAATTTTTTAAAACATTCATAACTTTCTGATAACTAACACTACATTATTAATCATCCTTAAAATGATACGTAATGACTTTAAGTTTACATGGGCTCTGGCTGGATACTATCGAATAAGTAGTTTTAAAAAAATTGGAATTGCTATAATTTAGACAGATACTAAAGTTATTTTAAAAGTTTATTGGGTTGTTATTTACAGAACTATTACCTGCTCATATTGGTCTATTTTTCGCTTGGTTTATTAAGTTAATGGTTACCTCTTATTAATTAAATTACTTGTTCCGCTGACTGGAATCCCCATCGTCAAGACATCTGTAGAAAAGTAAGGGTTGGTAGTTTAAGCCAAAATTAATAAGCAGTGTTAATTCATTTTAAGACAATATAGAAAAAATCAAACATGTACGTAGTGAAGTGTATTGTATGAGCTTTCAAAATATATTTTGCATATCCCTATGAACGTATCGTAGTTAACACGTTACGTTCAGCAAAGTATTTCTAGAAATTATTTAAATTGTAATTCTGCAAGATCTACTTAATGGACAATATCGATCTTCAGTCTTATTAATCTCAACGTCATAAGCTTTCATTAGGGGGCAGATAAATGTTTCAGCTGTTATTACAACCCATTTATGAATATTTTAAAAACACACTTTATGTCGGTTTTTCCAGTTCTTCTTTATGAAAAATCAATATGTTTAAACACTCATTTTGAAAATTTTCTGATTCTCTACAAATTTTCTATTGGCAGCATTACGAACACATCTTTATTTTTTCACACTTGTAGCAAAAACGGAAATGCCCATATTTTTGGGATTTTTAAGTCTCAAATAATTTACTTCTACGAGTTTGCTGTTAAAATTATGTCAGTTATGCCTTATAGACAATTATTTACGTGATGGGGTATGCGGTTTGCTGTTAAAAATCTCTATTCACTGGTGTATAATAAGTTTTAAATGTATTCTTTTGTAATAGTTTCTCTCCAATATTCCATTCTTTCTGTTGAGCATAAAAATTTCTTATAGTAAATTTGGAAAAATTCTTAGTGTCCTTATTGTCAGTTAGCCAAAAATATAGTCGGAATAGGACAATCAAAATAAACGGTTTGTTAAATGCTTGCTTACGTTTCGCTTTATTGTATTTAAAGCTTCATCGGGGCTAAGAATATCCAGGAAAATGTGTATACAAATTACATAAAAGTTAAAATAATATACAAAAATGTAAAACAATGCATAAGCCATTATTAAGTGAAATAATAAAATTATATATTAATAAGTTAGATGACAAAACAAAACAAGATTATTAAACACAAAAATTGAAAATAAGTATGTGGTATAATCATATCATAATTACATCAATGAGATACAAGCTTGGTTAGACAATGACATACTTCCCAGGACATTCAACATAACAGAATATTCAAAAGAAAACACAAAGAAAGAAAAAACTTTATAATATGTGTGCACATTACCTTGCATTTATTATTGTTTACCGGGTTTAAAAAAAAATGATAAACCATCACTGGCATTTACAAAACCATATAAACGACGTATACAGAAAATCTTGCGTTTCTTAGGTGAATGAATTATTTCAAATGTAATAGCTTGATTCCTTATTTAAAAGAACTCTTATCAAGCATACCACGTTTTCTAGTTTATTTGACTTTTTTTAATATATTATTCGACAGACAATTGAATTAGCCATCTCTTATTAATTTATTTAACTGATTTAATATTAATGAGACGTATTCTGTTATTTATAATAATACTTTGTATTGAAAATTTTAAGGTTGCGGTTCATGTCAACAGGGGAGAGATCCATCAAACGGTATATCATTTTAATTTAATAAATTATTTATTTATTCAATAAGAGAGAACTAAATAAGTTAAGATCCAAAATAATAGGAAAACCTTTGTTAACTAATTAGCTTACTATATATTGAACTCAAGTTGTTTGTGTCTGTTTTGAAATTCAGGGCTTTATATTTGTTTTTATTAATGTAAAGCATTTCTAATATTTTTCTTTTCCTTGTATTAGATTCTAAACAACATACAATAGGGTGATCAAAATCAAAATTGTGACCAGTTGTAAAATGGTGGTCAGCCAATGCCGTTCTAACATCTTTAGACATGTTGGAATTTCGGCAATCATATTTATGTTGATAAATACGTTTGGACAATTTTTGTTTGGTTTCCCTAATATAGTTTTTATCACAGTTAAGGCAGTTAAGTTGGTATACTAAATTGGATTGATGAACGATTGGCGTTTTATCTTTGGTACGTGTGAATAGATTACCAACTGTTTTCATAGTATAAGTGACAATTTTTTTATTATTATTATTTTGTAATTCCATGAGACGAATAAGTTTATTACTTAAACCTGGAATCATAGGGATTTTAAGAAATTCCGTCTGATCCCTAAGAAGTGTTCTATTATTATTAGAGGAGTAAAGAACTGAGTTTATTTAAGATAGGGGGTAGTTATTTAATATACATATCCGTTTAATGAATTCAACATTTTTTTCTTTAAACTTAGGGTTGCCGAGATTTTCTGCTCTGTGTTTCATTGATTTAATGATTACGACCTTATGTGTTAAACTATGATTAGATTTAAAATTGACAATTCTACCCGAGGCAGAGGGTTTTTGATACCAGTAAGTGATTAAATTGTTATTAGGTTCTTTTATAACCAAAACATCCAAGAAAGGAATTTGATTTTGATTTTCCCTTTCCGTTTCAATCGTAAATTGTAGATTGGGATGGAAGCTATTGAATGTTTCCGATAAAATATGTTTGCTGTTCTCAGGGACTGCTGTAACAATATCATCTACATAAAGAAAGAGGAAAGGTAAGTCAAAAGGTAACTTAGGTATAACAGTGATAAGTAACTCATTCATTACTAAACTAGCAAATATTGGGGAAGAAGGGTTACCCATACCAGTACCGAAAATTTGTTGATAAATTATGCCATTATATGAAAAAAAGCTAGAATTGTCGATGAAGTTAATTAGTTTATTAAAAATATTCAAATTAATTTCTGTGTAAGTGTTAATGACTTGCCAATGCTTTTTGAATAACTTTTAATACAAGATTTTTGGGTATGTTAGTGAATAGAAAAATTACATCTAGAGACACAAGTATAAAACCTTGTGGTAAGGTGACATTTTTAATTTTATCTACAAACTGGAAGGAATTTTTAACATCATAAACAAAAGTTAGTAATAAATTTTGTAAGATTTTGGCTATAAATTTAGCTTTATTATAAGTTGGAGATCTAATGGAAGATACAACCGGTCTAAGTGGAAAGCTGTCTTTATGGATTTTTGGTAAACCATTTATTTTAGGGGTAACTGAGTTAAGACAGGTCATTTGTTTGGCTGTATTTTGGTCTATGTAACCTAGTGACAATAAAGTTTTGATAAACTCGTTGGATTTATTTTCAACAAACCCTGTGGGGTTACGGTTAAGTGGCACGTATGTGTTAGTATCTTTTAACAGAGAGAGCATTTTGGAGTCATAATCACGTCTATTTAGAAGGACTGTACAATTGCCTTTATCAGATCTTGTTACAACTAATTCAGTATTATTTTTTATAAATTTCTTAGTTTCATAGTATTTAATATCAAATTCACTCCTAGTACTGTTATTAATTTTATTAACATAATTAGTAATGATGTTAGTCCAGCCAGCTCGTACAACGTTTTTATCTAAATTTTCCGATAAACTCTGTATACAGAATTCAGTGTCTTTAATAAGTTCAAGTAAAGGAAAATCTCTACTATTATATGAGATGGAGAATTTAGGACCTAACCCTAAAATTTCCTCAACTTTGTTTGGTCTCACGAATTCTGTCAGATTGACCAACCAATTATCAGGTGTTGTAATAGATGTTTTTTGTTCTTGGATCAATTTTTCATTTTAATTTAAATGCATCATTTTTGTCAAATTATAAATTTTATCAAATTTTTTATTTAGGGAATTATAAAACTCTTTGTATAAATCAGAAGGCAACCAAAATTTGACACTGCTTAATTCATTGTTGATAGTCGAGTTCAACTTAGAAACTGTATGATGTGCAATCTTAATCTCTAAATTGAGGATGTCTCTTTTTAATTTAAGTGTTAGTCTCTTAATTTCCCGTGTATCTCATTGATGTAATTATGATATGATTATACCACATACTTATTTTCAATTTTTGTGTTTAATAATCTTGTTTTGTTTTGTCATCTAACTTATTAATATATAATTTTATTATTTCACTTAATAATGGCTTATGCATTGTTTTACATTTTTGTATAATATTTTAACTTTTATGTAATTTGTATACACATTTTCCTGGATGTTTTTAGCCCTGATGAAGATTTAAATATAATAAAGCGAAACGTTGGCAAGCATTTAACAAAACGTTTCTTTTGATTGTCCTATTCCGACTATATTTTTGGCTTATAGTAAATTTGATTTAAATTTTTTTTATAACTTTGTTATTATTGACCTATAAAATAAATGTATTCAACACACAGTAGGAGCATTACATTTCTTTATATTTTAGGTACAAACAATTTGGCCAAAATTTACATTGTATCGAAAAACAGAAAAACTTTACTATTTTCCACTGCAAACACACAAGATTAAAAAAACGCAACAGATACTTTCAAGTTAAACTAATTCCGAACCATTTGTTTTTATTGTGAGTATCGCTTTGATACACCTAAGCATTAAGCGTATAAACTTAATGTATAATGAAAATACTATAAGACTTGTTAAAAATATTTAAAGTCATAGTATTATATCTATTGTGGTGATCTAAAATATTGGGTTACAACCTGCAAGGGTAGATGTTTTGTCATGTTTAATAGCCATAATAAAAAATAACAATGATTGTAAAGTCAATTCGGGTGTGTTAAATTTTTTAAATATCACATGGCTTCATTCATAATTCTATTCAAAATTACTAATTTAAGATGAGTTTGACCAAATGTAATAAAAGTAATTCACTTACAATTTGTAATGTACATGTATTCTTATTGGTATAATATATTTTTATTTGAAAGTATTATTTGTTGACAAATTTTTGTCTTTGAAATCTCACCTAACAAACTATTGAAAGCTCCAAGTTTTAGTCAAGTAGGTACATCACTATGTGGTGCATTTAAAGTTATGTTTTGGGATACTACAACAATATTGCTTCTAGTCGGAAACATTCATCAGTTGCGCTCCCCTCCAATGACCGAAATCTCGAATAAATATTTATGTTATTTTGAATGTTTATTTTAAATGAACATTCAAAATAATTATTTGCCTCCTCAATCATTTAGAAACTACTTAAATATTTATGTATTTATTACATATAACTTATTTTAATATTTTATCGCGTAATGAATTTGCATATGTAGTAGTATTCGTATATAATGGTACGAACCAAAAACGTTATTTTTAAAGATTGGAAATTTTTTATATATTTGTCAATTAATTTATAAGTTAAAAAATTTATTTGCAATAACAAAATAGTCTTGTTATACTTTTATATAATATTTTCGTTTTGTACATTTTTTAGGTACAATGTTAGTAACTACATGACGGTTAAGAGCCTAGTAATGACACAGTGTATAGAAATTAGAAATATTTGATCAAAATTATTGTTAAATTTGCTCAATGTGAAACATACTTTCCCCTACAAGGCATTCAGCTTTCCCAATTATTTATATTTCAATTTTTCAAAAATATTTCGTTTATTCTGCAGTAAATATAAATGTCCATTTTCTATTTTCCTATGTACGGAGTTATGCAGTATTTCAACTCCACGAAAACATAAATTCAGTATTCCAGTTCTCCTTATTCTGATTGGACCTTTCAAGTTGCGCTCCAAACAGAGAAAATGTTTTATAATCGAAGGAAAATAAATACATTTCACTGGTGAAGTACGGTCTGATTGCCCGTGAAGTATCTACCTAGCCCGAGGTAAATGAAAATCGAGAAGAATTTTCGGAAACATAAAGAAAGTCCAAGAAGAAATCAATTTCAATTAGTAGTCTTGACCTCATTCCAAATGTTCACTCTTAAATTGTTATTACAGCATCCATGTTTTCTGCTTTCAGAGGTTTTCTTTTAATTATTTTAACTGGTTTTGTTCTTACTAGTGCTTGTGCACGAAATTAGACAAAGCTATCGTTTTATTTGGAGATTTTGGTCATACTATTTCGTAGATGTAATTATTTTGCTCTGATATTAATTATAAATTAACAGATAGGAAACGCTTCATTCTACTTAGTGTACGGAACTTAACGTTATTTTAATACCATTTTTGCAAAAAAATCCATATTCTTGAAGAAGGCGTGGCACAAAAAAGTTTTGTTATCACATTTTTACTTCTTAGTTAATTATACTAGATATTTAAAATAGCAGAAACCCTAATTTTGGCAGTTTTTGGGACTTCTCAGCAACAGAGTAAGAAATTAAAGTATAAGTAAGTGTGTTGTACGCGCATTTTTAGAACCTACTAAATGAGTTGTTGATCGATAGGATTGGTTAATTAATAAATGAGTTATTCGCAAAAAATCTGAAAAAGGCTCATTTTTCAATCACTCGTAACTCTTATCAAAAAAAATTAGAAGGATAAAACTTGGCAAAAAGTCAATCTAAAATAACTGTTCAAAATTCCAACTTCACGGCTTTGAAGTTTTTTACAAAAATGTAATTTTTTGTCAAGAGCTCTTTATTTTTGGTGATGTTTACAACGCTCCCATTTTGTATGAAATTTCTTTTTCAAAAATTTGAATGAAACATATTAATTATCAAATCTTTCGGTACAACTCATTATATATTAATATTCTTTTGGGTTTGTTGTATTGTCTGTAAATTTAATTTGAAATTCGGCATTTTGGTATTCAGCAACGCACAAATATTAGTAGAGGGGGATCCTAATTTTCCCTCATGGTAGAATAAAAATAGCACGTTATCGAATTGACAATTACGTTATATACGAGGGTAAATCAAATATAAACGGTAATTTTGCTATTCTGCTTAGAATGCAGTTTCGAGCTAGATTATGTTGTTTGGAGTAGATGTTTGGTTTATGGACACTGGGGAACCAGTCGGGTACGCGCGTCTGTTTGGCTTTGTCCTTAATACCTATTGTATGGTGTGTAGTTAGTAAAGAGTCAATCATGACTAAGCTAGAGTTATATTCGTCTGTTGTGCAACAGATTATCATAAAGTTTTAACGAGTAAAAGCGTTAAAAAAAAATTATAACTCATTTGAAGGCACAGTTTGGGGATAGTACATTGTCTCAGAATTGTGTATATATGAGGGTGACAAAATTTAAGGGTATACGAGAATGATAACAATGATCGACGCACAAGGACAAGCCTTACAGCTGGCAATGCCAGTAACTTATTGAATGTGAGCGCCGATTAACTGTGGAGGAATTACCTCCGAATTGGGTGTCAGCTATGTAAGTGTTCAATCAATTATCATCATCAACTTAGTTTCAGAAAACCTAGTGCTCGATGGGTTCCGAGGTTGACTTCTAAATAGATTTCAGCAAGAAGGGAAGAATAAAATTCAAAACTCGCCTCTCATCTGGAAAAGTCCTTGCCACGATTTTTTTTTGACTGTAAGGAAATTTACTGATTGATTTTCTACATGCCCAACGTAGAGTAAATGTGGATTACTACTGCCTGTTGTTACTGTTGGGAAAAGCCGCGTATTTGAAATAAAAAACAAGGAATACACTGCAAGAAATTTGCTGAGAAGCCCTCGACCCCTCTCCTAATAGCCCTGACTTGCTTCTGAAAGAATCACCTGGAGGAAAACAATTTGGAATATATGAAGAAGTCGAGGAGCACATGCGCAGTTGGCTTGTAACTCTCCCTCAAACATTCTATGAACAGAGAATACTGAAACTCCCAACTCTAGGTGGAAAAAGTTTGTAGATTACGTAGGAGGGTATATTGAAAAATGCTAAATCAATCATTTCTGTATAATTTTATTTAATAAATGTATAAAGAAAATTCCGTTGATATATGATTTAACCTCGTAATTGCCTTGCTAACTTTAATTCACAGAGTTTTGAAATAAAGTTGATCGAAGTATCACATTTAATTTATTCGACGATTTTAAAAGAAAACAACTTTAGAAAGGAAATAATGAGTTAGAACATAGAAAATCAAAGTCAACAATATAATTATGACAAATCATTAATATTAATGTATAGTTATGAACTATGAAGTTAGTTAACTAATCAATAAATTTAAAAAGTTTATAATGAAAAATATTCCTTAAAACACCATCTTTAAAAATGGTCTGATGTCATTTATTTGTAAAATGATTAGAAAAAAAGTTATATCGAAAAATAGAACAAATAGAAATGTAACATTTCAATGAACAAATTATGATATGCCACCGTTTCTCATCCCTGGGCTATCAGCAAATAGTTTGACAGTTGGCATGACATTTGTGTTAGGGAAATAATAAAAGCGATTTGAAATGTATATAAGTTCGAACGCAATAGTAAAATCAGAGGAAGGTGCTTCTCTCACCAGTACATTTTATTTAATTCCGAATACCAAACTACAGTCTTTCAAACTGATTTTACGTACAATAAAACAAAACTAAGAGAAAATTAATTTATGAGTGATTGTACTAAAAGAACTAATAATTAATATGTTCCTTTTAGATGGTTAAAATATTAATTAATTAATTAATTGTAAACTTCACGTAAAATCAAAAGCCCTGGAAAAAAAATCAGATTTGCAAGAAAACCTTCTGAGCTGTAGATTTGAGATTCTTACCAGTTACCTCGCAGAAATGAATGATTCTGCCGAGTTACAAAATTTCAACGTATCTTATACAATAGCTATGGACGTATTTCTTACCGTTTTTTTCAAATAACTCAATAACTAATTGTCCAGTTGGCTATATGAACCTATCATTTAGTAGCTGTTGAAAGTACGTATAAAACAAACTTACTTTTGACCCTAGAACGTGTCATTCAGTTGCTGAAAAGTTACAAAAACTGCTAAAATTGCAATTTTTGCAATTTTAAACACTCCGTATAATTAATTAAGGAAAACAAATTTGTTAACAACAGTTTTTATGTGTTATGATATGTTCATTCTTCAAGAAAAGCCAATCAAATATCTGTGGAATTTTTTTGCAATTGAAAATACTAACTTCCCTAGAGTAACTGTGTTTTTAATATTAAGGAAACATAACTTTACATATTGCTTACACCACCTGGTAATCTTCTTGAATAAACAAGGAACTGAGATAAAAATGAAATAGTCGAGCAAATATTAATAGTGTTGCACAGAACGGAAAAGAACAAAACTATAGGCTGAACACTTTTGTTAAATATTTTAACATTTTATTTAGGATTTCACTCTAATTTGCATTGGGCCTCAAGTATTAGGCTCTTAGTCTAAACTACTTATTAAATATTTCTACTAATAGAGTAAAATCCACTATTCAGATTCAAGCCACTACGCAAATCTCTCTTGTTTGCTTCCCAATATTTAACAAGTTTATACACGTTGGTTGTATAAACTGATTACCAAAGGCAAAATTAGGCTTATAAAACTTTATAGCTCTGATGTCGAAATTCATATAACATAAGATACAAAAATTTCAAGTTCGAGCCCATTCTTAAATACATAAAATACGTAATGTACAGTACAATATTTTATATAATATTATTTGCAAATATGTATTATTGAAAATCGAGTTTTTAGCTAAATAACCAACCTGAACATTGTACGATCATAGCTAATATTACCAAAATGTTCCTCAGTCCAGAACTTTGAAACTTATAATTCCTAATGAATCTTCTTAATAACTTCAGTGAATTTTAACGTACGATCGTAAAAGTGGAAGCTCAATTAGCTGGAATACACCTTTCATCTGATAGTTTGTTAAAGTAAACGCCATTGCAATGTATGCTGTTTGAGCATTATAATTTCAATTATTTAGTTTTGAGTTTTTCTTTATCATTGTGAAGATTAGTGATAAAATAGATCCAATTATAACTTGATGTCGCCCAGTCTCCGAATTTTAACGCCGTTTCATTAAATGTTAGGTTTGAACAGATACTGAACTTTATTACCCAAGATTATTATAAAAAAAATCATTTTTTGATTTTTGTTGTATCACATCATCTGCCAGCGTGTTCAAATATGTCATATGTATGTTTTGTTTCCATTCCCTGCAATAGCTATGAAATTTAATATTAGTAACAGTTAAAAATATAGTTGATATTTTTAAAAGCTAAATAAAAACTGACATCTACTACACAAAATACTACTCAACATACTCTCCATGTAACATTCGAAATCGCTCACATGTTAGTTAGTCATTTGTGGCAAACGTTTTAATTTTCTCGGTTTGGGACCATTTGGCAACACTAAAATGGTTGAGAGATTTGCTTTGTGAAGGTTAACATTACTTAACAATTAGTATGTGGTTTTAGATTTTTGATTCACATATTTAAAATATCCGTTTATAACTCTCTGAACTTTCTTATAAAAGCAAGTGTCCTTAAATAAAAAAGAAAAATTTTAACAGATTATAAGTGGGTCATATGTGACAGAATAATTAAAGTAATTCCCATATTAGATAATTGTAAAAATGTTATTTTTGAGTTAAGAAATTTCAAATACGTTTAAAGGGCTTTAAATATTAAATTATTAAATGTGATATATCTCAATATTAGTTAAAACCTAAATTTTATGTTATGCCCCAAAATAATAAGTCTATTACTCACGGGAGTCGTGGAAGACTACCTCTCTGCGATCTGCCTCCTAAATCGCAAGGGTGTTTAAAGTTCGGGATTACTTTATTTATTCTTTATATCTGGAGTTTAAAATACATTACCTGGAATTTAAAGTGTATATTATATTGTTGTGCTAACTTCAATGGACATACCAAATGGTTAGGAACAGTTACAAGGCTGCTCATCGTTCATATTCCACATTTGAACCCTCAGCAGTTGTAGTTTTTCCTCTATTGTTGAGATTAGAGGTTATAATTCCATTATCCGCTCTATGTATATCCTAGGGCTTCACACGACAGCGAGATTTTTCTCGTCTTGTTCTCGTTTCGGAAAATGAAACAAGATGAGACGTTTTGGAAAATATAATGTGCCATGCCGAGACCACATACAGTGCAACTCGAAAGCCTCGTTTTTGCTCCCATTAAATTATTTCATGAAACTTTTATTCAAAAACTTAGAAAATGTCTAAATAGAAAACAATATATTTTATAATATATAAAATCTGGTGACCATCTGTGAAATATTTTATTGTAAATTTAAAAAATTCTCAATAACCAATTATGATTTTTCACACTTTTACTTTAACTTGTTAAGGCTTCTTATACTAACGCATCTCTGATCATAAATATTTTTCCTCCCAGATTTTTACATTTTAAGTTTAAACAATTTTTTTAAGCGATGGATTATCTCATTTTCGGTTGAGTATATGTGTCTATATTAAACTTGAGAATAATAAACGTATATACTTCTAAAAGTACCATGTTCTACCTGGAAGAGCCTCTTATTTACAACAGACATACAGTAAACTTTTCTTATATACGACTGATGCCATTGTAAATTCCATACTTAACGGACAACTTTTATCGGCCCTAAATACTGATGTTTTGAAAATGTTGTCTCTATATGTACATTTGGAGAAATTTTATGTGTTTTCTTGTATTTCTTGTAGTAAAGATGTGAGCAATTATTGTATACATCTGTGGAAGTATATATAACAGAACTGGCCAAATACTCAAATATTTGGTAAAAAACTTAGATGCAAAAAAATGTTGCAAGTATTCTGTAGAGATAAAATTTATGTTAAACGGCGTGACCAAAAATTGTTTATGTTGACCACATTATGTGAAGCATATGCAATCGTTATTATGTCTAAATTCTTTGTCATCCAGTAATATAAAAGATAAAATCAATAGTTTTTAAAATAAAACCATTTATGTACTTATTGAAATATTTGTGTACAATAGTGTAAAAAATATTGCATTAAAAAATTATTTATTAGTAATTATTATTTAGTTTATATACAGGGTGTAAATAGTTTGACTGCATATATTTTAGGTGCAGATAGTACCCACCAAACAAAACAAAAAACTCTTATAACACTATGGTCTAAAGACCTTAATAAGCAAGAAAATTTGAAATATATGTTAAGTAAATTATTGTCAATGTGGCAACGTCGCGCTAAAAATGATATTTGCTTGTAGCGTGAATAATAACGGAATGAGTCACCACAAAAACATGAACACCTGTTATTTTTTTGTATTAAATAATTTCATAGTTTCGAGTGCCGGTAGATTTATTTAGGTACATAAAATTTTATGAAATATTATTTTCAAAAATGTACCCTTTTTAACCGACTTCCAAAAAGGAGGAGGTTATCAATTCGTCGCTTATTTTTTTTTCGCTTTTTTTTTGTATGTATATTACCTGATTTCTTCTCCTGTGGTGCACCGTATTGAACGAATATGGTCTTGTTTAATAGAGTATATATCCGGATTGGTGAAACTTCAAATTTTGGAAAAGAATTCTATTGGTAAAGTGATAAAATTTGTGAATGAACACATGCGTGCATGGAAATCGACCAATATCCCTAATATTTTAGTCAATTTTGCGATAACTCCTTATGGATGTGTATAGTTTTTTAACGTTTAATCTATTAAGGAAGATCCTTAGGTGATCTCATATACTTTTGTACGACGTGCAACTTGCAGTTTTCCAGAAAATCGCCAAAAAATCCAAAATTCTTATTAAAAATTTCATCGAAATGACATAACGGACATTTCCTCATAAATATTTTAATTCCAACGTAATAGTGCGGTAATTTTAGGCACTGGAAGTTTTAATTGCGAATTTGAAAATTTTCTATGTACATCTCAAGCTTATAGGTAGTAAAGCATAGTATTTTCGGCTCCTTAAATTAATGAGTACCAAGCTCGTTTTGTTTGTATACCAGGTAAATACCTATTTAAATGCAAATTTTTCCATTTTGCGAAGACGGTACTTTTGGTTGTTACATTCTCCCGGCCTAATAGAAAATTCAGTGACAACACATGCCAAACTTTAAATTGTTACTTGGTGGCTTATAGACAGGGTGTTTAGTTATAGCAAACAAAATCACAAAGTAAAGTTTTAGAAGGAGTTTCATTTATATGAAGATTGAAATATAGGACGGACTAGAATGATAGTGGTCCGTAGGCAGCCGTATATACAGGATGGTTGGAATATAGGGTGGAATGGACGTTTGGTGGTATAAAAATGTTGAAAAAAAATGTGAAATTAAAATTATATAGGGTTATTAAAAAACTGTTATATGATGTGAACATTAGCAAATCATATACAGGATTGTTGAAATATATGCTGGAGTTGAATTATATTCATACAGTGTGATTAAAATTTTTTTTCTTTTATAGCCCATAAGAAGTTGAATAAAGTGTGGAGAGGAATTAATTTTAAACAGGGCGATAACATAAAATATTAAAAAGGAAATAATTTATGGGGTAGCCCACAAGGAGTTATATACTATGGTTGAAATATAGGACGGATTTGACTCCGTAAATATACGATGGATTCTACTCCGTCCTATAGTTTACAGAAGGCAGCTAACAAATTTATGCTTGTCCGTGGGCAGTCGTATGTAGAGGCTGGTTGGTACATAGGTTGGAGTGGAATTATCTAGTTATACAGGGTTGTCAAAAAAGTTGAATAAAGGTTACATGGCGTAGTCCATAAGGCATAAATATATTTTGGGCTTATTAAGTCAACGCGTACTAGTACATTTTGTTCGTAACGATTTACCTGTCAATTTAAATGATAAAGTATCATTGTGTAATATTGAGGCTTTCGATGTTACCTGGTTCTGTCTATTAAGGTTATACATACAAAATAAAAAATAAAGAATGAAAACTACCTGAGTTAAAAAAAAACTAAAAAGTTGAAAATAAAACATTTTTGAAAAAAATATAACCGACTTCTACCTACAACTAAAAAGCTAAAAATAATTATAACAAAATACAACTCTAGCAAATAAATAACACATTCAATGTTGTAAGGTACCTACCCAGGAAGTAAAAAATGTAAACATTAAAAGGTGCTAATTCTATACAAATTAATTACCTACCAATCTAGTATATGTTTGAAGTCGGTGCCAAGCAACAATCAAGTTTGATGAATTAGTAGATAAGTATGCAATGAAGGATTTTAGATTTGATTGGCACCGACTTCAAAAATATACTAGATTGGTAGGTAATTAATTTGTATAGAATTAGCACCTTTTAATCTTTACATTTTTTACTTCCTGGGTAGGTACCTTACAACATTGAATGTGTTATTTATTTGCTAGAGTTGTATTTTGTTATAATTATTTTTAGCTTTTTAGTTGTAGGTAGAAGTCGGTTATATTTTTTTCAAAAATGTTTTATAATATCTATGTATTGAAATGAATATTTATATTTGGCGATTTATTTTATGCATCAAGTTGAAGAATGGAGGATACAAAGTTGTTTACATTATGATACAAAAATAATGCGATACAAACTATATTAAACAAAACATTTCTTATATGTAGTTCTTTTATGTGTTAAATTCTTCGAGAAATAATTGTTACTAAGAAATTAATATTACTTATCTTAGACAAATAAAAACCTTTGACCTGCAGGATGTCATTATGATAGAGCTCTGGCGAGCAAACGGATTATTTATAGTAAATAGTCAAAATTCAAAATTCTTGTTATTACATTTGCTTTCCCCACAAATTAATAGCATGTCAGGTCTTTACCTAATTGTATGATTGTCACTGTTTGTCACAAAATAATACACTCAAACTCACAATTCACAACAGATTTTATTTATTTTTCCAATTTATATTTTAAAATTAAAATCAAATAACTTACGCTATGTCGAATGTCACGCAAAAATCACTTTCACTTTCTTAAAAGAACCGGGCAGCAAAAAAGCATTCATGGCAGCGGCCAGCTGTAGTACTGAGTATATGCTATGTTGCCACATCTGATCGGAGAAACGTAGGGCAAATTATAACAGAATATTTATAGTTTAAATAATAATTTTTTTTGTTAATACAGTTATTAAAGGTGTATACGCTATTGAGTATTTACATATTTAGCTTTACAATCATTTTGAAGCCGGAAATAATCTATTATTCATTGTAATAAAGGCTACAGAACTTCTAACTTTTTCATTTTTTTTTTTTTTTTTTGGCAAAACTATAGTTTATTTCTGAAAATGTTATAAAGCTTTTTGATTTGTTTTGACCTGAAGTATTGATCCTCAAAATCTTTGCACTCACACCGTTTACACCCTGTATATACGGGCAATTCCAATACTTTTCGATGAATTTTGTGGGGACCGGTCATGGATTTGTCCCAAAGTTTATTATCTTATTTGACGTCAAAAGGTAAGGATTTTTACCAATTTTCAGCTTTCTTGGTGTCCCTGGGCCCGAGTAAGCACCTTTAGAAGCGCCAAAATAGGCCATTTTTACCTTGTTTTTAAAATTATGTAACTCGGTGATTTCTTATCCGATTTTAATTCTCAAAGCGCCTTTTTATTTGCTATATAAGTTCTAGTATTTACAAAACAACATTCAGAACCGTTAGTGTTTAGGCATGTTTTTGGGGACTAATTAAGTATGGAGGAAAATTTGAAAATTTTCGTCCATACTTTATTATTATAAGTACATCTTAAATAGGCGTAGTTAGGGTATTTAGTACTAATTAAAATAAATAAGTTATCACAATTGCCGCCAAATAGTAACAGCTTCAGAAAATTCAAAACAATAGTTAGCTCCATGTAATGTTGATAATTCGATTTGATTTTTCCTAATTTGTTTGGTTAAGGGCAAAACACTTTATCACTTTAAGTATTAGATGCATCTGGCAGATAAAATAATAAATATGTAAAATGCTCATATGGTAGACATTTAAATAGATGTAACTAAGGTGAAATTGTTCTCAACGAGTTTCTTGAATAAATATACAAATTGCTATAAAGCGTTCATTCAACCGTTTACCCAGGGTTAGCTATATAAACAGAGTCGCATGTCTAGACGTTTACTTCAAAAGTTTTTGCATATTTGTTTCGTAAACCGATTTGGAGACATTTACCATCGAAGTTCGTTTGCTTGCATTTTCGCATTTAATAATTACAAGGTAAAATAGAATTAAAATTAAGATCTGCCAACATCTTAAAAAGTTCAGAGACTAATTCAATTATTTAGGGCATGTGTAACAAATGGATTTATACGTATTACCAAGATACGCTTTGCATTTTATAACTAATTTGTTTAAAAATAGATAAATTTAATAAGATTTAGTACGAGTAAAGTTGTATAACCACATATATGTTGAAATGCTTTACCGCCTACAAAATAAATTCAGAATGAGTAACGATATTCTTTTGCCCCATATAATTTTTAATAACCAAATTTTTAAGTCAATAAATTTAACTGTTAAAAGTAAAAGTAAAATTTGATTTTGATTCTCGTGATGTAAGTAAATGGGGTATTGAAAGGAACTTAAACAAAATAGGATTACTAAATTAGATAGAACATGTGGAATTCTGAAAACGAAATAGATATATAACTTTCATATTAAGTCGAATTGGGACAAACGGGGAGATCTTCAGATGCCTCTAAATGAAATACAAAAGACTTTGGAGTTCCGAGCTACTCGACAGTAGTTTGTTGTTAATTTATTTTACTATGAAGTGATAGTAATTGCTCTGAGGGACTGTCATTTTAATTGTGATTTATCATAAAATATTAATTAAATTAATGAAGCGAAAGCATTCATTCACACATAAAAATTGAATATCAAAAAAAGTTACGTGGCATTAATTTTGTGTGCTGATTAGCTTCATACTATATAGACATAGAAGGATACATATTAAGTAAAATATGTCCTTTGTTTAAATCGTTTTGTAACCTCACTAAACCAATATGTTAATTTCTTAATAGAGGCGCTGATGTATTACATACAGGGGCAACTTTAATACTCACCAAATAACATAATTTAACTAGATACTTGTGTTAAAGAGTTTAACGCGCACGAATATAAATCCAAAATTGACTGGTTCGAAACCGAGAACAATGTTACTCTTTTTAACATAATGTCATTATTAATTAATTTTATTTACTACTTTCAGTTCACATAAAATGAATAAAACTTAATTTAATATTAAATAGAATAAGAATTTTAAATTGTTGCTACCGTTAAATGTACCTATAGGGATATTTATTTATTATTTACATTGTTCTGTATAAATGTTGTGTTAGTAATGATGTTAGCGAAGAACAAAAGACAAACGGTTCTTTAGCATCTTGTCTTCTAATATATTGTTCCGAAATTTACCTAAGCTGGCCCTGGCTTCATCCCAATGAGACATCAATCGATGGGTTAATAAAAAGTTAGACTGGAATTTTCGAAATGGCGCCAAACAGTATTCTCGATGCTGGTCAGAAAAAGGTAGTACCATGGAGAACGATAAATTAACCTATATTTCAGCAGTTAGTTAGTTTTAGTGCCTCCAGCTTATTTCGTTGTTATGATTTAGATGTAAATAATATTAGAGTCAGCTGTTGGATATATTTGATGTTTTATGTGTAAATAAAAGTTTCTAGAAAAATGAAGTGAATATTAGTTCTACAAAATAATTAATTGAACCCACAGAGTTTACAACAATATATTAAGATGAATAAAACTATTTACAAACACGCTGTCCTTAGTTTCAACGATAAAAATATAAACGAATTTCCTGTTGAACTTGGGTCAGTACTTCGAGTTCCTAATTATGTTTTTACATCATTTAAACGTGTTTTACGATTTGTTTCTCTAGATTATTTTTTATATTCAATATATCAAGCACACAAATTGTACGTTTCTCGAAGAGCTTGGATACAATTGGAAAATCTCTTCTGCATCCAACTATGCCATTAAATATTTCAGATTTACTCTAATAAATTTCATTTCCTGGGAGTTTTCGAAAACTTAGTGTTATAAACCTTGAACAAAATTTGATTCTGGGTAACCTTCACAAAGAAACTTTTTCTTCTAAAGCCGATAGCAAAGGAGTTATATGGAAAAATTGAAACCAAAATTACTTTTCAACATAGACTTAGCCTTATTGTAAATATTGTGTCCATTTCTACCAAAGTAGGTCTAGTAACGTTGCACGAAAGTTTGCTTTTTCATTCGAGCTAATCCTCTTTCTCTTAAAGAATATAATTGACATAACTACTACAATATATTCACATAAATTATTAAGACATACTCTCTCGTACACGATTTTTCGTTGTAATTATTTCTAATCGCTTAATATTTTCATCTTCCATTTCAGCTGCAAAGTACCTTTAGTAGGTCTATTCGTCAATAGCAATTATAAAATAAATAAATTAAACATAAATATTTCAAACCAACTTTAAACAGGATACAAAAAAAGTTAACTAGAATCAAGAAGTACTATTTTTCTGCTTTCATCATGTAATTTTATTTGTGTCTTTTAAACCGTCGTGTCCATTCGACAATGCCGCGAGAAAAAGCCGCCAACTATCAATACGAACATTTAAGTCGGGAAGAGAAAAGTCATCAAAAGTTAATATGGTACATTTTTGTGAGGTATTACAGAAATTTTCAAGACAAAAATTATTATCTCTCAGTGGAAATTTAATTTCTAGAAACAATTATTAAATTTGTATGCGGCAAATTTATAACAATGCCAAGAAATCACTTAAATTAGCAAATGGACGTTGCTTTGTTGTATATGCGTGATTTACATAGTAGTTATACAGAAAAAAAATTAAGTTCAAGTGAGAGTCGTGTTCTAAGTGTTTTGCCAGATCTTCTAGATTTCTTATAACAATGCAGGCAATTTGTAGACGCGAGATGTAATACCGACATCTAGCATTTTCGGGTTGGTGAGGGACGGAGAGGCACGGAGAGAGTACTGGAGGTAAATTATAAGGTAGTCCCTTAACAAGTGTCCAAAACGACAATCTTCGACGAATTGCTGTACAAAATGCTAGAGCACTATATGATTTTTATTTTAACCCTGTTAAACACTTTTGTTCTTATATTATATGCCGTGATGGAGTCCATAATAAAGGTAACAGGCAATTATGGAAATTTTCCAATTACTATCTATTAAGACTAAACAGATACAATCATGTGAATGATACATGATATCCGGTTAGATAGATAATTTTGTACATAATGAATGAGGGCCTATGTTTACGAAATTATAAACTTAAGGAGTCTGAAGGTAAGAAGTTTGTCTCATCGATATCGTTCGCCGCAAATTGGGCAATAAATGCCCCTGCTCTCCTTGGTTTGTTGACCAAGTTCCTTCTACTTCTCTTATCTTCAGGGACAGTGTTTACCGGTGTGGCAATACCTGATTTTATTGGTACGTACATTGAATACTAAACACGTGAAAATATAATTGGTGAGGTACACGGTTCAGTTTTAGCTTTTCTTTGGCGGAAAGTACATTATGCCGAAATCTTGTAGCTAAAAGTTCTAAATTAATCTTGGTCATGGTCAGACTCTTTAACTTCCATGCCATGACCTCTACGCCTAGGCGTACCCAGAAGAGCTTTGGAGGGAAGGATTCATCCTGCATTTGCATTTATAGTTATTACCAAGTGGTCATGGCTAAGAGAAGTAATTCTAAGCTTTGCGCATTTAGAAATACTGTACAAGACAGTATTAAAGATTATTACTATGTAAAATCCTTTTGTCTTTTGTTATTCTTCTATTTTCCTATTGTCTTCACAAATACCAATAATAGTGCATCTAAAATTGGATGACTTTTTTGTTACTTTTAAAATTTTACTATAACGGTAAAACAATTGCTAACAATTTATACGTCTAGTTCCTAATTAACTAAATACTTTCTGTGGCCCCCGATTTACGTTTATAGAAGTAAGCTTACAAATACATGTATCTAAACCTCTAGAGACACCGTATATCTGAATTATTATGGTATATATAGAAACTATAGCACCATCAAGATTAGAAATGACTTGAGGCACAATCATAGCCTCACTATTTCATTCAATTAATTATATACTATTACACATACATTACACCCTAATATGTTCCATTGTTGTATCATTTTCTTATAATCTTAGATTGTTGATTATTTTCCACAATGTGTCCGTAAGAAACAAGGCCCAGATAAAACGGAAACGAAAAGTCCGCAATAAACAAACACTGAAAGGGTTTGTAATTAATAATTGATTTATTTCCTGTTTTTTCCCTAGAGCTCACCTTCAATTATGCAGGTTTCTCACTCACTTTGTAAGAGCCTGATCATTTATTCAGATACTGAGAAAGGACAAACTTTTAAACGGTCTCTGATGTGCAATTGCGCAACGTTCTTCGAGTTTTTATTGTGCCCCGATGCTGTTTTCGACAGAGAAAGAGTAGGAAGAAGAAGTAAAAAGAATTCTATTGTGGTATGTTAGCAAGCTACATCTCTGAACACGACTTTAATTAATGTTTTGCGCGGCGTTCAGCTCCAAAATATATTTTAATATATGCTGCATAAATTTAGAGTTGCAATTTACATGACTTGATTTACTATTAGGGTACAAGATTTCAATTATGCCCTGATCAAAACTAGTATTCAAATAACAAATTACACTTATACACCATTTAGGTATGTCTGACCATTAAAGAATTTTGTATAATTTGAATACTTATTAACAGTTTTTAAGGTAATTTGTAATACCAACTACTCGAGATTTCAAGAACTCTTGAGCATAAAGTTGCTATTAAACCTGGCTTCAAGTTCCTTAAACTTGATTATACAAATAAATTGAAAACACAATTGAAACACACAGTTCGCCTTCTTGAAAATGTCCTTAATAACGCATTTCAAACTTTGTTTAATAATTTTATTAATTATATACTTGACGCTCTTAAACTAAGTATACACAGAAACTTCAGTATTATAAAATTAGTAATAATTAATATGCTTCCCCTAAAGTTACATAGATGTATTTAAACAAATAAATTTAAATTAAAAAAAGCTCAGTCGGTGAGAATACAAAGAGGTAGATGTTTAGGACACATTGCAATATTATCCATCAAAAGATGTGGAAGCAGAATACTGTTGGGAGGTATGGGACTAAAAAGAATAAGAGGAATACAGGAAAAAAAGACTAGATGACTTGGGAGTTAGGGAGATAGCCAAGGGCGTCCGGCCTCTATATCTTAGGCATATTTGTATGTATTTTGAATGGTTGATAAGAATAGTAATTTATTATCTACCTGAGCTTGTAGGTTTAATATACTAGTCTAATTTTATTATGTTATAGTAGAGGGCACTTCGCGAAAAAAACCACGTGGTCTGCGATGGTAGCTAACCTCAAGCTCGAACCTAACGACAAGGTGGCTAACCTTCGGGTGTAGGGACAACTAACGGCAAGGGGGCTAACCTAACGGGACTTTCGGGAGGATGCGTCGGGAGTTCCGTCGGTGGCATCGGGGCGCGTCGAACCTTAGTTGGGAACGGGGGTGCATCGTAGGGATAGCGCTGGTCGGTTGCATCAGTTGGGGTGGTGGTAACGTACACGGCAAGGATCGGGGAACGAACCTAACGGAAGGTCGTACGTCGGGGGTGACGACTGGTTGGTTCGGGTGCGAGGGGCCGGGAACGCGGTACGTAGGGAATTCGCTGGCTGACGTAATGCGGTGCGTAGGGAACGCGGCGGCGATCGGGAATCAGCTGGGTGTTTCCGACGGGGTGGCGAGCCGTGACGTCATTGGAGGTATCGGGAAATGGACTGGCTCGTTTAGGGTGCAACGCTTGTCGCAGGCGGTGATCACAGCCGGGTGCATCGGCCGTGGCACGGAACGCATACTGTATCGGGATATTGGCGAAACAAATGTTTAGAACATATTCAGTGATTGGGATAGTGGATGAACGAAACGTATTTTGAACATAAGCAACGAGATAAATGTGTCAGTCATATGCGCCAGAGCGGCAACTCGTTCGAATCTTTGCTTTCGTCTGCTAAACAGGTCCATGCGATCTCTGAGTCCGGACGTTAGATCTCTTAATATAGATAATTCGGCATTTTAAGCAAAAAATTGTACCGAAAATGCATCGAAAATAATTAATAGGTCCCAAATATATGGTAATTAGCATTTCATTACAAATAATAAAATAATTCAGATTCAACGAAGGCAATAACAAAAGATAAACCAAACCACAATAGCATGTTGGTGTATCGATAAACAAGCGAAACTCGAGCACTGGTTAAAAGTGCGGTGTCTGGTTGATTCTAAACAAGGAAATCGTTAATTATAAAAGTAGATGCGGTATTCATTGAAAAGATAATGGTAGATAATAATGTATAAAATAAATACGTAAATGAAGAATGATAATTACGAGTTGAATCGTTATATTTTGTATCGAGCGGTGGGTAACTCGGAAAGAATACCGTTGGAGAAATGGTTGGAACCACAACAAATGACTGGTACGGGAACGTTGCAAATGACTAAAAACAGCACAAGTGGTAGAAATGGCTGCAAAGGACTGTAGAAATGATTGAAAGGTTGAAGTAGGACCTTACAAAGGGTAGAAATGGTAAAAATTGTTGGTACAGAACTGATACAAAGGATAGAAAAGCAACAAATGTTGAAAATGACTGGTACGGGAACGTTGCAAATGACTAAAGCGGCACAAATGGGAGAAACGGTGCGTAGAAACTTAGAAGTAGCTGCTAGAAATGGTTGGAGTCGCTACCAAAGCTAGAAATGGCCCGTAGAAACGACTAGAATCTTAGAAATGGATGCTAGAAATGGTTGGAGCCGCTACAAAAGCTAAAAACGGCCCATAGAAACGACTGGGACACTAGAAATCGCTTGTAGAAGCAAAAAGAAACTGCTTGATGCCAAATTATTGCATTGTTTGAAAAAAAAATGTAGTCCGTTAGACGGTACACTTCATTTTAATATGTAAGTTAATTTAAGAACTTTTTATATCTTAACTATATATGAAGATCAGTATCATTTTAACAAATCTTATATTTGAATTTGCTCTATTAACTACAGGTTTTCGAAAAAAGAAAATATGAAAAGGGCTTGAATGACTGCTATTGAAGTCTGTGAAAAGTTCCAGAATCTGTAGCGATCATTTTAATAAAGATTCTTACCATCAAACAGATGGCTATACTCATATTAAGCGATTACTGAGCAGTTCAGTTCCTACATTAAATACATGCCAAAGTATTAATGAATATTGCAATCCAAATGAGGTTTTATTTTTTTCAATACTTGTAGTGCTTGCATCATTTAATTTCTATGAGTACCTGGTACATTGTTTTTAATTTTTTGAAAGGTTAGTTGCACAAACTTATTACGCAGAAATATCAAAAATATTGGAAATTATTTCCATCCCTCACAATTCGGTGACATCGTCAAACTCCAATCAGGAGCGAGGACATCGCTGCAAAGGGCTGTTAGAAATGATTGAAAGGTTGAAGTAGGACCTTACAAAGGGTAGAAACGGTAGAATAGTTGGTTGATACAAAGGGTAGAAAAGCAACAAATGTTGAAAATGACTGACGGCACAAATGGTAGAAACGGTACGTGGAAACGACTAGAACCTTAGAAATGGTGGTTGGTAATGGTTGGAGCCGCTAAAAAAGCTAGAAACGGCCCGTAGACACGACTAGAAACTTAGAGATCGTTGCTAGAAATGGTTGGAGCCGCTACAAAAGCTAGAAAGGTACCGTAAAAACGACTGGGACAGTAGAAATCGCTGCTAGAAATGGTTGGAGCCACTACAAAAGCTAGAAATGGCCCGTAGAAACGACTGGGACAGAAGAAATCGCAGCTGAAAATGGTTGGAGCCTCTATAAAAGCTAGAAACGACCCGTAGAAACGACTATGACAGAATAAATCGTTGCTGGAAATGGTTGGAATCTCTACAAAAGCAAGAAACGGTCCGTAGAAACGACTGGGACAGTAGATATCGCTGCTGGAAATCGTTGAATCCACTACAAGAGCTAGGTCAGTAGAAACGACAGGAACCGTAGAAGCTTCTATAAAAGCTAGAAACGGCCCGTAAAAATGACTGGAACCGTACAAACGACAGGAACCGTTAGAAATAATTGAATGGTTGAAGTAAGGGCGTTGCAAAGGGTAGAAATGTTTGAAACCGTTACAAAGGCTAGGGCTGCAGAAACGACAGCAACCGTAGAAATGACTGATGAGTTTAAACAAAGCCACTACAAATGCTAGAAACTGTAGCTACAAATGGTTTGAAACAAATCCGTTGCAAAAAGTAGAGACCAGGAATGTTGGAAATGGGATAGTGGGAATAAATATATAACTTTTTCTAAGCCAGGGAACAAACAAATCTTTTCTAAGACAGGTACTCAAGCGTTTTTTCTAGGTGCACCAAACTTTAACCATCAAAGAGAAAACATCAGACTACTACAAACAAATGTTTCTATCACATATAACTTTTTCTAAGACAGAGGTTGGTACAAACAAACCTTTTCTAAGACAGGTACTCAAAGTGTTTGTTTCTAACAACAAAACCGGTACATAAAATTTCATGCAGTACCGCTTGAGTTGGATTTAAATTACCTTACTTAAATGTTCTAGTGTGGCTAGTTTTAAAATAAAGGACATGTTGGGACGAAATCTATTAGTCCTATAATAAAATAAATTTTCTGCACACTGTTCATCACTAGTGTGAAATACAGAGTTACAAAAAAAAAATTGTATGTTCCATGGAATTGAGTAGCAGAACATGATTCCATGGAATGCTATGCAAATCTGTATTAAAATTTCTAAAGTCTCTGTAAGTGAGACATTTTTCACAGGGTGCTTTTTTGTTAATGGCAAGCTCACATAACACCATCTGATGGTCACTGAAAATATCACTGTTAATGGTACCTTGTTTTTTAATGTCTTTAGTAAAGTTGACAAAAAATAGGATGAACCAGGGTGGCGTTTGTGTAATGTGCGTAGCTTCTATGATAATGTGAAATAGCCCATATAAGTTGAAGAATTCAAGCAATTTGTTATTGTTATCAAACATATCCACATTAAGGTCTCCAAGTATGATGCTTCTGTCATATTAAGTAACAATTTCAGAAATAATGTTTTCAAGGCAATGCAAGCAGTCAGTTAATTTTTCTTTCAGGGGTCGGTACAGAATGCCAACACAATAGCTACACACACTATTATTAAAATCTATGTATGCGCATTTAATATTTAACTTAATAAAACAGCCAACCCCTTCGCCTGGACGCCGGGTCGGTCTTTTCTGTAAAAAGCATAATGTGAGAGAGTAGCATTGCTAGAATTAATTTTATTAGAGAGCCAAGATTCAGATATACCTATTATGTCGAAGTCATGTTTGTTTACAATATCAGCAAAGCAAACTAAACAAGGAATAATTGGTCTAAGACTAGCGTGCCCAATTTTAATATCATTTCGTTTTTGATTTGTGAAATTCACCATAAAATAAATAGACTGAAATAATATACACTAAAAAAATCCTATTCAAATAATTATAAATAATTAGTATTCCTTTTTGCACGTTGGACATATAATTTAAAGGTAGGACAGTTGTTTTCATATGTTGTATGGTTAGTAACATAATTTAATTTGAATTTTTGATTGGAACGTAAACATTATTTCACAGTTTGATTACCTACACATTCGAGACACAAGATTCCATTGCTGCATTTGTCCTCCCTATGGTCATTTACAAAACATCTTTTACATCGGCGTATGAACATGTCTTTAAAAATTGGGCAACGTTACTAACCAATGAATAGTTTTTTAGTGTCCATGAGCGTATGGAAGATTTTTTACGTTGTTTTCAGGTCTATTTTTCCTTGTGTAAGTTAAAATGATCTTCAGGTCTTATTATATGGTTTTGTGACCTAATATGATTTTCCAATTCATCATCAGCTAAGTGGATTTTGTTACTGATGATGTTAATTTTCGGGTTATACATTTTGGATGTTTCAAGACAATAATTACTTCCTAGTTTATCCTGGGATTCGTTTATTAGCTTCTACATGCCTTCCTGTGTCGCACATTTGATAATCACACTAAAACCTTTGTTAATGTTCAAAGAGTTCACAGTTACCTGAATTTTGTTTGGTTCAATTTTATTTTGTATGGTTCTCAATGTCAAGTTTAGGTTCTGTGAATTTTTTGCCTTAACGATTATAGCTGGTACATTCAACGAATGACTTGGTACTTCCGTAGCTATTGATGCTCACAACCTCAGCAGAAGTTAATTTTTCTACCTTTTTCAAATTTTCTTTAAGTAAATTAATTATCGTAATTTGATCATTAATAATTGTTTCTTTATCTTTCAAAATTGTTGAATATAATTCCAAAGTTTCTCCTTGCCGACATTTAAAGCAATTAAATTTTAAACTCCGTTTTTGAAGAGGAATTTACTTGTAGATTCGCTTGAGAAAGACGAATGCACTGGCACTAAATTTAAATAATTCATTACCGATTAAATTGTTGAAATAATCGAAAAAGTAGAGAGCTCAAATAAACGAACGTATCCTTAGACGATATTGCCGCAGATTACGAGTATTCACTGATCAGCAGTAGTCGTGCTACACGTACTGCTGTTACCTACTTGTTTGTTTTGACATCCTAATATTCTAGCTAAAATCCTTTTATTTTGTTTCAATCACCCCCGTTTTTTTGCCCTACTCAAGTTCGTTTTTGGTTTTAGAGAGATCATATTAAAAGTTGCCTACCACTATGTTTTTCTAGAAACTGATAGAATAAGCACCCGGAAAAACAGCCTGTTATGAAGATATTCGAAACATAAATGGATCCCTCAGTGACAATTTTTATTTATCAACACTGGTCTTTCTGATCCTATAGCATATGACATTAAATGAAATTGATAAAATCATGACAAAAGTAAACTATATAAATAAGATTTGAACATCTTCGGTCAGTTAAATGAAAATGCCCGAGTAGGGGTTAGGTAATATTGAATTCTGCTGAATTTTGTCAGAATGGTACAGCTTGGAAAATAACGGTGAAAACGTAGGGTCCGAGCATTAGTTCCTGGCCAGAAAAATGTGAAATATTTACTACTTGGGAAGCCTTCTAATATATTCTATTTCGATACTCTATATCATGTAATGAAAATTTTGTTAAACTAGGTGATGCTTAAATCAAAGGAAGCATTTTCGTAGGAATTCAAATCTGGGATTTAAAAGTAAACAATACAAAGAAATTATGAACGTTTTGGACAAAAATCATTTTGTTAACTATGAGTGACAACTGCAAGGACTGCTGCTTGAAAATCATTTTCTAGACTCACAACTGGATTTTCCACCGGAGAAGTTAGGTGTTGAAGCGATGAGCACGGAGAGAGTCTCAATCAGGACATTTAAAACTGGGTAAAACGTTATCAGAGGAAATCAGATGTTTGTCGAAGTTTGATATCTCTGGAAAAATGTATGTCTTAAAAATTTTTTAGCCAAATACAATTCAGATGCGATAAAATTTTATTGCCGGCCGTCCTATATCATAAGAACATAAAAAGTTCGTGTGACACAAAGAAACTTTAATTTTGTTCACTACTGAATGTGCTGTCTGAAAATTCGCTAAATATCTAACATTTGCATCTATTATAGGAAACCTCGTGTTCTACGTGCATAATAGGGATGTTAAGAATTATCTAATTTGACAGGTACTCAAGGCGTTTGTTTCTAACATACATAAATCTTTTTTCTAAGACAGGTACTCAAAACTTTATCCTCAATCGGTTATTAAGGTTTTTCTTAGCCAGAAGTCGGAACAGAAGCCGGCACAAACAAATCTTTTCTAGGTAGAGAAAACGTATGTTTCTACCAACGAATTGTTGATATGAGAGTAAAATGAAGAAAGTATTTAAAAATTTCACAGGGGTTTTACTTATATATCTCTAGCACAAAGTGTAAGGGAGTCGCAAAAGTTTACTTATATCTAACAGGACATTATAAATGCTAGAAAAAGTTACGTCATCACCATAAGCTCATCAAAGCGTTTACATAAAAAGTTAAAAAGAAGTTGTATAAGAAGAGTATATTTTTTACTCCTACAAACTAAAGGCAATTTTATATCTTATAAGAGGAAAAGGTTGAGAATTTGTTCCTAGAGAACGTTATTAGACACGGTATAGGTCATCACAGGGTTTCGAACACACTGCAGGCTCGTCATCATATATTCAGCAGAATATTCAAAAATTTTACAAGTTTATAAGTTTGCAGTATGTTTTTCGAATCAGGTATTTTCTGACTGCTTTTCAATTCAAAGTTCTATTTCCAAATTTTTGTTGCTTCCAGTATTTTGGGACTGCTTTTTATTTTTTAATTATTATAGTTAAATAATCTATTAGAAAAAAATAGTTCTCTATTAAAAATCTTTACTTACCTTATATATCTCAGTTGTTGAAAGTGATAAAAACTTCGTCGCTCCTTTAATTAGGCGTCTGAATAACAAGTTTATCAATAGGTATGTGGTTTTCTGAATCTGGACATTTAGCGACAACTATTTTATAAGTATGAGTAGGTATTAGCATATATTTTAAAATATAGGTATAATTTTATTATTTTTTAGAAATCAATCGGTATCAAAAACGTTTAAGTAGAAGGAACATCCCGTATAAGGGTTCGTCTTATGAGAACACAGGTAAATAGTTGTTTTTGTTGTCGTCGTTATTTTAATAAAAAATTACAGGTACTGTGGATATATGGTAGATCAGGCGATACTTTACCAGAAGGCTCCCGCTTTTTAATAGCTTTAGCTGGATGGCACATAGAGTACGCCATCAGTTTATTAAGTATCCTCGTTTCCTGTGCCCCTTTATAACAAAGTTTTTAAGAGACTGGCTTTTTACTAGCCTGTTTAGAATAAAAATCCTTATGGAATAAGGAAACAAACACCTTTCTAAAGTAGTTCTCTTTATTTATAAAAGATCTATAAATATATAAAAGTTTTAATATTCATACAAATTAAAATATAAACAAGACATCTCTAAACATACAAAAAAAGTCAACAGTAATATATGATGACGAATACAAATTTTAATATTCATACAAGTACTTTGGTATAAAAAAAACAGGACATATCTAAACATACAAAAATAGACAACAGCAATAGATGCAGAATAAAAATTTTAATATAAGTTAATATAAAAACAAGACATATTAATATATTTCTTTACAAAAAGTCAATAAACCCTTTCAAATATATGATGCAGAATTAAAACATTTTTACTCTTTGTTTCTAACAATGAACTGTATGAAGCTAACAAAGGCTTTATCCTTTTATACCCTTGTACATAAAAAATTATTAACAGAGGTACTGACGCGCAATAAAATCAGAATTGTTTGTCTAAGGTGAAATCTATAACTTTCTAAAACCCCTATGGAATTGTGTCAATAAATTTATTCATTATACGCCTCTTCTTGAAATCCATTCTAAATATTTTACTAACGCGTTTTCTGGTCTCTAATTCTTTAGATACAACGTTTTGGGAGAACTGATCAAAATGTAATTCAACTTTCTCTGATAAACATTCAATAATGTTCTGCATATAATTTTTATTTAATGTCAAACTGTTTTCATAGTTTAATGTGGACCCCTTAATCTTTGTTACTTCATTATCCTTTATGGTTTTATAATAATAACTTTTAGGGCCTGTTGATAGCCATATACAAATATAATCATCGGTTCCTAATTAGTCAGACCAGTCGCCAAGTTTTGAACCTGTTGTTATTGTGTTAGAGCCATCGTCTATATATATACGATTCCATCGGTATCGTAATATATTGCAGCCTCTACTAAACGATCCAACATGTCATATAGTCTAAGACGGGCATTTGAAGTAGTAAAAGAAGCGACAAAAATATTTGTCGAAGTAGAATCTGCGTAAAACGAATCTTTTTATTTGTAAGTTACCTGAGCCATTTCATTTCCGAGGAATAAGCAGTTGGTGATCGCTATTTTATCATTTAATAATATATTATGCCATTCTTTTAAAGATGCCACATATGCAGTTTGAGACATGCCGCGCCTTTGTACAAATTTCCCCCACAAGCTGTTTAAGCAGATTTTAGAAATTTGTCGCATGCCTGGGTTATCTTTAATTTTGTCAATGTCCAAATCAATACCCAGCTGTTCTTTGGTTGCCTCTGTGTAAGTTTCATTGGTTTCATAAGTATGAGGACTAGTTTGTAATTTAATTTTCATAAAATCGTTGATGTAGCCTTTAAATAAATCAGTCGTTTGTTGCTTGAAATGCCACACCTCGTCTATATTCAAAATTTTGTACCCTTTTTCCAAAGCCATATTAATTTCCAGAGTTGTCCAGGTGCCTGTAAAACATCGTTCTTTGTCTGTATGGTTGCAAGTCGGTGTTTCTTTTAACCTACAAGTACGGCATAGTGCAAAGGTTAGTTTGGTTGTTTTAACAGGTAAAACTGGATGGTATAACTCTCTTGGAGCGTGCATTGTAATAGACCGAACCAAGCAGGATCGTATGCTTCAGGTTTAAATATTTTAATAGAGTGTCCTACGGGATAGGGGTCAAAATATTGTACTGTTTTTTATAAACATACAACATCAATATAACGTATCTTACAATCTGTGACCTTTAATTTTGTAGCTCCTGTTCTACCACCGTAGAAAGAATCTCTCGGTTTCAGGGTTTAGTATTTCAACAAAAAATATGAATCGTAACTTTTAGCTTGATAAGCGATAGCTGTATACTTTTTGTGTTGCTTTGATATAAGCCACTTACAAAACTCGTTATTATCTTTAAAAATACATTTTTCGCCGTCGAAATCATGAGCTATTATCAAGTTTGCAATGTGTTTTTCGATATCCTGCATTGCTTCATATTCGAAGAAAAATAACTTTCAGAGTAGGTACACGGCATGATTTTTTCTGTCGACAGGCCATTACAAGTACAAGGTTGTGTGCAAATTTTATGAGTTTTTTTATGTGCTACACAACCTTCATTTTCATCGGTGGTTTGTTTATTACAAACACAAGGAACTTAACATTTTCCTCCTATGGTGTGTTTACGAACCATGTAACACTCGTGGTCAGTCTTAACAAATTCATCACAATTGTGACAGTGAGTAATGCCACAATCATTGTATTTGAGGCGATCAATAACTTTGTTACAACCTGTACACTTGTTTAACTTAGCACAAACAGAGGAGTGGTTATCCATACAATCCTCGTTGAAACAAAATCTGTTACATTTTTCACAAGATATTTTCTTTTTAGTAGCAAAGTCGTGTTTAGGCATACAGCATAGTTCACAAAGGGGTGTCTTCTTACATTTATGTACTCTTTTGTTGTTGTTTACCCGGTATCCCATTGGTAACAATAATAACTACGTCCGTAAAATGCTTTTAAATTTTTCAAAACATCAAAATTTCTGCTTATACAAATACAATTTTGGATCTTTATCAGGCCCAGCATATATAGTAGTAGTCCTTCGGCTTGTTTAATATCGTCTAAGGTAAAGCCGTTATTGTAATTACCTCTTAACCTCTTACATAATTCGTCAGCTAACTGTTTTTGAATACGACTACTTTTCCGACAAAGACTGATTTGTGTTTTGGTTAAAGTTTTGGTCAAAATTATGTTCGTGTGGTAAGTCATGGCTGTAACAATCGCTCTCGGTACACAAAGAGTATCGTTACTTTTAATGCGTGTAATAAAGCGTTTAGTACGTCTATCAGATGTCAAATTTAAAATGGTACTACCTCCTGAACCACGAGAGATTTTAAAAATTTGTTAACGTTGTGTTGTCTAGCTGTACTGTATTATCAGATGTTAAAATGTCTGCAATTCTATTTCGCAATTCTCAAAGTTCACGTTTGTCGAGGTTTTTGTGGACACGGGGTTGTTAAAATTTTCGTTGTAAGCAATAATTCTGATTTTATCACCGTTAACATAGTTTGCCTCGTTTTTAGCTCTATCAAGACCGTCCTGTAAAATATCGAACAACCTCTTAGAAGTAAGAGAGCCCCCTGATTGTCCCTTGCAAAGCAAGGTTCTAGTAGTTTCTACGGACCATTTCTAGCAGCTACTTCTAAGTTTCTACGGACCGTTTCTTCTTTGGAAGGTCCTACTTCAACCTTTCTAACAGCCCTTTGCAGCCATTTCTACCATTTTTTTCGTTATTGTGTCTCTTTATAATGGCTCTAAAGCAGTATAGCGAATTATTTAGTTTGCGTTTGATATCAACAAACTACCTAAATTGTGAATAATGATCTTACTGCATTCACAATTTCACAAACTCGTGGTCTGTTTGAATAAACCAATGAGAGAGGAATCATTTTGATAGATACTTAAGCATAATTTGACTATCGATCCCTTCTTTCATGTTTTTTAGTGAGACATCATATTCCTTGAACAGGTTATGTTTCTTGTTATATAGACGAAATGGCCGACTTATGACGTCGCTGAAAAAAAGGTTGGAGATCCTGACGGTCTAGCCATATTTTCTTAGATCTCGGAAAATTATGGCTTTGATCTTAAGTAGTAAATGCTTCCTATGTTATGATCCAAAAGCAGACATATGAGTTACATATACTAATGGTAGGCAATAAAAGTGATGACGTCACAGAAATTGATACTCATGACAATGTTGTTCAATAGCACATTTTTGAATTTGAATATATATGTGCCTGGAGTAAAGTTTTCAATTTCTTACAACATGCTTATAAACTTATGGATTATGTTTCCGTTATTTGGTGTGATGGAGATCGATGCTGACCAATAATTATAATTGGATAACACGAGGCCTGGTTACAGCTTTCGTCTTATATTGCTTCTAGTGTGTTCACAATTATAACCCTGTGAGTTGCTAGTTTTAAATTTTGTATGTGTGTAGTTTATTATGTTGGTTACGTTTCCTTAAATGTTATCCATTATGTATGCATAGGAATGTGTTTTCTATTATCTAACACTCGTACATCTTACAAACAAATTCGTGTTATTCACATGGAAGGATGACATGCCAACACATGGTTTAAGGGCTTTTGTTTGTTGCACAACGAAGTCCACCCATTCTTGACCAAGATTTTCTAGCCTGTTGAATGAAGCTTAACTCCATCAAGGTGAAACGACAATTGAATATGAAAGACCCTCCATGTTCAATTCTATATCTGCATGATTTAAAACAAAAAATATTTAAACCATATGACTTTTATTTCACAGTTTAGATTGTCAACTCTTTCTACCAACAGTAATTTAATTCAAAGCAAAGTGTTATTGAAAGCACAATATTGTTACATCAAACACCCTTACATTATTTCAAATGATTGATTGATAATCTAAGATACGAATAAATTCATTTCTAATGGATACTTCAGTTTTGACAAATTATAACCCTCGCTAACATCTTCACTCAAGGTTAAGAAAACCGCAATGAATATAGATATCAAATAAAGCACAAACATCGTACATTTTTAGAATATTTGAATGATTAATTTTAATTTAACAAGAATTTATACTCAGTATTTTACAACATTTCTTTTAAATAATTTTCTTTTTCGGTGGTGTGTTGTTGTCTGTGTGCGGTGTTGAATAGCTGCCTTTTGAACTAAATATTTTGAATATTCAGCTATCATAAATAATGAAAAAATCTCAACCATTAAGTCTTGCAATAGATTATTTAATACGCATATAATTATCTGAAAAAATGTTAATTTGATTCTACGAATTTTGTTGTGGCTCCGTTTACAAACGAAGCAGGGTCAAAAGTATGTGGAATGATGAATTGAACTTGTCTTTTTTCTGTTACCGGAGTGGATTTGTTTTTGACTGGGTCTAGTAGTGTTCTCCAGTGACAAATTCTCAGTTTTGGCTGCGTATGGAGGTGCATTACTTTGTCTTTCAACATGTCGAAAGCTAGCATGCCATAATCCTGCATGAAAGCCTTCTAGGGGTCTGGCATTGTGGGAGTATGAGCTTCAATCTTTTTTCTATAATAACTTTGTCAAGCGTTACAGACCTTTATTTATGTTTATTATTCAAAGGAAAATGACAGTAAAAGTTCTAGGATTTTTGTTCCCTTGAGCAGTCAAGAATATTTTTATATTTAACTTTAAGAAATATATTTAGTATTTCATGAATTTAGCAAATTGTTCCCAATTTTCAAATGCGCCAAATGTCAAATTACCTTGTTTGTTGAGTTGCTTTTTTTAAGAGAAACTTTTGATGAGACCATGGTTTTGATATCTCCGTTTAGAGAAAGGAGGTTGTTTGCTACAACGTACTTCTGGAAATTAGGTGCCTCTCTGACATCTTGTTCAGTCTTGTTTTTTCATAACTTTTTTCAAACTTAGAATTTGAATATCAACGAAGTCATTTGAACAACATAATTTGAGATATATAAGTAAACATTTTTAAGCTTCCCCCTTAAAGACAGCGTTCTTTGGTAAACACTTGTTTAACGGGTCGATCTAATTTAGGTTAAGGTGTTTCAAGAATAAGATGTTACACAGTACTTTGTACATTTTATTCTCATATCAACAATTCATTAATAGAAACATTTGAAAAACGCAGTAAACGACTTGATTTTCTTGGTTGTTTTCTTTTAGAAAAAAGTTTATGTCTAAGTACTGAAATTAGTTTTGATGCTAAAGTTTTGAGTACCTGCCTTAGAAAAGGTTATATGTGATAAAAAGATTTATAGTGAATAGCAGCAAACGGCTGATGTTTCTTGTTTCCTCTTAGAAAAAGCTTATAACTAATAACCGATCGATGATAAAGTTTTGTCTTAGAAAAAAGTTTTATGTACCGGTGTTTTTGTTAGAAAAAACGCTCTGTCATCATTACATTTCCAACTATCAAACCCCTGTGCAACATTTCTAACGTCCCTGCTTCAACTCCTACCGTTTCTAGAAACTGTAATGTTCCCGTTTCCAACTAACCTACCATTTCTAGTGACACCAACCATTTGCAACGTTCTTGTACCAGTCATTTCAACCGGTATGTAGCGGCTTTGTTTCAAGTAACCTACCATTTCTAATATTTCTAGTGGCATAAAGACACTCGTCAAATATGAAACGGAATTCTGCTTTGGAAACTTTTAAATCGGAACATATCTATTCTTTATAAGCATATAAGATAAACAACTACTTGGTAGTTGTTGTCCTTTTCAAGTAGGTTTTGTCCACAATGATTTAGAAATCTCCACAGTTAGTTAGTATTCACGTGTTCTAACTGTGTTGGACAATCCTACTGACTGCGCCAATTTTATATTCACTTTGATTCAATTCACTTTTTTAAAAAAAATTATTTATTTAGAAACATATTAAATATATTATTACATTCCTGGATACTAGAATTTTTCGATACATTAATAACAAGTAGATAAGCAAAGCTGTTTCTGGACCGGAAGTGAGCATAAAGGTAACCAGTCATCGAGTTCTCGGCGGGAACTGCTGCCGAGCTGTTGGTAGTTGGTGTTTGGATAAGAAGAAGACATTGGGAAGAAGAAGACATTGGAGGTGGTCGTTGGGGTGAGCGAAGACATTTGGGTGTGTCACAGAGGTGCGCGCCATCTGTTGATAATAAATGAAAGCCATTGTATTGTGGGTTGCTTATGTTGCAGAGGTGCGCGCCATCTGTTGTTAATAAATGACAGCCATTGTATTGTGGGTTGCTTGTGTTGCAGGGTTGCACGCCATCTGTTGTTGGTTGTGGTGGTTAGAAAGAAAAAATCTTGGCCGGGTATCGTACGCGGCTTGCCTCATTACAGGTATCCACCGAGATGCTCTAATGCGGTTAATCGAAAAATGGTTATTTGAAAAGGTATAGTATATGCCGGTTGCGCGGGCGCGTATTTTTGGGCTTTGTTCGGTTGGCGGATTGGATATTTGATGCTAGAATTTGGATGGGGAATTTGGATATTTGATGCTAGAATTTGAATGGGGCGATGTGGTATTTTGTCGAACTTCGAGCATTGAAACTTAGAAAAAAAATTTAATGGTTCAAGCGTCTGAATGCGGTATTGGGATATGGTATTTTGTTGGTTGTAAAAAATTATCTTTGCAAGAACGGCACTCCTTGGTTTCGTCGGACGCCGAGAGAAATTTTTAATATTTCAAGCGTCTGAATGCGGTATTTTATTTAAGGTGTAAATAATGGATATATTAAAACTAGAGAATTGTTTAAATAAGTTAGCATATAGTATACTATGAATATTCAGAACATCCTTAATACCTAAAACTATTTGTGATCTTGTATTTGTACACGTTATAGTAAGGTCGCCATCATCCAACCACATATTCAGATCCAAAGAAATAATAATTTATTTAGGAACTAGTTCAAGTATATCTTTAATACCGTCAACGGAAATGGGGACCGCAACGAAAAGACACTGTGATATCATGTTTGCGCTAAAGGATTTTTTCTTGTCAAAATAAACACCATCAAATATATCATTAAAACAAAATACCCGAGACTAATACCATCCAAATGTAATGCTCCCATAAAATATACTTCATAATGGCCTGTTATAATATTTTATTTCATGCCGAAACAGAACCAACTATTTTACCAAAATATCTGAGAATACCATCCCAATAGCATTCTCTAATTAGTTTACTTTACATATTATGTATATAGAACATCGGAAAATAAATAGCTCTGATTATAAATATACCTATCTGTCTGACCCGGAAGGATTCAACGACGACAATAACAAATATAAGGAAACTAAACCCCAAATAATTTGTAAGAAATTATGGAAATATACTGGTTGGTTGGTTGGTTTAATTAAAAAATATTATTCTGAATGATAGTGGTATGTGAAAATTCGGCATTCAATATGTTAAAATTTGATATATAGAAATTCAACATGTTAAAATTCAGCATGTTTGCATCCGGAAAGTTGGCATTTATATTAAATCTAGCTATTTAGTTGATTGGTAATAATAATGAAGACAGCAAAGGTAGACATACAAGGATTTAACCATCAAAATGGTGAATTTATTGTTAAATAATTATCGATTCGAACTGGGATGCAATTATTCAAACCCATATTTTTATTTATCCAAGGAAGATAGAAAATTGTTGCGAACGTAAAAAACACAGCTTGAGATATTGCGGTCGATATATGGCATATATGGAAATAAACAACATTGTAAGGACACATATAACAAATGTAAATTGTATTTTCATTAAAGGTCATCAAAAATCTAATTTCCTTATCATAAATTGGAAAAATGAATTTGGTTGAAATTAAAGTTGTTAACATCGAAACACTAGACGAACAAGCAGACTGAAGGCTAGTCAACAGCAACTGTCATCAGATTGTTGGAATGATGAGAAAGCTGGAAATGATGTGATTCGTATATTCAATTACCACCAGTTTTGTCACCGAGAATTTGTCACTGGAAAGTTTACTATACACAACTGTCGCGAACCAAACCACAACCAAATCAGTGCTGTCGAAATATACATAAAAAAAATGACTCATAGGATGAAGAGCGTCCTGGGATAGTTGGTTGAATCAAAGATTTCAAATTCGGAATGGTTGAAGTCTAGTAGTTAGGTTCTGGCAGGTCGTAAATTTTACTTGAAACGCATTATTTCTAAACATAAATGTCATAGAAATTGACACTGATATATTATAATATATCATAATATATTTTGTTTTAAAATGAATTCTTAAAATAATTTTGATTGTTGTACTATTTTTTATCGATTTAAGTGTTTCAACAGCTCCTTAATATTATAATATTATTAGTATTAGCTTTTATAACGAACCAAAGCAGATAAAAGGAACTTGTGTACGTTTTCAGAGATCTAAGGAAATATGGCAATGTTGCTCCATCCTTTAATCATATGACTAACATGACGCATTGTCCGAGATCTAGGGAAATATGGAAATCCGGCGTCGCTGGCCCTGAAATGCCGGCCTTCCGGTCATGACGTCATAAGCTGCACTCTCATTGGCTGGTTTATTAGCAGACCATCTACTAACTATCAGTTTGTTTATCTTATATGCTTATAAAGAATAGATATGTTCCGATTTAAAAGTTTCCAAAGCAGAATTCCGTTTCATATTTGACGAGTGTCTTTATGCCACTAGAAATATTAGAAATGGTAGGTTACTTGAAACAAAGCCGCTACATACCGGTTGAAATGACTGGTACAAGAACGTTGCAAATGGTTGGTGCCACTAGAGATGGTAGGTTAGTTGGAAACGGGAACATTACAGTTTCTAGAAACGGTAGGAGTTGAAGCAGGGACGTTAGAAATGTTGCACAGGGGTTTGATAGTTGGAAATGTAATGATGACAGAGCGTTTTTTCTAACAAAAACACCGGTACATAAAACTTTTTTCTAAGACAAAACTTTATCATCGATCGGTTATTAGTTATAAGCTTTTTCTAAGAGGAAACAAGAAACATCAGCCGTTTGCTGCTATTCACTATAAATCTTTTTATCACATATAACCTTTTCTAAGGCAGGTACTCAAAACTTTAGCATCAAAACTAATTTCAGTACTTAGACATAAACTTTTTTCTAAAAGAAAACAACCAAGAAAATCAAGTCGTTTACTGCGTTTTTCAAATGTTTCTATTAATGAATTGTTGATATGAGAATAAAATGTACAAAGTACTGTGTAACATCTTATTCTTGAAACACCTTAACCTAAATTAGATCGACCCGTTAAACAAGTGTTTACCAAAGAACGCTGTCTTTAAGGGGGAAGCTTAAAAATGTTTACTTATATATCTCAAATTATGTTGTTCAAATGACTTCGTTGATATTCAAATTCTAAGTTTGAAAAAAGTTATGAAAAAACAAGACTGAACAAGATGTCAGAGAGGCACCTAATTTCCAGAAGTACGTTGTAGCAAACAACCTCCTTTCTCTAAACGGAGATATCAAAACCATGGTCTCATCAAAAGTTTCTCTTAAAAAAAGCAACTCAACAAACAAGGTAATTTGACATTTGGCGCATTTGAAAATTGGGAACAATTTGCTAAATTCATGAAATACTAAATATATTTCTTAAAGTTAAATATAAAAATATTCTTGACTGCTCAAGGGAACAAAAATCCTAGAACTTTTACTGTCATTTTCCTTTGAATAATAAACATAAATAAAGGTCTGTAACGCTTGACAAAGTTATTATAGAAAAAAGATTGAAGCTCATACTCCCACAATGCCAGACCCCTAGAAGGCTTTCATGCAGGATTATGGCATGCTAGCTTTCGACATGTTGAAAGACAAAGTAATGCACCTCCATACGCAGCCAAAACTGAGAATTTGTCACTGGAGAACACTACTAGACCCAGTCAAAAACAAATCCACTCCGGTAACAGAAAAAAGACAAGTTCAATTCATCATTCCACATACTTTTTGACCCTGCTTCGTTTGTAAACGGAGCCACAACAAAATTCGTAGAATCAAATTAACATTTTTTCAGATAATTATATGCGTATTAAATAATCTATTGCAAGACTTAATGGTTGAGATTTTTTCATTATTTATGATAGCTGAATATTCAAAATATTTAGTTCAAAAGGCAGCTATTCAACACCGCACACAGACAACAACACACCACCGAAAAAGAAAATTATTTAAAAGAAATGTTGTAAAATACTGAGTATAAATTCTTGTTAAATTAAAATTAATCATTCAAATATTCTAAAAATGTACGATGTTTGTGCTTTATTTGATATCTATATTCATTGCGGTTTTCTTAACCTTGAGTGAAGATGTTAGCGAGGGTTATAATTTGTCAAAACTGAAGTATCCATTAGAAATGAATTTATTCGTATCTTAGATTATCAATCAATCATTTGAAATAATGTAAGGGTGTTTGATGTAACAATATTGTGCTTTCAATAACACTTTGCTTTGAATTAAATTACTGTTGGTAGAAAGAGTTGACAATCTAAACTGTGAAATAAAAGTCATATGGTTTAAATATTTTTTGTTTTAAATCATGCAGATATAGAATTGAACATGGAGGGTCTTTCATATTCAATTGTCGTTTCACCTTGATGGAGTTAAGCTTCATTCAACAGGCTAGAAAATCTTGGTCAAGAATGGGTGGACTTCGTTGTGCAACAAACAAAAGCCCTTAAACCATGTGTTGGCATGTCATCCTTCCATGTGAATAACACGAATTTGTTTGTAAGATGTACGAGTGTTAGATAATAGAAAACACATTCCTATGCATACATAATGGATAACATTTAAGGAAACGTAACCAACATAATAAACTACACACATACAAAATTTAAAACTAGCAACTCACAGGGTTATAATTGTGAACACACTAGAAGCAATATAAGACGAAAGCTGTAACCAGGCCTCGTGTTATCCAATTATAATTATTGGTCAGCATCGATCTCCATCACACCAAATAACGGAAACATAATCCATAAGTTTATAAGCATGTTGTAAGAAATTGAAAACTTTACTCCAGGCACATATATATTCAAATTCAAAAATGTGCTATTGAACAACATTGTCATGAGTATCAATTTCTGTGACGTCATCACTTTTATTGCCTACCATTAGTATATGTAACTCATATGTCTGCTTTTGGATCATAACATAGGAAGCATTTACTACTTAAGATCAAAGCCATAATTTTCCGAGATCTAAGAAAATATGGCTAGACCGTCAGGATCTCCAACCTTTTTTTCAGCGACGTCATAAGTCGGCCATTTCGTCTATATAACAAGAAACATAACCTGTTCAAGGAATATGATGTCTCACTAAAAAAACATGAAAGAAGGGATCGATAGTCAAATTATGCTTAAGTATCTATCAAAATGATTCCTCTCTCATTGGTTTATTCAAACAGACCACGAGTTTGTGAAATTGTGAATGCAGTAAGATCATTATTCACAATTTAGGTAGTTTGTTGATATCAAACGCAAACTAAATAATTCGCTATACTGCTTTAGAGCCATTATAAAGAGACACAATAACGAAAAAAATGGTAGAAATGGCTGCAAAGGGCTGTTAGAAAGGTTGAAGTAGGACCTTCCAAAGAAGAAACGGTCCGTAGAAACTTAGAAGTAGCTGCTAGAAATGGTCCGTAGAAACTACTAGAACCTTGCTTTGCAAGGGACAATCAGGGGGCTCTCTTACTTCTAAGAGGTTGTTCGATATTTTACAGGACGGTCTTGATAGAGCTAAAAACGAGGCAAACTATGTTAACGGTGATAAAATCAGAATTATTGCTTACAACGAAAATTTTAACAACCCCGTGTCCACAAAAACCTCGACAAACGTGAACTTTGAGAATTGCGAAATAGAATTGCAGACATTTTAACATCTGATAATACAGTACAGCTAGACAACACAACGTTAACAAATTTTTAAAATCTCTCGTGGTTCAGGAGGTAGTACCATTTTAAATTTGACATCTGATAGACGTACTAAACGCTTTATTACACGCATTAAAAGTAACGATACTCTTTGTGTACCGAGAGCGATTGTTACAGCGATGACTTACCACACGAACATAATTTTGACCAAAACTTTAACCAAAACACAAATCAGTCTTTGTCGGAAAAGTAGTCGTATTCAAAAACAGTTAGCTGACGAATTATGTAAGAGGTTAAGAGGTAATTACAATAACGGCTTTACCTTAGACGATATTAAACAAGCCGAAGGACTACTACTATATATGCTGGGCCTGATAAAGATCCAAAATTGTATTTGTATAAGCAGAAATTTTGATGTTTTGAAAAATTTAAAAGCATTTTACGGACGTAGTTATTATTGTTACCAATGGGATACCGGGTAAACAACAACAAAAGAGTACATAAATGTAAGAAGACACCCCTTTGTGAACTATGCTGTATGCCTAAACACGACTTTGCTACTAAAAAGAAAATATCTTGTGAAAAATGTAACAGATTTTGTTTCAACGAGGATTGTATGGATAACCACTCCTCTGTTTGTGCTAAGTTAAACAAGTGTACAGGTTGTAACAAAGTTATTGATCGCCTCAAATACAATGATTGTGGCATTACTCACTGTCACAATTGTGATGAATTTGTTAAGACTGACCACGAGTGTTACATGGTTCGTAAACACACCATAGGAGGAAAATGTTAAGTTCCTTGTGTTTGTAATAAACAAACCACCGATGAAAATGAAGGTTGTGTAGCACATAAAAAAACTCATAAAATTTGCACACAACCTTGTACTTGTAATGGCCTGTCGACAGAAAAAATCATGCCGTGTACCTACTCTGAAAGTTATTTTTCTTCGAATATGAAGCAATGCAGGATATCGAAAAACACATTGCAAACTTGATAATAGCTCATGATTTCGACGGCGAGAAATGTATTTTTAAAGATAATAACGAGTTTTGTAAGTGGCTTATATCAAAGCAACACAAAAAGTATACAGCTATCGCTTATCAAGCTAAAAGTTACGATTCATATTTTTTGTTGAAATACTAAACCCTGAAACCGAGAGATTCTTTCTACGGTGGTAGAACAGGAGCTACAAAATTAAAGGTCACAGATTGTAAGATACGTTATATTGATGTTGTATGTTTATAAAAAACAGTACAATATTTTGACCCCTATCCCGTAGGACACTCTATTAAAATATTTAAACCTGAAGCATACGATCCTGCTTGGTTCGGTCTATTACAATGCACGCTCCAAGAGAGTTATACCATCCAGTTTTACCTGTTAAAACAACCAAACTAACCTTTGCACTATGCCGTACTTGTAGGTTAAAAGAAACACCGACTTGCAACCATACAGACAAAGAACGATGTTTTACAGGCACCTGGACAACTCTGGAAATTAATATGGCTTTGGAAAAAGGGTACAAAATTTTGAATATAGACGAGGTGTGGCATTTCAAGCAACAAACGACTGATTTATTTAAAGGCTACATCAACGATTTTATGAAAATTAAATTACAAACTAGTCCTCATACTTATGAAACCAATGAAACTTACACAGAGGCAACCAAAGAACAGCTGGTTATTGATTTGGACATTGACAAAATTAAAGATAACCCAGGCATGCGACAAATTTCTAAAATCTGCTTAAACAGCTTGTGGGGGAAATTTGTACAAAGGCGCGGCATGTCTCAAACTGCATATGTGGCATCTTTAAAAGAATGGCATAATATATTATTAAATGATAAAATAGCGATCACCAACTGCTTATTCCTCGGAAATGAAATGGCTCAGGTAACTTACAAATAAAAAGATTCGTTTTACGCAGATTCTACTTCGACAAATATTTTTGTCGCTTCTTTTACTACTTCAAATGCCCGTCTTAGACTATATGACATGTTGGATCGTTTAGTAGAGGCTGCAATATATTACGATACCGATGGAATCGTATATATATAGACGATGGCTCTAACACAATAACAACAGGTTCAAAACTTGGCGACTGGTCTGACTAATTAGGAACCGATGATTATATTTGTATATGGCTATCAACAGGCCCTAAAAGTTATTATTATAAAACCATAAAGGATAATGAAGTAACAAAGATTAAGGGGTCCACATTAAACTATGAAAACAGTTTGACATTAAATAAAAATTATATGCAGAACATTATTGAATGTTTATCAGAGAAAGTTGAATTACCTTTTGATCAGTTCTCCCAAAACGTTGTATCTAAAGAATTAGAGACCAGAAAACGCGTTAGTAAAATATTTAGAATGGATTTCAAGAAGAGGCGTATAATGAATAAATTTATTGACACAATTCCATAGGGGTTTTAGAAAGTTATAGATTTCACCTTAGACAAACAATTCTGATTTTATTGCGCGTCAGTACCTCTGTTAATAATTTTTTATGTACAAGGGTATAAAAGGATAAAGCCTTTGTTAGCTTCATACAGTTCATTGTTAGAAACAAAGAGTAAAAATGTTTTAATTCTGCATCATATATTTGAAAGGGTTTATTGACTTTTTGTAAAGAAATATATTAATATGTCTTGTTTTTATATTAACTTATATTAAAATTTTTATTCTGCATCTATTGCTGTTGTCTATTTTTGTATGTTTAGATATGTCCTGTTTTTTTTATACCAAAGTACTTGTATGAATATTAAAATTTGTATTCGTCATCATATATTACTGTTGACTTTTTTTGTATGTTTAGAGATGTCTTGTTTATATTTTAATTTGTATGAATATTAAAACTTTTATATATTTATAGATCTTTTATAAAAAAAGAGAACTACTTTAGAAAGGTGTTTGTTTCCTTATTCCATAAGGATTTTTATTCTAAACAGGCTAGTAAAAAGCCAGTCTCTTAAAAACTTTGTTATAAAGGGGCACAGGAAACGAGGATACTTAATAAACTGATGGCGTACTCTATGTGCCATCCAGCTAAAGCTATTAAAAAGCGGGAGCCTTCTGGTAAAGTATCGCCTGATATACCATATATCCACAGTACCTGTAATTTTTTATTAAAATAACGACGACAACAAAAACAACTATTTACCTGTGTTCTCATAAGACGAACCCTTATACGGGATGTTCCTTCTACTTAAACGTTTTTGATACCGATTGATTTCTAAAAAATAATAAAATTATACCTATATTTTAAAATATATGCTAATACCTACTCATACTTATAAAATAGTTGTCGCTAAATGTCCAGATTCAGAAAACCACATACCTATTGATAAACTTGTTATTCAGACGCCTAATTAAAGGAGCGACGAAGTTTTTATCACTTTCAACAACTGAGATATATAAGGTAAGTAAAGATTTTTAATAGAGAACTATTTTTTTCTAATAGATTATTTAACTATAATAATTAAAAAATAAAAAGCAGTCCCAAAATACTGGAAGCAACAAAAATTTGGAAATAGAACTTTGAATTGAAAAGCAGTCAGAAAATACCTGATTCGAAAAACATACTGCAAACTTATAAACTTGTAAAATTTTTGAATATTCTGCTGAATATATGATGACGAGCCTGCAGTGTGTTCGAAACCCTGTGATGACCTATACCGTGTCTAATAACGTTCTCTAGGAACAAATTCTCAACCTTTTCCTCTTATAAGATATAAAATTGCCTTTAGTTTGTAGGAGTAAAAAATATACTCTTCTTATACAACTTCTTTTTAACTTTTTATGTAAACGCTTTGATGAGCTTATGGTGATGACGTAACTTTTTCTAGCATTTATAATGTCCTGTTAGATATAAGTAAACTTTTGCGACTCCCTTACACTTTGTGCTAGAGATATATAAGTAAAACCCCTGTGAAATTTTTAAATACTTTCTTCATTTTACTCTCATATCAACAATTCGTTGGTAGAAACATACGTTTTCTCTACCTAGAAAAGATTTGTTTGTGCCGGCTTCTGTTCCGACTTCTGGCTAAGAAAAACCTTAATAACCGATTGAGGATAAAGTTTTGAGTACCTGTCTTAGAAAAAAGATTTATGTATGTTAGAAACAAACGCCTTGAGTACCTGTCAAATTAGATAATTCTTAACATCCCTATTATGCACGTAGAACACGAGGTTTCCTATAATAGATGCAAATGTTAGATATTTAGCGAATTTTCAGACAGCACATTCAGTAGTGAACAAAATTAAAGTTTCTTTGTGTCACACGAACTTTTTATGTTCTTATGATATAGGACGGCCGGCAATAAAATTTTATCGCATCTGAATTGTATTTGGCTAAAAAATTTTTAAGACATACATTTTTCCAGAGATATCAAACTTCGACAAACATCTGATTTCCTCTGATAACGTTTTACCCAGTTTTAAATGTCCTGATTGAGACTCTCTCCGTGCTCATCGCTTCAACACCTAACTTCTCCGGTGGAAAATCCAGTTGTGAGTCTAGAAAATGATTTTCAAGCAGCAGTCCTTGCAGTTGTCACTCATAGTTAACAAAATGATTTTTGTCCAAAACGTTCATAATTTCTTTGTATTGTTTACTTTTAAATCCCAGATTTGAATTCCTACGAAAATGCTTCCTTTGATTTAAGCATCACCTAGTTTAACAAAATTTTCATTACATGATATAGAGTATCGAAATAGAATATATTAGAAGGCTTCCCAAGTAGTAAATATTTCACATTTTTCTGGCCAGGAACTAATGCTCGGACCCTACGTTTTCACCGTTATTTTCCAAGCTGTACCATTCTGACAAAATTCAGCAGAATTCAATATTACCTAACCCCTACTCGGGCATTTTCATTTAACTGACCGAAGATGTTCAAATCTTATTTATATAGTTTACTTTTGTCATGATTTTATCAATTTCATTTAATGTCATATGCTATAGGATCAGAAAGACCAGTGTTGATAAATAAAAATTGTCACTGAGGGATCCATTTATGTTTCGAATATCTTCATAACAGGCTGTTTTTCCGGGTGCTTATTCTATCAGTTTCTAGAAAAACATAGTGGTAGGCAACTTTTAATATGATCTCTCTAAAACCAAAAACGAACTTGAGTAGGGCAAAAAAACGGGGGTGATTGAAACAAAATAAAAGGATTTTAGCTAGAATATTAGGATGTCAAAACAAACAAGTAGGTAACAGCAGTACGTGTAGCACGACTACTGCTGATCAGTGAATACTCGTAATCTGCGGCAATATCGTCTAAGGATACGTTCGTTTATTTGAGCTCTCTACTTTTTCGATTATTTCAACAATTTAATCGGTAATGAATTATTTAAATTTAGTGCCAGTGCATTCGTCTTTCTCAAGCGAATCTACAAGTAAATTCCTCTTCAAAAACGGAGTTTAAAATTTAATTGCTTTAAATGTCGGCAAGGAGAAACTTTGGAATTATATTCAACAATTTTGAAAGATAAAGAAACAATTATTAATGATCAAATTACGATAATTAATTTACTTAAAGAAAATTTGAAAAAGGTAGAAAAATTAACTTCTGCTGAGGTTGTGAGCATCAATAGCTACGGAAGTACCAAGTCATTCGTTGAATGTACCAGCTATAATCGTTAAGGCAAAAAATTCACAGAACCTAAACTTGACATTGAGAACCATACAAAATAAAATTGAACCAAACAAAATTCAGGTAACTGTGAACTCTTTGAACATTAACAAAGGTTTTAGTGTGATTATCAAATGTGCGACACAGGAAGGCATGTAGAAGCTAATAAACGAATCCCAGGATAAACTAGGAAGTAATTATTGTCTTGAAACATCCAAAATGTATAACCCGAAAATTAACATCATCAGTAACAAAATCCACTTAGCTGATGATGAATTGGAAAATCATATTAGGTCACAAAACCATATAATAAGACCTGAAGATCATTTTAACTTACACAAGGAAAAATAGACCTGAAAACAACGTAAAAAATCTTCCATACGCTCATGGACACTAAAAAACTATTCATTGGTTAGTAACGTTGCCCAATTTTTAAAGACATGTTCATACGCCGATGTAAAAGATGTTTTGTAAATGACCATAGGGAGGACAAATGCAGCAATGGAATCTTGTGTCTCGAATGTGTAGGTAATCAAACTGTGAAATAATGTTTACGTTCCAATCAAAAATTCAAATTAAATTATGTTACTAACCATACAACATATGAAAACAACTGTCCTACCTTTAAATTATATGTCCAACGTGCAAAAAGGAATACTAATTATTTATAATTATTTGAATAGGATTTTTTTAGTGTATATTATTTCAGTCTATTTATTTTATGGTGAATTTCACAAATCAAAAACGAAATGATATTAAAATTGGGCACGCTAGTCTTAGACCAATTATTCCTTGTTTAGTTTGCTTTGCTGATATTGTAAACAAACATGACTTCGACATAATAGGTATATCTGAATCTTGGCTCTCTAATAAAATTAATTCTAGCAATGCTACTCTCTCACATTATGCTTTTTACAGAAAAGACCGACCCGGCGTCCAGGCGAAGGGGTTGGCTGTTTTATTAAGTTAAATATTAAATGCGCATACATAGATTTTAATAATAGTGTGTGTAGCTATTGTGTTGGCATTCTGTACCGACCCCTGAAAGAAAAATTAACTGACTGCTTGCATTGCCTTGAAAACATTATTTCTGAAATTGTTACTTAATATGACAGAAGCATCATACTTGGAGACCTTAATGTGGATATGTTTGATAACAATAACAAATTGCTTGAATTCTTCAACTTATATGGGCTATTTCACATTATCATAGAAGCTACGCACATTACACAAACGCCACCCTGGTTCATCCTATTTTTTGTCAACTTTACTAAAGACATTAAAAAACAAGGTACCATTAACAGTGATATTTTCAGTGACCATCAGATGGTGTTATGTGAGCTTGCCATTAACAAAAAAGCACCCTGTGAAAAATGTCTCACTTACAGAGACTTTAGAAATTTTAATACAGATTTGCATAGCATTCCATGGAATCATGTTCTGCTACTCAATTCCATGGAACATACAATTTTTTTTTTGTAACTCTGTATTTCACACTAGTGATGAACAGTGTGCAGAAAATTTATTTTATTATAGGACTAATAGATTTCGTCCCAACATGTCCTTTATTTTAAAACTAGCCACACTAGAACATTTAAGTAAGGTAATTTAAATCCAACTCAAGCGGTACTGCATGAAATTTTATGTACCGGTTTTGTTGTTAGAAACAAACACTTTGAGTACCTGTCTTAGAAAAGGTTTGTTTGTACCAACCTCTGTCTTAGAAAAAGTTATATGTGATAGAAACATTTGTTTGTAGTAGTCTGATGTTTTCTCTTTGATGGTTAAAGTTTGGTGCACCTAGAAAAAACGCTTGAGTACCTGTCTTAGAAAAGATTTGTTTGTTCCCTGGCTTAGAAAAAGTTATATATTTATTCCCACTATCCCATTTCCAACATTCCTGGTCTCTACTTTTTGCAACGGATTTGTTTCAAACCATTTGTAGCTACAGTTTCTAGCATTTGTAGTGGCTTTGTTTAAACTCATCAGTCATTTCTACGGTTGCTGTCGTTTCTGCAGCCCTAGCCTTTGTAACGGTTTCAAACATTTCTACCCTTTGCAACGCCCTTACTTCAACCATTCAATTATTTCTAACGGTTCCTGTCGTTTGTACGGTTCCAGTCATTTTTACGGGCCGTTTCTAGCTTTTATAGAAGCTTCTACGGTTCCTGTCGTTTCTACTGACCTAGCTCTTGTAGTGGATTCAACGATTTCCAGCAGCGATATCTACTGTCCCAGTCGTTTCTACGGACCGTTTCTTGCTTTTGTAGAGATTCCAACCATTTCCAGCAACGATTTATTCTGTCATAGTCGTTTCTACGGGTCGTTTCTAGCTTTTATAGAGGCTCCAACCATTTTCAGCTGCGATTTCTTCTGTCCCAGTCGTTTCTACGGGCCATTTCTAGCTTTTGTAGTGGCTCCAACCATTTCTAGCAGCGATTTCTACTGTCCCAGTCGTTTTTACGGTACCTTTCTAGCTTTTGTAGCGGCTCCAACCATTTCTAGCAACGATCTCTAAGTTTCTAGTCGTGTATACGGGCCGTTTCTAGCTTTTTTAGCGGCTCCAACCATTACCAACCACCATTTCTAAGGTTCTAGTCGTTTCCACGTACCGTTTCTACCATTTGTGCCGTCAGTCATTTTCAACATTTGTTGCTTTTCTACCCTTTGTATCAACCAACTATTCTACCGTTTCTACCCTTTGTAAGGTCCTACTTCAACCTTTCAATCATTTCTAACAGCCCTTTGCAGCGATGTCCTCGCTCCTGATTGGAGTTTGACGATGTCACCGAATTGTGAGGGATGGAAATAATTTCCAATATTTTTGATATTTCTGCGTAATAAGTTTGTGCAACTAACCTTTCAAAAAATTAAAAACAATGTACCAGGTACTCATAGAAATTAAATGATGCAAGCACTACAAGTATTGAAAAAAATAAAACCTCATTTGGATTGCAATATTCATTAATACTTTGGCATGTATTTAATGTAGGAACTGAACTGCTCAGTAATCGCTTAATATGAGTATAGCCATCTGTTTGATGGTAAGAATCTTTATTAAAATGATCGCTACAGATTCTGGAACTTTTCACAGACTTCAATAGCAGTCATTCAAGCCCTTTTCATATTTTCTTTTTTCGAAAACCTGTAGTTAATAGAGCAAATTCAAATATAAGATTTGTTAAAATGATACTGATCTTCATATATAGTTAAGATATAAAAAGTTCTTAAATTAACTTACATATTAAAATGAAGTGTACCGTCTAACGGACTACATTTTTTTTTCAAACAATGCAATAATTTGGCATCAAGCAGTTTCTTTTTGCTTCTACAAGCGATTTCTAGTGTCCCAGTCGTTTCTATGGGCCGTTTTTAGCTTTTGTAGCGGCTTCAACCATTTCTAGCATCCATTTCTAAGATTCTAGTCGTTTCTACGGGCCATTTCTAGCTTTGGTAGCGACTCCAACCATTTCTAGCAGCTACTTCTAAGTTTCTACGCACCGTTTCTCCCATTTGTGCCGCTTTAGTCATTTGCAACGTTCCCGTACCAGTCATTTTCAACATTTGTTGCTTTTCTATCCTTTGTATCAGTTCTGTACCAACAATTTTTACCATTTCTACCCTTTGTAAGGTCCTACTTCAACCTTTCAATCATTTCTACAGTCCTTTGCAGCCATTTCTACCACTTGTGCTGTTTTTAGTCATTTGCAACGTTCCCGTACCAGTCATTTGTTGTGGTTCCAACCATTTCTCCAACGGTATTCTTTCCGAGTTACCCACCGCTCGATACAAAATATAACGATTCAACTCGTAATTATCATTCTTCATTTACGTATTTATTTTATACATTATTATCTACCATTATCTTTTCAATGAATACCGCATCTACTTTTATAATTAACGATTTCCTTGTTTAGAATCAACCAGACACCGCACTTTTAACCAGTGCTCGAGTTTCGCTTGTTTATCGATACACCAACATGCTATTGTGGTTTGGTTTATCTTTTGTTATTGCCTTCGTTGAATCTGAATTATTTTATTATTTGTAATGAAATGCTAATTACCATATATTTGGGACCTATTAATTATTTTCGATGCATTTTCGGTACAATTTTTTGCTTAAAATGCCGAATTATCTATATTAAGAGATCTAACGTCCGGACTCAGAGATCGCATGGACCTGTTTAGCAGACGAAAGCAAAGATTCGAACGAGTTGCCGCTCTGGCGCATATGACTGACACATTTATCTCGTTGCTTATGTTCAAAATACGTTTCGTTCATCCACTATCCCAATCACTGAATATGTTCTAAACATTTGTTTCGCCAATATCCCGATACAGTATGCGTTCCGTGCCACGGCCGATGCACCCGGCTGTGATCACCGCCTGCGACAAGCGTTGCACCCTAAACGAGCCAGTCCATTTCCCGATACCTCCAATGACGTCACGGCTCGCCACCCCGTCGGAAACACCCAGCTGATTCCCGATCGCCGCCGCGTTCCCTACGCACCGCATTACGTCAGCCAGCGAATTCCCTACGTACCGCGTTCCCGGCCCCTCGCACCCGAACCAACCAGTCGTCACCCCCGACGTACGACCTTCCGTTAGGTTCGTTCCCCGATCCTTGCCGTGTACGTTACCACCACCCCAACTGATGCAACCGACCAGCGCTATCCCTACGATGCACCCCCGTTCCCAACTAAGGTTCGACGCGCCCCGATGCCACCGACGGAACTCCCGACGCATCCTCCCGAAAGTCCCGTTAGGTTAGCCCCCTTGCCGTTAGTTGTCCCTACACCCGAAGGTTAGCCACCTTGTCGTTAGGTTCGAGCTTGAGGTTAGCTACCATCGCAGACCACGTGGTTTTTTTCGCGAAGTGCCCTCTACTATAACATAATAAAATTAGACTAGTATATTAAACCTACAAGCTCAGGTAGATAATAAATTACTATTCTTATCAACCATTCAAAATACATACAAATATGCCTAAGATATAGAGGCCGGACGCCCTTGGCTATCTCCCTAACTCCCAAGTCATCTAGTCTTTTTTTCCTGTATTCCTCTTATTCTTTTTAGTCCCATACCTCCCAACAGTATTCTGCTTCCACATCTTTTGATGGATAATATTGCAATGTGTCCTAAACATCTACCTCTTTGTATTCTCACCGACTGAGCTTTTTTTAATTTAAATTTATTTGTTTAAATACATCTATGTAACTTTAGGGGAAGCATATTAATTATTACTAATTTTATAATACTGAAGTTTCTGTGTATACTTAGTTTAAGAGCGTCAAGTATATAATTAATAAAATTATTAAACAAAGTTTGAAATGCGTTATTAAGGACATTTTCAAGAAGGCGAACTGTGTGTTTCAATTGTGTTTTCAATTTATTTGTATAATCAAGTTTAAGGAACTTGAAGCCAGGTTTAATAGCAACTTTATGCTCAAGAGTTCTTGAAATCTCGAGTAGTTGGTATTACAAATTACCTTAAAAACTGTTAATAAGTATTCAAATTATACAAAATTCTTTAATGGTCAGACATACCTAAATGGTGTATAAGTGTAATTTGTTATTTGAATACTAGTTTTGATCAGGGCATAATTGAAATCTTGTACCCTAATAGTAAATCAAGTCATGTAAATTGCAACTCTAAATTTATGCAGCATATATTAAAATATATTTTGGAGCTGAACGCCGCGCAAAACATTAATTAAAGTCGTGTTCAGAGATGTAGCTTGCTAACATACCACAATAGAATTCTTTTTACTTCTTCTTCCTACTCTTTCTCTGTCGAAAACAGCATCGGGGCACAATAAAAACTCGAAGAACGTTGCGCAATTGCACATCAGAGACCGTTTGAAAGTTTGTCCTTTCTCAGTATCTGAATAAATGATCAGGCTCTTACAAAGTGAGTGAGAAACCTGCATAATTGAAGGTGAGCTCTAGGGAAAAAACAGGAAATAAATCAATTATTAATTACAAACCCTTTCAGTGTTTGTTTATTGCGGACTTTTCGTTTCCGTTTTATCTGGGCCTTGTTTCTTACGGACACATTGTGGAAAATAATCAACAATCTAAGATTATAAGAAAATGATACAACAATGGAACATATTAGGGTGTAATGTATGTGTAATAGTATATAATTAATTGAATGAAATAGTGAGGCTAAGTAAAGTAAAGTACTCGAGCATCGCACAATATCTGGAAATTATTGAACTAGAGGCATTTCAAACATATACCGATCTTATATTTGTGTTAAGAATCCCTTTAGTCGAACAACATCCTTACACAGTCTTTCATTTATATCCTATCCCTATATACGATGAAAGAACAGGTTTACATCATATGCTATCCTTCACTCAAAAATATCTTGCAAAGAATGATGATTCTTTAATGTTTATTCCGATCAAAGACTTAAGTGCGTGTAAACCGTTATCCACTCGTAAGAAACTGTGCTCTGAACTTTACGCATATCCTATTGCCACAAACGCGTTATGTGAAGCTCAACTTCTAAAGAATGTCCAGAAGGTACCCGACAACTGTAAAAGCTCACTAATATTCACTCAAGGATACAACGTTCAAAAACTAGAACCCAATACATGGCTCATAATTACTTCTGAACCCATAAGTGTTACAGTGAATTGCGCTCAAACAAACCCAAAAACTCTTACAATCTCCCTCAACTCCATATTGACTCTTCAATCAGAGTGTAGTGCGTTTATAGGAATTACAAAAGTTCAAGCCGAATATGGTAAACAAAACGATGTTCTAGAAAACTTCCAACCAGTAACAGTGCCGTTCAACTGTTGCGACGCAGTGCCAGAAAAAATTATAATTGCTGAACTTCAGCCCCTGAAGCTGAACACGCTTAACGTAGAAGAATTAGACGTAGCAAATCACAAATTGGAACAATATTCCAGAGACCTCGATGGTCTCATAAACCAGCCGTTTGTAACCAAAAATATCTCTTGGTTTACCTATACAACCATAGCTGCCCTCATGATCATAGCAGCACTCATCACCTTCCAAGCTGTCAAAAAGAGGATGGTAAAACCTCCAAAAGACTGCAATCCTGACCAGACTTCAGTGCTTCAGCCAAGACTCAAATTCTTCCCCAAGCTTAGGCCTGTTTTGAAAACAGAACAAAGGTTAGAGACGCAAGTTTAGGTATACCCTTTATGTTCTCTAAAAACACCATTTTTAATATTAATTTATATCATTAACTTTTTATTTTTTTACACATTATTTTTATTCACATTTCCTTTTACTTTATATTTTATTTTGATATGTTTAGGTTAAGCATTTAATTATTACTCGTATTATTTTATTGCTCATTTATTTTAACATATTTTGATTTTATTTTACAAATATCAATTTGATTTTTACCTATTACTTTATTTTATTCATATTTTATACACTTATTAGTTATTATTCATACCATTCAAACATCATTTTATACTATTTTATGTTTCTGTTCCTAAAAGTTGATGTTATAGCATCAACTTTTGATATATAAGGGGAGTTGTTTTATGCAAAATATATCAGCACTTAATTCACACAGTCGAGAAGTCAACGGAATTTAAAGCGTACGTGACTTCTCAGGGATATCAAATTACATCTTGAATTATATGCAAACAACTTCCCGGAAACCTACACGAGTCCGTTTAACCAGTAAAAACGCTGACTTGCATCAGCACTTTTGTTAATGTTATAAAAGCAACTGGAAACGTTCTCGTGTTGTCATTCAAATAATATCATTTATAGCATTAAGTTATTCAAGTACTTTAACTATTTTAATTGTTCACTTTTAATATTTTATGTTTCTAAATAAATAATTTTTTTTAAAAAGTGAATTGAATCAAAGTGAATATAAAATATATATATATATATATATATATATATATATATATATATATAATCTGTTTCTCTCATACTGCGATTTTGTTCTGATCACAGCTAAATTTGTAATTGTAATTATTGCTGTTTACCAGTATATGACAAAAAGAATGTATTGTATTAATAAGAATTAAAATAAACCAATTAACCAAATAAATATTATTCATGAATACTTTGGGATAGTATTGCTATATCGGAATAGGATAAAGTTATGAGAGTGAATGAATAAAAAATAGATTGCTATTGTATTGCTATAGGGCATGTAGGATTCGAAAGAAAATTAGTCAATACCTACCATGCCTAATAATTGAAATTTAGTTCTATTCCCTCAGTATCAAACAAGAGATTACCGATGTGTCTATTTTTGCCATTCACACAATACTTGATCAAAGTATCTTTGCTAACAAAGTTAAAAATTTATTTTACCTTCAAATGCTTTGAACGTTGGGGGTGTACAACTTCGACTAGTACATATGTTTTCAACGGCATCGAAGTAAGGTGATGCTGGGTTACATGCTTCTCACTACATTTCTTTGCTTATTATTAAATCGGGAAAACGGCGCAACATTGGAGAAGAACTGATACTGCCAGCTACGAGTGAAGTCTGCATACTATACAGTATAGAGACGAATCACAGGATGTTAAAAATTTTTAACTGATTTTTAAACGTTACGGGGTTTTCTTTACAACTCAATCCACCCTTACAGAATCGAAAACCTATTTTTTAATTAAGGGTATTCCTTCAGTCCATTTCTGCTGACGTGTTCCCGCAATTATTGGAAATCATATTTGAAAAAAGCAAAATGAAATTTATTTGTCATTGACTATATTATATATAAACAAAATTAAGAAAAAATCTTAGTAATCACTAAAGAGACACATACTATATAAGGAAGATTTCAATAGTTTACTAATGCTTACGAAAGTGCGTATGTAATCAAAAAGTAAAAAACTATCTGACTAAAAAGAATATATGACATTATTAACACTTACTGGGATTTTATGAAAACAGAGGATTTTTAAGATTATTGTAATGTTTTTATTTTCACACACTTCGGGTTCTGATCTGTTCTTGGATTTATTTAAAAACACAGTCCAACTCACTCTAAATTATTTCTATTACTTTAACACAATTTATATTCACAGAACTATTTACAAATTATCTTTACTAAACTAACAGCAGTCGAATACTGAATGAATAGTTCTGTCCGCTCTCCGTGTTTATATATTATTCTCGGAATTGTCTAGAAGTTCAACAAGCCATCGGAAAACTTCCTTCATGTGTTCTCGAAGCTTCAAGGGAATTCGACGAATTCCCATTAACGGCAGCCGCCAGCTTTGGGTTGAGAGACAACATTTCAGGTTCCCAGAAGTATCGGAGGAATGCCGTTTGCACTAGATAACTGATGAATACCCGTCACATTGTCCCCTCCTTAAGACCATTTCGTCCCGAAATGTCCAAGCATCCTTTATAGTATGGCGATACTTGCAGGACACCCTCCATTTCAGCAACGGGACGTTCGGTGGAAGTAACACTCGACGGTCTTCAAATCCAGACTGCGAATATTGAGACAGCAAACAAGGATGTCGATGCCAATGAATAAAAAGATAGTTCCCATCCCACTTCTGACACCACTGTAATGCTTTAATTTTCACACTCTTCGGGTTCTGATCTCTTCTTGGATTTATTTAAAAACACAGTCCAACTCACTCTAAATTATTTCCACTACTTTAATACAATTTATATTCACAGAACTATTTACAATTTATCTTTACTATACTAACGGCAGTCGAGTACTGAATGAATGCCTCTGTCCGCTCTCCGTATTTATATATTATTCTCGAAATTGTCTAGAAATTCAACGAGCCAGCGACAAACTTCCCTAATGTGTTCTGGAAGCTTCAAGGGAATTCGACGAATTGCTATTAACGGCAGCCGCCAGCGTCGGGTTGAGAGACAAAACATTTCGGATTCCCAGAAGTATCGAAAAAATGCCGTTTGCCCCACATATCGGATGAATACCCAGCTCATTGATTATTAAAATTTAATAATTATGTATGTTTTTTAATAAAAATATATTTCAAAATTCACTAAATGAATCTTCAACTTCCAGTAGATGACTTAAAATTATTTAAAACAAAGGCAAACGTTTTTGCGTTGTGTCGAAACTTGCATTGTACAAATAAAATGTGTGTAACTATTCTCAGTGGAAATATTTTTGTATATTGGAATCAATTAAAGAAGATTTTATGTATATAATAATTCTTGATCAATCTGATAATCAAACGAATTATTGCAGCAGGAATAGATGATAGAACCATCAACAGATGCAGGACAAAAGCTGTAATAAAATACGCTCTTCGACATGTCATTCTTTGTACTTAAGACAATATACAGGGCTTTTATTTCAAAACTCGTCTCCAAAAATAAACTTTTAAAATATCTTTCAAAGAAGAAGGCAAAAAACACGCTATATCTACAGGGAGACACATTTTAAAGGTATCGGTCAGCCTGCAATTTCAACCCATAAGTGAATAACACCTCTACAAATTTAAATTCATAAGGGTATCATGTGATACCTCATTTTAAATGTCTCTTTTTGCCAATCTTTTAACACATAATTCTTTACAGAGTAACGCCATTTTAAACTTTTAAATTAAAAGAATTATTGTTTACATTATATTTAAATAATTAATATTGTATTAGCGTTACAATTACCTTGTACTTAAGTAAGATGTTCAAAACGTCCGTCATTATTGCTAAGACAATAGTAAAGTCGCAGCTCGAATTCCTTTCGCATTTTTTGAAGCGTCTCTGGTGTAATCCGTTTACACTCCTTCACTATTCTACGTAAGTTCAGAAATATCAAGAAGTTGAGATTTATACATCACTGTTTTAAGATGTCCCCCACAAAAAAAACTTAAGGGGCCTTAGGTCGGATGAACTTGCTGGCCATTCTTCCAATTCATTTATCTGAAAATGTCTCATTAAGGCAATTTTGTTCAGGCAAAAGCATCACGTGGAGATGCTTCTTCCTGTTGAAAAAATGGTTTTGTTTCTTCTCACAACAAAGTTCCATCTTGATCTATTTGGTTTTCTAACATTCGGTTATAAGGGGATTTATCACAATTTCTAAGTCCAAATACAATGCTCTAGTTAAATTTTCTTCCACGAACGAATAAGGGAGCAATAATTTAATTATATTATAGGCGATAACTCCGGCCTATACGTTGATTGTCTGAGGAGTTTGGTTGTGCTCGGCCCGAAAAACTTGTGGACTGGTATTGTTCCAAAATCTACAATTGTGTTTGTTGACAAATCATTTAAAAAAAACAGAAAAAACAAATATTTTTAATAAAATTAGGATCTGCATTTGCCCTTTGCGTCATTAATCCGCAGAATTCCAATATTGTGTCATAATAAGCCTCAGCAAGCTGTTGTAAAAGCTGTATTTTGTAGGGAAAGAATTTATTTAGGCGTAACGATTTGTGCACAGATCCGATGGAAATGTTTGTTAACCTGGAGACTTTTAGTAATCTCAACCTGTGCTGCTTCAGTTAAAAACTCTACGATTCTAGACAGTTTGATTGCACACACTTACAATTTATGGACTAAATCCAGCACATACTGATGCCCAATATTTTTATCGGGATGTCTCTAATGAAAAAGGTGAGCAGTTCTGCCTGCATAGGGTTGTTGTTCTCCATAAATAAATATTGTTTAAATTCTTTTATTGTAAAGAGTTAACAATAGTCGAAAGTTGATGGTCAGTATACAATGAAACCACTACTAAAAACAGAATGTTTATATTTACAGTCGAAAATATTTTTCGTGAAAACAGTTGAGGATTTTTTCTTACTTGTATATCTCGGTATTTATATTTTAAAGATCTCTTTTTTGCCAATCTTTTGACACATCTTTTTTTTTAATCAGATTATTTTCTACACAGTAATGATCTATTCTCTGTAAAAAATAATTTGATTAAAAGAAAAGATGTTTCAAAAGATTGGCAAAAAAGAGATCTTTAAAACGAGGTATCGCATGATACTCCTTTGTATTTAAACTTGTAGAAGTGATATTCACCCTCGTTTAGAGGTTGAAAGTGCAGTGTCTTTTTCATTTAAGGATATTTTAAAAGTAATTTTGAGTGGCTAGTTTTGAAATGAAAACCCTGTATATAATATACATTGTTTTCCGTCGGGAACCTTCATCTGTTGATCTCTCCATAAGAAAATGTACTCTCGAACAATTCTGTATATATTTGACACATCTCATTGAATATATGACTGCGAGATCTAATGTTTTGGGGAAAATATCAGTGCTGAAATCCCCTAATTCCTAGGTTGGAATGCCACATTAAACCGGTTAATTTCACCTGTCGAATGTTACATCTCACTTCAATATATTCAACGATATGTATTAGATAGATAAAATTTTTTTCGAGAAGACGTTTTCTTATGAAAAGTGCAACTTATGAAGGTTGTCGTCCCGGAACAGTATTATATATTGTGTTGCATATAATGGAATGACTCCAAGAGAGTATTGATTTGTCTGGCGGATGAAGTTAAACTGATAAGTTTAAACGCGTGACATTCTAAGCTAGGCTATACGGGATAACAGCAATGACATGGAACTGCTCTATATTGGGAACCCCTATATGCTAGTTTCGCCCAAAGTCCGAGAAGCCCAACATTAGATTTCGCGACACTATTAAAATAAAAAATGGACATCAAGGTGTTGACTTCAAATGCAAATTCTAATCTTATATTTGGCATTATGGTCTGCATCAATTTATCGTATTTCCAACTTCTTATTTCGCTGAAAGAGGACTAAAAAAGAATCGAAATAAATTACTATTAGTGGAGCTGGATTATCTTAAGTTGCTTATAATTAATAAGGTACTAATTATCAAAAAAATAGTATCTTTTTAAGAAACACTCGCATTAATACAATGTTTTAATCAAACTGTGAATTACACGGAATGTTGTTAATATTTCTTATTAAAAACATTTTAAATATTTTCTTTTTTTTCAAAAAATGGGCCTTATTTATTTATTTCAGAAAAGTGGGCGGTAGGATAAAATAGATGGCAAAGTGGGTTATATTTTACTTACCACTTTGAAAATAATGAAGTTTCAAAACCTTAATACATTAATAATTTGTTAATTTAGAATTAAATTAATTTAGCGTTGAATGTCTGTCTGTATTTCAATAAATTAAAACTTTCTTTGAAATAAATATAATTTGCCAAATTTAATATTTTTTGTTAAATTAACTCGAGTATCCTTAAATAAATGCAGTTAAATTATAGTATTACGTTTTTAATTCTGTTAGCTGTTCTCAATTAGTGCTCATTTCTTTTTTTCACAGACAAGAAATTCGCTGTATAATTCATAAAGTTAGTTATGCATAGTTTGGACTAACTTCTTAAATTCGTCATATTACTCAAACAAATCGCATTAGGGTGATTCTTAGATTTTGTTGTTTTTTATGTCTAGCCTTTATTTATTATTCAACATGATTTGTTTTGATCAGAAAATTATAAATATGATAAATTTGATACCGTCAAAATTGTATATTAAAGCATAAGTATTCATGAACCATGAATAACTTACAACATGGCATGTCTGATTTTCGTATTTCTACCTGAATGTAAAAATTTGTCTAGAGTCGTTTTATAATCAAAAGTTTAGCTCCTATAACTAAAATCTATTGTATAATTCACCAACGTATGCTGCAATTGTACCCCAATATTGATTGGTAGAAAGGAATAATAGATTTAACTAATGTTAAACTATTATAAAAATTGTCATTTTAATTCTGTTAATAAATTTTAAAGATTGATTGATAAATGTCTGTGTATTATTATCTAAGTCCTATAATTTATTATTTGTCCTATATTATTAGGCAAGTATTTTTAATATTTCATTTTGATGTCAAAACCGTTTTCTATTGAAGTTCTAGTAAAACAACGTTACAGTCTTAATTTTGAGCATCATAAAAGATCAGTAGCAACCAGAAGATAATAAGTTTTCAAGCATGTTTGATTAAAAAAATGTTAATTTGTTAAAATCACAGTTATCTAAGAATCACCCAATGATGTTTTATAGAAACGTACAGTAGAAAAAAAATCGTAAATTGCATTTTTTTATTTTTGCAAGCCTCTCTTCAATTCAATTTTAGTTAAGGTCGATAAAAAGCATGTTCAAACGGATTCCAGATGATATGACACACGTGGCAGATTGACCTCCCTGATATTTTTTTGTGACATAGCTTATTGTAACTTTTTAAGTGGACGTCTTGTATATATATTGCGTGATATAATTTTATACGGAAATTTATAGATTTTATCTAAAATATCATGGTGTTATAATAACCCTTTGGTGTGATTTATCCCTGTTTTATTACATTTTCCAGCTATAAAACGTTTGGTTTATTGGAATAGGGTAGAAAGGGAAAGTTTTCAAAATTACTGCCTATACCAAATGAACTTGAAATTTATCTCCCAAAGTTGTATTATTGTTTGGCCCCTTACTTTATATGTGAGTAAAATTAAATGCGTTCCTTAGGCTATCACAACAAAGTCCCTCATAAATGTTTCATTCTATTGTTTGTGGAGGACAGTCGACTGAGTTGTTTCTGTATTTGTAATTTGAGCCAAAGATCAAAGATATACCCGTGTTTACATCAGAATGTACACCAGACAAAGTTAAACAAAGGAAGGAACGACGAATTTTATTTTTGTTTCTACATCAGTGGATTTCACGATTTTTGTATTTTGTCTTTTCTTTCAAGTTTTGGTTTATACGAATATGAGCGATCCGTGGAAATGTTACAAAGACAATAAGGAAATTAGCAATATATTTTAGAAGGCTATATTTTATGAAGTTATCCCTTCATATACATATGAAATAAATTTACTTTCACATAGAAAAAATAATGTATTACAATTTAATTGAAGGTACTATTTTGTACTGAATCGTCATTTTTATTAGTTGCGCTATAATCCATGCAATAATTTATATTTGTTCAAAATTGAAAGTAATGTGCCCAAGAGTTTACTTAAAAGCCGTCATTATTAGCTGGAGGATAAATTCTAAAGATCTATGTCTCTTAAGTAGGAGACTCATTTATCTACTTCTCAGCAAGATATATTTTATCTAAATTCAATGTTCAAAAACTAATAGCAGATTTTATTGATACTGCTAATGAACAAATGTAGGAAAGGTAACATTTTTCAATATAGTCTTACTTCGTAATGAAACAATGATTCGGTGAAAAGTAAATATACTAAATACTTGGTAATTTGTGTAATAGTGTGCATAAAGGTGGAACAGACTATCGTCACATCACGTGATAATGACTACAAACCAAGTTAAAACGTTAAAAACAGGTCTGATACCATAGATTGTGTTGTTGTCTAAGTACTAATTGGGAAATAACACCAAAGTTTAAAGAAAATTGCTGTATATTCCAAACGTTTCGGGGTCTAGGTCAGACCCCGTTGTCAATGGATAAAAAAGGCACAATTCTAAGATGTAAATTAAAATATTTGACAATGTGTATTATTTGATTTCTGACGTAACTAAGAAAATTTTATTTGCAATATACAGGGTAGCACAAAAACTTCTAAAGATCATATAATCATAAAGTTTCTTTCAAATTGGAAGAATTTGAAAGGGAGATCTTCAGAATTTTATGTGGGCCTCCTAGGTGCGACTTTGTTAGAAGATAGTGCATTTGTTGATTCAGTGATCCCATTAAAATCATAAGGGAAAACCTAGGAAAAACCCGATGTTGGGTTGTTCACAAGGACAAGACTATTAGCAATTTCTTCCTTAATCATCGGTAACCAGAAACGAGTGAATTCTACGTAGGTAGTAGCGATACAATCGTTTTCATTTAACAAAATTAAAGCAGACTCTTTTAGTTTTCGTTTGGTGTTGTGTTCTTCTTTGTGTAATATAATTGAATTTTGAAACTGTATTTTATGACCAAGGTCCCAAGCATGTTCACAAATTTTGGATTTTTCAAATTGTCGTTTTTTATGTAATTTTTGAGTTCGTTTATTCGAACATTCAGAGGTCTAGACGTTTCACCAATATACAGGGTGTAAATAGTTTGACTGCATATATTTTAGGTGCAGATAGTACCCACCAAACAAAACAAAAAACTCTTATAACACTATGGTCTAAAGGCCTTAATAAGCAAGAAAATTTGAAATACATGTTAAGTAAATTATTGTCAATGTGGCAACGTTCCGCTAAAAACCAGATTTGCTTGTAGCGTGAATAATAATGGAATAAGTCACCACAAAAACATAAACACCTGTTATTTTTTTGTATTAAATAATTTCATAGTTTCGAGTGCCGGTAGATTTATTTAGGTACATAAAATTTTATAAAATATTATTTTCAAAAATGTACCCTTTTAATATCTATGTATTGAAATGAATATTTATATTTGGCGATTTATTTTATGCATCAAGTTGAAGAAGGGAGGATACAAAGTTGTTTACATTATGATACAAAAATAATGCGATACAAACTATATTAAACAAAACATTTCTTATATGTAGTTCTTTTATGTGTTAAATTCTTCGAGAAATAATTGTTACTAAGAAATTAATATTACTTATCTTAGACAAATAAATACCTTTGACCTGCAGGATGTCATTATAATAGAGCTCTGGTGAGCAAACGGATTATTTATAGTAAATATTCAAAATTCAAAATTCTTGTTATTACATTTGCTTTCCCCACAAATTAATAGCATGTCAGGTCTTTACCTAATTGTATGATTGTCACTGTTTGTCACAAAATAATACACTCGAACTCACAATTCACAACAGATTTTATTTATTTTTCCAATTTATATTTTAAAATGAAAATCAAATAACTTACGCTATGTCGAATTTCACGCTAAAATCACTTTCACTTTTTTAAAAGAACCGAACAGCAAAAAAGCATTCATGGCAGCGGCCAGCTGTAGTACTGAGTATATGCTATGTTGACACATCTGATCGGAGAAACGTAGGGCAAATTATAACAGAATATTTAGAGTTTAAATAATAATTTTCTTTGTTAATACAGTTATTAAAGGTGTATACGCTATTGAGTATTTACATATTTAGCTTTACAATCATTTTGAAGCCGGAAATAATCTATTATTCACTGTAATAAAGGCTACAGAACTTCTAACTTTTTCATTTTTTTGGCAAAATTATAGTTTATTTCTGAAAATGTAATAAAGCTTTTTGATTTGTTTTGACCTGAAGTATTGATCCTCAAAATCTTTCCACTCAAACCGTTTACACCCTGTAGAATTTATAACATTCACAAGGGATTTTATATATGTATTTTTTTGTATTTTGAGTTGTGTTATTTGGTTTGGTTTTTGATATAATTGATTTTAGTGTATTTCTTGTTTTAAATGATGTTTTGATATTAAATCTGTTTCCCACTCTTTTCAGTCTTTCTGATAGACCCTGTATGTATGGTATAGTTATTGTATTAATGTGATTATCTTAGGAGTCAGTGTTGCTTGGTGAAGTTTGATGTTGGTTGTTAGGAATTGTTGGGTATTCGATTTTGTTTAACTCGTTATTAATAAATTTATTTGGGTAATGATTGGCAGAAAGTACATTTTTTATAAACGTTTTTTCTTCATTGAATTTATTGATGTTAGAACAGTTGGTTTTTGCTCTGTCATATAGAGATTTAATGATATCTCTTTTTACTGAATTTGGATGATTAGAGTCAACGTTGAGATACCTGTTAGTATGAGTCGGTTTTCTGTAAACTTCTGTTTCAAATGTCGATTGTGTTTTGGTTATTAAAATGTCTAAGAATGGTAATTTGTTATTATGTTCAAACCCTGTATGTATGGTATAGTTATTGTATTAATGTGATTACCTTAGGAGTCAGTGTTGCTTGGTGAAGTTTGATGTTGGTTGTTAGGGATTGTTGGGTATTCGATATTGTTTAACTCGTTATTAATAAATTTATTTGGGTAATGATTGGCAGAAAGTACATTTTTTATAAACGTTTTTTCTTCATTGAATTTATTGATGTTAGAACAGTTGGTTTTTGCTCTGTCATATAGAGATTTAATGACACCTCTTTTTACTGAATTTGGATGATCAGAGTTAACGTTGAGATACCTGTTAGTATAAATCGGTTTTCTGTAAACTTCTGTTTCAAATGTCGATTGTGTTTTGGTTATTAAAATGTCTAAGAATGGTAATTTGTTATTATGTTCAAACTCTAGTGTAAACTGAATAGTTTGTTTTGTGTTGTTTATGTCGTTAAGTAATGCATGTATATCCTCAAGATTATGTTCCCAAATAACGAATATGTCATCAACATAACGCCACCAAACCAAAGGTTTAATCTGTTTTGAGAAAATTGTTTGTTCTTCAAATTTTTCCATAAAAATGTTGCTTAAAGTGGGAGACAGACAGGAACCCATTGCCATGCCAAAATCTTGTTGGTAGAAGTCATCATTAAGTTGAAAATATGTTGTCTTTGTACAAAATGTTAGTAGTTCCATTATTGTATTAATGGACAATTGAGTACGTTGATTTAGTAAAGAATCTTGTTCTAATAGTTCTTTTACTATGGGAAGTGTTTTGACGACTTGCTAGTGTGAAAGTATTTTTGTATTGTATATGTTATAATTTTTCTAAGAAATGTGCGCTGTTTTTAAGATGAGAATTAGACTTACCAGTAAGTGGTGAAATAATTTTTAAAAGGAATTTTGAGAGCTCACTGCATGGAGAATTTATGGAGCTGACAATTGGTGTTAATGGAATGTTGGTTTTATGAATTTTAGGTAACCCGTAAAATTGGGGCGGTTTAGAATAGTGTGGAGTAAGATGTTTACGTTCTTTTTCTGTAAATACATGTTTGTGATTGTAAAGTAACCGGTATATTTTGTTTTCTATATAAGTTGTTGGATCTTTGTTTAATTTTGTATATTGTCCTTGGTTTATTATGTTTTGAATTTTGGAATCGTAGTCTATTTTAATTAAAATAACCGTTGCATTGCCTTTATCTGCAGGTAAAATCTTAATAGTGCTGTCAATTTTTAAACTTTAATTGAATTTAATTCATTTTTCGAAAGGTTATTTTTTATATGCATAGGTATATATATGTTGTGTTGCCACAATTCTTATTTTTGCCAAATTTTATTTCTTTCCATCAAAACACCATTTATTAGGACGTCCACAAAGGTCAATAAAAGCAGTAAATAACATTGGGTATATTTATAAATTTTGACAATAAATGGGTCACGGATTCATTATCAGTTTCTTACCATTTAAGTATGCATGTCTAATTAGTAACTAATAAAGTACAGAACACAAATGACACTAAATTAAAATTTATAGAATGATGTATTTCCGAAATTATTATTAAGCGCACTTTAGCTACGTTTTCTAATTCTTCCTCTAACTCATGACACACAAACTACATAAGGTAACAACAGTATTATAGTCTGTTTCTAAGAAATAACAGCATGTAAGATTTCGCCGATGTGACAACACACGAGCTGACGTGACGTGACGATAGTCTGTTTGCGCCTTAAGTGTCGTGGGGAACCGGCTGTTTGATACACAATTTATTGACAATTTCTGGAAGTAAAAGTAATATTTTCATATATAACTAAAATACGACCTGTAAAAACATGTAAATTTAAGCTGGAAGGTGCATAATTTAGTACATTGTATAATTAAATTTTTAATTAGATGCTCATTATGTTTTATACATAATGATTGCTGCCGAATTTATGATAATTACAAACATTATATTTTGTGGCGCCAAATATATCAAAATCATCCAGAGATCACTGAATTGAAATTTTCCGTGTAATACATCTTCATTAGGCTAAACTAAATTTTGGAATTTACCAAGGTATAACTTTGAGCACTTATGGAATAAAAATATTTAAATATATTAGCATATACTGCAAACGTTTCTTGTTTTGGGCTATTTGACATGTACTTCAGATATCGAATATTGTTGAAATTATATTAAGGCTAACATTCTAGTCAGATTAAAATAACATAGACCCATTATTAAAGCAATTGTCTTTTACATTATTCTTTCGTAAACGGTTTGAATAAATAATAAATTGGGATACCGTTAAAAATGTACAACGTCCGTATGGTAGATATAACTAAATATCAATAAAAAAACTTTTTTCTGATGCTAAGGAAGATTTGTATTTACTTCTACGCTCTTTCATTCGGCTTGGAATAAGGTTTGTGTGCATGAAAATCAAGTAGTGTTTCTCAATTATCTGCAAAATTCCTAATAAATTTTATCATAAAACTGTCTAAAGTAGACAGAATTATTTAAAACTGAAAGTAACTTTACTACTGATTTCAATTGATATGAACATTTTCTTCCAGCGTATGAACCAAATCACCATCAATTTCTTTTCCATTTCATTTCATAATTATTGAAATTGATAACAAAACCAAATTTTGTTTATGCCAATCGAAATCCCACAATTGTTTTAATTCCAGTAGTTACGTAAACACGATGAAGGCTATAATTTGCTAAGTATATCAAGATTAAACATTTAAATTTACATCAAATGCAGCCTTTCGGTAGAAATATAACGGTGTGAAATAAGGGGTTTAAAATTGAAAACTGTCAACAAGATGAAACTATCGAACCTCCACACAGAGAATGTGACGGTACAAGCCTTAGAAAAGATTCACATTCAGTATGTAACGAAGAGTGTATACAATAAATGTTACACGCTCGCAATGTTAGCAAAAATTTATATTTTTTAAATTGTCATAACTTCTACAATTTTGCATTATTTTTGCCGCATATCCAAGAATACTACTATGCACATTTATAGTGGAATGTTTTTGTATTGGTAAAAATTTGGTAAAGAAATACATATTGTTGGTGCGAATCTTACACGCGAGCGATCACATTCGTCCGAATATTTGGAAAAATCTAACGACGCGAGCGATGGCATGGGACAATTTTTTTTAAAGTTTGACAGTTTTTCGTTTTGTATTTTGGTATTTTGTTTGAGTATAAGTTAAGTGTACAGTTAAGCATGGAATAAAAACTAAAAAACAGCTCCGGAAATGGTTTGAAGAGAAGTTGAAACTTTTAAAGAAGCATTTGATACTGATGGTGTTTTGAGTGACGGGCCTTCGGACCAATATTCAATTACACTACAAGGGACGAGAGATGAATTTTCGCCTCAGGCATCATGACACGCAGGACCAAGATTTCAACTTTTGGCCGCCACCGTAGTGTATACGGTAGAGGAGACGAAATTTAATTTAACATACAGACAGAATAAATAGTCCTTGATTAGGAGTATAAATACGCTTGAGAAATTCTTTCCTCCCACGTTATAGAAGTATTAAATTTTAAACTTTTGTTCCTTCTGATAACGATAAATATACGTACTTTCGACTGAGGTATGAAGAAAAAGATAAAACGCCTTGGTGCCAAAAAAAAAACGCCTGAATTTAAATGCAAGTGAAGTTATTTTTCATGGATGAAGTGATAAATAACGTTGTGAAGTATACCAGTCAAAAGTTACAGTTAATGAGAAGTTCTTATCAAAGCCCCCAGAGATTGTGCTCCTACTGACTTTGATGAAATATTAACTTTCATCGAACTACTTGTTAAGGCTAGTGTAACAAAATAAAAACCTCTGAACACTGATGAACGAATTCCGATAGTAAAGCACCTGTCTTCTTTGTGGCCTCTATGTCTAAAAAAAGATTCACCAGTTTGAGAAATATTTAACGCATTGTGAAAAATTGTAAAACAACCTATGCTCTTGGATTCTACATAGAATTGATGAAATTTTGGACGCATTTCGAGGTAGATGCCGATTTAGGCAGGACACTATCAATAAGCCGGCCGAGTACGGCATAAAAATATAAGCTTTTATCGATTCTAGAACGTTATTCACGCTAAATCTCGAAATGTATGCAGACAAGCAACCAGGGGGACCGTTCCAGCTGAAACATGATGCAAGCATTGTAGTAGTGCGACTTATAGAAGCGACTTATAGAACCTATTAGTGGAACAAGACGAAACGTGACCATGGAAATTACTTCACATCTGTGCCTTTGGCCAATAATTTGGTGCAAAATCGTCGCCTAAACATAACTGGTACTGTCCGAAAGAAAAAACCCAAATTCCCATGAGAGTAATTAGAAGTGAAGCAAAGACCAGTAAAGAGCAGTATTGGTGCGTTCCCGCAATTTGTTTAGTGTATTGTGTTCAATTTGATTGAATTACTTCATTATTTTTAAACTTCTGCACCTTTTCTAAAACATTCCGTCGCGCTAATGCTAATCGTAAAAGTGTTTTTTGCGTATAAAATATAGACTGTATTGACATTCGTGTTTCGGTTCCCTAGCTGTTTGGAGGCTTGGGAGGTTCGTGTTTTGTCCTCCGAACTTTTCGGTGGCTTGGATTCCGTCTGAAGAGACGGCGCTTATTGTTGTTTTTTGCGTTACGATTTCGCGAGTTAGTAGCTTCGTTCGTAACGACCGCTAAACCGCTATCATTTTGTTTCTTTTGTGTTTACAAAAGCACATCATTTGTTGTTAAAACCGCATTTTTTGTTTGCTTAATCAATGACCATTAGGTCGCTATTTTTTGTGTAACGTGTTGTCCAGACGAAGCTCTAAGAAACTGTTCCTGCTGTTACGGGGCTAGCCTCTGAAGAAAGAAGACCCAAGAAAACACCAGAGCTTCCGGACGTAAAAGGTTAGTGATAACTTTTATTTGGTGATTCGTTTATGTGACGACACGTGTTTATTGATTGTTCCGCTAAAGGTCCTTCGTCAATTATATACTTGCATTGGGTGGAGTAGATGTGGTCGACAAAATAAAAGCGGAATATTCCATGACTAGATTTAGCAACAGATGGCCATATACTATCTTTTGTAGTCTCCTGATTATATCAACAGTCAACAGTCAAATAATATGCCAAGAAAATACAAAAGGAAATATATCAAGGAACTTAGTAAATCGCTTGTCACGGTGCCACATCTTGGACGACGTTCTGAAATAATACAACTTCCACCCAATCTGGCTGGTTTGAAGTTAGAAAATATTATTGGAAAAAAAACAATGCTGATTAAATGCGACCTCCTCAGGACAAAGTGAGGTGTGAATTTTGCCCTATAAGAAAAAACAAATTCACACAGCGTTAATGCTCCAATTGCCAAACTCCTATTTGTAAGGAACATATGTCTGCGACTACATTGATTTTTTTCTCGGTGCTTTGGGAATAAGACGATGCCTAAAGAAAGAAAGTTTCGTTCTAAACTTATTCTAAGTAAACAAACTCATAGTTACAGAGGATCATTCATGGTCAAGATGCCTTTATGTAGAATTAAATTACAGTTTGTATAAGTCCAAAGGTTTTTTATTTCAATGTGAGAAACATTTATATATAATGATTCTAAATAAATTAAGTTAATATAATTCAATTCAATAGCTTTATTCACAAACAAACAAAAGATACATTTAAATTAAAATTATAAAATATATTCATTGATGTATGATGAGTGCGTCCATTTTACATTAAATGTCTATTGCATCGCAAATAGAAGGTCACGTACAATACAAAAGACAAACAAATATAATAAAAATATAAATATATAAAGACAAAAAACATAAATTATGAATAAAAAAATTCAGCAATATTGTAATAATTTTTTGCCAAGAGAAATACTTTCAATGTTCTTTTAAAGGTGAAAAAATTTTTGGCTTCCTTGATATCACTTGGTAAGAGATTGTATATTTTGCAACCACTGAAGATAACACTTTTTTGGTATAAAGATGTTGAATGCTGATCGGGCACAAGAAGATCCCTAAACCTAGTAGAATATAGATGAGTCCTCTGATTTTCAAGAAATATGGGTTTGTGCTTATAAACAAAACAAGCGACCTCATAAATGTAAATACCCACAAGAGTAAGAACTTTTAATTGTCTAAAAGCTTCTTTACATGTTTCACGAAATGATAGACCACAGATAGTTCTAATTACTTGTTTTTGCAAAAAAAAACATTGACCCCATAGCAAAATCCCGTAACGCAAATAGGAATGAAAATTAGCATAATACACCGAAAGTAGAACAGCCCTATTGCAGTGATTTTTCAACTGCCTAATGCCGTAACAGTTTGACCTTAACTTTTCACAAAGTTTGTCAATGTGTGCTGACCACGTCAGATTATCATCAATAACGACACCCAGTAATTTAACTTCCGAGCTTAGCTTAACATCAGGAATATCAATTACATTTTTCTTTTTCTTAAAAGCTACACCTATAGTTTTATCTGTGTTTAAGAGTAAGGCATTCTTTTGCGACCACTTAATTACATCCCTATAAATCTGCTCTGCAGTATGTTGAGCTGACTGATATTCATTTTTAACAATTAAGAAATTGGTATCATCTGCATAACAAGTTACGTTAGTATCCAAATTCTTAAGAATGTAAGCGGGCAGGTCGTTGGCAAAGATTACATACAAAAATGGCCCAAGAATCGAACCTTGAGGAACACCCGAGGTAACTTCTAATTTTTTGCTGCATGAGTTATTAATACATACAATTTGTGAGCGATTTTTTAAGTAGTCAGAAATGAAACTAAGCGGAATACCACGTATCCCGTAACGTTCTAATTTGATAAGCAGAATGTCATGGTTGACACAGTCAAATGCACGAGAAAAATCTACAAAAAGGCCTATCGAACACAGCTTTTTGTCTACCGAATTTATAATATTGTTGTAAAATTCAACGAGAGCTGTATTGACACTCTTGTTCTTTACAAAACCATGCTGAAAAGATGACAAAAGTTTATTTTTTTGAAAAAATTTCCATATTTGATTATAAAAAGCAGTTTCAATAACTTTTGAGAAGCTGGAGGTTAAGCTAATAGCTCTGTAGTTTGAATATACATTTTTGTCACCTTTTTTAAATAGTGGTAAAACTTTGCTTAGTTTTAGCAAACTTGGAAACATTCCTTTTTCAAAAGACAAATTTATTATATGTTTTAACGGGGTGCTGATATGAAGGGCAATTTTTTTGAGCAAGTTATTTGAGAATTGATCGATATATAATATAATTTTTGAAAAATAGTAGTTTTAGTCCTACTTAGACGGATGTTAGATAAAATCTAACATGCGGGTTATGGTGTAAGAAAATGTGCGAGCGATGAAGGGTTAAAAAATATGCTGATTCAGCTGGTACCAAAGATCCCAGAAACAAACATAGTGCCAAACTGTGAACAAAGAAATAGGCGACACTTTAAATTTAAGGTAGTTAAATAAGAACTAAGAGTAAAACAAAATGTATACCAGGAAGTGTGTTTAAATGTTTTTCATTTCTTCAGATATTCTAAATTATATAGAGAGTAGTATTAGTCAAAAGATATTCGCTCCTTCCTTGCCAAAATAACAGTAATTACACTTAAGTACAATTAAAAGTAAAAAATTATGGTTTCTCAGTGGTGTTGCAGGTCGCTTTATTTGGTTTAAACCATATATACCGTCTAAATTGCTGTTCCTTCTATTCTATGAAAAATAAGTCGAGCAACAAGATTCAGTAACGTTCTTCAGATACTGTAATGGCGTTTGCTTCGCCTGGTTTAATATAGCATCACCAACTGCACCCGCTGAAATGACACTAAGTTATTAAACGTTGACTATGCACATTTGTCTGTCGATGATTCTGAAAGATGCGACTTGCCAGAAAAATATGTTTTTGATTTAAATCATTATCTTCTTTTTTTCTGTATTCGTTGAACGCTCTCATCGCTGCCTCTCTGGTTTAAGAGTCAGGTCTTTTCCCATAGAGCCTCATGTTCCCAATAGTTCATATATTTCCAGTAAACTGACACCTTCTTACCGGAGAGTTTGAAAACATTCGTCCGTAAATAAAAATAAGCACAATTTGTAAAAAAATTATTTATAGACATACCTATATCTAAAAAAGAATAAAAAAATTCATAGTAAGAGTCTGCTGCTGGGTCTAAAATAAAATGTAACAGCAAATCTGTTTTCATATTTCTTAATTTAGTGTTTGACCTAAATTATATTTTTCGGACGGAGCAGATATAGTAGCTCAATAATATCATGTCCTTACCAAATCCGAATAAAAGAAGAGAACTGCCATCTGACGTCCTTCATGATGTGAAAGGCCTTAAAATAGGGCGGGCATTATTCTGAAAAAATTAAGATACAAATACGGACAAGTATGCAAACATAAACAGAACTATGGAACAATGCGGTAAAGGCTGCTTGGTGGCTTATATCCTGAATCTTAAAAAACATTGAAAGTGTATAGGAATTAAAATAAGATAAGATAAACTATCATACTACTAGGCTCTATCTTTGTATAGAGCAAATTTTCAAAACACACGAGGCCCCAGCAGAGAAATATGAAGGACCACATGATAAGCATGATAACGTTTAACTAGTCTTCTACCCTAACCATAATATTTTTTTGCATTTTGTGCTACCTATCGCCACACTGTCAAAATGGCGTCAACAAGATACACTATTTATCACATTTCAAAAGATTTTAGATAAAAAAATATGAGGTGGCTACTAAGGAAGAGTGTAATGACAAAAATATCGTGAACTTAGTTGTTACTGTCTGCTACTGCCTCATTTTAAATGTTAAGAAAATGGCTGGCAATGATAATAAATTGAACGCTGAAATAGTGTTGTACATGAGGACTAAATCTGGATAAAGTGCATATAATTCTTTAAGTAATGCTCAAACATTTTGCTGATGAATTGTAAAAGGACTAGTGAACAAACACTAAAATGGCGAATCCTATGGGCAATATTTGCCAATAAAACTCCATGACGTTTATAGGCCATAATTGAAAACTTCTGTTTTTCCTTTTTTTGAAAAAACATTTTATAAAAAGGAAGCTTGAACCAAAAAAGAAATCTAGAGATAACACAAAAGTACTGAAGCGTGCAACTGAAATGATGATAGGCGAAGTGATGGTTTATATGACAAGAGTTGCAGTACTCAGATTAAAACTGTGACGACAAAATTTCTGTTACTCCAATTTCGTCAGTCCCCTTTCGGTGCAGTCATTCCTTAAAGGTAGTTATTAGTGTCCCTAGTTAGGCTATTTGATCTCATTTTTAAAAAATAATTTTTAACTAATTAAATTATTTTAGTCTATAGATGACTGCAAATATTATGTTTGGAAATTTATAGTTTAACTAAAACATTACGTTAAAAAAATTTATTTAAATAAACAATAACTATTGTCAGATATTTAATCTTTTGTTGCATTAAATGGTCACCTTACTGTATTAGTGCCCAACGTACAGTGAATGTGGATTACTACTGCCAGTTGTTACGGTTGGCAAAAGCCGCCTATTTGAAACAAAAATAAGGAATACACTGCAAGAAATGGGCTGAGAAGCCCTCGACCACCCTTCTTATAGCCCTGACTTGGATCTCAAAGAATCACCGGAAGGAAAAAGATTTGGAATATATGAAGGTGTCGAGAAGCACATGCGCAGTTGGCTTGCAACTCGCTCTCAAACATTCTAGGGACAGAGAATACTGAAACTGCCAACTCTCGATGGGAAAAGTGTGTAGATTACGCAGGAGGGTATATTGAAAAATGCTAAATCAATCATTACTGTATAAAAGTTATTCAATAAATGTATGGAAAAAATTCCGTTGATATATGATTTAACCTGGTAGTTGTTTTGCTAATTTTAATTCACAGAATTTTTAAACAAGTCGATCGCAGTATCACAATTAATTTATTCGACCATTTTAAAATGAAAAAACTTTAGGGTTATACCTACTCTACAACTCGAACTACCTATTAACAACGAAAACTGGCATCATCTAAACACTCGTTCATAGAGTCCAAAATATTTGCAGAACACCAGAAGCCCCCAAAGAAGAACAAATGAAACAGAGAAGACATTTTGACGAATTATTATCCGAAAAACATCATCAAGAAGTATTTCTACTATACATTAAAGGCTTGTCGGAAAAACTTAGACGTATTTGACACGGATATGGAATCAAAAAAGCAACAACACCTTGAGGAGCATGATCACAAAAACAAAGCCGGATAATCCTGCAGTACCACAACACTCTATATACAGCATACCTTGTGAATTGGTAATACATTGGGGAAACTAAGCGTCCACTTGACACCAGGGTTAAGGAGCACCGCATAGCTACTCAAAGGAGGGAGCTAACAAAGTCCAAATTAAAAACGTTTGGAGACCTCTTTTTGAGCATCTGAAGCTATGCATCACCGACAACCAATCACCAAGTACGGGGACGCTGATTGGTTGTGGGAAATAATATCTCATAGAAAATCAAAGGCAACAACATAATTATGGCAAAACATTAATGTTATTGTATAGTTATGAACTATGAAATTAGTTAACTAATCAATAAATTTTAAAAAGTTTATAATGCATATTATAAACTTTTTCTGTAAAATGATTATAAAAAAAGTTATATTGAAATATAGAACAAAGAGAAATGTAACATTTCAATGAACAAATTATGATATGCCACCGTTTCTCGTCCCTGGGCTATCAGCAACCAGTTTGACAGTTGACATGCCATTTGAATTAGGGAAATAACAAAAGCAATTTGAAATGAAAGCAGTAGTAAAATGAGGGGAAAGTGCTTCTCCCACCAGTACATTTTATTTAATTCCAAAATGCAGGTCTTCAAACTGATTTTACATATAATAAAACAAAACTAAAAGAAAATTAATTTGTGATGGATTGTACACAAAAACAAATAATTAATATGTTCCTTTCAGATGGTTAAAATATTAATTTAGCTCAAAATGGGAGCATTGTAAACTTCACGTAAAATCAAAAGCCATGGAAAAAAATCAGATTTGCAAGAAAACCTTCTGAGCTGTAAATTGAAGATTCTTACCAGGTACTTACCTCGTAGAAATGAAAGATTCTGCCAAGTTTCAAAATTTTAACGTATCTTATACAATAACTACGGATGATTGAAAATTGCGTATTTTTTAATTTTTTTCCAATAACTCAATAACCAATTATCCAATCGGCTATATGAACTATCATTTAGTAACCATTGAAATTACGTATAAAACAAACTTTTTTTCGACCCTAGAACTTTTCATTCAGTTGCTGAAAAGTTACAAAAAGAGCTAAAATTACGAGTTTTGCAATTTTAAACACTCCGTGTAATTAATTAACGAACGAAAGTTTGTTACCAAGACTTTTCATGTGTTATGCTATATACATTCTTCGAGGAAAGCAAATCAAATATCTGTGAAATTTTTTCTTAATTGAATATATTAACTTCCCTGGAGTAGTAGGAGTATCAGGGAATTCCAGTTTGCAGAGGGTCCAAATCAGAGGAGAGTGGTGTTACAGGCAGCGCGATTCCCGATTCGGACTCTGCACGAGCTAGATTTCTTGCAATTACTAGTTGGCAACATTCAACAAGCATCAAAATGTTAAATCTGTGTTATTAAAAATTTTCTGATTTATCCCTTTCAAAACCTAGATTTCTTAAACAGGCCCTGAAAGTAATCTTCCTTATTTCCACAGAAAAGCATCACTAAATATTTCACTTAAAACCATCAAATTTCGACTGCATTATTACCACAACGATTCGCGTCTTTGCTACCTACTCAACTCCACTGCTGCTGAACGCTCACCTAACCTAACCTAATCTATCGCATTAACTTTCGAATGTTCCCGTAGTAATCCTGTCTATACTACACTGGAACTATGCCGTAATTTTTTCCACCAACAATTGTGCGTTCAGGAAAGAGTTTTTTGCCGGCTTTTGTTTATTTTGGATAGAGTTTTTGTTACAGATGATAATTTCGAGAAAAGAGTTCCTTTTCATTTATTTATTTTTTTGTTATATTAGATTAGGTTTTGTTTTAATTTTAACATCTTTATTGAGCATTAATATTTATTTACTTCAATATTTTGTTTTGCAATTCTTATCCATCGTGAAGGTGGCCATATTTTTTCTCAGTGTGAATCTTGGTTTTTGTGATGTCATCTCTTATCTGTCTGGGTTCTGCTTTCTACCCCCTTCTTGGAGCTCGACTATCGCCAAATCTGTACTGGAGTGCTCGAGAGCACATCTCCCCAATTACGGTTCTTATTTAGATAAGCTCCACCGAGAATTTGCCAGGATGAATTAGAAATACATTTTTGAGCGGTTCGAGATAAAGTAGCTAATTAATATGCTAAATGAGTCACACGAAATATTGATCTGGACCCGAATGTTTGTTTGAAATAAGAAAGAATGCAAGGAGAGAGCAATACTGAGATAAAAAACTGAGGAGAATTTTTTAATTCAAAAGTGTTTTATTTTTTTCCAAATTGTCTGTTTACTTGAAAAGTCCGGCTATTATTCAAATGGAAAATACAATTTCAAAATTTCAGTTACTTACACAAGACAGAAACACTAACACATTTCAAATCCAGAAACAATGTTCTGGGCATTATAGTTTTTGAATATATATACAGGAGGTTAGCAATGCAGTAGACACTGCTATTAATTTACATTTATCCATTTACACACATAAATATATTTTTAAATGATTCTTGAAACTTAGCAGTAATGTCTCGGCGTTCTTAAGTAATTTCTGAAAGGTTGAAGAGGTAAGTATCTAATTTCTCTCAGAGAATTAACTAGCTGGATAAATTGTGGAATTATGGCTTTTGATTCCTCGTTCATCTACAATTATCGAATATTCTCTCCTTAGTTAGATAGATTTCTCTACTCTGAAAAGTCACCAACACCAACTGCTTTTACAATTTTGAGGTTACCTTTTATAGTTTTGAAATATTCGGCCTCTTGTTAGCGTATTCATGCTAAAGATTCTGCTACAAAAAGCAACAAAACCATAGATTAATTTTATAAGAGTCTTCAGAGAACATTTATGTTCCTGAGCCTATTGTTACATGTAACTTCAAATCATTGCTAGTGGAAAGTGACAGAATCGCTGGGTCATATAAAAGTCTGACAAAATGGCAAAATTCACTTGCCCCTTACAAGCCAACACTGAGGTAGCGTGGTCGGTATACCTCACAATCCCTGTAAAATTTTACATGTTCCTCTTCTGAATCTTTCGAGCCTGCTTGTGCGCACAAATGTCTTCTTCTTCTTGAAACTAGTTATTCAACTTAATTATTTTTTGAAGCTAAAGCTCGTTAACGGAGCTGCACACTTTCACATATGACCATAGATGAGTATGACAATAAAATGCAAAACTTTAAATTCCATTTGTTTCGACAATCTTTAGTACTCTGGGTGTAAAAAACACAAAACTAAGTTATATAATAATACTCCCTTCGTTTATAGAAAATTGACAACTTGTATTAAAAACACAAATATAATTTTAAAGTTGTGCCACCGGTATTGTCTTTTTTTGAACCAAGGTGGTTTCCGGGAATTCATCCGCGTAGTTGATAACTGATCCCTGCCGGGATCGATGGTAAAATGACGACGTTTCGGCAGAGTCACATCTGCCCTCTTCAGGTCGGTTCGCATAATTCTCGTAGCCTTCTGCTTTCGCTTCTAGTTACTCGAATACTAAGCGAAGCAGAAGGCTACGAGAATTATGCGAACCGACCTGAAGAGGGCAGATGTTACTCTGCCGAAACGTCGTTATTTTACCATCCATCCCGGCAGGGATCAGTTATCAACTACGCGGATGAATTCCCGGAAACCACCTAAAACATTTAGTGCCCGCGAAAACTTAAAAACAAATATATATATATATATATATATATATATATATATATATAATGTCTAAGAGATATTCTAAAAGCTTTTGGTGTTCTATTTAACATCTATAGCGGAATAATGCGTCTGGTAGACACGTATAGTTGTCAAAACTGCTAATGTTGGCTCACAAGTTCCAATCCCTGGTGTCTTTAGTACGTGTTCACAGCACAATTAGTCAAGTTCACGTCGCCTCTGCATCAACCTTCCCGCTTTACACCGCCATTTATCTCAAGTCGCGTTGTCTGGAGGACACCTATTTCACCCACAAGTAAGGTCTCAGGTTCTTACAAATACATCTCAAATTATTTCCAAAATCGTGTCTCACGGCCACAAATTCTACTCTTTCCCATGGTTTAATATATATATTGTTCATTACACGATTTTTTTGCACTTATTATCATTAAGCTTTTGTTTTGAATTACCATGTAAACTTTCACGGGTTACTTCGAAACTAATTTCGCCTATTTGCGTGCCTTATTGCACCTTTCTATTTTTCTTTGGATAAATATTGCAATCAACTAATTTGTTACGTATCCACCGAAAATCGTTTGCTTAACACAATTGATTTAGCCTGATTTTTTTTGCAAATTTGTGTTATTATCCTTTGTTACACGCAAAGGCAGATAAAATCCCTACCTACATTTTCGAAAGAACACGTCGCATCATGAAGCTGTCCTGCCCGAGAATATGTCCCAGATTCGTGGGCATAAGAATCAACATCTGAACATGATAGTGACTCCGTGATATCAGAAAGCAACGTGATGGAGTTAAGTGATTATCCTCGAGCGTCTACCAGCGTCAGTGATGGAACTTCCGACAGTACTACGATAGACGTTGATCAAGTAAAGTAGCCTTGCCCAGCAATGTGGATAAAGCTAATCTTCTCGAAGCAGATCATGAGGAGCTTTCGAGTGAGTATTATGGGAAGAAGAAAGGTTTTGTGGTCAGTGCCCAACATCATAAAATTTACATTCATTAAGCCAATTGGACTAGCAGTTTTTGTCACCACCACTCCTCTCGAATTATGGCGTCTGTCTTTTACAAAGGACGTTTGTGCGGAACTTGTTCTTAGAACTATCGAAATACTCGAGCAAATGAGCAACAAATTGCAAAATATGGTGAATCGGTCCTACAGAAATACGAACGATTGGAGTTTTGGAATTGTGCTGCATATTCAAGTCATCTCGTGAAACCGGGCGTCCTATTTTCGGAGCCATATTGAATTAGAAAAATGTCTTATCTTGTTGAGTTATAAATGGCTTATTTACTCAAATTATGAAACATTTTCAAAATAAATACAGCGTTGGAGCGTATGCATGTAATGACGAAACTCTCGTACCATTCAGAGGTAAGTGCAGATTTCAAGTGTATATGCCGCCAAAACTGTGAAATACGGACTGAAAAGTGTGTGTATCGCTAGTGCTTGAATCAGCTAGTTCTATGATGCTTACATCAATACTAAGAAGGGCAGCATCGAACAAAAATTCAAAAAACCAACTCCGAGAATTATCCGAAATATAATCAATACACATAGAAATATTATGTGTCATAATTGGTTTACGTGCGTAGTGGCCACTCAGTGGCTTTAAGAAAAAGCATTGACTATTGTTGGCAGTCTAAGAGTCAATAAACCGCAAATCCGCCGTCCGGTCAATTCGTCTATATATGGTTTTACTAAGGAATTCACGCTTGGTTCGTACGTCCAATGAATGGGAATCTTAGAGCAAATATAACACCAATAGCAGAACCAAGAGATGTCCTGTGGCGACTTCATGGAACAGGAATGGAGTTGATTCATCATCCTCTTCAAGCACGCTTCACGATCCCAAATATCAACTGCGAGTTGAGGGCAATCATAACCAAATCTTTAGGAGATGACCAAGCACGTGGTGACTCACCGAGGTTTGGACAAGCATCTGCAGTGTCGAAGAATGACAAACTCGAAAAGCGAAAGAAGTGTCACTACTGTTTGTACTATAAACACACACATGCCGCGAATGTTCTAAGAAACTAAGCAATGAGTGCATGATGATTCTGTCCATCAGAACACCATGTTCCTTGGGAGTTTGAACTAACCTGTAAAGCGAGAAAATCATATAGGTTCTAATGTAATATTTTGATCCCAGTTTTTAGATTATGAAAATATTCCAGATTAAACATTTTTGTAACCATGAAAGGCTTTGTTTGGTATTGGCGGAAGGTGTACAAATAAAACAATAGACTGTTTAAAAAAATTATTATTATTATATTATATTAAGTATTAAATTCGGTACACCTCCCATGTTCGCCAGTAGCCCTATCATCCCACTAAATATATTTCCCAAAAGATTATATAAACTTTAAAAAAATAAATAATTATATAAACTTTAAAAAAATAATAATAAACTAACTAATAAAATCTGCATAGACTACTATATTTATTCCCCAAAGAAAGATTTTATAAACTTAAAAAAATAACAACAAAACAATCTCTGATGCATTCAGTGTAATGATTTTTCAATAAAAAAAATAATAAATTCTGAAAACACTACCATATTCCTCTAAGAAAGATTTTATAATGTTTAATAAATAACAAAAAAACAATTAATCTCTTCAAAGATATACGTAATAACTACTATTTATAATAAAATAAATTACATTTTTAACAAATTAAACCAGTCTTCAAAATATAAATCAAATTTAACAAAACTAAGTAAGCCTTGGTCTGTCTTTTATTTTTGCAAGTTTTCAGTGCCTTGAAAGTTTTATGAATAACTAGTTCGGAAGTTTTTATTAAAATCTGTTTTACTATTTCCTCTTTATGTAAACTGTATTCATACCATTGAAAAGAAACATTGAAAAAACAATTAATCTCTTCAAAGATATACGTAATAACTACTATTTATAATAAAATAAATTACATTTTTAACAAATTAAACCAGTCTTCAAAATATAAATCAAATTTAACAAAACTAAGTAAGCCTTGGTCTGTCTTTTATTTTTGCAAGTTTTCAGTGCCTTGAAAGTTTTATGAATAACTAGTTCGGAAGTTTTTATTAAAATCTGTTTTACTATTTCCTCTTTATGTAAACTGTATTCATACCATTGAAAAGAAATGAATTTTTCCACATTTTCAAAAAAGCAAAGATGGAAAATCATATATGTAACCATATGCTTCTAAAAATTTTGTTGTTCAATTACTTGCATTTATTACAGTTTTTAAGAATATTTCACACATAAAACAATTTTGTTTTGTCATCATCATATTCTCTAAATATTGTAAACAAATGATGATTTTCTAAAGTATTTAAAAGCAAACAATTCTTGCAGCATGAACAATCTGATACGTTATTCTGTATTTTCTTATATAGAAAACAGCAGAAACATAAGAAGTAGCTGGGTATTCCAAACAGTCTATGTTCTCACAGTACGTTTATGTGAAAAGTACATTGGTATTAATATATTTTAACAATTCTTCATTATTACTCTTATTGAAAAAATGTTGTAAATTATCTAATAATTCAAGATCATCATCTTCACAATTAGATTTTCTATTATTCTTTAATTTCTTGATGATATTAAACTATTTAAAATAATTTAAACTATTTAAATTAGAAACAAATTGATCAGATGTAGGATTTGTATTTTGAGATCCATTTTGTTTAATATTACCAAATAAAGTCTCCAAACCATCTTGATTTAAGGCTCTTAACCTTAGATGTTTAAATCCCAATTTTTTACATACTTCCCAAATTCTAATTACACCTTTTAAAGTAATCCAACCCTTTTTCACTGGTAATATATTTTTAATTTTATTGTTATTTTCAGAAATAAATTACCATGATCCAATATTTATGATAATAGTCTCCCAAAATTTTAAATGAGGAGATTTTTCATTAATACAAAACCGATATCTTTTAGAATTTTCTGGATATATTGTTCTACTATTTAGGCTGTAGGAACTTTGAAAGTTTATCAATTTCATAACACTGTTTTATATACTAAAATTTAGCTACTTTGGTTTCATCAAAAATTACATCATACTTACATAAAGCATTTCTTGTATTTTTTTTAAATATGTATAGTCTTATAAAAGTTGTCTATCTTTGTTTACCAATTCTTTAATACCTGGAACATTTGTGGATCCCTGATCTGACACTGTACAAATAATATTGACTCCTGTTGTTTCTAATTCTGTAATAAGTTCAGTTAAGAGGTACTTTAAATCTGTCGTTTTGATTTATATTTTATAAAATAATAACAGATGGTTGCTTCCACTTATTTCTCAAACCTTGTACCATAAACACCCAAACATGATGTACAATTTCATTTTTTCTACCTAAACTTTCTAAATGTACATATCCTAATATTTGTTTTAAATATTTTGTGTATGTTAATGAAGGGGTGATTGCAATTTCATCAAAAACTAATGCACAACATTTATCTAAATCATTCATTTTAGGTACTCTATTTGACAATTTCATAAATATATGTTTGATAATCATACAGATAAATGTAGGGTATTTTCTTTCTTGATTTTAGGAACCTTTAAAATTTATTAACAGTAGAATAAAAATACTAATTTTTATAATAATTTTAGAATCAAAGTTTAACATTAGTTAAATCTATTATTCCTTTCCACCAATCAATACTTCTGTAAGTTATTTATGATCCATTAATACTTAGGCTTTAATATACAATGTCCACAGTAAAGTACTATGAAATATATCATATTATAATTTTCTGATCAAAAGAAATCATGTTGTATAATAAATAAAGTATTATACATAAACAATCACAGTTATCTAAGAATCATCCATCTACGCAAAAATGTTCCCATAATTTAATCTGTTAATATTAAAGTGACCTGATTATACATTGCCAGAATAATAAATAGGTGAAATACATTTGAAATATTATAATTCAACAAATTCATAGTTTAATTAAATATTAACTTACACATCATATGCTCTTTGCAATCATATTTAAATTAAGAAGTAAATTACACAATATGATTAATACCTGAGACGTAAAAAGATAATAACAATTATTTTAATTCTCCTGAAATATTTATCTATTACTAAGAATGACAAAAAGAATGAGAAACATACCCAGTTATATAACAAGTAATCGATAATATATTTTATAAGAAGCTTTTGAATCCATCGTTCAGGTTTAAATGACTGCATCTTCTTTTCCTAAACATCTATGAGATGTTCTCAAAACCCTTGGCGTTCTATTTAACATCCACCCTGTTGCTAGATGAGCTCCACCCTAATTTAATACATTCTTGATAGTCATTTTTTAATATATATTAGATTAAACTATTTTACAACAGTTATTTTGAAGAATAGTCTGAAGTAATATTTAAAAAATATCTATTTATATAATGTTCCGAATATCTTAACTTTTGTCGTTCATCTGCTCGTAAGTTACCTAATTTATTAAAAAAATTTTAGCAATGTTTCACCTTGAAATATTGTTTGAAAAGTAGTTTTACTAAATAGGTAATCAGCAACATCCGATAATAATAATTTATTGCTACAAATGTCTTTAAGTTGTTCCGGCGCCTTCACCATAATTTGGAAATAACTGAATCTTCATGAAGCTAATATACATTATATATATATATACCTAATCATTGGGATTTTCTTACTTTACACATTTTCTGTAATAGACAACAATGAGACCTGTCGTCATCACAGTTGAATTAATAAATTAAAGTATTTACAAATATCTATTAAGTAATTTTTATTTTTTGTTAGGCAAGGACGCAATACACTGGACACGGAGTTTAATAAATTAAATTAAATAAGGATAAGCATCACATGGTGACGTATGTGATGCTTATCCTTATTTAATTTAATTTATTAAACTCCGTGTTCAGTGTATTGCGTCCTTGCCAGCTTTTAACTGAAAAAAAACCCGGTGGTACTTTGTTATCCAATTTGTGTGAACAGCTACTCATTTGCACCTTATTATTTCTTGAATATCTGTTCAAATTATAGGTAACCACACTTAAATTTTCATCACCTCATTTACGGGTTCGTTGTTTTACGAAACAAAATTTCTAATTGCAGAAACACTTATATCATCTGATATGTGGAAGTTAATTTAGTAGGATGCAGACGTTGAACCTGATACTTGTGGTTCACACATACCTTCTATATATAAATAGGCAAAGCCAAAACGGTTCGGTACCATTTTTTCCTCAGGCCCTCAACCGATCTTCTTCATTTTTGTTTTGTTTAGTAGCTACGGACGACTATCAGTGCAGAATGGTAAAGTTAATTTATAATATTAATGCATTCTTTAAACAAAACTAAATAAAAAATTCATTATTTACGTCCATGTTATGTCAAAGAAATAACAGTAACAGTGCCGCCAGATTGCTTGGGGAGAAAATCATAAGATAGAGTGATTCGAATATGAAAGACTAAATTAATCGAAAAACTAACAAATTTTGAACCGTTCCTAAAGTTATTTCACATCCTCATGTTATTAAAATAGAAACCAGGGTAATTTATATTACTTAATAATAGCCATTTATAGGGATTTTGCAAGTTTGCAACTTTCATTGCTTTGTAAATATGGTTTGTCAACTAAAATCAGAATTCTGTTATTTCACTCGATTAGCAGTCAATGAACGACATGCTGCACATAGCTCATTGTCATTCTAGCTTTGGCACAATATGTGTACATTGGCTACCTCCAGAAGTTCAAGCGCTGTGTTATCACAATCTTCCGAAGGTGTTGTGTAAAAAATTGTCAGTCAGCCGACAGTAGAGAATATATTAAAGATTGAAGTTCTCAAAGGGTTCTTGGTCGTCCTTTTCTTTAATATTTAGGAACTCGATTGAAATGACGGAAACTTTTAGATTGCGAAGAACACTCTTCCACTTGTTATGTCGAACATTTAAGCAGGAGCGGTTCCAGTCAAAAATGTGGGGGCACGCATTTGTCAAAGTTATGTCGAATACCTATATTTGATTAAACTGTTATTTTCTTTTTGTTTTTTATTTCAATAGATTTGCCAATATGTAAATTATTTTTGTACATTGCACCTACTTCTCGGAATCCTCCTCAACTTTATTTCTTATAAAAATATACTGTTGACAAAAGAACTTTTATAATGTTTGCAATTTGATCACTCCCTGCCATCATATAAAGCTACAGTTGAGCTCAAACAAGAATCACTGATGTTACATTTCATCTGGTCGTTAACAAATTAATATAACATTCTTTTGTTGATGCTCTCAATTTTTTTTTTCGTTGGTAAAAAGTAGCAGATTCAAAACTGATAGGGTCAAAACATATTTTATTTTCTTCGTACAGGGTTTCCCATTATCATGAAAAGACTTTTCTTTTTCGCTATAAAATACTGCAAAAATATAAAAACTTTCTGTTTCGTCATTGCACGGTGAGGTTATAGTAACTTTATATGCCCGCAACACGTCATATTTTTTCATCAATTAATTCGGATTTGGCAGCAGCTCCAATTTTTAGTTTTTTTATTTTCTAATCTACGTCTTAATTAGGAATATTTTATTGAATATGGGGTATATAATGTGAACTCCGAAACTTTTTTTTGACTCCATACTCATTCGACTACTCAGTTAATATTAACTCACACCTACCAACACTTCGTAGTAGAGGAAAATAAATTAGTATTATTATCCCATTATAAATAGTTTACTCGAACTTCTTACTACTACAATTGTAATATATTATTTATTGTCACCCAGTTCCAGAGTTTTTAGTATGGCAGTTGGATATAAATCCCAGGAGATCATTTTCAACAAACGTATATTGCCCTGAGGCTTGCTTTGCGAATATACATAATCAAGTAGAGGAGAGTGTGAACAATTTCCATTGAAGATAATCAACTCTTCGAAGAGTTAAGCAATTTCAATATATCAGAAAGTTTATAATGTGTATATTCTGAGAGAAACAGTTACCAACGATTTGGTTGGTGAGAAACTTTACCGCAAATAGAACATTATATTTAGAACCCCTCAAGTACTCTATTGGTAACTGATTTTTCTTAACAAATTTCTGTAATATTTGGCAACTGTAAATGCGAACCAAAAAACATAAAATTAACTATCACAGGGAATTTGCTACTCTGACAATATTAAAATGTGTTAATATTATTTTTAATGTCTTAGGATTTAAATGAAAAAAAAACTTTGAACTCCAGCTACTTCTGATACAATTTGTTAGTAATTATGAAAATGGATTTTGTGTAAATAGGGTTGCGTCTCAGTCAAGGTTGTTTACAACATAATGTTTTATTCCGGGGAATCACTTTCATTCTGGTAATTTTAATTAGTAAATATGTTTACCTATTATTACATAACTTTTAGAGGTATATAACAGAGTTTTGTATCCAGAAAATAAACTTTTATGCAACAGACTAAAACTTCATCTTAATTTCCAATAAATATTAATATGGAAAATAATTCGTTTTTTAATCCTTGAAACATTGCAGGTAAATGAGAATATATTATTTTTTCAGGTATTACAAATTTTGATGGACACAACCGAAAAGAAGTTGAGTTGAATGAATAGCATCGCACTGACCATCTGCCCAGGTATTATTCATCGTTTTTGAAGTAAATAAGTAGAACGTATTGTGATTTATTTTGGTCGAATAAAGACGTTTATTCCTCGGGTAAATGGTATATCTATCAGTATAACAAATGTATTTCGACTATGTTCTTATATAATGTTCATTTGTTCTTATGAATATGTATACACTTTTTATACAGACGTTCCGGCCTGTGGAAAAAAATGGCTAGAGGTCGAAGGTAAAAAAAAACGATTTTTTCCTGATTTTCAGCAAAACGGTGAATTTTATTGCAAAATTACCTCAAACAAAAAATATAAACCATAAAATTCTCTACAAAAACTGTAAAAATATTTTTCCTATGAGCTACCGTTTTAGAGATATAACGCTATAAAAAGTTGAATAATTTTTTATCGTGATAATTTGCATAACTACGCCAGGTATATACATAACAGAAGCTGTAATATAACTATAAGTAGTTTGCTATTGGTGATTGTAAGGTGCCTATTTAAGATATAAAAAAAACTATGAGAATCGCAGGTATAATGAAACCCAGTCCCTAAATTTTTAGGCCAGTGTAACCTTGAGACAACATCTGTCTTTTGTTCAATTGTCCCCATTGCTAGGGTCGTATACCTGCTTCATGTCAGAGTGCCCAATAAATGAAATACACACCATTAATCTTGTGCCCCACTCCGTAGTGAAAACATGTGCTTATCCTAACCTCTTTTCTAACCTTTTTCGTGCTGTAGTGAATTATATAACAAAAAATGCCAGAATATTGTTTTATTTGTTCTCATCTTTTAACTGGAGGTGAAACTGTTTCTGTTGATCGTGGTATGAAGACACTGATCAATGCAAATATTAAAAGAGATTCGAAATATCTTGAAAAACAAAAATCTGCAACAGTACATAGATAATGTCGTAAAAATTATACTAGGGTTCTATTGCTGCAGCCATTAAAAGAAAACGCAAGAAGTAAGTGCATCTGCAGGATCTACAGTAAGTCCTCTTCGTACTAGATCATATTTATGTGATCAAGAAGAAGCAGAAGAGGAAGCAGAAATATTCGAATATTATGATTCAGGTGAATATATGTAGCGACTTTTTCTGTAATTACACCTCTTTTACCAACCTTTATTAATAAATATTATTTTGCAGTAGTTCCGAAACAAACAGAATCACAACAGACCCCTGGAATAGGCCTACTGGGAAAACCACGTTAAAAAAGGCGGGGAAACGTGTGCAAATTATGGCGAATACAAATTATTCAACTTTTTAAAGCATTATATCTCTAAAACGGTGGCTCGTGGGAAAAAATTATTAATGTTTTTTGTAGTAAATTTTATGACCTACAGTGTTTGTCTGAGGTAATTTTGGATAAAACTTACCTTTTTGATGAAATACGCAAAAAAATCTTTTTTAACCTTGACCTCGAACCAATTTTTTTCCACAGGCCGAAACGATGAGTACTTTTGAGATTTCTTTTATAATTGTATTTTGAGCAATTTTACCAAGTTTCAGCTTCTTACGAATTTTTGTAACTTCGAATGTGTAAATTGACCGGATTATTGTATAACATTTCGAATTATTGAAGCGTTCTCAACGGCATACAATATACAGATACCCTTATAATATCACTCCGGATTTCTGCCTCTGTCACATCACAGCAATTTTCTCCTAAACTACTGGACGGAAGAGGTTGAAATTTGGCATCAATGTATAGTTTGGTGGCCCGATCAGGAGTACGTATCGTAAATGAAGAAATTTTGATTTTAGGGGGACTTCTGGTGGGAACAACTAAAAAAATTGACTTTTCCCCCCCTTGATCTCCGAAACTACTGAGCCTAAAATTTTGAAAAAAAAGGAAATATAGATCGTTGCGCGAACTTTACAGGAAAAATTAAGAGAAACCATTAATAATAATTTTGGGGGGCAAATTACAGAATTAAATGAAAATTTAAAAATAAAAAAAAATTCAAACGCATCAGGTAATTTATCAAATGAAAGGTCCCATTTTGAGGAACACAAATACATTTTTTTCATATTTAAAAAAAATTAATTAAAAAGATATTAACGAAAATATACCAAAATTTACACATCCCCCCCTCATCTCCAAAACTATAAAACATAAAGTTTTGAAAAAAATAGAGTTATAGGGTCTGACCTGAAGTTTACTGAAAAAATATGGAGAAACCTCTACTTTTAATTTTGGGGGGCAAATTACAGAATTAAATAGAAAATATAAAATTAAAATTGTTTCTAACCCATCATGTTAAAAAAATACCCATTCTCCCCCCTTATCTCCAAAACCATAAGCTGTAAAATTTTGAAAAAAAATACAGGTATAGCCCCTCACCTGAACTTTACTGGAAAAATAAGGAAAAACCCCTAATATTTACTTTGGGGGGAAATTATAGAATTAAATGGAAAATAAAAAATTATAATTGTTTCTATAGGATCAAGTAATATATCAAATCAAAGAGCTCCTTATGACGAATACTAACATATTTTTTTTTTTTTTTTTAAACAAATATTTTAAAATATATTTGAAAAAATATATTTCAAAAATTACCCATTTCCCCCTTTATTACCCAATTTTAGACCTAAATTTTTTTGTTTACAGGAAAAATACTGTTACGAAATTTACCCAAAGCCGACCCTGTTTCATCTCAGTACAACAACAAACGCTTTGAGATAAAAAAAAACGGTTCTCGAAAAGACTCGGCAGCGAATGGATTGATGATGATTTTTACTGGAGAATTCGACGCTGGTATTATAAAAGAAGCACACCACGATCGCAGTTGAGTTATATCGCGACGACTAGCGTATATGGGATTGTTATTGTATTCAGAGATCAGCTGTTTTAATGTAAATAAAGTTCTAGAAAAGTGAAAGTGAATATTAGTTTAATAATTTTATATTGAACCCACGGACTTTATAACATTTGGTGATCAGAAGTAAAGGATTAAGTGTAGTGAAAATCGTAATTTGATTTATGGAAACTCGTAGTATGGAAAAGATAGACGAAAAAATTGCACAGATTCTAGAAAAACGTGACAAGAAGGAGAAACAACTTCAAGAAGAAATTCAACAAAGGTTAGTGAAATCTTTTGATGATAAACTTAAAGTTGAGTTAGGAAATTTTGTCACTAATATCGATGAAAAACGTAAAATAGAATTAGAAAATCTTGTCACTGCCATGGAAGAAAAACAACAAAATTTTATGGAAGGATTATTCTCGAAATTTGTAGAAAAACAAGATCAAACTGAATTAAAACGACAAAATGAATATAAATTATTAGAAGAAAAACGACAAAATGAATTTAAAATAACTGAAGAAAAAAGACAAATGCAATTTGAACAACTAATGCAAATAGTAAGACAAGTTAATGAAACAGTTAATGAAAGAATGCAAATAGTTGAGTCTGATATAATAGAGAAAAATGATGACATTAAGACCATAAAAAATACCGTGGACAATCTTGAAACAAAAGTAGATGACCTCGATTCCATCCAAAGCCAGGTAAAAGTTGAAATCAGTTCAATTCAAAACACAGTTCAAGACCAAATCAGTGCCATCCAAGACAAGGTAGAAACAGAAATTAAAAAAATGCAACAGGACATACAGCGAGGAAAATACCAGAACACCGTGAGTGCCAGAGGTTCCATTAGTACACCACCCACATTTGATGGCAGTTCATCTTGGCCTATGTATAAACGGCAATTTGAGGCTGTGGCAACAGCTAATGGATGGGATAATCAAGAAAAATCTACTTCTCTGATAATTTCGTTAAGAGGTCCGGCCCTAGAACTCCTCCAAAGCATTCCAGTCGATGAACAAGGCAATTTCGACAGGATCATCGCCATCCTAGACAAACGCTACGACAATCAATCCTTGAGCCAGGTATACCAAGTCCAACTCAGTGGAAAAACGCAAAAATCCGGTGAAAGCCTTCAAAAATTCGAAGCAGAGAGTAGACGGTTAGTTCACTTGTCCTACCCAGACCTGCCAGAGGAAACGAAAGACCAGTTGGCCACACAGAGTTTCATAAACGGCATCAGGGATGTGGAAGATCAAAGAAATTTAAGACTGAGTGGCGTCAAGAAGAGTAATGAAGCTCTACTTCGGGCTTTGGAAGAAAAGAGGACGTCATGAACATGTCCAAGCCGAGGATCCGAGCAGTTTCCTTCAACCAGGAAGAGTCAGAGTCACCTTTTCAAGCGCTGCTGGCTGGCCTGAACAAAATATTAGAACGGTCACAAAGAACTGGCACCAGAGGGGCATGTTACCGCTGCGGGCGGACAGGGCATTTCCAACGTGATTGTCGAGTGAGGCCACCTGAGCGATCACCGACCAGGGCTAACCAACAAAACAGCCACATGTCCAGGGACCGTCAGTCAGTCAGCATAGGAGGGCGAATGCTGACTGTCCCTCCACCAGCCCCCAAAACGTTATCCATCCGGGGATTTTGCCGAGATAGCGGCAGCCTAGTCATCAGAGGCACCATCAATGGCCGAGCAGTCACCATCACCATCGATACCGGCGCCGCTGTGTCCATTGCCAAGTCCAGGGTTTTGAGAGCATCAGAAATTCGGCCAGTTACCAATAACATTCAGCTCAGAACAGTCACCGGCGAGTCCATGTCAATACAGGGTGAGGCAGATGTCGTGCTACAGATAGGGAACAACATGATCCGGCATAGGGTCCTGGTAGTGAATATTGAGAACGATTTTATACTGGGAATGGACCTAATTAGCCAGCATGGATTTATGTTCGACCCGAGATATGATGTTCTTCGGTTCCTAAATGAGGAATTTGTATTGACACGGCCCGTCAACACATCAGTCACCCCCATAAAATTGTGGCAAAGTCTTCAGCTAGAATTTCCGGTCGAACGGAACAGATTATTCATGGGCAGCTAGACAGCAACCCTGGGAGCTGCGTTGGAATGGTGGAGCCCGTACACTCAGCTCATGACTACTTAGTTGGACGGGCTATAGTTAAAACCGGAAGAGATATACCAGTCAGAGTCCTGAATTTGTCCAACAACGACATCAGAATTGCCAATGGTCAAGAGATAGCTTGTTTCGAGCCAGTAGAGACCATCATCAATTGTGAAGAAGATGGAACCACCCGATTTTGCGTGGATTACAGAAAGCTGAATGATGTCACGAAGAAAGACAGCTATCCACTACCCCGAATCGATGACACTTTGACCAGACTAGCAGGCTCCCGTTGGTTCTCCACACTAGATCTAAAAAGTGGATATTGGCAGGTTGGTCTACACGCAAACGACAGAGAGAAGACAGCGTTCTCCACCAGTAAAGGGCTATTTCAGTTCACGGTCATGCCCTTTGGGTTATGTAATGCACCCGCTACATTTGAGAGGCTAATGGAGTATGTACTGAGCGGGTTAACATGGAGGACGTGCTTAGTATACCTCGACGACATTCTAATCATGGGCCAGACATTCGACGACCTTCTGAAGAACCTGGGCGAAGTATTCTCCAGAATTAATAACGCCAACCTGAGACTCAACCCGAAAAAGTGTTTTTTGTTCCAAAAAGAAGTAGAGTTTTTGGGACACGTCGTTTTGCGAGTCAGGAATCCGCACTAACGAGGACAAGATAGAAGCGATCCGTGATTGGCCAGTCCCGAGGGACAAGCATGAACTCCGAAGCTTCTTGGGCCTCTGTTCATACTACCGGCGTTTTGTTGAGGGATTTGCCACCATTGCCATTGTTTGCTACATCGGCAAACCACAGAGAAGGAGACCTTCCGTTGGAATCAGGATTGCGAAACATCTTTCAGACGACTGAAGGCAGCACTATGTTCCAGCCCAATCCTAGCCTTTCCTACACAGTCAGTCCGGCAAGTTCATCTTAGACACCGATGCCAGCAACACCAGTTTGGGGGCCGTCCTATCCCAGGTGCAAGATGGTGAAGAGAGGGTGATCGAGTACTACAGCCGTGGATTCTCGAAACCAGAAAAAAATTATTGCGTCACCAGAAAAGAACTTCTTGCAATAATAAGGGCTGTAGACCATTTCCACAAATATCTCTATGGTCGCCATTTCTTAATCCGAACAGATCATGCCGCACTCAAATGGCTGCTGGACATGAAGACACCGGAAGGACAACTGGCCAGGTGGATGGAGAAATTACAGCAATACGACTTCAAGGTGAAACACCGTGCCGGCCGTTTGCACAATAACGCCGATGCCCTATCCAGAAGACATGCGGAATGCGGACATTGTCTGAAGACGGAACAGCGAGAGGGTATCTCCATCAGGCAGATCCGAGTGCAGACCAATGAAGACTGGACAACGGAACAGTGCATCCAGGACCAAATGGCTGATCCAGACATCGAACCAATCTTGTCACTCAAAATGAGAGGGGCACCCAGGCCACGATGGGACGAGGTAGCTAGATACTCCTGCGTGCTGAAATCGTTATGGGCTCAGTGGGACTCTCTAAGAGTAGACAATGGAATGCTCAAGCGAGTTTGGGAAAGCGCTGATGGACGAGAAACCAAGACCCAACTGGTAGTTCCGAAGAAAAATGTACCAGCCATCCTGACCGAAGTACATGATGGAATTACCGGAGGCCACCTGGGCATGAATAAAACCCTAGACAAAGTTCGCCAGCGGTACTACTGGGTGAATTACTTCGAAGACGTCAGAGCTTGGTGCCGCAAATGTGCCACCTGTGCCGCCAGTAAGTGCCCGAAGACCCGGACCAAGGGCAGAATGCAGCAGTACAATGTGGGCGTCCCATTTGAGAGAATTGCCATCGATGTCGCCGGTCCGTTTCCCGAGTGTGAGAGGGGGAACAAATACATTCTGGTCGCAATGGATTACTTCAGCAAATGGCCTGAGGCATATGCGATACTCAACCAAGAGGCAACCACAGTAGCGACGGTGCTAGTAGAACAACTATTCAGCAGGTTTGGCGTCCCGATGGAATTACATTCAGACCAGGGGCGTAACTTCGAATCGAATGTATTCCAGAAGGTCTGCGCGATGTTGGGGATCAGGAAAACGAGAACAACAACATTACACCCACAGTCAGGCGGAATGGTGGAAAGATTCAACAGGACCTTGGAACAACACCTATCCAAGGTCGTCAACAATAACCAGCGTGATTGGGATGCTCATATTCCCCTATTCCTGTTGGCATATCGCTCTGCCGTACATAATAGTAGAGGCACACCACGATCGCAGTTGAGTTATACCGCGACGACTAGCGTTTATGGGATTGTTATTGTATTCAGAGATCAGCTGTTTTAATGTAAATAAAGTTCTAGAATAGTGAAAGTGAATATTAGTTTAATAATTTAAATTGAACCCACGGACTTTATAACAATACGAAGAAATCCCTGATATTAATATTGGGAGCCAAATTATAGAAATAAACGGAAAATAGAAAATATTTTTTATTTGAGGAATAAAATAACAAATATATATTTTTCATAGTTTTAAAATTAATTGTTTACAAGATATTAACATAAAGATATAAAAAATTCGCATTTCTGGCTTTATCTCCGAATCCACTCTACCTAAAATTTTTAAAATAATACTGGTGCTCACTTGAAATTTATAAGAAAAATTATTAGAAAACCCCCATAGTAATTTTAGGGACAAATTATACAATTAAGTGTAAAATAAAAATTCAATTTTCAAACGCATCATATTAGATAAAAGGCTCATTATGTGATTTACAAATATATGGTATTTTTAAATCATTTGTTTAAAAGATATTAACAAAAATATTAAACATCCACTTAATTCCCACATTAGAAACTACACTATATAAATTTTGAAATATATATTTTATTTGCATTTTTAAATAATTTGCATAATATATTTAATAATTTAAGACTTGACCTATTTTGCCCTATCTCTTCCAATCTACAGGACCTCAAAATTGAGAAAGTAGATTATAAAAGGCTTCCCTGAAAGTTTATTAGCAAAATAAAACTCTAATGATAATTTTTGTGCGCCAAATTAGAAAATTAAATACATATGGATTCTTATAAAAATCAAGCGAATCCTGAAGCAGATAAAATAAAAAATCTATTTGTGGAAAATGAAAGTATATATTTTTTATAAATTTAAAAGATATTAGGGCAAATAGAAGAGAATGCACTCATTCCCTGCTTGTCTGAAACTGGAATATTAGAATCTTGAAGGTGGTACGGAACCCTTAGTATGCGAGTCCAATTCGCACTTGACCAAATTTCAGAAATAATTCTAGCAATTTGCTTTTAAAACGGTGTTTTTTGTTTTGTTGACTATGGAATGTGAGATAAAAGCGGAATACGTTTACATTATAATTAAATTCGTTTAGAAGCCCTACTGTAAAGTTTTTACTCTAAAAAGTACTCTGGCATATAATTATGAGCTTCCGTTAATATTTCGTTGTTCTACATGATGAACTTGTAAATTCTGAGTAGAAATTACACAAGCAGCTATGCAACATTTAGGTCGGCTACTGCAATGAGTTTTAAGATGATGAATTATTCCCTTCTCGAACTTAATTAACAACGTTGCTAACTAAGTAAAGAACTGACAACCCTGTAGGTAGATGCGATGTTATAATAATTATGTCTTTATGGTACCCAAGAGAACCGTTAATGAAAATATACTTCACAGTAGTCGCTTGTGAAAAACTGAATGACGGCCTATAAACGCCGGATGTTTCTAAAACTGTTTCTTTTGTTCAGCAAGAGAACAGTAATTAGAACAAAAGCGGAATGTGGCAGTGGAAAATTTTATAGGTGACATTGAGAGAGCGATTTGACGAAACAAAAGCGATGTTATGTTTTTCTGTCTCTATCGCAATTTCTCCATCTACATTTCTTCTTCACTTTCGTTTGAGGGTTGTGCAGACACAACAAAAGTTTTGAATTATTCATGTGTATAACGAGCACACTGATTCACATTAACCTTGAACTTAACGAGTATTGATACAATTTTAGGCACGGAACTTATTCATTGAAATGGAATCTGAAAGCACAGCATTTCAAAGAGCAGCAATAAGCAAACTTTTACGAGGCGGTAAGGAAAACTTTACATACAGAATTTATATTCTCTATGAACAGTGATACAGGGTTGGGTATTATTATGAAATTTAATTATGAGAATTTTAATTTCATTGTTGCTAATTTTTTTCTGCATGAGTAATAAATTAATTAAAATTTTTAAACTGTTATTTATTACATCGAAGTAAATTTTGTAATAAATGCAAATTATTAAATTTTAATTTCTATTTTGGCAAACAATTAATTTGTATTTATTATAATTATAAAATTATAAATAATTGTATTAATAATCGAACTAAATTACTTAGTTGGACTATGTTTGATTATAACTATATTTTACCCTTATTTCATTCAACTATTAACAATATAACACAAATGTGTTGCCAAACATTTAGAAACTACGAAATATTTTTGTACTGTATTGAATTTTTGGGAATAACAACACATTTGCTGGAAAGTCTATATATTTCAAATAGTCCAAACGTTTCAGGCCTAAATCAGATCACGTTTTCAATGGTGCGAAAATTAACAGCTAACAGGAAAATTATTAATTAAAAGGTACGCAGGGCCAAATTATGTAATTCACAACTTGACATTAAATGTTTGACAACATAACTAAAATAACAAAGATTATTTACTGCTATATAAAAGGTAGCAGTAAAAAACCCTAAAGATAATGTGAAATAACAGAGCTTCTTTCAAATTGGAAGAAGTGTCTAAGAGAAATGTGGATTTTAAAAATAATGTAGAGAAAGTTAGGAACATTAAAAAATAATAAATATCTTGGAAATGGGTGGATACTAGCGGTCTAGGCTAACACTACATTAAAAAAATAATTATCTATATTTTGGAAACTTGACTCATCAATTAATTTGTTAGTTTATATTTGTACTTCATGTTTTTCGATTATAAATGATCACACTAGTTTACAGTCATTTTGCGACTGTGATGTTAGAGATTGTTTCTTGCTAATTTTGGGTTGCTAAAACCAAAAATGATAGTAAATGATAGTAAAAACTTCTTAACACGTAGGATTTTTGAGTTAAAACTTTTTTTTAAATAAAATCAATTTATATTAAATTAAAGCATGTACCAAAGCAACTTGTGTTCATAATAAAATTGGGTGGTAGTATTTAAAACACAAAAACTCGAAAAAGTTCACTTCTTAGAAGTGTAGCAATCAAGGGGTGTAGGGGTCAAACCCCCACCAGTAGTCCAGTTTATGTAAATTAATAAAATAGTATAATAATATACTTTGCCTACACCCAAGCAAATCTACCTACCTATTGCTTCTTAATTTGTAAATCCTATTCTACATTTGAATCGAATTGCTAGGTTACTGCTTGTTCTAGCAGGTTATGCCTGCGAGTTGTGGAGGTGGTGCTTTTGCCTTAACCTTGGTCTCTGGCACGTCGCCGTGGCTGAGATGAGTCATACATATTAAGCTTGGATTTATGAAAAATTTTGATAAAGCATTACATAAAGACGGAGATGCATTAAAATACTTAAACAAATTTTTCCTTAACTAAGCGATGCCAAGCTTAAAGACGGCATATTTGTTGGTCCTCAAATTCTAAAAACACTAAAGGATGAGAAATTCCATCAAAAATTATGTAATGTTGAATTGGCTGCGTGGAAGTCGTTTAAAACAATTGTTTCTGAGTTTGTAGGAAACAGATAAATAGAAACCTACTCAAAATTGTAAAAGAATTACTAGAGCACTGTTGCAAAATGGACTGTTGCATCGCCCTTAAAATCCACATCCTCCAATCACATTTAAATTTTTTTCCGGAAAATTTGGGCACGGTTAGAGATGAGCGAGAACAAATGTTCCACCAGAACATTCTAACAATGGAGTAACGATACCAAGGCAGTTGGGATCAGGCAATGATGGGAGATTACTGTTGGTTCCTATTGAGGCAAAGCTATCAGCAGTATAAGGGAAAGTCAGCATTTGCGAAAAAAATTGTCTACAAAAGATTTTGTATAAATGTATTTTGGATCCTTTGTGGTCAATTAAACTCGTTATTTTTATTACAACTTACAGTATAAATTATAAGAACATTTCAGAAAAAAACATGTACTCTGTAACACAAAATCTGTGCGTGATGGAAAATTTTTGAACTCAAATTCGTAATTAGGATACCTCATAGACCCCCACAGACTCTTAGCACATCAGTCGCAACTTTTCCCTTCAGATTTGTTGAGTAGTGTTATTAATGTTTTTTTGTTTGTTTTACGTAGTTTAGTTTCTAGTCGTAAAAGTGCATGTTTGAGGGCTTGTTACAATTAATGTAAATCTCTGCTACTCTGTAATTGGGCAGCTGCGCCTGTCTGTAGGTTAGCCCTTTTCGTTAAATAAATAATCGAAAAGAAATAATATATAATAATCACAATATTTGTCATGTGTTCGTCAAACACCAATCACAATGTGTTACGTCATTTGTGAATAATATCAACATAAATAAATATAATATGCTTGATATACCTGTCTGAATAAGGTGTTCTTAAAGACATGTATCTTATATTCATATATGTTTGCTTACTTTTTCACATTAATCACTTTTTGCAATATAAAAATGTAAATAAGTTGCGGTAATCTAGATAGATTCTTCTAAATTGCATGTTCTTTCAACATTTTTGTTTCTTATTGTAGCTATCCTACCTATAATTTTTGTGGATTGATATTTCTCGAGTCACGATAATTTTTTCGATATATAAATCACTGAACGAGATAATTAACAAGAAGCAAGATAACTGGAACCTCAAAATATGAAAACCTTTGATTCTGTTTTTCATACGATAAAAAATCTCAAAAATAGGCTCTTATTGGCAAGCGTATCAATATGAGCCAAAAATAGCTAAGAAATACCTGTTTTTGACGGTTTAAAAGCTTGTAAAAAATTGAAAAAAATATTTTAAATAGTCAAACTTTCAGGAAGGTTTATTTTTGCAGAATACATTAACATATTTTTTTTGCAAAAAAATTTTAGGACCCTCTGCAGACGGTCTGGGAAAAAAGAAATATTTGACAAATATATATATATATATATATATATATATATATATATATATATATATATATATATATATATATATATATATATATATATATATATATATATATATATATATATATATATATATATATATATATATAGATTTGATTCTAATTTGCTCCGTATTGTATTTTTTGTTCGAATGGTTCAATGTTCCTACAAAGTTCTGGAAATTATCAAAGATTTACACAGGTTGACTCAGTGAAATACACTTTAATTAAAGAAGGTCCAGATAATTATAAAGTCTAAATCATCATAAAAACGTAATCAGCTACAGGGCACGGTACTTACCATTTAATAAGGAGAAACAGGAGCACTTGTAGAATGAAAGGCCAATTTACTTGTTGCCCTGTTGACCTAGAATGTTAGTTATAACTTACTGCTCGTGCTACCTGTATACTTTCTTCATATTTCTTTATTTCGCAGTTTGCTGCATACAAGGCTAAAACGGGAACCGTTTCACGGATGTATTTGTTCTGTTACTATTTTATGCTCTAGAATATGATGCATTTTTTTTCTTATAGCGGTTTCTATCCAAAAATTATGCGAATTTAACTGGTGTTTTTGGGAAGGTATATTGAACTAACTGTATAGTTACCCAGTTCCTAACTCGTTTTCAATGATATTTTGTAATCTGAATTATAATTAATCCAAGAGGTCTATAGGCGTGTCAATAGTTAAATTAAATAGTTAAATTCTTTAATTATTAAAAGCGATTTGGTTTTGACACATTGGTTAATATATATTAATTCATATTTCATTACAGTTTTATTTTCCTACAGAAGTCTGTGAAAAGTATTTTTAAATATTAGTGTTAAGTTTTTATTTCGTATACATTTGGCACAGTCTAAATAATTTCTTTAGTTGGAACAGTTTGGAATATTTACAATGTAAACTTGAAATTTTATCGCGAGAAGGATACCAACATCTAGGAGTTATGGATAGTCAATTTGTGAAAAAATATTAAATTCAATTTTATGTATTAAATAAACAAATAATTACTCAAGATTTTAGTCAGTGGAGAGAAGCGCAACTGATGAAGGTTTCCTTAATACATAACATACAGGAGTTCAGGTATTTTCTCAACTGATGCTACTGGTCAGTATGACCTAAAAATCTTATTAAAGAAATGTCTATGTGGTATAGTTAAGTACCTATTCCATTATTAAGTTTTTGGAAGAAGATATATTCACATTCATATTGCATGGACAACGGTAGATTTTTCGGCTCTCATTTGATCTTTTGCAAATATCCCTACAGGGGATATCAGCTAGTTTATGGTCAAATTCCAGTTCAAAATTTCAGTTATTTGCTGTTGTTCAGCTTCACTTATGTTTAAATTATGAATTATAATGCCTGAAAGCTCCAAGGCAAAATCAAAAAAACAAGTCAGTGAACTCGATAATTTTTTCGTTTAATGCAATCATTTTGGGTAGATAGGTGGTAGATGTATTCTTCTTGTGATCTTTTATATTACCTGCAAATTTTATGTAAATATTAAATTTAACTAACGATTGGATTTTGTTTTATTAATATATGTTCTTAACCATTTAATAATCACTGGTACATTTTTAAGGATAAAGTCTAAATATATTTGGCTGGAAGCGCTTATCTTAATTATTAATAAAAATTAACAGCACTGTTATATTATAATTCTTATACCGTCGTCATTTGCAAGACGTGCATAGAGCAACAATCAATCTAATATTATTTATTTTAAGCTACTAATTATATTAGTTTCGCTTAGGCTGTTTCATAAACGATATACAACTCATGTATTAGTATGATGTATCTTGTTCTTCAAAACGTGTGACATCTATTTTTGATAACGATTGTCCTCCTACATTCTGTCTGCGCTTCAATCGCATAGCGTCGTTTATTCGCTCTATTATTAAACGATTTTTGTTACCTGAATAAATTACCAGCATTATATTGCCCAATGTAATTCTCTAGTTTAGTAAAACCAAATGTTAGCAGCATACATATCTGTTGCACTCATATGAGTTCAAATTATTTTAAAAGCTGTTGTGCCTCTAATTTGAAACATCTGGCCCAGGATGCACAAATGACTGATGCCCTAACTTTCAGTTCTTCAAAATAGTAAACTGAGACCGAGCAATACAATAAGTGATTTTATTTCTCCAAATAAGAATCGCCCAGCAAATGCCTGTAATCTAATGATAGTGATAGTGATTTCTTACTTTGAATATGTTTCTAATCTACAATTATATATATTATAATATATTCCCTAAAAAGGCTTTGTTACTACTTACTGTACCGAAATTATAGAAGTGAATGCAGTTACTTCCAGCTATACCCAAGTATTTTTTTGGTTAATAAGATTTTGTGAAAAACCTGTATCTCTCTTCGAGGTGTCATTCCTTTGTACGCCAGACAATATATATTATATATAAATATAATATATATTGTTTCTGGTCGGGAACCTTCTTCAGTTGCGCTTCCCACAATTGAATGTCCTCTCGAACACTTCTTTATGCATTTGATGCATTTCGTTAAATTTGAAGACGCGAGATGTAAGACCGACATCTAGGATTTTCAAGAGAATCAGTACACAGAGGTTCCGAATCTGGAGCCGTTCCGTATAATTGCTGTTCTCCCTTAACTCCTAGGACAGAATGTCACGATAAAATTTTTCAGGTTACTTCACCTGTCAGAGATATTGAATACTGTCTTCGAGGTGTCATTCCTTTGTACGCAAGACAATATATATTATATATAAATATAATATATATTGTTTCTGGTCGGGAACCTCCATCAGTTGCGCTTCCCACAATTGAATGTCCTCTCGAACACTTTGCATTTGATGCATTTCGTTAAATTTAAAGACGCGAGATGTAAGACTGATTCTCTCGAAAATCCTAGATGTCGGTCTTACATCTCGCGTCTTCAAATTTAACGAAATGCATCAAATGCATAAAGAAGTGTTCGAGAGGACATTCAATTGTGGGAAGCGCAACTGATGAAGGTTCCCTAACCAGAAACAATATGTATTATATTGATATATAATATATATTGTCTTGCGTAAAAAGGAATGACACCTCGAAGAGAGTATTCAATATCTCTGACAGGTGAAGTAACCTGGAAAATTTTATCGTGACATTCTGTCCTAGGAGTTAAGAGAGAACAGCTATTACACGGAACGGCCCCAGATTCGGAACCTCTGTGTACTGATTCTCTCGAAAATCCTAGATATCGGTCTTACATCTCGCGTCTTCAAATTTAACGAAATGCATCAAATGCATAAAGAAGTGTTCGAGAGGACATTCAATTGTGGGAAGCGCAACTGATGAAGTTTCCCTAACCAGAAACAATATGTATTATATTGATATATAATATATATTGTCTTGCGTACAAAGGAATGACACCTCGAAGAGAGTATCTAGGATTCTGTTGAAAAAGAACATTCTGTCCTAGGAGTTAAGGGAGAACAGCAATTACACGGAACGGCTCCAGATTCGGAACCTCTGTGTACTGATTCTCTTGAAAATCCTAGATGTCGGTCTTACATCTCGCTTCTTCAACCTGTATCATCTTTAAAATATTCGGGCAGCTCTCGTGGTCGTTGTCAGAAGAGGCTAAGGAAGCCGGAAAAAAGATTGTAGCAGATGTAGGGTTAAATAAAAATATTTTTATGTAGCTATAGAACAAGTTTTCATGCATATGCTCTGAGCATGCCAAAATTTTGGATAGCATTTTCACAAAAAGGGGTAAGCATTATTATCCCTGCGGTGCTGAGGAAGTTACTGGTTACCATTCACTTTCGACACATTATAATGTATAAAATTAATTAATGACTAATTTATGCGTTTATTGTATGTTTATGATATAACTAGTTAGCACATACCTAACTAATATACTCACTGATAAAGAAATCGGAAAACGCAGAAGATCTTTAAATTTTATTTTGTGTAGGTAAAAGCTAGATGCTATAGTAAGGAGTAAATGATTAAAATTTGATAAACTTTCTTTATCAGTTAGTATCGTAGACCCTTTTGGTTTTTTTAAATGTACTAAAACACATACTGTTTGATGGGTTCCAGAATCGATGTTTAGTAATGTTAAAATGCCTAGAGTAAGTGTCGGAACGGTTTACCGCCGTATAAGGTCTTTTGAACTGCAGCATTATCGAATTCATTTTGTACTACCTCTTACCGTTGAGCATCGACGGAAAATGAGAACAGTGGTGCAGGGAACGACAACATTGGAACGTACAACTGTATCAGGTCCTCTTCTGTGATGATTCCTGATTCTGCTTGGATAGACAGGTTCGCTGAAGAAGGGCTAGATGACTTCGAGGAGAAAGACGTCAACCTCAATTTGATTTTAAGCGACATCTACCCTGAATAGTAGATGTCAAGGTATGGGGTGCTATTGAGTATGGAAGTTGGTCACCTTTAGTCTTCTTTGTTCAACGCAACACGCTAGCGCAACTTTATCTTCAGGAATTAGAGGAGCCGTATGTACCCCTCATGGATCCCCGGACCTTTCGCCCATAGAAAATGTTTGGGATATGATGTGTAGAAGGCTCTGTAATGTAACGACGTGAAATACAGGTAGCTTGAGATAGTGATCTTTGAGAATAAATAATCCAACTTATTGAATCAATGCCAATTTTAATCATATATGCTTCTTACGATCATACGGAATCTCCAGATCTCGAAAAAATCGATCGATAAAAATCGCATCCTACGACATTACTTACAAAAAAAACAGCGTGAAATGTTTCAGCTTTAAAGTTTTGGTAAGATTGGATAGCTACCTAATGTATGTATAAAAAGCTTTCACCATACTATTGAATTATATTTCGAACATAAATCAAAAAATTGTCAAATGTGTAGATTTGCAATTTCAGTTAAAATGTTGTTGTTGTTTAGATATTATAAAGTAATCAGTGATAATTTCTGAAAATATAGCATAATTTATTTATTTCATTAAGAATTGCAAAAGCTACAAATGTACTACCCATAATTATACTGTTACAACTTAGAAGTTATCACTTCTGGGCATGTATATTCTCAATCAGATTGCAACATGTTCATTTTATCCATGATGAAAATCACTAGATCTCTCGGATACCACGCACGTACCCTGTTGCCAATTAACATTTTAAAATTTTAATCTAAAATTAGATCAACTTCAAGGACAATTAACATTTTTACCTCCCCCTGTACCACGAGTCAGTAATTAATAGGAATTAGCTAGCATTACGTAATTACCTGTAATTTATGTTGTAATAAATTTACTACTTGTTACTTTGTAAACTGAAAATTCTTCTCAGGAATTTATATTTGTTATCCGTTTTTGTAATCTTATATTGGGCATTCGATCTTCTGCACCTGCTCTTGTTTAAATTATGGTAGTTCACTTTTGACAGGATTATTAGTTTCTTAGGCCTTTAACTATTAGTTAATGACTTTTTTGTGTCGGGTTTAAATCATGAATATGCAGAAGTAAATTTAAAGGTATTTCAGGGAACACACCTATGGTTTCCCACACGAAATTCATCATTAATTGAGTTCACTATTCTCTTGATAATAACGATCTACACGATACGCCAAAACTGCAACAAAATTAAGTAGTTGTTTATTAATTAGGTATGTTTTTAATATATTAGCATAACTGCTGTAAGAGCTTAACCTTAAACGGAACTTAATATAAAATAATTAAAAAAATACCTTTTTTGAATGCATAAATTTTAAAAAATCTATGAAAAGTAATTGAAATGTCTAAGTGTTTATTGGGAAATAACACCACACTTTAAAGGAAATTGCTGTATATTCCAAACGTTTCGGGGTCTAGATCGGACCCCGTTGTCAATGGCTAAGAAACTACGGATTAAAAAAGGTACAATTCCAAGATGTAAATTTAAATATGTGACAATGTTTATTATTTGATTTTTGACGTAACTAAGAGAATTTTATTTGTAATATACAGGGTAGCACAGAAATTTCTAAAGATCATATAATCATAAAGTGCCTTTCAAATTGGAAGAATTTGAAAGGGAGATCTTCAGAACTTTATGTGGCGCTCCTAGGTGCGACTTTCTTATAAGATAGTGCATTCGCCAAAAATGCGACCAAAGAACTTTGTTGATTCAGTGATCCCATTAAAGTCATAAGGGAAAACCTAGGAAAAACCTTATGAACTATCCCGATATTGGGTTGTTCACAAGGACATGACCATTAGCAATTTCTTCCTTAATCATCGGCAACCAGGAACGACTGAATTCTACGGAGGTAGTAGCGATACAATCGTTTTCATTTAACAAAATTAAAGCAGACTCTTTTAGTTTTCTTTTGGTGTTGTGTTCTTCTTTGTGTAATATAACTGAATTTTGAAACTGTATTTTATGACCAAGGTCCCAAGCATGTTCACAAATTTTGGATTTTTCAAATTGTCGTTTTTTATGTAATTTTTGTGTTCGTTTATTCGAACATTCAGAGGTCTAGAGGTTTCTCCAATATAGAATTTATTACATTCACACGGGATTTTATAAATGCAATTTTTTGTATTTTGAGTTGTGTTATTTGGTTTGGTTTTTGATATAATTGATTTTAGTGTATTTCTTGTTTTAAATGATGTTTTGATATTATATCTGTTTCCCACTCTTTTTAGTCTTTCTGATAGACCCTGTATGTATGGTATAGTTATTGTATTAATGTGATTATCTTGGGAGTTAGTGTTGCTCGGTGAAGTTTGATGTTGGTTGTTAGGGATTGTTTGGTATTCCATTTTGTTTAACTCGTTATTAATAAATTTATTTGGGTAATGATTGGCAGAAAGTATATTTTTTATAAACGTTTTTTCTTCATTGAATTTATTGATATTAGAACAGTTGGTTTTTGCTCTGTCATATAGAGATTTAATGATACCTCTTTTTACTGAACTTGGATGATTAGACTTAAAGTTAAGATACCTGTTAGTATGAGTTGTTTTTCTGTAAACTTCTGTTTCAAATGTCGATTTTGTTTTGGTTATTAAAATGTCTAAGAATGGTAATTTGTTATTCTGTTCAAGCTCTAGTGTAAACTGAATAGTTGGTTCTGTGTTGTTTATGTCGTTAAGTAATGCATGTAAATCCTCAAGATTATGTTCCTAAATAACGAATATGTCATCAACATAATGCCACCAAACCAAAGGTTTAATCTGTTTTGAAAAAATTGTTTGTTCTTCAAATTTTTCCATAAAAATGTTGCTTAAAGCGGGAGACAAACATGAACCCATTGCCATGACAAAATCTTGTTGGTAGAAGTCATCATTAAGTTGAAAATATGTTGTCTTTGTACAAAATGTTAGTAGTTCCATTATTGTATTAATGGACAATTGAGTACGTTGATTTAGTAAAGAATATTGTTCTAATCGTTCTTTTACTATGGGAAGTGTTTTGGTGACCGGAACATTATTGTATAGATTCACAATGTCAAAACTTGCTAGTGTGAAAGTATTTTTATATTGTACATGTGATAATTTTTCTAAGAAATGTGCGCTGTTTTGAAGATGAGAATTAGACTTACCAGTAAGTGGTGAAATAATTGTTAATAGGAATTTTGAGAGCTCACTGCATGGAAAATTTATGGAGCTGACAATTGGTCTTAATGGAATGTTGGGTATATGAATTTTAGGTAACCCGTATAAATGGGGCGCCACATAAAGTTCTGAAGATCACCCTTTCAAATTCTTCCAATTTGAAAGGAACTTTATGATTATATGATCTTTAGAAATTTCTGTGTTACCCTGTATATTACAAATAAAATTCTCTTAGTGACGTCAAAAATCAAATAATAAACATTGTCACATATTTAAATTTACATCTTGGAATTGTACCTTTTTTAATCCGTAGTTTCTTAGCCATTGACAACGGGGTCTGATCTAGATCCCGAAACGTTTGGAATTTCAGCAATTTCCTTTAAAGTGTGGTGTTATTTCCCAATAAACACTTAGACATTGAAAATTATGCCGCAAGTATCCTTCAGAAAACAACTAATTGAAATGTATTAAGTAATTGGGGCTTGATAAAAAATTTAGAGCATGTCAAGGAGTCAAGGTTTGATCATTTATACATACAGTCTGCAATAACTTATGGCTTATTGTGGATATCAATGTGGTATTTACTTGCTAGGTAAAGCATAAGGACAAGTATAATAGGCTGAATATTTTCTTTAGGCGTAATAAAATAACTAACAAATAATTTAAATAAATCCCACTAACATTATAAAATTAGTGAACATCTCGCCATTGAGGCAATTTATGGAATTGCCATTTTCACTGATCACTCAGCCTCTCAATTTTTTTTGTTTCCACCTACGAAATCTCTTATATTCAAGATATATTTGTGTTGTTGAATCCGATTTGTATAAGATTTACAAATCTCTGCCACATTCCTTTAATGAATAACGTCAGTTAATCATTGATAAATGTCGGGCTATTATACAAAAAATGCTTCGCAATGCGAAGACTGCTTTCAACTATTATATGGATACAGGTGGATAAGCAGTTTGAGCATTTTCTGTCATTTACAATTAATAAACAGCATTTTTATTTTCTACATCATCTTACTTTTTAAACCATACCCTAAAGTTAACTTCCAAAAGAATTATTTTATTACACAAATATAACGCAGAAAATAGATAATAACTACCTACTTAATTTGTAAATGGACTTGAAAAGACAGTTTCATGACTTTTGAAATATACCATTTAATTATTTTAAGCCTTGTAGCTTTCCTTTGCGCGAGGTTTAAGTAACACAGTTAAAAATAAGCTACAACTTTTTGTTTCTATATAAAAAACATCGGATTTCTACATTTTTCCTCCCGAGTGAGTATATTTTTTTCTTAAAATTGATCTATTTTCATTTTCCAAAAGCCACTTCAAAATTACAAAACTCATATGCGTTGAAATGATTTTGATTAGCTCTAAACTACTGAGAAAACTGTAAAACCTTCGTTGTGTCCAAGATGTATAAACACACAGTTTTGTAGCATTACACCTGTATTTAAAAATAAAATATTCGAATGTTTAATTCTTTTTACTCATAACTATATTAGAAAATATCAGAAATATGAGAGCGTATGTTCTGTGTCAATTGTGTAGGCTGAATATTAGGCGGATGTTTGCAAAATAATTTGAATACAACTAGTATTCCAGTGTAATGGTGTTCAGTTATTTTCACTCTATACTAGATAGTTTAGGTTAGGTAATAGAAACCTCTGTTTCGTATCCCCTTCACATGAATAAACGAAGAGGCCTGCCTAAAGGTCGTTACAAAGTACAATTCTCGGACTACCTATCTGAGGCGACAAACATTCTGGCACAAGTTTTCTCAAAGTGTAAAAAACATAGTGCACATACAGACTATTGTACACAATATCGATAGAATAATAAGACTCAACAAAAAGCAATTGTTTCCAATATTTGAAGTTGCCACAGGCCCTGGTTGGTCTGTTGGATCTGAGAATCTAGCTAAAACATATCAGAAGTATTAGGTTTAGGAAGTAGGAAAGGAGCTCTAGGCATCTCTTGTTGAAACATAACTGGAATAGTATGTGGAGTATGTAAACTTCACTCACTCTCTAGGCAGACGGTACGGCGAGAGTGCGGGAATAGTATAGAGAGCTAAAATCGGTACCAACCACATATCACACAAACTAATCGAGAACCCCAAGAGAGAAATTGTCAGGCAACGGAAGGCGGATCTAAAGAAAGCCCTCAGATATTTTAAGTGATGTACTGTGGTAGAAACCCAAATCAATAGCCATGTCAGGGTCGCGGAGGTCAATCTTGCAGTACAGTGTGAAGTCTGGTAGGGCCGTTGATCTTGATCAGGTCTTGCGAGAATTCCTATAGAAACTGAGACCACATTTCAAAAAAAAATGCTTGTTACGGTATTATTACCTAAACCTGTTTCTTCCACAAAGATAGCTATAATCATACGGCATGTTCTTAGTAACCGCGTTCTGGAAGTCCTCCATAAGGGAAAAAAAAGTAAATTGCAAACTTAATATCGGCCTCCATCAGGGATCAGTTTTTTCACTATCGTTTTCAACGTGTACACCGTGTATATACCGGACATAAGGACAACCCGGATATCCTAACACAAGATAACACATTCAACGTTATAAAGGATACCCTAAATGCAGACCTTTTAATTCTAGAATCGTCAGGAAGACGATATCGGCATTTCACCTATACAACGAACAGGTACCATGTTAACTACAAATACCCCAGTAAGTCCTGTAAAATTTTCCACATTACTCTCGATCTAACAGTCTCACATAAAACGCATCATGCCAAGGCAGCAGCGAAAAGTAGGCATTAAAAACAAACAAAATCTTGGGGAATATCTGCGGATGTCCTCCAAAATCGATCCTGAACTTTGCATTCTCAACTTCGGAGTACACTTCACATCTGTATGCTGCTAGCAAGCCTGATCCATACACAGCTTAAAGAGCTGTGAAAGCAATATCGGACTAACTAAACCCTACGAACACTTACTGGCTTCATTTCTTCTCTGGCATTCTACCAGCCGATCTACGAAGAGATGCAGCTACTCGCCCATAATATAATAAAATCACAAATCCGTGTCTCAAACTTATCGACTATGGGGCACAAGTCCGGATATCTTTACTGGAAAAGGCAGCAGCACGCCTTGCACAATAGTTGTTTCGACGTCAACATGAAATGGCAAAGAGTGTGAAACAGTAATCTTCCCCCGACAGCAACCTCAAAGACGACCCAACTGAGGGAATAAAATGTACCTAACTGCTAAAGAAACCATTAGTATGGTTATACCGATTATTCGCAAATCGAGCAAGGTGCCAGCAACCCATGCAGCTCTGGGGCCAGGTAACTTTTGAGAGCTGTGAATGTGGGGAAACCCAAACAATGCGAAGACTCTGCATAGACACTCTCGTTGCTTCGGAACATCAATTTAATAATATCAAAGTGTTGATGACACATTTTGTTATGTAACATGTTCAGTATTGTACTGTACTTTACTTCTTTGTACTCTGAGTCCAAATCTTACTCATTAAAAATAAATACATTAGTTTGCTATATTAATTGTTAGTTTGAGAAAATTTCATATGCAGGGTGAAACTGTTTTTACCCCTACCTTGAACTCATCCTTGTCTCTACCCATTATGTACGTGTCAAAATAGTCGCTCTTCTTGCATTCATTTGTGGGACCTTCCATTAAAGAACTTAATTTTTTTGCCTACATTCTACTGAATATAATTACTAATTTGTGAATGTTTGCCTAAATATATTGACTAATCAATATAAAATTACCTTTAATGGTAGTTTTCGATGGAAAGTGAAGTGGACAAATTAAAATATAAACCTCAGCGTAATCCTACTAAACTTTGTGATTCTCCAAATAAAGTTATCATTATTAAATTTGAGCAAACCCCTACAGAAATCAAATACCATCCAACTTTATAATGTAATAATTTATTTTAATTAAAACTATGGAAATATAGATTGCAGCACTTTTGTTCTACAAAATTTAGCCATACGTATACAATAAAATTATATATTATTGCTAATTTCTAGAAAGTTTCAATATCACTTCGCTTTATTTTATATCTCACTTCTATTACATTAAATTTCCTTTGAAATAGCAATCAGGAATACTGCGGTAGTTTTGCAGATACCTCGTTTCGTTCGTGACTATAAGAGAAGCTTTGCAGTCTGAAAAATAAGACCAAAACATGGTTACCTACTGCTTAGAGTCGCTTGTAGTTCACTCAGTTTTGTGTTGTTATCTGAAGCAGAGATTTCTGGAGTTAGATTCAATTTCCCATCGATGGCATCGTAGTTATGTGAATAACATTACTTTGGATAAGATGTTTTTGAAAGCAGTAGCGTTTTATCGGAAAGAAAGGAAAATCAAAATAATTGTGAACCAAAACACCGGAATCACTCATTATTAAAGATAACGTCAATTTGGATAATGCTCAAAAACATTAAAAAGAGAAATTAAAAGCAAATGAAACACAGCACTTTTTGATGAACATATTACTGAGGATTTTATTATATTATAGTTTGACCTATTAAGCTCCCACAAATACAATAAATATTTCAGGCGACTTTTGCTACTAAACAGTTAATGGTGTGGTTGAGAATAAGTCAATATTGGAGTTTGAACATTCTTTTGTGTTATTTACGAGACTATTACCAGTAAACCTTAACTCAGGAACTAGTACGTTGTGGTCATGTTAGTAGCTTGACCAAATTCAGCTGACTCGAACTGAAACTGTACAATTTTGAATAGAAGAGTAAAATTCCGATTTTTTACCGACTTCAAAAAAGGATGTACTATAATCGAGCAGTATGTTTTTAAACATTTTCATCGATTTTTAAACCATATCTTGTCCAATTTCTCGAAAACGGCTAAATCGGTATTAAGAAAAATTTCGAAGTAGTCCCATTATATTGTCTATAACGTCAATGTGTTATTAAGGTGTTTTATGAATTTTCCTTACTTCCTTGACAATGGCTTAACTCATTCTGTTAATTGCTCCAGACAAGCTTAACTATATACAGTTATGGAGTTTTCCGAGCGGCAGGCACATATTTTTCAATGACTCGAAACCTGTAAATCATAAGCGTAATCGATTTTTTCATAAATGTCCAAATTTAGCTTCTAGTTCTAACTGACTGTGCAGACATTGTTCTGCAGGGCTTTAGTGAGACTTTCAGGGAAACCTTCTCCAAGAGTCCCCAGTCAACGGGAGAGTAATAGTTTCGGAAATGTATTTATGAATAGATAAATCATTATATATATTGAAGAGATCGTCAGCGTATTAATTCTCGAAAATTCAACAGTGTCCCGGTTGAGTGTCCCAGAGTTGAATTAAATTTAGAAAAGATTTGTTCAAGGATTTTGATTTAGTCTTGTATTGGCCCACCTATAACCACAAAAATAGAAAATAGATTTGTAAAAACCCTGGAAATCGAACATGGTTAAAGGAACAATAGTTTGCGTCCATCGTCCAGACAGATGATTTCAGATACAGTAATAGAAAGAAGACCCTTAGCGGCAGAACATTCCTGTGATCATGATCATATCTAAAAGTAATGATCAAATATGCCGCCAAGTTGCATGTGAAAGATTTGGAAATGTCAAATAAGATTCAAGATTTAAAAAAGACATATTATGTCTGTGGTTGCTACTAGAAAGTTCTCGTATTCTTTTACCTGTATATGTATGTAAGGCCCAGTTTGACATGTAAATAGGGATGTAATATTTGAAAGCTGATTCTTACTACTGTACTTTTAAAAGTTCAGCAAAACTATAAAAATATAGTTTAAAACTGTTTGTACTTTTCTAAATATTTAAATGCGACTGTCAATTTCAGAATAATTATTTTCTTGAAAATTGCTACAGTTTTCAAATCAATGTAATACATCAAACTAATATGACGACTTCATCTCTTTAACATTAATAGTATACATTCCCATGTCCCATTATATTTTGTTATTTAATTATACACAATTTATTAAAATTACTCCAATGTTTACTAAAAATTGCGTTATAGAATCTCTATTATGTTATGCGTTTTTATTCCCTACTTATACAAATACCTTGTGGATAATTTCTAGGCTAATTTTGGTTCATTAGGGGATCTTAAAGCTCGACTGCGCCAAACTCTGTCTAGTCCGCTTTATTATTAAATTCTTTTTGGTACCAAAGTTTTGTAATAAGAAAATACTTAATAAAGGCATTATTATTTATATATTTATTTATTTTAGATATTTTCGTTACTTCAGTCTTAGGGGAATATTAAACAGTTTCAGCACATTGTATTTTATGAATTATTGGGAATCACATCACAATTGCTGGAAAGCCGTGTATTTCAAATTCTCCGAAAGTTTCAACGCCTAATTTTATTATGCGGTATAGTTACACCATTCCCACTTGTAACTATTCAAATTTGATGATACGAAAAAACACTTTTCATGCCTAATGCCAAAGTGAATTCCTACAAGCGGCCATAATCTATATTATGCTTGTTTTATTTATAGTCGATTAGTAGGGGATGTTACGTGACGAGAGGGCTGTGTGGTGATCAATTGGTTGTTGAAGGGCGTGTCTGGTATGTTTGATCTGTATGAAAACGGGGGCTGTCATCGCATTGGTTTAGAGAGAGGGATTGTTTATCTATTTGGAGTGATGATAGTCCTACTCTCCTTGAAGTTGATAGAATGCCCTGTTTGAATATGATAATGCGCGAGAGCTGAAGTCGGATCTTTTTACGAACTGACAGAGTGTTCATGTCCTCGGTTGTTGACTGTTGGTACGATGTAGCTTTGAGGGAAATCGTCACATGGAATTTCGTAAAACCTCAAAGCTACAATATTAAAAAATACTAAGGTTGTCCTTTTGTTGATGCAATTAGTTTGACTGCTTATGTGTACCATCTCAAGGAAAGCAATCAAATTAATGACAACAACAAAAGAACCGATTTAAAACACCTTAGTATTATTTACATTAATTTATTGGATATGGAACACAAAGGCTTTATGTAAATTTTCATCCAAAATTTTCAATCTAATCACCTTCTACACTGTAACTGATAACTGCTTTAATTGCAGGAATTTGTTGTTTCTCTTTTCGGCTATTACATATTAACCCTTTGCGAAACCGCAACATATATTTATGGGTGCAAAACCAAACTTCATTAATAATAAATGAAGATTTTTTATTTTTGTGTGCAGTAGAAGCAATAGTCTTTAAAATAAAACACTTCGTATTTTCTGTGTTTTAAGTCACTATTTATATATCTTAAATCAATTTGAATACTTATTTTATTGAAGGGATTCAACTTACATACGGATAATCTAATTTTCCGCAGGAAGAAATTTATTCTGAAAAACTTTCCATCATAATTTGTTCCCCGAAAAATTGTTAACAAACTTTCCTACGACGTAACCTCAGTGCACAAGCCACCCTCCTCAGCTAATATCATAAAAAATCTGGCAAAGGTTTGGAAATAACCCTATAAGAACGTGCTCTATCTATGATGTCCTTTACGAAACACGGAATAAATACGAAGATATAGAAAGTGTTGTACGTGATAAAGACAACTCAGGCTATTATAAATAATTCAGAAGTTCGTGCCCTCTTCCTCGAATTGTTGGAAATTTCCACCACGATTGCTTTCACAATATCATCGCAGGCGGGATCTCGTGATTTTTTATTTATTTTGTCATTATCGGTCGATGAACTGGCGTGACTGAAATTACTATCACCGATTGAAATTCGCCGACCATTTCTTGGATATATTTTGAATTTTTATTCTGCTCTGTCTCCTTTGCTTATCTCTATCTCTATCAGTGTTATTAAAGTACAAAAGATATTTAAAGTAAAGTTTTTTTGTAGAGGTGTTATGGAAGTAGCAAGGATTCACTTAATGGTTAAATGGGAGTTAAATTTATTGGAAAGAGTAATTTTAAATTTTATTATATAATACATTAGCATAACATAAATATCTCCGAATTTAATGCATTTCTAATTCATCGCATTTTACTGTTAAACAATCGAAGAACGATAAAATCACACACTTGAAATCATACAGAAATCACTGTGCAAGTTCAGGGACAGAAACAAAAACTAACAGCAGTCCTAACTGCACTACCATAATTAATAGTTTTTTTCCACAATCTTCTCTTCACACTCAGTTAAGAAAAAATATTACGTGATTTGGAAACCATCCCTCCTATCCAAGTTAACTCTAAAATTTGGAAATGCTGGTATATGTGACAGCTAACAAGATACCGGTACCCGCACTCATAGCACTAAAACTAGGAATGCAATAAAGCCCCAAAAATGGCAGCAGTCATCATCTTACTGTGGATCTCGTCATAGTAGCTCTCTTTGGCAGAACATCGGAGACCTCCATCTAGGTCTTGGAGAAGAACTCTGAAGACCCACCATGAAGATTATGCATGTGAGAGCATGCATGGTATCTTCCAGAGAGTGGTGTACGCGTCAATACAATGACGGGGTTTCCAGATTCCACCTGTCTGAACAAGCTTGTCTATTAGCAAAACTAATGAACTCGTGCAGAAGACCTTGATGACCAGGAGACCAACTCCTGCGCCAATTTCTGTTGTAATCACATAAATATAATTAGTACAACGAATCTGCTGAATCTGAACTTATGATACCAAAAAGTGGAATCTGGCAGCACATTACGAACATGAAAAGAGTGACAACCGCCTACAGTTCTTCTCCCTGAATTGGGTCTTATTCCGTATTTGCGATCACCGGTTGAATATTGAAAATCGTTTTTATAACCTCTTGAACTCTTTCACTGTTTTAACAGTCGCTTAAACTAAGTTTTTCACTGAACGATCACAGTTTTAGTTTCGTACGCACCACTGTCATCGATAAATTGACTTAAGCAACTGACCAATTCTGTGCGACTGGCACTTTAAGTAAACATTTTAATAACCAACATTTTTCATATATAATGTTGGTTGCTTGCAGAAAGTAATGGAATGGCGTGTTCGAGGGATGGAATACTGGTGGCCTGATATTCACATAAGCATTTATATTTGATTAGATAAACGTAACATGACCAAAACATTTTTTTTGGAAAAATTTATTGTGTTTTATCGTTTAATATATTATAAATTAAATAAAACATTTTTAAAAAATATATAACCGTCGTCCACCTATAACTAAAAAGCTAAAAGTAATTATAACAAAATTCAACTCTAGCAAATAAATAACACATTCAATATTGTTAGGTCCCTACCCAGGAAGTAAAAAATGTAAACATTAAAAGGTGCTCATTCTGTACAAATTAATTACCTACCAATCTAGTATATTTTTGAAGTCGGTGCCAAGCAAATCTAAAATTCTTCATTGCGTACTTATCTACCACTTCATTAAACTTGATTGTTGCTTGGCACCGACTTCAAAAATATATTAGATTGTTAGGTAATTAATTTGTACAGAATGAGCACCTTTTAATGATTACATTTTTTACTTCCTGGGTAGGTACCTAACAACATTGAATGTGTTATTTATTTGCTATAATTGTATTTTGTTATATTTATTTTTAGCTTTTTAGTTATAGGTGGAAGTCGGTTATATATTTTTTTAAATGTTTTATTTTCAACTTTTTAGTTTTTCTGAACTGAGATAGTTTTCATTCTTTATTTTTTATTTTGTGTGTATAACCTTAATAGATAGAATCAGGTGACATCGAAAGCCTCAACATTAAACATTGATACATTTTCATTTAAATTAACAGGTAAATGTTTACCAACAAAATGTACGAGTACGCGTTGGCCTAATGAGCCCAAAATATATTAATGCCTTATGGACCACGCCAAGTAACCTTTTTTCAACAACTCTGTATAACTATAGATAATTTCACTCCGCCCTATGTACCAACCATCCTGTACATACAACTGCCCACGGACAAGCTTACATTTGTTAGCTGCCTTCTGTAAACTATAGGACGAAGTAGAATCCATCCCATATTTATGGAGTCAAATTCGTCCTACCATAGAATATAACTCCTTGTGGGCTACCCCATAAATTATTTCATTTTTAACATTTCATATTATCGCCCAGTGTAACATTAATTCCTCTCCACACTTTATGTAACTTCTTATGGGTTATAAAATAAATATTTTTTTAATCACACAGTATAAATATAATTTAACTCCAGCATATATTTCACCCAACCTGTATATGATTTGTTTACGTCCACATCATATAACAGTTTTTTAATTACCCTATATAATTTTAATTCCACATTTTTTTCAACATATTTATACCACCCAAACGTCCACTCCACCCTATATTCCAACCATTCCCTGTCCTATGTTTCAGTCATAATATAAATGCAACCCCTTCTATCACTTTACTTTTTGATTTTCTTTGCTATAACTAAACACCCTGTGTATAAAGGCAGCAAATAGCAAGTTAGAGTTTGACATGTGTTGTTACTGAATTTTCTATTATGCCGGGAGAATGTGACAACCAAACGTACCGTCTTCGCAAAATGGAAAAATTTGCATTTAAATAGGTATTTGTCTGGTATGCTTTACTACCTATATGCTTGAGATGTACAAAGAAAATTTTCAAATTCGCAATTAAAACTTCCAGTGCCTAAAATTCCCCCACTATTACGTTGGAATTAAAATATTTATGAGGAAATGTCCCTTATTTCATTTCAATGAAATTTTTGATGAGCATTTTGAAATTTTCGGCGATTTTCTGCAAAACTCCAAGTTGCACGTAGCAAGTAAAGTATATGCGATCACCTAGGGATCTTCCTTAATAGATTACACGTTAAAAAACTATACACATCCATAAGAAGTTTTCGAAAAATCGACCAATATGTATGTGATTTCCATGCACGCATGTGTTCATTCACAAATTTCATTGCTTTACGATTAGAATTCTTTTCCAAGATTTGAAGTTTCACCAAATCCGGATATATACTCTATTAAACAAGATCATATTCATCCAAAACAGTTCACCACAGGAAAAGAAATCAGGTAACATATATACAAAAAAAAAAAACGCGACAAATTGATAATCCTCCTTTTTGGAGGTCGGTTAAAAAGTTATGTACATTCAAGCTTTCCTGCGTTTATAATAATATATTATTACTCAATTGGTTCCAACGCACGCACAAAATATTAGATACTGGCATCAGCTTAGCTTTTGTTCAAAATTCGGAATGTGCAAATGTAACATCTTTCGATTTAACAAAAATCAACATATATCAACCGTAATTTTACAGGGTGTTCTGTATATAGGAAATTTAGAGCGAAGTAGAATGACATGGATTTAAAAAATCTAAAAAACCTATATTTGGTGTGGTGGAAATAAGGGGGAGTGGAATTAGTTATATGGGGTGGTCCAAAAAAACTATATTGAGTGGGCCATAAACAGTTCCATATACCAAGTGGTTGAAAAAGGGTAGAATATTTATACAGTGAATAAAAAAACTTAAAAAAATGTCTTAGGTAAGCAGTTAGTTCATAAGATAACAAAATGGGTTAAAGACATGTTCGAAGCAGTTGTTTATACAGGGTGTTTGAAATATAAGATGGAGTGGAACTATAGTTTATGTCGTGGTTAAAAACTTGTTTTATATCCACAAGTAGTTACATATATAGGATGGTTGAAATATGTAGCGGAGTATAATTACAGTTATACAGGGGGGTTTAAAAATATTTTAAAGTAATGGTATGATCTACAAGCTGTTCTATTTACCGGATGGTTAAAATATAGGGTGGGTGGGATTCTAAGGATACAGGGTCGTTCAAAAATGTTATATTTGGTGGCAAATAAGTTGTTGCATATAAAAGGTTGTTGAAATATAGGGTGGCTTACAGTTAGAATTATACAGGTTGGGTAAAAAATGCTAGAAAAATTTTGTTATATAACACTTGCATATATAGAGTACCTGAAGTATGATGCGCAGTAAAGTTATAGTTATACAGTGTCATTCAAACAAGTTTAGAAAAAGTTGTAAATGAAGGGTGGTTTAAATGAAGTGTGGAGAGAAATTAAACTTTAATATATCTTGAAAAAATAGAAGGAAAAAATATGAAATAGCGTAGTTCATAATAAGTTGCAAAGATAGGATGGTTGAAACATAGGGTGAAGAAGTGTTATGATAATTATTTAAAAAATGTTATATTGGTTTATCAATAAGCAGTAGCGTACAGGGTAGTTGTAATACATACAATGTGATTCAAAAACGTGTTGAACAAAATTGTTAATTTCGGTGCCCTATAAGCAGTTGCGGTTTTGGTGAAATATATTTGACACTGATGGATTTATAGTTATACAGGGTGGTAAAGAAATGTTATACTGGGTGGCCGATAAGTAGTTGCAGATACAAGGTGATTGGAATAGCGGCTGGAGTAGATTTATAGTCAAACAGGTTGAATATATTTTTTTGTAAGATAGAACATGAGCTGTTGCATATCTGCAATACATGAAACATGGATCGAACTAACATTATAGTTTATACAGTGTGATTTGAAATATTTAAAAATGTTATATTTGGTTGCCCGTAAGCAGATGCACCTAGGGTGTGGTTGAAATATTTTCTAGAGTAAAATTATGGTTAAACAGGGTGGTTCAAAAATAAATTGTAATGTTTGACAAATTGGCAGCGGTGTATACAGGATGGTTTTAATGTAGATGGAAGCAGAGTTTGTTATACAAAGCAATTTAAAAAATGTTGAATAAAATTGTTTTATAGGGTGGCCAATAAGCAGTTGCAGTTAGGATGAGTGGTTTAAAAAAAGTTTGGTGTTAGGGTGCAAAACCGTATTTTTATATTTGTGACTCACGAAGGGCTCCACATTATTTCCATTAGGATGGATCAAAAAGGTAAAAAAAAAGTTTAATAGGGTAGACCATAAACAGTTGCATTCTATTATTTGGAATATCTGAAATATGGGGAGAAGCAAGATTATAGTTTTAGGGTGTGTAACACAATGCTAGAAAAAGCTCATATAAAGGTTGATTAATATATAGAATAAAGAGGAATTTTACTTTAAAATGTGGTTAAAAAAAATATCAGAAATAATTGTTATACACGGTACACCATAAGCAGTTGCATATGTCAGATTTGTATAGGGCAGAGAAAAGTTATAGCCGGGTGTTCAAAAAATTATATTTGGTGACAAATAAACAGCAGCATATTCAGGATGATTGCAATATAGGGTGAAGTAGAGTTACAGTTATACAAGGTGAATTAAAAAATGTCTAATAAAGTAGTTATATAGGGTGGCCCATAAGTACTTGCAGCTTAGAAGCACTTGTTTATACAGGGTGTTTGAAATATAAGATGGAGTGGAATTATAGTTTATGTTGTAGTTAAAAATTTGTTTTATATTCACAAGTAGTTACATATACAGGAAGGTTGAAATATGTAGCGGAGTATAATTACAGCTATACAGGTGGGTTTAAAAATATTTTAAAGTAATGGTAAAGATCTGCAAGCTGTTCTATTTATGGGATAGTTGAAATATAGGGTGGGGTGGGATTCTAAGGATACAGGGTCGTACAAAAATGTTATATTTGGTGGCAAATAAGTAGTTGCATATAAAAGGTTGTTGAAATATAGGGTAGCTTACAGTTGTAATTATACAGGATGGGTAAAAACTGCTAGAAAAATTTTGTTATATAGCACTTGCATATATAGAGTACCTGAAGTATGGTGCGCAATGAAGTTATAGTTATACAGTGTCATTCAAACAAGGTTAGAAAAAGTTGTTAAGTGTGGAGAGAAATTATACTTTAATATATCTTGAAAAAATATAAGGTTAAAATGTGAAAAGCGTAGTTCATAATTAGTTGCAAAGATATGATAGTTGAAACATAGAGTGAAGAAGTGTTATTGATAATTATTTAAAAAATGATATATTGGTTGACCAATAAGCAGAAGCGTATACAGGGTAGTTGTAATACATACAAGATGATTCAAAAACTGTTGAACAAAATTGTTATTTTCGGTGCCCCATAAACAGTTGCGGTTTTGGAGAAATATATTTGGCATTGATGGATTATACAGGGTGGTAGAAAAATGTTATACTGGGTGGCCGATAAGTAGTTGCAAATACAAGGTGGTTGAAATAGCGGGTGGAGTAGATTTATAGTCAGGTTGGATAATTTTTTTTGTAGAATCGAACATGAGATGTTGCATATATGCAATATCTGAAACATGGATCTAAGTAAAATTGTAGTTCATACAGTGTGATTAGAAGTATTTAAAAAATTTATATTTGGTTGCCCCTAAGCAGATGCACATACAGGGTGGTTGAAATATTTTGTAGAGTAAAATTATGGTTATACAGGGTGGTTCAAAAATAAGTTTTAATGATTGACAAATTGGCAGTGGTGCATACAGGATGGTTTTAATGTAGATGGAAGTAGAGTTAGTTATACAAAGCAGTTAATTTTTTTTGAATAAAATTGTTTTATAGGGTGGCCAATAAGCAGTAGCAGTTTGGGTGAGGGTTTAAATACAAGTTTGGTATTAGGATGCAAACTGTGTGTTTATATTTATGACTCACGAAGGGTTCCACATCATTTCTGTTAGGATGGATCAAAACAGTTTAAAAAAAATGTTATATAGGGTAGACCATAAACAGTTGCATTCTACTATATAGAATATGTGAAATATGGGGAGAAGAAAGATTATAGTTTTAGAGTGTGTTTAACACATTGTTAGAAAAAGTTGCATATAAAAGTTGATTAAATTATAGAATAAAGAGAAATTTTACTTCAAACGGTCATTCAAAAAATATCAGGAATAATTGTATACAGCGTAGACCATTAGCAGTTGCATAGCTGAAATATAGGCTAGAGAAGAGTTATAGTCAGGTGTTCAAAAAGTTATATTGGGTGACAAATTAACAGCAGCATACAGGATGGTTGCAATATAGGGCTAAGTAGAGTTACAGTTATTCAAGGTGATTTAAAAAAATGTCGAATAAAATTGTTATATTGGGTGGCCCATAAGTACTTCCAGTTTGGGTGAATTATATTCGGAATTGGTGGATTTATGGTTAAGTAGATTGGTTCAAACAAGTTAAACATTTTTGATATAGGATAACCCATATGTTTCATAAGTTATTTTTTTGCGAAGGCTTGAACATTCCCTACGCGGGTGAAATCGCGGGTAACGGCTAGTATTTAATTTTTTTTTCACGTTAACCGGTGTATAAATTTTGGTCTCGGCTTGTGGGCAAAACATCAAAGTTGTAGTATTGTTCATGGGGTGCGGTGTCTAAAACTTTCCTCAGTACAAGTGAAAAGAACAACTGCTTTTTGCATGGGTAAGTAATTTCGGGATCTCTCCGGTAGCTCCTATTATTATTGGGATAACTTCCACTTATTTTACCCGCCACTGTTTTTGGACTTCTTACGCTAAAGGCAAATATTTTTGCACTTTTTTTCTGTGTTTTTTTTATGTTAGGTGGGGAGGGTATGGCTATGTCTATAAGAAATACTCTATTATTTGTTTTATTGTGTAGGATATCTGGCCTGTTTTTGCTGTCCTATCTGCTAATATGTCCCTATTCCAGTATATTTTACACATATCGTTTTCTGCTATTTGATCTGCAGTGTATCTGTATTATGATATTTTTTCCTTGGTAACTAAGAGTTCTGTATGGATGATTTTTGCAACGTTGTTGTGTCTTTCGGTGTAATCTCTTGCAGCTAGGGTTCTACATCGATACTAATCCCGCACATTCGGCGGTTTGAACTTACAATCGTCTGATCTTTGACAGTAGATTTAAGGTAGGAGCGGGTCGCTACGACTTGGTCCTGCAAGGAGCACATGAAGCCTTCAGTTTCTGGGAAGATATTTTTCCCTGTGTTAGCCATTTTATGGATGCTTGTTTATTGATGTTTTCCTGTTCCGGGAGGTTAATGTACCGTCCATGCAATTCTTTTTGTTTCCAGTTACCTATAACTTTTTCTTTTGATGTGTCATCCTGAATTCCCTGTTGTAAGGTTTAACGGTGTTAGTTGTTTATCGGTTTTCACCACTACAGCTTACTAGGCTTGGTTCGTTCGTGAATGAGTCGTTCAAAAAGAACGACTCTTCTACATGTGCCACGACTGAGCGCCATAGTTAAGTCAAATAGCTCGTTCAGTTCGCCATTAATAGAGTCATTCGGCTCAAGCGAGTCGAGAGTCATATGATGTGCTAAACGTTCAACGTTCAATCACGAACCAGACTCGTTCATTGTTCAATCTTTCGACCGGCACAGTCACCTCGGCTCGGAGCAGTGGAGACAAAAGAGCCGTCAGCCGTCTGGTTCATGAGATGAAAGGTATTTTAAAATTTGGTCGGAAGGTTTTATTTTCAACGACTCGATGAATGGATATTTTAAATTTTTATTATGACAGGCACTAAGGCACAGGATTGTTATTCTTTTGCAGTGCATACTAATTTTATTGGTTTCTAATGATTAGAGTTTTTTCTTATTTTTGTTACGAAATAATAGAAAAACAAAGATTTTGTATTTAGGTAAATTAATGATCTTTAAATTATGACCCGGCAAAACTTTAATATTAGTTTGACCAATAAACCAGACAAGTAGCCTAAGGCTAAACGGCTGTGTTTTAGGAGATCGCTCAATTGAACGACTCATTGTGAACGACTCGTTTTGGTGAGCTGAACGAAATGAGCCGGCTCACTAAAAAGAGTTATAAAACCCAACGCTACAGCATACTGAGGTGTTGTGAATGCGTTTTTATAAAAATATGTTCTTAGATATCTCACATGTTCTTTGTGTTTTACCCGTAGGTCTGTTAGCCCTCGACCTCCTATTCCTCTTAGTAGGTGGCAGCGTTCTTTGCTTGCTTTAGTGTGGTGAGATCTATACTTCGTGAATGTGGTTCTGACTTCTTTGTTTAGCTCATCTAATTATGTGTTTGTCCATTTTATAATTCCGAATCCAAATGTTACTGGTATCGCAAAGGTATTTATTGCGTTTGTTTTATTAATTGCAGATAGTTGTTTTTTCATTAAAGGTGTTTGCCGTTCTTTGAATTTGTGTTTTAGTTGGGCTTTTATCTCTTTGTTGTATATTCCCTGCTATTGCAGCACACCTAGATACTTATAAGATTCGTGCTTATTCATACTGGTGATAGTACCTCCTCCAGTCTTTGTAAGCATTTTGTATTCCTCGGATTGATGCCATTTTCCGTTTTTTAGCTGATTAGTTTTACATTTATCTAATCCGAAGTTCATTTTAATGTCATATGAAACTCCTCGTTTGTTGTAAAAGCTTAATTAGGTCGCTAGAAGAATTTGATATGAGTTTAATATCATCCATATAAAGGAGATGACTGATATTGACATCGCCTAGTTGGTATCCTACCTTCTTGGAGTTTAAAGTGTTGCTCAGAGGATTGGGTGCAATACAAAACCACAGAGAGCTTAAGGCATCACCCTGAAAGATACCTCGTTTGACGTTGATAATAATTTCAGAGCTTTGGTTGCTAGCATAAATGCATGTTTTCCATGACTGCATCATCCAGTTCAGGAGGTAGATTACTTGTGGGTGGATTTTGTACAGTTTCATGCAGTCAATTAACCAGGAATGTGGTACGCTGTTATATGCTTTTGATAGTCAATAAATGCAACATATAGGTCTTGCTTGCAGTTCTTTGCGTTTTCAGTGATTTCAGAATCAATTATTAATTGCTTTTTGCATCCCTGCGCTTTGCTTCTGCAGCCTTTCTATTCTGTGGCCACTATGCTGTGTGACGTTAAATATGAATATATTTTTTCCGAGAATGCTGGTTAGCAGTTTATAAATGGTGGGAAGATAAGTTATATATCTATATTTAAGTGGATCTTGGACAGATGGTGTTGTTTTTGGTAGCAGATAAGTAGTCCCCTGTGTAAAAAATCTAGACGTCAATTCCGGATATTCTAGGAATTCATGGAATAGTAACGTTAATTTGTGGTGTGTGCATGTGAATTACTCTTACCAGAAAAATTTGGATTTTGTCCTGCAGCTTTCCAGTTCATTAATATTATTATTAAAATTTCATTTTAAATACAGCAACAACCTTTCTATATGGCGTTCCTATAAAGGATTGTCGTAGATTCTGCAAATTACTCGGTTTAATAACTTTATCATTCAGCCTATGTCAAAGAATTCAGAATCCGAAATATCTCCCACTGCATTTTATAATATTGGAGACATTCGAGTGTATGCGATAGATTTCCAGACAACGAAAACCCCAACAATAGAACATTTTTGGGATTCAGTAATTTCAATCCAATTTGTTAATAAACAAAATGGCGACAAAACAATTCCATCAAAGAATATAAAACTGTTTTTCTTGATACAAACATAGATTAACATTTATTGTGTCAATAAATTCGTAATCTAATGAAGGAATACTCGTAGGAACAATCAATAAACACGTGCCGTCACATAAACGAATCACCAAATAAAAGTTATCACTAACCTTTTATGTCCGGAAGCTCTGGTGTTTTCTTGGGTCTTCTTTCTTCAGAGGCTAGCCCTGTAATAGCAGGAACAGTTTCTTAGAGCTTCGTCTGGACAACACGTTACACAAAAGATTACGACGTAATGTTCTTTGATTGAGCAAACAAAAATGCGGGTTTAACAACAAATGATGCGCTTTTGTAAACACAAAAGAAACAAAATGAAAGCGATTTAGCGGTCGTTACGAACGAAGCTACTAACTCGCGAAATCGTAACGCAAAAAACAACAATAAACGCCGTCTCTTCAGACGGAATCCAAGCCACCGAAAAGTTCGGAGTACATTACACGAACCTCCCAAGCGTCTGAACAGCTAGGGAACCGAAACACGAATGTCAATACTGTCTATATTTTACACGCAAAAAACACTTACAATTAGCATTAGGGAGACGGAATGTTTTAGAAAAGGTGTAGAAGTTTAAAAATCAATGAAGTAATTCAATCAAATTGAAAACACACTAAACAAATTGCGGGAACGCACCATTCCACCAGCCTTGAATTACTTATTTCAAAACTAAGGGTCCACTGGCAGCGGACAAAGCTTTACAAGAGGTCGCTTCAAAGTACCACTTGCAGTTCTAACTGTAGCAACGCGTACAACACCATCACCTCCAGGATGTACGTCAATAATGCGCCCTAATGGCCAATTCAAAGGAGGTGAAGTGTCTTGCTTCAAAATAACAAGAGTACCTGGCTTAACAACCTCCGAGGGATCAGGCCATTTACTCCGTTGTTGAAGAGTATGTAAATATTCTTGCGACCAACGTTTCCAGAATGCCTGATGCAAACGACTCAGTAACTGCCATCTGTTGGGACGATTAGATGGGACAGATAAGAAATCAGATTCAGGAGGTGCTGTTAGGTTCCATGGTAAGAAACATTCCAAGACTCAAGGCGGTAAGATCCGATGGATCGTTGCTACAAGGGGTTATAGGTCGCGAGTTTAAAACTGCTTTGACCTGTGCAAATACAGTAGAAAGTTCTTCGTAGGTTAGGATTTGATCTCCAACGACACGTCTTAAGTGAGCTATGACACTACGAATTACTTTCTTTGCGGATAGAATCCAAAATCCTTGCTGCAAAAGAAATTGAACGGTTTGGATTCCTGCGTGAAGATTGGTGACATTACAATCTTCGACAACTAGATTAGTCAAACGACTTTTGCTTGGTAGCAGTGCGAGAAATTTAGTGTCAAACGGCAATGGAGCATTAGCCAATCTACTACCAATTCTAAGAGTTCCCTGTTCATCAAGAAACGGCGAAAGTTTACGAAGCGATTTGGGCAAAAGTTTTCGTTCTCGAAGAAGGGAAATCTCTTTAGAAAAATATTGATCTTGAACATAGCGAACAATGCGAAGCTGAGCCTGATATAACTCAGCAGCCAAAAATGATCCAGAGCCCCTACGGTCTGGATTGCGGGCGTTATCAACAAAGCGACAAATATGAGCCACAATGCCGGCAATGCGATTAATAGAAGAATGTTCTTCTAACAAAGCACCAAATAAATTTGGTAAAGCGGTGACTTGAAGCGCCACTATACGGGCTTCAGTCATAACTAGCGGTGACATGCTGTCTGAGCAAGCATGTGGCAAACAAGCGGTAATTAACAATTGTGGGCCTTTCCACCAAAGTGTATTACCTAATAACTCTGATGGCAAAGTCCCGCGGGAACCCAAGTCAGCGGGGTTATCACAAGATTGGATGTAAAACCAATGCGAAGAAGGAAATTTTTCCTGAATGTAAGCAACTCGATTACTGACAAATGTCCAACGGTGCGGGGAAGAACTAAGCCAAGAAAGGACTACCGTGGAATCTGACCAGCAACGAATCTCCTTGAACAACAAACGACTATTGAATTGCTCATAAACATAATGAGCCAACTTAGCGGTAAGAACTGAAGCACACAGTTCCAATCTGGGAAGTGACAAAGTTTTCAAAGGGGCAACTTTCGATTTGGACAACACAGAAAACTTTGACGAAATCCAGATGCGGTTTCTTACACAAAATAAACAACAGCGGCATAACCTTTCTCAGAAGCATCACCAAATGTGTGAAGGTCACAACTAGAAAAGTTTTCTATAGCAAGCAGGTGAGCCAAAACTAAATTGTGCAAGGTCAACAAAATAGCGATAATGTCTTGCTGCAATTTGGGACCGATAAACAAACAATCATTCAAAGATAACCGATGAGGTATCTTAGCGGATGCATTAAACACTGCACGAAGTTTGGTGGTTCTACTATCAGGTTTCAAAACACAATGATGCGGTATGTAGTAACAATCAGAAGAAGTAGATGATGAATAGGGAACCAACTCCATATGATCCAGCTCCAAATACTCTTTGAGAAAATCACAATATTGTTTGTAAAGATCTTGTTGCTGTAGAAGACGTCTTACTAAAGAGTAGAAACGTTGTACGGCGAGATTATACATTCCATCAAAGGCAGGAAGTGTATTTCGAAAAGGAAGGGGCACAACGAATCTACCTGAATCCAATCTCCTGCATCCCTCGGAAAATATTTTTTCGCAGATAAGATTACTGAACCAGTGCGGTAGGAACATCTTCAATTGTCCAGAACCTTTAGAGTGAATCATCTAATGATACTATATCTTCAATTTGACAAAAAAGCGAAGTTGGGTATATGACTGACTGAGAGTGAGAGTTAACAGAACTCGAAGACACTCTAACCATAAGGATGTAACCAAACACAGTGTTAATAGCATCAGGAACACCTTCCTTTCCCAGAAGGCGTCCATCCAACAAAATTTGAAAAAATATATCGGCACTTAACAAAACATCAATAGCGCCTGGGCTATTGAAACCAGGATCAGCAAATTTCAAGTTGGTTAGATATGCCATATTAGCCATGTTAATGGGCGCAACAGGCACATCATTGCAAATGCGGGGTTAAACAATAGTATCAACAACAAAATTGCACTCACGCTTTACTATAGAGCGAAGAGAAAAGGTAAGAGAGCCCTCAGCAGAGGTACTCTGCACAGAACCTAGCCCGTTGAGTTGAATCGAAGCGGGCATAGGTCGGAAGCCAAGGCGTTTCACAGCCTTGCTCTCATTGTATGATGTTATGCTACCAGAATCTAGCAGACATCGCAAAGTTTGATAAGAACCGTGCTTATCTAATACCTCAACTAAAGCGGTAGATAACAACACATTTGAATTGTATGACAAAAGTGAACTATGACAAGAAGTCTGCGGTAGAGAAGTTTCGGGACTTTCAATAGTATTAATGGTACTGGATCCACCAGATGTGGAAGCCAGGTTTGCGGGGGGAGCACTAGATTCAGACCGAATGCCTGAATTACCACGATTTACAAAATGAAGCAATGTGTGATGGCGTTGTTTGCAGTTGCGGCAAGTGGATAAAGATTTACAGCGATTCGACTGATGAGAATCGCTCAAGCAATTAAAACAAAGTCTAAAATCTTTAACAAACTTAAACCGCGCGGATACTGATTTGTTCAAGAATTCAGAACATTTGTAAATCGCATGATCGGATTTAAAAACTAAACAATTTCTATTCTTAGTGACAAACAAAGATGTAGTGAAACGGGAAGAATGTTGCTTTGAATTCAATGGTAACCTTTTGTCAACACTTCGCTTTGCCTTGCGGGATAATTCAACATGTTCAAAGGCATCGCAATGCTTCGACAAAAAATCAACGACTTCCGAGCGGATCGGAAAGTCATCTTGAGCGGTCACAGTACCATGGTAAAGTTCAAATTTGGCGGCTAAATTCTTTGGAACTCGTTTCAACATCATCTGAACGATACAAAAATCCCACTGATTTACTGGTAAACCCAAATTCTGCAGTGCTTCCAAATTATCACTGAAGTCATCCAATAACTTCCGAACCTCTGAAGGGCTATCTGAAGTTAGTGAATTGTTCTAAAGCTGCCCAATGAGACTGCGCGATTAAACGAGTTCGCTTGAATTTTTTCAAAAGTGTTTCATAAGCACTCACGTAATTGTTTTGTGTTAGTTTAAAATTCTTAATAGCCTCAATAGCAGGCCCGTTTAAAGCTTACTGCAAATATTTGAACTTCTGCATAGCACTGAGTTTTTCATTATTGTGAATTAATGAATCAAACAAATCAATAAAAGTACCAAATTCCAATATGTCTCCACTAAATGAAGACAAATCAATTCGCGGCAAAGCAACACTTTCCTGTACCCGAGCTATATTTTGTGGCGTAGAATTCTGAACAGATTTCAGTTTAGCAAAAATAGACCTAATTGAATAAAACAATTTTTCAAATTTATTGCGAATGTCATCCTCAAAGCCAAAATCAAGGTTTGCATCTGAAATTAATCCAACAATCGAATTGTGATGTTTAAGAAACTCTGAATGAATTGAATCAACCATATCAATCATGCTCAAAAACAATTCAACGTCATCACCTCTTAAGGCTTTCTCGGCAGCAAAATAAATATCTTCTAATCTTTTAAATAAATTTTCAGCGGTTTTGACATCTTAACAATAAATTAAAAACACGCCACTGAACAAATCTAACACGATAGAACGAAAACAAAATACTATTCCAAAAATGTACAATTTTTTACTGTTGAAGTAGAAAATATCTGACCAAATGTCAAAAAAATTCAAAAAAATTTAGCAAAATATCCAAACAAACAAAACGAGCTCTTGTAAGTTTTTAAGGCAGCAAAAAAATGCGTTTTATTTCCAACGGAATGAGTGAATATCCCGAACTTGATTTCTCTTCTAACAAATAAAGAAACGAAAATTCAATGCGGTTTTCAACAATAATTGCAACGAAAAATCAATGGTTTTTTTGATCATTAAACTCACGAAATTAACTCAAATGTATCCGGCCCTGAGTTGGACCAAATTATGTAATTTGTTCGATAAACTTTGCACAAAATTAACTCAAATTGCATCCGGCTCGAAGTTGGACCAAATTATGGAATGTGTTCGATGGCACATTCCATAGAGAATATCCAAAAAAAATGTATGAATTAGATGTTGCGGTTTTAGTTCAATGCTGGTTCAATGCAAGTATATAATTGACGAAGGACCTTTAGCGGAACAATCAATAAACACGTGCCGTCACATAAACGAATCACCAAATAAAAGTTATCACTAACCTTTTATGTCCGGAAACTCTGGTGTTTTCTTGGGTCTTCTTTCTTCAGAGGCTAGCCCCGTAATAGCAGGGACAGTTTCTTAGAGCTTCGTCTGGACAACACCTTACACAAAAAATAGCGACGTAATGTTCATTGATTGAGCAAACAAAAATGCGGGTTTAACAACAAATGATGCGCTTTTGTAAACACAAAAGAAACAAAATGAAAGCGATTTAGCGGTCGTTACGAACGAAGCTACTAACTCGCGAAATCGTAACGCAAAAAACAACAATAATCTAAATCGTCTAAACAGCTAGGGAACCGAAACACGAATGTCAATACTGTCTATATTTTACACGCAAAAAACACTTACAATTAGCATTAGCGCGACGGAATGTTTTAGAAAAGGTGCAGAAGTTTAAAAATCAATGAAGTAATTCAATCAAATTGAAAACAATACACTAAACAAATTGCGGGAACGCACCACTCAGCGTCAAGTGATTGCCAAACGACAAATTGTCAGTGTCAAATTTTTTGGACAAACAACAAATTCAAGATCAAAGTGAAATGTTTTTAGAAAAAAAAACTCGAAAATAACACTAAACGATTGACAACGACTCCAGACTCGGAGTTGAAACGTCTACAAACACAGATAAGTATTACACAGTATAGAATACATTAATTATATACAGGAATACTGGTTGGTCATTTTGTAGACAGCCAGTAATCCGGGCAAGTTTACGAAATTGCCTTACTATAATTTGTTCTAAATATACAATTTTTAAATACTTATCTGTTGCAGGAAAAAAATTTGAGGAGAGAAAACCCAATGAGCAAACAATATAATTCAAGGGCTCCTCAACAATATTTTCGAGATTATTGTAAATGTCAAATAATTATGAAGATTAATGTCCTACACGACTTACCTTTAAGTAGGTTTTAATTTTAACTACTTTAATATGAAATCAAAACTAAATTATTCTGGAGGTTGTAAATACGCGGTAGAAAATTCTCAAGTTGATAAAATAGGCGAGTTGGTTACCTGTTTGACTAACCTGCAAGACACATGCTGAGACTTTGTACATAGTTCATTGAATATTAATTAACAGATAAAAGTTGATATGTGTGAAATATTACCATCCATATTTTTAAAAATGTCAAATAATTATGACAATTACTATTTAACTAATTTGAAATCAGTCTGTTGAGCAGTTGCATCCCGCAAAATGACTAGCCCTAATTGTTTTCTTATTGGTAGTGGTGCGGCGCCAAGCTTTTATGTTTGTCATATTGCCATAATACATATATATATATATATATATATATATATATATATATATATATATATATATATATATATATATATATATATATGTGTTATATCACACTTTCAAAATTTCTCTTTTAAAAAAGATTTTATTTATAGTTGCACAATTATTAACTTTTAATATAAAACTTGAAAATAACAATATAATACTTTATAACAATAAAAAGACAAAATGAGTGTTAAACTAAACTAGACAGAAGTGTAAGTAATAATGAATGCTGTTACAATGAAAAAGTATAATTTATAAACTAAGAACGCTGACTAAGGTGTCGCAGCGCTTGCAGTTCTCACGGATGTTCGTCTGCGGGTAACTGGAGACGACACGTGTTATGCTGACTCAGCTTGAGAACTGTTGCTAGGTTGTTTCATATAAGTCGATGGGATAACTTATATAACAACTCCCATCCATATAAAAAAGTTGATGCTACAGCATCGACTTTTAAGGGAGGTTCTGCAACTCAATATGCTCGACAGGACTAAGGAGGCTATGGAGTTTTACCCTGGGCTTGATGGTTGATGTACCTGGTGGTGGTGCTGGATCGGCAGGAGGGCTGATCGTTGGAGGCTTCTGGAATTTCTTCCTGATGATGTTCATGGAAAGGAGGGCAACCACAATTGCGGTTGTTGTCATTGTGATGATTGTAAACCAGGAGGTGTGTCTCTCCAAGAATGGTTGGTCTAGGAGCTTTTCCAATTCCCTGGAGTATTGTCTAAGCTTATGGTTAGCGATATTCAGGTCTCTGGCATCCAATTCTTGTAGTCTCATGGGTTTCAACTTTGGAAGCTGACTGATGGTTGGCAGGTTGTCGCAACAGTTGTAGGGGATGTTGACTGGGTGACTCTTAAGTGTGATGTTGTCAACGTTGCTGGTGGTCCTTCTGGCATGGACCCTGGTGTTTCCGATGAAGGCATTGCAACTGGGTTGGATGGTCAGTAGAGAATTTGTCGATATGGATTGGGTAACGACATCTTCTCCCTTGCACTTGATGTTGATGGGCAACTGTCCGGAAATCGAGATTAACCAAAGGTTCAGGTCAATCTCTTGAATATTATACTCTTCGGCATATAATACTAAAGGCTTGCAAGTTGGAGGAAGGGCTGATGGCTGTCTAAGAAGCTGTGCTTCGCAGAGGGCTTCTTTGTCTATGGTGTGTGGAATAACTTTGGAACAGATCTTATGTTCTTTAGATAATGGCTTACAGTCACTCAGGTCTTCGAAAGATGCGTACAATAGCGAATCGTCATCTCTCGCGATATATTTTAATTTTGTTGGAAGAATATGGTGAAATCCTGTTCGATAATCCAAAACTGGGATAGGATACAAGCGGTACAGTGTATAAGTTTCAGGATTGACTAAGGGAATTTTTAGTACAAAAACAATTTTAGTATTGATCTGAAAAGCTTCCAATTCTATTAGATCGATGTATCTAGCAACATTTGAACTATAGGTTGGAAGTGGTAAGTTATTTTCATGAAGTGACTGTGATATTTTCTGAAGGGAGTCGACCAAATCTACTGGGTTTATAATTGAGCTATGTAAGATTTTTAGACGGGCGAAAGAGACTGCAGTTAATACATCGTTGAGGGTATCTTCAATGTATAGGTAACTTTCCATTAAGCTTTCACACAAATCCAAGACATTGGCTTGAAGTTCATAAAAAGCAAGATCGTCTGTAATGAACACAATTGACTTCCTAATTGCTTCGATATTTTCCGAAAATATTTTCTCTTCGGACTGAAATTTTTGTAGTGTGGTGTTAAGATTCTTAATGACCGAAGTTGTTACTGATAATTGTCGTTTCATTAAGTTCTCGATTTGATGTTGGTCTTTTTGTTTATAGAGTCACTAAAGTATTCTCCGTCTGTTGCATCTAAGTTACCGGAAATAGATTTCCAAATTGATCCCAGTCCGTTAATGAGTCCGCGTTTCTTTCTGATGGTAGTGTAAGTCTCAGTGTCAGCGAAAATTTCTGTATATTTGATGTTAACAGATTTTGATATTTGTTTTAGGAGGCTTACGTGAGTCTGTACTTTTGATTTGAAGATTTTAATGTTAGTTTTGTTGTGGTTAATAGTATCTAAAAGTCTGTTCAGTATATTGTCGTTGTTTAAAGTAGCGTCTCGAAAAGGGCTTAGATCTTTGTACACAAGGAGTGTCCATTTGTCATTAGAAATTTTAAGGGTTCCTTCTTCATGAAAGAAAACTCCTATAGTATTGATAACAGGCGTAATGGAGTACTGTTGAAGGTTCACGACTGAAAACAGTCCACAGAATCTGAAAAAAGGGATTTATTCAAAATAGGGTTTTAGTCTGTCAAAGTTAACTTTAGTTATTTGGTTTGTTTGTAAATTTATGACGGTGGCAGAGTTTTTTCGTATTGCGGTAATTTCGAAGGGGCCGTTGAATTTATTTTCGGCTTTGTTTTTGATTTGGGACTCTTTTACGTAGACTTTGTCGCCTACTTTGTAATCGGGTTGTTTAGTAGAAACGTGTTGGTCAAATCGCACTTTAGATTTTTCATTCTGTCTTTCGGTTTTAGCACGGGCGAGTCTGTAATAATAGTCCATTCTGTTATTTAGGTCTCTTACGTATTTCGAAATAAGTTTTTCCTGGTTGTAAAGGGTTTCTGGAGGCCTACTAGAAGTGTGCCCAAATATGAATTCGTAGGGCGTGAAACCGGTAGTTTTATTTTTCGTGTTATTATAACAGATGATGGCATAAGGGAGGACATTAAATGGATGTTCGTCTGGATGTTCCGCTGTATTTGCCCTTATCATTTCTGCTAAGGTCGCGTGAAATCTTTCAATAGAACCGTTTGACTCGGGATGTTGAACGCTGGAGAATGTCAGTTTTATGTCGTATAGTTGGCATAGATCCCGCATTAAAGTGTTGTCAAATTCACGTCCATAGTCACAATGGATGCGAAGTGGAGTTCCGTAATGTTGAAAGAAAATCAGAAGGGTGTTTACGACAGTTGAAGCTGTTTTGTCGTTAATGGGGTAGGCTTGTGTAAATTTCGTTAGTTCATCCCTAATAGTCAGTGCATGATTTCTAGATGGATACTCGAAGATGTCAATGTTAATACGTTCGAAAGGAGTCTTGGGTGTTTCCGTAATAACAAAAGGTGCACTTAGGTTTTTCCTACAGAACTTTACTTTTTGGCAAGTTTCGCAGGATTTGATGAATTGTTCTACAGTTTTAATTAAGCCGGTCCAATTGTATTTTTCCCTAATACGTCTGATAGTTTCGTTAATGCCACGATGGAGGTTGTTTTTACCAGAGTGGTATTGTTGTATTATTATAGGAATTTCGTCTTCGGTAGGAGTTGTAACAATGTTTTGGCAGATTTTCAGTTTGATTTCTTTGTCGGAGAGAATGAAAGATAAAATTTCAAGAATGGGGAGTTCTATGTTATTTTCTATGCAGTATATTTCGGAGTCGTTGAATTGGTCTTGGTTGGTATAAATAATTTTGAAAAGATGTGAGACGACAGTTTCAGGGTCATAGGGCAAAGGTACAACTAAGTATTTTCTATGCCTGACAGATTTACTGGCCATGATGTTAAGAGTGTCATTACTGAAATTAGGTTCTTCTTCGAAAAAGTCATCAATAATTTTGTCGTGTAAGTCGTTAGTTTTGTTTTGCCAAAAGAATGTAACTATGCGTTTGTGGGACTTGTCTAGAAGTTGAGAATTGGATATTTCAATTTTAGAATAATCGATTATTGACTCAGTTTTGTAGAGTTGAACAAATCGATTAAACTCAGCGATAATTCTTTCGTCATGTTCGTCGTCATTGTCAGAGTTTTCAGGTTGTTCGGAGTCAGTTTCGTTGTTAGCGAAAATTTTGATTTTGGAAAGGAAATCAGCACATTGCTTGAAATGGTTGATTTTGATGCGAGAAAGAGCATCTGCGTTTTGGTTTACCTTGCCGGGCTTGTACTCGATCTTATAATTGTATTCCTCTAGCTTAAGGCGCCATCTGGCTAGACGACTGCCAGGATCTTTGATGGAAAAGAGCCAAGTAAGCGGACGGTGGTCACACAGGAGTGTAAACCTTCTCCCAAAAAGATACGGTCTGTAGTGCTTAACAGCCCAAACTATGGCCAACAATTCTCGTTCGATGGTGGAATATCGTGTCTCTGCAGCACAGAGGGTGCGAGAAGCGTATGCAACAGGGAGATCTTTTCCCACAGGGCCTTGAGAAAGAACCGCTCCAATAGCAAAAGCACTAGCATCAGTAGTGAGCAGGAAGGGTTCTTCAAAGTTTGGATATATCAGGATTGGGTCAGATACAAGGGCTTGCTTCAGTTCATCGAAGGAAGACTTGCAATCTGCGTCAAAGATGAACTTGACGTCTTTTTGGAGTAGTTTTGTCAGAGGTTTAGAGATCTTCGCAAAATTTGGTATGAAGCGTCTGTAATACCCAGCGAGACCAAGAAAAGATTTGATGTCTTTCGGAGTTTGGGGTTGAGGAAAGTTCTGAATTAATTCAACCTTTGAAGGGTTTGGTTTTACACCTTCTTGTGTGATAAGATGGCCAAGATAAGCCACTTCTTTACGAAGAAATTCGCACTTATCAGGTTGAATTTTTAGGTTAGACTTCCGAAGTCGTTTAAAAACTTCTGTCAACCGGGAAATATGTTCATGGATGGTCGGAGAGTAGACGATGATATCATCCATGTAGACGAGACAACGTTCATTCTGTATACCCAGAAGAATATTGTCCATGACCCTCTGAAAAGTAGAAGGTGCATTTTTTAAACCAAATGGCATACGAACGAATTCGTAATGACCATTTTCGACAGAAAAGCCAGTCTTAGGAATATCTTCCTCTTGGATTTCCAACTGGTGGAACCCGGAAGCGAGATCCAGTGTCGAAAAATATTGACACTTTCCAAGTTGGTCGAGAAGATCAGAGATATTTGGCAGAGGATATTTATCATCTACAGTCAATTCATTTAATTTCCTGTAATCGATAACTACTCGCCACTTTTGTTTACCAGAAGCATCGAGCTTCTTGGGGACGACCCATACAGGGGAGGACCAAGGAGATGAGGAGTGCCTAATGATACCTTGTTCAAGCATTTTTCCAATTTGGGTTTTCACTTCCTCTTTATGAACTTGAGGATATCTGTATGATTTAGTGAAAACGGGCTTTGCGTTATTCGTATCAATCGAATGTTTAACCTCGTTAGTGAAAGTCAAGACGTCACCTTCAAGATAGAAAATGTCTTGAAATTCCAAACAAAGATCAGTGATTTGTTCGCGTTCTTCGTCATTTAGATGTTCAGTTCTAATTTGTTTTCTAATAGTCGAGTTTCTGTCTATGTATTGGGGCTCATGATAATCGTCTGTATTGAAATTCAGAAGAGGGTGAGTTTTGTCGAGTGGTTCCAGTTTTAAGTCAGAAAAAGTTACTGTTTTGGGCATCGCGTTAGCGTTTATTATAGACGTTAGAAATTCACCATTTGCGTTAATATGTACGAGTGCGTTTGGAAGTCGTACTCTGTCAATTTATTGAGTTGGTAAGATGGCGTCGATGTTAAAAAGATCGCATTTAAGTTTAAAAATCTTTTCTCTGCGCGCCTCAATGGTTATTTTGTTTTGTGTAGGTGTTTGTGAAGTAATATTAGGCTTAACGTTGAGTGTGTCGGGTACATCAGTCAAGGGTTGATCGTTATCGGGAACTTTGTGTAAAGGGATGGTTTTAAAATTTGTTATTAGCTGTTTAGATTTTAAGTCAACTATGCATTCATAGTGTTCAAGAAAATCTAAACCTAGTATGCCGTCAAACTCAATGTCCAAATCGTATATAAAAACTTTATGTGGGTTACGTGGAGCGAATGGGATTAAAGTTGATTGTGAGATGGGAATTTTTTCGTGGGTAATACCTTGAATAGTTACCCTTTCAGGAGATCTTTGGGTGAAATTCTTTACGGTATTTTCTTTGAAGATAGAGATACCAGCTCCGGTATCAATAAGAAGTTTAAATTTAGAAGAAGCGTCAAGAATGTAATAAAGGTTTTTAGAATTAACGGTAAGAAGGGGGTTTAGAGAAATAGTTGCTCCGGGAAGTTTAAGTCGGGGTTCAAATCGTCCAGATTGAGGTTTTGAATCTGGGTTTCGACTTCGCACAAAGTTGTTGTCGAATCGGGAGGTTGATCTAGGCTCGGAAGCGCTAGAAAATCCTGATAATCGTGACAATTAAAAGGCTCGATAGGGGTATCGTCAAAAGTTTCTTCGAAGCCTGAATAATTTTGACTATCATCCTCGTAGTCATAAGTATTGTAATTATCGGTATAATAATCCGAATATTGTGAGTAACCATCATTTTGATGTTGATTGAAATGATGTGTCCTTTCAGGACGGTTATTCGGGTTATTCTGTATAACCGAAGGACGAGAATAATTTGGGTTCATTTGAGATCTAAAAGGGGGTCTCTGGAAGTTTTGTGGACGAAACTGTTGTCCTTGTTGAACCGGGGGATTATTTGGGGGGAAGTTTGGCCTTGTTTGTTGGTTAGGCCCAACAGGATTTGGTCTATAGTTTGGATTAAACGTTTGAGAACTATTTTGTGTTTTCAAACGGCAATTTGCGGCTATGTGGCCTAATCGACCACAATGAAGACACTTAAGAGGTTGTGTCGGCTTTCGTGCTTGGAAGTTGGGTTTGAGAGGAACAGATTTGTTCGTTTTTTGGTCCTCGAAATAAGAAAGTTGAAGCTCTCTCCTAATCCGGGAGTGTGCCTCTAGAAGGTCTTTTGGGTTACTGGCACGAATTACCTGACCTAAACGGGGTTCTAATCCCGTAAGAAGGGTATTCGTCACCATTGTATCCACTAGAGTGGTCTGGGCGTCTTTTTGTTCTGGACTGAGCCCAGCGGTTTTGTGGATACAGGAGTGCATTTTCGCACTCAAAACTTGGAGTCGATTATAAAATGTCAGTGGGGACTCATTTGAAAGTTGTTTCAGACGTTGTAGGTCATGAATCAGGGAAGAGAGATCACGAGAATCTCCAAAGTGTAGGGTCAAGAGTTGTTTAATTTCAAGGTATGATCCGGGATTCCTTGAATTAACTAACTGCGCCGCTTTCCCTTTGAGTTTGTTCTTTATATGGATCACTAATAAATATTTTTGATCCGCCGTGGACATATTATATGCGCAATTACACGCATCTATAAAGGTTCCCAAGGAAATTTGGTCGCCTTCAAATTCGGGTATAACGGAAAATATTTCCGTTAACCGATATCTTTCGGTTTCATTGATTACCGGTGTTGGAGAAGCTTGTGCCATTTTTATATTAGTCGATATAAAAGAATTGGAACAAGGGTGTAAAGTTTATAGAATAAAATGTTAAAGGGTATAGAGAATTAATAAAATGTAGAATACGTTAATGGGAATAACGATTGTTTGAATTATAGAACAGTATGGTAATCAATTAAAATAGTAAATTCAAATAAATCAGTTATTCAAAAAAAACAATGAAATAAGTAAATCAGATATACCAATATCAATAAAAATAAATCAAATAAATATATCAATAAAATAAAATAATTCAGTTAATGAAATAAATCAATGTTTCATTTGAATCAAATATATCAAAATAAAAATCAAATTGATAAATATGTAAAATCAAATAATAAAATAAATCAATATTAATCAAATCAAATAGATTATATCAAATATTAAAAATCAATGTTCAATAAAATAAATAAAATAATATTTACTTAAAACGAATGACGATTCACCATTACTTACATCAACAGGAACATTGAAAGCGCCGTGTTCTACGTTTGATTACAGTGAGGACTTCTTTCAGGTTCGTTGTTCCGTTGAGGGATAGGAATCCGCCGCTACCAGTTAGAGTACTCGTGTTCTAGTAACGTTAGACGGATCCTACTGACTGTGCCAATTTGTTATATCACACTTTCAAAATTTCTCTTTTTAAAAAAGATTTTATTTATAGTTGCACAATTATTAACTTTTAATATAAAACTTGAAAATAACAATATAATACTTTATAACAATAAAAAGACAAAATGAGTGTTAAACTAAACTAGACAGAAGTGTAAGTAATAATGAATGCTGTTACAATGAAAAAGTATAATTTATAAACTAAGAACGCTGACTAAGGTGTCGCAGCGCTTGCAGTTCTCACGGATGTTCGTCTGCGGGTAACTGGAGACGACACGTGTTATGCTGACTCAGCTTGAGAACTGTTGCTAGGTTGTTTCATATAAGTCGATGGGATAACTTATATAACATATATATATATATGTATTTTATATATATATATATATATATATATATATATGTTATATATATATATATATATATATATATATATATATATATATATATATATATATATATATATATATATATATATATATATATATATATGTTATATCACACTTCTCAATATTAACTTTTTAAAAAAGATTTTTATTAATAACAAACAAAATAATAACTTTTAAATACAAATGAAAAATAATGATATAAAGTGACAGAGTTACTGAGTAATAATGAATAACAAACAAGAGAGATTTTACAATATATAACCTAATGTGTGCTGAATCGGCACTGTCGACACGGCGATTCCCACGGATGCTCGGTTGTGCTGTAATCTGATACTCCACGTGTCGCTGACTCAGCTGGGAATGTTGTATTGTCGTTGCGATATAAGTTCATGCTAAGTTCATAGTATAAACTTATATAACAACTCCCATCCATATAAAAAAGTTGATGGTACAGCATCAACTTTTACGTCAAGTTCTGGAGTTCTGTATCGTCGGTTGGATTCAGGAGGGTGTGTAGCTTTCCTTTGGGCTTAGGATTTGATGGTGCTGTCTGTGGCGTGTGCTGGACAGCGGAGCGTGGTGTAGTGGTATTCTTGAACCTCTTCTGGATTGACTTCATTGTGAGGAGTATAATCACAATTACTACTAAGGTGGTCGTTGTGATTGTGAGCCAGGACGTATGCTTTTCTAAGGGTGGTTGTTCCATCAGCTTTTCCAGTTCCTTATAATATTGGGAGAGCTTATGGTTGGCAACATCTAGGTCTTGTACATCTAATTCTTGTAGCTGTAGAGGTGTCAGGTCTGGCATCTCATTGGCGGCTGGCATGCCGTTGCAGCAGTTGAAAGGAATGTCCACTGGGTGGTTTCTGTATGTGATGTTTTGGACATTTTTAGAAGTTCTTGTAGCATGGACCCTTGTGTTGTCGATAAAGGCATTGCAGTCGGGTTGGATTTGCAACACTGAATTTGTCGATATGGTTTGTGTCACGACATCTTGCCCTTTGCATTTGATGGTGATGGCCAGTGGTCTTGAAATCGAGATCAACCAAAAGTTTACGTCAATCTCTTGGATATTATAGTCTGCTGCATATAATATCAAACTTTTGCAGGTGTCTGGAAGTGTGACTGGCTGTCTGAGAAGCTGACCTTCGCAGATGGCATCTTTGTCTATTAGATGTGATATAGCTTTGGAACAAATCTTATGATGTTTAGTTAAGGGCTTGCAGTCACCCAGGTCTTCGAAGGATGTGTATAATAACGAATCGTCATCTCTCGCGATAAATTTTGTCTTTATTGAAAGTATATGATGAAACCCTGTTCGATCATCCAAAATTGGGATCGGATAAAGATGGTAAAGGGTGTAAATCTCAGGATCAACTAAAGGAATTTTGAGTACAAAAATGATTTTGGTGTTGATTTGAAAAGCTTCCAATTCTATCAAATCAATGTACTGAGCAACATTTGAACTGTAAATAGGAAGTGGTAAATTATTTTCATGTAGTGATTGAGAAATCTTTTGAAGGGAATCGACCAAATCTACTGGGGTTATGATCGAACTATGTAAAATTTTTAAGCGGGCGAAAGAGACTGCAGTTAAAACATCATCGAGAGTGTTTTCGATGGATGTTCGTCCGGATGTTCGGCTGTATTTGCCCTTATCATTTCCGCTAAAGTCGCGTGAAACCTTTCGATAGAACCATTTGATTCGGGATGGTGGACACTTGAAAAGGATAGTTTTATGTCATATAGTTCGCACAGGTCCCTTATGAGAGTGTTATCAAATTCACGTCCATAATCACAATGGATGCGAAGAGGTGTACCGTAATGTTGGAAGAATATTAGGAGGGTGTTTACTACAGTTTTAGCTGTTTTGTCACCAATTGGGTAAGCCTGAGTAAATTTGGTGAGTTCATCCCTAATAGTCAGTGCGTAGTTTCTGGTTGGATATTCGAAAATATCAATGTTGATACGTTCGAAGGGCGTTTTTGGTGTTTCAGTTATGACAAAAGGAGCACTTAAGTTTTTTCTACAGAACTTTACCTTTTGGCAAGTTTCGCAGGACTTAATAAATTGCTCTACACTTTTGATTAGTCCAGTCCAATTATACTTTTCTTTTACGCGTCGGATGGTCTCGTTAATTCCACGATGAAGGTTATTTTTGCGGCAGTGGTACTGCTGCAGTATAACGGGAATCTCGTCTTGAGAAGGGGTTGTCACAATATTTTGACAAATTTTAAGTTTTACGTCTTTGTCCGCAAGTATAAAGGATAGTGTTTCAAGAATCGGTAGTTCTACGTTGTTTTCAATGCAAAAAGTTTCGGATTCGTCGAACTGGTCTTGGTTGTTATAGAGAATGTTGAAAAGATGTGCAACAACTGTTCCAGGATCAAAGGGTAAAGGGACAATTAAATATTTTCTATGCCTTACAGTTTTGCTGGCTAGAACGTTTAGAGTGTCAGTAGTGAAGTTTGGGTCTTCTTCGAAAATATCTTCGATGATTTTGTCATGCAAGTCATTGAGTTTATTTTGCCAGAAGAAAGTGACTATTCGTTTGTGAGATTTGTCTAGAAGTTGGGCGTTAGAAATTTCTATTTTTGAATAGTCGATTATCGACTCAGTTTTATACAATTGAACAAATCTATTAAATTCTGTTGTCATGCGTTCGTCATGATCATCGCGTTCTTGATCGTTGTCGGAGTCGTCGGAGTTATCGTGACTAGTACCTGGATCGGGTTGTTTTGGGTCGGTTTCGTTATTTGCGAAAATTTTTATCATTGAAAGAAAGTCGGTGCATTGTTTGAAGTAATTAATTTTGATACGGGAAAGAGCGTCTGCGTTCAAGTTTACCTTGCCGGGCTTGTATTCGATTTTATAGTTATACTCCTCTAGTTTGAGGCGCCATCTGGCTAGACGACTGCCAGGGTCTTTGATCGAAAAGAGCAAAGTAAGCGGACGGTGATCACACAGGAGTGTAAACTTTCTCCCAAAAAGATACGGTCTGTAGTGCTTGACCGCCAAAACAATGGCTAGCAGTTCCCGTTCGATAGTGGAATATCGAGTTTCTGCAGAGCAGAGTGTACGGGAAGCATATGCTATAGGAAGATCTTTTCCTACGGGGCCTTGTGAGAGAACCGCTCCAATTGCAAAAGCACTAGCATCAGTAGTGAGCAGGAATGGTTCTTCGAAATTTGGGTAGATCAAGATAGGGTCAGATACAAGGGCTTGCTTCAGTTCGTTGAAGGAAGACTTGCAATCTGCGTCGAAGATGAATTTGACGTCTTTCTGCAGGAGTTTCGTTAGAGGCTTTGAGATCTTGGCGAAATTTGGGATGAAACGTCGGTAATAACCGGCGAGACCAAGAAAAGATTTAACATCTTTAGGAGTTTGAAGTTGAGGAAAATTCTGGATGCATTCAACCTTTGAAGGGTTTAGTTTTACTCCTTCTTGGGTGATCAGATGACCTAGGTAAGCAACTTCCTTGCGGAGAAACTCACACTTGTCAGGTTGAATTTTCAAGTTTGACTGTCTAAGACGCTTAAAGACTTCTGTCAAACGGGACATATGCTCATGGATGGTTGGTGAATAAACGATAATGTCATCCATGTAAACAAGGCAACGTTCATTCTGGATGCCCAGAAGAATGTTGTCCATGACCCTCTGAAAGGTAGAAGGTGCATTTTTCAGACCAAATGGCATACGAACGAATTCGTAATGGCCATTGTCAACAGAGAAACCGGTCTTGGGAATGTCTTCCTCAAGGATTTCCAACTGGTGAAACCCGGAAGCGAGATCCAGTGTCGAAAAGTATTGACACTTACCAAGTTAGTCGAGGAGATCAGAAATGTTGGGCAGAGGATATTTATCGTCTACAGTTAGTTCGTTTAACTTCCTATAGTCGATAACAACTCGCCACTTTTGCTTACCAGAAGCATCGAGTTTCTTAGGGACGACCCATACGGGGGAGGACCAAGGAGAAGAAGAGTGCCTGATAATGCCTTGATCAAGCATTTTGGAAATTTGGGTTTTCACTTCCTCCTTATGCACTTGAGGATATCTGTACGATTTCGTGAAAACGGGCTTGGTATTATTGGTGTCAATAGAGTGTTTGACGGCGTTAGTAAACGTCAAAACATCGCCTTCGAGATAGAAAATATCTTCGAATTCTAAGCAGAGATTCGTGATAAGTTCTCGCTCTTCGTCGTTAAGATGTTCTGTCCGAATTTGTTCTCTGATTGTAAAGTTTCTGTCTAAGTTTGTAGATTCAGAGTAATCGTGTGTATTCAGATTTAAGAGAGGGTGTGTATTGTCAAGGGGTTCTAAATGAAGATTGGAAAAGTTAACAGTTTTTGGCATTGCGTTCGCGTTTATTATCGAAGTCAGAAATTCTCCCTTTGAATTAACACGTACAACCGCGTTGGGAAGTCGTACTTTGTCAATTACTTGTGTCGGTAAAATTGCGTCAGTATTTCTAAGTTCACATTTAAGTTGGAAAATTTGTTCGGTACGTGCCTGGATTGTTATGTGATTGTTATGTTTATGAGGTTGTGCGTTAGTACTGGGGGTGTCTGTTGGTTGTGTATTAGATTGGTCGTGATCGGGCACTTTATGTAGGGGGATAGTTTTAAAGTTAGTAATTAATTGTTTGGATTTTAAGTCGACGATACATTCATAATGCTCGAGAAAATCAAGACCCAATATTCCATCAAACTCAATATCTAGATTGTAGATAAAGACCTTGTGTGGATTGCCTAGAGCAAAAGGAATGAGGGTGGATTGTGAGATCGGGATTTTCTCATAAGTAATGCCTTGAATTGTTACTCTTTCGGGAGATCGTTGTGAGAAGTTTTTGACAGTATTTTCTTTGAAAATGGAGATACCAGCTCCGGTATTAATTAGGAGTTTAAATTTTCCAGAAGCGTCGTTGATATATTAGAGGTTCTTGGAATTTACTGTCAGAAGGGGACTTAAAGAAATGTTTGTTCTGGGAAGTTCAGATCGGGATTGAAGTCTTCCAAATTCAAGTTCTGTATTTGAGTTTGGACTTCTGAGAGGGTAGTTGTCGAATCGGGGGGCTTATCTAGGCTCGGAAGCGCTAGAAAATCCTGGTATTCGTGAGGACTGAAAGGTTCGACAGGGGTATCATCTACTATTTGGTCGAACTCAGGGCTTTCATAGTTTTGGTCGTTATAATCGAAATTCTGCTGGTTATTATCAGTATAATAATCATAGTCATTTGCAGAATATTCGGGATAGTTGACATTATGATGGTTGTTAAAATGGTGGGTTCTTTCGGGACGATAATTTGGGTTTGTCTGTATTACAGACGGTCGAAAGTTGTTAGGCTTGAAAGGAGGTCTTTGAAAATTATTTGGTCGGAATTGTTGACCTTGATGATTGTTATTATTATTGATTGGATTTGGCCTCGAAGATTGATTCGGCCCAACGAAATTTGGTCTGTTATTTTGATTGAAAGGCTGAGGGTTATTTTGATATCTCAGGCGACAATCCGCAGCAATGTGGCCTAATCGCCCACAATTTAAGCATTTAGGAGCTGGAGTTGGTTTTCTAGCCTGAACAGATGGCTTAGGTGGAACAGATTTATGTATCTTTTGTTCCTCAAAATAGGATAGTTGAAGTTCTCTTCTTATCCGTGAATGTGCCTCAAGAAGATCCTTCGGATTACTGGCACGGATAATTTGGCCTAATCGAGGTTCTAAACCGGTAAGTAATGTGTTTAAAACCATGGTGTCAACGAGAGTGGTTTGAGCGTCTTTCTGCTCGGTGCTCAGACTAGGAGCTTTTTGGATACATGTGTGCATTTTCGCACTCAATACTTGAAGCCTATTATAGAATGTTAGGGGAGACTCATTGGATAATTGTTTTAACCGTTGAAGATCGTGTATTAATTAGGAAAGATCACGAGAATCCCCAAAATGCGCCGCTTTTCCCCTTAATTTATTTTTAATGTGGATTACTAGCAAGTATTTTTGTTCAGCAGTTGACATGTTATATGCACAATTGCAAGCATGAATAAATGTGGCCAAAGAAATTTGGTCGCCTTCAAACTCCGGAATTATTGAAAATATTTCCGACAACCTATATTTTTCAGTTTCTTCGGCAACAGTGTTGTTTTGTGCTTGTGCCATTTTGATTTAATAGAATTCAAAACGAAAAAGGTTCAAATCAAAATAATAAAATGGGATAGAAAAAATGGTATCAATAAAATAAATGGTGTAAAAATCAATAAATTTGTAAATGGGGAAATACCAAAGTTATTTGGATGATAGAATGGTATTAATAAAATGTAAATAAAATCAATAAATCAAATAGTTCACTCAATCGAATGAATAAAATCAAAATAATCAATTAAATCATAATATATTAATGCAATCAAATAATAAATCAGTGATTCAATTCACTGAATAAAAAAATATCAAATAATCAAAATATCAAAATATTAAATCAATCAAATATTAAAATCAAATATTAATAAACTTAAACGTTAGACGATTCACTACTACTCACATCAACAGGAACATTGGAAGATCCGTGTTCTCCTTTTTATCGCAGTTGGGACTTCTTCCAGGTTCTTTGCTCCGTTGAGGGATAGGAATCTGCCGCTACCAGTTAGAAGTAAGCTCGTGTTCTAGTAACGTTGACGGATCCTACTGACTGCGCCAATTTGTTATATCACACTTCTCAATATTAACTTTTTAACAAAGATTTTTATTAATAACAAACAAAATAATAACTTTTAAATACAAATGAAAAATAATGATATAAAGTGACAGAGTTACTGAGTAATAATGAATAACAAACAAGAGAGATTTTACAATATATAACCTAATTTGTGCTGAATCGGCACTGTCGACACGGCGATTCCCACGGATGCTCGATGGTGCTGTAATCTGATACTCCACGTGTCGCTGACTCAGCTGGGAATGTTGTATTGTCGTTGCGATATAAGTTCATGCTAAGTTCATAGTATAAACTTATATAACATATATATATATATATATATATATATATATATATATATATATATATATATAGATATGAAGAAATATTTATCCGGGAATACATCCGTTCGTTATATTGATTCATATTTGAATCCTGCAGATGTTTCGCCAAGGTCTCACTTTATATATTTTTATATGCCTCCGTCAGAGGATATATCGCACCTGATTGGTCGGTGTTGACTCCGCCCCCTTTGCTGCCGTGTCGGGTATCTCACTTGTTGACGGGTTCGTATTTTGCCTGGCTAATTCTATTTTATTTTGATGTTGAATAATTGTCTTCCATGTGTTAGAAAGGTGCAGGGCGTCATCTCTTTTGTTTAGATGTCCAGTTTTCTCGATTTCAATGACTTCTCGTATTAGTCTGGTTTTGTAATGAGTTGTTTGTGTGATCTGTTTGCAACTATCGAAATTGATTTTATGGCCCGAATGTTGTTGGCGTTAGAACAGAGCCGATGTTGTCTGTTTATTTTTGACAGATAATATGTGCTCATCTAAACGGGATGAAATTCTCTTGTTAGTTTGTACGACGTATATCTTGTCGCACGTTCCACATGTTATACTATGTACCCCTTGGTTTTCAAGTTTAACTTTTGGTTTGGGATTTCCTGAACTTGTGCCTATGGTCTGGTGCGATTTCTACGCTGTCGCTATGTCATGCCTTCAAAGAATTCGGCCAATTCTGTCCGTTGTCCCTTTGATATATGGTAAGACTGCTTTTGGTTACTCGGTGAGGTCATCATTTGGTTTTGGTTCAAGGTGTTGTTCTGCTATTGCCTTTTTATTTATATACGGTGTGGTCGAAATGCCTGTTCTGGGGTTTTTTTCTTACGAGGACGTCAAGAAAAGGCAGCTGGTTGTTTTCCTCAAGTTCTACTGTCAACTGAATCCTGGGGTGTATGGAGTTTAGGTGTTCCAGAAACTTAAGAAGTTCTTGTTTGCCGATAGACCATATGACAAATACATCATCGACGTATCTTAGCCATAACTTTGGCTTCAGGTTTGCTGTCTGTAGTGCGTTTTTCTCGAAATAGTTCATGAAGAGGTTTGCCACTGCTGGTGATAGTGGGGACCCCATTGCTGCTCCGTCGGTTTGTTTATATATGCGGTTCTCATACATAAAATAGGCACTTTTGAGGCAGTGCCGTGACAAATCTATTATGAATTGTGGGAGGTCTTCATTCTCAGATATTTGTTGAAGTGCTTCTTCTACAGGTATGCTTGGATATAAGCTCTTAACATCGAAACTAGCTATGATTCTTCGAAGGCTTGACATAGCGAGAACATACAAACCGCACCAGACCATAGGCACAAGTTTAGGAAATCTCAAACCAAAAGTTAAACTAGAAAACCAAGGGGTATATAGTAAAACTTGTGGAACGTGCGACAAGGTATACGTCGGACAAACGAACAGGAGAAGTTCAGGCCGTTTAGATGAGAACAGATTAGCTGTCAAAAATAAACAGACAACATCGGCTCTGTTCCAACACCAACAATAATCGGGCCATAAAATCAATTTCGATAGTTGCAAACAGATCGCACAAACAACTCATTACAAAACCAGACTAATACGAGAAGCCATTCAAATCGAGAAAAGTGGACATCTAAACAAAAGAGATGACGCTCTGCACCTTTCTAACACATGTAAGACAAGTATTCAACATCAAAATAAAACAGAATAAGCCACGCAAAATACGAACCCGTCAACAAGTGAGACACCCCACACGGCAGCAAAGGGGGCGGAGTCAACACCGACCAATCAGGTGCGATACAACCTGCGACGGAGGCATATAAAATAAACAGCTCAGGTAGATCACGTCTCAGTTCACCGCAACAACGCATTGAGAATGCCAAGTGAGACCTTGGCGAAACGTCTGCAGGATTCAAATATGAATCAATTTAACGAACGGATGTATTCCCGGATAAATATTTCTTCATATTCTTCCATCCGTGAAAGCCTACGACTAGACATATATATATATATATATATATATATATATATATATATATATATATATATATATATTTATGTCTAGGCGTAAAAGTTAGACGGATGTTATGTTAGCTATTTATTGCAGCTGTCAAAATCTATATTGTGGCCCATCCGTAATTGGTGTGTAGGGCAGACGTTGTTTGTTTGACAGATAATTTGTGCCCTTCTAAGCTTGGATTTTTCAAGGTTGTACCTATGGCTTGGTGTGGTATATACATGGTAGTTATTTTGCGTTTGCGGAAAATTCGGCCGATTCTGTCGGTTGCTCCCTTGATGGTACCGTGTCTCGCCCAATAAGATGTGTGTGTGTTTATGTAGGTGTGTGTGTGTTAAATGTCAGAAGCTTGGAATTAATATTTGCAAAGCACAGTAATATTAACTAAGCCATTGGTTCCTGGTGAACGAAATGAAGATACAAACACAAGTACACTCCAACAAATTTAAATCTATAAGTATGGGGCAGTGATGATACCCTGCCTCGTCCAATAAGGTGTCACGTTTGAAGCTTTAAAATAAACTCCAAATAATAAGAGTGAATAAGTTATCGTTTTATCACCTCGTATATATTTTTTTGGATTGACTTATTGTGAGCCTACAGTAAAATTCCTTTTTCTATGACAAAAACTATTTATACATCTTGGAAGGTTATTAAGTGTAACTAGTGTATAGTTAAATAAGAATTTGGTTTTAAAAAATGGTATGCAGTATAAATATCATAATTCAGGAACTACATTTAATATCCCACTTCGGTGATTTTCTCAGAGATTTAAATAAACTGTATGCTACAAATTCATTTTAAGTGCCTTTATTTTCTAATTTATATAAACAACTATTTTTATCTAGAATGTTATTAGACTATATATTATCCGCATGTTTTGCTAATTATTTATGATCGACTGGTAATTCTATTTTTTTTAATTTTCTATTTTTTTTTTAAATTTCAACTATAAGTTACAATATACAACAACCCATTGTCAGATCTCGTCAGCTTTTCATAACGCATTTACTAATGGAAATTTTCAGTTCATCTGAAAACGCGAACCTTTATTACTGCCATTCTAAAACTAATGCGTTTGATGATACTGCGGGTTTAATTCGTAACACTGAGAGGTGTATTCAATATAACAAGCACAATTCTGTAGAACAAAGACCAAGCTTTAGTTGAACGAATAATAATAATTTCTCTGTAAGGTTTTAGTTGAACAAATAATAATTTCCCTCCAAGGTTTAGTAGAGAATAACCGGTTCACTTTCAAAGTTTTAAGCCCAGGTATTTTCAAACATTAGCTATAATTAAATTTCCTGAGGCATTAGCATGATGGTGAGACATTCTGTGTTCCAATGATTCCACGAAAATCATGCTTTTAATATGATTAATTCCGAAACGCTTTGTAAACACACCATTATTGTCGAGAAGAGAGTGTCTAGGTGGCACATTAAAAAGGTTTCGCATTGTACTGAATGATATAGAAGGGTGGAAATTTACGAGCAAAAGCAATATGAATAAACACGAATAACCAAGGAAGCACCTGCAATCGATTAACGATTGTTCGGCTAACAAGTTCTAAAAATAGCTGACATGAAATTATATTAAATTTTGGTAGGATTAATTGTAACTATTCAAGTTTCTCTATCATATAACCTCAAATTAGGTCACTATTTTAACGTATATTTAGTAGGAAAATGTCGATTACACACATATCTATACATACAGATATGAATAGCTCAAAAATTCTATACAATTTTGCTTATAACTAGCTGCAACCAGCCACGAGCTGGAATCGGAATGAAAAAATCGAGAAAGCTCATCGTTGAAAGAGGCTTTAAAAATAATTGAGCTGACAAAGTAGAGAATTTCATTTCAAAATTTAAATACTAGAAATTCCAAAGACGATTTTCTTTTGTTTTCTGCTTATATAATGAAAAGTAATGGAATAATCGTAATGCCGTCTACAGAAAAGTTGTAGAGAATAAGGAAGCCTTCTTAATGAATGTTTACACATCTTGATTGGATCATTTTTTCCGAGTAAACTCCGAAAAACTGGTCATAAGTGGATTTTTTTTTAAATTATAGCTTTCTTGTAACTAATGCTAATCAAAATGATAGTTGATGATATTAAGTTTATATAGGCTCACGATGGATACTACTGAACCTGTAGTTTTTGAACAATTCGAATTTAAATAATTTAGAAAGCTGTTTTGCACATCCCATCATATTAACGCGACTAGACCTACCGGGATATACTAAAGATGTTTTGAAAGTTCATAAATTCCACCTCAATTTGTCTATCTTGGTTTTTCGCTATGATTCCGAGAAGTTGGTTTAAAATAATATTAAAAATTGCCTTAAATGTACGAATATGCGACAGCCAGATAGAGCGCACTTACAATAGCTGGGGGGCACGAGATGAAAAATATCGTAAATTGTATTATTATATGTTTTTTGCTCAGCAGTTTATTACGTTTTTATTTAGATTGCTATTGCCTGGTCATATTGGTCTATATTTTCATTGGTTTATTGATATTATTGTTACCTGTATACAGTTTACTGATATTAATTGAATGACTTTTTTCACTGACTGGATTCGCCACTCTCAAAACATCAGAGGGTCCATCGTTTAAGCAAAATTTCAACAGCAGTATTAATACATTTTACGGCACTAGTGACAAAAATCCAAGATGTACAAAGTGAAGTGCATTTTATAAGCTTTCTAAATATAATTTGCATGTTGCTATCGAACTATCGTGGTTAATAAGATAGGCCCTGCAACATATTTCTATAAATTATTTAAATTGCAATTCTGCAACATCTATTTAATGTACAATATCGATCTTCAGCGTTATTAATCTCAACGTTATTAGCTATCACTAGAAGGAAGATTAAGGTTCCAGCTGTTATTACAACCAAGTTATGAATTTTTTAAATCACTGACTATACATAGGTTTTTTAGCTTTTCTTTAAGAAAAATGCTGCTATCAAAATTTTCAAACATTCATTTTGAATAGTTTCTTGATTTTCTACTATTTTTCTATTGACGGCTTTATGAACAAATCATTACTTTTTACTCTATAAGCAAAAAACGAAAATACCCCATATTTTTTCAGGTTTTTAATGCTAAAATAATTGACTACTATGAGTTTGCTTTTAAAATTATGTCGGTTATGACTAATAAACTATTATTTACGTCATGGCTTATGCGCGCTTGCTGTTGAATTTTATGTCACCTAAAAATCTCTATTGGCTGATGTAATAAGAATAATTGCTTTATAAACAAAATAACAAAATAAAAGTATATGTCCGTACAAATGTTTAAATTCTAAATTTAGTTTTATTAAAAAATCTCATACCTATGTAAAAACTAACATACAAAAGAGAAAAGTGGATTGTTATGAGAACATTGTACCAGTGATTATCTGCTATCTCAAAAAACTCTTATTGAGAGAACCGTGGATGCAAGACAAAAAATCTCGAAATCTTACACCCAACTGTATATAAGTACCAACAACACGATTTCTTTACCACTTTTCTGGAATAAGCATTTAAATCGCAAGAATGGGAATATTGAGGAATAAACCTTGACAGCAAGAGATTAAAGGCAGTGTGTTTTGACGATGACTAATAGCTGAAGATATTGTGCTAAATGGCGATAACATACATGAAACCGAAAAATTGCGGAGATAATTAACATAGAACACCACAAAATTAAAATTACTCACAAACACATAGAATACAAACAAAATGGCCGTTCTAGGACTAGGAGAAACAATCACACTGGGCAATAATATGATAGAAAGAGTAAGAGAATACACAAAACTTGATCAGGACATTGCAATAAATAGGACTATCAGATATAGGAAACATAAAGAAGAATATTACTCCGATGGGCAGCATATGACAAACAAAGCAGTGCGCTCTAGAGCGATATCACGGTATGCCTGAAAAGTATGGTGTACAACCAGTTTCTGCTGCCTGTCATGGCGTACGGAGAAGAGACAGTAGTTCTAATGCTGGAGTTACATGGCGCGAAGCTCGGCTCGTGACCCTTTTTTTTACAACCCACCTTTGTAGTTACCGACTAGTAGGCACCTTTGAAGTTTTCATTTCATTCTTTCAGATTCGATATTTGGGTATCCAAACAACTGTGTCGTCTCTTTGTCGCAAATCTGCCTTGCGACAAAAAGGATTGTTGTCGCTGCCGCATTTGTAGTGTTAAGTTGTTATTATTTATATCGCAAGTTTGAAAAAATATTTTTAGAATGGTAATTAAAATTCAGTTAAATTAATCTATCATTATTATTTAAGTTATAAAGTTAATTTCATAATTAGGCACTTTCTAGTATGGCTCCTGGCCTTTGCTGAATTGAGGTAGTTTGTTGCTTGAATCAGAAAGTTAATAATTACGGTTTTTCAAACTAGTTTATTAAAAAACAAGTTTGATTGAAATTTGAACTAGAATATTCAGATAAATATCTTAATCAAGCAAAACCGTATTTAGGCATGAGAATTAATACTGAAAACAATTTTAATTGAATTATAAGTGGTCATTTTATTGAGTCTCGTAGAGAGTATATTTAAAAAAGCAGAAGAGTCAAGCATTTTGTGTTAGTAAAAACAGAACTGCAAGTATATGTAGAAACTAATGGCCAGTGGTGCCATAAATATTTTGTAAAATATGGTTCTGCTGGTTTTTGGGAAAACAAAAACTGTGTCCTTAGATAGTCGTAAATCAGAGAGCATGGTTTTATCAGAAGCTTGTCGTGAGGCTGTTGATTGAAGAAATTTAGAAAGTAAACTAATGATTCTTGACATTCAGAGTGCAATAAAACAGGCAAATAATCATCAGTCTTAAATGTTTAGGAACTAAGATGTGCGACATAATTTTCATGAAGTTATTAATGTTAACATACAATGCCAACTAAGATGTTTACGTTATAGTAAAATGTATGTAATCACCTATCAATCTATCTAAATATATTAAAATTTAATTGTGGAAATCTCTTTATAATAGTTTTCCATACTTTCTGGAATATTATATACATCTCATATGATAGAAAATTATATGGTACCTTTCCTTGATATCCCTTAACATAATCTGGTTTAAATCACCAAAAATGATCAAGTAACAGATAAGCATACCTCACATAAAAAAACCGAATTCGACGAAATAACAGATTGACTAATAAAACATATTGGTACTTGGATATATGAATTAGTACTGAATTACGACGAAAACAAATATTTTTTTTTCATATTTTTAAAATAAATTAATTAAAAGATTTTAACAAAAATATCTATCTCCGAAACCATAAACTGGAAAATTTTAAAAAACAATGGAGGTATAGCCCCTCACCTGAACTTTACTGGGAAAATATGGAAAAACCCCTAATATTTTTTTGGGGGGCAAATTAAAGAATCAAATGGAAAATATAAAATTAAAATTGTTTCTAACCCAGTATGTTATATATCAAATAAAAGGGCTCATGATGAAGAAAATAAATATATTTTTTCAATATTTATAAAATAAATTAATTAAAAAATATTTAAAAAAATATAAAAAATTTACACATTACCCCCCTTATCATCGAAACCGTAAGCTGAAAAATTTAAAAAAACTGGAAGTATAGTCCCTCACCTGAACTTTACTGGAAAAATAAGAAGAAACCCCTAATATTAATTTTGGGGGACAAATTATAGAATTAAATGGAAAATAAAAAATTATAATTGTTTCTAACGGGTCATGTAATATATCAAATCCCAGGGCTCATTATGACGAATAGGTACAAATATATTTTTTTGATCTTTTAAAAATGAATATTTTAAAATATATTAAAAAAATATTTTTAAAAAATTACCCATTCTGCCGTCATTCCCCAAACTCTAAGACCTCTTTTTTTATAGGAAATATATGAAAAAAATCCCTAATTCTATTATTTGCCCTCGAAATAATAGAATTAAACGGAAAATAAATTACTAGAAAACCCCCATAGTAATTTTAGGGACAAATTACACAATTCAAGGGAAAATAAAGATGCAATTTTTCAAAAGCATCATGTAATATATCAGATAAAAGGCTCATTATGTGAATTAAAAATATATCATATTTTTAAATCATTTGCATAAAAGATATTAAAAATATTAAACATAGACTTAATTCCCACTCTAATGTTACTATTTCGGGGCCAAATTAGAAAATTAAATACATATGTATTGTGATAAAAATCAAGCGAATCCTAAAGCAGATAAAATAAAAAGTCTATGTGTGGAAAATCAAAGTGTATATTTTTTATAAATTTAAAACGCTTCCTTTAAAAGATATAAGGGTAAGTATAAGAAAATGCACTCATTCCCTGCTTGTCTGAAACTGGAATATTCGAATCTTAAAGGTGTTACGGAACCCTAAGTATGCGAGTCCAACTCGCACTTGACCAAATTATTTGTTACGTTTTTGGCTTATAACTTAACCCACTCTGTCGATTTTTGCATATCGTTAAACTTTTTACAAATGTGACTAGGTAAAATCTTTTAACCCAATACGTAATCAAAAAATAAGATAAAAAGACTGGTTGTTTCTATTTATTTTTATTTTACCAGAGCTTTTTTAGAGAACTTCTGCTGTTGCAAGAAACAAATGTGGATTTAAATCATTACTTTATATATCATCCTGAGGTTACGACTTTGCTGCCTTTGTGTTTTTTTTCTGAAGCTATTAATGTGAGGATCTGAACATATTAGATGACGGCAAAGTAAGTCTTCCATACATGGCTTCTGGAAAATTTCCGGATAAAACAGTTACGATATTTCTAAAGATCTTTGTTATTAAATTCTTTGGATGGAAGGCCTATGGGTATGGTATGGGTAGTCGGCACATTATACCATGGATACAATTTTAAAAGTGATTTAAACAATAGTTGAGCATTTTAATAAATTGCTCCATATACAGCTGTTTAAGTCTAGTGTGTTAATGTATGTGTAATTAAACACAAAGTGGCACACTGTTTACTAGACATCAATAGGAAGAATCATAGGTCTTGTTGCCAATTTAGGTTACTACTTTTTAATTACAGTAACTTTATTTCAATATTGTCCGTATATTACTTAAATTTCTCCTTTGTTTATGCGTTGGTGATTATAATACTAAAATTGGAGTTTGTTCGTATCACTCTGTCTTGTTTGATTTCGATCCTATTATTTTTTGACATCTTCAATACGCGGTTAATTGTTGTCTAAATATTATTTATTTGTGTTTGTTCCAATGATATAATTTACTTTTTATAAGGATACACAAGACGGGATTCAGCATCACACCTATGAATTAATATTACGTCACTGCACACCAACCAATTGAAATAAAGAAGATAAATATGTCAAGTGAGAATTTAATTTGAATATTTTGTATAATTTACGAAACCTTAATACAAATTCATAAAATTACCCTTACAAGTAAAGAGTCATATTAATAAAATAAAATATGCACAAACATTTTACCTTATAGAAAGTTGCTGAAGCTGTCAGCGAATTCATTTATGTTTAAAGAATTATTATATGGTGGAATCAAAAATATATTTTCATTTAGTAAGTATTGACTAAAACTTTTTAATAATAACGTTTCGTTATTGGCAACTGTTTTGCTTGTACCAAATTTGTAGATAAGATTGTATATTAATTTCTCTATAAAATCTGTAAAAACTACAATTAGGGACATTGTTTAAAAATAATAATAATTTATGTATTTCTATAGATAAAACTTCCATGTTAATACATATTTAGAATGTATGTCTATTTATAGTAAATGAAATGAGGCCCTCTGTTATTATAATGGACTCTACGGTATTCTATAAATATTAATTCTATAATTCTAAGAACAGAGAGTTTGTGCATCCAAATCCAATGATATAACTCTCTCCAATACGGTTTTTTCTCTTTTTTCTAATATTTTTTTTCTTAATTCTCAATTTTTTACATTTGAACTGTTGTAACTTTTTTATTTTTCACTGCATCTTCACCAAATAAACTTTTTTTCCTTCAATATACCTCGTTGTATTTCGATTGTGGTGTTATTGCCCAAGAAAACATAAAAGTAATAGAGAAATAGAAACCAAAGAGCTGTTGTGAGAAAGAATAAATGTTCCTTTTGAGATAATATGGGATGAGATGCGACTAGAGACTACCACTCTAGAAGTCAGAAAAAGGTGTCGCGTTTGTTTCCGTAGCGGTAGAAACCGGTTTGAACAAAATTTATAACAAATTAACTTGATGTATGTTATATTTTTTGTAGTTCTAACCTTGTGAGTTACAATCTCAAATTTTATTATGATACTGATTACTTCAATACGAGTGATATATCGTTGGAAAGGGGTTGAAATATATAAGTTTTTGTAAGCATTCGAAGTTCTAGATGTGCTTCTAATTTGTTTTTGTAATGTGATAAATTGTTTAACTTAATCACTTTTTTATAGAACCTCGCCATTTGTGAACTCATATAATTTATTCAAACTATTCAAATATATATATATATATATATATATATATATATATATATATATATATACTGTTACATTAAAATCAGAAATTTTAAAAACGCATCATACATGTCACAACTTCTTTCGGTTACGCTGTTCAATAATTGCTTGGGGACATTATGTCGGTGAGGTCTTTGTATTCCAAAACAGCGCCTGTCCACATAACACTCTCACAAACTCTGACTTCAATTAAATCGAAGGAATTTTTAAATTGAATCCTGTTGAGTGGAAATATTGCAATTGGTATTCGATGACTCCGTGTGCAGATGTTTCCGACTTCTGTAATGACACCCTTAATTGATTTTTTTCTTTTACGAGTGTTTGGATTAAAGATTTAAGTTCTTTGTATAGACAAGCATATTTTCTAATAGTTAAGGCATAAAACCTACCTGTCAAATTTTATTTATTCATCTAATACATAAAAATCACAATAAAGTTATTGTTTTGGATTTAGAAATTACTTATTTTTTCCAAGAGTATTTATTTTCTCGGAAAGAGCGTACATTTTTTCTTTGTCTGTAGGTCTGTATAGAATAGTCGAAATGGCTAAATCTGTCTGAAGCAGATTAGGAACATGGACTACTTTCAATCCCGAAATAATTTAGATAATTTTTTGTAAAAAAATTAGGTAGATTATTCTAGGGATATGGTGATTTTTTAATGTTGTTGATTTCAGGTGTTTCAAGATAAAATTATATATATATATATATATATATATATATATACATATTTTAGGATCGCTTTGATTAGTAGCTTTGTTCTTTAATTTTTAACAGCTTACAATGTTGTTAACAGCCAAATAAATAGACTTTAAGTAGAATATGATCTAATCTTACTGTTTCGAATTTTCTTCTGTCTATGCGATGTCTACATCCAGGAAAACTGCTATGATATCATGTTTACTATATGTCGTTTGCTGTTTTGGTTTCTAAGCTAAACTTAAATTGAAGGATGTTTTTGCTTAAATGTTGTGTATTTGTTATGTATTTATAAAATCGAAAGAAAATTTTGTATTACATTTACCAAGAGTTTGCCTAAACTTCACATTAATAAATCTGGGTGACTGTGGTTGGTATGGAACTTATTAAAGCGTGAGCTTCTTAATCGACATCCACATTTACACATATGAAAATAGATGAGCAAGGGAATGAATTGGATAACTTGAGTTTTCATTTGTTTCGACACCGACACTACACACTGCTCTCTTCGAGGTGTCATTCCTTTGTACGCAAGACAATATATATTATATATAAATATAATATATATTGTTTCTGGTCGGGAACCTTCATCAGTTGCGCTTCCCACAATTGAATGTCCTCTCGAACACTTCTTTATGCATTTGATGCATTTCGTTAAATTTGAAGACGCGAGATGTAAGACCGACATCTAGGATTTTCAAGAGAATCAGTACACAGAGGTTCCGAATCTGGAGCCGTTCCGTGTAATTGCTGTTCTCCCTTAACTCCTAGGACAGAATGTCACGATAAAATTTTTCAGGTTACTTCACCTGTCCGACATATTGAATACTCTCTTGAAAATCCTAGATGTCGGTCTTACATCTCGCGTCTTCAAACTACACACTGCCTCAATCTTGAAATGCCGATCCAATTTAGTTCTCTGTGTAAGAAACAGGGACCAGGTAATATATTGAAAATCGCTTCTTTCATAGAAAATCAATAATATATTGAAAATATACTAATATACTATAACTGCATAAAATGTGCTGTTCGTTCTAATAACAACTAAAATTCTCTCTTCGTGATGAGCCTGATACGCCAGTGATTAAAAATAGTACCAGTTAAAAAGCAACTTGGCATTAAACTTTTATATTATCAAGGAATAAAGACTCATAGAGGGATACCCATTAAGCAAAAAGATATCCTTTGTTTATATTGTTTTATTATCGTAGTAATAAATAAAGCACTCAATAGAAGGACTGATGGATTATATACATCCGGGGCGTTTATGTTCACCAAAGACAAGTGACCCAGTGTCTAAATCAAACAACAAATATGCTTTTTTAAATATTCTACCAATATTAATTAATTTTTTGTATTATTTTCGATTGACATAAAATGAGTACAACTCATTTTAATATTGCATAGAGTGAGAAACTTATTTTTTTTTTTAAATTGTAGGTACTGCTAAAATATATAGGTATATAATTTATTGTTTTGTATAAACGTTAGGTGTTTGTAATGATTTTAGCTAACAAAAAAACGAACGTTTCTTTGACATCTTAGTCTGTTTCTCACATCGCTTAGGAATAGTATTAATTGAGTAGACTTTATATACGGTGTTAAATAAAAACACTCCAGTAAAGTATATGGCATTGTAGGTAAAAATTTGAAACAAAAATTTGGACCAATATAAATTCGATGAGGTGTGTGTCCCTATTAATCCCATCGTAGAAATTTCAACACCATAGAATGGTGACCTACACTCTTAATTTTTTTAGGAATGTGCTGCTATACATATTTTTAAAGTGCATTATTTCCTCTGTTAGTAATATCGAGACCTTAAATTTTGAAACAATTTAATCTAAATGCTAAGTATTGTATTATATTAAAGTTGGCATTCATTAGTGTTGTGTTCCAATGGTACATGGAGAATTCGATTAGTGACCACCACATCCACCAGGAAACCTTTACCGAGATTTATATTTCCCACTGAAGAATAATCACCACATAAACTACAATCCAGATGTATAATTTTAAGGTTGCTAATTATAGACCTTGGATCTTGGACACCACATACTTGAAATAACCATACCGACCCGACCCGACCCGAACGACCCCACACTGCACACTGGCTCGATCTATAATTTTATATGGTAAAATTTGAAATATTTTCATCATCATATTTCATTCTTAATGACTTAGTTCATATCGAATTTTTCATTATTATAACTCATTTTTCTGGTGGGATCATTAATGTAATGGTTAACTGATTCCATCATACAATATCATTTTCGATTTTTTTTGTATATTTATTTAGTAGGACCATTGAAATTGCCGATAAGACGTTTGTAGTCTTTTTTTTTAAGCGCACGGGTATAAAAAAAACTTAAACAAGATTTATTCCAAAATTGTTGAATTTGGAAAAGAAGCAAGAGACGATATAAGTGATTCACGAATCAGTGAGGTCGGTAAAGATGAACTACCTTAATTTCCAAATGGAATCTGCCTGAAGATGCGAGACCTAAATAGCTAGTTATGTGTGAAAGTAAATTTAATGTTCGGTGTGGTTTTCGATTTTGTTTAAGTGGTTTACCATGAGTTTGGTGTTAAGTTTAAAAGGTCAATAAAGATTCCAACAATAAGATCGACGCCATTTGCGAGAAGTAACTAAAAAAAGATAGGATAAATATAGTCATAAAATTCATAGCATTGGACCACAACAATGTACCTGCTCTATGTTTCTCTCCTTCCAGATCCATATGGTGTGGTCCTTTTGCATGGACATATATTGATCAGAAGTGCAGGATTCAGTGAAGTTAAAATCGTAACTTGATTTATGGAATCCCGAAAAATGGCAAAAGAGAAAATGGACGAGACTACCAAAAAGATATTTAAACGTGTTACAGATTCTGGAAAACGCGACAAGAAGGATAAACAACATCAAAAAGAAATTCAACAAAGGTTAGTGAAATCGTTTGATGATAAACTTTAAGTTGAGTTATTAAATCTTGTCACTAATATCAATGAATAACAAGAAAATCTTGTCTCTGCAATGGGAAATAAACAACAAGACTTACTTGAAACATTATTCTCGAAATTTGAATTAAAATGATTTTAAAGTATTTGAATAAAAACAAGGCCAAACTAAAGAAAAAACACAACTGCAATTTGAACAACTAATGCAAATAATATAATAAGTTAATGAAACAGTTAAGGAAAGAATGCAAATAGTGGAATCAGACATAAAAAAAATAAACGGCGACATAAAGATTCTAAAAAGTAATGTAGAGACTCTTGATATCAAAGTAGATGACATGCAGAGCCAGGTGAAATTTGAAATCAGTTCCATTAAAAACACACTAAAAAAGTGAGGTACAAGATAGAATCAGTGTCATCCAAAACAAAGTGGAAACCAAAATTAAACAATTACAAGATTTGCAGAGAGTGAAATACCAGCACACCGTGAGTACCAAAGGTTCCTTTAGTAAACCACCCACATTAGATGGCAGTTCATCTTGGCCAATGTATAAACGGCAATTTGAAGCTGTGGCTACAGGTAATGGATGGAATAACCAAGAAAAATCTATTTGTCTTATAATTTCCTTAAGAGTCCCGGCCTTAGAACTCCTCCAAAGCATTCCAGTCGATGAAAAAGGCAATTTGGCAACATCATCGCCATCCTGGACAAAAGATACGACAATCAGTCCTTGAGCCAAGTATACCAGGTGCAACTAAGTAGAAAAATACAAAAATCTGGAGCGAGCCTTCAAGAATTAGAAGCAGAGGTTAGACGTTTAGTGCACTTGTCCTACCCAGACCTGCCAGAGGAAACCAAAGATTAATTCGCCACACACACTTTCATAAACGGTATCAGAGATGTGGAAGTACAACGAAATCTAAGACTAAGTGGCGTCAAGAAAAGTAATGAAACTTTACTTCGGGCGTGAGAAGTAGAGGCCGTCATGAAAATGTCCAAGCCAAGTCCGAGCAGTTTCCTTTAACCAGGAAGAGCCAGAGTCACCATTCCAAGCACTGCTGGCTGCTATGAACAAACTATTAGAACAGGCACAGAGAACTGATACCAGAAGAGCATGTTACCGTTGTGGACGGACAGGGCACTTTCAACGCGACTGCAGAGTCAGGCTACCTGAACGATCCCCGACCAGGGGTAACCAACAGAACAGCCACAAGTCCAGGGACCGTCAGCCAGTCAGCATAAGGGGGCGAATGCTGACTAACCCTCCACCAGCCCCCAAAACGTTATCTATCCGGGGATTTTGGCGAGGCAGCAGCAGAATCGTTACCATCACCATACCGGCGCTGCTGTGCCCATTGCCACGTCCAAGGTTTTGAGGTCATCTGAAATCCGGCCAGTTAAAATTAACATCCAGCTCAGAACAGTCACCGGCGCGGCGAGTCCATGTCAATAAAGGGTGAAGCAGATGTCGTGCTACAGATAGGGGACAACATTATCCGGCATCCGGCATCCTGGTAGCAATTATAGAGGAAAATTTTATACTGGGTATGGACCTAATTAGCCAGCATGGATTTATGTTCGGCCCGAGATATAATGTTCTTCGGTTCCTAAATGAGGAATTTGTTTTGACACGGCCCGTTAAAAGCTCATCGACCTCCATAAAAATTGTACCAAAATCTCCAGCCAGAATTTCCGGTCGAACGGAACAGCTCATGACTACTTAGTTGGACGCGCTATAGTTAAAACCGGACGAGATATACCAATTCCTGAATTTGTCCAACAACGACATCAGAATTGCCACTGTTTAAGAGATAGCTTGTTTCGAGCCATCATCAATTGCGAAGAAGGGTACCAGACATCGGTGAAGGAGACAGGGCCCAGTAAAGAGTTCCTACAACAGTTTGCTGATCATTTGACACACCTGAAACCAGAGGAACCAAAGAAAGCCAAGCAATTTATCCAATAGAACTAGCAAATTTTTAACAGTCAAGATGGAACCACCGGTCGCACCAACATCATCCAGCACCAAATAGATACCGGGAAGGCTCAACCCATCAGAATACCACCTAGGCGACTACCATGGGGCAACAACAAGCAGACGAAGATAACATCGAGTCCATGCTACAAAATGGAATTATTGAGCCATCCATTAGCCCATGGTCCGCTCCCGTCGTGTTAGTTAAAAAGAAGAATGTAACCACCCGATTTTGCGTGGATTACAGAAAGCTGAATGACGTCACCAAGAAAGACAGCTATCCACTACCCTGAATTGATGACACTCTGACCACACTAGCAGGCTCCCGTTGGTTCTCCACACTAGACCTAAAGAGTGGATATTGGCAGGTTGGTCTACACGAAAACGACAGAGAGAAGACAGACAGCGTTCTCCACTGGTAAAGGGCAGTTTCACTTCACGGTCATGCCCTTTGGATTATGTAATGCTCCCGCAACATTCGAGAGGCTAATGGAGTATGTCCTGAGCGAGCTAACATGGAGGACGTGCTTAGTATACCTCGACGACATTCTCGTCATGGGTGAGACATTCGACGACCATCTGAAGAACCTAGACGAAGTATTCTCCAGAATTAATAACGCCAACCTGAGACTCAACCCGAAGATGTGTTCCTTGTTCCAAAAAGAAGTAGAGATCTTGGGCCTCTGTTCCTACTACAGGCGATTTGTTAAGTGATTTGCCACCATTGCCGGACCAAGGGCAGAATGCAGCAGTACAATGTGGGCGTCCTATTTGAAAGAATTACCATCGATGTTGCAGGTCCGTTTCCCGAGTCTGAGAGGGGGAACAAATACATTTTGTTCGCAATGGATTACTTCAGTTAATGGACCAAGGGTTATGCGATTCCCAACCAAGAGGCAGCCATGGTAGCGAGGGTGCTAGTAGAACAGCTATACACCAGGTTTGGCGTCCAGATGGAACTACATTCAGACCAGGGGCGTAACTACGAATCGAATGTATTCCAGAAGGTCTGCACGATGTTGGGATCAGGAAAACGAGAATAACACCATTGCACCCAAATTCAGACGGAATGGTGGAAAGATTCAACAGGACCTTGGAACAACACTCAGCCGTACATAATAGTACAGGCCTGACTCCGGCCAGGGTCCTATTCGGAAAAGAGCTGCGATTACCCTGCGATTTGGCTTTTGGCTCAACTGAAGAACCTTTCCAAGACATTAACGATTATGCTGACCAGCTCCGAAATAACATGCTGGCAATACACGAATTAGCCCGAACGCAGATGTTGGCCACCAGTGACCGGATGAAGACGCGATACGACCTCAAGGCCAATTCAGTCGGGTTCCACTTGAGGGACAATGTCTGGCTGTACAATCCCCAATGGAGCAAGGGTAAATATCCAAAACTTACACCCGCCTGGGGTGGTCCATACGAGGTGGTCAAGAGGCTTAATGATGTCATCTACCGGATCCGGCGATACCCCAAGGCTAAGTTGAAGGTGGTCCATTTAGATCGACTCGCTCTCTACCAAGGAGAGGATGTTTCTCATCGGGACGATCAGAATTAAAGTGAGGGCAGTGTTATCTATCAAGTCCGTCCCTGGTTTCATTCCGTGAGACAACAATCGATGGGATAGAAAAAAAAGAAGAGCTAGAAGGTTCGGTTGGGAAAAAAACTTATCTCGAAATAATTCGACAACTGTAAAATTGACACTGGATTGTACGGGAGAAATTGATGCTGATTTTGAAAGGAGCGACCCGCCATCGCAGGAGTTAGTTTAATGACGGCGAACAGCTTATGTTGTATTATTAATTAGATATTCGAATCAGCTGTTGTGAATATTTGGTGTAAATAAAAGTTTCTAGAAAGTGAGAGTGAATATTAGTAGTTTTTAAATTGTAATTAATTGAACCCACGGAGAAAATAACAATATAAATAGCGCATTATTAAGAGAGCTATGTAGAAGATATATTTCTGAGATGTATGGTATACAGATAACTAATAATATTCCAAGCTACACACAACAATAATTTCTCCAAACATTTTTTTTGTCTGTTAAAAAACAATTTAATCTGGATAATTGAGTATTCAACATATGATACCGCTAGCGGTTAATTATTGATGATGGAAAAAGGAAAATAGTTCAGATTTTTGTCCCAGGAAATTGATGAAATATTGATGCTTACGAAAATATTTCGGTTCTTTTAATTAGAGTTTGGCTTTATATAATGACTGCACCTTTCCTTAGACAATTTCAACATTATTTTCGAAATTACCTCCTCTAAATAAACTACTCTTCGGTAACGTCATAAAGAAAAGAATTCCCATCTTGTCGACAGTTTCGATATTTATCTCCTATTTCTTCGTGCAGGTAATTTCTCACCATTATATCCTAACTTTTGTGTCGGTTATCGAGAAGATCTTTAAATTCTCATAAAACCCAGGTAGCGGCATCATTATGTATAATGTCTCTTAAGTGTGAATTAGATCCAAGTTCCTTTTTATTGGACGAACCCTTTTTAATTATTCGACGTGTCGTAAAAAATTTAATGGCCAAGATAGTATCTATCAGCGAACTCCATTCAACGTAAAGAAGAAAACTTTTCAGACGATGTGAGCTATACTAAATCCCATTATAAAGTGCTGGAGTGTTAAATAGGTGAGACATTTCACATAAGAGCAGGGCTGCACCAATAATGGAGAGGACTTTTAGTGAAGCTGTACTTTTCATAAAGGATAATGAACTCATACCCTGACTGAGAAATTGAAATGTGATATTGTGAATTATAAAATTCTGAATTAGCTTGATGTTATCTTGCATATCCCAGCTGCTTCCTTTTTGCTATGGATATTTCCTTTAAATATTTTTTTTCTTTTCCACTTATAAGCCCTTAATTCGATATACAATTATATAATATAGTAAATGTGTATAACAGAAACCATCCCTGGGATTGGTCTCCATTTTACAGAATATGGCAGCAAATACTTCTGCAGAACAGAAAATCTGCATTTAGTCCCTGGGGAAAATTTCGAATAAAATCTGTAAGTGACGAAGATTGAGAGATACTGTACATTGTGTGGCTTGCTTATGCAAAGCAATTTCTCCAGACGTTTTAATGATCACTAAAGTTACTAAAGAAACGAGTTCTAAGATTTTAGTTATTTTTTTAACATCTAATTAATATATTTTAATGAATCTTAAATGTATAGCTTTTCAGAACTCCATAATAAACAAATAAAGGTTGAACCGACAACATTAATTAAAAAATAACCTAAATGATTCTATGTGAATTTTTTATAGTCAATATTTGTGATATTTGCAAATTGAATAAGAATTCATACAGTATTTAAAAATTTAAAAAAAATTAAAGAACTGCAGTTATATTTAAATAATATTGATGAGAAATAATCATTTCGAATCTATTGCTTGTCAAATAGGCTATAAAGTAATCGATCAGTTTAAAAAGGATGTGACTTAAAATGTATTATACAGGGTGAGTTTTTTTTTTGATGATCAGTATGGGGATCTCGGAAACTAGCGGAGATAGACTAATGGTTAAATTGGGAAAGATATGCAGTTTTACTGGCCCAATTTAATGACAGTTTCGGATTTTTGTAAACAGTCATGGCTTACTAGGTATTTTGAAAAAACGAAACTCTGTCGATTTAGTGAAATCCCTCTAGCTCCTTTGTTTTTCATTTTATAAAAAAGTGTAAATATCAAAATTGAAGGGAATTGTATCCCGAATATGACTGTCATGTCTTCGTTTGCGTGACAGCTCTCGTTTTCAAGATGTGACACAAACTTATCTTTTTTGAATGGAAAAAATAGTTGGCTATGACGTCATCAAATCGGACAGTTTTAGAGCTTTTCAACGATATAATACTCGATATAGTTATTCACAAAAATAACGGAGTTATGGATGCTTTTCTCTCTTATTTTCACTTTTCACGTAGGTAGACATAAAAAACATTGTTTTCACTTTGACGTTTTCTCATTAGAGAGTAATTCCATTAGTAGTGCTGAACTGGATAAAATGGAATATTCTAAGGAGGAAAAACTCGATATGGTGGAATGTTATATCATATGCCATAAAAATTCAGTTCGTGCAGCTGAGGAATACTTTCATAGATATTTTAATCGTCGTCAACCTGCTCTATGTACATTTAAGAGGCTTTACGATAGTTTACGCAGATATGGATCTTTTACTAAACCACCAAAGGAACGTAATCGAATTAACGAAGCAGCACAAATAAATGTTTTGGCAAGGGTAAATCAAAATCCATCTACATCAACTCGTGATATTGCGGCAGAAGCTGGCACATCTCAACGAACTTTAGTTAAGGTACTGAAATCGCCCAAGTTCCACTTTGCATGCTGGTGACGAACATCGACGTATTTTGTTTTGTACATGGGTTAGTGACATGTGCTTTGACAATCCACAGTTTCTATTAAAGGTGTTATGGTCAGATGAAACTAGATTTACTAACTGCGGTATGTTCAGTAGACACAATGAGCATATCTGGGCTAAAGAAAACCCTTTCCATGTAGAACAAAGACGACCCCAGATAAAAGAAAAGATAATTCTGGGGCCTTTTATCTATGACGAATCACTTACTCGTGAGGGCTACTTGCATTTCTTGCAATACACTTTTCAAGACATGTTGCATAATTTGAATTTGAGAACTCGTTTAGAAATTGAGTGGTTCCAACATGATGGAGCACCTGCTCATAACTCTTGGATAGGAAGAAATGGCCCACGCGAATGGCCACCCCGGTCTCCCGATTTGGCAGTTGTAGACTTCTATTTATGGGGTGCGCTAAAAAACAAAGTAGACAAAAGAAGGTATGAGACAGTTGGTGACCTAAGGGAGGCGGTATTACAAACAATTGAAGAAATTGATAGGCGGTCTGTGAGGAAGGCGGTAATGTCAATCTTAAAAATTTGCAATTTCTGTCTAAATAACAATGGTGGACTTTTCGAACATAAATTATAACCATTATTATGTACTTTAATTTCTTAAGTTTTCAGTAAGTACCTACTTATTTAGTTTTTTCGTTATATCTGATATACCTAATAAAAAAATCTTCAATGTTTTTTGGAATAGTTATTAATAAATCAATCATGGCTACCTACGTTAAAAGTGAAAGTAATAGAGAAAAGCATCCATAACTCCGTTATTTTTCTGAATAACTATATCGAGTATTACATCGTTGTATGTCCGATTTTTGAGGTCATAGCCAACTATGGTTTCCATTCGCAAAATATAAGTTTGTGTCATATCTCGAAAACGAGAGCTGTCACGCAAACGAGGACATAACAATCATATTCGAGATACACTTCCCTTCAATTTTGATATTTACTTTTTTTTTATAAAATCAAAAGGAGCTAGAGGGATTTGACTAAATCGACAGAATTTCGTTTTTTTTTCAAAATATCTGGTAAGCCATGACTTTTTACAAAAGTTCGAATTCGAAAGTCTCATTAAATTGGGCCAGTAAAACTGCAAATGTTTCTCAATTTAACCACTGCTCTATCTCCGCTAGTTTTCGAGATCCTCATACTGATCATCCAAAAAACTCACCCTGTATACAAAATGATATAGAAATTAACAACTTTGGGGAATATGCAGTCAATTGTACACGACACCTGAAACAATATAGGTAAAACCTGAAGATGTGATTTTCGGACTCTAGTAAAGTATTCTTCAGATTTACAGATTAAATACGGTTGGAGATTTTTTGTTTTTGTTTGACCCCCTGGGGGTCGCGAGACTACTGAAAGGGGGTCGCAAAGATCTGATACTTTTCAATCATTATAAATAAAATTTTAAAATCAACGTTTCCAATTATATATATATATGTTATATAGGAATTTAATAGACTCTTTAAAATAATAAATTCTAATATTATATTTTATAACATTGTAATACATAACACATATCACCTCTTTCTCATAATGTAATATTATACTTTTCCTTCAATTTGTCACGTACTATATCTCATTTCATATTTTAATCTTTCATATTAAATTACTTTCGTCTCGTATAGCTAAAATATGCTCATCTGCTGTTTTAACTTCACAGAATTTCTTTCCTTTTCATTGTTTAAGTTTATATAGAGTCAGCACATTATTTATTATAAATTGTTATTCACGACCTTCAGTCCGGCAGATGATTTTCCTTACTCATAGTCTTAATATTATTGTACTCAAGTTATCAAGTATTAAAGTTTGTTAAATAATAAATAATTTTTTTTTAAAAAGTCATTTTGAAAAGAAGTGATATAAAAAGTGGCGCAGTCAGTAGGATTCCATTACGCTGCTAGAACCGGCGTTAGAAGAAAAGCTTAACTGGTAGCGGTGGATTCCAATCCTTTGAAGGAAGAAAGAACCTCTCGAGACGTCCCAACTGTAACCGTAGAACAAGGCAACTAACTACAACTGCAGAACGCGGCAGCATCGATGTTCCATTTAATGTGAGTACAAACAGGAATCATCTCGCAATTTTTAATTTTACCAATAATTTTGATTTTATTTTTATTTTTCTGTTCGGACGACCAAAAACCCGAACCATATTTTTAACCATACCAATTTTATTTTTGTACCTTATATTTTTGAATTTCTCGATTTATTTTATTTTATTTTTACCATTTACCATATTTTGTTTGCAAACAGTGCACACTAACTATTTTCCTCCATTCTGTTTTATTGTTTTTGTAACGATTTGAAAAATTTATTGCACATTAATCGATTTATACATTTATTTTGAACAAATTTTATTTTTGCTTTTGAAATTTTTCAATTCTCCCATTTAATAAATTTAAAAATGGCACAACAATCTCCCAGAGACGGCTCTGAACCCGAGCCCTATCGGCTATCCGAAATATTCTCTATCGTCCCAGAGTTCGAAGGAGATCAGATCTCCTTGGGAACATTTATTAATGCGTGCGACTGTGCTTACAACATGTCGACGGGCGATCAAAGATACCTTTTACTTATCCATATTAAAAATAAATTAAAAGGCAGAGCGGCCCAACTAATAAATTCGCGTAGCCCCGCGTCTTATTTAGAATTAAAACAACTCTTGAATCTTCATTTCGGAGATTCCAGGGATTTGACGTCCCTGATACAAGATCTACAACGCCTTCAGCAACTATCCAACGAGTCACCACTCACTTTCTACAACCGACTACAAGTCCTAACAGCAAAAATGCACGCCAATATTCAAAAGGCATCCAATTTAAACGCAGACCAAAAGGTAGCGCAAACAAGTCTAATAGACACTATGGCGCTCAACACCCTTCTAACCGGGTTAGAACCACGTCTTGGACAAATCATCCGTGCCGGTAACCCTAAAGATCTTTTAGAAGCCAATGTACGAATCAGGCGCGAACTCCAACTATCGTACTTTGAAAACCAGAAAACTACGAAACAAATTCCCCCGAGGCCCAACCAATCTTTCCGAAGGCCTAATCCTCCAAATAATAAGTGCTTATCTTGCGGTAGATTCGGACACATCACCTCCGAATGTCGTTCCCAAAATTACCAAGCACCCGTTTACAATAACAATAACGGTAACAACAATTACATGAGACCAAACCCTTTCGCTAATAACGGTTCCCAAAATCAGCCTCCACAATTTCGGCAAAATCAACCTCCACAATTTCGGCAAAATCAGACCCCACAATTTCGGCAGAATCAGCCAACTTTCAGACAAAATCAGTCACCTTTTAGACCAAATCAATATCCTCCTAATCAATCAAGACAATTCCAACAAAATATGCAACAACCTCGTCAGTCAGTGATTCAAAAGAACCCTAATTTCCACCAGAATCCAAACAGGGCACATCATTTAAGTTGCACAAATTCTTTCGATGATTACAACGATTATTATACAGCTAATAATCACCCATATGAGGATTATCATACAGCTGATAATCAAAGAAATTATGACTATTATACAGATAATAGTTATTCATACGACACAGGAAATAACAGTTATCATACTGCTGATAACTTCGGCGAACAAACTGATGATTTAGACCCACTAGAAAATCAAAACTACCAGGATTTTCTTTCTCTCCCAAATCCAGTTCATCCACCGGACATAACAACCAACATCACATCACAAATACAAACAATGAATTTAGACGACATGAATCCGAACGTAAACTTCCCGGAACAAACGTTCCTGTAACGACTCTTCACACTGTCAACCCCAAAAACTTATACTACATAAACGACGCTACTGGTCAATACAAATTGCTTATAGATACAGGCGCAGGAATTTCAATTTTCAAAGAGCAAACTGTCAAAAACTTTCCCCAAAGATTCCAAGAACATGTAATTATTCAGGGCATCACTGATCAAAAAATTTCAATTTCCCAGTCAACCCTTGTACCATTTGCTCCTGGTAACCCACAAAGTTTTTATTTGTAATCTTGACATCGACTTTGATGGCATTTTAGGTTTAGATTTTTTGGAACATTACGAATGCGTAATAGACTTAAAATCTAAGCAACTTAGAACAAATTTTAAAGATATCGCTCTTCACAAGGTCCCTACCTTGCCTTCTTCAGATATCGCATCTCCAACAATTCCCAACACACAAAAACCCAATAATTTTCCGAACTATATTTCTATAGAACCCCGCACCGAAAAAGTATGTAAACTGCGATGTCACCTTGCTAATACCGACGCTGTTCTACATACTATAGAAAAAGAAAAAGTCAGATTACCCAATTCCTTGGTATATGTAAACCAAAATGGCGAATTCCTCACTTCAGTTATAAACGCCAACGCCATCCCAAAAACAATTAATTTCGACAACTTCACTATAGAACCCCTTACTCAAACACAACCCTGCTTCAATTTTAACAACTCTTATGACTCTGAACCAATTGACAGAAACTTATTAATTCGACAACAACTCAGGACAGATCACTTAAACGTTGAAGAAGAAGATATGATTACGAGCCTTTGTCTAGACTTTCAAGACATATTTTTCTTAGAAGGCGACGCATTATCTTTTACGAACGAAATCAAACATTCGATCGAGACAAATAACTCCAGACCCATCTATACCAAATCTTATCGGTACCCGCAGGTCCATAAAGAAGAGGTTAAAGAACAAGTCAGTAAAATGCTTGATCAAGGCATCATTCGTCATTCTATCTCCCCTTGGTCTTCCCCAGTTTGGGTTGTTCCCAAAAAATTAGACGCCTCAGGCAAACAAAAATGGCGTGTCGTCATTGACTACAGGAAACTGAATGAAGTCACAGTCGACGACAAATACCCCTTGCCAAACATCTCCGATCTTTTAGATCAACTTGGCAAATGCCAATATTTCTCGACTTTAGATCTCGCCTCCGGTTTTCATCAGATAGAGATCGATTCTAAAGACATTCCCAAGACAGCATTTTCAGTCGAAAACGGCCATTACGAGTTTGTTCGTATGCCGTTCGGTTTAAAGAACGCCCCGTCCACATTCCAACGTGTCATGGACAACATCCTCCTCGGAATACAAAATGAACGTTGTCTAGTATACATGGACGACATCATAGTATACTCCCCAACGATTCACGAACACATTTCCCGGTTGACCGAAGTCTTCAAACGTCTTCGCACATCAAATCTTAAGATTCAACCCGACAAATGTGAGTTCTTAAGAAAAGAGGTAGCGTATCTTGGTCATCTAATTACGCAACAAGGTGTAAAACCGAACCCCGAAAAAATCAGTTGTATCCAAAACTTCCCAGAGCCAAAGAACCCGAAAGACATCAAATCTTTCTTAGGATTGGCCGGATACTATAGAAGATTTATTCCCAATTTCGCTAAAGTGTCCAAACCTTTAACAAAACTGCTTCAAAAAGACACTAAATTCTTCTTTGATTCCGATTGTAAGGCAGCATTCAATGATTTAAAGAAAGCTCTCATCTCAGACCCCATCCTTATTTACCCAAATTTTGAAGAACCTTTTCTTCTCACCACAGACGCCAGCGCTTTCGCGATTGGTGCAGTCCTTTCACAAGGCCCAGTTGGAAAAGACCTTCCGATTGCTTATGCCTCCCGCACTTTGTGTGCCGCCGAAACCAGATATTCCACCATTGAAAGGGAATTGCTTGCCATTGTGTGGGCAGTCAAAGCCTTCCGTCCTTATTTATTTGGTCGTAAGTTTACTTTAATTACCGATCACCGCCCGCTTACGTGGCTTTTCTCGATCAAGGATCCAGGCAGTAGACTTGCCAGATGGCGACTGAAGCTGGAAGAGTACAATTATAAAATTGAACATAAACCAGGCAAGATAAACAGAAACGCCGATGCTCTCTCGCGAATTAAAGTCAACCACTTCCAACAAATCGCGAATTTTCAGTCAAAAATCCATGCCTTCAATGACACCGACTCAGAAGACGAACCCGAACCAGAACCTGAACTTACTGACGAACACCTTACTAATGAATTTAATAAATTTGTTGACTTGTATAAAACAAGATCAATAATTGACTATTCAAAGATCGAAACTACTAATTCCCAACTTCTGGACAAATCCCATAAACAAATTATTTCATTTTTCTGGCAAAACAAGTTAACTGATCTACACGAACGAATCATGGACGATATTTTCGAAGAAGATATCACATTCGAAAACAATTCCATCAACACCTTCGCAAGTAAATCAGTCAAAGACCGCAAATACTTTATAATCCCCTTGCCATTTGACCCTGAAATAGTCGTACAATTTCTGTTATACATTATTTACAAATCACGAGATAAATTCGATCTTGAAACCACATATTACGTCGAAAACAACTTAGAACTCCCAATCCTTGAAACCTTTTCTTATGTCTTTGCAGACAAAGACATTAAATTAAAAATATGCCAAAACGTCATAACTACACCCTCAGAGGATGAAATACCTCAGATTTTAGAACATTACCACCAAGGCAAAAACAATTTGCATCGCGGAATTAATGAAACAGTAAGGCGAATAAAAGAGAAGTATAACTGGACCGGTTTGACAAAAAGCGTTGAAAATTTCATCAAGTCATGCGAAATTTGTCAAAAAGTTAAAATATGCCGAAAAAATTTGAGTTCCCCTCTAGTCATCACAGAAACGCCGAAAACACCTTTCGAGCGAGTCAATATCGACATCTTTGAATATCCCACTCGAAATTATGCTCTAACAATTAGAGACGAGTTAACGAAATTTACACAGGCATATCCTATAAAGGATAAAACGGGAAAAACTGTCGTTAACACACTCATCCTTTATTTTCAACACTACGGCACTCCGTTGAGAATTCACTGTGACTACGGTCGTGAGTTCGATAACGTATTAGTAAAAGACCTCTGTGAACTCTACGAAATAAAGTTAACTTTCTCTAGTGTAAGTCACCCACAATCAAATGGTTCCCTTGAACGCTTCCATGCGACACTATCGGAAATGATCCGGGCAAATATCGCTGAAAATCCAAACGAACACCCATTTAATGTTCTGCCATACGCAGTCATATGCTATAACAACACCAAAAATAGGACTCATGGTTTCACTCCTTATGAGTTGATTTTTGGTCACACGTCGAGTAGACCACCGGAAACGCTTTACAACCAAAAGAACCTCATTTCCAAGTACGTTAGAGATCTTAATAACCGTATGGAATATTTTTACAAATTAGCGCGAGCCAAAACTGAACAACAAAAAGAAAAAGCCAAAGCACGTTTCGACCAACATGTACCCGAAAATCGACCCACTTATAACATAGGCGATAAGGTATATTTAAAAGAATCCCAAATTTCAAGTAAGTCACAAAACAAATTTAATGGTCCTTTTCAGATAACTGAACTTTTCCAAAATTCTGCAACTCTTCTAAACCCCGAAACGAATCAATCTACAAAAGTAAATTTTGACAGATTGAAACCGTATTTTGAATAGAAATTACTTTATTTCAGACTACTTGGACTCTTCACAATCGTGACGTCCCAATTTTCAATAACTCCTATAAACAACACAGTAGGACTCTTCTTTCATGAAGAAGGAACTGTCAAAATATCAAATGATAAATGGACCCTACTTGTCTACAAAGATCTTCACCCTTTCGTTGACGCAATTGCCAACAATGACAACATTTTGAACACTTTAATCGATACTATCCATTCAAACTTAACTACCCGTATGACAATATTTAAACCTCAAGTACAAACTCATATTAGCCTCCTAAAACAAATATCTGACACAGTAAACTTAAAATATCAAGAGATATTCGCAGACACTAAACTTTACAACTCCAAGAGGCAGAAACGAGGACTTATTAACGGTATAGGAACAATTTGGAAATCAATAACTGGAACTTTAGACGCTAGTGATGGTGAATACTTTAATGACTGTATCAACAAGATAACACATGACGAACACCAAATCGAAAATTTACTAAAGAACCAAATTTCAGTAACGACTTCTGTAATCAAAAACTTCAATGCAACAGTTCAGAAACTCCAAATAGACGAAGAAACGTTTAATAAGGACATTGCCAAAATCAAACAATCTATCATGTACATTTCAGACGATCTTGCATTTTTCGAAGCATTAGTCAAAACATTAGACCTATGCGAATCATTAATGGAAAGCTATGTCTTTATCCAAGACGCCCTAAATGATGTATTGTCAGCAATATCATTCGCTCGTATTAAAATGTTACACAGTTCAATAATAAACCCCGCCGATTTAGTCGAATCTCTTCAACTTGTTTCTCAATCTTTGCATAAAAATAATTTACCTTTATCAATTTACGCCCATAATATTGCACAATATATTGACATTATAGAGTTAGAAGCATTTCAGTTAGATACAAAAATAATTTTCGTTTTGAAAATCCCTTTAGTGAATCCTGAAACTTTTATCCTTTATCGTCTATACCCAATCCCCATTCTGGACGACCGAACGGGATTCCATCATATTTTACCAACCATAACTAAATATATCGCGAAGAATGATGATTCATTGTTGTATACCACATTTCGGAACTTGGACAACTGCAAGCCCTTAAGCCGAGTTCAATGGATATGTTCAGATGTTCTTCCGTATCCTATTGACAGCGATTCCATCTGTGAGGCCCAGCTTTTGAAACAGTCCACCTTTCTTCCAAAAGTTTGCCAAACTTCGATACTGTATGCCAAAGACTACAATGTTTACGAAATCAGTTCAAATGTATGGCTAATTTCTGTTTCCGATCTCCTACCAATCACCATAAAGTGTAGCGGCAACAACGTTGTAACCAAAACCATTGCAACCAATTCAATCCTCCAATTGCAATCAGACTGCAATGCATTCATCGGCAATACTCGAATCCATTCAAAAAGGTTAATTGATGATTCCCAAAATATTACATACAAGAGCCATCCAGTTCAAATACCCTACAACTGCTGTGCATCCATCCCACCAAAGAAGTACGTTCCAGATCTGAAACCCCTCAGATTAAACAAGATCGACGCCGACGACCTCAAAATAGCGCAACACAAGCTCAACCAATATTCCGACGAATTAGACAAATTAATAAACCAACCGTTTATTAAAAAACATACATCTTGGTTCACAATTCTAACCATTACTTCCATCATCGCATTAATACTTTTGTACATTTTCTACAAGTGCAAAAGCAGAAGAAAGTCCAGACTACTAGCCATAGCCACCACGAGTGATGACCCGCCATCACCTCCACCAATGCGAAGTCGAAGCGAAACCAGACGCTTCAGATTCTTCCCCAGAAGACGCCCAAGCCTCCAACTCCAAGAACCCATAGAAGAAGATGAACTCAAACCAATGGTCTGAAAAGTTGAAGCATAGCATCAACTTTTTCGGGATGAATGGAGTTGTTATATAGGAATTTAATAGACTCTTTAAAATAATAAATTCTAATATTATATTTTATAACATTGTAATACATAACACATATCACCTCTTTCTCATAATGTAATATTATACTTTTCCTTCAATTTGTCACGTACTATATCTCATTTCATATTTTAATCTTTCATATTAAATTACTTTCGTCTCGTATAGCTAAAATATGCTCATCTGCTGTTTTAACTTCACAGAATTTCTTTCCTTTTCATTGTTTAAGTTTATATAGAGTCAGCACATTATTTATTATAAATTGTTATTCACGACCTTCAGTCCGGCAGATGATTTTCCTTACTCATAGTCTTAATATTATTGTACTCAAGTTATCAAGTATTAAAGTTTGTTAAATAATAAATAATTTTTTTTAAAAGTCATTTTGAAAAGAAGTGATATAAAATATATATATATATATATATATATATATATATATATATATATATATATATATATATATATGAAATGAATGGGTACGTATTCTTTAATCCTTATTTTATTTACATTGTAAAATAGTGCGATATTACATCTACATCTACGGTTAATATATATTTCATTATATGGAGGAGGGGGTCGTTTAAAATTTCCTAAGCTTGAAGGGGGTCGCTATATAAAAAAGTTTAAGAAGCCCTGCTATAGAGCATTGGTTCCATTTCATTTCTAAGCTTACATAGATTCATCATTGAGCAACATTCAATTATCTTATTTCTATTTAATGAAATCTTTCCCCCTTTAAACATTTTGCAACAAAAATATACTTACTTAATTTTAAGATTTTGCAATCCATTGTACAAGCCTATATATTGTTTCTAGTCGACAACATTCATCATTTGCGCTTCCCTCAACTCATTGAAATCTCCAATAATTATTCATGCTTGGACATCTAATGAATATCGAATATCAAGGGGTTTCATCGAAAACTAGCTCACTGAGTGTTGTATTTTGTCAGATACTGTTTGTCTGTGATTCCCACGACAGATATCAATCGAAGAGTTCGTATATTGTCTTAAATCTATCAAAGCAGTTAACATACTATCTTTTCGGCTTTTTACAATCCATGGAACGCCTATACTGTTTCTATTAAAGAACTTTCATCAGTTGCGCTTCACTTAACTGCTCCTAGATGTCGATTTTCATTTTGCGGTAAAATTGTTAATGAATATTAATTTCCACTCTGAAAAAAGTTATTTTACGCTGAACATTTGTTAAGAAATTTGTCAACTTTGTAAATATAAAAAATGGTTCCAGAAGGCTGGGAAAATATTTAGTGACACCCAAGAATTTTTTCAAATGCCTTCAAACTGATTTACTAGCAGTATTTCCCTTAATTTAAATTGAAGTATGGTGAATTAAAAGACGTGTTATTTAGCAATGACACATATAATGACAACTTAAGGAGGTGAAAATTTTCGGGGGTAGTCTCATATTCTCGTCTTGCACAATATCATTTCCAATTTTACGGGGTGAAAAATATTTGATGAAAAAAAATACGGGAATGAATAAATTAACTAATTTTAAGCAACTTTTGTTCCACAGAGTTTTTTCTGAAAGTCAATTCTTTTCGAGTTAATCATGTTTTCATACGTTTTTTCGTAAACAACTTTAAACATATGCACTTTAAGAAAATATCATTTATATTAAAAATGCAACCTATAAAAAAATGTTCGGTTTGTGGTTTCTGTAGAACCACTACATGCGGAGATATAGCTTGTTGAAAATTTTTTTTATTTGACAAAACTATAACTGAATAGTTTATTGTGAAATAACTGAAAAATAATGCATTTTTCGGTAAAAGTTTATAAATACTTTTTTTTAAGTGCTTAAAATGTATAAAAGTCTCTAGCAATAAAATTAAGCAAGTTATGACATAAATAGAGTTTTTTTGGACAAATTACCCCCTAAATACCACCCCAGTTGAAATTAAATGCTACCACTTCAAAGTCACTTGTATTACTTATTTCAAATAGGCACAGGAAGTTTGACTTAAACCAGTCAAGTAAGTAGTTTTGAAACAAGTCGAGCTTCAATATTTTTTTGTAAAAAAAAAACAAAACAAAATCATCTTATTTTGCAGGATTTTTTAAGTACTTTAAAATGGTTTAACGAAAAATACATTCAATTTTTGTTTTGACAAATAAAAACAAAATTTTAATAAGCTATAACTCCGTTTGTATTAGTTCTACAGAAACAATAAACACAACATTTTTGTTTGTTTTTTTAGAAGCTACATTTTTATTCCAAATATTATATATTTTTTAAAGTGCACATTTTAAAGTTATTTACGAAAAACCGTATGAGAACTTTTTTTTTTAGTTGAAAAATCGATAATTCCACTTGTGATTAACTAGAAAAGAATTGACTTTCAGAAAAAAACTTTATAAAACAAAAAATGCTTAATATTAGTTAATTTATTCATCTCCGTACTTTCTTTATATAATATTTTTCACACCCGAGAATGGGTAGTATCCCCCACCCCTGGGAAAAAAGCAACATCCGACACAGGGTCAACTTTGAAGTAGAAAGTAAGCAGAAATCAAATCCAAATTTTTAGGACAAATTACCCAGTATTACCGTTTTTTGCCTTCATTGGAATATAAATTCAAAAAAAATATGTTAGGTTTTTAGTACCATTTTGGAATTTCGAGCATTTTCCAACGATGTTGCGACCTATACTTCTGGGATAGCGAGTTGCGCTGTATATAAATTGAATTATTAAAAGATTTTCGTATTTCTGATGGCAATAAGTTAAAACGCAAATAGGTGCTGTATATTTGTCTTAAAATGATCTAGCAGCGTTAGGAATTCATTTCAAAAATATTTTATTGAAAACGCGTACTTTCTGATGGATAATTCAGTTATCCTGTGTAGTTACATGCACCATCTGAAATAGAGACTTCGGCCGTTAACGCTGCTAGCACATGTTATTTTAATATCCAGCCGTAAGAAGACCATAAAAGCGATACCTAATATGGAGTAACCAATGACTGCTAATATAAATGGACCTGCCTATTTACAATAAAATCGGGGTGAAAGATGTTTGCCGGAAAATAGTAAACATGCCAAACTTCTTTCCATTGTAACCACTAAGACGTAAATCTAGGTATATGTACGCATTGACTGAACGCCTGAACGGCTACCACAGATCATACAAAGGCGATACTTTACGCCGTTTATGTCCAGCAGGCAATAGGCAAGTTTGCTTATTTACATTTTGACTTGAGGTTAACTTCGTAATTGATAATTTTTAAAGTGTTTTGGGGTAGAAACTTTTTGAAATCAGTAATTATTTTGTATATTTGTAAAAAAACAACAATGAAGTGTTATCTCAGTGTTTTAAATGCAGGAAAACGGCATGTTCGTGTGTCCAATTATCTTCACACCGGTAAGTGTGAGATCATAAACGTGTTAAATGATTTTTACTAAAGGTCATTTAAGCAGTAAATAAAACTACATTTTACGAGTATAAATAAATGTTTTCATAATTACTATTACATATTATTAATTAAGGCACCAATTGTTTTTGTTATTGTGCACATCTTTTAATGGATTTTAATAAATTAATATTTGTGGATTAGGTACGTAGTTCTATTATTTGGAATCTGAATAACATGACCTTTGATTTAATGTCGTTTGGACGCTACTGTTGGAGCCGGAATATTTGTAAACAAATATATCTGTATCTTTCTATTTTTATCTCATGTTTAAACGCATTTTTCCTTTGGTCGTATATGAGAGTGGTCATTGGGAATAACCCTCAATGAGAGAATAAGGAAACCCAATGACTAAACGTTACTTGACTGACTCAATCCAGCAGCATGAGACCTGAGCTAAGGCAGAGTTAGATACGTTAACTTGGTTTTCTTTTACTTGTGCGTTCTGTTTTTCTCGGGGCCTGTCGTTCTATGGTATTACCTCTATGAATATTGCTTCAGTCATCTGTTAATAAGATAAAATGCACTTTTAATATATGGGAGCAAGTATTTTTAATAATTTATTTGGTAATTCATTTTTTTAATACCTTTTTTTCTATTAATTCTTTAATTTCTTACACACACCCACATGTTTGGATGAATACATACCTAATTAAAGCTAATTTTTATTCTGCAGAATGAAAAAGGATTATCTATTTAAAAGTATTTGTAATATAGGTGTTGGGGATTGTAATAGGTAAGTAGGAGCAAGTTTATGGCCGTTCTAACCCGACTTACGTAACTGCACGTTTGACAAGCACTACGTGGTTTGCTCACAGCCCAGTCGTTTGTGATCAAAATCAATTATTGCAATGGAACATTTTCGGCTGAGATGCAATTCCTTCGAAAATTTCTAGAGAAACCTGCCCATTGTAATAAGAAATGTAAAAACTTGGGTTTAGGTGTTTCTGTAACTCGACATTAAAAAATGTTACTATATTGGTAATACTGTTTTTACCTGTTTTTGGTCGGATTAATTTTGTCTTAATTTTTATAGATAATTTGTGCAGGATTTTCCAATGTTTTGAATTTGAAAAAAATAATAAATAGCCAATTTGCACAATTTTTTGTGATTTGTCGATGATATTAAGTCCAACATTACTTCTCGTGCTACCAGCATTTCATGCATTTACATGCTACGACTATACATACGGCTTCGGTTTTCAAATAAAGAAAAACTCCACCCTTAAAATTAAAATGCAAAAATTATCGTGGGATATCGGCAGCAAGTACAATGGCACATTATATTCAAGGATAATATGGAATTTGAAAGAACGGGACCTATGAAAACGAAGAGACTGGATTTCGAGATGAAAGATAAAGATAATTAAAAAGGAAAAAAGAAGAAATAGACCGATACAGTTGATATTTATAGACCTTCAAAAAGGGTATGGTAACTTTCCAAAACTAAGAGAAAGTCCTCCAAAATACCAAGTTTAATATTACCTTCCTGTTCAAAACTTGTATATGTTTATGAAATTTGCAGTGAAACTAGGGAATACAATATCAAAGGTCTTTACAGTAAATAATGCAAGACACGGATGCTGAAACCTCTATTGGTGTTTCAGATAAATGTAGCAAAAACCATTGGAAAACAAATTGGAAAACCAAATATACTGGAGTTGGCCTACAAATAGATGAGGACACCTAAGTATGATCAATTAAAATGTCCAAATGAGGAAGACGACTTAAAATACATAGCATGCAAACTGAAAGAAAATGGAAATTGTGGATTGAAGGTTAACGTAGACAGCAAAACATTTGCATAGTAGAAAACGCGACCGACATAAAACTGGCAAATACAAAAACTGTAACAAGTTGTGAGACGTGTAAATAACTAGAGGTAAATGTCAATAAAAAATGCACAGATTACACAACAATAAAATATAGAATAAACAAAGCAAGAACTGCAATTAGGCTAGTAAACGGAACTCTATGATGCACGAAATAGGCAAACAATGAAAAATGAGAATATGAAAAACAGTGATCCAAAGCACCTAATTGAATGAATGTAAGACATGAAAAATCATTGAACAACTGGAAAAAAAAATTCAAGCAACTGAAATGGATACACTACGAAGAGTAAATATAAACCCAAAGTTAAACCGGGATAAGGAGGAATCAGTAAAACAAGAAATTAGTGATTAGGAATTTTGCCTGTATTTTAGGTTTTTCTCTTGCAGTTTTTTTCTGCAACAGATAAGTATTTGAACATTGTAGATGAGGAATAAATGTATTGATAATTTAAAATAAATTGCCCTGAATATTGGCAGACTCTACAGAAACTCTTCTCAGATATTCTAAAAAGAAACTAAATAAAAGTTTTTTAAACTTGTGTACCCTATCTGTGTTTCGAGGCAAAATGTACATGCAAAATAAGATTTCTTCAACACTCCTTCCGAAATTATTTAACAACTGAGCGTGGGATTCTTGTTGCTGTTTTTTATAATAATCCCAGATTTTCAAAAAACGATCACGTTTTTTTAAAACAAAATGAATTTTTTTTGCACATTCTCAAATGAAGCCAACTTATTGAAGTGATTATACATGCAGTTCAAGATAATAACACCTTATTAACAATGTGAGAACTACTCGACCAGAAATTGAAGTAATCTTCAACTTGGGTCTCAGTAGGTAGAACAAACAGGAACAAATAATTATTAACCTATCCAGATGTTAATATTGACCTGCTATTATGAATGCATTAATTAACAAAACACAACACTAAACATTAAACAACACATTCAGTGCTGTTAGGTACCTACACAAAAATTTGAAAAATGTAAAGAACTATCTGGTAAATAATTGACTTCGAAATCAAATATATATATATATATATATATATATATATATATATATATATATTATGAGCAATATTTCTACTTTTAAAGGAATTTTGTAGGGGGGGGGTCCTCGGATTTTCTTCACATTTTACTATGTTACTGAACCTATTGAAAAAACGTTATTCTGAGAGTTACAGCCCTCTAGAGCCCTTAGGGCCCTAGATAGGGCCCGTCAAAGACACAAAAAAGGCCGTTTTTACCCCATAGTTGACAGACTGTATCTCGGAGCCCAGTTAACCGATTTCTACTCACCCAACGTCGTTTGTTTTGTAATTTTAAGTAGTTTTTGCAGTAAAAAGTTCAAGTCTCTAGTTAATAACGCTGATTTTTGGGAGGATTTTAAGTAAAGTTAAAAATTAAAAAAAACTGTCATTTTCAAAAATCGAATTTTAATCCGATTTTAGTTTTCTCGGCGTCATTTGAAAAATTAAAAAAAACGCCTTCAAAATGACATGTGGTGCGTTAAAATCCGTTTAGTAGATTTGGAGATACAGAGGATTGAAAATTACAGAAAAAAATTTTTGGACCTATTTTTTTATAAAAATAATAACGTCCTATTGGAGATTTTCTTGACCCGAGCCTCTATCTACCTCATTTAACCCTCTAAAAAATGAGTATTTTGCTACTGAAGTAAGCCAACTTAATCAACTTAATAAAAACTTACGGCTTATTTCTATCAATCAGAGAGCCTGAAGACATTTATATATTACAGATTATAAAAGATGAGACTAAAACCTTTGATTTGAGGTTACCTACAAACCTCTAACTACAGTTATGATAATTTAAAGGCTTAACTAAAATCAAAGTTTCAATTCTGAAAACGCTAATTTTACCTAATTGTGAAGTTACTTCTCAAAATCTTCTATCTCCGTTCTAGACTACCTAGAACTTTGTTTAACTTTTCAAGTTACAAATATTTTGATTTAGTTTGATAATCTTTTACAGTTTTACATTATATTTTTGGCATTGATGCCAATTATTTAGAATTAAGCAATCCATTAGATTTTTTGTCCGATTACATTGACCCTCTATGGAAAAATATATGACTTAAAAAAAGTTAAAATATTGGGGAAAAGTAAAAGTATAAAGGGATTCAAACAGTAAATTAATAATAAATTGAAAACGTATTTTAACAAAATTTAAAATAAAATATAAATTAAAAAATTAAATAAGGGAAAAACCTGTACCTCTTCAGTTTTAAGATCCATTTTCAATTTACTTTTAAAAATTTCTTTCTATTTTTACTTTTATACTATTTCTTTTAAGATACATTACTCAGTTTTGCTCCAAAAATAATGTTTATTTTATGTTAATTATATAACGCAGTGTTGAGGTTATGGGTACTTTCATGGTATCTTACTAGCTTGTAGTGTGGTAGCAACATCAAAGCAACAAAGCAAGAATTTATATGTCCAGACCCTGAGAGCAATTCTACATTGATGGTATAAGTTGGGAGACGACACAACAAAACAGAGTCAACTATAGATCTATGTCATGTCATGAAACGGACGCATGTAAAAAGGCAAGGTCAGCCATCTATGAATTCATTAACTCAATGTTCACAGCTAGCATTGTTTTGAGCTAAGACCCGAGACAAACATAGAGATACGAATGATAAGAAGTTATAAAACATGGGGATAAAAAGTTAACAACGCGCTAAGAAAAATTTTGCTGATCGCATGCTCCATGGCTTACAAACTTTATAGTCTAGTAACTGCGAGCAGCTGCAGCAACTTCAGTCTAAAAGTGCCCATATTAAATTATTTTTTAAACAATCCCTAAGTCTGAAAACTTCGAAGACAAGGAGCATGCGCGCAGCAAAATTGTTCTTAGCGCATGTTTTTAAGCTTCTTATCTCCATTCGTATCTCGTATCTCTGTCTTTCCCGGGCCTTAGTTTAAAACAAGGCTAGCTGTGAATTTATAGATGACCTTGCCTTGTTACATGCGTCCGTTTCATGACAAAGACCATTAAGTATAAACATAGATCGATAGTTGACTATGTTTTGTGGTGTCGTGTCGCAACTTATACCATCGATGTAGAATTGCTCTCAGGGTCTGGATTCCAGTAAGAATTTATATGTTCAGACTCTGGACTCTGGACTCTGCTTTGTTGCTTTGATATTGCTACCACGCTACAAGCTACTAAGATACCATGATAGTACCCATAATCTCAACACTGCGTTATATGATTAACATAAAATAAACATTATTTTTGGAGCAAAAGTGAGTAAAGTAACTTAAAAGAAATTGTATTATAGTAAAAATTTAAAGACATTTTTAAAATTAAATTGAAAATGAATCTTAAAACTGAAGAGGTACAGATTTTTCTGCGTTACCTTATTTATTTTTTTAATTTGTATTTTATTTTAAATTTTGTTAAAATACGTTTTCATTTTACTTTTAATTTACTGTTTGAATCCCTTTATACTTTTACTTTTCCCAATATTTTGACTTTTTTTGAGTCATATATTTGTCCATAGAGGGTCAATGTAATCGTACATAAAATCTAATGGATTGATTAATTCTATTTAACTGGAATCAATGCCATTCAAACTAAAATTTCTACAGTACAAGGCGTGAGCTCTAAGTTTCCAAAAATATAATACAAAACTGTAAAAGATTAGCAAACTACATTAAAATATTTTTAATTTGAAGGTTAAACAAAGTTCTAGGTTGTCTAGAACGGAGATAGAAGATTTTGAGAAGTAACTTCCCAATTAAATAAAATTAGCGTTTTCAGAATTGATACTTTGATTTTAGTTAAGCCTTTGATTTATCATAACTGTATTTCTAGGCTACCTAGAGGTTTTTAGGAGCCCTCAAGTCAAAGGTTTTAATATCTTCTTTTATAATCAGTAATATATATATTTCTTCAGGCTCTCTGATTGATAGAAATAAACCCCAAGTTTTTATTAAATTGGCTTACTTCAGTAGCAAAATACTCGTTCTTTAGAGGGTTAAATGAGGTAGATAGAGGCTTGGGCCAAGAAAATCTCCAATAGGAAGTTATTATTTTTATAATAAAATACCTTCAAAAATTTTTTAGTGTCATTTTAAGTTTACCAGACCAAGTAAGAGCACTTTGAAAATGACCATTTTCATTCCGCTGTATCTCCGAATCTACTAAACGGATTTTAACGCACCACATCTCATTTTAAAGGTGTTTTTTTAAACTGTTCAAATGACGCCGAAAAAACAAAAGTCGGATTAAAATTTCATTTTTGAAAATGACAATTTTTTGAAATTTTTAACTTTACTTAAAATGCTCGCAAAAATCAGCGTTATTAACTAGAGACTTTAACTTATTACTGAAAAAAACTACTTAAAATTAAAAAACAAACGACGTTTGGTAAGTTGAAATCGGTGAAATGGGTTCCGAGATACAGCCTGTCAAATATAGGGTAAAAACGGCCTTTTTGTGTCTTTGACGGGCCCTATCTAGGGCGCAAATGGCTCTAGAGGGCTGTAACTCTCAGGATAACGTTTTTCAATAGGTCCAGTAACACACTAAAATTTGAAGAAAATCCGAGGACCTAGCTGTCTAAACCTATATATATATATATATATATATATATATATATATATATATATATATATTAAATGTTTTATTTTCAACTTTTAAGTAATTGTTTATTTTTTATTTTGTTTATATTATTTATTTTGTACTTTGTATGTATTAACTTAATAGACCTGTTCGAGGTAACACGAAAGCCCAACAGTACTGACAGATAACAACTATATGAACAAAAATGACGGGTAGGCGTTCAGTTAATAAGCCAAGAATGTGTTAAATTAAATAAACTATTATTACCATTGTTTATCACTTTACTGTATGGTTTTGTTTGGTAGGTATACTATCCACAAATAGCAACTTAGAATTTGACATGACATGTGTTGTAAGTGAATTTTCTATTAGGCCCGAAGTCGGTGAAACGAATAGCACGGCCTTTTCAAAATGTTTTCCTACTCGTTAATGCCTAAAATATGCTTAATAAAAATAAATATATTGTACTATACTACTTATATGCTTGCCACATACATTTGAAATTTTCAAATTCGCTATTAGAACTTTCAGTTACGGTTCCCACGCTATTAAATTGGAATTAAATTATTACGAGGAAATGTCAATAGCCTCACTTCACAAATCGATAAGGGGTTTGGAAAAATTCACCAAAATATTTTAGGTATATTGGTCGATATCCGCGCATGCATGTATGTGTTCATTGCCAAATCTCTTCATTTTACAAACAGAGTTTTTTTCTTAAATTTGATTGAATTTCACCAATAATAATTAGTCGAATCGGTTCACAGGTGACAAACATAAAAAAAAACGTGCCGAATTGATAACCTCTTCCTTTTTGGAAGTCTGTGAAAAAGAATCTAGGTACCTGATATAAATCAACTACTCTTTGTGACCAATTATGTGTTAAAAGAATTCTATAAGCTCATTTTCTGAGTAATATTTTTAGTAATTAGTCTTCGTTTTTTTATAAGCTAAATTCTTCTTATTAAATGGTAGTTTAGTAGAAAAACTCTTAATAATAATTTAAAAAATTATCTAGTGTTTCACAAGTAATACTCGTATCTTGAAATTAGCAATATTATACTGATTTCTAAAACTATTCCGTACTGCTTTTGTTGAACTTAATTTAGACAAGTTTTGCAGTAAAACAAGTATTAAAAATTACTCGAACTTATCAGTTAAATTAAGATCCTTAACGACTGCGATTTAATTATTTTTTGTGGATTATGAAAATCGTCCTAAACGAAAATTGTACCAATCAACAGTATATCGCGAAAAATTCAGAGAAATCGTCTTGTATCTACAAACCAATTCGTAAACAAATTATTTCTGTCAATAAACTGACTGAACACTAATTATACCTCGTTCACGTACAAAAACGCATGTGTCTGATGTTTGATCCTCGGCATGCAAAGGAAAAAGGTGATTAGTGATTATACGCCCGACAACCGGAAGTTTGTCTTGATATCTAAACATTTGATCACCATACGTTTCCTTTATATAGCTATTGGTTGTCTTTGTACGGTTCCTTAGGTATGCAGTATTCCAATTGGACGTTACTAAATCGGAAATATTATTCGGAATGGTGGGATTGTATAATGTACTTTTCCAATGGCTTCTATAAATGATGTGTTGAGATTAATTGTGTTTACGTTAACAGCAGATAGGTGTCGTGACTTATTACAATATTGTAAATATTTTGTAATTTTACGAAAAGTGTACAGAATATTTGATATCCATATGCTTTAAAACTATTGTAAATTTCAATATCCATTCTGTTATAAAAATATTCATTCTAGTTGACAGCGTATCGTGACTTAAAGGATATTCCATAAATGATTAAATCATAAAATTTTCCTGCAACTAGAATTGGAATTTTTAAAAGCTGTAAAAATTAAAAAACCTTTTTACAAACTTCGATAGAACTATTTTCAAAATAATATTGCCAAAATCCTGTAAACTGTTGATAATTTAGAAATCCATATATTTGGTAAATTAAGAGGTTAAAATTAATGTTATTCATAATTACTCAGTAGTTGTGAGTATGATTTTATCAATGTCGCCCTATCTATTAACCTGAGTTACACGATTTGACCTCTCCAAGTGAATTGTAACGAAATTATAAACTGGAATTTGTCTATCTCTGAGTTCTGTAAAATTTGCTGAAATATTTTGCGGTTATGCAGACCTTTTGATATATTTCGCGGTTTTTTCTATTGCATATTTTGCAAATTTTAATAAATTTGTACTGCAATCTAATTTTTTATTTTCTACCTTCACAATCAGTGCATAAATTTCAAACCGAGCCACACGTCCTAGTAAAATTTCGCTTAACCTTAAAGATTGCTAGCGATATAGAATGAAAATTAAATATTGTAAAGCGATTTTGTAGGTTATGTAATTCTTTACAAACAAAAAAATGCCAATATATTTGACAAATAATTGTTTTCAAAAATTCCAAGCATCCTTTGTAGGCAATTTTATGTTTTTGTCGTTTGTCGACTACGATTTTAATCCTGGTATAAGCAACTTGCTGAAAAGTAAGATGACACATAGGCTAGACAACATGTCATTTCAATTGGTCAATTGTTGCAAATTATATTATACACTGAAGCGCTTTTTATTGACTGTTCCTTGTCCTTAAAATAAAATATTTCTTATTTACTACTTCTAAGCAAATGTCCAGTCTAAAAGATGATTCAAAAATATAAATATACTTACCACTCATTTTAATGTATACCAGAGGCAGACACCTAAAACTTCTACTCTGTGTCATTGAAAAGCGATAACGGATTTCGAAATAACTGACCTCATCCATTAAATTTAACAAAACACCAAGCTAGTATTACCCAATATAACTCTTCAAAGTTTATACAACCGTACAACATTTAAAATTGTAACAAATGCATACTGTGCATGGCTATTAAAAGAAATAGTCATTTGTTAAGTAAAATGAAACTTTCATCCAACAAACTCTTCTACGATAAAGCTCTTTAAAATTCACCTAAAACTTTGAGGATTAATTAAAAAAATGATTAAATTATATACGAATATTCTGAGATAATATTTGAGGCTAGTTTATTATGAAGATTTATATCTGAGACTTAGACGAAGTTGCAGAGTTCCGTTAAAAAATTCTATGAAAATTTTCTACAAAACTTTTATCTAGATAGCGTGAAAGACAAAATTAGCCTCTTTATAATTTTGTAAAACATTCATTAATGGTTTGGAAAGAAGAAAGCCTAGGACTTAATATTCAGATAGTGGAATAACCAGCAAACAAATTTTGACCGCAAATTTACCACTAAATAAAATATTTTTTTAGATATAACCGACTTCCAAGTATAACTAAAATGTTGAAAATAATTATAGCAAAGGTCAAACCTACACAATAACTACCTGTCTATCTAGTATGTTTTTGAAGTTGGTGCCAAGCAAATCTGAGGTGCTGCATTTCGTTCAAATCTACAACTTCGTCAAACTTGATTTTTGCTTGGCACCGACTTCAGAAATATATTAGATAGGTAGGTAATTAATTTGTACAGAATGAACACCTTTTACTGTTTACATTTTTTACTTTGTGTGTAGATACCTAACAACATTGAATGTGTTATTTATTGCCTAGGTTTGTATTTTTTTATAATTATTTTCAACTTTTTAGTTATACTTGGAAGTCGGTAGTATTTAAAAAAATGTTTTATTTAAGACTTTTTAGTTTTTTCAACTCGGGAAGTTTTTATTTTTTATTTTTAATTTCTTATTTTGTATGTATAACCTCAATAGACCGGGTAATATCGAAAGCTCCAAACATTTCAGAATGATACATTTGCATTTAAATTGACAGGTACAAGTAAAAGTTTACGAACAAAATGTACTGGTAGGCGTTAACTTAATAAGCCAAAAATATGTTTACCTCACTGATCAGACAAACATTGTCTTGTCCAAACGTTTTAAAAAGTTTGTACTTATTTGGACAGTTTTGACATTATATGAAAGAAATCATTAGCATACCTAACGCCATCACGCGTACAGTTAACACAACTTAACCCCTGAATAACGTGTCTATATATCTATATACTTTAAGCTTTATTGTGTTAAATATAAATTTAAAACTGTGTTAATTAACAGAAAGAACGACAATGTTAGTAGTGAACATTTGCTCTGTCACCTAATTGTTTCGAAGACGAGATGAATCAGTTGAATTTCAATTCTCTTTTATTAAAACACTGGAATAATTCCACTTCACAATATATCTCAAACACTTTGTTTACGACAATTACAATAGATTTGTCGGTGCAATTATATCTACTGCTAAGAAGCACGTTCCTAGAGGCTCCCGTAAGGAGTACATACCGGGATGGTCTGAGGAAAGTGAACAACTTTATCGGCATTTCGCTGAAAGTGGTGACCCAGAGATAGCTGTTGACCTTCTGAATTCTCTTAACGCGGCTCTAAAACTATAATGGATAGAGACCACCACAAATACTGACTTTAAGCACTCTAGCCGGAAAGCCTGGTGCTAGTCGACCCGCTACCCGAAACCGAATTGCAGTTAAAGCAAATAACATAGCTACTCGAATAGTTGTCTTGTCAAAAGCTCCTGAAGATCGCCAGCATACCAAAATGTTAAAACGAGAACTTCACCTAAATAATAAATAACTAAAGGCATTAAAACAGTCAAGCCCAGAGTTTTCCGAGTTCTCTGGAGAATTTAACATCGATGAGATATGTGCAGCAACTCTCAGCCTAAAACTAGGAAAGGCTCTGGGATTTGATGGAGTTCACAATGAGTTTCTCATCCACTGCGGCCCCTATGCTAGACAGTGGTTAACAAAATTTTTCACTGACATTCTGAACCCTGGTAAACGGCCTTATGAATTTAAAAGAGGAAAAATAATTGCCATACTAAAACCTGGAAAGCCAGAATCACGAGCCGACAGCTCTAGACCAATCTTCCTCCTTAGCACCTACTACAAATTCTTGGAAAGACTCATACTCAATAGACTCCAAGACAAATTACTTGCGAACACTCCAATTGAACACGCTGAATTTAGACCAGGTAGAAGCTGCACGGACCAAGTGATAAGCCTGACAACATTCATTGAATCAGGATACCAGGAATGTCTTAAAACCACGGCTGTATTATATAGATTTAACGCTGCCTATGATAAAATCTATAGAGGAGGTCTCCTTTATAAGTTTCTGCATGTGATTCCCTGTAAAAAGCTTGGAAGGCTCTTGAATAACATGCTTTCTGATCGAAAATTCCAAGTGATCATAAACGGTAAAGCCAGCAAACAGAGAATTCTAATAATGGCCTTCCTCAGGGCTCCGTAATTGCTCCTGTCCTTTTTAATTTATACACCGCTGATCTTCCTGCAACGACTGCACATAAATTTGCGTACGCCAATGATCTGGCTATAGCGGTGAAAGTTAATACTTTTGATGCAGCAAAGAGAATGTTAGAAAAAGATCTCGAAACTTTGGATGTCTATTATAAAAAATGGAGACTAGTTCCAAGTCCTAGCAAAACAGAGTGTTCTCTTTTTCACCTAAATAATAAACAGGCTAATCAAGAGCCTGAAATATTCTGGAATGGTGAAGGCCTTAGGTACACTCCGAACCCAAAATACCTGGGTATTACACTGGACCGAACGCTCTCTTTTAGGAAACATATAGAGAAGACGGCTGCAAAAATTCAAACGAGGAATAACATTCTGGAAAAGTTCTGTGGAACATCATGTGGAGCAACTGCCGATACCTTACGATGTTCGGCAATGGGTCTCGTCTTCAGCGCGGCTGAGTATGGTGCTCCAGTATGGATGAACAGCCACCATGTCTCAAAATAGATGTTCCAATCCTCAGGAGCATGCGTATCATAACGAGATGCATAAAATCTACACCAACTTACTGGCTCCCAACTCTCAGCCATATTATGCCGCCAAATATCCGACGGAAAGAAGCTCTTCTACGAGAATACGAGAAAATAATGGATATCCCGGAGTTGCCCATCCATAAGTATATACCAACTGCTTGCCTCACCAGACTGAAATCCAGAGATCCACCAATCAGCACTGCGAAAGCATTGCATGAAAGTGATTTCAGGGGTCTTCGGGAATGGGATGCAGGTTGGAGGGAGGATGCCCCTCTAGAGGTACTCGACTATGTGAGCATCCATAAGGAACCTGCGGGTTTCGATTTACCTCGCAATATATGGAAAACAGCGAATAGAATTACAACGGGACACGGCGTCTGCACAGATATGCTGTATAAACGGAATAAACAACCCACGCACAATTGTGAATGCGGGGCAGCCTATCAAACAGTCAAACATATATACCAAGACTGTAATCTTACGGCTTACCAGGGAACAATAACTGATATATATATATATATATATATATATATATATCATAGTACATCTATATATATATATATATATATATATATATATATATATATATATGTATTTAAGTTTTCGCGGGCACTAAATGTTTTAGGTGGTAGGTTTTAGGTCATTGATCGATGGTAAAATGACGACGTTTCGGTAGAGTCACATCTGCCCTCTTCAGGAGGGTTCGCATAATTCTCGTAGCCTTCTGCTTTCGCTTCTGAAGAAACGTCGTCATTTTACCATCGATCCCGGCAGGGATCAGTTATCAACTACGCGGATTAATTCCCGGAAAGCACCTAAAACATATATATATATATATATATATATATATATATATATATATATATATATATATATATATATATATATATATATATATATACAAACTCTCCCTCCAGCAGCGACTGAATGGATAAAGAACCAATCTGTTAGTTTGTGATTACTATGTGTGTACTTGTTATTTACAAATGCTCTGTTTCTGTTTTTACCCTGTACTATTCTTGTTCTTGTGTATTGTTAGTGTTTAAATGTAATTTCGTATTTTTATATTATAAGATCAGCTCATGTATACTATTGCCATACGCCAAATAAAATAAAAAATACTCAATTTACTACTTTATAAGTATCACATTAATGTAAAATTTTTAATTACCATGTATAACAATTATTCTTCCCCGCACTATGTTTCACTATCACATATTTATGGACCACACGTTATAACATTTTTCTAACATTTTACGGCCACTTCAACCTATATTCGAACCATCCTGTACAAACGGCTGCCTATGGGCCACTATAATTTTTCTAACTGCCTTCTGTAACTATCATCCTACTCCGTATACCCGTAATTTCAGTCCAATCTATATTCTAAGCAAGTTGTAAATTCAGTTGCTAATGGTCTGCCTTATAGGTACAGCTTTATTTTAACATTTTTTAACCACTCTATTTAACAACTATTCTACTCCGCTCTATAATTTCACTATCATGTATATTCAATTACAGATGGCTACGTTATATAATTATTTGCTTTGTATGTATGTGTATTATATACCTTGCGTTAGTCAAACATAGCAGTCTATCAAAACTTCCCAAAACTACATATTAAATTGAACTTTTAATATTAGGAATGATTGCTCTTAACTTACTGTGATGAACAAACACTTCTGGAAAAGTTTACTGTATAATTGAATCCGCTGTGAAATTTGCACTTAGAAATGATAAATTAGTTATTTTATATATAGATATGTATTCGACCGATGCATCTATGCTATTGTTATTGCTATTATCACTTTATTCTGTGGTTTTGTTTGCTACAGCTAAACACTCTGTGTATAATAGTACCAAATAGCAGTTTAGAGCTTGACCGTCTTCGCAAAATTGAAAAATTTTCTTTTAAATCGGTATTTGCCAGGTATGCAAACAGAATGAGCTTGGTACTCATTGATTTCGGGAGGCGAAAATACTATACTATACTAGCTATGTGCCTGAGATGTACATAGAAAATTTTCAAATTCCCAATTAAAATATTTCCAGTGTTTGCAATTCCCGCACTATTATGTTGGAATTAAAATAATTATGAGTAAATGTCATTTACGTCACTTCGATGGAATTATTGACACGAATATTTGATTTTCTTCGAAACTGTATATTAAATGTCGCAGAAAAGGATATGAGACCACCTAGGGATCTTCTTTAATAGGTTACACTTAAAAAATATCCACATCGACAAAGGGTTTTATAAAAATCGATCAATATGTTAGGTATGTGGGTCGATTTCCATGCACGCATGTGTTCATTCACAAATTTCATCACTTTCCTAAAAGAATTCTATTACCTAATTTCAATTTTCACCAATCCGGATATATCCTCTTTTAAACAAGACGATAATTTTCCAAATCGGTGTACAATAGGAGAACAAATCAGATAACATACAACACAAAAAAAATAAATAAATAAAACGTTTAACTAAAAAGCTAAAAATAATTATAACAAAATACAACTCTAGCAAATAAATAACACATTCAATGTTGATAGGTCCCTACCTAGGAATTCAAAAATGTAAACATTAAAAGGTGCTCATTCTGTACAAATTAATTACCTAACAATCTAGTATATTTTGAAGTCGGTGCCAAGCAAATCTAAAATCCTTCATTGAGTACTTATCTACTACTGCATCAAACTTGATTGTTACTTGACACCGACTTCAAAAATATACTAGATTGGTAGGTAATTAATTTGTACAGAATAAGCACCTTTTAATGCTTACATTTTTTACTTCCTGGGTAGATACCTAACAACATTGAATGTGTTATTTATTTGCTAGAATTGTATTTTGTTATAATTATTTTTAGCTTTTTAGTTATAGGTGGAAGTCGGTATTTTTTTAAAAATGTTTTATTTTCAACTTTTAGTTTTTTTTAACTCAGGTAGTTTTCATTCTTTATTTTTTATTTTGTAGGTATAACCTTAATAGACAGAACCAGGTAACATAGAAAGCCTCACCATTACACAATGATACATTTTCATTTAAATTGACAGGTAAATGTTTACGAACAAAATGTACTAGTACGCGTCGATTTAATAAGCCCAAAATATAGTTATGACTTATTGACCACGCCATGTAAACTGTTTTCAACTTTTTTTGACAACTCTGTATAACTATAGATAATTCCCCTCCGCCCTATGTACCAACCATCCTGTACATACGACTGCCCACGGACAAGCATAAATTTGTTATCTGCCTTGTGTAAACTATAGGACAGAATCAATCCCATATTTACGGAGTCAAATCTGTCCTATATTTCAACCATAGTATATAACTCCTTGTAGGCACCCCATAAATAAAGTTTATATTATCGCTCTGTGCAACATTAATTCCGCTCTACACTTTATGCAACTTCTTATGAGCTATAAAAGAAATAATTTTTTAATCATGTTTGCTATAACTAAACACCCTGTGTATAAAAGCACCAAACAGTAGTTTAGAGTTTGTCACTGAATTTTCTATTATGCCGGGACAATGTGACAACCAAAGGCATTTAAATAGATATTTGCCTGGTATACAAACAAAACGAGCTTGGTACTCATTAATTTAAGGCGCCGAAAAAACTATGCTTTACTACCTATATGCTTGAGATGTACATAGAAAATTTTCAAAATTGCAATTAAAACTTCAAGTGCCTAAAATTACCGCACTATTACGTTGGAATTAAAATATTTATGAGGAAATGTTCGTTATGTCATTTCGATGAAATATTTGCAAAGAATTTTGGAATTTTCCTTAATAGACTAAACGTTCAAAAACTATACACATCCATAAGGATTTCGAAAAATCGACCTATATGTTAGGAATATTGGTCGACTTCCATGCACGTATGTATTCATTCATATTCATATTCACACTTTAGCAATATAATTATTTTCCAAAATTTGAAGTTTCACCAATCCTCTCAATACTCTATTAAACAAGACCATATTCATTCAAAACGGTTCACCACAGGAGAAGAAATCAGGTAACATACAGACAAAAAAAAGCAAAAAAGAATACGCGACAAATTGATAACCTCCTCATTTTTGGAAGTAGGTTAAAAATACGCGGTGAATTGTTAACTCCTCCTTTTTGGAAGTTAGTTAAAAATGTTATCGTTCTAAGTATACCCTCCCGTAGTTTACCATTACTTATTCTTAATATGAATTAATTGAATTTCATGTGTCTTAGGTTTGCTTCTTTCTTTAGATTTTGGTGATATACTGTGTTAAAGACTTGTTTGTATAATTACAATTTGCCCAAATGCTAGGAAAAGGCTGCACATTAATTATTCTTGCTTGTTTACTTCGTGCTTAATTTTGTTTATATGCCCCCAGAAATATCATTGCGACTGATATTAACAAAATATTTGTCAACTGAACTCATAGTACAGAAAATCTATCCTTGACGTCAGTATTGCTCTAAGACCAAGTTACCATAAAAGTATAAAAATGAACAAAGGTTTGCATAATATTAATGAAATATAGTCCAACCAGAACTAAGAGATATTTAAATAGAGAAATCAGAAAAGCAACGAACGAACAAATAGAGAATATTTTAACAAAAAATCAAGTATAAAATCAATTTTCTTGGGGCCATCCTCACAAAATAATAATAAATAATAAGCAATCGTGAATAACAAATGTTCAGAAAAATGAAAACAAAATTGTTTATAAAAGGGTTACCAAATTTATCCACTGTTAACATAAGTCATGATTCGAATAGGAAATACATACGAAGATAGAGCAATTTCTATTAATAGTAATACTGTCACACTTATCTACAATTTTAACAAGGCACAAAACGTTTTATCTACAATGTGCCTCGGGCATACAAGCACATATTTGCACCTAAAATAAGGAAGGAAATCCACTATACGATAGAGTGGGACTATCCTTGAATGAGACAACACTGGACCAACAGCTGTGTGATGAATACAAATCGTCAGACAGTAGCACTGGTGTTGATATATATGTTACTGGAACCTGCAGATCAATCTAATAGTTGGTGTAAAAATTATTTGATTAATCTTTACGTAGTATAAAAGTCGTTACCGCCGTCTATCCTTCTGTATACTTTTAGATCTTTTAAACTACGCAAGGGATTTTAATGCGATTTTCCTTAATAGATAGAGTGATTTATGCGGAAAGTTCATAAGTAATAATTTAGTATTGTTTTGTATTAATTGTTTAAATATTATGATAAATGCTTAATCAGTGTATCCCTGCTCTATTCGCTCGGCGATCGTTACATAGGACAGTACAGTTGGTCTTACTAATAAGGCGAAGATTTCCGGTTCTACCCCTATAAGGGCCACTTTTTATATCCCTGGAATTGTTGATGTAACCTTGAAGTCTCTTTGTATCCCACATTTATTACCGTTCTGTAGCAGCGGAAGTAGGGTACCAGAATCTCTCTATATAACAGTTCTTTCTTAATTTTGAAACAAATCTACGGAGTTTATACAAAAGATTGACTTTTAGCAATTTTGCTAATTGTGTGTTCAACACAATAATGGGAATACTTATGTTACGATACCAATATCAATGTTGTTTTTTTGATAAAGGAGGTTTATCTTTTGTGAAAAAAGCGATTTATGACAGCTGACAATACAGATACAAGTAGACTGAAGCGCATTAACTATGCCCTTGCGTCTACTTGTATTATTGGTTTGTCATATCCATAAATTGGCTGCCGTGTTAATTGTACTGCAATGATGGAAATGCTAGTGTGTCGTTGGCATACAGAATAAGTTAGAGAAACACGAATAAGACCAACTGGAATACCGATGCGTACTACAGATCGTCAAGATGGGCGCGTCAGACAACTATATTTGAGAGAGCCTTTTCGTACTACTTGTCAAATAATTTGAAAAAGAAGGTAAACCAGTCAATATAAATTATATTGCCGCATTTAGGCCCTTCAACCATACACAATTAGTATTTTCTTTGATTATGCGCCACTGTAAACAACGAATTAGTGCAGAGATTGCTAGCAGAATGGCTGTCAAAGGATGAGACGTTGCCGTGATATTGGGTTTGCTGTTAAGAGGCATGTACTCTTGGGGTGATGATTTGGGGAGCTATGGTGAAGGGCGTCCTATCACAACTACTCTTTATTTGAAGCCGTAATACAGCTGCGTGTTTTTTGATGATATCCTGCAAACTACTGTGTTCTGGCATGTTATTTTTCGGCAAGACAATGCACTGCCCAACATTGCTCATCTCACTATGGCTTTCCTCCAAGGAGCGTTAATGTTTTGGTGTGGCCACACCGATCAACGGATTTAAATCCTATCGAACATGTGCGGGTATGTTGGCATAGAGACTTTGTACCGTCCTCCACAGACTCTGGTATAGTTAATCTAGGAAGTTTAAGTTGGTTGGAACGAGGAACAACAACCAACCATCCAGCAACTCATTTTGTCGACAAACTGTCACGATATTATACCTTCAGAGTGTAAGACTTCTAATGTCACTGAGTTTATATGTAGCGAAGTTTAATTAGTTTTACCAATAGCTCACAGTTCTCTTGAAAACAAAACATTTTAACACCTGCAATTATATGTTAGCATAATAATTTTAAAAGTTAAAACATAGATTTTTGTTTGTTACTTTTGGTAATTGCAAATGTAATTATTTTTTAAAAATTATGCAGTAAAGCATCGATTTTGCCAAGAGCTTTTGGACTATTATCCTACTTTGGTTAATTACCAAGTCGATTCCGTTTAAAGATTTCCAATAACTGTTCTTCATTCATTTTAATTCAATAATAACATGCGGTTTTTCGTTGTTATATGGTATTTCATACTCAGCAATTGCGTGAACAGAACTGAGCTCAAACATACGCTGTAGGTAGATAATTTTCCGTGTACCCACTCCTGTTAGTATTTCATAATAAACGCAATGAAAATTAACTGACCGTGCAGGCTGTTTGTTGCGTGATTTTGCAGTATAATACTTAACTCGTATCGGTTAATTAATTTACCGTTGATAGCGCACACGCTTAGGGACACGCTAAAAGGATCGATACTTTGAGGTATCGAGTACTTTCTTTTCGATACCGATACTTTTGTACTCGATACTTTGCATTCGATATTTTTACTCATTGAGTACATTTAGATAGGTATCGTATCGAATAAATCTCAAAAGTTTACTGGTACATGCTCAAGTGTTTACGGTTACACCATCTAGAGCAATCACTTCGAACTGTTTAAAATATTCCATTGCGTTTGAAAATTGAGGAAATATTTGACGATCTAATTCATGTGGCATTAACCTGTGACATTTGGAGTAATATGATGAATGTTACCAGTTATTTAGGAGTTACTGCTCATTATTTGCATGGTGGTAAACTTGTATCGCGACGTATAGATACTGTTGCACTGGATCAACGACATACTGGTGACTATATAGCTGAAAAATTAAAAGAAATTTGTTCAGATATACACATTAGACTGGATAAAATAACTGTAATAATTACGGACAATGGCTCAAACATGATAGCAGGTGTAGCTAATTTTTTAGGAGCAAACAATCACTTGCCTTGCTTTGCTCATACAGCCAATCTTATTCCTGAGTCTGCAATGTCAGTCAACAATTTGAGTTCATTGGTAAGCAAAGTACGAGACGTCAAATTTTTCAAGGGCAGTGTAATTTGTAATTCTCAGTGACTCTTTACTTTCTTCTCCTGAAGCAACATATGATCCATTGATTATCGACACAAGTTTCAGCACTTTCCGTACATCCATTAAAACAATGGAAAGATATGAAAGTTGTTTTTTCAAAATTGTACAAGTTGGCACGTGAATATTTATCAATACCTGCGACCTCAGTCCCTTCAGAACGACTGTTTCTAAGACAGGAAGTGTTCTAACAAAAACCCGAAATCGGTTATCGCCAATACGCCTGGATATACTTCTATTTTTAAGTGACTTTACGGAGAAGGAATGGGAAATGTAATTGTATGCCTAAAGTAATAAATCAATAAGAAAATAGAAAACAGTTGTAATGCAAAAATAAAATTATTAAGGTATCAGGTGACAGTTATTTTTGATATAGAACTTGTTTTTTACTTTTTTTGATTGTGTTTCAACTTTCAACAGTTTAGTTTTGTAATTATATAATAATATGTGTTTCTTCTATAGTCCAGGCAGAAGCTTTGCTTCTGATAGCAAAATTATTCCGATTGATTTTTCTATGCACAAAAGTCTCCTAAAAATTAATCCGGAGGTTGCCAGGCGGTAATTTGATCGAGAAATTGTTAAACAATTTTTTTTAAACAAATTCAAAAAATCAACTTTTTATCGTAGAAAAGTTTTATAGCTTTTTTGGGTCATTCTGGACAAAAAAAGTCTCGTGAGTTTTCTAAAAGTTGAACAGTACAGAATTATAAGCAGTTTAAAGTTGGAGAAACCCAAAAATGACCAATTTCAAAGCTCTGTATTAAGACCCGGAACCTGCGGATTTGTTTTTAGGAGAATCGAATCGGAATAATTCTGCTATCGACGAAGCTCCTCCCTAGACTAGTACTAAAGCCGAACTGACAACTGACGTCATTCCCCCTTATGATGTATCTTGTGTTAAACAACATGTATGTTGCGGCTATTTCCTGTTCATTGGTTAATCTGTAGTTATTAATGAATATAACAGGAAATGACTGTAACATACATGTTGTTTAACATAAGAGAGATATATCGTAAGTGCAATTGAGTGATGATGTCTAGGTGTCAGTTGTGTGCTTAGAGTATATACCTTCTGGAGGTAGTCTGCAATGCACAAATGACTTGCCAAGACTAGAAAGAGAGGGAAGAGGCTATTTCACTTTATGATTGGAATTATCCAATAACCTCCATGGACGTATTTCATTGGAAGTCGAGTAAAATAGCCTCTTGGTCTCTATATTGCCCTCTCTGTTTAGTCTTGGCACGGCATTTGTGCATTGCAAGGATCAAGCTCTATGATTGTGTGGGTATTAGGCTCTAAGAAAAGTACTCGATACTATGAAGTATCGATACTTTTGTTTCGATACTTTTATGAGTACGATACTTTTTTTTCGATACTACTCATGAGTACAGTATCGATACTTTCTATTCGATACCGTGTCCCTACACACGCTTAGAATTTTAAGACTATCAACAATCATTATGTTTCACTTTCGGGACGCTTCGTTCCGATATGCCTGTTTAAACATGAACTATGAGTGCAACTCCTCATGCAGAGGTTTTCGGCACTACGTTATCGATTTGGTCACGAATTTTTTTCTTGTTAAAGCACTTTTGATATTTCTCAAGTATCGTTGAGAGTTAATTAATATGGGGGTCACTATTGTACATGGTTTGGCAACAGTCTTCTTTGATGGCACTTTTGATTCTTGTGAATTTTTGCATATTAATGATAGGGCGCATAACTGATACGTGAATAATGCTTGCAGTTCGATGAAGATTTTGTATATCCTTCAGTGATATACTGCTTGGAAATATTTGATCAAAATTAAAAAAAAAATAGGATAAAAACAATACTTTACAATACAAATTAAATACAAATGAAAACAAGAATCAATTGAAGTATGATAAAATGATTACCTTTAACTTCCAGCCAGTGTACAAGTTAGTTAACCCCGCAATAAGCAAGCAAAATAGTGATGTCCAAATAAATCAAAATATTCCATGCAGTCGTAAGCGATGAAATTATATGTCATTTTTATGTAATTATTAGTTTTATGTGTCGAACGATCATAGAAAATGGCTCAACTAACAGAATGAACCCGAATAGAAATTTTAATGTTTATCGGTTTTGGTGATGGATCTAGCAGTCTTGAAGTTTGTGGAAAAATATATATAAACAGCCCAATCCCATATCTCACTCTGTATAATTTAAGAGGAAAGTTCCCCAAAAGGGTGCGACCGGAAACCGCAACTAATGAAGCAATTGTTCAAAATATTTTGTGTTAGAATTGGAAAATCTCTTCCAATTTCATGGACATCGCTCACATTAAAGATGTAAGTTGCCTTTCAATAGCACGAATATTAAATAAAGAAAAAAATTTTCCATGTACAGTGCATTTGTTTGCAATGTTTTCTTTGGTCTTATTTAGAATTTCTTGTTAATAATTAGTGGCCCAATAATCTGGAGGAGTGGAGGAGATATGGGAAAGATAAAATTTTAAGACTCCATGAAATAGCACAACTCAAGCTCACAGACTTACCCATTATTTATTATCAATTATTATATCAACATTGTAAAGAAAAAAATCCAATGATTTTTCTAAAAATATGCATGTAAGTACAGTTTAAAAAAAATACCTTCTTCCCGCTGATTAATCAGATTTCCAAACAACCGTCAAGCAAGATCGTTGCATCTACTATGTGGCATGTGATGGGAATTCATCCGATAATTCCTGGATTCGGTATAGGTCTGATATTTCGGGGAATCTGAAATGTTGGTCTGTCTACCCGAAGCCGGCTTTATGACCTTCTATAGGATTCGGAGAAGAAATAAATAAATAGTGGAGTATTCGATTGCCATATAGTAAAGATCTGGTGTTGGAAATAAATTGTAAATTGTTTTGTGAATATAAATTACAGTAGTGGAAATCAATTGTAGTGAGTTGGACTGTGTTTTTAAATAAATCCAAGAACTGAACTTAACCCGAGGGTGAAATTAAAAACAATAATCTATGTATTGTTTTATAAATATCAAAGCAGCCATAAAAGGATATTTGCATGGAATTAAACTTTTGTCCAAGTCAATATACAGTCGGTATTCCTGAAGTGTATTTTGCGGCAAAACTATTAATGTAGAAGGATCTCAAGTAGGTGGTTTTCATAAATAATTTCACTATAAAAATTGTTAGTAACTTATAACGCAAATCGCAATTTTCACCAGGTTATATTGGCGTGTTTTCGGTCTGCGTGGATGATACAAATTTTGCTTTTCTTTGGGGAAGACAAATAACATTCATTCAATTTTACCAGGAAGTGAAACATGAAAATTTAGTGACACTAAAGATCAAGAAACTTAAAGTGAGAATAATTTAAGTGACATTAGACTAGACAAAGACAGCTGTTCTGTAGCTATACACTATATTGATAACTCACACTAATATTAACTTGTCAAAGGAATTAACAAAAAAAATTGAACATTATTAATACTTATCAGTAGTTAACTTTGACTTAATTCACCAAAATTTTCATATTTTTCAAAAGATATCTTTGCATTGGAAAAAAGTAATTATTTATATATACTTATATATAAAACTATTCATGATGATATAGCTACAATATAATTGTAAGCGCGTAGAATAAGTGACACCATCTCTTTTACAATTGACGAAATTCAAATTTAAATAACATAAACCGTTAACATACAACACATTTCAGCCTATCGTCAGTCAGTCAACATCAGTGACAATTCATAATGACGTTAGATAACATGCATTATTCATATTGACATCATTTTGATCACACAATTGCAACTATATTTTTAATATGCAGAATATCCATCGTAACCTTAAATAGAATACGCGTTTAAAAAATGTAATTAAAACTCATTGTAATTCTTACCATGGGTTTATAGTACAGAATTTTTCCTTCTAATTAATAATATATAAATTACCAGCCGTTACCCGCGTTTTCACCCGCGCTCCCAATGTTCAAGCCTTTGCTAAAAGGAATAACTTATGAAAAATATGGGTTATCCTATATAAAAAAAATTCTAACTTGTTTGAACCACCCTACTGAACCATAAATCCACCAATCTCGTATATATCTCACCCAACCTGCAAATACTTATGGGCCACCCTATGTAACAATTTTATTCCACTTTATTTTTAATCACCTTGAATAACTGTAACTCTACTTCACCCTACATTGCAACCATCCTGTATATGCTGCTGTTTATTTGTCACCCAATATAAGGTTTTGAACACCTGACTATAACTCTTCTCTATCCTATATGGTCTGCTTATGGTCTACGCTGCATAACAATGATTTCTAATATTTTTTTGAACCACCTTTTGAAGTAAAATTTCTCTTTACTCTATATTTTATTCAACTTTTATATGCAGCTTTTTCTAACATTGAGTTAAACACACTCTCTTGTTTATCCCCATATTTCAGATATTGCATATAGTAGAATGAAACTGTTCTCATGGTCTACGTTATATAATTTTTTTTAACGTTTTCTGATACATCCTAATGGAAATTCCTCTGGAACTCTTGGTGGTCTCAAATATAAAAACACAGTTTTGCACATGAACATCAAACTTTTATTTAAACCATCACCCAAATTGCAACTGCTTATCGGTCACCCTATATAACAATTTTATTCAACATTTTTTTTAACCGCTTTGTATAACTCTACTTCATCTACATTAAAACCATCTTGTATACACCGCTGCCAATTTGTCAAACATTACAACTTATTTTTGAACCACCATATAACCATAATTTTACTCTACAAAATATTTCAACCACCCTGTATGTGCATCTGCTTACGGATCGCCAAATATAATATTTTTTAAGTACTTAACTACAACCCTGGACCACTCAGTATATTATATATGCAACTGCTTTTGGACTACGTTATATAACCATTTTTGAACCACCCTTGAAAGTATAATTTGTTTCCACCTTGTATTTTAACCACCCTTTATATGCAGCTTTTTATATAATTTTTTTTAATTACACTGTATGTACTATAATTTTACCTTGATCCGTGTTCAGATATTGCATATATGCAACAGGTCGTGTTCTATTTACAAAAAAAATTATCCAACCAGTTTAACTATAAATCTACTATTTTAAACATCTTGTATTTGCAACAACTCCATCTATGTCGAATATAGTTCACCAACTGCTTATTGAGCACCGAATCCAACATTTTTGTTCAACATGTTTTTGAACCACCTTATATGTATTACAACTACGCTGTATACGCTACTGCTTATTGGTCAACCAATATAACATTTTTAAAATACTTATCATAACACTTCTTGATCCTATACTTCAACTATCCTATCTTCGCAAAAGGTTGTATGCAACTACTCATTTGCCACCAAATACAATATTTTTGTACCACCCTGTACCCTTAGAATCCTACCCCACCCTATGTTTTAACCATACGGTAAATGGAACAGCTTGTAGATCATAACATCACTTTATAATATTTTTTAAACCTACCTGTAATTATACTCCGCTACACATTTCAGCCATCCAACATATGCAACTATTTGTGGATATAAAACAAGTTTTTAACCACAACATAAATAATTTCACTCTATCTTATATTTCAAACGCCTAAAATACTATAACTAAACTATAATAATCTTATGAACATTATTGAAAGATCCTAACTGCTTACCTAACACATTTTTTTAGATTCTTTATTCAAACTGTATAAATATTCTACCCTTTTCCAATCACCTCGTATATGAAACTGTTTATGACCCACTCAATATAACCCACCCCGTATAACTAATTCCACTCCCCCTTAATTCCACCACATTGTATATATGCAGCTGCTTATAGGACACCAAATATAACTTTTTTTTAGAATTTTTCAATCCATCTAATTCTACTCCGTTCTAAGTTTCCTATATACAGAACACTCTGTGAAATTACGCTTGTTATATCAGTTGATTTTTCTTAAATCGAAAATGTTACATTTGCACATTCCGAATTTAGAATAAAAGCTAAGTTGATGCCAGTATCTAATATTTTGTGCAGGCAGTGGAACCAATTGAGTAATTGTATTACCCAAGATGGTAGAAGTTTTTTCGCTATATCGACCGTTTCTGTCAATTTAGAGAGATGTCTACCAGATTTTAAGTCAAACTATAGGCTTTGCAACAAAAAAAGATTCGGCAAAATCACTTCAGTAGTGTTTACGTGGTGCCCGAACAAACAAACAAACAACAAACAAACAGACAAACATACAATTTTAATTCTTTATCTGGTTCTTATATTTATACTTAATATATTCAAATTTAATCACTGATAGTTAAAAAGCTTATTCTCCAAAATATAGCATTGTCAAATTAAAACTTTTCAAAATATATTTCAGATGTTGGCTTGTTCAGCTTTATTTTTTTTAATACACTTACTTCATTAATTTTTCAGCATTTGAGCGCAAGATATACATTACATGTGGCGTCAGTTATCTATTATTATTAATTTCAATCTTGAACTGACCCAATTGATTACGGCGTCTGAAACTACAGATTGTTTGTGGACAGTAGTTTTTAACTACCTAAGAGATGTTGTGCAGACACAAACACCATGCACGATTTCTTAATACTTTCATTTCATATTTCAATAAAGAAAAAAAAAATCAATTCCAGGCTTACATTCATAACCCGTACTTATGAAGACATTTATTCTCCAGAAACTAGTTTTTTCTAAAGGTTTTACCAATCGACCGCAATAAGACTGGCTTGACAAAGGTCTGGCAAATTTTGCGGATAATAAGGTCTCCGGAAACTTCACCCTTAATCTAACCCCTCCTCATGTCTATGATTAATGTTGGAGACAAGATAATCACCTCTATCTTGCTAGTTGAACTTGTATTCTGTCGTATTTTACGAGAATCTACAAACTGTTTTTATAGGAAGTTATCGTAGTTTAATGTGTTTTTGCTCGGATGCATAAATTACTGGTTATTTTGCATATTCCCTGTGTCAGGATAATTTACATATTAATGTTTAGTTGACAACAAAATGGGTTGAGTTCACCACGGAAATGTTCGTAGATATACAGTGCGACTAAACAATGATCAATAGTGTTTATAATATTGCGCAACCGAATACTGAAATTCTAATTAAATTAAAATTATGGCCATGAAGGCAGACAAAGGACGGTACAATAAAATATTGTGAAATGACATCCATGATTGCAATTTCTATTATATAATTGTAACCGGTACGAATTTTTTTTGTTAATATTAAACGAGAACTGTCAGTTGAAGTATCTAAGAGAAAATACTTTTACCTATTACTAACTTTTTTGGTGGTTTCAGGAAAATGTTTCAGTAGTAGTAAGAAATGTGTAGACGCGAGATGTAATACAGACATCTGGGATTTTCGAGAAAACTAGCATACAGAGGTTCCGAATAATTTTTTTGCGTACAAAAGAATGACCCCTCGAAAGAGAGTATTCAATATCTCTGACAGGTGAAGTAACCTGAAAATTTTATCATGACATTTTAACCTAGAAGTTACGGGAGAACAGCAAAAACAAGGAACGGCTCCAGATTCGCAACTTCTGTATGCTAGTTTCCCCAAAAATCCTAGATGTCCGTCTTAAATCTCGCGTCTACAAATTTAGTGTTATGTATCAAATAAATAAATTAGTCTTCGATAGGACATTCTATTGTGGGAAGCGCAACTGATGAAGGTTCCAGACCAGAAACAATTTATATCATATATATTGTCGAAGAGAATATTAAGTAGTAAGAAAATTGATTTCTACCTATATTCATAAATTATCGAGTGACAGGGCTGAGGAAGTGTGTTGCAAGGCGCAAAACTCCAGAACATGTGGACAACTCGACTATTATTATTATCATTTGAGGAAGATCCTTATGAAGACTAAAGCTGTAAAAAATACCCGGAAAAAAAGTATAAATCTCATTTTTCTCATCTAAACTGACATTTCAAACAAACTGTGTGTACCCTGCTAGAAAAACTTATTTTAGACAAATAAGGTTAATTAATAGTTAACATTTGACAGCTTGAACAAATACATTTTTATTAGTATTCCTCTCTATGTTTCAAATACGATTTGTTGTTTTAGTGGTAAGGACATAACTTCCAAACGGCTTGTTCGATTTGGCTTATTTTTTAACCAACTTCCAAAAAGGAGGAGGTTCGTCTTCAACTTTTGTTTATGTATGGCGAGCGATTTTTCAAAAACGACTTGGACAATTTTGATGATTTAAACTGTATTATATTAAGGAACATTACAGAAAAGTCTCATATAATTGTCTATAACATGAGATTTACGGTTTTCCAGAAATTCGGAAAAAAAAAGTTAATAAGGGCTTAGACTTCAGTGAATTCGAATGAATATTCAGTGTTTTCTACAATACCGCTCAAGAAATTTGAATACTATAAATTTTATTCTACAAAGCTATGTTCCAGTAAAACTTACCATTTTTCTAAAAATCCGAAAAATATATTCAAAAAAACTGTAAATATCATGGTAAATGTCAAATTTGCATCATAAATATCTATATCTAATGTCAAGATATGCCATGAAAGTATATCGTACAGAGTGTTTGTAAATGTTTTCATTTTGATTCGTTTGAAGTAAGTTTCTTTTAGAGACTACATTAAGTTAGGGGGCTTATAGTCGCGTGAAATGGCAGAAAATATTCCATTATTTTATCGAAACGAAAATTAGTTATGTCGGCGAACCCTTCTATATGGTATACGGTTGTAAGTGTGTGCGTACGGGCATGTGATATTAGATGGTACAGAAGCAGTTGTATACATAGGATGGTTGAAATGTAAGTTGGAATTAAATTAGATATACAGAGTGGTTCTAAAAATATTGTATTGGTTGGCACATAAGTAGTTGCGTATACAAGCTGCTTGAAATAAGAGTAGAGAAAAACTATAGTTATACAGAGCGGATATTTGCTTTCTAGGACGGAGAATAATTACAGTTATAGAAAAGGCTTTAAAAATTGTCAGAAGCAGTTGAGATATACGGTAGAGTAGAATTACAGTTATACAGGGAGGTTTAAAAAAGTTTTATACTTTGGAACATAAGTAGTTGCTTATACAAGGTGTTTGAAGTAAGGGTGAGGAAAAATTATTGTTATTCAGGGTATATCAAAAATTTGTTATATAAGCATAAGCAGTTAGGATATTTGAATTATAGGACGGGGTATAATTAAAGACATGAATTTAAATAATTTTAGAAGCAGTTGCATATACCGGGTGGTTGAGTAAAATTATAGTCATAAAATGTGGTTCGAAAAGGTGAATTTTGTTATATAGGGTAGACCATGAGCAGTTGCATAAATGGAATACTAGACATATGGATGTGCATTCCCCCCATAACACCAATCAAAAAAAGTCGAGGTCACGAGTTATTAACGTGTCGGATGGGGAGGCTTTGAAATATTTCTCCAGCCCCCCATTGTGGAATCAATAATTTAACAACACTGTCAGATTCGTTGAATTTTGTACAATTTTGTAACGGAAATTAAAATTTTGTTAATTAGTTGTTTATAACAAATTAGGCCAAACATTTCGCCACCTCCCCCATATGCCAAATCAAAAATTTGACGACGCTATCTGATGCGTTGAATTTTCTGCAATTTTGTAACAGCAATGAAAATTTTGTTAATTAATTCTTTACAACAAATTAGGCCAAACATTTCGCCAGCCCCTCCTCCATATGCCAAATCAAAAATTTGACAACGCAATCTGATGCGTTGAATTTTGTACAATTTTGTAACGGCAATTAAAATTTGTTAATTAATTGTTTATAACAAATTAGGCCAAATATTTCGCCAGCCCCCCCCCCCATATGCCAAAAAAATTTTGACAACGCTATCTGATGCGTTGAATTTTCTGCAAATTTGTAACAGCAATGAAAATTTTATTAATTAATTGTTTATAACAAATTAGGCCAAACATTTCGCCAGCCCCTTCCTCCATATGCCAAATCAAAAATCTGACAACACTATCTGATGCGTTGAATTTTGTACAATTTTGTAACACCAATGAAAATTTTGTTAATTAATTGTTTGTAACAAATTAGGACAAACATTTCGCCAGCCCCCCTTCATGTGCCAAATCAAAAATTTGACAACGCTATCTGACACGTTGAATTTTGTACAATTTTGTAACAGCAAAGAAAATTTTGTTAATTAATTGTTTATTATAAATTAGGCCAAACATGTCGCCAGCCCCGCCCCCCATATGCCATGTCAAAAATTTGAGGAATCTATTTGATTCGTTGAATTTTGTAGAATATTTTACGACAATAAAAAAGTTGTTAATTAATAGTTAACAACAAGTGAGGCTAAATAAGTACCCGGTCCTTCCTTTACTTGCTCTGAGAAATCGAAAACATTGTCGGATTGAATTTACTACAATTGTCTAAGGAAAATGAAACAATTATACCAGTTTTTCTTATTAATTTTTAAATTATTATCAACATCAACCCTAAGCATGTATCCAAGATTAAATGTTTAATATCAACATATGTTCAACATAAATAATGTTAACTCTTTATTAATAAATCATGCGGAAGCACCTTACGCTGTGGTGTAACGCAAGGTGGACTACGATAGTTGTGATAAAAAGTTTTTTGTGATGCTTTTTTCCCTGGATTTAATCAAAGCCGTAGGCCGAATTTTCGGGGTTTGAACAATTGATATAGTTCCCTTATATAAAGCATGTAAACAAAAAGACATCTAGCAGAGCCTGAGTTTATTATTATGAAAAATTATCTTTAACCTTCAGATACCTGTTAAAACCAGGTACTGCAAGCTTAGGACCAAACTATGAATATTTCAAATTAATGGGAACGCGTATTTTTTTAATGCGATACAAATGGTTGAGACGCTTCGGAAATGAGACGAAAGAACGCCATTCCTAATACGCACAGTGAATACAAAACGTGACACCAAAAGTGTTAACAAAACTTTTCGAACTCAACATATGATCTATACCGTGAGGTGTTTTGTATTTTATCACAACCTTCGAAAGCGAAATATGCCATTTACATTTTAAGGGTAAACTATTGCCATTATTAAGGCTTAAGGTGTGATAAAATGAAAATTTTATTTTTCCATATTGTTTACAATAATCAAAAAGGGCTTTTTTATGATGAACTTAGGGAAAAAAGTGGTAGTCAATTGAAACTGAACAGTAGAAGTGAAAGCTTCCTACGAATTATACTTTCCGTCTTTCGTTATTTCCCTGTCCCAGTTTCTCTTTCTTTAGGCTATTCTTATTAATGGATATAAATTTCAGAAGTATTAAACTAATTGTCACTATTTTGTTAGAACTCGAGTATTAATCCAAATATATAATTTAATTCTTTACTTAATATAAGTGAAAGGAACATGTTAATTTATAATTAAAATAGAAAATTTGTAGAATTATAATATACCATAAATCTTTCACCTATTCATTATTCTGGCAATACAAGGTTACATAATTATAATAGATTAATTTGTTGTAACATAAGCAAATGTGTTTTAAATATCACAACATCTCCATTAAATTCTCCAAATTAGCAGTTAAAAAAGTGTCCGTAAATAAAGGTTGCGCTGATGTAGCAAGAGAGTGGAATTCAAACAGCACGCCAAAAGTTTTTGCACTATTTCATAGATATTACGAAGGAGCTATATATTTTACATACCTTGGTTAAAAAAAAAGACAAAACCGGTGGCTTAACATTAGTATTATTTTATATTTAGCAGTTCACATCTTATACCCTTTTCTACACCAGAGCCATTCTGGTCACTGTTTGAACTTGTTATTTAATGCTTTTTGCTGGACACTATTTCAGTTTAATCCCCATATAAGTTTGTCATTTTTTTCTTTACCATCTATAAACTGACCTTTTTGTGCTGTTTTGACGTAGGTCAAGTCTCAAATTTAAATTATCGCAAACGCAAAATTGGAATGTTTAATAGAACGAAACGCACATTTTGTGCTGATATTGTGTCTAAATGGATAGTGTTTAATTACTATAATTTATTGATTTCCTGTAAACGAAGAAGCTGTTAATATATTAACTGGTCCCTGTTTCTTACACACAAAGTTGTATGTGTATTTCAAGTTTATTATCGGTCAGAACGAAGTCTCGAAACAAATGCCATTTCAATTTTTGCATTTCAGTATCGTTTTCATCTAATTTCTTGTGTCTAAGTGTGGACCTCCCTTAAGAAGCTTTCGGTTCAATTACTATGGGATCTTTTTTGTTTAGGATGAGCCACATAATCTAATTAAATATTAAAGTATTTTTAGTTCTAAATATTTTTTACGTAGTCTGCTTTAAAACATTGCTTACACGAATATAATATGGACGACAAACTGATTCTAATTTTCGCGCATCTTTCCGAAAGATGGCCACGTTTTCACATTGTCAACATAGTATTAACTCGTATATTGTGTCAGTAAAAATTTTATTAACACTGTTTGAGAGTCAATATTTTCATAGGAAAAAAATTTTGTGTACCTATATGTACCGTCGTAATTCTTCGTACCTTTTTTTCTCATAATAGTTTACTTGCATAAAGGGCAAATAAAAGTTTGTCGGTTAAATAAATGAGACTATCATTTACTAATTATACTCTGTGCACATTTAAATTTAATTAAAAAGATCTAAACTAGTTTGAACAGGAATAGTGAAAACTTTTTTACCTAGTCTAACGTGAAAGTTAAAAAAAAACTATACGAAACAATTATTTATTATTGAATAAAATATTATGCACCCCAACATACATATGTATAAGGAAATGCCTTGTGTAAGCATTTAATGCTATTAACATTGTGTGAATTTGTAACTTTATAAATTAATATATATTTTTTGTTAGGTAAATAAGGATTTCTTAGATGTGATAAATGAAATGAACTTAATATATATGCCATTCGATTTTTGTTGTTTTATTACCTAGAATTAAAATCAAAATGGCATCAACGGTGAACTTGGACACAAGTCACAATTTGTCTAAACAATATTTTAAAACAAATTATGAAAAGATTTTATCTATAAAAAAATTCATTATTTTGACTCATTCTAAATAAAAAAGTCCGTAATAATTTTGTCCAAGTTAATCGGTTTTGAGTGATATCTTATTTGAAAAAGCATAAAAACAGCCCTTTACGATTGTTGCAAACAATATAAAAAAATAAAATATTTCCTGTTATGCTGGAGTCACATGGCGCGAAGCTCGGCTCGTGACCCTTTTTTTTACAACCACCTTTGTAATTACCGCATTTGTAGTGTTAAGTTGTTATATTATTATTTATATCACAAGTTTGTAAAAATATTTTTAGAATTATCATTAAAATAAATTTAAATTAATCTATCATTATTATTTAAGTTAGAGATCTTTTTAAAATTAGACGCGTTCTAGTATGGCTATTACTAAGTTAATAATTACAGTTATGTTATAATCTGTAGGTCCTTATAAAGTGAACCTATAAAATCATGAAATAGAGTAGGTTTCTGAAACACAATTCTTAGGGTTTGACACCTCATATTAAATAATTGTATCAAGCTAAATCTAAATTAGACAGATGTTTTGTAAAATGTGATTCTGCTGTTTCTCGGCAAAGTAAAAAACAAAAAAACTGTACCCTTTAATAGTTTTGAATCAGATTACATGGCTTTATCAGAAGCTGTTTATGTAAGAAAGTGAATTAAATTTTTACCAAACTTTTAGATGTCCAGAACATTTTTGTTTTATTGTAGTGGAGCATGATGCCCTCATTAAGATAAGTAGCCCAGATCATTTACGAAAATATGTGACAAAACTAATAGTAAACCAAAACCGACATCAACCTGTTCTAATGATAAAACTTGTGTAATTGACATAAAATTGAAATTTTTTTATCGATGCGTTTTTTTAACAAATAAACCGCGAAAAATCGTTAACAATTTAGTTTTTTACCTTTTACACAAAATCCATCCATAAAACCGTGTTTGCTACTATGGGCAAATAAAATGAGCTACTGTACGCTCAATTTTGTTAACTGGTTTTTTGATAATGGAACATTTACCCAAAATTTCAAAAAAAGCCGTTTATATATTTTTCAATTTTATAGCTAAAATATTCTTATTAACTCAAGCGATAGATCGTCTCATACACAGTTTGATGTTGGTTTTGTTCTACTATTAATTTTGTCACCTAAAGGTCGTTTTCTCCGTAAATGACCTGAGCTAAAGGTGTACTCAACAGAAATACATAAACAAGGTAACCCTTTATGTGCTTTACTAAATGAACAATTTTTATAAATTAGAAACGTACACAGTATAAATTTGAAGCTTGCAAAAGCATTGAACCGTTTACGTAATAAAAACCTGTATGTAATTAGCTGTCAATATATCTTATTATATTAAAATTGAAAATATTTAAATTGATTAAGTTTCAGAGACGTCAGTAGATATCTCTTTATAAGAGGTTTTTCCTACTTTCTGGAATCCGACGAAATGATGGAAATTGGTTAATTGAACCAATTGGTACTTGGATATGGGAATTAGTATTAAAATAAATATCACTAAAATACTGTGTAAAAAATATTTGAAAGTAAAACTAAATTACAAATGTATTAATTAGTCAAACTCTACCATTTATTTTAACATCAGTTGTCAGGTTATCAGTAGATGTATTAATGCAAAATATGTATACTTAAATCAGAATCCATGGTAGTTCTTGGTTTATATACATCATCTAAAAACATTGACATGGTGTCATAAGATTCCCAATCGGGTTTATAAACGTCGCTTGCCCTACTGCCTGTCGTCATTGATTGTTTTACTCTATTTCTTAATTTTCTGTAGGTAGCCATTAATGAATACCTTTTCTTTTTTAATTCATTTGCGGAAGTTTTCCTCCCAGTACTCTGCATTAAAGCAGCTTCTATACTACCCCATGCGTCTTGCTGCTCATTTCGGTTTTTGTAATTAACGTTTTTGGGGTTCCACAGCGTAGGTTCGTTTTCAATCAAAAATTAAATCATTGGACCACTCCATCTTTCACTATCGACTAACGCGCACTAAATATTGACAATAACTTTGAACAAATAAATGATAAACGTTCAGAGCAACCCTTTTTTGTTCTGGGTTGGTATAGATTTGTAAAATTTATTTATTATGGGTATTAAAATCATTTTATGAGGATTAGTTCAGTATAATTAAAATGTCATTAAAATATTATAAGTAAATAATTTGATGTTGCTAACCCTTATGTGATTAATCAACATTCGGGATAAAATCTTTGCATAAATACCTTTATTTTAAGTGTATAACTTTAAGTATATTATTGGGGTCTTTTTAAATAACTGTATAGTAATTCAGTAGAAGTATTACTCCAATTTAATATCCTGAATCAAAAACAGATCCCGGTATGGTTTATTTCTGTAATAAATTGTTAAATTCATATTTAAATATCATAATTTTGTTTTAACACGTGCTCAATGCCGTTTTTCTAATTTAGTCTTGTTGTATATATTGTAAGTAAACCGAAGTTCTATCTTCTTAGTTTTATTTGTGAATTAAAATAAGATAAGGTATGGTTTATTGATGCAATAAATTCATATTTAATTATCATAATTTTGTTTTAGCACGTGCCCAACGATTTATTTGCTACCATTTGACCATTTTTTATTGATACCATCACGGGACAAAGCAGACCTGTCGAAATGCAATGAAAATAAACTCACCCTTGCTATCCGCATAAATTATGAATTTTTTGTCCTATAAATCGGTAAGCGGCATTGCTCTTCAAATGAAATTTTTGTCGGTACCGGAGAATATACAAAGGATATAATCCAGATTTTTTTGCATTTCTAGAAAGGGTCCACAAGCCGAGCTTCGAGCCGTCTGACACCACCTTTACTAAACCTTAGGTCTTAATAATGGCAAGAGTTTAGCCTTGAAATGTAAATGGCATATTTCGCTTTCAAATGTTATGATAAAACACAAAAACACCTCACGGGTAGTGTATCTATCATATGTTGAGTTCGAAAAGTTGTGATAGCAATTTTTGGTGTCACGTTTTGAATTCAGTGTGCGTTTTAGTAATATTAGGCGTTATTTTGTGTCATTGCCGAAGCGTCAAGATGATTTTAATGCTATAGATAAAAAGAGCGGCAGTCATTTGAGACTGAACGAAGGAAGCGAAAGCTTTTTACCAATTATATTTTACCAATTATACTTCCTATCTCTTCCTATCTCTGTTTCTATTTCCTTGTGTTATCATTACTAATGGTTATAAATTTCGGGAGAATTAAAATAATTGTCACTATTTTGTTATGACTCGAGTATTAATCCCAATGTGTAATTTAATTCATAATTTACATTTCTATACCTAAGTGCCAAATAAAATTTACTGAATTATTAACTTGCAAATTGAAGCTCACATCCGGTGAATAGGCCTTCTCAAATTCGAAAAATTTTTATTCCCATGCGTCATTTATTATTTTCTTCGAGGTGTCATTCTTTTGTACGCAAGATATCTGATTTATATTGTTTCTGGTCTATTGTGCGCTTTTCACAATAGAACTCTTATTTATGTATTACATAGGGTCTACAAATGTAAATACAATGTTGTTTTGCCCGAAAAAAGTTAACGCATGCCCACTAAAAACTTTCGAATATGAAAAGGCCTATTGCAAATGTAGCAAAAAATTAACAAAAGGTGTATGAAATTAATAGCGTTCTTTCTGACTTCTGACATATGTCAAGTTCGTAATGCAATATATCGCTAAGAGAGAATTGGAGTTTTTATTAGAAAAGCAAATTTTGTGCAGGTTTTCTATATTAATTGGATTTTATATAAGTTTATTTCCTATATATTATTGATATTCTATAAAAGAAGGAACTGATAATGTATTTTACCTGGGCTCTGTTTCTTACACAGTGAACTGAATTGTATGGGTATTTCAAGATCAAGGTAGTGTGTGGTGTCGGTGTCGGCGTCGTACAACTGAAATTTCAAGTTATCCAATGCCTTTCCTTGCTTATCTATTTTCATATGCGTAAATGTGGGCCCCCGTTAAGAAGCTTTCGCTTCAATAACATAGCAGAAATTTTCTCAATCATTTTTATTGCATGGAATAAAAAGCAATCATTATAGTGCATGTTCCCATTCTGAGAAACTTTTGCATGGTGACTAATACAGTAACTTGCATTAATTTCTACCTGCTTAGGGGCTACCCCATCTAATTTTTTTTTGCTTTTTTCTAACGATACTATAATTCCACTCAATGCTATATGTTATTCACCCTGTATATCAACTTTTATGGGCCAGCTAACATATTTTGAACTGTATTACATAATATAATTTCACACCACCAATTCATATTATGAACATTTTTTTAACGACCCTGCATAACAATACTTTTACTCCGCCTTGTATTACAGCTATCATTAATTTCTACCTGCTTAGTGGCTACCCCTTATAATTATATTTTCTTGCATTTTCTAACGATACAGTTGACTTGTACGTACTCCCTTACCTTAATCGGCTAATGAGTCCCAGATTTCTACAAGATAATGATCGGCCTCATGTTGCTCAAGTGAGTTTAAACTTTTTTGAAGAGAGCCATGTGAATCTGTTGCCATTGCCTCCCAAATCCCCCGATCTTTCGCCCATAGAACATGTTTGGAATATGGTAGAAGGCTCGGAAAATTACCTCACTTTCAAGGACATTGGAGGTTTAGACATGAAACACAGGTAGCTTTGAAATCATTCCTCAACAAGAAATAGACCAGCTTATTGAATCAATGCCAAGACGTGTTGGGGTATGTATAGAAAACCGTGGTGGTCAAACACATGATTAACAAACTTTATTTAAAAAATTTTAACTCATTTTTTATAAAAATTTTAATTATTTACTCCTTACCATAGCATCTAAATTTTACCAAAACTATATAAAATTTAAATATCTCCTTCATGATGTTGCAAATTCTCTGTCATTGAGTATACGTTTCCAATAAATGTGCTGAGTATTTATATAACCATTCTTTTTTGTATTTAAAACATCTGATAAATGCAAAGCATTTTTTAAATTTGATTTTTTACTAATATTGTAAATAATAGTACATATTTCCTATAATGTCGTCCAATTAACTTTTTGTATTTCACCCTTCTATTAGCTGGAAGATTCAACTAAATCGAATCCAACAATACATCTAAAAAGGCGTCAGCGTCACTCCCGAATGTCTATTGCTAATAAGCATATATATTTGAAATTTCGCGCATCAGTTCCAAGCAAACGGGAAGAGTGAGCATGTGTCAACTTGTAATATCCATAGTAATTAGCAACGGCTACCAATTACTGAAGCAGGACAGGGGAGACCTTTCAATTTATCTCGTCTGGACATGGTAATTACGGTACTTGTTTAATTTACATCGGTCCATAGCAGCTTTGTTTCGAGACGCATAATGATCGTTCAGTTTTAAATGTGTAATCACCTTGGGATTCATTTCCAATTTTATTCGTCACCTATAAAATTCGAACTGGTTGCGGTAAACATTTGATAACGATTTTGTATCGACAGTATTTACGGGATATATTTTCAAGACTTAATTATCAATGCTTTTCGTGATTTGATTTATTTTCTCATGGAATACTTAGTAATCTGTTACCGATATCCCTAGAAACTTTAGTAAATGTTTTTGTGTGAATTAAAACGAATCAAAAATTTAATAATTAACGGTTTTGAAGCAAATAATTATATGTATATTTATGTTTAACCAGAGGGTACTCGTGGCTTCATGCCCGTATGGCGTCCATATTATATGAACCTACTTGAAATTGGAATTGGTCTTATATTGACTGTTAGTGCTCCTGAGCTTGTTTTGGTCGACTAAGATATTTTTAACGAACTTTTGCGAAGTAAAGACATCATTATTGAAGAATAAAAGTACAAAGTATTCATTCTACAGATAATAATTGGAGGACAACTTACATAAATTGACCATTTCGTCAGCTAAACAAACAAACAGATTGACAACCCCTTATCTAACATACACATCATCTTCGATACTAAGACACTAAAAGGATGCCGTAGAACAAACGCAGCCATTTCAGAGTACGGAATTTACCGCCAAAATTGACGAAAGAGGCACAAATCGCCTTGATTCAACAATCGGTCCAATTAGGGGCATGAATGAGCATGAAACTGGACTACAATACAGCAATACAATCGGATTTTTGTTACTGGACTATTCAGGAAAACCGATAAAAAGTCATTCTCATTTATCTGTAATTCAAATCAGGGCAAAGACATCATTACTTGTGATAAAATGCGGACAACCAGACAACAGGTAAGCTCATTCAAACTCGGGCTACCACAAAACTTAAAATAAGATTTCCTTGACCCTAATTTCTGGCCAAATGGGGTTATTGTGAACAATTTCCAGACTCTTCAACGCCTGCGGAATCGATCCATTCACCGAAGAAAGAACGGACTCGCAAGGGTCTAACCATCAATAAAAATCTATTAATTATCAATTAAATTATTTTATGCCAATGTATTAGGGACAAAATATCTGACTTTGAATTGCTTCTCGATAAATCAAAGGTCGACAGCTTTTGCACCAATGAGCACTGGCTTCAGTTAGATGAATTCTTTGAGTTAAAAATAAAAGATTTTATAGCTATAACTAGCTTTTGTAGATCGGATAAAGTGCATGGGGGTGTGGGTATTTATGTCAGAGAGAATTTAGAGTGTGAAGTATTTAACTCTGGGATCTATATTTCCTCTATACGTACTCAAATAGTAACAGTATATAGACGTCCAAAAGGGGATCTGAATAGATATCTAGAGGTCATGTCTCTGGTTCTAGAAAAAAATTACCATACAGAGAACATTGTAGTCATTGGGGACTTCAATGTGCATTGAGAACGGCGAAACTGCAAACAGGTTGACTATCTCAACTTGTTTTTTAATTCCTATGATTTGTTTTCAAGAGTCAACTTCAAAACGAGAGTTGAGGCAACTCTGGTTAATATATATGTTACGTTTAGCAAGTCCAATCTAGACATATATCCTGTTGCTCTAGAGGGTATCTCTGATCATTCTGGATTAATTAGCACTTGAATTTCTTTCAGATCAATCACCGATGAAGGTCTTTCTTCTCTGTATAATCATCTACAACTATATCATTGGAAATCAATCATGGAAGGTACCGAAAATGTGGAAGATCAGTTCTGCAATTTTTTTAAAGTCTTAACCAATGCTTTGGATTAAAGTCTGCCATATAAGACGAAAATTAACTGGTTTAATGACAACTTTATAGACATAAGGGGGGAATTTAAACCCTCAGTCTCCTTTATAAGCAAAATCCAATTTTGTTACCCAAAAACCTGGTCAGTTATTATAAAAAATTGTATCGGACAGAGATAGTAAATTTTAAAAAAGGTACCCATGACAATTTCATTACTAATGCATCAAATAAGGTGTCAGCCATGTGGAGTATCATAAAATCTCATAAGAACGCTCTCCAATCCCGAAAATCAGTCACCTCAATGCCCAGCTTTTCAACGATTTCTTTGGGTCAATTGCAGGCGAGCTGATTAAACATCTTTCTACTTCTAAAAGCTTCTTCAAGGACTATTTATCAAAACAATTCATTGGAGATAGCTTCAAGTTTCACTCTGTAACAGAAAAAATGGTTTCAGATCAAATTTCCGCCATTAAATATAGTGGTAGCAGAGATTGTTATGACATCAACTCTAGAATCCTTAAATATCTCACAGATATAGTTAGCAAACCTCTGACTTGTTAAATCTCTGCATCCGATAAAGTATATATCTGTTCTTATGTTGGCTAAAGTTATACCTGTTTTTTATAAGGATATACTGATTATGTAACAAATTATAGTCTAATATCTTTTTGCCACTATCTCTAAAATTCTCGAATCCTTATTGAAAGACCAAATGATTAATTGCTTTGAAGTAAATAATATCTTTATACCAAACCGATTTGGTTTTCGTAACAAAAAAGCACAATTCTGGCTATTATTCGACTAAGTGAGTTTGGTGGCAGGGGGCTTTGAAAATAAGCATAATACATATTGTATATTTCTAGACTTAACTGACAAAAAGCTATCTCACTACAAATTTGATTCGAGCAGTATTATTCTTTAAGTAAACTTTAACAATCTATTAAATCTGCCTATAATTCTGTTTGTTGATGATACCACGATATTGCTCCGCTATCAACCTTCAGACCCAATATTGCCGTGGACTTAAATCAAATAGCGTAAAACAAATAATTAGTTTTTAGTATTTTCAGCCAATAGGCTTAGTCTCAACAACAATAAGACCCAGAAGATTAACTATACATTGCAATCTTCACCATCGACCGTAGAAAGTGATTCATCTGTGAAGTTCTTAGGGGACTACCTTGATCCTGGGTTGACCTGGGAAGCCCATGTTAATTTTCTTTCCAAATTATGCAAAATAACTTTCCTTATAAGAAGCCTGTCAAAAAATGTTTCAACGGGCACATTACTGACAGCGTATCATGGATAGTTTAGCTCTAATATGTCCCATACGATTTTAAACTGGGGTCATTCTCCGTGCTCTGCACAAATGTTTAAGTTACAACGCCGTTGTGTTAGAATTGCTACAGGAATAAAGATGGCTTTGTGGGGCTAAAACTACTTACCCTACCTTGCACTTTTATCTTTCAGCGTCTTGTCTATGTAAAACAGAACCAAAACACGAAACGATATTCACTCCTATTCAACCAGGACAGGAGACTTAGTTTTCAGCTACCACAGATTGCAACGACTGAAAATTGGTAATGATTATTATGGCATTAATTTTTTTAATCCACTGCGAGCAGAAATTAAAAATTTAAAAGTTTATTATTTTAAAGCAAGAGTGAAAAAATATCTTTTAAAACACGCCTTTTATTCTTTTGGGGAGTACTTAGGATGTGATTTCAATGTATAAATTTTTGTGTGACGTGTTTGCCTCTACAATGTACCTTGATGTCTATATATTAGTAGATATATATTTCATTTTCTTAAATTTTTAATAACATTTTATATATTCTTTTGTATGCATATTTAATACATTTCATACTTGTATAGTTGACCTGTAAAAACACGCACCTGTAATACTTTACCAATAAATAAACTGATTTCAACTATGATATGATTCACTAAGTGCAATCAAGTAATTTTTCTTGTCCAGAGTTAAAAAATATTGCTGTATTTAGGCAGAGTATTGTCTATTGGGCCAATGGTATGAGAAACAGGGCAGACCTGTGTCAATCGCTTATCTAGTAACTGCAAATTACAAGATCTGTAGATATAGATTTGAGTCAATTTCTCAGCACCACACTCAGACATCTGCTTAACCAAAATACTTGGAGTAGCATGTTCATATCTCTAGGAAAAAAATAATTATTGAGTTTATAATTTTTATTTTTAAAATGGATATACAACCAAAAAAATTCAACGAAATAGAAAATTTCTGCCATCAAATGTATTTCATAATTAAATAAAAACATACCGCTTTAAATGTGTTGTATACAAACTTCACATAATGAATAAAATTTTGTTGTGAAATATTCGAGCTCTACTGATTAATATAAATATTTACAAAATGAGATTATAATGTTAGAGATTTCCCCTTTATTTCTGTGTTATTTGCATCGGAAAGCCGTCTTATGATTCCAACTTTATTTATATATTGCCAGCAAAAACGAATTTTGGATTGTCCTTCTTTTACCTGCATTGTCATGATAAAGCGGTTCAAATACTGTTGTCCTATAATCAATTTCTTTGTAACTTTCCCAGCAGGATTTCTCGTTCCTTAACGAAACAGTTCCTTTCATCAGACCTTTCGTTTACGTCAGGAATTAAGATTGACACCACCTACTGTTCACGCTTAAAACACCAAAACGTGTTTTAATCCACCTGCTGCAAGCAATTTAACGAACTACTAATTTAAATGGGTCTAAATAATTTACCTGTTAGCTGTTTGGTGATTAGAAAGCAACGATTATTGTTGTGCTAATAGAATAATTTATTCCTTCTCTTCTTAAACTTCATTGGGTAATCTATTTAGTTCGTGGTACAAAATGAATACTTTGTTAAAATTAATTACAATTTAATTGTTTTCTTGATAAAGAGTGTCGGTAAGTTTAATGGAAATTCTTTTAGGTGTTTAGGTAACGGGATATTGTAAACGTAACTACCATTTAATATACCTACATAGTTTTATGCTCTAGGCAGTAATAGTTGGAATGGTGTGATAGTAACATGAAATCACACAATTGAATGTAGTAAATTGACAACTGTGTTTGCAAATTTTGCAAAAATGTAAATAATTAATAATATACAACAAACGCGGATATATATGTATGGGTTAATATACACTGTTAAAGAATTCTGTATTCTGTTCTTATTCGTAACTTGAAATCAGCAAACCAAAGAGTAAAACAAAAGGAGTTTAAATATAAAAGGAGTCGACAAATAAATGAATAATTAAAATGAAAAATCACTGAGTAAACTCGGAACCAAACTAAAAGAGCAGGGAAGCTTAAATATAATAAGTGTTGTAGCAATCCGGCCCGTTTACTGTACCGATCAATTTATCAGAAGACATTTTTAAGTGCGCTAGAGTTTGTGGAGTATAGGCAAAATTTGCAATGGTCTGTCTATTGTGTTCCACATATGTTTAACAATAGAGAGGTAGGGAGATCTTCATGGTTAAAAAATAAAATTAATTTGATTATATGCGCACTTTAGTCCAACACAATTTTAGCTACAGGCGGTAGTGCATTATCTTATTCATTGTCTTGAACTTCGCCCAATTTGAATTCGTAGCTTAAGATTACGAAAGATTTCGTATTTCATTCTTGATCTCTTTTTAGTGGTTCCCTACATCAACGCTATCGGTGAGAGGTGACAAAAGAATGCAAAAAGTGAAAAAATAGTACTGAATTACTTATCCACCGATAACCGGTGTGCATTCCATTGAGTCTTTCATATTTTGTAAAGCATTTATCTGAAATTGTCCTTTTAGATACGAAACGGTGCCGTTAAGTCAATATTGCAATAAACTTAAAAAGTTTGAAACTGATATTCACTTTCACTTTCAAGAACTTCATTTATACATAAAAATCGAATATTTACAATAGCTGATTCCGAAAACCATTTACATCAAAATAATAACACTACTATATAAGCTAAACTAATTATGAATTCATCCAATTTATAAATTAAATCGATTTTTCGCGTAGTTCTTCCTAGTTCTCGATGGGCATTCCACTGTTGCTCGAGTATTCGATGCTTACGCGTTTTTGCCGAATAGAAGGTTCTCAATCGTGTTGTTTTTACTCCCAGAGATCAATGTTGTATTTTATGACTAATTTAGGTATCTCTAGTGGCTGTGAATATAAACTTTATAACAATATTAGAACGCGTCGGTTTTCATGGACTGATGTGCAAAGATGACTGGCATCTTATATTGCTTGCTCTACGCGTTCCGTCATCCTGAAGTCATGCCTGTCAACACATAAATGCGTTATCCTACTAATTAGTCTGAATGGAAGTTAGCTAGGCGCAGGTCAATTAATCACATTTTATTGTAACCAAAACAAACATTACAAAATATTGTTGAGATACAAAATATGTTTAATATGCTCCAAATCAGCTAAATGGTGTTATTAACGTTTGTCTAAAAAATTGTAGAGTAAGACTTATACCTAGAAAATACGGAAAAATTGGGACAAATAATAGGTAATATAAGAGGGAAGTAATAAGCGAACAAAACAGAAAAATGACAAAATAAAAAAATACTCAAGAAAAGTTAAACTAAAAAAAGACATTAAAGGATTAATAAAGGCCGAATAGTGATCCCAGTACTGAGCATAGAAAGATTTGCTCAGGAGTGAATGAGATTTGTAAAAATAATATTCCATAGGAATATAAACAGTGGCGTACCATACTTAAGAAATATTTGGTTCATATCCTGCGCGATCCTCACTGGAAGATATAAAAAAAACTGTTGTACATCAGAAAATGCCCCCTCAGGGTTTAGATTTCTGACAGCTCAAATTCTTAATAAGCAGATGGAATGTAATTTCTCGCCGATATTCTTCTGGTTAATTTCATCAGAAATATACCAATATAATAATCTTAGACTACTTAAGGCTTCCAGCAAATGTAGTTAATGTACCGCGAGACGGTCATACTTTGTACTAATATTTACTGCCACCGTCTATATCATCTCCACCAAAACGATGATTTATGAGAACAATGCAGTGTTACTAGAGTTTACTAAAAAATATAATATATATTACATCGTCGCGAGATGTAAGGATCAACTCTAGGATTTTCAGGATATATAGCGACTACATATTTAACGAAATGTATCAAATAAATAAAGAATAGTTCGAGAGGACATTCTCTTTTGGGAAGGAAACCGATGAAGGTTCCCAACAAAGAAACAATATGTATTACGTATTAATTATGTTGCGTACAAAAGAATGACATGAGATGTTCAATATATCTGAAAGGTGAAGTTTACGTAAAAATTTTATCGTGACATAGAAGTTACGAGATAACAGCAATGACATATAACGGCTCTAATTCCGGAACCACTGTATGCTATAGCACACCGAAAATCCTAGATGTCCCTCCTTACATCTCGCGATTACATATTTAACGATATATATATATATATATATATATATATATATATATATATATATATATATATATATATATATATATATCAATTAAATAATTAATTGTTCGAATGAACATTCTTTTATGTCAAGCGAACTGATGAAGGTCCCCATCAGAAAGAATATATGTTACATATATATTGAAGAACGTAAACATCATTCCCAGTTTTGACAATTTTGATACTGTTGACATTTTTGACATTTGTGACATTTTTGATATTTTTGACATTTTAATATTTTTGATATTTTTCACTTTTTTCACATTTTTGGTGAAGTTGGAATTTTTAGTTCTTTCTGTTAGTTTTAGCGTTTGTTGACGTTTTGTAATTCTTTATTTTTTTTTTAATTGTAGTGCCTATATTTGCACAGTGACATTTTATGACCAATACAATTGAGTTAACTCTTCTTCCCAATTTGAAATCAGCAAACCAAAGAGTTAAAAAAGTTGTTTAGATAAAAAAGACAAAGTATGAAATCAAAAAAAAAAGAAAAATTATAACGAAAAACCAGTGAGTTTACCCGGACCTAAACTTAACAACTGAAACAGTAGGGAAGCTTAAATATAATAAGTGTTGTAGCACTATAAATTTTTGTGGAGTAAAGGTAAAATTTGCAATCATCTGCCTATAATGTCCCACACATGTTTAATAAGAGATAGATCGGTAAATTTTTGTGGTCAAGAAAAAAATATTATTGTTGACATTTTTGACATTTGTGTCAATTTTGACATTTTTGTATTTTTTACATTTTTTTACTTTGTTCACATTTACGGTATCGTTGACATTTTTAGTTTTGTCTGTTAGTTTTGTCGTTTTTGACGTATTCTAACTTTTTTTAAATTTTTTAATTATTTTCATTTTTTGAGTTTTGACCTAAAATTTTGACAGCTTTGATAATCTTTATATTTTTGTAGTGTATTTAATATTTTTAACATTTGGAGGTTTATATTTTTCTTTTTTTTATGAACAAATTTTAATTTTTTACCTCTTTGTCACATTTCTGATATTTTCGACATTTTTTAGTCCAGTCTAGTTCTAGTCATTTCAGAAGAAGAGCATATATACCAATATTCAGACCTGTATCATTTTTTGTACCCTAAAAATTACTCAAACCCATCCCCAAATTCAATAATAGAATTCTGGCAACATGTCACATTGAATGTCTATTAATTTAAAGGGCTAATATCATAATTTTCATAAGTATATTATTTTGGGTTCCAGAGAATTACTGATTTTTAAAAACAAATACCCTAATTGGTCCTTACTGATAACTGAACTTTTGCAAAATGAAAATACCATTTTCTATTTATTATAATAGAGTATACATGTCAAGTTTTACATCAGTATTACTTTCTGTTTCGTAATTATTGAATATTCTTTAAGACAATAGTGACCCCATTTCCCCCATTCGATATTTCAATTTTAGCAAAACGACGAATCACGTATTACTTGACTTAAAGAAAGGAATCTACCTCTTAATTCGCATTGCTGTTTAGTTTATGTTTCCTAAAAATAGAAAACCATTTCCCCACCTGTCCCACTCAGTTAATCGAATTTTTGTAAAATAATAAAACTCGATTTTATCTATTTGTGGATAAGAGTATACTCCAATTTTACTTTTTGTTTCCAAGATATTAGACTTACGTAAAACCAATAGACGCCCCACTGTCCCTCCATGGCCTAATCAAATATTTCATCAAAATAAAATATTGCCTATTCTACGAGCAGATTTATATTCCTGATATAATTTTTAAAATCGGTTCACTACCTCCAAAGATTACCCTATACAAACAAACTAACAAATAAAGAAACAAACAAACTTTACCTTTTTATATATACTTAAAGCAATCTATTTCTAAGAGAGAACGATATACGCTGGTGAAGGAGATTTGACGCTTTACATAAAAGATCTGATTTTAATTTTTGTTATATTCACTGGTACAAAAGTCCACAAATTGGAGAATAAATATTTTTACTCGACATTGAATTATTAGACATATATCATTACCAATATTTTTTCATCTTGAAGCTTTGAAAAAAATAAACTTATAATCATAAGAGGTAAATATTTAATTTTGATTAATAATCGGGTTTTTATGATTAAAATCAACTCAGTGAACTTTTATTTCAGTATATTATTTGAAAAAGTTGAAAATGCAAATTACTGTTCCAGAATTTAGTTAACAATACTCTTAAAATGTCTAAAGTAGTAAAAATAATAAAGAAAAGTAACCCATTCTAAGGCTCGTTAACCAATAATTTTGTAAACGGCGTGAGGTGATATAATGATAATATTTTTAATTCTGATAACCGTGACCAACGAATTATCACGTTCTACTCGGTCCGTTATGTAAACTTTTGAGCTTGTTGGTATGACCAAAATAGGTATTATCTAGTAATCATAATAATTATTTTATTTGAAAACAGAACATAATCTCTGGAAATTTTTGTGTTTGTATTGTTTAAAAAACATGGTAACCGCTCATATTTCATAATATAAGACTAAGTAAAGTGGCAATTCTCACATTAGATGGTTGCGAATTATTATTAATATCACATTCCAAAGTGGCGTTCTTATTTCGGTAGCCTACTGTTCAGTATATTTGCGAGTAGCCAAATAAATTTGTAGCTTGTTTTTTAAATGCGAAGCACAACTTTTTGCTTGCGTTGGTAATTATCGTTCACAAGAAAATTGGTCATTTAGGCAAAGTGAGTCATACTTCTTACACAGCTAGATATTTCAGATTTTCCAAGAATTATCCAGAGCCGAACAATACTATCAGATGATAAAGGGTAGTTTAGGAGTTGGAAATAAAAGCTGGTGCTTTCCGATAAAGGTGATGTCTACCTGCATAGTTAAGCTAATAAGCAGTATTGCCAAATCTGGGGAAAAGTATGTTGCTTATTGAAAAATTTTAAGAACAAACCTTTAGTTTGGCGAAATTATGTTGATGACATATTTGTTATTAAGAAACACAACCTCGAAGCGTCATATGAATTATAAAAGGACAAAAATAACAAAGAAATCATACAATTCACTTTATAAATCCAACAAAACAACAAAATACCTTTCGTTTGCCGAGAAAATGCCAGTCGATTGCTACAACTCAATGCAAAGAACATTAATATTGAATTTGAAACTGTTACAGTCGGTAAATATAGCAGACCTCAAATATCGGTACAAAATAACAATACAAGCTGAATAACTAAACGATCGTATAATACTGCCCGATTCAACTCTCCAGATACAAGTGTAGTTTTAGCAGATAAAGCGGCAAGATAATAAACTTTCACTGATTTAGTAGGCTACAAGAACAGTAACAAATATGATAAACTGGACAAAAAGTAGTCAATAAAAGAATTTTAAATTTGGAATACAGCGGCAATTGGGCATAAATTACACACCATCTAAAGCAATTCAACTAGAAATCGGTGAAAAAATTACAAAATTGTTTTAAAAAACCTTGGATTGGACGGACATTTTTATTAACAGCTGTAACTACCCGTTATTGTGGAACAACCTGGATGTTCAAAAAGTTCTTGAGCAATTCAACGAAGAAGAGCCACTATAGGTCAAATAAATTGCTAGGATTCCCAATGAATTAAAATCTCTACTGCTTACATTTGAAATTTAGTGAATTTTCTAGCAATGGTTCCCTTAAAATAAATGTGAAAATATTCCAAGTAATTTTCATAAATTTACTTTTTTAAATGGAAAATATCTCTCAGGAAGGAAGTCAGAAAGTTTGAAAATCTGTCTAATTTTATCAATATTTTTATAATAGAGATACAGCAAAATTGCTACCTTATTAAATGTTTGTTTGTTTTTTACAGGAAATACTAATTCTATTTTAAGTAGTTGTATATCAAATTGCAGAAAAAATATGAATTGATTGCAAATCTGTGGTTTGTCAGCATAATGGCTCAAATGCAAATGTGCATTAGTTTGTATATTAGAGATAATGCAAGTATATTTCGTGATATTTGCCATAATTTTTATCAGCTAGTCATAACAACGCTGTTTTTTATTTTTGTGTTATTTTAAAGTGCGTCTATTTCATGGTGTGGTCAGTTCAACATTTTTAATTTGACAAGTTCCCCATACATAAGGATGAAGTCGGTAAGTTACGTATTTCCCAAAACTCTGTTTTCTTATTAAACTTTCTTTTCAGTATTTTATCTCGTTGGCTTTAGTTAGTGCTGTAATTGCAGGTAAGCTAAATTTATGTGATTTCGGGTTATACGTTCTTTTTATATGTCAACTGTGTTCAAAATACATATTAAATGTGTATGAAAATAATTTCCGTTTTTAGTATATAAGCGCAAAATAAGGAAAACTGTTGAATTAAGTATAAATTCTAATTAAAGCTTATGGAGAAACTAACGTAGATAATTCGTTGGGCGAAACTTGTAAATACAAAATAATAATGCATGAAGCGAGATTTCTTTCAAACTGAACATATCACTCAAAATAAAACATGGCACAGGAAAACGAGTGTTTTATACCTACTATCACTGAAATAACAACATTTGAAAACTGAGTATGTCACAATGGAAACAGAATGTGACATAAAAACCGTTACCAAACGATCTTAGTTAAATTCCTATTTTGATAAATTTTTGTTCTTCGTACCTTGATTCGGTACAAAACATTTTAAATGTATTATGTAATACTTTTCTCCGCTCTGGCCGTACAGTCAGCACATATTGGTTTAAAACGAATATTACCTATTCTTTTTTGTGGTCTTAGCTACTAATTGGGTAAAAGTAGTCAAACAGGTCAACGACGTGGTTTTTCACTACAGTGGAACTTCATTAATCTTGTTGATAAGAAAAGTAATATAGGATAAGTACAAAAAAAAACAATTTCAATTTATTAAAAATAGTACTTCCTTTGTAAAACTGATCAGCTTTATATAATTTAAGCCTGTGAATGTCATGTTGTAAATTATAGCAACAACTAGAGGCATAATTATGGAAAGCAATTTGTGTGACGAACTTTGATATATTATTTTTTACAAAGCGGCTAAGTTTAAAATTTCACTACGCCTTAATGAATGTTTACTAAATTCGCTATATATTAGACTAAACATGCAATATATAGCACGTTTCTGAATAATAAATATTCTTTCGGATGTTGACGGATTTCCCCAAAATGTGGTAGCACACTAGTCATGGTGTGTAGTTTCTTTAAGGAAAAACAAATCTACAAACAGTATTACATGAATGATGAAAATGTCGATTCCAATTTAGGACTCAATTAATGTAGAGACCGAGAAGCTTAAATAAACTAATTTGTTGTATTAGTTGCCATCATTTTTAAAAAGAAAGCACATGTTTTGCTTTTGTTAAAAAAATGTTTTGGTGTTCTTTGCATTTTCTGTTTAATATACCTACGCTAGAATCTTCAGACGTGATAATGCAGTTGTGGTGTCATGTCCTGAGGAAAAGATCCTAATATTGTCGGCCAAACTATACAACGGATGCCAAATTATTAATATACAATAAGAATAGAAGAGGACCTAGGACGCTAGTCTGAGAACATGTATACCATAATTCGGAAAGCCATTTAGTAAGATTTTGTGATCGCAGTCATAGTCTTTAGTAAAATCAATAAATAAAAAAAAAAATTTTCATATGTAAATATTTGTATATATAATAGACGAAGTGCAGTCATATTTGATTTTGTCTTACAAAAGCCATGATTTAATTCCGAAAGCAAATTATTACACAATGAGTAGCTCTACTTACGTTCTATTGGATCTATGTATATACTTGTGGCACCTACAATTTTTCCACCCGTTGCTCCTCAGATGCTCTCGTTGTAGCTTTAATTGTTCTATGAAATATGTCTTCAGCAAATGTCTGCATAACTGTTGTTCTTCTGTCGAGGCATAAGATTTAGGCGGCATCCTTTATTGCCCTTACGCTTGTAATAAAAAAGATGTCCTGTCATGTTTGTGGGTTATCTAGCATTATGTTTATTATGTTATAGATATTTTTGATGGCTTCTTTACCCTTCTTCTAATTTTTCATCACCTCTCACATTCCACCATAAAATGATTCGGGTTATTTGTTTATAAATGTCTCGAAAAATCATAATGTCTGTCTTTTTTTGGGATACATCTTAAAAGCCCTGTGTCCTATTAAGAATTTTGTGTAATTTAATTACTTTTTTTGGACGCATACCACTTTCTCAATTCTATTTTTGTTTAATTAATTTAATTAAACTATTTTCGATCAGTCTAGTTAGACTTCACAAACATAGCAATTGCTGCTCTAGTATTAATGAAATCTATGTAACATTTCACTACACTAGTTCTTGTCACTTAGTGATTTCCTTGTTGGTGGCTCAGAACTACCCAATTCAGGGTCATTTGGTTCTATAGAAAATGACTGCATTTGTACTTCTTGGTATGTGTCATGAAAGGTAATCAAATCGAGGTTGTATTTTGTCCCTGCCAATATATTCCTCAAATCCAAATTCATTTGTATAATTTCAGTTATAATTGTCAAACAACGGAATTAGTTAGAAATCACCCAGGAAAATACCCTCACAAAGAAGTATTGAAGGTGAAGGTGTCAGAAGTGGTGCCTTCAATATTTTCTCGGGTAATTTATATTCGACTTATTTTACTGCATTTATTAGCTAGGGCGTTTTGAGAACAGGTTACAGGTTTGAGGTTACAGTCTTTCTCTTCTGCTATATATAACTGCTGTTTCTAATTCGGAGGAGCTACGGTTTATTCTGCATAAATAACGATAACATGACATGCAGTAAAATTTGAGGGAATTATCGAATACTGCTCTTATTTTTAGAATTCCACGAATTCATTAGTTTGCAAGGTGATGCACAATCAGTCCTCGTCGGCAAGCTCCATTATCTCAAAATGAATTCTTAGGTGCTCTGAAACCATGTATTACAAAAAACAATATTTGTATTTTCGGAGAATTTCCTCAAATTCCCAGATGAGATTTTAATTCTAGAAAATGTTTGGTTTTTTGTCTGATTAACCCTTTTTATAGGTATTTTTATAACTGAACCAAAATATACAAAATTGTTGTTATTGAAAAATATTATTCCATAGTTTGTTGTTTAACTTGGTTGGTTTCTTCCTAAGCTATTTCAATTGTTGTTTTCGTCATCGTTTCCGTATTCCATACTGGCTTCTATTAATTTCTTCAGTTATTATATTGTTTGCATTACTCTTCTTTTGAATAATACTGTCCTCCAATAAATTAAAACCCTTATACAATATTAACAATTTTGTAATTCACCAAATAACGGATCTTATTAATTCAAATATTCAAATTACAAAGTTCAAGATAATTCCTGTATATTCCGTGTCAGTAGTATAAGGAATTTCGGATTTTTCTCGAAATATCATTTATAAGTATTTATCAAGATGATAAGGTTAATAAATTTCTATATACAGGATCTTCTGTTAGTAGAAATCATAACTTTGCGTAACAATAATATAAAATATTCGCCTGCTTTTTTGTTTGATATTACTGTATTTTTAACCGACTTCCAAAAATGAGGAGGTTATCAATTCGTCGCCCATTTTTTTTCGCTTTTTTTTTGTGTATGTATGTTACCTGATTTCTTCTCCTGTGGATGTCCGATTTGAATGAATATGGTCTTGTTCCGGATTGGTGAAACTTCAAATTTTGGAAAATAATTCTATTGGTAAAGTGATGAAATTTGTGAATGAACACATGCGTGCATGGAAATCGACCAATATCCCTAATATTTTAGTCAATTTTTCGATAACTCCTTATGGATGTGTATAGTTTTTTAACGTTTAATCTATTACGGAAGATCCTTAGGTGATCTCATATACTTTTCTGCGACGCGCAACTTGCAGTTTTGCAGAAAATCGCAGAAAACTCCAAATTTCTTATCAAAAATTTTATCGAAATGACATAACGGAAATTTCCTCATAAATATTTTAATTCCAACGTAATAGTGCGGTAGTTTTAATTGCGAATTTGAAAATTTTCTATGTACATCTCAAGCATATAGGTAGTAAAGCATAGTATTTTCGGCTCCTTAAATCAATGAGTACCCAGCTCGTTTTGTTTGTATACCAGGCAAATACCTATCTGAATGCAAATTTTTCCATTTTGCGAAGACGGTGCTTTTGGTTTACACATTTTTCCGGCCTAATAGAAAATTCAGTGACAACACATGTCAAACTTTAAACTGCTATTTGGTACGTTTATAGACAGGGTGTTTAGTTATAGCAAACAAAATCGCAAAGTAAAGTGATAGAAGGAGTTGCATTTATATGAAGATTGAAATATAGGACGGACTAGAATGATAGTGGTCCGTAGGCAGCCGTATATACAGGATGGTTGGAATATAGGGTGGACTGGACGTTTGGTGGTATAAAAATGTTGGAAAAAATGTGAAATTAAAATTATATAAGGTGATTAAAAAACTGTTATATGATGTGGACATAAGCAAATCATATACAGGATGCTTGAAATATATGCTGCAGTTGAATTATATTTATACAGTGTGATTAAAAAAATATTTCTTTTATAGCCAATAAGAAGTTGTGGAGAAGAATTAATGTTACACAGGACGATAATGTAAAATGTAAAAAATGAACTAATTTATGGGCTAGCCCACAAGGAGTTATTACTATGGTTGAAATATAGGACGGATTTGACTCCGTAAATATGGGAGGGATTCTACTCCGTCCTATAGTTTACCGAAGGCAGCTAACAAATTTCTGCTTATCCGTGGGCAGTCGTATGTACAGGATGGTTGGTACATAGGTTGGAGTAGAATTATCTATAGTTATACAGGGTTGTCAAAAAAAGTTGAAAAAAGGTTACATGGCGTAGTCCATAAGGCATAAATATATTTTTGGGCTTATTAAGTCAACGCGAACAAGTACATTTTGTTCGTAAAGATTTACCTGTCAATTTAAATGAGAAAGTATCATTGTTTAATGTTGAGGCTTTCCATGTTACCTGGTTCTGTCTATTACGGTTATACATACAAAATAAAAAATAAAGAATGAAAACTACCTGAGTACTAAAAAGTTGAAAATAAAACATTTAAAAAAAAGATATAACCGACTTCTACCTATAACTAAAAAGCTAAAAATAATTATAACAAAATACAACTCTAGCATATAAATAACACATTCAATGTTGTTAGGTACCTACCCAGTAAGTAAAAAATGTAAACATTAAGGTGCTCATTCTGTACAAATTTATTACCTACCAATCTAGTATATTTTTGAAGTCGGTGCCAAGCAACAATCAAGTTTGATGAATTAGTAGATAAGTACGCAATGAAGGATTTTAGATTTGCTTGGCACCGGCTTCAAAATATACTAGATTGGTAGGTAATTAATTTGTACAGAAAGAGCACCTTTTAATTTATACATTTTTTACTTCCTGGGTAGCTACCTAACAACATTGAATGTGTTATTTATTTGCTAGAGTTGTATTTTGTTATATTTTTTTTGCTTTTTAGTTATAGGTAGAAGTCGGTTATATATTTTTTAAATGTTTTATTGAATTGTACAATTATTCTCATGTGTTTTTATTTTCTAATCTTCTAATGCTTTTGCCCGATGTCATTAATTTTCTGTAGTTTGTCTATATAGTACTATTTGCTATTTAGGTATGACTGAAGAGTTATATACGCGTTTAGCCAGCTATTTTCCTAGTTCTCTAATTATAATTTTACTAAAATAATAAGTTTGAAATTACATGTGACAAATAGATATTCGACTTTTGTTCTTATATCTATACTGAGTAGGATTCATTGTAAATATTAATTTCTTTGAAATCATTTTTCATTTATTAAGTATTCCTGTGGATATTTTATAGCTATTCTATTTTACTCTTTAAATTACTATTCCATCAACATAACCCTAATTATGTTGTTTTTTGGTGGTAGTGTTTTAATGTTGTCAACCTGTTAACTAAGATTTTTCACTACATGTACGTATTACTAAGTTATTATTTTACTTTTTCGCATTTTGATCAGATTTTGTGAACAATTCACACTTTTTTCATGTCAAAAACCTAAAAGCGTTCTCTAAGACAATACGCGGTTTTAATCAATTTACAATAAATACCAAACTAAAATGATATACTTTCACATTTTAAAATAACATTAACTATTATAAATTATATAATGAATAATATATACATAATATACGAGTAGTAAATAAATAGTAAATGCAAAAAAAGATATCTGACTTTTGTTTATCAAATCTATCTCGAAGTACTTGCTTCACTTATTTTTTTTATATTATTGTATTTAGTCTATTCTATGAGAATCTTTTTTGACTATATTTGCTTTGTGATCTATACACGACAACAATAGACTTAAGTATCTATCATTTCTTGTATTTGCTGACTGTTACTGGTGTTATAATAGATTCTGTGGCTTCAAACCAAATTTTCACAAATATTCACTTTCACTTTCATCGTCTTTATTTTTAGCAAATAAATCCACTGTCTATGAGCACTTTGAATAGTACTATTGAAAACAGCTGATAGCTTCTCTCCGTCGATTCAATAATACGAATATAAATTAAACTAAACAACCCAACTTGTCCTATAAATAGCCAGTGTAGATTATACCCGAACGCCATGATTATATCTTTGTTGTCAGAGCGTTTTCAGGAACCTTCTTAGGGCCGCCGCTTTTTTACACTTATCGAAATTTCGAAATATCCCATGTTTTGCTTTCTCTGTTATTTCAGACGGTTTTACGTTTACATGTTGTTTTGGTTGGAACGATTAATTTAGGTTTCTTAGTGTTTCACTTTAGTGGAGTAAAACGAATTTTATAACACTGACCCCCCGACCCCATCAATTCTGAACGACCAAAACGGAATCGTTCTCTCCATAGTAGAGACCTTCATCTTTGCTCTTCGATTCCGGCGAATACGATAAACAATGTCATTGATTCTCTTGACTACCTTGTATAGACCATCCCAGGCTGGTGTGAGTTTTGGAGATATATATGTCTTTGCTCCTCTGGGGGTTGTACATCGATCGCTGGTGGCGAATATCTGTGTTCGGGTAATTAGTGTATTGGCAGCATGTTCTGTAAAATTCTTGAGGCGGTTTTCTGATGAGCAAAAAGCTAAATCACAAGGTAATCTCAGCTCCCTTCCGAATAGTACCATGGCTGGAGTCAGCCACCTTGGGTGGTTATTCTTAACAACCTTTGAAATATGGTTTTCGTTTTCCTGATTCCCAACTTCGTACAGACCTTCTGAAATACATTGGATTCAAAGTTATGCCCTTGGTCTGAATGTAACTCCAACGGGAAACCAAACCTGCTAAATAACAGTTCTACCAGCTTTGTCGCAAAGGTGCCTCTTGATTGGGTATAGCATATGCCTCAAGCCTTTTGCTAAAGTAATCCATTGCGGGCAGAATAGTTTTGTTCCCCCTCTCAGACTCTGGTAATGGACCGGGGACATCAATGGCAATTCTCTCAAATGGCACACCTACATTGTATTTCTGCATTCTGCCTTGGTCCGGGCCTTTGGGCCCTTACTGTCTGCACAGTTGTCATATTTCCGGGACCAAGCTCTGACGTCTTCGAAGTAATTTCCCCAGTAGTACCGTTGGCGAATTTTATCCAATGTTTTATTCATGCCAAGCTGACCTTTGGTAATCTCATTATGTACTTCAGTTAGGATGGCGGTTACTTTTTTCATTGGGACTACCAGTTGGGACTTGGTTTGACTTGCTCCATCCACTTGGCCAATTGTCCGGTGTCTTCTTGTCCAACAGCCATTTGAGGGCGACATGATCTGTTCGGATTAGGAAATGATGACCGCAGAAAAATTTGTAAAAATGGTCTACAGCTCTAATTGTTGCAAGAAGTTCTTTTCTGGTGATGCAATAATTCCTCTCCGGTTCGAAAATCCACGGCTGTAATACAAGACTATGCTCTCTTCACTATTTTGTACCTAGGATAGGTTGGCCCCCAAACCTTTCTTGCTGGCACAGGTGTCTAAGATAAACTTCCTAGAGTGTGTAGGAAACACTATGATTATGCTGGAACATAGTTCCGCCTTCAGTCGTCGGAACAATGTTTCTTAATCCTGTTTCCAATGGAAGGTCTCTTTTTCATTGGTTTGCCGATTTAGAGGGGCGGCGACGGTGGCAAATCCCTCAACAAATCGTCTGTAGTACGAACAGAGACCCAATAAGCTTCGTAGTTCATGCTTGTTTCTCGGGACCGGCCACGAATGGCTTCTATCCTGTCTTCGTTTGTGCGGATTACTGATTCAGAAACGACGTGGCCTAAAAAATCTACTTCTTTTTGAAACATGGAACATTTCTTCGGGTTGAGTCTCAGGTTGGCATTCTTAATTCTAGAAAATACTTTGCCGATAATCTTCAGATATTCGTCAAATGTGTGACACATACTAAGCAGGTTCTCCTTGTCAACCCGAGCAATACATTCTCCATTAGCCTCGCAACTGTAGCGGGAGCATTACATAACCCATAACTACAGGCACGACGATGAACTGAAACAGCCCTTTACTGGTGGAGAACGCTCTCTTTTCTCTGTCGTTTCATGTAATCCAACATGCCAATTTCTACTCTTTAGATCTAGTGTGGAGAACCAAATGGACCCGGCGAGCGTGATCAATATATCTTCGATTCGGAGGAGTGAATAGCTGCCTTTCTTTACAATATTATTCAATTTTCTGTAGTCAAAGCAAAAACGGTTGGTTCCATCCTTCTTTTTCACTAAAACAACGGGAGCCGACCATGGGCTGATGGATGGATCTCACTCAATTTTGTAACATGGACTCAATGTTCTCCTCGACTTCCTGTTGTTGTCCCAAAATTAGTCGCCTAAGTGGTATTCTGATGGGCTGAGCCTTCCCAGTATCTATTCGATGCTGTATGATGTTTGTACGACCGCTAGTACCAACTGGAGAATTAAAATTTGTCAGTGATTTGCGATAAATTGCTTGGTTTTCTGCTCGTGGGTCAAATGATCGGTCAACTGTTTTAGCCCTTGAATAATTTGTTCCGTTCGACCGGGAATTGTGGTTGTGGATTTGGGTGCTAGTATGTGATCGCTGAGCTGTTGACAGGCCGTTTTTAATACAAATTACTCCTTTAGGCATGCTGGCTAACGTCATTATTTTTAGCAAATAAATCCACTATCTATAAACACTATGAGTAGTACTATTGGAAACAGCTGATAGCTTCTCTCCGTCGATTCAATAATACCAATATAAACTAAACTAAACTTGTCCTTGTGTAGATCATACCCGAATCCCATGATTATTTCTTTGCTTTCAGAGCGTTTTCAGGAACCTTCTTGAGGGCGCCATTTTTTACACCCATGGAAATTTCGGGATAGACATTGTTTTTTTTATTATTTCATGCTGTTTTATGTTTATATTTTGTTTTTTTCGAAACGATTAATTTAGAAGGTTTCTTAGTTTTCCTTTTTGGCGGCGTAAATTGAATTTTATAACAATATTATTTTCCATTGTTTTTCCTTTACTGGGAATAATTCTCTGCTGAGAGACAATTCTTTATTTTCTTGTTAATGCTTTAGTCCTGTTACATAGTATGCTGATTTAGTCTCCTGTATTTCTACGATAATTTGCAAATGTATGACTTTTTTACTTTATCCATATCCTTGTGCATATTATTTAAAACTTTAAGTGTATTGCTTTTTTCCATATTTTATTCCAGTTCCTCTTTCTGTATTCTCTCAAACTAAAATTTTTCTTCGACATTTTTTTTGTCATCCTTTCATTGTCATATCCAGATTAATGTTTTCTTGTATCATCTGCATCATTTTCGGAATAGCATAATATTTATTTTTTCTGAGTTCTTTGGAAATAACATCACATAAACTTGAAAGTCTTTATATTTCAAAAGTCCAAACGTTTCGTGGTCTAAATCAGTCCCAGTTATCAATGGTATTAACACAAAAATGAACAAATATCGGAATCACAATTTGACATTGTGATTACGATATTTGTCTTTGCGAATCCTTTTAATTTTTTTTTTAATTTCTTGCTCAGTTTTGTGTTAATACAGACTTTCAAGTTTATGTGGTGTTACTCCCAATGAACTCAGAAAAAATAAAAACTAGAGATGCCACAATTGTCATTCAGAAAACAGCATATATTTTAATAACATCTAGCTCTTTTGCTATTTCCATTCAATTTGTTATACAGATTCTAAATTAATAAATGCCAAGGATTTCAAGATGTGCTTCCTCAATTATTTTATGACGAAAAGTTGCTACTAACGCATGTCCGCAAACTCTTCGTTACCGATGTACAAGGTGTTGACATCTTCAGTATTTTTCAGTTTTTTCTTCTGACTACTAAAGTTTTCGAGATATTTAGTTCAATGTTGGAGCATTACTGCCTCTATGAAGTCTTTACAATAATATCACAGAAACGGTCATGAAAATCTACAGGGTCCTACTGTTTCTGTGGTCCCGAATTCTTACTGCCCCTACAATTTTTTTTCGGTACGCTCCTGGTAATTGACAAAATTTGTAATTGAATCTCTTAGGATTTGCAATACTGCTTATTTCTTGGGTTTTATTTTCTTATCTGCCACCATTTTTGTGTAAAAAAATGATGAATTTAATGTGTACACACTTGATTAGGACGGCTTTATCAACGACTTCAAACCTAGAAAACATGATTGTGATCGCTACCAGGATATTAGATCATCGGAAATAGAAGAAGATGAACTTAATTTAATTGACGAGCAACCCACCCGATACCAGCACTAGGAAAACTGCTTTACACATACATGTTGATCATATGACGGTACTTGCCATCTTAAAGGAACAGATGTTATATCCATATCATGTACAACGAGTCCAGGTACTGTTACTTCATTATATTCCTAACCGTCTCGCATTTTCGTTTCGGATGCTAGATATGATTAGACAATACCCTGAATTTCTTGCCAATACTGCTGGAGATCACATAATTGGTCCGTATTTCCTTCCAACTACCTTAAATAGAGATACATATAATGAGGCTAATATACGGTGGGGCTCCTGCCCATTTTAGTATGAGAGAACGTCAATATTTGAACGAAACATATCCAGATCGCCGAATAGGGCGATGTGGACCTCAATTTTGGCTATCTCGTTCACCTGATTTAATTCCGATAAACTTTTAAACTTTGGAACAAACGTTAGTTTATAGTGGAACTCCTGTTCAAGACATAGAAGACTTAAGAGACCTCATTATTGTTTCCTGTAGATTTATTCAAGATTCTCCGGGTATTTTCAATCGAATAGGAATATGTATTTGTCGACGTCTAGACTCTTGTGTTGGCAGAATGTGGTCAGTTTAATCTCTTCGTTTTCAAAGTTTAGCAAATTTGTTTTTTCATGATTTTGAAATAAAATTAGCATATTGCATCACGGAAGGAAAATATAGTCACAGATACGAATAAAACACAAAAAAAATATTGCAAATTCATAAGAGCTTCATTTACAATTTTGTCAATTGCCAGGGTCATACTGAAAAAAAGTTGTAGGGGAAGAAACAACACTTGACCCCAGAAAAAGTACCACCCTGTAGATTTTGACTACTGATTCTGTGATCTTATTATCAAGACTTCATAGAGGCATTAATGCTTCAAAATTGAAATAATTATCTCGAAAACTTTATTACTCTGAAGAAAAAAAACTGAAGATTGGTTTGCTTTTCCAATTTAGTTTCATGAACTTTCTTCTCTGTCTAATGTAACTTGTAATACAGATTTTGTTAAATCATCGTAGTAGTTTGGTAGCCTTCCAGTATTTATAGTGAATAAACTGTTTTGCTATATTTCTAGATTTTAAATATATTCCTGAATACAGTATGAATAAAGTACTAATTCCTTTTTGTTTTCTAGTATCCAATGCGCTACCCCGGCCAAATGAGGGTAAGTATTAACTAAGTTATTTAAACCTTGATAGTTAACATTCTCAACAGACAAAATTTTGTTTAAAAAAAATAAGATAGCGATTTTTATTTATTGAGCTATTTATTATTATTTCAAATCTAGTATGAATTTATTACACCCAAATCGCGTACAAACAAGTATTCGTTAGCAAATATATATTTTCTACGGAGTGCTTTTTGTCGGTATAGATATAGTGTGACTAAACAAATGTTAGCCAAAAATATAAGGTAGTGCTGTAAATATTAATATTTATTACTTTTCTTAGATTTTATTTATACATGTTTATATGTTTTTGGTACAAGCAGTTAGAAAAAAAATTTAGAAACAGGTGTAAGAAAACTAAAACTAAATCATTATCTAAAAATATAAGATGAAAATATTGTTATGGAATCTACCCAAAGTCGACCCTGTTTTATTTCAGTACGACAACAAACGCTTTAAGATAATAAAAAACGATTCTCGAAAGACTCGGCAGCGGAAGGAGTGATGATGATTTTTACTGGAGAATTCGACGCTGGTGTAATAAAGGAAGCCCGCCACGATCGCCAGTTCAGTTATACCGAGACGACTAGCTTATATGGGATTGTTATTGTATTTGAATCAGCTGTTTTAATGTAAATAAAGTTCTAGAAAAGTGAAAGTGAATATTAGTTTTATAATTTTAAATTAAACCCACGGACTTTACAACATTTGGGTGATCAGAAGTAAAGGATTAAGTGCAGTTAAAATCCTAATTTGATTTATGGAAACCCGCAGTATGGACGAAACTACCAAAAAATAGTCAAGCAGGTTACAGAGGGACTGGACGAAAAAATTGCACAGATTCTAGAAAAACGTGACAAGAAGGAAAAACAACATCAAGAAGAAATTCAACAAAGGTTAGTAAAATCTTTTGATGAAAAACGCAAAATAGAATTAGAAAATCTTGTCACTACGATGAAAAGCGAACAACAAAATCTTGTTTCCACGATGGAAAAAAACAACAAAATCTAGTTTCCACCATGAAAAGTGAACAACATAATTTAACTGAAGGATTGTTCTCGAAATTTGAAGAAAAACATGGCAAAACGGAAGAAAAAAGACAATTGCAATTTGAACAATTAATGCAAATAGTATCGCAAGTTAATGAAACAGTTAATGAACGAATGCAAATAGTTGAATCAGACATAAAAGAAATAAACGAAGACATAAAGATACTAAAAAGTAATGTGGAGACTCTTGAAATCAAAGTAGATGACATCGACTCCATCCAGAGCCAGGTGAAATTTGAAATTAGTTCCATTAAAAACACGGTACAAAGTGAAGTAAGTGAAGTACAAGATAAAATCAGTGCCATCCAAAACAAGGTAGAAATAGAAATCAAAAAAATGCAACAGGACTTACAGCGAGGAAAATACCAGCACACCGTAAGTACCAAAGGTTCCTTTAGTAAACCACCCACATTCGACGGCAGTTCATCTTGGCCCATGTATAAACGACAATTTGAGGCCGTAGCTACATCTAATGGATGGGATAATCAAGAAAAATCTACTTTTCTGGTAATTTCGCTAAGAGGTCCGGCACTAGAACTCCTCCAAAGCATTCCAGTCGATGAACAAGGCAATTTCGACAAAATCATCGCCATTCTAGACAAACGCTACGATAATCAATCCTTGAGGCAGGTATACCAAGTCCAACTCAGTGGGAAAACGCAAAAATCCGGTGAAAGCCTTCAAGAATTCGAAGCAGAGATTAGACGGTTAGTTCACTTGTCCTACCCAGACCTGCCAGAGGAAACGAAAGACCAGCTGGCCACACAGAGTTTCATAAACGGCATCAGAGATGTGGAAGTACAGGGAAATCTAAGACTAAGTGGCGTCAAGAAAAGTAATGAATCTCTACATCGGGCTTTGGAAGTAGAGGCTGTCATGAACATGCCCAAGCCGAGGGTCCGAGCAGTTTCTTTCAACCAGGAAGAGTCAGAGTCACTATTTGAAGCGCTGTTGGCTGGTCTGAACAAAATATTAGAACGGTCACAAAGAACTGGCACCAGAGGGGCATGTTACCGCTGCGGACGGACAGGACACTTCCAACGTGATTGTCGAGTGAGGCTACCTGAATGATCACCGACCAGGGGTAACCAACAGAACAGCCACATGTCCAGGGACCATCAGCCAGTCAGCATAAGGGGGCGAATGCTGACTAACCCTCCACCAGCCCCCAAAATGTTATCCATCCGGGGATTTTGCCGAGATAGCGGCAGCCTAGTCATCAGAGGCACCATCAATGGACGAGCAGTTACAATCACCATTCTTCGGTTCTTAAATGAGGAATTTGTATTGACACGGCCCGTCAACAGTTCAGTCACCTCCATAAAAATTGTGGCAAAGTCTTCAGCTAGAATTCCCGGTCGAACGGAACAGATTATTCATGGGCAGCTAGACAGCAATCCTAGGAGCTGCGTTGGAATGGTGGAGCCCGTACACTCAGCTCATGACTACTTAGTTGGACGGGCTATAGTTAAAACCGGACGAGATATACCAATCAGAGTCCTGAATTTGTTCAACAACGACATCAGAATTGCCAATGGTCAAGAGATAGCTTGTTTCGAGCCAGTAGAGACCATCATCAATTGCGAAGAAGAGTACCAGACGTCGGTGAAGGAGACAGGGCACGATAAAGAGTTCCAACAACAGTTTGCTGACCATTTGACACACTTGACACCAGAGAACCAGAAAAAAGCCAAGCAATTTATCACAAAGCACTGGCAAATTTTTAACAGCAAAAATGGGACCACCGATCAGAATACCACCTAGACGACTACCATTGGGGCAACAACCGGCAGTCGAGGAAAACATCGAGTCCATGTTACAAAATGGAGTTATTGAGCCATCCATCAGCCCATGGTATGCTCCTGCGTGCTAATTAAAAAAAAGGATGGAACCACCCGATTTTGTGTGGATTACAGAAAGCTGAATGACGTCACGAAGAAAGACAGCTATCCACTACCCCGAATCGATGACACTTTGACCACACTAGCAGGCTGCCGCTGGTTCTACACACTAGACCTAAAAAGTGGATATTGACAGGTTGGTCTACACGCAAACGACAGATGGAAGACAGCGTTCTCCACCAGTAAAGGGCTGTTTCAGTTCACGATCATGCCCTTTGGGTTATGTAATGCACCCGCTGCATTTGAGAGGTTAATGGAGTATGTACTGAGCGGGTTAACATGGAGGACGTGCTTAGTATACCTTGACGACATTCTAGTCATGGGTCAGACATTCGACAACCATCTGAAGAACCTGGACGAAGTATTCTCCAGAATTAATAATGCCAACCTGAGACTCAATCCGAAGAAGTGTTCCTTGTCCCAAAAAGAAGTAGAGTTTTTGGGCCACGTAGTGTCCGAGTTAGGAATCCGCACCAACGAAGACAAGATAGAAGCCATCCGTGATTGGCCAGTTCCAAGAGACAAACATGAATTCCGAAGCTTCTTGGGCCTCTGTTCATACTACCGGCGTTTTGTTGAGCACTATGTTCCAGCCCAATCCTAGCCTTTCCTACACAGTCCGGCAAGTTCATCTTAGACACCAACGCCAGCAACACAGGTTTGGGGGCCGTCCTATCTCATGTGCAAGATGGTGAAGAGAGGGTGATCGAGTATTACAGCCGTGGATTCTCGATACCGGAAAGAAATTATTGCTTCACCAGAAAAGAACTTCTTGCAATAATAAGGTCTGTAGACCATTTCCACAAATACCTCTATGGTCATCATTTCTTAATCCGAACAGATCATGCAGCACTCAAATGGCTGCTGGACATGAAGACACCGGAAGGGCAACTCGCAAGAAGAATGGAGAAATTACAGCAATACAACTTCAAGGTGGAACACCGTGAGGCTGTTTACGCAATAACGCCGATGCCCCATCCAGAAGACCCTGTAGAGCGGAATTCGGACATTGTTTGAAGACGGAACAGCGAGAGGGTATCTCCATCAGGCAGATCCGAGTGCAGGCCAATGAAGACTGGACAACAGAACAGTGCATCAAGGACCAAATGGCTGATCCAGACATCGAACCAATCTTGTCACTCAAAACGAGAGGGGCACCCAGTCCACGATGGGACGAGGTAGCTAGATACTCCGGCGTGCTGAAATCGTTATCGGTTCAGTGGAATTCTCTAAGAGTAGACAATCGAATGCTCAATCGAGTTTGGGAAAGCGCTGATGGACGAGAAACCAAGTCCCAACTGGTAGTTCCGAAGAAAAAGGTACCAGCCATCCTGACCGAAGTACAGGATGGAATAACCGGAGGCCACCTGGGCATGAATAAAACCCTAGACAAAGTTCGCCAGCGGTACTACTGGGTGAATTGCTTCGAAGACGTCAGAGCTTGGTGCCGCAAATGTGCCAGCTGTGCCACCAGTAAGGGCCCGAAGACCCGGACCAAGGGCAGAATGCAGCAGTACAATCTGGGCGTCCCATTTCAGAGAATTGCCATCGATGTCGCCGGTCCGTTTCCCGAGTCTGAGAAGGGGAACAAATACATTCTGGTCGCAATGGATTACTTCAGCAAATGGCCTGAGGCTTATGCGATACCCAACCAAGAGGCAACCACGGTAGCGACGGTGCTAGTAGAACAACTATTCAACAGGTTTGGCATCCCGATGGAATTCCATTCAGACCAGGGGCGTAATTTCGAACCGAATGTATTCCAGAAGGTCTGCACGATGTTAGGGATCAGGAAAACGAGAACAACACCATTATACCCACAGTCAGATGGAATGGTGGAAAGATTCAACAGGACCTTGGAACAACACCTATCCAAGATCGTCAGCAATAACCAGCGTGATTGGGATGAGCATATTCCCCTATTCCTGTTGTCATATCGCTCTGCTGTACATAATAGTACAGGCCTGACCCCAGCCAGGGTCCTATTCGGAAAGGAGCTGCGATTATCATGCGACTTGGAATTTGGCTCCCCCGAAGAACCTCCCCAAGACATCGACGATTATGCCGACCAGCTCCGACATAACATGCTGGCAATACACGAATTAGCCCGAACGCAGATGTTGGCCACCAGACGCGATACGACCTCAAGGCCAATTCAGTCGGGTTCCAGGAGAGGGACAAAGTCTGGCTGTACAACCCCCAACGGAGCAAGGGTAAATCCCCAAAGCTTACACCCGCCTGGGATGGTCCATACGAGGTGATGAAGAGGCTTAATGACGTCGTCTACCGGATCCGTCGGAACCCCAAGGCTAAATTGAAGGTGGTTCATTTAGATCGACTCACTCCCTACCATAGAGGGGATGTTTCTGATCGGGACGATCAGAATTAAAGGGGGGGCAGTGTTACGGAATTTACCCAAAGCCGACCCTGTTTCATTTCAGTACGACAATAAACGCTTTAAGATAAAAAAACGATTCTCGAAACGACTCGGCAGCGGAAGGGGTGATGATGATTTTTACTGGAGTATTCGACGCTGGTGTTATAAACGAATCACGCCACGATCGCCAGTTCAGTTATACCGCGACGACTAGCGTATATAGGATTGTTATTGTATTTGAATCAGCTGTTTTAATGTGAATATTAGTTTTATAATTTTAAATTGAACCCACGGACTTTACAACACTATATTGTAATCGATTTTTAAATAAAATTTATCTCCACAATTTGGACAATTAACTTTGAGTAAATTTTGAATTGTATTCAAAAGAACCGGGAACAATATTTCCTGGAAATGCATATACTGCCAAAATTGTATTAATATTAGTGACATTTTGATCAAAATTGAAATAAACTAACTGGCTTTGTTTCACATAAATTTCCCGGGATTAATGACAAATGCCTGTTTAGTAGAAAAATAACCGTCATTAATGTTATAATTATTTGTACTGAGAACAATTTGAACCATACTGGACTTTAGACCGTTATTTGAAAGATGGAATATGTTACATAATGGATAAATATTCAGCCAAAATTTATAGGGAGTCGGTGAGTTTGAATCTGACAAACTTAGTTATGAATTGAGCATCCACGATGACCGTTTACTCATTTGGCGTGCTTGTAATAAACGGAAGGGCTTCCTCCTGTGAATTCGCATCCCTGCTACCTGTACCTAGTGGAAAAGTGCCGTTAAATATTATGCAGGACGCAGTACATTTTTTAATCGTCTGACTTAATATCCCAACATATTTAATGGATCAGGACATCTGATTGGACAAGGCGGCAATTCAATTTGGTTATGCTCAAAAACGTATCTCCGGCTATATGAGGTGCATTGTCAGATTGAAACAATAGATTGCGAAATGTCCGAATATAGAATATGCTCTGATAAAGACCAATTGTGGTGTGCCGCCTTGAACAATACCCCCGCACCGTAAGTTGCACAGGTTGATGAACATGTCATTCTATACCGTAATCCAGATTTGCCGATAAATACTCCCATAACCGTTCTCAGCACTACCTCAGTCGGTTATGTCGATGCTTTCAGGTAAAGGGTAAGAAAAAATGAGGAAGGAACGAAAACACCAAAGCTGCCTTTGCACTAATAAACTGTTCGGATTCTTGAATGGCTACGGCTCTTGCAAACCTTTTATGTCTTTTTGTTACAATGTTTTGTTTGAAATTTGCAAATTTATCGGTGAGCTTTCTGCTCAATATGTTTCGGTGAGTGATACGTTATAACTTTTGCAGGTGTTGGTTATAATGTTACCTTGGAATGGACTGTTACATCAAATATTTCAGTATAAAGTGCTAGAACGGCTAAAATAACGATTTTTCATCTTTTAAGAAAATGTTCAAATTCTGAGATAAAACAATGGAGATATAATATAGATAATATAATACTAATTTAATGCATATTTTATAAATATATAATTTATTCATAGTTTAATAGTGTTCATCTTCTCAGTAGCATATTCTACATATAAAGTGATATTCGTTATTTCTGACAAACTCATAGGTGAGAAAAATCTATCGCATATGTGTACTCTGTGTACTCTTGGAAATGTTTGACGGAATGAATTTTATTTGGGGCAATAAATGAATTGTTAAGAAATTTATTGTGAGATCTTAAATCTCTTCTAGTATTACTAAGAACTAGCTATGATCGATGGGTCTTCACGGAAGGATCTGGGACAATATTTTTTTGGCAGCAATACATAACCTATAAAATAGGTACCTGATCAGTATATACCTATGTAAATTTCTGAACTTGCTTGAGTAATAAACTACACGAGTCACAGAAGTCCGTTTGTGGTTACTTTGTTTGTAGCTATGGAAATTCAATGAAGTTATACTCCTCAAACATGTTTCTTAATAGTAAATAGTCTAATGCTAAAGAAAATCGTGCTAATAGAAATTGAATCCTGAATATCTAGTTTGATATCTTCCCAGTTCTACCTATAGTTGGAAACAATTTATATTAATCGAGTATTTAATGTACACAGAACCATAAATTTTCAAAACGTTTTAACAATCATTTACCGCTATTACAATGTTAAGCTATATAATTTAATATTAAGTTACGCCTTAAGTGAAAAGTAAAATATTTCATGAGTAATTATTATTAGGGGTTATTGATTTTCGTTATCTTTTTACAGAGATAGAAACAGAAGTAGTAGAAGTAGTAATCACAGGTGAGTGTATACCCTTCATAATTATTAATTATGCTGAAATAATTTTCTCAAAAATTATAGTTGCAATTAGGTAGAGCTAGATTCAGAGTTGATCCCAGCCCACATCTCCAGAAAATACACCGCAAATTGTCCTCCTCTTTCAGATGTTATGTAACTTAAATATCACATAGAGAGTAAATTGTTCATACATATACCAAAACCAAAAAGTCATGCATAACTTGAATCTGAATAAACTATACTAATATACACAGCTCCCAGGTAAAAACCAAAAATATCCCAGTAAGGTATATCTCATATCCCCTGCAAAATTCTAAAAATATTATTCATCTTCTCAATTCTTCGAGGCAGCTCTTCCCACAAACAGAACTTAGGCTCTTCATCTGTTCTCTCAAAACCTTATGTTTTTTCTTCGTTTGAACGTTTTGTCAGGAATCCATTTATTCAAACGCCAATTCCTCAACCTCTAGTCTTGAGTTCCCGAAACAAAGTGCCATAAATATATTCTTATTCTTAGTCCTTAGAGCCCGTTCTCCAATTCTTCAGTCCTACACATCTTCCTCTTCTTAATTTCAGTTGGTCAAAAAGACCATTTGTCCACCTATCTTCAACTCTCTTCAATATAGTCTGGCGATCATTTTCACAGATTTTAAGCTCTTCTTTTGCGGTCTTCAATTTCCTATGCAATCTTTCATTTCTTCATGGAGGCTACACTTGAAAATATATTTGTTTTATATAAGGAGAGAGAGAGAGAGAGAGAGAGATAGAGAGAGAGAGAAAGAGAGAGAGAGAGAAACAGAGAAATATGTACAAGCTTCGCCACAAGACGCTCTTTTCACAAATAAAATGACTTTCACTAAGGTAGATAAAATACATCAAAGAAACTGAACATACGGTTTGATAACTAAATAGCTATTATAGAGGATCTGTAGAATGGTGTACGAGTTTATCTAAGAAGAAAATGCTAGAGGACCATTTGCGTTTTATTTTCCAGTAATTACGTAAATATTATAAGGCTGCAAAATTAACGAATATATAATTAAGGCTGACTTGCCATATGTGAGTTATTTGCTAATAATATTTATTGGCTATGACAGGTAAAAAATATTATCAAAAAAAATAGTAGCAAGTTTTTAAAGTTTTAACTTTCAGTCCGGCGAAATATTATATTACTTACAGTTTTAAATGTTGCTCATTTTCTCAAATATAGAATATAATATACTGTATATTATAAAGCTTATTCGAAAAATTAACATGGTATTAAGTATACCGTGAAAAAATAACGTTTTTTTTTTGTTTATACAGAAATCGAAGACGTGAAAATAGATAAAGAATATGAAGGTAAGTGTTAGAAATCATTATTTTTTTACAGAATATGGATAAAATTCAATGTTGCGTAATGAATATAATCTGTTCAAATATTCTTGTATGTGTAGACTGATGCAAGTTGAATTTTATTCAGTGAATCTTAGTAAGTAAATCTGAATACTGTGAAATCTATTACAACGTATATTATATATCTAAACAGTTATAGGTGGTTTTCTACATTCTTTCTGTACTTTTACCTTCTACAGTCACTTCACTAGAGATATACTCAAATGAAAATACTTTTATTAAAATGTTTCCTAATTTGCACCATAAAAATTATTTTTTGATAATTTGGTAATTTTTATTACACTTTCGTTGGACTCGCCCACTGTTAACACTTGAGTTAGCAAACTTCAATAAACTAGCACCGTCATTGCAGAATCATTAGCTATTTAGGAGTTCTCGATTTTCACTGAAAAGCATTTTAGAGCTCTATTTTGACTGGAAAAATATAATGTAAGACGATTTTCGGTGCCAACTTTATGTTAAGATTAACGAAAGAAAATATTTTTGGAAGTTTTCAGAGCTATTTATAGGCTTTCAGCTGATATAGCATATTTGTCTAAAGGGCGGAAAGTACCCCTCAAAAAGAAAATACAAACCATTTAATATTGCAGGACTGCTTTTGAAATATCCCAAGGGATGAAAGTAACCTCCTGAACATCTAGTTTTATGATAATGAATTTTGAAAACTACTAAATAAAAAATAGATTAATCCAAATATTGAATAGATTATTCACATCCCTTAGGTTATTTGCAAAGTCTTTCTATATATCTGTAGAGATTTCGTAAATTATTGCTTAATTTTGTGGTTTCCAAAATTCACCAGTTTGAAAAATTCAGAAAGTCAAACTGTTGTTTGCTCCCCTTCGGCTGTAATCAGGATATTTATGGAATATATTATTATAATTTGGAGATAATTTTGTTAATTTTAAAAATTTATGAAAACTGCATAGTTGGATTTTTTTACTCCTTAATGTGCTTATTAGTGGTGAAATATATTATTGTAGAACTTCAATCTTATAAATCTAATCTCACATTTTTCGATTGCCAAAAACTGATTGGTCAGGGTTTCATTTTTAGGAAAATTCATACAGTTGAAAATTTTATTTAGCTGGAACATTATTGACCTGTTGTTTGACCCAGGGCTTAGATATGCAACCAAACACAATACCTAATATTAGTTGCACAAGAAGTTTTTGTTTAGGTTTAGGGTATCTCTAAATTAATTACATACTTAGTTTCAGGAAAATATGTAATCACGATCGAGTAATTATATACTTTCGACCCTACCGGAATGCATTTTAAATTTGTATTTATCCTATTTTTATTTACAAATGTTTAATACTACTAATTGTGTTAAAATTATAAAGATTATTTTTCTATATGTAACATGTAATTTTATAATGAAAATATAAAAGAAATATTTAACAACTGACAACGAATTGGATTCTAATAAGTTAAGTGGGTAATAAAAAGTCAATAGAGTGAAATAAATTTCGGTGGTAGGTAAATTGTCAAGACTTACTAAAAAGTTAATTTTAAATCTATAATATAACCAATATTTCAGTATTTATGAAAGCAGAAATATATATATTTTTTGTTCACCAGGAATATCTGATCCCCTTCCCCATAATCCTGTACACGATGGTAAGTATTTTTTCGAGTATACTCTCCTGCACGAAAGGGACTGGGACAATATTCATTGGGAGCAATACATTTCCTGTAAAATAGGCAGCTGGTCCGTGTAGGGCCATGTTAATTTCTGAACTTGCCGATAAATAGTAGTCCGTTTGAAGTCACTTTGTGTGTAGTTATGGAAATTCAATGAAGTTATACCCCTCAATTATGTTTCTTTGTAGAAAATGGTCTAGTGCGAAAGAAACTCATGCTAATTGTAATGGAAATCTTGATTATCTAGTTTGAATTATTGCCATCTTTCCAGTTCTACCTATAGTTGGAAACAATTGGTATTATTCGAGTATTTAATTTGGCCAAAATCATAAATTTTCAAAACGTTTTAACGATAATTTACCGCTGTTACAATGTTGAATAAGCTACATAATTTACATAAATATTTCAAGAGTAATTATTATTAGGTATTATTGACTTTCATTCTTTTTTTACAGAAATGGAAACTGAAGAAATAGATGTAGAAATCACAGGTAAGTGAGACATATCCTTTATTACTACAAATTATGTTGGAACAGTTTTCAAACATATAAAACATACCTAGAGTGTATAAATGCAAGAATTACATTTAAATTGATAATACCTACCAATATCTAATTATTAACTATTTCTAATGGAACTCGACAGTAGTTATCGCATGTATCGCTGCCAAATTTCAGATGATATAGGAACCACTCAAGCTTCTATGTTGTTCAAGCTTATAGATGAAATTCAGCAAAGCTAGATACAAATTTCATCCCAGTCCACATATGATGACATTACACCTAAAAAGTTTCCACCTCTTTCAGATGTTATGTAACTTAAATATTACATAGAGAGTAAACTGGCGATACATATTCCATAAAGTCATGAATAATTTGAATCCGAATATAGAATATACCAATCTACTTGGCTCCCAGGTGAAAACCTAAATAATTTTAGTATATCCCCATACCTGGTAATGAATACCTCATATCCCCTGTAAAATTCTAAAAAAATTACTCATCATCTCAATTCTTCGAGACAACTCTTGCCATACAAAGATCTTAAGCTCTTCATCTATTCTCTCAAGACCTTAAGTTTTTCTCTTCATTAGTACAATTTTTATACATTTAGTTATTCAAAGGCCAATTTCTCAAACTCTAGCCTTGAGTTTCCGATAAAAACTGCCAAAAATATGTTCTTCTTCCCTGTCATTCGAGGCAGTTCACTCCTACATATCTCCTTAATTTCACTTTGTCAGAAAGACCGTTTGTCCACCTATTCTCTTCAACACTGTCCTTTTCGCAGATCTTTAGCTCTTCTTTTTCGTTACCTCTCAAGAACTTAAGTCCTCTATTTCCACACCTCTTCAAGTCCCTCTGCAATTTTCAATTCTTCAGGGAGGCTACACCATCAAAATATATTTATTTACTTATAAGGAGAGAGCGAGAGAGAAAGAGAGAGAGAAATATGTACAAGCTTTGACACAAGACGGGCCTTCACAAATAAAATAAAAACTTGAAATTTTTAAAAATAGCTATCAAAGAGGAACTGTAGAATGATGTACGAGTTTATCTAAGAAGGAAATACTAGGAGACCATTTGCGATTTACTTTCCAGTAATTACGCAAATATTATAAGGCTTTGAAATTAACGAATATGTAATTAATGATGAGTTGCCATATGTGAAAGGTATTTGCTAAGACCATGACAGGTAAATAATATTATCAATAGAAATAGTTTATCAGTAACAAGTTTTAAAAGTCTTATCTTTCAGTTCGGCGAAATGTCCTATTCCTTACTGTTATAAATGTTGCTCATTTTTAACCGAGTTCCAAAAAGAAGGAGGTTATCAATTCGTCCCGTATTTTTTTTGTATGTATGTTACCTGATTTTTTCTCCGGTGGTGAACCGTTTTGAATGAATATGGTCTTGTTTAATAGAGTATGTATCCGGATTGGTAAAACTTCAAATTTGGAAAAAGAATTCTATTGGTAAAGTGATGAAAATTGTGAAGGAACACATGCGTGCATGGAAATCGACCAATTTCTCTAACATATTGGTCGATTTTTGGAAAACTTCTTATGGATGTGTATAATTCTTTAACGTTTAATCAATTAAGAATGATCTCATATACTTGCAACTTGCAGTTTTGCAGAAAAACGCCGAAAATTCCAAAATTTTTATCAAAAATTTTATCGAAATGACATAACGGACATTTCCTTATAATTATTTTAATTCCAACGTAATTGTAAGGAAATTGTGCCAATTTGAAAATTTTCTATGTACACCTCAAGCATACTCGTATAGGTAGTAAAGCATAGTATTTTCTGCTCCTTAAATCAATGTGTCCCAAGCGCGTTTTATTTGTATAGCAAGCAAATACCTATATAAATGAAAATTTTTCCATTTTGCGAAGACGGTGCTTTTGGTTGTCACATTCTCCCGACCTAATAGAATATTCAGTGACAATACATGTCAAACTCTAAACTGCCATTTGGTGCGTTTATACACAAGGTATTTAGTTATAGCAAACAAAATCACAAAGTAAAGTGATAGAAGGAGTTACATTTATATGATGATCGAAATATATGACGGAGTAGAATGATAGTGGTCCATAGGCAGCCGTATATACAGGATGGTTGGAATATAGGGTGGAGTTGACGTTTGGTAGTATAAAAATGTTGGAAAAAATGTGGAATTAAAATTATATAGGGTGATTAAAAAACTGTTATATGATGTGGACGTAAACAAATCATATACAGGATGGTTGAAATATATGCTGGAGTTGAATTATATTTATACAGTGTAATTAAAAAATTATTTATTTTATAGCCCATAAGAAGTTGCATAAAGTGTGGAGAGGAAATAATGTTACACAGGGCGATAATATAAAATGTTAAACATGCAATAATTTTATATATAACCGACTTCCACCTATAACTAAAATGCTGAAAATAATTATGTTTACATTTTTTACATCTTGGGTAGGTACCTAACAACATTAAATGTGTTATTTATTTGCTAGAATTGTATTTTGTCAATTATTTTCAGCTTCTTAGTTATAGGTGGAAGTCGGTTATTTATTTTTTAAATGTTTTATCTCAGATATAAAATATAATGTACTGTATATTATAAAGATAATTCGAAAAATTAACCTGGTACGAAGTATACCTCGTAAAAATTAACATTTTTTTTTGTTTATGCAGAAATCAAAGCAGTGAAAATAGACAAAGAATATGAAGGTAAGTGTTAGAAATCATTTTTTATTTAGAGTATATGGTTAAAATTCAATGTTGCGTAATGAACATAATCTGTTCAAATATTCTTGTATGTGTAGACTGATGCAAGTTGAATTTTATTCAGTAAATCTTAGTAAGTAAAACTCTTAATACTTACAGCCTAGTCATATATCTAAACAATTATTGGTAGTGTTTTAGAGTCTTCCTTAATTTTACCTTCTATAGTCAGCCCACTAGAGATATGTTCAAATAAACATACCATTCTAACTTGTATTGAAATGTATTTCAAGTCGTTTTTGTTAATTTGGTAATATAAATACTTTTTTTACACCTTCTTAGGGCACGCCCACTATTAACACTTGAGTTATCATACTTGCTGGTCAATAAAGTAGTACCGTCGTTTTTTTTGCAGAATCATGAGCTATTTAGGCGTTCTGGATTTTCACTTGAAAAAATCATTTTAGAGCTCCATTTTGGCTGGAAAAATGTAATTGACGATTGTTAAGGTAACAAATGAAAATATTTTTGGAAGTTTTCAGAGGTATTTATAAGATTCAATAAAATACAAACTCTTTAATACTGCAGGAATGTTTTTGAAATATCTCACTGGATGCAAGCAACCTCCTCAATATCTAGTTCTATAATCTCGGAATTTTGCAAACTACTAAATAAATTTATATTAATCTAAATATTGAATAGATTATTCACATCCCTTAGGCTCTTTGCAAAGTCATTCTATATATCTTTAGAGAGTTCATAAAGCATTGCTTATTTTTGTTGTTTCCAAAATTCACCAGTTTGAGAAATTCAGAGAGGCAGAGTGTGATTTGCGCCCCTTTGGCTGTAATGAGGCTAGTCGTGCAATATATTATGGAATATCTTATAATTGGGAGATAATTTAGTTAATTTAAAAAAATATATGAAAACTGCATAGATAGATTTTTTTACTTCCCAATGTGCTTATTAGTGGTGAAATATATTACTGAACAACTCGTCAAACTCATAAATCTAATATCACAATTTTCGATGGCCAAAAACTGATTGGTCAGGGTTTCCTTTTTGGCAAAATTTATACAGTTAACATTTTATTTAGTTGGAAAATTATTGCCCTGTTATTTGACACTGGGCTTAAGTACATAACCAAACACAATACCTAATATTAGTTGCACAAGAACTTTATAAAATTCAGCAATTTTAATAGAAATGTTTGTGAATATATGACTTAAAAAATGCAACAGTCTTAATTTTTGTTTAGATTTAGGGTATCTCGAAAATAATTACATACTTAATTTCACGAATATATATGATCACGATCGAGTACTTATATACTTTCGAGCGTACCGAAATGGATTTTAAATTTTAAAGCTGTATTTGTCCTATTTTTATTTACAAATGTTTAATACCACTAATTGTGTTACAATTATAAAAATTAATTTTCTTTATGTAAAATGTAATTTTATATTGAAAATATAAATGCAATGTTTAACTAATGACAATGAATTAGATTTTTAATAGGTTAAGACGGTGATAAAGAAATCAATAGAGTGAAATAAATTTCGGTGGTAGGTAAATTGTCAGGGCTTACTAAAAAGTTAATTTTAAATCTAACATAGTAAATATTTCAGTATTTCTGAAAGTTGATAAATTTTTTTGTTTACCAGGAATATCTGATCCCTTTTCCCCTAAACCTGTATACGATGGTAAGTATTTTGACGGCACAATTTTTCTGACTTAAGTGTTTAATATTATTTGAATTTTCAACTTGTCCGAGTTTAAGAGCAATAACTCACTCATATTATGGGCTTCCACCAAACGAGATACCGAAAACGTTAGTTAAATGCATTCCAATTTAAATAAGTTGTAGGCTACTTTGAATTATTATTACGTTTTGATCTTCTAAAGTGTCTCCAAAGTAAACAGGGATTGCGCGGAGCGAGCGATGCGTTGTGTCAAAGTTACAGCCGCAGATTGAAATTGTCGGCGAAAACAAACCAACTGAGTAATGCGACAACATAAAATCGTTAAAATTCGTTGAATTAAATTTAACAGTGGATATGTTAGAGAATCATATTGAACAAATTCCGCTAAGATATATGATTTGATCATTACCTGTAAACAATTGAATTTGTTATTCTATTTTCTCTATGTTCAGTTCAACGATGAAACTCAGTCTTTAATTGGATATGTCTTGTAATGTTTTGATTTTAGAGTAGTTATTAAAAATAATTGTTTGGGCTTAAACTTTTTGGGAAAAATTTATATATTAAAATTAACTATATTAGCACACGGGGCGAATAATTTCTGGTAATTTTTAGCAATTTGTAAGGTTTTTAGATGCTATTATATCATGAATCTCCATATTTTAAAATGTTGGGTTTGTTGTTGGGTTTAAAACATTTCTAAATCCTTAAAATTTTCTTGCGTTAGGAAGACCTTAAAGGAAATACCCGGTGCAACTGAAATCGGAAAAAGGGTATGTTTTTGGTCATGTTTGAAAAAAAGTATTTGTATAGTACCAACTACCAACTGAGCTACAGCTGTGACGTGACCTAAATTTTTCCTTGAATTATAAAGTAACATTTTTTGCAGGCTTCAAAATCAAGCGTTATAGTCCCCTCTTGTTTATGAAAAAGTAATACATGTTAGAAAAACAGGATCACTAGGCGAACGTTTGAAAGTGACTTCAATAGCACTTAAAGGCCAACTTACAGCAAAATAGAGATTCGGTAGATAATGATGTAATGAAGTAGCTATTACCGAAGTGTTAATATATTCTGAACAAAATAGTTATTGAAATTCAGTTGTGGAGTAAAAAGACGATTTATTTTTATAGCAATTAAATGTTTGAACCCACAGAGATGCCAGCAATAGGTTCTCATGTTTTCAATTAGATGAAGAAAAATTTTTAGTAGTTTTTGTAGCAATGATATTTTACACTTCAAAACAATTTTAGACCAGAGCATAGCGGCGCATTCGTTTACCAAATTGTTTTAATTCATATAATTTTTTTAATGTCCAACAGGTCTTCTTGATTATAAAAGTGTAAGATGACACTTGATATCTTTTAACATTATTGTTTAAACAACGAAAAACTATATAGCTTAGAAAGAATGCATTTTTTTATATTCTTTACAATATTTCGAATGAAAAAAGTCCTCACACACATCATCGTATCTCCAACCCATTAATTGTAATAAATTTTTTAAAAATGTTAATCGCCGAAATTCCTAATTTTCTTGAATAAAATAATATACCTTAAAAATTGAATTTTTAATATTTTATCAAAAATTTCAACAATATAGCCTAAAAAGGTTTTAAAAATTTTGTTTAGTTCTATGTTTTTTTTTTACATTATAACCATATGCTTCCTACGCGCACGCACTTTTGAGAGAGGAGTATCTTTATCACACTCTCATCTCAATGTATAAGATGAGTAAGAGAAAGGCAGACGACGCACTTGTAAAATTTTTTTGCGGTAATATGTTAAAAAAACATTACTGTTTCTTATTTTATAAAAAACAGTAATGTTATTTGTTTAACGTATTACCGCTGAAAACTCGTGAAAGATTTTTACAAGTACGTTGTCTGTCTTTTTCTTATTCATCTTATATTTCGAGATGAGAGTGAGATAAAGATATTTTTATTATGTAAAAAAACATAGAACTAAACAAAATTTTTAAAATCTATTTAGGCTATTTTGTTTAATATAGTTGAAATTTTTGATAAAAAATTTAAAATTATAGCGTTTCACTTTTTAACGTATATTATTTAATTCAACAAAATTAGGAATTTCGGCGATTTTCAATTAAAAAAAAATCATAACAAATAATTTGAGGACTTTTTTTCATTCTAAATATTGTAAAGCATATAAAAAAATAATTAATTGCAAAAAATGCATTTTTTCTAAGCTATATAGTTGTTCATTGTTTAAATAATATTGTCAAAAAATATCAAGTGTCATCTTACACTTTTAGAATCAAGAAGATATTTTAAAAAATTATGAATAAAAACAATTTTGCAAACGAATGCGCCACTATGCCCTGCACTATTTCCGAAAGTGACCTCCTAGAAACCCGATTTGTGTGTCTGCTGTTTTTTTCATGGGCTTTCGGATTCTCACAAGCATCCTCGGTTTCAAATGCGTCTTATGTAGGAACTAGCAAGTCATCAACAGTATTCACTTATGCTGGATACACTAGGGTTTAGAGATGTTCCGATAGGAAAAATATAGGAAATTTATATATAGGGAACTAGGGGACCAATAATCAATCCACTCGATGTGAGATATTTTTTTCAAATAATCTCAAATCAGAAGCAAAAAGTCTTGAAAAAAATGCCGCTATTACTGACCTGGCCGTCTTATGGATTTTTTTTTTATCAAAAGATATTCCATATCCAACAATCTGTCAGGTGTTCCATTCACTGAAGTCTAGCGTTTTTTGCATCTCCAATTGCAAGGCCGTACAACAAATGCATCTAACCTCTTTCATAAATCGATAATTGTGCATAGTTCTAGTTTAAAACTTCAAACTTTATTTTATCCACATAAACAGATGCACATAATTACAATTTTAATGTGTAAAATAGTAAAATGTTATGGCCTGCTATGACAATGAAAGCGGACACATTTACTAGGCACCTGATATCATGACTGTGGTATTTTCAGACATTTAGGTGCATAGGTTGGAATCGTGGACAATACAATTTTAGAATTTTGGAGGAGTTCGCTCCCAACAATTTGTGTAAATTAAATTCCTTGTTGTCTTGTTCTTGGTCATTATTTTACTTCTTTAATTGTAATAAATCATTGCAGCAAAAACTACTACATTTTTTTTATTTTATCTTACTTTTTCCTCATAATGAGTACAAATTTGAAAAACAATAGCACATCAAATATTATGTAACAAAAACAAAAAACTCATAATGTAAATTACAGTCTAGTAGTGGCGCACCAAAAATAAATTTTGGGGTAGAAAAGAAGCACGACCCCTGAAAAAATATATACTTTTAGCTTAACCTATTTTTGTGATTTGAATAAAATTTTTCTAATACTGCATGAACTAGTAAAGTTATAAAAAAAATATAGTACCGACTTCGAACTATGGTTAGTTCTTCTTCTTTGTTTACAAATGTTGGTGCGTCTTTGTGTAAATTTCTAACTACAGAATGTCTTGACTGATTGAGATCATCATCCTACAGTATATCAGTTTTATGGAATGAGTGGTATAAAGCTTTGCTTAAATATACAAAATGGATATAGTGATCTGATAGAAGGTGTTATTTTTGTTTAGGTGATTCAGCGTAAAGAGCAACACACCGTCTGGGAAGTTAACTAATATAAATATATTTATTATTTTGCCAGTAGGTGCAGATACGCTTCCAGCTCCTATTTCAGGAGGACCATTCCAAATTCCTCCTTGGCTCAATAGTTTTTCCCGTATGCCACAGTATGTTCCAGTTGGAATACATTTTGAGTTTCCTGGTAGTTTCCCAGGCTTTGGCATTCCATCTACCCAAGGAGACTATTCTGCGGGTCTACCTTCTATTCTTCCGGCTCCTATTGGTATACCCATTCTTGACGGTCTTCTGACTCCTCAAATTCCCATTAGCCCGGACGACTCAATCCTACCGACCGATGTAAGTATTTTGAACAGCTGTGTTGAATATTTGACAGAAAAATAGCCTTTATAAATTGGGATAACAAAAATTCGATGAATTTTCTGCAGATAAAGTACATTTTATTACATATCTAACCTTAATAGGGACAATATGAGGTCATACAATTGTCAGAAGGACCGGATTGTTATGTTTCATTATAAAAAAATATTGTTCTAAACTTAATACCTATTTGAGTAAAATCAAACCCGGATTTCTATAAGTATTAAGGAAGTTTTTAGTGAGAACAAACAGATGATGATTCAAGCTCACGGGCATTTAGCTATAGACAAGCAGGATCCTTCTTCGAAGTTTCAATGGACTTCCATTAATCTCCACTTGATCAACCACTTCAAGACGATGGAAGTCCACGGAAACTTCGAGGAACGAGTTACATTGTCTAGCAGCTTCAGACTAAGCAGGATCCTCTTTAACACGTGTATGCATTATCAGTGGTTCTCTACCAATAATGCAAAAGTTAATAATAGTACAGCTTTTTTGAAAGCATAAACAAGAGATATGACAATATGTTCAGAAATTTGACTAAATGTGGAAATAAATAATATGATACAAAAATTTAGGCTTCAAAAGCGTTATAGTTGAAAGCGGAAGGGAAGAACTAAACAGAAACTAAACGTAAGAGAATTAAGGGAATCAAGCAAACGTGTATAGAAATGGCCTGTTCCCTATGTAACATATAACGAAAGAGCTGAAAACAGAACCAAACATCTTGTTATCTAAACTGTGCAGAGTATCAAAAGAATATCTAATATTAACAATTTATTATTAATAAATATGTAAGAGTGTGCCATACTAATGAACTGAAGATTACCAACTGATTCGTTAGACACAATAACATTCAGAAATATACCTGGTCACACAATAACAGACTATTTTAGGTGCATTAAAAAAACCCAACTCCATGTGCGAGATAATATAGTGCAAAGAGACAATGATTGTGGCTCAGATTACTATCTATTAAGACCAGAAATAACGTTCTCATTTAACACTCAGAAAAAACCAATACGAACAGGAAACAGAGTAGAAATGTATAAAATCAAATCATGAGAATATAACTTAGAAGATATCTAATAAGAAAGCATCAGAAAACTATATATAGATAGGATAAACTTATAGATAAAGTATACAAATATACACATTTCCGCTATGAACATATAAAACAAGTCATACATTTAGCTGCAACTTAAGGATTGGAAGTCAAAGAAATAGTAAGGCGGAAAAAAGCGTGGTTAAACAAAATCATAGAAGAGACAGTAAATGAAAATAAACTACTTGGTTTAAAATGGGTTAGCACCAAATACATTAAAGACAGCAAAACGCATGTATAAGTGAGAAAGCAAGTGAGGAGACTAGAAACAAGACAACAACAACAACACAAGAGAAACACAAAGCTATGAACTAAGATGTAAAGAAATCGACATGTATTTAGTGACTAGGAAATTCTTCGAAGACAGGATGTTAGATTCGAGAAAAAAGTAATTTTCAACTTATCCCAGCAGAAAAATGGGAATAATACTTTAAAATCAACCTAAATATATGAATAAAAAGGGCATGAAAGCACCAAAACAGAATACATAAAGAACAGGACAAATAAACTATTCACTATAATGAAACAGTTCAAAAATCATTAATAAAGAACCAATCCGGGAAGAATAGAAAATAGGGACATATCAGCAATCCATAAAAAAACGAGATAAGCAAAAATTCGAAAATTATCGGGTCATAACAAACTAAATTATGAAATTTTAGCATAACACTGCTACATATTTATTAGTGTAGTTCAAAAGGCTATGTAGATTAGTTTGTAAATTACCAACAAGTATAACAAAAAAATGCTATGTAGGGAAAAACAAATGAAAATGTGTAAACTTAATCAAGCATAAGATGTTTTATGTACCATTCGATCATAAAAATAAACAAATTTTGAAAATCAATAGGTCAGCTTAATATTGTTCAATATAATTATTAACCAATCAAAAAACGCACTGAAAGAGGTTAAACGAGAAGAGTTGATTGAAAAAGTTGATCAGAAATATGTCTGCAATTTACTCGGTAAAGAACGCCATAGGATAGAAATAGAGGACAACTTATAAATAGTATTAAAATAAATAGTGCACTTGAGGACTTTTAACTACCTTTGAAGGGCAATATCGAGTGAAAGTAAACATGACCAAATATATAGAGCTAGATGATTTACCAGCTAACCAAAAAAAAATGGCTTGTATTTCATCCTATACCAAAAAATGACAAATGTAAGGTAGGATGGGATAAGGTTTACACAAATAGCCTGCAAATAAATCAACAAACTACGGAATAATTGCAGATTGTACAATATAGTGTCAAAAATATTAGAAAATAACCCAATACACAGAAACATTCCTAATTGTACTAAATGAAATTCTATTATTCTGGTGAATTCTAATGTCCTCCTAAATTTATCTGCGACATTTTCATCTCGTAAATGTTCGTCTTGAGCTTAAAAGTACCCCTTATCATTTCTTTATTTTCTTCAACTCAAGGCATATGACTAAGTGTATGTGTTGTTACAATGTTAAATAAGCAATCAATATTCGTATATCCTTTTTTGTGGAAATATCTTTTTACTAATTTCTGAGATTTCGAACATTAAATTCAGTCTCTTTATTATCTTTCTCCATAAAAAAAAGTCTGAATTGCTAAGGTTTTATAGGGAATGGTAGTTTTGAGACTATTCTACTATTAAGTGTTATAACTACTCTCTGTGACAATTTCTTACGACGCTTTTAGCAGTTTACATAACAATTAAAAGAATATGTGGTAGCTTCTAACCCTTAACCTTTATTTTGAAGCACGTATACCAGATCGAACTCTCACCTTGTTGAGCAATTTGCTCATGGGTTTTTGGTTATAGTCACTGCAACTACTTCTGTATACGAATTTAAACATTCAGTTATTGGGTAATCTGTGATTCCCAGGCTGTTACAACGCGGTCTAGTGAAATTAATTCCACTGTACCAGTCAAACCAGATCAGAAAAATGTAGTTTGTCAACTGAAACCAGCTGTGAAGGCCTATTTCTTAGTTTTAAAATTTAGTCTTGGCTTGATTTACCAGATACCCTATACAAGTTTTCTTTCATGCGAAAATATTGTCCGACCTTTTTTTCTTCTTTTTTGAGTTTTTTTTCATAAAAATTTAATCTGTGTATGCTCTCGTTTTTCCCTTTAAGTGAATTTATGAATTTCTTTATATCACGCCACTATAGTATATTGAAATTATTGGCCGCTAAAATATTTATGTGTCTACTACCTTTTCCAGATTTTATAACACACTGATTTCAAAACAATATATTGTTTCTAGTCGAAAACCTTCGTCACTTGCGCTTCCCTCAATCAATGTAAAAGTTCAGCATTTGGGATTGTCATGGATAACTCTTCCACAGAGACCAGAAGCCTTTTTGGGTTTAACGCGTTATCCTGTGACTCCTAGGACAAAATTGTTGTAGGTTAACTAAATTCTATCATGTTGATGATTATATTATCTTTTCGGGATTTTGCAGTCCATTGAGCGCAAGATAATATAGGTTCTGTTGAGTAGTTTTCTCTGAAATTCCTAACTGCCGAAATTTACTTTGAGTTAAAACGTTAAATCTCACTACAGTTGAAATATTTCTTATTACTTTTAAATCTCTAGCAATCTAATTTGGTTTTCTCGAATTATGATACCTGCTGTTTTTTATTCTCCTATTCACAATTAAGAATATTTACTTATAATTTCAAATGAAAGCCAATAGCCAAAACTTACATGAAGTGATCTACTTCTCAATAATTAATTCTACACCCAGCTATACCACACATATAGCTTAAATAAACAGTACTACACTACGTAGTTACTTTTATATTAATGATTATATTTTTATCCTCATGAGATCGGTTTAACTGCTGCCATATAATACAACTCTGTCACTACATAAAATAATATTTATGTCATTAAGATCGCATTTTGAGTTAACCCTGTAATAGTTAGTTTACGATATATATATATATATATATATATATATATATATATATATATATATATATATATATATATATATATTCCCGTGTTTAACTCTAACTAATTTATTATAATTTTCAGGTTTATTAGCAAAGGAACTGTTTCCATCATGTTCCAGTTCGGGACCTATGTCAGGATATTTAATCCACAACCAGAAATTATTGGAAACATTCAATAAAAACTTACCTTTATATTTGTTTTATTGTTCCTAATGACTACTTTCGAAGGAAAATGCTCCGAGTTTCCAGCCAAGAGTGGGAAAGAAATACTGTAATAATTTTAGGAGACAGGCTATCGGAATGGTTATTTACTTTATGATGGATAGTAAACACACATGATAGGAACACTGGTCTTTGCTATAAAATCCCTTGCTATGCTGTGAAATCATATCTTTGCCGATCCAAGGGACTCATCCCCCTCCTCAATCTAAGTTGTATGCTTTTTAGTATCTATTTCGCTAAAAAAAACCTCTGCGGGTTACCCCTCAACTAGATCAAGGGCCTACCGAAATGGCAATCCTGGATCCGCCACAGCGATTATACACGGCGTGTTTAGCATAGCAAAGGAAATCATAAAGTAAGGTGTTAAAAGCAATGGTAATAATAATTCATTTAATTAAACGTATTTCTAGCTTATGAAAAGATGGGGTACCAAGTTCATTTTGATCGTATAACTGTCGGTTTAAATGACAACTTGTCTTTTTTTATGAGGAGGCTTTCGGTTTTACCTCCTCCTGGACTATTAAGGTTATATAAACAAAATAAAAAATAGTGTTATAAAAACTACCCAAATTCAAAATAGAACTTCAAACATACAACTAAATGAAACTTTTTCTAATATGAACTGACTTCAGAGTAGAACTTAAAAGTCTAAAATAATTAACAAAATAAAATACCATACAATAAATAGCACATTCACTGTAGCTACACACCATACAGAAAACGATTAAAAGAGAATCCTCTGTGTTCTAATAAAATTATGCCATACCAGAAGAAGAGAAGATAACTGCACAAAATTTCCTTCAGGAGCCACGTTTAATTATAGAGGATGACAAGTGAAAACTTGAGAGGAGTGGGTTTTACAATTGATTATAGCTCCATATATTTCAAGCTTTGAGGGTATCAGATAGAATTGCTACTTTAAGAATAATAGAATAATCACATCCACTAAACTTGAACTGTGAAAAAGTATGGTGATATGCCCAAGAACTCCATAAACATAGAGTTACGAGATTTTCTAAAAAACAGTCGACTGAACGCTGCCAATTTCATTCTGCAAGAAAATCACAAAAAATACTGAGCCTAGGCTAAGATTTCAACACAAAAAAACGTAACATGTATACAGTTAGGTCTAAAGTTACGGATAAATTCATTTTCTACTTTATAATAAACGTAAATGAAAAATCCTTAATTACGTCATATTTTATCTCATACAAACAAGTAGCACTCGAGTTAAGTACCTGTCACAATTTATTAGTTTTTTGGTTAGTTCCTTTATTCTAAAAGTGTGAATCAGATCTTTTTGCGACATTTAAGAGGTATTTAAAATTTATTTAAATTCGCTAGACGTCGTTAATAATTTGCAGTTATGAATCTTTTATTTAGGAAATTCTGAGATTCAAAGAATTGAGGTATATTATTTATTGGAATGAGTGATAAAATAAGAACCTGGTCTGGGGTATGCAGAATATTTAATGAAGAGTATGTCCTGGGCAGCACATTTCCTAGTGTACGGTGAGTAAAATTGAACAAAAATTCCGTGAGTTTGGTACTGTCAAAGATCTTGCCAAACCTGGGTGATGAAAACTGAATTACAATAAATACATTTAAAAAAACAAAACCCGACAAAACAGGAATTTAACTAAAATGTCAATTTTTTTTTCCTGGAACAATTAAATATGAAGTCTGTGCCAAGTTTAACAGCATAGTTGTACAACTCATTAATGTACTATCCTAATTATTTTCACTTTAACTTGGCAACGACTTTAGAAAAAGTATTTAATTTTTCCAGGAAAAAAATATTTTTTGCTTTAAGTTCCGTTTTTGTCGGTTTATATATTTTTTTAAATGTATTTGTTTTACAATTTTAAGTGATATAATGGCTTAATTCGGTATTGCCAAAAATGAGGTATTAGGTACACTAATTATGTTGAGCAATCTCGATTTCTGTAGAATAGAATAGAGTACCTTGTTTTCTACTTCTTAATAAGTAATAAGAAAGTTACCAATACGAACTTGGTGGACAAACAGTATTCCAGGCAATTTGAAAATCTTTAGCTTTTTATTTCAGTTAATTATCGGACATTTCCATTCAATTCCAATTAAATTAATTTAATAGACTCTCCTCCGCGAAATTTCATAAAATTATTCATTATACATTTTTTCATGATACAGCATAATGGAATGCGTTTTTTACACTGTATGGTAAGTTCGTTCTAGATATTTTATTCCAAGTGAAATTGGTGAGATGCAACTGTTCGAAAATATGGATTAGCGAAACCAGAAAGGAATTACTGTCACAAGAAAATAACTATTAGCAATATTCTGGGCTATGAACCATTTTCACAAATATCTTTATAATGTTCACTGCCTAATCAGAACAGAGCATTACCATTGGCCATGAAGACACCGGAGGGACAACGGGCCAAGTGGAAAGAGCAATACTCTTCAAGGTTGGTTATCGATCCATTCGGATTTTAGGAGTACTTCTAAGGGGAAACTTGCCCCCCTATATTTTCGAAATTATTCAAGCGTAAATTAAAAAAGGGGAATATTGAACATTGCTCAGAGTTTACAGGGAAACCCTTTATACTAATTGTAGGGGTAACATTAAAGAATTAAAGGAACAATAATATATATTTTCAAACTCATCATGTAAGAAATCAGATGGAAGGGCTAATACTGTTGACTCAAATATTTTTTTTTCATATTTTAAAAATAATTGGTATAAAAGTTGTGAACAAAAATATTCAAAAATTTACTCATTCCCCCTGGCTATCTCCGGAACTATAAAACCTAAAAATTTGAGAAAAGTTTTAGATATACGACCCCAGTTGAAGTTTATAGGAACAATAAGGAGAAACCCCTAGTAGTAACGCATCATGTAATATATCAAATGAAAGCGCTCATTATGAGAAATCCGAAAAATATATTGTTTCACATTTTAAAATAAATTGTTTAAAAATATATTAGTAAAAGTATAAAAAATTACAATTCCCCTCTCTTTATTTCCAAAACCTAAAAAAAATTTAACATTGGAAATATAGGGCCTCACTAGAAATTTACAGGCAAAATTACGGAGAAAACACTAATATTAATTTTGGGAAGAAATTATGAAATTAAACGGAAACGAAAATATGTATTTTTTAACGCGTTAGGTAATTTATCAAATGAAAAGGCTCAATATAAGGAATACAAATATATTTTTTTATTTATTAAAAATATATTTTTTAAACGATCTTTAGAATAATATAAAAAAAATACTCATTGTCCCCTTCACTTCCAAAGCTATTAGATCTAAAATTGTGAAAATAATATGAATATGGGGCCTCAATTGAACTTTACGGGAAAAATAAGGAGAAAAACCTTTGATTTATTTTAAGGGGCAAATTATAGAATTATAAAAATTTAAAAAATCGACTTATTCCCCTTGATCTCAGTAACTATAGGACATAAAATTAAAAAAAAATACAAAAATAGGACCTGACTTGAAATTTACAGAAAATTTAAGGAGACCACCCTAATAATAATTTCTGGGGCCTGATAACCGAATTAAATGAAAAATAAAAAATAAATAAAATTTTTCCAAACGCGTTATGTAGTATTCATATGAAAGGGCTCATAGTGAGGAATAAAAAGATATTTTCTTCATTAAAAATATTCAAAATTTGGCCCATTTCTTCCTATTTCTGCGAAATCATAAGCCTAAACTTTTATAAGAACAGAAAATAAATCAATATTTATTAATTTGCACCCGTAACGTATCAAACGAAAGGAATCATAATATATTCAAATATATTTTATTTATATTTTTAAATTAATTTGATTGAAAATTTTAATAATTTAAATTTAATCCATTCTCCCTTTTATCTCCCAACCAGCTGAGTCTAAAATTCGTACAAATGATTATATAAGGCTTCACTCAAAGTTTATTGTTAAAATAAAGGGCAATTCCTAATATTAATAGTGGGGCCCATATTAGATAATATAATAATTATTTTTATAAAAATCAAGCGCAACATGTAGCAGATGAAATAAAAAGGCTCGTTGTGAGAAATAAAATGTATATTTTTTATAAACTTAGAAGGCTTATTAAAATATATTAAGAAAATTATGAAAAAGGACACTCATTCCTTGTTTGTCTGAAACGCGAAAGTAAAAAAGTATATTATGAACATTCAAAGGTGGTGCGGAACCGTTAGTATGTGAGTCCAACTCGCACTTAGTAATAGGGTCGAACTCTGGAGGAAAGTGTAACTCACAATAATAAACGATCCCCCATTTTATAGATGATTTGCCGATTTGAAAAGCGTAGACAACATGCCATGTTCCTCCTTAGTTTCACTGGACTTCCCTCTATTTGATTTCCCAATGTTTCGATACCTTTGAATATACAACCGTCATCAGTGAATCAGGTGAAACTATTTAATTTCCGGAATTTAAATAAATATTTTATATTTAAATGCATATATTTTTAAAACATGAAAAAGTACAGCGAAAAATTACATATTGTCTATGGGTTCAAAAATAAGTTTTACATCAACAACAATCTTCTTCATCCACACCAAAAAGTCACAATCAATAACAAACTAGTTTTCATACACTAAGGTAAGCGTCACTCGCGAGCAAGTTCAACCACTCCAGCCGTGCGGCCATATTTATATTCTATACAGTTACCATCGAAGTACCCTTGTCAGTCTAACGTATATGAATGTCATTGTGATTATTTTTCATAATGGCAATCGTAAAGCATTTGTTTTAAATTGACTGCAATTTTTCTGTCTGAAAAATCTTGTGCAAAATCGTAACTGACTTCACAAATTTGCAATGAATTAGCAACAAAATACTCAGACAAAGCATTTTAAAATATGCTTAGTTTAAAGATGTTGGCCATTTACGGGTGCCCGGGTATGGGTTCGACCTGCACCGGATGTTTCTGGGGAGAATATTTTATGACATTGGCAACACAAATTCGCAACAAAATCAGTAGTTCGTTCCATTTTGATAGCTATTTTCATTTCTTAAATACCCATATGATTAATGGAACTTAAAAGTTAACTTACATTAACCACGGTTTCTCGAAAAAGAATTTAAAAATTGAATTTTAAATTTCAGAATTGTGCCTTTTTTATACTTTCTTTGCCACTGACAACGGGGTCTGATCTAGACCCGAAATGTTTTGGAATAACAGTAAATTTGTGAATTGTGGTGTTTAAATATTACTATGTCATATATCTCAGATTTCTGCATATATGATTCTTGGATTTCCAGAAATGTGCTTTTGTGCTTTTGATAATCTGATTTGTATAAGAATGCTTTCTAATTGGTTATTCGTTTAGATTTAAATCATTCCTGGTTTGAAAAAATTATGGACATCTATGCATATTGTAATCTCCTAAAACGAGCAACAGCAAAGAATTATTGAAGCGACAGCTTTATAATGGAGGCCCAAACTTACACATATGAACATAGGTGACTATAGGAATGAAATACATAATGCGAAATGTTATTTGTTTCAACATGTTCAGACCGACAACGACACCTCAGACCGACACCGACATTACAGACCAACACCAACACCACCGACACCCACTACCTTGATCTAGAAATATCCATACCCATACAACACAGTAATTTGTGTAAGAAATTGTGAAAATATAATCAATTAAGAATTTTTTCGTTTATAGAAAATAAATTATAGTAAATAAACAATTATAACACCCTATTAATATAAAATGGCTGCACACAATTTGCTTTTCGTCCCAATAAACGTCCCAATACTCTGTTTTTTTTTTCAATAGAGAGAAATAGCCTGTTACTGCATCTATTGCTTGTCTTATCACAATATTTTTCAATTTGTAAGGTGCCTAATTACTCATTATTATATTTTAGTTGACAAGCACGACACACGGAAAGGTAGCCACCACGGTGTAATAAAAGTAGCCACTAACAAGTAAAATATACACAATAAATTAAAGCGCTTTACCAGAAGAAGAGAATGTTTCCAAGAAAAATACATAGTCTCACAAGGATGATAATTTATTGACAGAGTGTAGAATTGATGTTCCATCAAGTTAAAATAACAAAGTTTTTGATAGAAATTACACCTTCGAAAATGCAATTTAGCCAAAAACACCGTTGAATGTTTTTTGCTGGTTCTAGTTGTGATATGGAAAAATTGTTCAAAAGTATAAAGTAAAATTCAAATTGATCCGCATCTTATTTACATAATTACATTTAAAAAATTGATTACATGTGAAAAAAATAAGTAAAAATATAAGTACCTAAATAAGAGATGATGCATTTAAGTGCACCTGCCTCTAATGTGCTTAGTCCGTAGATGGTTAGTTATAAAAAACATCTACTTAAATAATGTTCCTATAATTTAATTTGTTATAATTAAATAGGTGCAGTAGTAATAAAATAGTATCAATTATTTTAATTTACCTAAAATGTATGTCCTTTACTCTGAATGACACCAAGAGACAAAAACAGAGACAGGGAGAAAACGAGAGACTTGAAGTATATTTTGTAAGAACGTTCGCTTCCATCCTTCAGTATAGAATGACTGTCACTGTTTTTTGTTTTCATGTTTATTGAATTTCTATTAACTTGGTTGAATGGTGGCCACGTAGACCGCCTGTATAGTGAAATTTATTGTTATTTGGAGAATGAAAAACTTAAAGTAATTTTCAATTTGGAATTTTATTTTTTGTATATTACAATTTTTTAATGTTGCTCTTAATTTCCAATTCTTTCTTTATGTAGCCTTGATTTTGTTTTTTGTAGTTTAATGGCCCTGGAAAAGACAACAGTTAATTGGATTTTATTTATGATCATCTTAGAATTCTAATTAATTTGAATAATGGATAGTCTTATGTTAACTACTACTATAGGTATTTGAAATATTAGGATAACTAAAGATATAAGTAAAAGTAAAATAATGTAAATCATCTTACGTGCATTAGATTAGAAATAAAATTATTCACTTAAAATTTCATATGTATAACAGACCCATATGTACTTACATAGCCACGTCCATAGCTATTATAGCCATCATTGCCATAACCACCATAACTTCCATAGCCACCATAACCACCGTAACCTCCGTATCCGCCATATCCTCCATATCCACCATAACCACCATATCCTCCGTAACCACCATAACCATAAGGTCCCACTGCTACTGCGTCGTAACCATAACCATATCCATATGAAGGCTTCTCTTTCACAATCTCTACCTCAGCGGCTTCTTTAACGACTTTTTCAGCTACTACCGGACTGTAATCATAGTGTACATTGGCTTCGGTCCCTGTTGAATTGTATAATATAGAATATATACTTATTTTTACCCACCTCTTAGAAGCAAGAGTGATATAATTTACCTATGACAGGAGCATTAATATATAATTAATTAATGTCAAATTGTGATTTACGAAATTTATCATTTCAAATCCTTTTAATTCTTAAATTTTTTATAAATTTGTTATTTTTTGTTCATTTGTGTTAATACCATTTGGTTTGGAATTTTTGAAATATACAGACTTTCTATATATATATATATATATATATATATATATATATATATATATATATATATGTCTACATGTTTTTCAAGTGAATTACCTGAAACCAAAACTAGTTTATGAGATATTAAACTAGCAGTAAACTTATGCTGTTTTGGGTCAGAGTAGAGTTTTCATAAAAGTTTAGAAATTTTATATACATAAAACTGAAACTGATATATAACATATGCCATAATTAGTTTCCTTATTTATTAACTTACCTACGACTACGGAAATCACAACCAAACCGAACAAATAGATTAAAGATTTCATGTTTAGTTTTTAGATTTCGATTCAAACTAAAATCCTGAACTGACTCTTCCACGAATTTTTTAAAATTTATATACAGAATGGTGTGTCCAAAATAAGCAGTTCTCATGCAATTCTCACGTACCTGTAATAAAAAGAATAAATGGTTGTGATTACAGTTAAATACACGGTCATTTTCGTTTTAATGGTAGTTTTTGGCACGGCTGTTACTATCAAAAAACCAATAGAGATTGAAATTCTTCTAAATGTTCATTTAAATAAAAAAAAATTGTATAATTAAGCCCATCATTTTTATTTCGGAACCTAATCAAAATATATGTTAAAGGGTTATTCCAGCGCAACGAATAACATACATAATCGGGACGTCGGGGCAGTGACGTCATTGTAAATATTAACTAGCCATCGCTCTAGTTGGCGCGCGCCCTACTGGCCAAAAATTGAGCTTTTTTACATGTAACTCTTACGGCACTTGTCTAAGAGTTCTAGCATTCACTAAAATTCAAGGTCTTATACTGTTTATTTGCTGTTAACTTAAACATTATAAAGATTTCTTATTATATTTAATATGGCATCGTCAAGAAGGTAAGAAACCGCAAATATCTAGAGTACACCCATGATCCTTCATGATGCTTGCTATTTTTGTTTGGTGAATATTGAACATAACTGGCATTAACCAAAAAAATCAAGGCAAATAAGAATATCCTTGCATATGATCGACCCATAGAGCCCTAAAAGTACACCTAAACCTCCAGCTGATGTTTTCATAGGAAGAGCTAATTGACTTGACAGTAGTGACTTTGAATGTAACCAGGAAACGTCAAAACCAATCAACCAAAATTATATAAATATCAAAATCAGAGATATGCTTCAGATATTATGGCTCCTAGTTTAAAAGATCGCAACTTAACAGCAAAAGTAGTTAAAATTTGTTATTACCACACAAGAGAACAGAATCTCTTCAAATATTTTTCTAAGGATGTATTTTTTTCTTTTTGTAAATAAGAACAGTTCTAAACATGTTGAACAACTAATGACACACTTTCAAATGTTTGGATGAAACATAAGCATCAAGTAACACTGTCTTCACCAACAAGTAGAGGATTTTCCCGTCAATCTTGGGTCTCAAAGAAAAGAACAAGGCGAATGATACCACCAGGACCTTGGTACGATCTGTAGCTGGATATAATTCAGTTTAGATTCGCTCTATATATAAAAAAATTGGAATAGAAAAATACAACGGAGGAAAAAATTAAATAGATATAAATGAAAATTAAAGACATGGAAAACGAGCTATAAAGAGACTAAACGAAATTTGGTGGAACCATAAAATATCGAGAAAAAAAAACAAAATATTAGTTAAACAGTACATTTGTTGACCTGCCGAAAGTCATTGGGCACTGCTGTTTTGAATACTATTAATATTTGTTACAGAAGGAATATACACCAGTCAATAGAGATTTTTAAGGGACATAAAATTCAACTGCAAACCATATAAGCCGTCATGTAAATAATTTGTTTATGTCATAACTGACAGCAAGCTCGTAGAGTTAAAAAACCCAAAAAATATGAGGTGTTTCCGATTTTTGCTTATAGTCTAAAATAATTATAGTTTAAAAAAAAAACTAAAAAAATACGCTTTAATAGTTAACCGAACTAAAAAACCGAAAAATGAAAAGTTTTTAGTCACATAAGCATGTCATTAGTATTTATATTAAAAAGTTTACTTCATGTTAGCAGCAAATTCTACTACTGTCAACTAGATGGCAGTAGTTAATAGACGAATTTGTATTTAGGTAAGAACAGTGACAAAAAGACAACAAACGGGAAAATTCAACTTAAAGAATTGTATTGTCATCGGCCCTTGACCCGTATGCCAAATTTCAACTTAATAGGACTTCTTTAAGTTGGTGAAAATTATGTTGAAAGTTTCCGTTACATAGATAGATAGATCATACATACAGATCGACCTAATAAAAGCGTATTAAAAAATTATCTGCTCATAATGCGGTCGCAGCATTTTTTATAAAGAAAGACCGATATAAAGTGAGTGATTATAAAAAAATCATAACTTGGTTGTAATTCTAGCTGGAATCTGCCTCCTAATGATAGTTTATAACGTTGAGAATAAAAAAGCTAAAGATCGATATTGTGCGTTAAGTAGATGCTGCGATATTGTAATTTAAATAATTTGTAGAAATATTGTGCAGAACGTATCATATTAACTACGACAGTTCAATAGTGATATGCAAAATATAGCTCATAAAATGCACTCACTTTTACAATACCTTTAGTAAATCCCGGTCGGATTAGTCCCTAAATCTAAATACCAATTTTTCAAAAACTACTTTTTCAATAGTATATATCGTGATCCCATATAAACTTAACATCAAAAACCATCGTTTTGAGGATGATTAATATTCAAGTTTCGGTTACACGAAAGTAATAAATAAATCTGTGCGGAATGAAAAGAGTATAGGAAAAGTGAAATGTATTTAATTATCAAATTTATATAATGGTTTCTTGAAATATGTAGATTTTGTATTTATTGTACTCATTCATTGCTGTTACTTTTCAATAGATTCTTAATATATTTTTACAAGAGAACCGTTTAATAAAAAGACAAAGTCAATATGATATGATATGTTTGGTTATTGAAGCATTATGAGGGATTTGAAAAAAATAATAATAATAATGTTAAAATAAGTTGAATAACTTATTTTAACATTTCATTGCCTAAGTACGCATTAAATAATAGTATCTCACTCATCTACATTGAAATTCCAAAAATAATTAGGTACCTAAAATATATAATACGGGACTTTACAAACAGAAGATTGAGAAATTTTCCAAGTAACATGAATTTGCAATGTCATAAAAATCTCATTATTATTTCAGTTAATTTTTATTACATGCTTAAAATTTATCATATTTTGTAATCCTAAATTTCACATTTATTTTCTGAATGATAGTTGTGACATCTTTGCCTAATATTTAATTGGAAATAACACTACAATTGAAATACTCTTAGCTACCACGTCAAAATGTTACTCTTAAATAGTAAAATATTACCTTACCTTTTTGCGGAATTAAACCTTCCGTAATAATTTCCTTAATACGGTCTGCGCTTAATGATCGAAAGCAAAGTTAATCCGTTGTTCCATGATTTCTGTTTCAATTGCTCTGTTGAAAATTTAAATTATTTTTATTTTAAATATCCCTACATTGGATAAGAATGACAGGCGATTTTGTTTATTGTACTGTTCAGTTGATAAATGTGTTACAGTTTTGCAAATAAATGCCTAAATACACTACTAAGGCCGTAGTTTGGTTGCCACCTTTGAAGAATTTATCTCTCGTAAAATATAAACTTATTGACATGTTATATAAGACACTTCTATTTCTACTGATCAGTTCTAGGATGTACCAATCTGCACTGCATTTGTTTAACCCTGTAAATAAGTAAAACATGTATTTTTATTATATAAATTACTTCTCTCGGCAGACGCTGTTTTTCTCAGTTAACAAAAAAAAAGCCAATAGAAGGCCAATCACCATAAAAATAATTATTTGCTGCTTTTACAGACCTTGAGAGCGTATAAGTTACGTGAATATTCTGACTAATATAAATGGTGTCTCAGCAAAAGTGAAATATTTCTCATTATTTTGAAAATAGCAAAAATACGTCAAAAGTTTTACGTATGGGGACATATTTGGCCATTCTGACGGTTAATTAAATTGCACCTTCGTCAGCCCAGCGCCTAGCTACTCAATTAATTTTAAATGGAACCCTACCATAAGTGCTAACTCGTTTTAAAGCCTGTTAAAAAAGGAAATTAACGGTGTGTGGTTTTTGATATTCCATCAAAATTTAAGGAACTCGAGAATTAAAATTTGATTCCTCGATATTTTTCTAAATTCTAATGTTATTAACGAATAATTAAAATAGATAATTCGCTAATATTTCTTCTGAGATCTTTGGGAATAACACCACATAAACATGAAAGTCTGTATATTTCAAAAAATTCTAAACGTTTTCAGGTCTAAATCAGACTCCGTTTTCAATGGTATTAACACAAATGAACAAGAAATTTTGAAAAACTTAAAAAGTTAAGGAATCGTAATGACAAATTTCGTAAATCACAATTTGACATTAATGTTTGACAATCAAACTGATGTAACTAAGGGAATTCACTGCAAATTTGATATATACAGGGTAGCAGTAAAAATTCTAAAGATCATGTGAAATAACAAAGATTCTTTCAAATTGGAAAAAATTTAAAAAGTATTTAGAGAAATGATGATTTCTCCTCTTACAGGTAGTACCAATTAACATTTTAAAAACGGTGCACATTTCTTAGACAAATTATCCCATATACAATACAAAAATACTTTCACACTCGCAAGTTTTGACATTGTAAACCTATACAATAATGTATCTGTAGCCAAACCATGTATTGTAAGAGAACATGAATGGTTACTAAACGAACGTACACAATTATCCATAGACACAATGATGGAATTATTAACATTTACATTACTAACGAAAATAACATATTTTCAACTCAACGATGACTTCTTCCAGCAAGATTTTTTTCATTGGCATGGGTTTTTGCCGGTCCCCTGCCTTGAGCAACTTTTCATGAAAAAATATGAAAAATAAATAATTTTTACAAAAGAGAATAAACCTTTAGTTTGGTGGCGTTATGTCGACGATATATTCAATATTTGGGAACATTCTCTTGAAGACTAACATAAATTATTAAACGGCATCAATAACAAATAACTATACAATTCACATTAGAATTTGAGCAAAATAACATCCTACCTTTGTTAGACTTCTTAATAACAAAAACACAATCGTCATTTGGTACACAAGTCTACAGAAAGCCGACTCATACTATCAGATATCTCAATTTTAAGTCTAATCACCCAAATACCGTAAAAAAGGCATCTTTAAATCTTTATATAATAGAGAAAAAACCAACTTTTCTGAATTTAATACAGAAAAAATATTTATAGAATATGAATTATCTGCTAACAATTATCCCAAAAAGTTCACCAGTAAAGAGTTAGATAAAATTTAACACAAAACAATTACTACCATTCAACACCAAGCTACTCCAAACTATACTAATACTCTTGATAACCACATTACTACAACAACCATACCATACATACAGTGTCTTTCAGAAAGATTGAAAAGAGTGGGAAACAGATTTAATATTAAAACAATTTTCAAAACAAGAAAAACACTGAAATCAATTTTATCAAAAACTAAACCAAATAACGTAATACAAAACTTAAAAAAGTGCATTTATAAAATTCCTTGCGAACGTAACAAATTTTATATTGGAGAAAAATCCAGACCTATAAATGTTCGAATAAATATATACAAAAACTATAAAAAGAAAGGACAATTCGAAAAGTCTGAAATTCTTTAACATGCCTGGCCTGGTCATAATATACAATTTCAAAATTCAACCATATTACACATGACTTTAATGAGATCTCTGGAACATCAGAATTTCTTTGGTTTCTTATAACTAAGTCTTACCTAGGAACGCCACATGAAATTTTAAAGAAAATTTTTCAAATTTAAATGAAGCTTCGTTATTTCACATGATCTTTAGAATTTTTAGTGCTACCCTGTATATATCAAATTTGCAGTGAATTCCCTTAGTTACATCAATTTTATTGTCAAACATTAATGTCAAATTGTGATTTACGAAATTTGTCATTAGGAGAATCCTTAATTTTTTAACTTCTTGTTCATTCGTGTTAATACCATTGAAAACGGGGTCTGACTTAGACCTTGAAACATTTGGATTATTTTCAAATATTAAGACTTTCAAGTTTATGGGGTGTTATTCCCAAAAAACTAAAAATCAGAGATGCCGCAATTATCATTCAGAAAACAATTAGCTTATAAGTTTAAAGATTGTTGCTATTATGATAAATGCAATGGTCTCTCCATAGTAGAGCCTGTTTGACGAAGAGTACTAATTCGACGTGTAGTTCTTGAAGTGCATCACTGTGTATCACTTCTCATATAACAAAAAAATTAATAACTATTTTCGTTAAAAACGAAAAAAATATTTTTGCTACTAAATGTCTTCGTTTCTTTCCATAATCGCTTCAGTGTAGTAATTGTGCTCGATAAACTACCCGTAATTACAATGAAAGGCATTCAGAAAGAATCGTAATGTTTAAGTACATTCTTTATCTTTTTTTTTCTTTATCTTTGCAGGTCCACACAGTGGTACTAAGAATTTTCATTGTAGGCAATTAAACTCTTGTTTCTATTTTATATATAACATTGTACAAAATCATCTTTCGTCACTCTCAAAAATTAAGATTATTTGGTATAATTCGACAATAAACATTGCAATCGCACTTTTTCATTTTCACTGACAATTAACTTCAAAAATCTTTTATGAATGATAAACTACGCTTGTAAATATGATAAAAGACATATTTCAAACAAAACGTTTTGTTAAAGATTAGGTATTACACTAACAAAGATCTTTGAGAAAGATATTGTATCAAAGATATTTGAAATAATTGAGAATCTAGTAGCGGCCACAGCTGAACTATAGACGTCAATTTATTAGGATTATGTATATACAATATACGGATACCCTTATAATATCACTCCGGATTTCTCGCTCTTTCACATTACAGCAATTTTCCCCTAAACTACTGGACGGAAAAGGTTGAAATTTGGTATGAGTGTATTGTTTGGTGACCCGATGACGAATACATATCATAAATGAAGAAATTTTCATTTCAGGAGTACTTATGGGGGAACCCCCCTCTTATCTTCGAAACTATACGAAGCAAAATTTTGGAAAAAATTAGAGATATAGGGCCTCACCTGAATTATACCGGAAAAATAAGGAGAAACCCATAATATTAATTTTAGGGGGCAAATTACAGAAGTAAATGAAAAATATAAAATCAAAATTGTTTCTAACGCATTACGTAATCAAAGAGTATAACAAATCCAAACATATTTTTTTTCATTTTTTAATAAATAATTTAAAAGATATTAATAATAATTAATTTAAAAGTTATTAATAAAAAAGTTTACCCATTCCCCTACCTTATCTCTTAAACTATAATCCGTAAAAATTTGAAAAAAAATTAGTGATATAGGACCTCACCTGAACTTTACTAGAAAAATAAGGGGAAACCCCTAATATTAATTTTAGGGGGCAAACTACACCATTATATGGGAAACATAAAATTAAGTTTATTTCTAACCCATCATGTAATATATCAAATCAAAGGGCCCATTATGACGAATACAAATAGATTTTTTTCATATTTTTTAAATGAATATTCTAATACATATTAAAAAAATATAAAAAAGTACCCATTCCCCCAACTTATAAGACCTGACTAATTCTGCTTTTTCCGGAATTGGACTGCATCATTTTCGAATTAGTTTATTTATATACCTAAACCGGGATATAAACAAAGTTTTGCGACGTTTCGCCCACACTTATAAGGGGCTTTTTCAAAAATGAGACAAAAAACAAAACAATGTTACTTACCTTGCGGCTACTCCAATCATTTCATCTTTTTCTCACGAACACTTCAAAACTTCACTTTTATTCAACTTGTTACAATGATGCACAAATTCTAAAAAAGACCTACATTTTTTTATTTACGGAAAAATACCAAGAAATCCCTAATATTAACTTTGGGAGCCAAATTGTAGAATTGAAGAGAAAATAAATAAATATTTTTTAAGGTGTGTAATGAAGGGGCTCAGTATGAGGAATAAAAATATATATATTTCATGTTTTTAAAATTAATTGTTTAAAATATATTAATAAACAGATATAAAAAATTCCCATTTCTCGCTTTATTTCCGAAACTATACTAGCTAAAAGTTTTAAAATAATTAGGGGTGTTGGGCTCACTTGAAATTTATAAGAAAAATTAGTAGAAATCCCCAATACTAATTTGTTAAAGGCTTATTATGTAAATTACAAATATGTCATATTTTTAAATCATTTTTTAAAAATATATTAACAAAAATATTAAACATCGACTTAATTCTCGCTTTAGACATTACACTATCTAAAATTTTCAAAAATATATTTTAATTGTATTTTTAAATAATTTGTCTAAAATATTTTAAAATTTTTATTTAAAACTTGACTTATTTTCCCCTTTAAATTTCAATCTACAGAGCCTAAAATTCAAACAATAAATTATAAAAGCCTTCCCTGAAAGTTTATTAGTAAATTAAAACTCTAATGTTAATTTTGAGTACCTAATTAGAAAATTAAATACATATTTTCATAAAAATGAAGCCAATCATGAAGCAAATAAATTAAATAGTCTTGTCTTGTCAGACATGGTAACCAACATGAAACACAACCTAAATAATTCAAACGTTTATTTGTGCAAGACAGCTGGCAAGTTTTGACAAAACTTTTCAGGTTGTATGTGGTGAGATTATTAAAACCTATTTCAACAAAATCAAAATTAGCTATATTAATGCAAATCCCAATACTGAAGCAGTAACAGAAATATTAAACCCTGAATAATCCTGAGGTCCAGAAAACAGTGAAGTATGTTGCACAGGGAAGCCCAGAAAAAATAAGAAAAAAACGAAAGTACTGTAATAGTGACATTAAATAACAAACGGCTCGATAAAAGGTATTTACAAAATTTAAATAATGTGCAAATAAATAAACAAATAAGGACGATCATCATTTCAAATAAAAATAATATATGACATTTTCAATATGCGTGTAGCATTAATTAATTATTATACTTAGTATTAACATTCAGTTCATACTTCATAACTTAACTCTATAGTTAATTTATAACATATAAATAAGAATTCCAAGAAAATATTTTTTGCAGTTCTTACCTATTTTTTTGGTAATCGTAGTAAAACTTTTTGCAACACTTTGAAAATTTAAACAGTTTCAATATTTATTGTTTTTACTAACTCATAATTCATATATGTAATCAATGTTTTACTAGAATAAGTTTTTGCTAAACGTTTTGTTTATGGGTGTTAGTTTTTAAAAACGATAAATAATTTGAAAACAATTTCTCTGTTAGTGCGGCCAATTAAATATTGTAACTCTGCCCCCTTTTATCATGATCGTCACGAACAGAGTCATCTTGTTCATGACAGGGAGTCAGTCGATCCAAATGGACCACCTTCATTTTGGCTCTCGGATTCCGGTGAATGTGCCAGACCACGTCTTTAATTTTTAAACTATTGTGACAATAATGTATTTGTTCCCCCTCCCGGACTCGGCAAATGGACCGGCAATATTAATGGCAATTCTCCCAAATGGGATGCCCACAATGTATTGCTACATTTTCCCTTGGTCCAGGTCTTCGGGCCCTCTATCGCATTTCCTGTATCAGGCCTGACGTCTTCTTCTGAATTTTATTCATGCCTAAACGACCTCCTGTAATCTAATTATGTACTTCGGGTACCTTTTTCTTTGGGACTACGACTTGGGTTTCTCTGCCATTATTGCGTTCCTAAATTCTCTTCAACATTCTATTCTCTACTCTCGTAGAATGTCCTGTTGGGCCTACAATGACTTCAATACGCCAGAATGTGTCACCCATGTCATCATCACTCCATGTTAAGTCACTTAGTTCAATCCATTTGCTCAATTAACCTTTGATTGAAACAGCCCTTTAGAAGAAAACTTTTCTTTTCTTTGCCAATATTTAGATCTACTGTGGAGAACCCTGTTAGTGTGGTCAGAGTGGCATGAATTCGGGAGAGTGGATGTTCTTCGTTACGTGGGTCCAGTTCTTCTGATCCACACAAAATCGGTTGGTTCTATCCTACTTTTCACTGAAACAAAAACGAGAGAATGGTGGATGACTCAATAACTTCGTTTAGTATCATAGATTAAATATTTTCCTCAACTGCCTGTTGTTGCCCCATCGGTGGTCGCCTATGTGGTATTTTTATGGGTTGAGCTTTTCCAGTATCCATTCTGGATTGGATGACGTTTGTATGACGGGTAGTACCATCTTGATTACAAACAAAATCTCAGTGATTTAAAATAAATTGTTGGACCTTCTGCTGTTCCACTAGTGTAATGTGTGCCAATTACCGGCAAACTGTTTTATAAACACTTTACTGGGACTTGTTTTCTTTGCCGATGCCTGCTAATCTTTTTTATCGTAGATGATGCACCTACTGACTCGAAACAAGCTATTTCATCACCACTGGCAATTCGGACGTCGCTGTTGGGCAAATTCAGCACCATAGTTTTTTACTCGTCAAACACTAGTAGAAGGTTTACAGTGGTTATCGCAAAAACCACCCTATACCCCTCACAACCCGTAAAAATTATCGGGTACTTTATAACAGAATCCAAAATAAAGTGTACAATAATTTTGGGGCATTTGCTACAGCCATAAAAAAAATTACCTCTCAACCTACCCCTACACCATTTGCCCCACTATCTTAATGTTGAAGCCAGCGGAATATTTTAGGACTTCAGGAGGAAAAGATAGACTTATTTATAGTTGTTTTAGCTAAAACCACATTAAAGTCTCCTAACAAACGTTATAAATAAAAGTTTTTTGACACATACTTTTACATAATATGACGTCATCAAACTTCACGGCTACGTTTCGTTTCTTCTGGGCCATCAGCAACTATTTTTAGGGTTCCGTATATACAATATAGGGATACCCTTATAATATCACTCCGGATTTCTGCCCCTCTCACATAACAGCAATTTTCTCCTAAACTACTGGACAGATAATTTGGTATCAATGTATAGTTTGGTGACCCGATCGGGAGTACATATCGTAAAAGAAGAATCTTGATTTTAGGGGTACTTCTGGGGGAAAACTAAAAAAAAATCGAGCGTCCCCCTCCTGATCTCCGAAACTTACTGAGCCGCATAAAATTTTGAAAAAAATAGGAGATATTGAACGTGGCCCGAACTTCACAGGAAAAAACAGCAGAAATTATTAATATTAATTTTGGGGGGCAAATTATAGATTTAAATGAAAATTTAAAAATAAAAAATTTTTCAAACGCATCATGTAATATATCAAATGAAAGGTCTCATTCTGAGGAACACTAATATATTTTTTTTATATCAAAAAAATACTTAAAAAATATTAACGAAAATATACCAAAATTTATCCCTCCCCTTATCACCGAGACTATAAAACGTAAAGTTTTGAAAAAGAAAAATTGAGGTATAGGGTCTGACCTGAAGTTTACTGGAAATATAAGGAAAACCTCTACTTTTAATTTTGGGGGGCAAATTACAGAATTAAATGGAAAATATAAAATTAAAATTGTTTCTAACCCATTATGTTATATATCAAATGAAAGGGCTCATTGTGCCGAAAACAAATATGTTTTTTTCATAATTTTAAAATAAAATAATTAAAAGATATTAACAAAAATAAAAAAAATTACCCCTTCCCCCACCCTTATCACCAAAACCATAAGCTGTAAAATTTTGGAAAAGAAAATAGAGATATAGACCCTTATCTGAACTTTACTGGAGAAATAAGGAAAAATCTCTACTTTTAATTTTGGGGGGCAAATTACAGAATTAAATGGAAAATATAAAATTAAAATTGTTTCGAACCCATCATGTTATATATCAAATAAAAGGGCTCCTTATGACGAGAACAAATACTTTTTTTCCTAATTTTAAAATAAATTAATTCAAAGATATTAACAAAAATACAAAAAAATTACCCATTCCTCCCCTTACCTCCGAAACCATAAGCTGTAAAATTTTGAAAAAAAAATAGACGAATAGCCCCTTTCCTGAACTTTACTCGAAAAATAAGGAGAAACCCTTAATTTTCATTTTGGTGGGCAAATTATAGAATTAAATAGAAAATAAAAAATTATAATTGTTTCTAACGGATCATGTAATATATCAAATCACAGGACTCATTATGACGAATAAAAATGTTTTTTTAATTTTTTTAAAACTAATATTTTAAAATATATTTAAATAAATATTTAAAAAAGTTAACCATTCCCCCTTTATTCTCCAAACTATAAGATCTAAAGTTTTTTGTTTACAGGAAAAATACGAAGAAATCCCTAATATTATTATTGGGGGCCAAATTATAGAATTAAAGGGAAAATAAAAAAATATTTTTTAACGCATCATGGAATACATTAGATGAAAGGGCTCATCATGAGGAATACAAATATATATTTTTCATATTTTTAAAATGAATTGTTTACAAGATATTAACAAAGATATAAAAAATTCTTATTTCTCGCTTTATTTCGGAAACAATACTATTTAAAATTTTGTAAATAATTAGAGGTACTGATGCTCACTTGAAATTTATAAGAAAACTTTTAGAAATTATACAATTAAATGGAAAATAAAAATTCAATTTTCAAACGCATCATGTAATATATCTGATAAAAGGCTCATTATGTGAATTACAAATATATCATATTTTTATATCATTTGTTTATATGATATTAACAAAAATATTAAACTTCGACATAATTCCCACTATAGAAACTACACTATATAAATTTTGAAAACATATTTTATTTGTGTTTTTAAATAATTTGAATAACTGATTTAATAATTTATAATTTAAAACTTGACCTATTTGGCCCTTTATCTTCCAATCTACACAGCCTCAAAATTCAGACAGTAGAATATAGAAGGCTTCCCTGAAAGTATATTAGTAAAATAAAACTCTAATGTTAAATTTTGGGGGCCAAATTAGAAAATTTAATACATATATATTCTTATAAAAATCAAGGGAATCCTGTAGCAGACTAAATAAACGTCTATGTGTGGAAAATCAAAGTGTAATTTTTTTATAAATATGAAACGCTTCCTTTAAACCATAATATGGTAAATATAAGGAAATTCACTCATTGCCTGCTTGCCTGAAACTGGAATATTAGAATCTTGAAGGTGGTACGGAACCCTCAGTAGACGAGTCCAACTCGCACTTGACCAAATTATTTTCAGTATGGACCTGTACTTTCTTGTTAGAATTTCGATAATGCAGTGGTAGACCAATAGATTGGCATATCATATGTGACGTTTTATACAATGTTTTGAATGAAAAAATAATCATCAAAGTATAAAATAATAGTGCTTTTAGTCTAAATAGTCTAAATAAATATTTTGTTCCACGACAAGAAAACCGATATATTATTTACTTGCTTTTCTTGCATGGTAGAGCGATGTAAATGGAAAAATCGAAAAAAAAAATAAAATCAGGTTTTGTTTTGTGTAATTTATAAATCAAGTTTTTCCTTGATAACGTCTAAACTATAAGTTGTAATGGAAACGCAATAATTAATTACGTCTATGGAAAAGTAATGGCAAACAGATCTCGATTCCTCTGACCTAAGAAGAGGATCGAAAATCAACAAGGGCTTAATACTTTTTAAATAAACAGTTCTTTACTTGTTAAATTAACGTTAACAATTTCGTGATGAAATATTAATATTTGTAGGAAAAATTCAATTTACAACAAAAATAATTATGTTGCATAATTGTTTTTACAGCGCGGAAGCGTCTGGTGACTGTGTCTTTGTGAATAGCTTACCCTTGATTTGTATATGCTTTATCATTAAATTTACGCACAGGCGTACAAAATGACGCCGAAAAACTAATTTTAAAAATAAGTAAAATCTTACTTGCATAATTGTGCAACACAATAGGGGTCACCTGGTTTCAATGGTCAATAATTTTTGCTATTTGCACAGCCACAAAAGAATATTTTACATCTTTGACGCTGTTACTATATATACCTACAACTTTCGTAAGCATATGAAGCATATGTTTTAACTATAATACACAGTTTAGAAGTCGTCAAGTAAATACTTTGATTTTCTTGATTTCACCAATTTTTGCTTAATTTACAAAAAAAAAGGAAAGCTGAATTTTTTCTTAAATTTAGATTCGTCCAAAAACATCACTGTGTTGTCATGAAAAACGTACTTAAAATTTGACTCTATTTTTATTTTTCCCAAAAGTGCCGGTACGCATTTAAAAAGACAGTAGTTGAGGATGGGCCATAAGAACCGAAATATAGCAGTGAAGATTTGATGCCGCCATATTATGTAAAAGGATATGTCAAAAAAATATTTTACGTTTTGTCGATATTCTTTAGAATAAAATCAGTACATTCACAAAACAAGCAATGAAATTTTTTGTTTCCCTCGTGTAACTTGAGAATGGTAAGAGATAGCGAATTGTTTTATGGTATACTTTATTTTTGATTCCGTTATAAAGTACCCCATAGAACAATAAAACTAATTTTTAAGGGTTATGAGGATGGTTTTAGCGATTACCACTATAAACCTTCTTCTAGTGTTAGACGTGTAGAAAATTATGGCTGTGGATTTAGGTCGGTAGCTGTTTTCCTCTTGAAGTTATAAAATATTCCGCTGGGTTAAATGTTAAGGTAGAGGGGTAGGCCGTATAGGGATAGGTTTAGAGTTAAAAAAAAATATTATGGCGGTAAAAAATTCGTTAAAAAGCAGTAAAAAATTATGGAATACATTATAAAGTACCCGCTAGGTTAACGAAACTTATTCTTAAGGGTTGTGAGGGGTGGAGGGTAGTTTTCGCGATAACCACTATAAACCTTCTACTAGTATTTAACTAGTAAAAAATTTTGCCGGTGGAATTAGGTCGATCGTTCTTTTCTCCATGAAGTTATAGAATAGTTTACAGGCTTAAACGTTAAGGTATTGGAGTAGGCTGTATAGGGGTAGGTTTAGAGGTAAAATAATTTTATGGCGGTAAAAAATTAATCAAAAAGTAGTAAAAAATTATTATATACTTTATTTTTGATTTCGTTATAACTATAAACCTTCTTTTGGTATTTGACGAGTAGAAAATTTTGGTGGTAGATTTAGGTCGGTAGCTGTTTTCCTCTGAAAGTTTAAAATATTTCGCTGGCTTAAACGTTAAGGTAGTGGGGTAGGCGGTATTGGGGTAGGTTTAGAGGCAATAAAAATTTATGGCGGTACAAATTAGTTAAAACGTTGTAAAAAATTATGGTATATTTTATTTTTGATCCTGGTTAGATTAACGACACTAATTTTTAAGGGTTGTTAGAGGTAAAGGCTGGTTTTTGCGATAACCACTATAAAACTTTTTCTGGTATTCTTTTACGGGGGTAAAAAATTTGTGAAAAAGTAGTAATAAGAGTATAGTATACTTTATATTTGATTCGGTTATAAAGTACCCGCTAGATTTACAAAACTAAGTTTTAATGGTTGTGAGGGCTGGAGGGTGGTTTTTGCGATAACAACTATAAACCTTCTAATGTGCTGGACAGCCAACTTTTTTGAATATTATTGGTCTGTCTTCCAATGAGATTTCATCTAATAATATCAATAAATCGTTCATTAAAAATTGGTCATTCACGAGATAGAAATAGACACCAAGGAGCAGCTAAGGGAAATAATCAATGTTGGGTTCGAAACAATGCGGGATGATCGATCTTATTAGATGAAATCCCATTGGAAGACAGACCAATAAAATTGGTCAAAAAATTCAATAACGATGGCTGTCCAGCATGTTATAGACGAACCGTCAGAGAGCTCTTGGAGATTTCATTCCCAAACGCGTGGATTGAGAGAACTGGTCCTATACTGTGGCCTCCAAGGTCGCCAGACTGACTCTCTTTGATTTTTTTTGTAACAACTCGTTTATGAGAGAGAAATTGAAACTAAACAGCAGTTAAGTGAAAGAATAAATGTTGCTTTTGAAATAATATGGGATGAGATGCGACTAGACTACCACTGTAGGAGTCAGAAAAAGGTGTCGCGATTGCATCCGTTGCGATAAAAGCCAGTTTAAACAAAATTTATAACAAATTATTGCAACTTGATGTGTGTTTTATTTTTTGTTCTAACCTTGTAAGTTACAATCTCAAATTTTAGATACACTGATATATTTTATACATAACGTTAAATTTGTAGACACGAGATGTTAAGACTGATCTCTAGGTTTTTTGGGGGAAGCTAGCACACAGAGGTGCCGAATCTGGAGCCATTTCGTGTAATTGCTGTTCTCCCATAACTCCTAGCTTAGAAGGTCACGATAAAATTTTCAGGTTACTTCACCCTTCAGAGATATTGAATACTCTCTTGGAGGTGTCATTCTTTTGTACGCATACGTATGCGCAATACGTGTGATATACCGTTGGAAAGGGGTTGAGGTAGAGAAGTGTTCGTAAGCATTCGAAGTTCTCGATGTGCTTATATTTTTTTTGTAATGTGATAAAGTGGTTAACTTAATCTCTTTTTTATGTAACCCCGCCTTTTGTAGATTCATATAATTTTTTCAACCGATTATTTGTGTCAAATAATAAATGAAGCAAACAAAGATCATATATTAGATTTAAGTTTATTTGGTGAAGATCTAGGTAAAAATAAAAAAGATACAACAGTTCAAATGTAAAAATCTGAGAATTTAGAAAAAAAAATTAAAAAAAAAAACAAAAACCGTAAGATATCTGGATGTTATATGGGCTACACAATATAACACATGAGCCCACCTATCTGCCCCCCAAGTTTGGCGAACCTTCTACAAAATACCTTGAATATGTGACGTTATCTGTAACAAATATTTTGGTGTCATTGTCAAAAAGTGCTTAAACATTAACTAAGATGCGACAACTATCTTGATAAATCCGTAGAACAGTTTTCTCTCAGTAATCCTGTTAGAAGGTAACTAGTGTTCAGGGCAATTCCCACACTTTGTATTCCGATTATTAACCTTTTCTGTTTTTTTAGAAATAGTTACGTGGGGGGAAACCCACATAAACCATCAAAATAAAATTTAACACAATTTATCTTGACATAGCAAAAATCTCAAGCTAATGTAGACGAATTTTTTTCTACTTTTAATTTGCAGAAATTCCTCTCTGTCTTGTTGTCACTCACAATAACGGCTGTACATTAATTTACACTATGCAAAAATGCAAAATCGTGTACGATTTTGTATACAATTTTTTATGCCTTCGCACGATAATTATCTGGAAACTCTGCTGACAATCGTATTGGTGATATGGTTTATATAGGACATACACTTCTGCTACTGGACAAGCATATAATGCCTTAAAAATAATATAATATTTGATGATCTCCTGAGTGAAGATGTAATTACCTAGAGAGCTCTAAATAAGGCGCTAGAGGCCTTATGAAAATGAAGCCCCTAGTTAATTAAAAAATTCAAAATAAGATAATATAAAAACATTGTTTTCTATAGTCGAGAATATGATTACTCAATATGCTGAAATGAATAAATTAAGGTAGGACATTTTTGCAATAAGTAAATATTATGCTTATTTGGTGAACATAACTTTCCATATATTTACTTCACTCAAGCAGATCAGTATAAAATACTTTTCTCTGGAATTAAATACAACTTTAGGTACATACAAATTTATTTTATTGTTTATACTGTAATTTGTTCATAATTATTAACTAACATAAAATACCGTCTGTAATGCATTGCAAATATTTTGGTACGTGATAAATATAATTATTTTTTATATAACACATTATGTCCAAAGTTTTTATTATGGTTTATGAGAAAAAATTTTTCTAAGTTGTCAACTAAAGTAAGACTTAAGTGTGTATGTAACAATTTATAAGCAAAAGACCAATATATCAATTAAATATAACAATATGAACATCCTCAACTATTTTTCTTAAAAAAAATAATTGATTGTTTTCGACAGAGTTAATGAAATATAACAGCAATTATAAGAATTAAAGTCGGTTTCGTTTGACCAGATTTGGGCATAATCGGGAATTAATGCGAAGTTTTACATTGCAAAAAAATAATTTGATACTTATTAGTTTTGAATGTACTACTTTGACGTGAGCTGGCTTATCTAACAGAGTTATTTGCATTTCAATATTAAATTGAACAATTTTCTAGGGGTATTTTTTAATTGGTAAGAGTTATTTTTGTCTATGTTTACAAAAAATGAATGGAAACTTTTTATTTCATGATTAAAGTGACCAGTACTATTTTCTCCCAAAATATTTGCACTGCATATGTTACATGTTGTACTACTCGCATGGCAAAATTTGGAAAAATTAATATATCAATATAAAATATTAAATCATATTTAGCAATAAAAATGATCTAATGTCAATAGTTGACAACACAGACGTACTTCTAACATATTCGTTACATCATGTGAATTAAAAAATATATATAAAGGAATTTCATACTAAACCCTTTTGCAATATGGCTTACTTGCCAAATGATGTTATTTATAAGAAACAATAAAACGGCAAAATTTATTAATATGAGGCTTGGACGGTTTTATAGACAACTAGCCGTTACCCGCGGTTTCACCCGCGTACGGAATGTTCCAGCCTTCCCAAAAACAAATAACTTATTAAACATATGGGTTATCCTATATTACAGAATTTCTAACTTGTTTGAACCACCCTATTTAACTATAAATCCAGCAATCCCGAATATATTTCACCAAAAATGCAAGTACTAATGGGCCACCCTATATAACAATTTTATTCGACATTTTTTTGAATCACCTTAAATTACTGTAACTCTACTTCACCCTATATTGCAATCATCCAGTATATGCTGCTGTTACTGACATGTATCGAGATATATTTAAGTTTTAAGTCCTATGTGTCTTCTATGTGCTACTGTCAAACCCATTTGCCTATTATAAGGCTAAGGCCAGGCTGGCGGGATTTCAGGCTGCGTTTCGGCAGAAAAAAAAACGTAAAAACAGTAGACAGTAAGTACTATTGCAAATCGGCGAGACCAGACGCGGCGTGAATTTCCACCCAAAGGGTCAGTGTTGGGCGCATCTTTAAGGTCAGCCGCTGAAAGATAGGATCGGTTCCGTTTTGTGTGTTACTTCACTCTGTGTTAAGTGACTACACAGGTAGAAAATAACGCGGTATTCATTTCGTCATGGATCTCGACCAAACAGAAGACAAGCGAATTACTCCAACCGGCGTGTGTGGCCAGGGTAGAGTTGGAGTTTAAGCTCGTGAAAAACTGCTGGTGTGGCCTAATATGTGAGAACTCGAAAAAAAAAACCTAGAAAACGCGGCGTGAAATCACGACAGTCTGGCATTAGCTTAAACTCTAGCACACTTTCAGTTTTTCTATTCATTCGTTTGGTGATACCATTAAATTCAGTAGGGAACTATTTGAAAATTCTATGAAATAGTTCGTATAGACACCACAAAATATTCTCAAAAAACTTATTAACGCTACAGTTACATGCGAAAAGTTTGAGGCAATCGTCTGTACATAAGTGTATGTATTTATCTATTACTTGTACTTTTATTTGATATTTGTACTCATTTAATTGCCAATATTTGTGTTGCCAATTATAATTGGAGGCAACTAACAACTTGATAAGATATAATAACTATAAAATATTTTGATAGCCTTTACACCATGGTCTATGAAAGCGTTTAGCCGATTATCACTAATTTATTAATGTTGTGTAAGTACCCTGTAACTACTTTCAATATTACAGAACGTTTAGAAAAGTGTGTCTAAGTAGTTGATAGAGCTACTGTAATGGTTAACCTTAGAGCATAAACCTTCTGAAGGTACCCTCCAATGAACAAATGTCGTGCCAAAGATATAAAGAGATGGCAATAAAGAGAGCAAAAGGCTGTTTCACTCGACTGGTCGGTGAAACCAATGAGTTCTTTGGATGCAGTTTCCAATAGAGTGAAATATCTTTTACCCTCTCTATTGCCCACTCTTTCGGGCCTTGGCACGATAATTATTCTAAGTAGTTAAAATACCATAATAAAACGTCTTTCCAGAATTATTTAAAGTAGATTTGAATCCAAACAAATATAACTTTAGAAATTCATAGTCCTTGCTTTCGACCGCCTATAAATGCGTAGCGGTGATTACTTCGGTAGTGCCGTTCTAATATTTTATTTGTTCACCCTCCTACATTTGCTGTGCTAGTTTTGCCTTTGTGAATGACGCATCAACTTTTACAACTCATAGCAGTTTATTATCTGAGACTTCCGGCCAAAATGGCGAGGCAACGGTGTGTGTGTGTTAGTGTAAGGTTTAGAATAGGATGTAGTTTAAGCAAAAATTACATAAAAATGTATTTGGGGCATCCTAAGACGCTTATTAAGTGAATAGATGCTAAGAAAGTGGATATAAGTGTTAGACATAGAAATAAAGCCGGAGCTCCAGGGTTGCCTCGTCCTGTAAATAGTTTATATATATATATATATATATATATATATATATATATATATATATATTACATATACTTACATTAACACAGAAGTCTGGTTGTTAAGGTCGTAACGACCAGGAACATTAGCCTGGTGCTAAAAGGCAGTAAGGCTGCTTGGAAGAACAAGAAGTTTATTATCTGCATAACATTTCAAATTATATATCATTTTAAAATAAAAGGCAAAAATTCAGTAAACAGTTTTATTAATTTATGTAGATGGACATAGGGCAGACATTGCATTAAATAATTAGTGTTCTAGCTTAATAGTAACCCTGAAATGAAATAAATCATAATTAATAACAACAAGGAAATATTCAATAAGAAGTTCAATATGAGTTTTCAAACTAATAATATATCATTACAGAAAATAGGCTAATATAGTATATACAAAATAATAACTGTTTTTAAGACTTTTACGGTAAGGTACACAATATTTGTGTTTGACAATTGTAGGCAGAAAGTATACAAAAATGGTAACGCTCAACATAAGTTAGTTATTTGACCAATGATTCAAAAATGTAAGGCAGGAAAATGTATGGAAGTAGTTTTGGGGTGATTTCCGTGCATTTAGACAATGTTCTAATAATGATGTAAAGCAGAGTTGTTTATATAAACAATAACCCAATGAGAATTTCTCTCCTACTAAGTGCACGTTGCCAATATTAGGAACTTACCGCACAGGGTGCTCCGTACCCATCATATCCTCCACATGGCAATCCATAACCACCATATCCAACTCCATAACCACCATATCCAACTCCATAACCAGCCCAATCTAAGTCACCATATGATCCATAACCACCACAATTTGGACAAGGGACTATTTTATTGCAAGAAATATAATTATAAATTAAATAAATAAATAATATACATATATAGTACTATCTTAATATCTTACAGTGTACTAACAAGACTAAAGAATTAAATCAATTCTTGCAGATTGTTAAAGAATACTAAGGTAGAAGACCAGATTAAGCATTACCATCATATCATTGGTGAGAGGGAATATACTTATAATTGCTTTAGCAAAATTACACAGGATTGAAAGTTTTGCTGGTGTAAGTACTAGAGCAATCAAATATCAAAAAGTGGAAGACCCGAATAAGCATTACCATCATATCATTGGTGAAAAGGAATATACTTATAATTGCTTTAGCAAAATTGTACACGATTGAAAGTTTTGATGGTGTAAGTACTAGAGCAACCAAATAAATATTGTATAACAACTCAATAAATGAAGGTACAGTCATAAGGGAAACGAGAACAGCAAAGAGGTAATCATTGAATTTTCGAATAAGATGTACCTATATATGTTTGTGGAAAGTGTTTGTTTATATTTGGATCCGAGCTCTATAGGAACGGTTATAATTCAGTATAAGTAAATGTTACATTATAACTTATTAACTATATTGTATATTATATAGGAAATAAATACATTCTACAGATTTCACACTAGATTTTGAACTCTGAAACTTTGTAAAGAAGCTAATCATACCCGTTGCATTTTAATCAGAAATAGCAAATTTTTCTCAACGAAATATTATTATTATTATTTCTAGGAATGATGTACCGAACTCCGTAATAATGAATTTTATATGCCTAAATACTTTTCAAAATTGAAAATATTTGGTTCAAAGCACGAAATTTGATTTACCTGCAAAAACAGCAACAATGAGGCAAAACAGAAATACTAGTAGTTTCATGATTTGACTACTGCTTGTGCAAATATGCGACAGTAAATAATTTATTACATGGAAGATTCGTAATATATTGTATTTGACAGTATAAACTAATTGATGTATTTAATGGTTTTCCCATGTTTTATCAAGGTTATACATTTTTTGAAATTGTCACGTATCCTTATACTCTGATATTTTGGCTAAAATTGATTTGTAAATCGCTGCTAACTATTAGTTCTCTAAGTGCCAAATAAATTTGATGTAGATACTCCAAAATGCCAAAAGGCACACCTCCAAAATTTGCTGCTGATTATTAGCACGAAATTGAGACGATTAAGTCACGATTCATTCCAAACATATTTTAAACATCTTCACCATCAAGTTTCAAAATCAAACAAAAACGAAGCTCATTTACTTTCTTTCACTGCATTAATTAATTATAATTGCTTGTCTTATAACAGAAAATTAACAAAATTATAATTTGCTTCATATACATCAATTGATTTGTTTTAGGAGTATTGGAATATGACATGTACGAATGACTTATGGCCCAACAGTCTTTAATTTGAAAATTGCATTATAGCAACTATAACAGGCAATAGTTAATCATAAATATGCATTCTTCTTCTGGGGATGCCTTGTGCAGTGTCGCACGAGGCTATTATTCGTCTATTTCGTAGTTACATTATCTCCATGTTATTCTCCTCAGCTTGTCTAAATATAGTTGCTGCATCCGGTATACTACACCAGTTTCTTATATTTCGCAGCCAATACTGCTGTTTTTTCTTGGTACTCTCTGTCTTCGATTTTTCTTCGAAGAACTTCGGCATTTTTCACATAATAAGGGATAGGCAGCAGTCGGCGAAGTTTCGTATCGGTTAAATTTCAATATCATATATCTGTAACGCAATAAATTATTAAGTTGAAAAAAGGTTGTTCTCGCGTAGCCTGTTCCTCGTTTTACTCCATCACAGTCTTTGTTTTCATTCAAGGTTGCACCGGGATTCGCTAGTTCAACTTCAGCATTTTATATGGTGCTGTCTACTGATCACCATGATTTTTGTTTTGTCAATATTGATATGCAGCTCGAACTATTCTCCGCATATATGGGGAATTTATTTACTAGCCATGTAGGTATTTGATATTCCTTTATTAGGAGACTTTTGAAATATTTTCTCAACTAAGACGTTGGATAAAATAGGTGACAGTACGAACACAGGTCGTACTCCTTTCAGCATACTGAAGAACAATGTTTGTACATGTACATTTAATGATTAACTCGAATTTCGGCTAACTGATTTTCTTCGTTTGAGTAGATGCATAAACAGAGTAACAAAGATAGACAGAAAGAGAGAGAGAGGGAAATAGAACAAGTCCAAGTACAAGGTGTAGAGAAGGACATTTGGCAAAACAATAAGATAACAGGTGAATAACAAAAATTACTCAGTGGTATCCCAGAAATGGGAAATAAATCTGTAATACCATGAAATACTAATAGAATATAGCTGAGCATGACGATATATTTATTTCTTATTTCTTTCTATATGGATCTAGGATTTAACATTCTGGGTAACACTTATTATCTGAGTTTTTCCTACCTAGTTTATTATCTTTTCGTCATTTTGTTATTTTAATCATGCATATCTCCACAAATTTGGTAAATTAAAGTGTCTGTGCAATATCCCTTATTTGAATCCAGGTTACACAATAGTATGTGAGTTCTGGTGAAACACAGTAATCTAATACTATTTCCTTGAGATGGAGGGACATTCAGGACTCCAGAACTATTCCGTTCTTTCCAAATATCGTCTATGTAAATACATATATTGTTATAATAATTTATTTTTTGCTGTCAAAATAGGAACACTTCTTGAAGTTAATCATCTTCAATACCTCTAGAAAAACTGATTCTTTAATAAACAAATGGGCTGTAAAAACCAATTTACTGAACTAAAGAGTAAGGATAAAACGTTATCGAAAATTTCCACCATTTCCGAGAGAAAATATATTAACTACTTTAGTCTGTCAGGATCACTATTTTGGTACATTTCCCCTCGAATTTGGCGCTGTCATATAGGAAATAAAATCGCTGAAATTCTTAATGTGTTTTGTGTTTGGGCACCCAACTCACGATTAGTACTTTCACAATATAAATTATACAAACGGGATATATATAATTTATATTTAAAAAATAATCAACTTAAACTGGCTTGAAATGTAAACCGTTTAGAAACCGTGTGCAATCATTACTATTTTTATCTGATTTAAAGTACAATTGTACTGATTATTTTAGCGTATTATTATCTATCTCTCTCTCTTTCCCTCTCTCTCTCTCTCTAATATGTATTTTTTTTGTATATTTTCCAAATATTTTTTAACTCGTTTTATTATTTGGATCACTTTCTATAAGTGTAACTCTAATTCAGCCTATATCAGAACAACCCTGTATATGTTTCTTTGTACTGGTCACTCAATATAAATTATTTATTCTCTGAACCACTTTGTACAATGATAATTCAACTCCACACGATGTTGCAGCCCGCCTGTATAAGTATTAACGCTCTCCACGCTATTGACACTTTGCATTTTTCTATTGTTTAAATCACTCTGTACACCTATAATTTTACATCGCCCCATTTGTCAAGTATAAGCAACTACTTATGTTCCACAATATGTATTTTTTTAACCAAGGTGTATAACAATAACTCGATTCCACCTTATATTTCAATCATCCTGTATAAGCAGCTGCTTCTAACATTTTTTGAACCCTCCGCCCCCACTCTGTAAAACTATCTTTCACTTCACTCTTTTTTCAACCATCTACTTATGTGCCACCCAATAAACATTTTTTGGACCACCCTGAATAACTTTAATTCTATTCCACCTTATGGGTCAGCCATCCTATATATATGCAACTGCTTATGTATCAGCCAATATCACATTTACTAGTAAGATATTTTTGAACCCACTTATATAAAGGTCATTTTACTTCGCCCTATATTTCTACTGCGCACATTGCTTGCTGCTTAAAGTTCCATGCACGCACACACACACACACACCTACCACCGTATACCGAAAAGAGAAGATCTCTCACTTAACAATTTTTCTTTTCTATACATTTTACTATAAGCTTCGTAAAATGAAAACACCCTGACGATACACTTACATGCCAAATTTTGACAGTTAAGCTAGATATTTATGATTTGACATTTACATTAATTTTTAGTTTTTTGCACATATTTTTCCTATTTTCAGAAGAACGATATATTTTACGATACAGAAAATTATATGGCATCAAACTGGAACATCCCTTTGTAGAATACAATTTAAATTATTCAAATTGATGAAGCCGTTTTAGAGAAAATAGTATATAATCATTGAAAATCTTTCTGTTTTGTCTGATTTTCTAATCCGTAAACCTCATTTTATAAAAAATGACCTCGTACCTTTCTGTAACATTTCTTAATGTAATGCCGTTTAAATCATCAAAAATTGACCAAGTCGTCTTTAAATAATCACTGAGCATACATAAAAATAACGTGTCGACGAACTGATAACCTCCTCGGTTAATAACGCCTGATCAACTCAAAATAAAACGATCAATTCAGAGATTCATCAAAATATAAATAACCTATAGAATATTGAAATTTAATAATATATTTATATATTATTAAAAAGTTTTAAACAATTTCAACAGACATTTTGTTATCAGTTATTACCACAAGCCCAAACTCCTATTTCCCTATTATAATGGTGAAAAGTTCACATGAAATTTATGAAGAATGCATAGTCATATAACTATTGGTATTGGGTTTCACAAGGATATGACCATTAATAATTACTTCCTTGATTATCGGCACCCAGAAATTTAACAGAATTGAAGCAGACTCTTTCAGCTTTCATTTCGTGTTGTTTTCTTCTTTGTGTTATATAGGTGAATTTTCAATTTCTTCCATTTTGAAAGAAACTGTATTATATGAACTTTACAATTTTCTTGTGCCACCCTGTATATTATTAAACTACATTTTCTTTGTTACGTCATACGTGACGTAATATTGCCAAACATTTTAATTTTAAACTTTACAATTCGTGGCTTTTCATAGTTTCTTTATTGCCATTGAAGACGGGTCTGACCTAGACCACAAAACGTTTGAAAATATAAAGAATGTTCAGCAATTATATGTCATGTTATTCTTTACAAGTACATTACCTATTAGTTAAAATGAGTTTTGGTGGAATTCTTGGTCTAAAAACTGTCCAAATATTATATCAGTTGACCATGAGTCTTTTAGATAAATTTCGTTTGAATGTGATATTTTTTGAGGTAATAAATTGCCTTGGCGACCACATACAGGCTCGATAATAATTGTCAAAAATTGGGTTCTATTAATGAATTGTTGTGTATTTATTTGTATAATGTATATTTTTTATAGATGTGTTCCTTTTATTCAATAATAGCTGACGCGCCCCACATTCGCATGAGCTAGACAAATGGGCGTATTTGACGTATTAATTTTGAACATATTTTTTCATTTGGTAATTTTGAACTCCATTAAATGTATAGATTTTTATATGTAATCATCATACATAAGCGAAAAACATAGCTACAGCCGCTTCTAAAAATAAATATTTTGAGATTATAATGATGAGCTAAACATATTTGACGAGTTTGAGATTTTTCATATTTGATATTGTGGTTTTCCCGTTTTCCATTTTAGTTTTTTCATTGCAATTGTTGACGTTTTTGACATTTTTTACATTTTCGACATTTTTTTCTTGTTTAACATTTTTGACGTTTTTGACTTTTTGGACATTTATAAAAATTTTTATACTTGTGACATTTTTGGAATTTTTGACATTTTCGACATTTATGACTCTTAAACATTTACATTTACAACATATTCAATCATATTTGATGAATTTTTAAATCAAATTACATAACTGGTTCTTTGTTGCTTATATATTTTCAAACTAACACGAAGCATCTAACAACATTTAATACTATATAAAATCTTTGCTAAGTTATTTATTGGATGAATCCTTAAACTTTCATATCTATTAACAAGTGGTTACAAAAATTACATCAGGACTCGCCAGATGAATGTATGGTTTAGTAATTGAATAAAATATCATAACAAGGACCACGGGAGTAATAAGTGATTTGTTATACAAAAGCATCACTATCTTGTCCACATCTACATCCACCAATTTCCTCTTAGTTACCTACACTACACTACATACGCTTTCTACCAAAGTCTGAAGTTGTCCCTTCCACGAATAGGATAATGGCCGATTGTACCAGCTATAGGATGAATTCTCGTAACATTGCCCCCTCCGTAAGGCCATTTCGTCCCGGAATGTCCCAGAATTCTTCCTAGTGTGATGATATTTGCAGGACTATTCATGTCGACAACTGGAAGTTTGGGCTGCGAATATTGAAACAGCAAACAAGGATATCCATGCCACTGAATCGAAAGATAGTTTACATCATACTTCTCACCACCCTCAAATTCAGTCCATCCAAGCCGCAGGCTATCTTTGGGACCGCTAATTTCATCAGGTTCTTATCTATCATCACATTCCTCAATGCTACCAGAGGCTTCCTGCGAGAATGTTTTCATTACCCAATAAAGATGTCTCTGGTAGTCACTGTTTGTTTATCTTCGAGATGAAGGAGCTTCCCTACCACTGGATCTTGCTCCCTTAGCTTTCAGAACTGGCCGTACTTTTTGGCAAAGACCTCAGCTATTCCTCTGGACATCCAGAGATCTCGAGCCACACAATGAGCCACGGCATATTCTGTGAGCACCTCAAACAGGTCTCGAGATTCCTCTATTGGTACGTCGTGTTGCACTTTCTGCCCATCAGAGTACAGTGCCATAAACTGTTCGAAGGTCATCTTTTCATCGGGTGGTTGGATGCTGTGGACTTGGGCTTGGTGAACTTTGCCGTCATGATTTCCGGCATAAGAGGCTAACCTGTTGAAATGTACCACCTTTGGTTTTTCTCGCAGTAGCTTCCTTGTTCTGTAGACAACATCGTTGATTTTCTTTACAATTTATTACAGCCACTCCCAAGATCTCTGCAGCTTGGACGAATATCCTCGTCGAGGTTGCCAGTTATACAACCAAACAAGATCTTCAACTTGGAATTCCCCGCCCTCGTCCATCTTTAGCCGTAACTGGCGGACATAGCCTTCACCTGCAGTCTCTTCTCCTGGGGGACATCTAGAGTTCAAATCACATGGTAGTCGTAATTCTCGTCCTATAACATCGCTTGCCGGGGTCTGACCCGTGGACCCGTGCACAGACGAACGTTATGCCATTAGAAACAAGTGAAGATACTGGTCCCGTTCTCTTTAGTGGTGAGAGATTACCTTTGACACATGGCGATTAATGGTTGTATTTATCCGTTCTACCATTCCATCGGACTGCTGGTGTAATGCTGTCGTCCGTGTTTTATTGATCTTCAGAAGTTTGCAGATATCTTGGAAAAGGGTAGATACAAAATTTCTACACTACAATGTACTCATTTCCGGAGTCAGATTCTGGAAATAGTCCGGCAACATCAATGGCTACTCTTTCAAATGGACTGCCCACATTATACTGCCTCGTGGGGGAGTTTGCTCGCTTCTGCGGCCCATTACTTGCTGCTTAAACTATACATTTCCGTCATCAATCCTTAATATCTGCTTGGCAGTTTACCCAATAGAAGCGTTCTCTCAACTTCCCTAGGGTTTTCGTTACTCCCAAATGTTGTACCATCATGTAGCTTCCTGGGGACTACAATCTATTTTCTGTCCTTGCCCTTCTCTGGAGTTTCTAGCACGCGCTTCAGAAGTCCATTTTCCATTATGAGGGAGTTCCGCTGAGCCCAGTACGACTTTATGTTTGGTGAGTATCGGGAAATCTGCTGCCAGGTAGGTTTGCGGTCTTCTTCCTCCCACCGGATAATCTCTTTTAAATCTGGGTCTAATTTCTGGTCTTTTTGGATCTCCGCAGATTGTCAAGGGTCATCGATGGCGGTAGTTATACAGAGAACAGCCCCTTTTCCTTTAGCTCGCTGACAATATTTGCAGGCATCAGGGCATGGTCTCCTCAATAGGGCATCAGCATCTTGCAACCGCTCAATCCACCTGACCACTTTTCCTTCGAAGTTTTTAAACTACAAGAGTCACTTCAGTGCTGCATGATCAGTCCTCAGGAGGAATCTTTTACTATAGAGGTACTTATAGAAATGTTCTACCCCCTTTACCACAGCCAAATGTTCTCTGCGAGTAACGCAGTAATTCCGTTCAGGTTTGCGCAAGGTCTTGCTGAAATAGCCGATGACTTTCTCCTGACCGTCTTGGATCTACGAAAGCACCGCACCAATTCCGACAGTGCTTGCTTGGTATCCAAAACGAAGTTCCTATCTGACAAAGGATAACTTAAAATGGGGACACTGGTCAATGCTCTTTTCAGTGTCTCGAATGATCGCTGACATTTCTCGTTCCACTGGTACTGCACTTCCCCTCTGTGAGTCTGTGGCTTGGCAATGTTGGCAAATCCGGCTACGTACCGACGATAGTACGTGCATAACCCCAGGAAACTTCTTAACTGGTGGATATCTTTAGGTATCGGCCATTCCTGGGCGGCTTTGATTTTCTGTTTGTCCACAGCTACTCCCTGTACGGAAACTACATGTCCAATATATTGCATTTCTTCTTGGAACAGCTGACACTTCTTCGGGCTTAACTTTAGTCCGGAACATCGAAGTCGCCTAAATCTAACGATGTCCCTCAATTTCGCTTTCTGGTTTGGTTCTAAATGCTTGGAAGAATCTGTTATTAGTCTTTCCAGTTCCTTAGATAGTTTACCTGGTTTTGTTTCTGCATGTTACGTGCTTTTGACTACAAAGGAAAATGTTGAACAATAGCCCATAGTTGTTCCTTTCTTTAGCACAAGCGAGTAATGATTCAGGTTCATTACTCTTACAGGCACAGTCTCTTTGGCACGATACAAAGTCTTTCCCAGTGCGATACCGCTGCCTACATTTCCATCGTGAAGTTCGGAATCAAACATCATTACTGTTCTAGCTTTAGCTTTCCCATCCAGGAAAGCATCTACAATGATTTCAGCTCTTTCCAGAATATTGACATCCTCTGCTAAGATGGCTCGAAGCATTATGTCATCTTTTCCATGAAGCACCACATCTTTGTCATTCACTCGCAGAATTCCATCTTTGAAGTTTAACTGGAATCCCTTGAAGCTCATGACATCCATTCCAATGTTGACTTTAATGTCTGCCACTAATGCCCGATCTAGGAAGGTTATGTTTCCCAAGGTCATTTCAACCTCTATTTCACCATGGGCTTTCGCTGCTTCTCCTGTCGCTGTTCGCAGTTGCCATCTTGTTGGTTTTATCATTGTCTCTAAAACAATGTTGGGCCTTATTAGTGATTTAGTAGCACCAGTATCCAGCAGTTGCACAATTCTTCTTATTAATAAGGCCATCTACAAAGACACTGTTAACATGGTTGCGTAGCGAAGCGACATATGCGTTGATAGTTGGGGCTTGGTGGCTATAGGTCGACGATTGTCCCTTTACATTGGCCTTCTTTAGTTTCCTCGACGAAGAAGTCGGTACTCCGTTGCTCTCCTTGCAACGACTCCGGACATGTCCTACTTTACGACACTTCCGACATCTCATTAGTCTTTTTTTTGTAAGGACTTCCTCTACTATCTTTCTTACAGAGGCCTTGTCATTTCCGACAACTTCTGATTTTCCTACAATGATTCGGACTCTGCCCTGACCTCTACAGGTATTGTTCGCAGCCTCGAATTCCAGAGCTCGAGCCAGTGTATCCATTAATTGAGTCGGTCGAGTTACGGTCAATGCTTGTCTGGTTTCATGGTCCCGCAGTCCATTTAAAAACGCTTGCACTACTAGCCTTTCTATCACATTTTCCGGCGTACTGGATATGCAAGGCGAAACAGACGGGCAATATCACCTTCAAACTCTTGTAGGGATTCATTTTATCTCTGGTGAGGAATTTTGAATTGGGAGTGGTAGACGTGCTCCAAATGTGTCTGACCATGCCTCAGTACTAAATGTTTGACCAGTTATTCGTAGTCCTCTTGCTCCTAGGCAAGGTTTGCAAAATATCTGTAGCATCCCCTCTTAAGGCGAGTGTTAGTACTATCGAGAAACTTCTTTCATGTGTTCTGGAAGCTTCAACGAAGTTCCCAGTAACGGAGCGGTCTGCCTGTTGAGAGAAAAAACATTTCGGATTCCCATAAGCCACGAATTGGATGATGGCCGATGTTTGCGTCACATTATACTAGTCTAAACTGGTAATCTTCAGGGTTAAGAAACTAAAACTGTTAAATAAGAGATACAGATTTATCAAAGGTCTCACCTACAAACAATATTATTTGTTACTATTTAGTTTGTTTCATATAAATGGATGAAAAATATAAAATAACATGTATAACAAAAGTACCGGTACCTGTAACTTCCCATGATCGCATTTTCCGAGAAAACGTGTCAGACAATATTTAATCAGTTTTGACTTAAAAATTCAGTGAAGACCTTGTCCTTGACCCCAAGATCATTTTCAAAGGTCATTTCAAGGTCCAGTTTTCTATTCTAAATGTAAACCCCTATTTTTTATTCTGGAATCAGAAAGAGCGGAAAATTTTACATTCCGATATGTATTTGACCTCTCAAGGTCATTTCAATCGTCATTTGCAACGAAAATTTCTCATTTTGTATTCCTATTTTTTTATTACTTTCATTTTTTGCTGTGGGTAATAATTTTTAACGTATTCTTTAGAGATTGAAAATAATGTTAAATATCCACGAACTGGCTTGAAACACTTCAAGGAACAGTTGATATATATATATACACCTAAAAAAATATCAAAAAAACAAAAAATAAAAAAAGAACTCATCACTGGGGTCCATGACCACTACAAAGTGCGTCCTCCAATTGAGTATAGAAGATAAAGGGTAACTAGGAATATACGAATAAGTAGACGTGGACAGCCGGTGGGACCCCACCTTCTTTTTAAGTTAAGTCACAATTTTCGTTGCAAATAATAATTGCTCTTGAAATGAAATTGAGCGGACACTTAGACTTAGGTCAATACATATCTGAATGTAAAATTTTCGGCCCTTTCTGACTCCCGAACAAAAAAATTAGGGATCTCCATTTAGAAAAAAAAGTTGATCATTAAATGACCTTGAAGAAAAACAAGGTCATTACTGAATATTTAAGTCAAAACTGAACAACTGTTGTCTGAAACGTACCGGCACTTTTGTTAAACCTTGTATAATAATCTAATGGCAAAATCATTTATTAGAGTGTGAATGTTAAAGGATTGTTATAACAATACTTAGGACATCATTCATTTCACCATAGTTCTCGTTTCCCAAGCCCCGGATTAAGTAAACAATAACGTTTTAATCCTGAAATTTATTGTACCATTAGTGTAAAAACATTATAAATAACTTATTTATTATATTAGTATAACAAATACAAAATTGTAGGGTATCCAGAATTAGTATATTCTTTTTTGAAAAAAAATACAGTTCCCAAAAACTTTGTAAATAACAAAAAAATGAGAACTTTTTAATGTCATTAATTCTATGTATTAAAAAAATTGAGGAATGCATTGCCTCAAACCTATAAATTTAGTTGTTAAAAGGGATTTCCATTCTAGGTTATTTTGTTGTCGAATTCGTAATTTGGAGAAGCTATGGGAGTTAGATCTATAACAGTTAACAAAGTAGTTACAGATAGGGAATAGATTTTATCCTGTATTATTGTGATACCAAGTAGCAAAGTATTAATAATTTAGAATTTATTAACAAACTTATTGTGGAACCTGTACGAGCCGGCTTTTAAAAAATCTTAATTTCAAAATGAGGTGTCTCGAATGCAAGAAAGATGGTTCTGATGAAGAAATGCTTTACTGTGATAGCTGTGAAAGACCAGTTCACAAGGATCCTAATTGCTCTGGTCTTTGCTCATTGGAGATCAGAGTAATGGAATTGAAGAAAAACCGGGTTTTGTGTTTCTTATGTGAAGAATGTAAATCTGGCATGAAATTGTTACAAAACTGTTTAAATTAGTTGAAAAGTTACAAAACGAAGTTAACAGTATGGAACTGCAAAATACTAATAACCAAGAAGAAGATATAATCAATGAACTGTATGAACTATAAAACAGAACAAACAACTTAATTATTTATAATTTAGTGGAACCTGTGAATAAAAGGGATATAATTTCTGAGGATTTAGCCACTGTATCCTCAATATTTAAAGATATTGCTCAAGAAGACATTAAAGTTCTCAAAACTGTAAGATTTTGTAAACCCAATAAGCATGGAGCTCGTTCACTAAAAGTTCTATTGACTAACTCTAACTAACTCTGATGTCATTAATATTTTGAAAACCAAGTTTAAAGTTGCTAAAGCTAAAAACATATTTATATCTTCCGATCTGACTCCCCGGCAACTAGACAAACTCAACAAAGTGAAAAGTGACCTTAGAAAACGCCAACAACAAGGTGAACAAGATTTATTTATAAAATATATAAAAGGTATACCGGAAATATCCATAAAAGGTAATTCGTCTCAAAAAAACTTACCACATGCCATTCCATAGGTTCACCAACTTTATCAATTTATTATCAAAATGTCGGTGGGTTAAGAACTAAACTAAAAGCTCTAGAAATAGCTTTAGTTCAATGTGATTATCAAGTAATAATTTTACAGAAACTTGGTTAACTTGTGATTATAATGATGCTGAATTAGGATTGACTGGGTATGTTGTATTTAGAAGTGACCGCGATTCTGTTCTTACTGGAAAAACTAGAGGTGGGGGTGTCTTAATTGCCTGTAAAAGTGATTTAAATGTGCAAAAGGTAATAACTCCCGATTGTGAAGTTGAACAAATCTTTGTAATGTTAAAGATCAATAATAAGTGCATAGTTTTAGGTGGAGTTTATATACCTCCTGCTTCCAACGTTAGTACATATATGTCTCATTGCAGTTCTGTTGAATACATTATGGAAGAATTTGGAAACTTACTAGTATGTGGTGATTACAATGTACCAAATGCTTCATGGGGTAATGATAACCTTGGTTTAGTTGTGGAATGCCCAGATGACTCTCCTGCAGTGTATTTATCTAATTCGTTCGGTTACCTCAATATGTATGAAATTAATAATGCACCTAATAGTCCAAAGATTTTCTCATTTCAGACAAGAATGCAAACAACTTTCCACTCTGTGTTATACAAACTACTTAAATAATATTGAAAATACGATTTTATCAGATCCTAAACATTTTTGGAAATTTATAAATAATAAAAGAAAATTTCATAGTCTGCCTTCTAGTATGTTCTATGGTAATAGCTCAGGTGATAATCAGGATATAGTTAATTTATTTGGTACATTTTTCTCTACTACATATACAAGTTCAAATTCTAAAATTAATCAGATTCCAATTTTTAATTACAAACAGAACATTGATGTGAATAGTTATCATATTGAGGTTTCAGACATAATTGAAAATGTCTGAAATATGCCATGGAAATTTTGCATTGGTCTAGATTGCCTGCCAGCATTTGTGCTTAAGCATTGTATATTTACCCTTGTGAAACCTATTCATTACTTATTTAATCTATCGTTAAGTTCTGGGATTTTTCCAGATTTTTGGAAAACTAGTTATTTAGTACCTATATTCAAGTCTGGCACTAAAAATAATATTGAAAATTATCGAGCTGTCTGTAACCAATCAGCCTTACCTAAATCATTTGAATGCCTTGTTAATAAATTTTTAATGTGGGATTGTAAAGATTTAGTAGATAATCAGCAGCATGGTTTTTGCAAAGGTAGGTCTACAAGTACTAATTTGGTACTTTATAGTCATTTTATTGCTGATTCAATGGAACAGAAGAATCATGATCTGCTTATGGCCAAACTACAAGGTTATAGATTTGGGGGTAAAGTGGTTGAGTGGATAAGTAGCTTTCTTATCGGTAGGTCCCAGTATGTGAAATATGGGAATTGTCTATCTCAGTGCATATCTGTCACATCAGGAGTTCCTCAGGGGTGTCATATTGGACCTCTATTGTTCAACATGTTTGTAAATGACTTATCTTCAATTATTATAAATAGCAAAATTCTTATCTTTGCCGACGATCTTAAAATATTTCGAATAATTAACAACTTAAATGCTTAAATTATCTCAAATGCGTAGCCAGTTGGTGTTATGTAAATATGCTTTCCTTAAATGTAAAAAAAATGTTTTAAAATTACTCTCTGTAGGACTAGACTACTTGTAAATTACCCTTATAATATAAACAATATACTGCTGCAAGAACAACGCGAAATCAAAGATTTAGGAATTTACTTTGATTCAAAATTAACTTTTAAGCATCATAATAATGATATTACAACTAAGGCCTTAAAAATGTTAGGATTTGTTCTTAGAAATAGCAATCAGTTTTCTGTACAAACCTTGAAGTTGTTATATTTTATCTTAGTTCGATCTATTTTGGAATATGGTTCACTTATTTGGTCTCCTTCTTATAATACTGATATAGACGACATTGAGACAGTACAAAACAAATTTTTAAGAGTATGCGCATATAAAATAGGGATCTGTAGACAACAGTATACATATGATGATATCCTCTCAATACTTAACATATCATCATTACATCACAGAAGAATGGAAGCAGATTTGAGGTTCCTGCATAACATTTTGAACGGAAATATACAAATTCCAGAATTACTAGTCTTGATAAATTTTAATGTTAACACTAGAAGAACACGTAATACTGCTATTTCAATATTCCATTTTATAGTACAAATTATGGTTGTAATGAACCTATTACTAGGATTTTAAGACTGGCCAATCTTCATGGTAGTAGTTTAGAGTTATTTGGAATATCTATAACAACATTTAATAGATTAATTAAACTTTTGAACATGTAAGTTTCTAATTTACATTTTATGTATACATATTTTTGATCACTGTTTACTCTTTATTAAAATTAATGTTAATTTCTTGTAAAGTGGTACAACCGTAAATAAATAAATAAATAAATTAGCAATTCAACAGCTGTCACCAAATCACTACAACATTCAAACGGTAAACTTGCTCAGTGTAAAATTTATTGTCTCTTCTTTATATGAAATGTGTTTTCATAGATGTATCTGGAATACGTTATATGTTTTAACACATCGAACTTTTCAAAAAATTTAACATGAAAAATTATAGAAAAGTTACATCTATGGCGAACTGAGCAAAACGGTTAATGTAAAAATTAGTTCATGATATCTGATAAGCACTATCGAGGGGCACGGTAGTAGTTTTAGTAAATCATCCCCACCCTTTAAATTAGCGAATAGAATTGAGCCTGCAAAAGCCTTACGTATACCTAGTGTGGTTGTTGATGGAGCAAGCGAGATTGCCGACACATGTAAGGCTGTGTCCCACGTAAATGGGATTTGGGCGGTGTGTGCGGTGCGATACGTCAATGTGACAATTAAAAACTGCATTTAAAGGCTAAAACAAACCAAATGAACGATACGACAACACAAAATTGCACAATCGCATTTCGAGTGAAAGTTTCGATTCGATTTTTGATGCGATTTGAATGCGTTGAAGGCTTCTATCACATTAATAGGAGATATTATGTAGTTTAATTTACTTGAACCTACCTATGCGTAGAATTTTTTTGGCCTATTTAATGTGGTAATTTATTGTAAATAATGATCATTATCAACCTATATTTCATAAACAGTAGGGCGCGAACGCATCCTGCCTTTCGAACTCGGGCAGATGCTAAAAATAATTATCTTCGATAGCGAGGGCGTCGATTGTCTTGGTGTATGCAAAATTTCGGAATAATTACTTTGAGGTAATTTTAATTTAATTGTCAATTTTCCTACTGATTTAAAAGTGAACATGGATAGTTTCACTGGAAGTGGAGCTGAAAACCCGTCGTCATCCTGTGGTTTATATGCCGGACGACGATTCCGGTCTCTTCCCTTCTATGACATAATTAATGTATGAAGAAATATACTATCGGTGTTCATGCGATACGATTACGATTCAGTGGACGTCCTGTAAGTGGTCAGTACGACGTTCTAGTTCTGATGACAACATCAGATAACGTAGTTTCCATTTCGAAGATATCAGGGAGTCCTAAAAGATACAGCGAGCAATCCCAAAAACTTCAGAATTATCAGTAAATTAACAAATTCGACAATCTGCGGTCAACTACCGTATAAATCTTCTTGAAAACGAAAAAATACATTTCTAAGTTATACTCAATTACAAGCTGAAGAATACCGTAAGTTCATAGCACACATTCGGAAGTCAACCGAGAAGCAGTTGCACGATACTCGGCTTCACATCCGGAAGTTTAATGTGACGAAGTTGCACAATACTAAGCCTGTCATCCAGAAGTAACCGCGATACAGCTAGTCGTAACGATGCAATAAAAAAGTACTACTTAAGATAGAAATTTTAAGCAAATAATAAAAAATTTAAGTTTTAATATAAACGACAGACGGGAGGCGGAAAGATTTGTTAATGGTCCATTTACAATTGACAATAAACACTGGGTAGTCTATTAAAAACAGCTGAAAAACCATAAAGACTATTTGTCGGCTTTCAAAAAGTCAAGGGAATGCCCCGAAAGTATAACTAAATGAAAAACTTCAAATGTTTCTGGGAAAACTTGAGCATCCAAATAACCAAGAAACATTTTATGGAGAGTACACGTATAAAATTTACACTAACCAAAACGTAATCGCAATTGACGACACAGACAAAGCTGTCTTTGGAAAAACGGAAAAGCATAGTAAAAGTTTAGTAGTGATAGTAGTGAAGATGCCATATAGAACGTTAATCAAAGAAATTTATCAGCTACGAAGTGATTGCGATAAGTTAAAAGAAATGTATAATGCATTAAAAACTCTACAAGTGTAGAAAATAAAAGAATTGGGATAAAATCACGTACCTGGGAGTTTAGCCCTTGAAAGCTCTGAACATCAAGAAATTATGAAAGATTCTATTATCAAAGAGTTTAAGGATGCATTTAAATTAGATAATAGTCATCCACTTTCCCTTGTGGGTAGGCTTATACAGCACTCTCTAATTTACCTTATAAATATTGACTTTGGTTGTATTAAAACACAACAGTCAGCTAGATTTGAATATAAAAGCCTAAGTGCCAAATATCGCTTTGATATATCACTTATTAGCCGATTTCTAGCGATCTACCGGTTATAATTGTTCCTAAGTGGTTTGAACCAAACACATTCTAGCGGTGTTGATTAATACCAATGACATCACGAAAACGTCACAAATGAGCCCTTTGTTACGTCATTGTTTGAAATATTTTCAACCGGTAATAATCCAAAGCGGTAGTTTCTTTTGATTGTCTGTCTCTTTCTTAAATGACATTTTAGATTATGTATTTATTTTGATTTCTAATACATATAATATTTCAATACAAGGAAATTAATATTAATTTATATATAGTGTTTGGATAGCTATTACAATAGTAATCGATGTTTTACATTTTTATTTGTTTATATTTAAGCTAAATCTACTACATGTAAGTTTCATCTTATCACTTGCTTATGTTTATTAAACTATCTTGAGAAGCCAGGTACCAAAGGAATATCATTATTTGAATACTAATATCAATGGGATGATGTCCTCCACTATATTTTTTATACAACACCTTATTTTTGTCATTTCTAACAACAGCTCCAATTAATTGTTCAAAAGTTTTTCTCTGAATTCAGAATAACTTGAAAAAAATGATAATCATTATGCCTGGTGCGTTCCCGCAATTTGTTTAGTGTATTGTTTTCAATTTGATTGAATTACTTCATTGATTTTTAAACTTCTGCACCTTTTCTAAAACATTCCGTTGCGCTAATGCTAATTTTAAGTGTTTTTTTGCGTGTAAACTATAGACTGTATTGACTTTCGTGGTTCGCTTCCCTAGCTGTTAAGACGCCTGGGAGGTACGTGTTGTGCTCCGAACAATTCGGACATTTTTTGATTCCGTCTGAAGAGACGTTGCTTATTGTTGTTATAGTGTTACGATTTCGCGAGTTATTAGCTTCGAACGTAACGACCGCTAAATCGCTTTCATTTTGTTTCTTTTGTGTTTACAAAAGAGCATTATTTGTTGTTAAACCCGCATTTTTTGTATGCTCAATCAATGAACATTACATCGCTATTTTTTGTGTAACGTGTTGTCCAGACGAAGCTCTAAGAAACTGTTCCTGCTATTACGGGGCTAGCCTCAGAAGAAAGAAGAACCAAGAAAACACCAGAGCTTCTGGACGTAAAAGGTTAGTGTTAACTTTTATTTGGTGATTCGTTTATGTGACCGCACGTGTTTATTGATTGTTCCGCTAAAGGTCCTTCGTCAATTATATACTTGCATTGAACCAGCATTGAACTAAAACCGCAACATCTAATTCATAATTTTTTTTGAATATTCTCTATATGTATCGAGCCGGATGCAATTTGAGTTAATTTTGTGCAAAGTTTATCGAACAAATTCCATAATTTTGGTCCAAGGTCGAGCCGGATGCAATTTGAGTTAATTTCGTTTAAAGATTGTCGAATAAGTTACATAATTTGGTCCAACTCCGGGCCGGATACATTTGAGTTAATTTCGTGCAAAGTTTAACGATCAAAAAAACCATTGATTTTCGTTGCAATTATTGTTGAAAACCGTATTGAATTTTCGTTTCTTTATTTGATAAAAGAGAAAACAAGTTCGGGATTCAGTCATTCCGTTAGAAATAAATTCGCATATTTCTTTTACCGCAAAAAAAACTTACAAGAGATCGTTTTGTTTGTTTGGTTATTTGCTGAATTGTTTTGAATTTATTTGACATTTGGTCAGATATTTTACTACTTCAACAGTAAAAAATTGTACAGTTTTGGAATAGTATTTTGTTTTCGTTCTATCGTGTTAGATTTGTTCAGTGGCGTTACAGTGATTTTAATTTATTGTTAAGATGTCAAAAACCGCTGAAAATTTACGTAAATTTTAAAATCATCGACAATCGGAGTTTAAAAGATTAGAAGATATTTATTTTGCTGCCGAGAAAGCCTTAAGAGGTGACGACGTTGAATTGTTTTTTAGCATGATTGATATGATTGATTCAACCCATTCCGAATTTTTTAAACATCACAATTCCATTGTTGGATTAATTTCAGATGCAACCGATAATTTTGACATTGAGGATGACATTCGCAATAAATTTGAAAAATTGTTTTATTCAATTAGGTCTATTTTTGCTAAACTGAAATCTGTTCAGAATTCTACGCCACAAAATATATCTCGGGAACAGGAAAGTGTTGCTTTGCCGCGAATTGATTTGCCTTCATTTAGTGGATACATATTGGAATTTGGTACTTTTATTGATTTTTTTGATTCATTAATTCACAATAATGAAAAACTCAGTGCTATGCAGAAGTTCAAATATTTGCAGTTAGCTTTAAAAGGGCCTGCGTTTGAGGCTATTAAGAATTTTAAACTAACACAAAACAATTACGTGAGTGCTTATGAAACACTTTTCAAAAAATTCAAGCGAACTCGTATAATCGGGGAGTCTCATTGGTCAGCTTTAGAACAATTCCCCCAACTAACTTCAGATAGCCCTTCAGAGGTTCGGAAGTTATTAGATGTCTTCAGTGATAATTTGGAAGCACTGAAGAATTTGGTTTTGCCAGTAAATCTGTGGGATTTTTGTATCGTTCAGATGATGTTGAAACGAGTTCCAAAGAATTTAGCCGCTAAATTTGAACTTTACCATGGTACTGTGACCGCTCACGATGACTTTGCGATCCGCTCGGAAGTTGTTGATTTTTTGTCGAAGCATTGCGATGCTTTTGAACATGTTGAATTATCCCGCAAGGCAAAGCGAAGTGTTGACAAAAAGTTACCATTGAATTCAAAGCAACATTCTTCCCGGTTCACTACATCTTTGTTTGTCACTAAGAATAGAAATTGTTTAGCTTTTAAATCCGATCATGCGATTTACAAATGTTCTGAATTCTTGAACAAATCAGTATCCGCGCGGTTTATGTTTGTTAAAGATTTTAGACTTTGTTTTAATTGCTTGAGCGATTCTCATCAGTCGAATCGCTGTAAATCTTTATCCACTTGCCGCAACTGCGAACAATGCCATCACACATTGCTTCATTTTGTAAATCGTGCTGATTCAGGCATTCGGTCTGAATCTAGAGCTCCCCCGGCAAACCTGGCTTCCACATCTGGTGGATCCAGTACCATTAATACTGTTGAAAGTCCCGAAACTTCTCTACCGCAGACTTCTTGTCATAGTTCACTTATGTCATACAGTTCAAATGTGTTGTTATCTACCGCTTTGGTTGAGGTATTAGATACGCACGGTTCTTATCAAACTTTGCGATGTCTGCTAGATTCTGGTAGCATGACATTATTCATTGCAAGCAAGGCTGTGAAACGCCTTGGCTTCCGACCTATGCCCGCTTCGATTCAACTCAACGGGCTAGGTTCTGTGCAGAGTACCTCTGTTGAGGGCTCTCTTACCCTTTCTCTTCGCTCTATAGTAAAGCGTGAGTGCAATTTTGTTGTTGATACTATTGTTTTATCTCGCATTTGCAATGATATGCCTGTTGCGCCCATTAACATGGATAATATGGCATATCTAACCAATCTGAAACTTGCTGATCCTGGTTTCAATAGCCAAGGCGCTATTGACTTTTTGTTAGGTGCCGATATATTTTCTCAAATTTTGTTGGATGGACGCCTTCTGGGAAAGGAAGGTGTTCCTGATGCTATTAACACTGTGTTTGGTTATATCCTTATGGGTAGAGTGTCTTCGAGTTCTGTTAACTCTCACTCTCAATCAATCATAAACCCAACTTCGCTTTTTTGTCAAACTGAAGGTGTAATATCATTAGATGATTCACTCCAAAGGTTCTGGACAATTGAAGATGTTCCTACCGCACTGGTTCAGTCCCCTGATGATCTTATCTGCGAAAAAATATTTTCCGAGGGATGCAGGAGATTGGATTCAGGTAGATTCGTTGTGCCTCTTCCTTTTCGAAATACACTTCCTGCTTTTGATGGAATGTATAATCTCGCCGTACAACGTTTCTACTCTTTAGAAAGACGTCTTCTACAGCAACCAGATCTCTACAAACAATATTGTGATTTTCTCAAAGAGTATTTGGAGCTGGATCATATGGAGTTGGTTCCTTATCCATCATCTACTTCTTCTGATTGTTACTACATACCGCATCATTGTGTTTTAAAACCTGATAGTAGCACAACCAAACTTCGTATAGTGTTTAATGCATCCGCTAAGATACCTCATCGGTTATCTTTGAATGATTGTTTGTTTATCGGTCCCAAATTGCAGCAAGACATTATCGCTATTTTGTTGACCTTACAGAATTTAGTTTTGCCTCACCTGCTTGCTATAGAAAACTTTTCTAGTTGTGAACTTCACACATTTGGTGACGCTTCTGAGAGAGGTTATGCCGCTGTTGTTTATTTTGTGTTCGAAACCGCATCTGGATTTCGTCAAAGTTTTTTTGTGTTGTCTAAATCGAAAGTTGCCCCTTTGAAAACTTTGTCACTTCCCAGATTGGAACTGTGTGCTTCAGTTCTTACCGCTAAGTTGGCTCATTATGTTTATGAGCAATTCAATAGTCGTTTGTTGTTCAAGGTGATTCGTTGCTGGTTAGATTCCACGGTAGTATTTTCATGGCTTAGTTCTTCCCCGCACCGTTGGAAGACATTTGTCAGTAAACGAGTTGCTTACATTCAGGAAAAATTTCCTTCTTCGCATTGGTTTTACATTCAATCTTGTGATAACCCCGCTGACTTGGGTTCCAGCGGCACTTTGCCATCAGAGTTGTTAGGCAATACACTTTGGTGGAAAGGCCCACAATTGTTGATTACCGCTTGTTTGCCACATGCTTGCTCAGACTCAAGCATGTCACCGCCAGTTATGACTGAAGCCCGTATAGTGGCGCTTCAAGTCACCGCTTTACCAAATTTATTTGGTACTTTGTTAGAAGAACATTTTTCTATTAATCGCATTACCCGCATTATAGCTCATATTTGTCGCTTTGTTGATAACGCCCGCAATCCAGACCGTAGGGGCTCTGGATCTTTTTTGGCTGCTGAGTTATATCAGGCTCAGCTGCGCATTGTTCGCTATGTTCAAGATCAATATTTTTCTAAAGAGATTTCCCTTCTTCGAGAACGAAAACTTTTGCCCAAATCGCTTCGTAAACTTTCGCCATTTCTGGATGAACAAGGAACTCTTAGAGTTGGTAGTAGATTGACTAATCTAATCTAATTGTCGAAGATTGTCATGTCACCAATCTTCACGCAGGAATCCAAACCGTTCAATTTCTTTTGCAGCAACGATTTTGGATTCTATCCGCAAAGAAAGTAATTCGTAGTGTCATAGCTCACTTAAGACGTGTCGTTGGAAATCAAATCCTAACCTACGAAGAACTTTCTACTGTATTTGCACAGTCGAAGCAGTTTTAAACTCGCGACCTATAACCCCTTGTAGCAACGATCCATCGGATCTTACCGCCTTGAGTCCTGGAATGTTTCTTACCATAGAACTTTAACAGCACCTCCTGAATCTGATTTCTTATCTGTCCCATCTAATCGTCTCAACAGATGGCAGTTACTGAGTCGTTTGCATCAGGCATTCTGGAAACGTTGGTCGCAAGAATATTTACATACTCTTCATCAACGAGTAAATGGACTGATCCTTCAGAGGTTGTTAGGCCAGGTACTCTCGTTATTTTGAAGCAAGACACTTCACCTCCTTTGAATTGGCCATTAGGGCGCATTATTGACGTACATCCTGGAGGTGATGGTGTTGTACGCGTTGCTACAGTTAGAACTGCAAGTGGTACTTTGAAGCGACCTCTTGTAAAGCTTTGTCTACTGCCAGTGGACCCTTAGTTTTGACATAAGTAATTCAAGGCTGGCGGAATGGTGCGTTCCCGCAATTTGTTTAGTGTATTGTTTTCAATTTGATTGAATTACTTCATTGATTTTTAAACTTCTGCACCTTTTCTAAAACATTCCGTCGCGCTAATGCTAATTTTAAGTGTTTTTTTTGCGTGTAAAATATAGACAGTATTTGTTTCGGCTCCCTTGCTATTAGGACGCTTGGGAGGTTCATGTTGTGCTCCGAACTATTCGGACATTTTATGATCCCGTCTGAAGAGACGACGCTTATTGTTGTTTTTTGCGTTACGATTTCGCGAGTTAGTAGCTTCGTTCGTAACGACAGCTAAACCGCTTTCATTTTGTTTCTTTTGTGTTTACAAAAGCGCATTATTTGTTATTAAACGCGCATTTTTTTGTATGCTCAATCAATCAACATTACATCGCTATTTTTGTGTAACGTGTTGTCCAGACGAAGCTCTAAGAACCTGTTGCTGCTATTACGAGGCTAGCCTCAGAAGAAAGAAGAACCAAGAAAACACCAGAGCTTCCGGACGTAAAAGGTTAGTGTTAACTTTTATTTGGTGATTCGTTTATGTGACGGCACGTGTTTATTGATTGTTCCGCTAAAGGTCCTTCGTCAATTATATACTTGCATTGAACCAGCATTGAACTAAAACCGCAACATCTAATTCATACATTTTTTTGAATATTCTATATGGAATGTGCCATCGAAGACATTCCAATGCCTGAGCAGCCAGGTCTCTGGATACAATTGTTTTGAAACCATGAAATGTTCTATTGAAAAAAGGCAGGCTATATATTTATTTAAATTATATGTAAACAAAAAACTATACAGGTAAAAAGTCCAATCTTTATAAAGAAAAAATTAGTCAACATAAATATTTGATAATAAATTTCTGTCCATTTTATCAAAATTATTACTTGAACGATTAAATAACACAGGAGCTACAAAGTTATTCACATACATGTATATGTATATACTTAAACAAAAATAATTAAACATATGATTTTGACGTTTACCGGTTGAACCAAATTAGCGAATCAGCAGTTTCGGTTCTACTTTAGTGTTCAAAAGGGTTATGTCAAAGTACAACCACTGTCAACCAAGGGCATAACCAAAGTTATAACCGGTAGATCGCTAGAAATCGGCTATTATAAACAGTAAATCAACGACGAAGAATGACAAAGACAGAGAGTGAGTGGACTATGAAAGAAGGCACCTCAGACGTGCAAGAAATACACCCAAAAAACTCCATAAATTATTAGGGGTGGTAACTTAGTTCTATTTAATTTGACTGGTTCTTCTTGACGTAGGAACATCGTATAACACAGAGAAAGTATTTGTATTGCTTAATTAAGCAGTGTTTAAAGTTCCTATTTTTTAAAGTTTACTTTTGACTAGATTTTTAGCTACAGAATGAAAAATCTAAAGTAAATTGGTTTTATAACTTTTCAATCGTCCATCTTTGTTGTGGAAGACATGTTACAGATTTGAAAAATAATAAAAAAATTCTTTTTGAAAATTCAACTGCGTGGCTTTGTTTTCAGAAAATTTGTTTTTTTCGAGCGCATTTCATTTTAGTAAGCTGTGACAAGTCATACTGAATAACTTGATAAGTTACTATGTTCCATTCAGAATATATTTAAAACTGCAGCAAAACAGTAGCATTGTAAAGATAATGTAAAATGAAAGTCATGAATTTTGATCTGGTAGTTATATCATAAAAACGAAGCTTTAGGTCAAGTTTCAAAGCTCTAATACAACACTTAACAAAACGAATAAGGTTATTATTAAAATATGTTAGAACTTGACAATATATTCCAATTTTGTGCGGTATCTAACTGATCAGAATCATACCTTTATGGCTTTAAAGGGTTTTCGAGGTCGTATAATTTTACATGAAGTATACAATGCTCCCATTTTACGACAAACTAATTTTACAACCTTCTGTAAGGACCATAATAATTATGAAATCTTTGAGTACCCACATACCTTTATTGGGCCATTTTCTTTTTGTGCTGTTTTACTGTATTAAAATTCACTTTGAGTGTATACTTCGATGTTCAGCTTCGAAAAAACCTTATTGGGGGAAGCAATCACTTCCCTAAGTTTATCGAACTGACTTTTTTAAAAATGTTTATCGTATAGAAATATATACTTTTTTTATAGATTTTTATGTCAACAATATCTTGGGTGATTTTAATCAAAAATTGTCCATAATAATTAATATACTATATGAATGTATAATGATGATAATGATAATATACTGATAAATTCATATTAGTTTTTATTAATATGCTAATATAAATGTAATGTCAAGAAACTTATTATTCGTATCGAGCCACGTTCAAATCTCATAATCTGAGGACTTTTTATTTTGTGTTTTTACTGTGTTAGAATTTCAAGTTATAGATTCATTGTTCTTTGATATAATACATGTATCCACACAAGCTAATACGTACCTTTTGTTCTGTATCATACCACTATACTGTTTTTATTATAATGATATTTAATTTATATTTTTGTACTTTTATTTGAATTGCGAACTGGGCCATTCGGGCAGAAAATACGTTTGATTCATTCAGTTTGAAAAATTAAACCTACTCTATTCGAAAATTCTCTATTTTCAAAATTTGCGGCCTTCTCTGCGTCAAAAGTAGCGATAGAAATAATCCTACAGTCAAAACGGAGACAAGGTTTGATGAGGGAGATACTAAATTAGGAAACAGTATTCTCAAATATTAAACAAATTGAAATGTTTACTTACTTACATAATAAATAAAATAGAAAAATAAATTGAATAATTACATACAAATATAATAACAGTAAAAGTACAAAAACAAAAAAAAAGTGATTGGAACTTCGATCACCACCATGAATTTAATATGATATCCATCGTTTCTCGTCTCTGAACTATCAGCAGACTGTTTGACAGTATATTTTGTAATTAATATCAGTTACATAAGCAAGTAAATTCAGTGGAATTGATTTCTCCTCATCACTAAATTTTACCTGATTCCGAATACCAAAATGCAGGTTTCAAATTAAATTTACACACAACCAAACAAAGTCAATGGAAAATTAGTTTATGAAGGACTGCATTGAAACAGCAGTTTTTAAGCGTTATGCTATAAACATTTTTTCCAGAAAAGCTAGTCAAACACCTGTGGAACTTCTTACAATTGAAAATACCAACTTCACTAGAGTATATATAATAATTTCATACAACCTTCATCTTCGGCTTCGGAAGAAGGTTAAGGCTAATGCCGAACAAAATCTCACATTCTGTCGGACACTACTTGGGCCTTAGGTGAAAAATTTATTCATATATTATAAAAAGAAACGACTAAGCCACATATTTCGACTAAGGTGTAGAGTCTGTGAAGTTAGAGCTTGTAGAGTTTGGGCGAGTAGAGTTAGAAGTTTGACTCTACATGAGATCTGAAAACTTTTTGAGAGGGCGGTCTCGTCTAAATACCCATTTTAAAGCGAAATATCTTAAAATTATTTTTACGCAGACCTATGTAAATATAGTGTGTTTTTCTTTAAATATATTTAATATTTTTTCATATAAAAATAAAACACAAATAGGTTTAATTATCAAATTTATTAGTTGAATGCCAAATTAATCGTTTTACTTCATTCCAAAGTTGTTTATTTGGTGAAACCATATTGCTGATTATTAATAACCCTGAAAAAAATAAATACAAAAGGATTACGAAACATAGTTCTAGATCTTTCTGTGAAAATGACATATAATAAAAAGGTTTCTATTCATAAAGTTTATGTGAGCTTAAAATTTGTCTGTGTTATACTTACTCCGTATCCACCGTATCCACCATATCCACCATTTCCGCCCCATCCAGCACCCCAAGGACCCCAGGCACCTCCCCAGCCACCCCAAGGTCCACCCCATGAGCCAGCATAGCCTCCCCACATTGGTGCATAACCGCCATAACTACTTACAACCTTGACGACGGGCTCTTCTTTTACTACATGTACGGATTTGGTTTCTAGAACTTTGGCTGGTTCTTCATATTCAACAACTTTTGGACCGTAGTCGTATTCATTAGCTTCAACGTTGACTGTTAAAATACACGAAATAAAAATGTGTTTAATGCTATCGTAATAAATAACAATATATTATCAATATGGTTCGTTCAAATTACCTGCAGCCAAAGCAACCACGAACAAAATTAAACTGGCAACTACTTTCATGTTTACTATGAAGTTTTCGTGTCAAAGAGTGAAATTTGCACTGATTTTTCTAACTAACATTTTATATTTATAGGAATATTTACTTCAGATATTGTGTTATGTACACGTTCTGGTAGTTAGTTTATCTGCATGAAATATTACTATAATGATTGTTACACCAAAGTAACTTAAATTGATGTTATATATATTTAAGATAAAATATAGTAAATGTTGTATGCACGTATAATATAAAAAAAATTGCCAAATCTGATGCCCTCTAAATACCCCAGATTTTTTTTCATTTAACTGTCAGTTGGTAACTTAAATTTGGAAACATTTCTGATAACATTGAGTCACAATGTCAACTTCTATAAGTGAAAAAATTAAAACTATTTTATTATGTTTTTAAATTGTCATCTTTTAAGGCGTCAATATTAAACTAATTGGATAATAATAAGATATTAGGATAAATTCATAGGATGCCTTTCTAAAGAATTAAAATATTGAAGTACAAAATTAAAAAGAATAAGAAATAGAAGAACATAAAGTTTAGAAAAGAACGGGAGAAAGAAGGCTTTCATTGAAAAAAGGTGAAGATTCGTATTGAATAAATCTAAAAATTCGTTGTTTCTGCTGACATTATTATAGTGAAATAAATTACTTACTCATTTTTACCTTAAACAATAAGCCATTAAACACCGAAAATTTCATGGAAATCATATAAGAAAAGAGACGGCCTATTCGTCACAACATGATTTAAATCTACAAAAGCTTAGGTACATTTGAGATTGCCCCCTTGACGTATCTGATCACCCTCAGGACGTACCTGATCACCTCCCTGACGTATCTTATAACATCCCCTAAAGCTCGATTGTGAATCCTCTACTGATACTGATTGGGATAACAAGGATATACAGAAAATATCTAGATTAGCTCTCAGGTTAACATTTGAATTATTAAGACAAACGTATTTGAATGGCCAGTTTTTAAGTTTTATTTGACAAAAATTGAAATTTTCAGAAAAAAATAATTAAAATAAAAAAAACGAAAATAATTCTTTTGTTTTAATCATACTTCGAATTAATTAAACATAAGTAATTGTTAGACTTTCTGTTGCTATAATACAAACTCGTCATAATTGATAATTATTTTCTACTCTTTTTAGTTCGGTATACTATTAAAGCGTGTTTTTTTTGTTTTTTTTAACTATAATTTATTTTTTTCATAGAATGAAGTGTGTAACATAATGACATGTCAACATTAGGGTACACTCTGCATACGTACACCCTATACTAATACATTTAATGCTAACACACTCTACACATAACGCATTAGATGTTTCATCTCGTATACTTACACCTTCTACACACATACCCAGTATTTGAAAATTCTATAAACATCCACAATGTGTGCTTAAACCCTGAAGCTATATGCTTGCTTACATCTTCTGTACTGCAATGGTCTGTCGTTTAAACCCTCTCGGCAACGAAAAGACGTTGTTATTGTCGACAAAAATTTGCCAACCTTCAAAATGTCCTTCAAATCAACAAAAAATAATCAATAAGTTCAGTTATTAAAAATGAAAACCTAACTTCATTGGTTAAATCCACACGCACATTTACCTTTATCAGCCAGTATATTGCTGAAGGGCTCCACCCTTATTTTACAATTTTCATAATATAGTTATAACACCCTGTTTTATACGTCACCTCGTATACTTATTACCTAGTTTATGAACAACCTGCATACTAGAACCCTATATATTGCTAGAGAAGGTTTAACTTTACACGAACATGCTTTATATGTTCCCATTAACATATTGTATAATAAAACCCTCAGAACTGTTGCTCATACTTCCCCTGTATCCGTAAACCCTGTACCTTGTAGACTCTAAATTTGTTAATACTCTTTATACTAGTCTCCCGCCTGAACACTGTCAGTAAAGGAGAGAAGTGCCTATTGCCAACAAAAATCAATTTCCGCGTTTCGACTCTCTTATCTTAATTTTTTTCCTGTACATTCAATATTCCCCTCCCCCACTAAAAATTACTCAATAATTTATCATTTTTATTGAAACAGAAAACCGAGTAACTTTCCACACTAAGATACCATCTCCATGTATAACATCCTAAAGCCTCAACGCTAGTATACTGCCACCTGCCTTAATGCTACACCTTGCATACTTATTTTCGCAGTAGTGTTACAGCTATGAAACTGTTTATTCTTACATCCTGTAAACGAATACATTGCAAAGTAACATCCTGTGTATTTGCATACTGTATTTTAGAGCTCTAAACATCACCTAACTATGTCGGTCCAATAGAATCAGTTCTTAACCCAATCCGAACAATGACTTGCGTTCACACATTCCGATTTTTTCAGTCTTCATCTGCCATGGTCAATCATCCAGTTGAGCGCTCCTAAAAATTTGGTTTGAACAAGACACTTAGTTATCCAGAAAAAAAGTTCATTGATATCTATAATCAAATTAATAAGTATATATAGATTATGTCATTAAAAAAATGACAATACAATGTTTGTCTCTGTAATAGTGTCAAATTGCATCGTTACAGACAAACGACTATTTCATGGGCACGTTTATTTCTGTAATAAAACGTCCTGTGTCGCCGCTAGTCACTTCACAGGTTGAATTTCTTGAGTCTCAATAAAATGATAAACCAAACCTTACATATATATATGAAGGTAATATTAAACTACTTAGACTTTTATCTTAAATTTTTTAAACTTTGGTAATTCTCAATTTATGGAATGAAACTGCTCATACATCTTGACTTTGGGAACCGACCAAGTAAGGCTAGTACTCCACATCACCTATGAAAGTTTTGCTTCAAAATTAAAAATCACCCTCAACGTATAACCTGTTATCCAACAAAAAGCAATAAAATTTACCCGAATCAATGAAAATATCACGTAAGACAGATATACAAAAATTCAGCGGAATTGAGAACAACCTCCCTTTTTGGAGTCTTTTAAGAATTATCTTGCTACCCAATCGATTATTTATTGACAACAGTTTTGAGCAAATACTAATGAACTATATATTTGATGCTTACGCTAAGATATTGTTGAGCTTTCTTTATTACACAATTTTTTTTTCACAAAAAAAGCAAAATTATTTGTTTGTACACCAAAGTATTAATTAACCGCCATATCCATACAAGGTACGTCCTTGTCTCTTCAATGCATAAACAACAACCATAGCTGTGACTGTTTTCCTCTTGGCATAATCAGTGTATTTGACACCATCTCTTACAACATTTTCAAGGAATACATTAAGCACACCTCTAGTTTCCTCGTATATCTTACCTGATATACCTTTAACACCATCACTTCTTGGCTAAACGTTTTATGGCTGATTTTGTTATACCTTTGATATTATCGCGCAGCACTTTACTATGACGTCTTGCAGAAACAGTCCAACAACTAAAATTTTATGTATGTACATAGATATACAGATATTGATAATAACTAACCTATATTATATATAAAGTGGTACAAAACCGTTAATAAGTGAGTCAAACTGCACTTGCAACATGGTTCTTTAAACATGCTATAGTAACCAACTTACAGTTTGAACAGGATGTGGTATTTCGGATAGGAACTTATAGTTCTCCAATTTTAAAATGTCTGGTCTGATAATAATAAACGAATCGAATCTAGTGCGGAAAATTTTTTATTAGCTGCTTTTTTTTGTTGTATTATGTACGAAGAAGTAAAGTACTGTTTTTTATTTCGAGCGATCCTTTTAGCACCGTTTTAAGGTAATTTTCGAATGAGATAAAGTTAAATTTACATAAAATCATGTCTAGGTACTGTTAAAGCCTGTTAGGTGAGTTTTTGGTACACAGTTTAAAGAGATTAATTTTTGTTTATTTGTCAATAACGGGTAAAGTCTGTAACTACTATGCCCATACAAAAATGTCCATTATTAATAAAAAAGGTACAATAAATAAGAAAAATCGGCTCCGTTTCGATGGATAGGACTACGTCTTTGTAAAACATTAGAGTGAAAGCAGATCCATTTCTCGCCAAAACCTTGCTAAATCTTTTTCATATTATGTACTTAAAAAGATTTTAGGACGTTTACTGTTACATACAGTCGATGTTGTTATAATTAAGTCTGAAAAAATAAGCCGCTCGATTTTTTTAAATAAATGAACAGTAACACCAACACCTTGTCCATCATAATTGAAATTGTATTATTTCTGAATCATGCTTTAAACGAAATAGATGTTCTCTAAATTTTTTTAAATATACCACCGTTTTTATAACAGGTAAAAAGTGAATACTGCAAAAACCGCATTAAGCAATTATCTATCCAACTTTAGAACATTAGTGTTACATTCTTACTCTGTGATAAATTTTGTATATACTTTGAAATTTTTAATTACTTTAACGTGCAGTTGAGAAAATATATTTTATGATTTCAATAGGGGGGGGGGGGTAATGAGATTTGAAACCTGGAAACGAATGTGAAATTATATCATTATCAGTAAGATTGTTTGATACCAGTGTACAATTAAAATGCTTTTAAATGTGTTACGCATATTATTACGAAATTTACCTAAGCCGACCCTGTTTTATTTCAGTACGACACCGCTCGTTTCTACGATAAAAAATGTTCTCGAAATGGCTCGGCGACTGTGGAGTTGAAGATTTATTTTACGAGAACATTCTATGCTGCTTTTAAAAGGAAGCAGCCCACGATCGCAAGTTAGTTATACAGCGACGACTAGCGTATATTGTAATGTTATTGTGAATCAGCTGTTCTGTACAATTTGATGTAAATTAAAGTTCTAGAAAAGTGAAAGTGAATATTAGTTTTATAATTTTAAATTAAACACACGGACTATATAACAATATTTTTAATTTTTCCATTATGATTAATTTCTAAGAGTTAAAAGTAAAGCAAGAAATACAAATATTATTTAATTTAAATGAAGGACTAAAACGTTTGAAAGTGTTGAAAAATATTTTATTTATATTAGTATGGACATACAGAGGATTTTTAAGGACTGAATAGTTGGAGACACATTATTGATATTTAATAACATGACAGAATATAAATTCTACATAAGTAAACAATCTTTCAATACAGAAAATGCTTACATCTGTATTGTTTATTGAGTATTAAAAATGCTTTAACTTGATTATAACAAATAGAAATGCTGATCGCTCTGTAGGGTGTACACTGTATTCCAGTGACTTGAACCGCACTGCCCATTTGTATATTAACAGTGTCCTGTTGACGATGCGACAGGTCAGGTTGTTCACTTAAACTAAAGGGCAAGGAAGAACGTGACCACTTGTTTTTTTTTTCACGACCGAGAGTACCATCGAGTTCGACAGTTAAAGTCTCTTTGACAAGAGTGAATACAAAAATACCAAAAAATAACGAATTTCGGAGTTACACTGCTTCTCTAAATTCGTTTTCAAATAACTGTACAATAATTTATCACTAAATACTAATGAATCCTTTCACGAAAGGTCCTTGTAAAGACCAGTGGCGGTACGTACTGTAGCCACTCTCGATAACCCCTCAGAGCCCGGATGGACTTATTCCACTTTTTCTAACTACTATGTGAATGGCGGCATTATATCACTCTTAAAAATTACTAAACCTCCAACATGTAGAGTGAGTCATGGCATTTCACTTTTGACGCTGCTGCCGCGTGTGTAAAAATTCGTTATCCCACCGTTTCCATGAAGCCTGATGTATCATCTGGATCAATTGCTATCTATTCAATCTAATAAAGAAAACGTAACAGTAAGCTCAAGAATATTAGTCAAACGAGCTAGAGTGAGAAAATGTCCGACACTGAGGGCTAATAGATCATTATGGTCCGAACACATGAGTAGAGGGAAGTTGTGTTTAAAGCGGCTTCTATCAGAGTAAGAATTGCATGGAATTCCTGGTACGTCAAAATTTGTGACCCTAATATTCTCAAAAGATGTAAGACTTTACAGCGGATTCCCAAAGGCCTCCAAAATAAAGAGCTGAAGGAGGATTATCACGACCAAGTAATATTCGCTGCAGCTACGGCGTCGGCCATGTAATCATTGGGGATCTTATACGCACCAGCAAAATTGGTATCAAAGAATATATGCCAAAATGTTGCTCTCTCGCTATCAGACCATTGAGCACACAGTTTGAGATGAAGAACTTTCGTAGCAAACCAAACAGACAAATATAAGCCTATTGAGCCTGAACACACCATAGCTTTCAAGGAGTCACAAGGAAAGGCTCAGCGTAATCAGCACCAGCTACTGAGAAAGGTTTGATCTCTGAGATCAGTGTTGCGGGTGAATTACCCAAAAGTGGTCAATTGCCGAATTCCACTACAAATTGATCAAACCCAAAAGTGTTAAAACCTTAAAAACTACAGTGTTTGAAAACAAGGGTTTAGGTTTTCAGTGTGGTAATTCTCAACAATCAATTTAGTGTGGCGATGATTTTGAATCAACACAAGGTGAAACGTTTTGTGATTGGCAAGCTCAGAAGCTTGTAAAGGCCTCCCACACTGAAAAAACAATCGCTAAGGGTACCTAGTTTTTTCCAGTATATCTGAAAATTCGAGATGTGGTACTTTTGACTACCATCAGAGGTGCTTGAAATAAGTCTGGTGAACTGAAATGAGTTAATAACTAGAGTTAGGGTTTCTGCAGTTGTGTATAATGCATTAACAATATTCCAAAAATCATTTTAAGTTTATTCAAAGCAGAAAATCCATTAGGAGTGTGAGAGAACATAAAGTTCAGTGAGCATGTAATTTTTCTTCAGAAGTATATTTCGTCTGAACGGCAAAATACTTTAGACGCCAAAATTGCCTTGATGAGAACAACCATGTAGAACTATTCCATCAAGGTTTCTTTTCTGCAGGTGATTGAGGAAGCAACCCTCGACAAGTACAACCAGCAAGATTGTCTATGGAAGGATACTACAACCACTATTCAGGCCTAAATTTATCCTAAATACAGGAGACTCTGTTCCTCTCGTAAGTGTGAATAGAATATTATCCAAGTGAAAGCCACCATTGAACCAGACCACGCAATACTCGAATCTATGTTCAAACTATTATTTTAAGTATGTTAATTCGATCAAACTTAATAACTTGATAGAAGGACGGCATCACAAAATTCCAATCGATGTATGTTAAAGGTTTTAAGAGGTCCAACTTAAATTTTGCCTATCGTCACTTGAGCAGGACGATCAACATATCTCAACTCAGAATGTCAGAGATACGGTGCAGTTTAGAGGAACTGACTGACTTCGAAATCATTTCTTGAAGAATTATGAGATTCGAGAGAAAGGGACATACCTGTTTATATCGTTTCCACGTTTCACGGATATGTTGAGGAGGTGAGTCATCTCAATCACATTTTAGACAGCACAATTTTTGAATGAGATGTTTAGCAAGAAATGAAAGAGAAGATCGTAATCCAAGTGGATCAAACGTCCTGGCTAATTCAGATTAGCACGTTCCGTTTAGTACAAGAGAGATTCATAGTCGTAATTTTATAGATGAACCCAAATTTGGTTGCTACTGCACACTTTAAACTTTCAGACTATTGTCCTCATGTGAATAAAATGACATGATCTAATAATCTACAATCCTCAGGAATATATACGATCAGGAATATATATATACATATATATATATATATATATATATATATATATATATATATATGAGCAGTTTTGTATATTTATGCAGTTAAAACACACCTTATTGGAGTAATTGAATTAGATTCTTTGGCATCTGTACTGTGAGAACATCAGAGGCGCCTGTGACATCATCCATAAAGATCTTCTCACAGAAGCTTTGTGCCTATCCCTAAGGAGTCATCAAATACCACTCGGGAGATTTACGGCCGTGCAACGTTAAAAAAAATAAATAAATAAAAAGAGAAAACTTCCTTTGTCTGGAGGTTATTATTTAATAAATGTCGAGCTTAGCGTATGCATGACGTTGAATCGGCAAATTGTTGGGCGAAATAATTTTAAAATTGTATTTTTTACTGAACATTTTAAGTAAATAGTAATGCAGGTTATTAGTTTTAATAAATATTAATTTATATAAAAAGTAATTTTAAAAAATATGTATTTAGGATACTGATTATCAAAGCATTATTATTATCTGATGATGGTTAACTAATAAACCGAAACGTAAGAAATAATCAAGAGCATAAGTGTTTGATTGACTGTACCTCAAGATAGTAGCATATATTAATCCAGCCAAAAACAGTATCAATACAAAAGTACTGTCTATACTACTTTGTATTTTTCCACCTTTGGGATCATTGATGAGATATCTGCTCTGAGTAAGATATCTGTCTACCAGGGTCGCCAAACGGATTGTCGGCTAAAAGGCTGATATAGAATGAGCTTCTACACTTCTTCGGGATATGATTGCTTTTAGTTTTCTTTGCAATTTTGACAACTTATATGTCATTTAATAACCACTAACAAAGTTAACTGCTGCACTGCTAAATTTTGAATCATCCTCTTGTCATGTCCTTCCTCACTTTTATAGTTTTTTATTTTGACATTGAACCAATTTTTCTAACTTGTTAATTCCGCATTTCCAACTCTCATTCTTCTATATCTTGATCCTCTTGGCTATATTTCATTCCCCACATGCCAATTTTTTTAATACCTTTTCATTTTCATATAATCTGCAATTTTCTTTTTTATTGTTCTCTGCTCGATTGGCCACCCGCAATTCCAAGAATAACCTGTTTCCAAACTTTATAAAATTTTCCATTATTGACAACCAACAATACCATAATTCGATTGAGCGTTATATCTTTGTCTTGCTATATGAATTTTAACTATATTCGTTGGCAGGTCACAATTTCGCTCCAAATGTTGTTTAACATTTCAAATATAAATTAATTATTTTTGTATGGAAATACTAAGTTTTCAAAAGTTATTTACCTCAGAGTGTTTAATGTAAACCTAAAGTAGTAATTTCATTCATTTGGTACTCTCTTCGAGGTGTCATTCCTTTGTACGCAAGACCATATATATTATATATAAATATAATATATATTGTTTCTGGTTAGGGAACCTTCATCAGTTGCGCTTCCCACAATTGAATGTCCTCTCGAACACTTCTTTATGCATTTGATGCATTTCGTTAAATTGGAAGACGCGAGATTTAAGACCGACATCTAGGATTTTCGAGAGAATCAGCACACAGAGATTCCGAATCTGGAGCCGTTCCGTGTAATTGCTGCTCTCCCTTAACTCCTAGGACAGAATGTCACGATACAATTTTCAAGTTACTTCACCTGTCAGAGATATTGAATACTCTCTTCGAGGTGTCATTCCTTTGTACGCAAGACAATATATATTATATATAAATAAAATATATATTGTTTCTGGTTAGGGAACCTTCATTAGTTGCGCTTCCCACAATTGAATGTCCTCTCGAACACTTCTTTATGCATTTGATGCATTTCGTTAAATTTGAAGACGCGAGATGTAAGACCGACATCTAGGATTTTCGAGAGAATCAGCACACAGAAATTCTGAATCTGGAGCCGTTCCGTGTAATTGCTGTTCTCCCTTAACTCCTAGTAACCTGAAAATTTTATCGTGACGTTCTGTTCTAGGAGTTAAGGGAGAACAGCAATTACACGGAACGGCTCCAGATTCGGAATCTCTGTGTGCTGATTCTCTCGAAAATCCTAGATTTCAGTCTTACATCTCGCGTCTTCAAATTTAACGAAATGCATCAAATGCATAAAGAAGTGTTCGAGAGGACATTCAATTGTGGGAAGCGCAACTGATAAAGGTTCCCTAACCAGAAACAATATATATTATAATTATATATAATATATATTGTCTTGCGTACAAAGGAATGACACATCGAAGAGAGTATTCAATATCTCTGACAGGTGAAGTAACCTGAAAATTTTATCGTGACATTCTGTCCTAGGAGTTAAGAGAGAACAGCTATTACACGGAACGGCTCCAGATTCGGAATCTTCACATTCATTTGGTATTAACATTTAACAACTTCTCTCAATCACATTAATAATTGTATGACGCTCATTCGACCTATCGTACACGTCAATATTGCTTAAAGGTTTCTCTAATCCTGGTTACAACTAACTGTACTTGGGAGAGATCGTCTAACGTTGGCTACCTTTAAAAAGTAAAGGCTTGATATGTTGATCATCTTACTTTATTGGCCATAGAACATGGTTTCCCCAGAATGAGCATTTCTTCAATTATTGGTTAAACTATTACTTGATTTTTGATGTTATTTTTTTAGTAAAACTTGTTTATGTAAGGAAAAGCTCTATTTAAAACTATCTGGTTTTGGTTCAAATTTTACTGTATCAATTATCCATTTCACTATAAAATATCCTGAAAATTTTGGATAGCGGCCCTAAGAAATTTTGGATTCAGTGCTTGTTGATGTACCACTTCCGACTTGGGCACTAATTGAATGGTGCACCTCCATATACTTTTGTCATTATTAAAGCCTTCCACTAGAATGGAGTCAGATCTTATTCTTGTTTGTCCGCCAGAAAGCTATCGAAGTAATTATTTCGCCGAATTTAAAAAAATCGTATTACTAGATCTCAATTGTTCGAAATTGTAGTTTTCCACATAGAATTCGCTGGCCAGTTATATTACAAGATAGTTAGTTGTTCCGAAAGATTTAAGATAATCAATAGGAAAGTATTAAACGGAAACGAAGAAGCATTTCTTTGGCAAAATTTTAAGTATTAGTCGCGAGAAAGTTCATCATAGGACATTAGTGCAGATGCTTTATAAAAGTTCTTAGATCTTGCTGATGTACAAATAGTTCAGTCATTCATTTATTCATGAGTTATGTAAAATTACAACCACCATTGAGAAAAATCTAAGTATCTATTGAGATTGATATATTACAGATCCGAAGAAGAACGTGGTCATATTTATGTCTTTTACGAAATCCAATCCCTGGTCCTAAGTTAGGTTCGGACCACAGAGTGTCGTCCTAAAAATGCAAAAATATAATAAACCGTTGCAAACCAACAAGATAGAAAGACATTTACAATATTTTCATTCTTTTAGCCGTCAAGTTGAAATCAACGATTAAGTGTTAGTTACTGAGGGTTAAAATGGCTGACCATGATGTGCATTTTTGTACAATTAAATATTCGTGATAAATTATAGTTATAGAAGAAACGTGAAATTTACACTCTATAGTTTCATATTAATTGATAAGAAAATATTACACTGGAATATAATTACTCCCATTCCTTTATCAGAAAAACGTGATGTGAACACATTTGTTCAGTTTGGCGATCTCTTTAAATTGAAAGTAATTTTTCAAAATGACAGTTTGGGTCTCCTTGCTGAACAAGTAACAGCATACTGCAACAATGAAATCAGTAAGCAAATTTGAGATAATAACTATTTGTTTGTTATTACATATATTTTTTTCAGTTCACCATATTTGCAATTTTCGTAGTAGCCATGGCCTCATGTAAGTGCTGAGTTTGTCTTTTGCATATATGCTTATCTGATTTACATAAAACAATAAAATTTCGTAGTTATTTCGCTCAACTGATAATTATGTGTAGTCATTGGAATTTGCGATCATATGTTATTTGTTGTTTAAATTTACAACCCCAATAAGATGTCTATACACAGATGTACAGATATTAATACTTTCAGTTCCAACTGTTTTCGTTTCGTCATTTTCTGTTGTTCACAACAGCATCATGTCCACTGTATGTCTTATTAATCTAATTAGAATAAACTGACTTTAATTACAGCTTTTCGTTTAAAACTCCTTACTGTAACTCAGATTCCACCTTGTAGTTAGTTATGAAATTTTAAAGTTTTAGATAAAAATACAATAAATCATTTTGATCTAAATTCAAATCTATTTAGGTAAGCCTTCGTAGGTGTGACAGGTAGTTTATATTTGACCAAATTAGAACAAAATGAATCAGTCCTACAAATTTATTTAATTTTTAGCAACTTTGGCCTATGACCATTATGCAAAACCACAAAAAATTGAAATTGTAAAACCTACCGAAATTCTGGAGAAGCATGTAGACATTATTAAAGAAGAGCCGGTGGTTGAGCTCATCCAACCTATCGCAAAACCTGTCATTCCAGTTTACAAAGCGTCTCCAATTGCATATGTTGCCCAAACCTATGGTGGTTATGAAGGCTATGGAGGTTATGGAGGTTATGATGGTGTAGGCGGTTATGGTGGATATGGACTTGGTTATGGCGTACCTGGACCTGTCATTCCTTATGTAAGATTTTTATAACGATCTATAATACGATATGGGCTTTTATCGGTCAGAATATACGAAATTATTTGCGATATATTAATATGTTTATAATTATTTCGAGTTTATTTATGATTCTATCGATTCTATTAGTGATTCTGCGTATATATATATATATATAAAAAAATTAGGTGTGCCTATGTGTGAAATAGTTATTCCACTTATCTGTCCGAGATTTCATTTCGTCTTATAAAAGATTAAATTGTTTTCTTTTTATTACAAATCATATCTGATATCATAGAAATTATGCTTCGTTTATTATCTAGTTTGATTTTTTGTAAGTTTCTTCAATAACTATGTGAAATGATAATTATATATTTTTTCAGTTACCCGACACTTCTTACTACTAAATGTTAAGATCCGTGCAAGATACAGAAAAAATCCACATCTGCCAGTAAGGTTCATCTAGTGTAGTACACAACTAAAATAAATAAACGGCTGAACAATAACAATGTTGTTTCATTCTTCCATGTACATCCATAGTTGCAATTTTAAAAATAATTAAATGACCTCGTGCATATTTGTAATTGAAATATTGAAATGGTTAGCAAGAACTTGGGATACAGCGAATAGTATATCCTTTAAACATTTGTCAGAGTTAATAAAGTTGTTAAATGTGTCATAGAGCACTGACACGCGGTTGCCAAAATCTACATCCCTTTCATTAAACAAATAGAGAAACAGAAGCAGATAATGTCGCATACAAAAGAATGATACCTCGAATAGATTATAAAGTTGGTAGTTAGTAAGTCAGCATCCATTAAACATTTGTATCGATTTTCTATTAAAATAATTTCATTACATTATTTTTTTGGAAAAAAATCTTTTAAAAACTAGCGTCAATAATAAGTGCTTAAAGTGTTGGTCTCCTGCATCCATACAATAATAAAGAACTGGTTGTAAGCGATGCACTTTACGAAGTATTTCTATTGTATTGACCCAATATTTATCAATGATCCACTCACGAATATGAATCTTACTCTTTAAGCAACCCCACAAAAAATGTTGAAGGGGGTAGAATGAGCGGATCTGGCAGGTCACTTGTTGGACCTCTTTGACCACATAATTGGTCAGGATACGTCTGATTGAAATATTCAGGAATAGTAAGAGAATAATGACGAGGTGCACCATCTTGTTGAAATGTCAACTTTTCGGCATTATAATTGTTATTAATTTCATGCGTTTCTGTCACCGCAGGATCTTTCTCCATGTAAATTCCATGGACGATAACAAAGGATGAATTAAGCAAACGCCTTAAATACCAATCCAGACATTTAATGTTTCAGGATGCAGAGTGTGGACCTCAAAGGACGTATATGGAGTTTCGTCGAAAATTGATGAACAGTCTCATTAGAGAAAGCAAACACTCATCATAAAAGCAAGTCTTACACTAACTCGGATTACTTTCTATACATTCACTTATAATTGCGCAAAAATTCAAATCTCTCTCAAATTCATGTTCGTTTAATTGTTGTCGAAAGTGAATTCTATCAGTGGGAAAGTTATCAGAATACAAGTACGAGATATGCCATATACTAAAGCTGTTAGCCTGGTGTTAATGCAGGCACCAATTTGACGTGGCCAAAAACAGCTTCGTTACACACGATCCTTCGATTTGGAGCTATTGGTTTTCGGTTTTCCACCAATCCTGTCTCCCTATACTTTGCTGCAATTATCGCACATTCTGATAAGACAGTTCACTCAACATTACATGAAAATAATGGTAAGAAGAAGACAAAATCCTACAAGATGTACACGTAAATTCGCGACCTTTTCTTTTGAGGAAGATAGCAAACTACAATTTAAAGGTTTTACTGATGCAGCAAGACTAGTACTGACTGCTGTTGTCTTCATACGATAAAACTAGAACTATCGTTAACTATTATGAGTGTTAAATTTAATGGGAAATGTAGAAAAGATTTGCATTTATATTTTTGATCCCTTGAAAAGAGAATTTGAAACTCAGGTAATTGAAGTGATAATTATACACGAAAAAATCAACTGGTTTGAACAATTTTTATCAACAATACTAGAAAACACTATTTTCCCATTACGTTCTCTTATTTGCTCCAAAACGGCTGTATAAAATTTGCTAAATTACGATGCCTTGAACAGAGAATATTCAGATATTTTATTTCTAAAATTTCTGAATAAGCTAAGTAGCCACTATACAACTATGTATAAAATTGTTTCTGGTCTTGAGGTAATGTTATACAGTTGCTAAGCCTATATGTCCTGCCCGTTGTTTATGACGGGGCCCTAACTCCTTATACATCATAGGTAGCCACTTTCTGAAATACTTATGAGTATGACTTCTATTACGGCGTATAACAGAAAGATATGAATATGTGAGTGGTAAAGATTAATAATAATCAACCCCGTGTGGTGACCGGGTTAGAATTGCACAATGGTATCCACCGCTGACCTACTACCTAGCTTTCCTTCCTTCCTACAACCCGCCCGGGATGTTCTAGCTCAAATCATTTCATCTGGGAAGTAACAACCCCCTGGTCCGAGTTACCTGGGTGCCCAGGATCAATTGGTGACACCACTCATAAAAATAGGGGATCGCCAGGACATGTCTGGAGCCGGCGCTGGACATGACAACGCAGAAAGAGTTGCGCAGGATCAACAGCTAACGCTCACTAAAGCGGGACTGAAAAGACAGCACATGAAATGGACTAGCGCCAGGAATGAATTTATAATTCGCGCGTTTTACAGAATTAGGAACCTTGTCCAGGATAAGACTGGATATCGCCAAATACTCCATCAACACACAACACTGACAGCATTTATAAATAAAGTAATTACCCACCCACACAAGATACGTAGTTTCCTTACGCTTGGTGGTACATACCTCTTACCAAAGGACAACCTATGTACTCAGGACCCATCAGAGTACCCACCAATCACTTGCCTTCCAATCTTATACCAATTAGCTCATAACTTCGTGCATTAATCATCGCGTTTTCAAACATTGTGAGCTGAACAACATAATAACTCAACAACAAAAGGGATGCGCGAAAAATTCGCTGGGCTGCAAAGAACAACTGATAATTGATTCCGTTGTCTGCAATCAAGCCCATGCCAAACAACGAAATCTCTACATGGCATATGTGAACTACAAAAAGATCTTTGATTCAGTTCCACATGATTGGCTCATTAAGGCACTGAAACTCTACAAAGTGAATAATTGTATTATTAATTTTTTAGAATAAGCCATGTCCATCTAGCAAACCAAAATCTCACGGAATGAAGCCAACTGTTCGATACAAACTGACCCCATTCCAATCAGAAGGGTATATTCCAGGGAGACTCTTTTAGCCCACTGTGGTTCTGCCTTGTCATGAACTCTCTCTCAAACAAACTGAACTCGACTAATTTTGGGTTCAGATTCAAACACAACAATGTACAAGCATTAAAGATCATCCATTTGTTATACATGGACGACTTACAGTTGATGGCAGCTACGAAACAACGGCTGCATGATATGCTTAAAATAGTAGAAGGGTTCTCTAGTGATATCCATATGAAATTATTATTAATATAGTGAAAGGCAAAATACGGCAGGGGCACTACGAAATGGGAAATGGCACCTTGATTGAATCTATAGGCGAATAAAGCAGGCTCAACGTATTGGTCACTTGACTATGAAAAGGACCTAACAGCAGAGTTTTATAGAAGGGCTTTAATGAATTTGGTGGCAGTATCATCAGATCCGTAATATACGCATTTTGAAATAAGTAAGCGATGATTGATAGTGTCGAATGCATTTGAAAAATCCAAGAGTACTGAAAAACACATTTTTTGATAATCCACCGAATTATGAACATTATTAGGTAAACATGTAGTGGCGGATGTAGTGCTTAAATTTTTCTGGAATGCGAATTGTTGACTAAGTAAAATGTTGCTTCTCCTAAGTAAGTCATATATTTTTGTGTACACAAGTGTTTCAAGGATTTGAGATAAAACGGGACTAATGAGTCTTAATTAACTAATGGGTCTTAATTCGTTATATAATGAAGGATTGGGGCATTTAGGAAGAGGTATAACTAATCCAGTCTTCCATTGAATAGGGAAATAGCCAAGTTTCAAGTACAAATTAAGGACGTGTATCAGGTACAGGTGGGAAACAAAGTCTTATCATCTGGGTAGTGAGAGCATGCAGTACCGCTTGAGTTGGATTTAAATTGCTTTACTTGCTTAATGTTCTAGTGTGGCTAGTTTTAAACTAAAGGACTTATTGGGACGAAATCTATTAGACCTATAATAAAATATATTTTCTGCACACTGTTCACTATTGTGAAATACAGAGGTAAAGTTATTGATCTTACAGGGATTTCTGAGAACGTTGTAGTCTGAATTTTCATCTCCTTTAATGTGGAATAGATTGTCTTTGGGTTTTTATTTTAAGGTATGAGTTATCCAAGGCGCGCGAGGTTTTCAAACACGCACTGTTCGATAAGGGATAAGATAAGGATACATCGAATAATCTAGTAATATTGTGGGTTAGAAAAGAAATTGTATGTTCAATGGAATTGAGTAGCAGAACATGATTCCATGGAAAACTATGCAAATCTGTATTAAATGATTTATGGTTAAAATTTTTAAAATCTCTGTAAATGAGAAATTTTTCATAGGGTGCTTTTTGTTAATGGCAAGCTCACATAACACCATTTGATGATCACTGAAAATATCACTGTTAATGGTACCTTGTTTTTTAATGTCTTTAGTAAAGTTGACAAAAAATAGGATCAACCAGGGTGGCGTTTATTTGTGTAATGTGCGTAGCTTCAATTATAATGTGATCTAGCCCATATAAGTTGAAGAATTCAAGCAGTTTGTTATTGGTATCAAACATATCCACATTAAGGTCATTAATGCAAGCAGTCAGTTAATTTTTCTTTCAGAGGTCGGTACAGAATGCCAACACAATAGCTACACACACTATTATTAAAATCTATGTAAGCGCATTTAATATTTAACTTAATAAAACAGCCAACCCCTCCGCCTGGACGCCGGGGTCTGTCTTTTCTGTAAAAGGCATAATGTGAGAGAGTAGCGTTGCTAGAATTAATTTTATTAAAGAGCCAAGATTCAGATATACCTATTATGTCGCAGGCATTGTTTGTTTACAATATCAGCAAAGCAACCTAAACTAGGAATAATTGATCTAAGGCTAGCGTGGCCAATTTTAAAATCATTTCGTTTTTGATTTGTAAAATTCACCATAAAATAAATAGACTGAACATTCTTTCACAGTTTGATTACCTACACATTCGAGACACGAGATTCCATTGCTGCATTTGTCCTCACTATGGTCATTTACAAAACATCTTTTGCATCGGCGTATGAACATGTCTTCAAAAACTGGGCAACGTTACTAACCATTGAATAGTTTTTTAGTGTCAATGAGCATATGGAAGATTTTTTCAGAACATTCTGAAAATATCATTTATGTTTTTATGTTGTTTTCAGGTCTATTTTTCCTTGTGTAAGTGAAATGATCTTCAGGTCTTATTATATGGTTTTGTGACCTAATAAGATTTTCCAATTCATCATCAGCTAAGGGGATTTTGTTAGTGATGATGTTAATTCTCGGGTTATACATTTTGGACGTTTCAAGGTAATAATTACTTCCTAGTTTATCCTGGGATTCGTTTATTAGCTTCTACATGCCTTCCTGTGTCGCACATTTGATAATCACACTAAAACTTTTGTTAATGTTCATAGAGTTCACAGCTACCTGAATTTTGTTTGGTTCAATTTTATTTTGTATGGTTCTCAATGTCAAGTTTGGGTTCTGTGAATTGTTTGCCTAAATACGATTATAGCTGGTACATTCACCGAATGCCTTGGTACTTCCGTAGCTATTGCCGACATTTAAAGCAATTAAATTTCAAACTCCGTTTTTGAAGTGGAATTTAGTTTTAAATTCTCTTGAGAAAGACGAATGCACTGGCACTAAATTTAAATAATTCATTACCGATTAAATTGTTGAAATAATCGAAAAAGTAGAGAGCTCAAATAAACGAACGTATCGTTAGACGATATTGACGCAGATTACGTATTCACTGATCAGCAGTAGTCGTGCTACACGTACTGTTCTTACCTACTTGTTTGTTTTGACATCCTAATATTCTAGCTAAAATCCTCTTATTTTGTTTCAATCACCCCCGTCTTTTTTGCCCTAGTCAAGTTCGTTTTTGGTTTTAGAGAGATCATATTAAAAGTTGCCTACCACTATGTTTTTCTAGAAACTGATAGAATAAGCACCCGGAAAAACAGCCTGTTATGAAGATATTCGAAACATAAATGGATCCCTCAGTGACAATTATTATTTATCAACACTGGTCTTTCTGATCCTATAGCATACGACATTAAATGAAATTGATAAAATCATGACAAAAGTAAAATATATAAATAAGATTTGAACATCTTCGGCCAGTTAAATGAAAATGCCCGAGTAGGGGTTAAGTAATATTGAATTCTGCTGCATTTCGTCAGAATCGTACAGTCTGGAAAATAACCGTGAAAACGTAGGGTCCGAGCAGTAGTTCCTGGGCAGAAAAATGTGAAATATTTACTACTTGGGATATTTTATTTCGATACTCTGTCACGTTATGAAAATTTTGTTAAACTAGGTGATGCTTAAATCAAAGGAAGCATTTTCGTAGGAATTCAAATCTGGGATTTAAAAGTAATAATTCAAAGAAATTATGAACGTTTTGGACAAAAATCATTTTGTTAACTATGAGCGACAACTGCAAGGACTGCTCCTTGAAAATCATTTTCTAGACTCACAACTGGATTTTCCACCGGAGAATTTAGGTGCTGTAAGCGATGAGTATGGAAAGAGACTCCATCAGGACATTTCAAACTGAGAAAAACGTTATCAGAGGAAATCAGATGTTCGTCGATTACCCCTGGAACATCTAATATTCCAGAAATTCATATATGTTTATTATATATATATATATATATATATATATATATATATATATATATATAAGTTTGATATCTCTGGAAAAATGTATGTCTTAAAAATAAGTTTTTTAGCCAAATAAAATTCATATGCGATAAAATTTTTATTGCCGGCCGTCCTATATCATAAGAACACAAAAAGTTCGTGTGGCACAAAGAAACTTTAATTTTGTTCACTACTGAATGTGCTGTCTGAAAATTCGCTAAATATCTAACATTTGCATCTATTATAGAAAACCTCGTATTCTACGTGCATAATAGTGGATGTTAAGAATTATCTAATTTGATTAAAAAGCAGACATGTGTGGGTATACATTTATTATTAGACACCAAATAAAATAACTTATGCTTAGAAGTTCTTCAGTGCTTTGTCGATGTTTAGCTGATAGTAAAGGAATAGTACTATTTAGTACCCCTGAAAAATAAATGCCAAATTAGTACAGAAATAAAATATCCAATTTAAAGAAATTCATATTTATTATTATGACTTAACACACTAAACTGAAAAAATATGGATATACTATTAAAAACAATAAATTACCTTCCTGTCTTCAAATAGTAAATTTAAGTAACATTAATGTTGATCGAAATACTTACGTAAGGTGTATTATAATCACCATATCCAGAACTGCCGTATCCAGAACCGCCGTAACCATAACCACCGTAAGGAAGATATGTTTCAATATACTTCTGTGGCGCTGATTTGTAAATAGGAACAAGTTTAGTGTAGGTAGGTTTAATGAGTTCAACGATTGGTTGCTCTTTAACAACCTCAACATGTTTTTCTAGAATTTCAGTGGGTTTAACCACTTCAACCTTCGGTGGAGGTGCATAGTATTCATGAGCTACAGTGGCTGTAAGATAATACAACAATCTAATTAAAACAAGATTTTCTAAAGTATGAATAAATTATTTATGACATTATGAACATTTACTCCGATCGTTTGTCTGTGTTTTTGCTGTCAAACTAAAATAATGGTATACCCATATTTATTATATCGCTGAAGGCATTTAATATTACAGTGCCTTGCAATTAAAGACAATAGGGCTGTTGATATTCACCGAATTTAGATTAAGTACGGATAAATTTATATGAACAACGTGTGTCTACATTCTGAACATTGTTATATTATTACATTAAACAATATGTAGCGGTAAACTTTCCAATGATATCACCAAAACAAATTTGTTATTTACTTTATTCTGCGATCATGAATTTAATAATTTTCGCTTTAAATCAAGATTTGCCTAAAGCTTTAGAAATTATTGCTTATTAAAAATATTTAAGCAAAAGTTGATATTTTAAAAATATTAAAATACAAATTTGCTGTCCCCAATAATTTTTATTTATTCTACTATACTTTTATTTATTCTACTATACATTTTGTTACTTACGTTACATTTTAATTTATAGTAAACAATAATATAAACTAGCAGTCGTCCACTTGTTGAAATTCAACCTAATCATTGTCAAAAATTTGAATATAATATACGTATATGAATTTGTTAGGTTTTCGTTTACTTTAGTTTGCTTTCCTCATTCGAGTTATTTTACGATTTTCACTCCAAGCAATCTGGTGGCACTGTTTAGCATTGACAGTGTGGATCCAAATTGTGAGTTTTTATTATATTTTATTTAATGAATAAACCAATATTTTAAATTAATTTCAGCATTCTGCACTAGTCATCACTAGCTAGTAAACTAAACAAAAATAACGTAAATCGGTTTACAGAGGAGGAAATGATAGTTTACATAGAGATAGAACTAGCGCAATAACTGTTTGAACTTTCATTTTGATAGGCTTAGGTTTACATATTAACTTGTAAAACTAAACTACTTTTTAGTTACTTTAGGACAGTGTTATTTAACAAACAAAAATATAATTTTTAAAAATGGTACACGGCAGAATGAAATAAAACAAAATCAAGATATTGGTGAGTAAACTTCATAGGTGACAAGAATTTAATTAAATAAAATTACATAAGAATATGACAAATAATGCGCCTACACCCATATATTCTGTATTACAAAAAATATAATTCAGAGCCGTGTTACTTATATGACAGCGGAATAGAAACAATCTGATTAAACATAAATTAGTGACTCTAAAAAAATATATAAAAATATGATACAAATAATAATTTTGATATTTAATATTCACTATTTTATTGCAGCTTCTATGCTTCAAAGTGATTGAGAGTATTGACAAATTTTCTGCACACTTTATCCCAAAATTATCATGCAATTGACTTCTAATTTGGCATTTGACACGAACGACTTATGTTGAAAATGATTCTAAAATAGCCCAGATCTGTATTCAGAAAATATTGTAACAGGCTAAGCTGCCATATTACAAAAAACTGTAATATGCTATCTTCAACGGAATGGTTCTACTATTTTGCAAGTGTTAATAAGAATTTTTAGAAACTCCATTATTAGTCAACCACAATTTCTATTAAAATATAGCAAATAGAAAGATTTTCCGTTATTGTCAGGCTTTGGGACATCATGTGTAATGAATTGTCATGTTAACTGGATTATTGTGAAATTGTAAGTTGAAGTTAATCATGGAAATTTATCCACTCCAAGACACTTCCACAAAACTTTGGGCAATAGAGAACACACATAAAGCTAATCTTTGAGAATATTAGTTTTGATCATCTCGTTTAATTATATCATCATTCTAACCATGAAATTACACAAAACTGGGTATTGGGTGTTCATGACATTAGTGTGTGTTTGTTAATGAAGCAATATAATATTAGAATACAACTGAACTGTAGTTGTATAGTAAACATTTTAAAACTTATGTTATTTCACTTATGTTGTATTCTTATCAAGTTTAATCAAGTATTACTTACACGCAATAAAAACCAAGCCGAGAATGATGATCTACAAACAAAATAACATAAGAACAATATATATATTTGTAATAAATTCTACTGGATCTTACCGATTTCATTGTAGTGATTTGTATCTGGTCAGTTACAAATAACAAACTGGTGTACAACGTGTATTATTCACAATTTAAAGTCGTCACTAAGGTTTAAAATACGCTGTATAATCACGTCTTCTGATAAGAGAAAAAGAAAACCAATTTGACTGTATTTTTTTTTAACGAATACAAACTAATATAATTTGTAGTGCAACTAAGTAAAATTCTATTTTGCATTCAACAAAGTTGCTTGCTCTCTCTCTCTCTCTCTCTCTCTCTCTCTATATATATATATATATATATATATATATATATATATATATATAGATATATATATATATATATAGTTATTCCATAGTAGATGGGGTTAACGGGTATATCGGCTAATGGGAAGGACTAAGAAATAAGGATACTCCTGATTCTTATTGGAGAGCTTTCGAAATTTATTTGACTTCTTTGTCACATTTACAAACATTTTGTTATATAATATTAAAAGTATTGGAGTATAATATTATAATAAATAACTTACATATTATAAGGTTGTAAAAACATATGTCTTAGATATGTAGTAATCTTAATAATTAAATTAAAAATGTTGAGAAACAGACTTAGGTTTTGTAAGTATTCACATGTATATCAAAATGTTTTTTTAATTATGAACATATCAAAGTGTTCGGTTAGCCTTATATTTCTATGATTTAAATAAAACGAATTCATGTAAAAGGTGTTAGACAGATACTGAATTGGTATAGAAAATCTACTAACAGAGGAAGATATCTACATTATCTATCCAATAATCCATTAAATACAAAAATTAATTTGGTAAAAGGCTTGGTTAAAAGAGTTTGTACAATATGCCACCCCACACTAAGAAATTCGAATTTGCGAATTATTTTTCAACTCTTTGTAGATAATGGATATCCTACCAAATTCTTGAACAGAGTCATTTACAAATCCAATGGTGTTCCTGGATTTGTTTCCTGATAGAATATAACCCATTCCCTTACATAATATTTTGGGGATTACTAACACTAATAGAACTAGCAGTAATGATTGCTCACAAAACATAAATCTAACATATGTTTCTATTCCATAGGTTACAGAAGTCACTCAAAAAATAGCTGACCGATCATTATTAACAACTAATTCGCTTTTTATTAGAACTAAATATGTTCTCCCTACAAAACTTAAGTCAAATGTTGTTTATAAGATCAATTGCAAAGATTGTCGAGTTACATACGTCGGTCAGAGTTCCAGAAAGCTAAATACCGGAATAACCTCTTATCGCAGTGACATAAGATTAGGAAAAGAAAGCTGCGTCAGCTTTCCACTGCCTGTCTACTTTGCATTTTCCAGATTATGATAATGCATAGGTATTGATTTCAGAACGCATTTTTTTTTTCTCCAAATGGTCTACAACAATAATGAATTAAATACTATTAATAAACGAACATTCCTCCAAAATCTAAACATAATTTATTGCAATCTGTTAGATATGGAAAGCAGAGTGTCTCGTTCGTTGGCACATTCAAATACAAACTACCATTAACATTTGCCTTTATAAACTTTATATTCACTTTACCAATAACAGACCTAACTTTCTATCGTTCAATTAAACCTTCACGCTCTGTCTAACACCTTTTTCATTTAATGGCTTTATTTAAATCATAGAAATATAAGATTGACCGACCATTTTGATATGTTCATAATTATAAAAACATTTGATTGACATTACAACTAATGTCAATACTTGCATAACCAAAGTTAATTTAATTGTTAAGATTACTACATGTCTAAGACAGATGTTTTTACAACCTCCTAATGTGTAAGGTATTGATTATAATACTTTACTCCAATACCTTTATTATTATATAAAAAATAACTTGAGATGTGATTGACAAATAATTCAAATAACCTTCGATTCAAGAGTATCCTTAGTTCTTAGTCCTTCCCATTAGCCGATATACCTGTTAACCTCATCTACTTTATATATATATATATATATATATATATATATATATATATATATATATATAGCCCATGTATATAAAATTTCGTTATAGTTAATAGGTTGTTAACTTTTTCGTTAGCACTGTTTCTTACCTGCAATATTTCCTCAAATTGGCAGTACATTTTAATTGATTCCTGCCAATAATTTTCAGTGACCTAATAAAGATTTTCTGTTTTACCTGTGATCTTACACCACAGGGACTTCTGGATAAAAGTGCACCTGCTTTCAAAATTCCATTAGTCCGGATGACACACCGAGTTATAGACCAGAGTTCGAGCACCGCTATTCCATGGCTCTTATTGAAAACTATTTTCAGCCTGATGGTTAACAAAAAGTATGATTTGTTGCTCTTACTACTTTCCATTGAAGCCGCGTGGTAAAGTAAGCCTTAAAACTCAAAAGAATATGTTGCTAAGATACAAATGGAATGGTACCACAAAAGGGTAATCAACCCCACACAAGGAAACCGGTCTTTTTCAAATCACCCATTTTCTTATATTTCTAATAAAAAGTTGTATCGTTTCTGACTTTTTCCTTTTGTAGTATTAGGCGTTCCCTTATAGAACATTGATTGTGGATTTGTTTTATTCTACTATCTCCCTATTGTGATCGTTATTAATCATATATTCCACACATGGGTGCTACAATTTTTTTTAATGTTTGTCCACAGAGGCTTCAAGTGCAGTCACTGTAAACTATGTTTTGCAATAATGAATATTTAGCATTTTAGATTTTTTTATTCAGCTTTATAGTTATTGTTTTTGCTGCTTTTTTATTACCCCCAATAGGTATTTCATTCAGTGGCTCTATATTATGTATTATTTATTTCTTATCTGTTACCAACTAGCCCAGATGAAGAAGCAAAACAAATCCTATAACCCAAACGATGCACCTCTACTGGGTACAATTGTGAATTCAAACCTTCTAGGTAACTCAAACTCACACAAAGTTTATTCAAAAATGATTGAACTTAACCTAACTTATCCCAACCTAACCCACTCAAATACAAACAAAAATTTCATCTAAATCTGCACAACCGTTAAAAAAATTCAAAATCTCAATCCTAGGACTTAAATTTTTAATCAGAACCACTAACACTCAGACAAAAAGTTTAATAAAATCGGCTCAATGAGGATTTCCGAAAAATTATTTACAACTCGTTTCAACATACAAAAGTTTTATCACAATCGACCCAGTCAATAAGGAGGAATTACAAAAAAAACGTTCCTAGAATCCGAGTTATATTCCACTCTAACACACAAAAAAATCTTTTACCTAGTCATCCTTTGTTATTTCTCCTCCCTATGAAGAACTATTACTAGGTTGGGTTGGTTTTTGTTTTCGAGCTCTTTCAATTTCTGCATAAAAATTTTGGATTTTTCCATCGTCATGTTCGTTTGTGAAGCCGAAACAAATTTTACGAACTAGTGGTATATGATACAGTCAATCGTCTCTTGAGTGGCACAGTAACACCTGCCATGTTCGAAATGTATTTTGTTTTGCAGATTGTAGAAATAATTGATTTAACTAATTATTGGACACAAAGAATTTAACGTTTCATTAACTGAATTAGTTCTCTGTCATTTAAATTATGTAACTAATATAAGTTTTGTTCTGATATTTTCAATCGGCGATCTGAAATCTAATAATATTTTCCAATAAACAGCAAAATACTTTATTTTGTTAGTTTCTTTATGCTGATTAATTCTGATGGCAAATAGTTAATATTAAATACACTATAACTACTTCCAAAACTTCTGGAATTATTGTAGGAAGAACATATACGCTAATTACTGTAAGGGTCCTACATCTGAATACAATGCCAGTAGAAGTGCGTGAGTGATTCCATCTAACATATGTGGGATATTATATCAATGTCAAAACAATGTCAAAATGACACCGCAGAAAGCACTTAAGGTATCATTGTTACTCACTAATTAAAACTAATCTCTACGACACCGCAATGTCACTATTTATTACTAGTCACCTCTTCTTAAGTGAACTGAATATGGAAGCCAAATATCTTGTATCACTGATCTTATCTTCAAAATATTATGAAGGTTACGCTAATAGATGTTCTAGAGCTCGCACCCAACAACAATACTTTTTTAAGTCCTGTGATGCAATAAGATTACAAATATTTTGATAATGTATCAACAATTGTAGTAGTTGTATTAACTTATTTGGTTTTTAATTTAAATCTTTAAAATATATGTTATATTTAAAAACTTCTATTTCTTTAAAAAATGTGTTTATAAATTATTTATGCACAGAAAAAGTCCCAGTTGTTCCTACAACTTAAATAAACCCAAAAAATAATAGCTCAACTGAGATCAGTGGTAACCCAACAATTTAAATTTAAAATAATTAGTGATTAGTGAGAGGAGAATAGAGAATATACGAAATTGTTTTAATTATGTGAAAAATACTTAAAAAGTGAAAAGATATATTTTTTTAAGTCTCATTTAATTTATTAGAAAACAACTTTGAATGTTTAAGAACAGATTTCTTGCTGTGTATATACAGAGAGCCTTAGTTTGTTAGAAACACAAATGCTTTAAATTCAGAAAAAGGCTGCAACACTATATATACAAAAAGTTTTCAACCCGATTATCTGGGCACATAATAGTCAAACCAGTGGGGTAAACGCGGGGGAAGTTTTACGAGAAGAAAATAAGGTTGTTTTTACTAACAATGAACTTTGTTTCCCGCATTTTGCGTCAGGAATTTTTATGTTGAATGCAAGGAAAGAACAGAAGAGTCTGTACCTAGACCGTATTCAATTTTTCTTGTACCAAAATAAAAATGCTGAAGTTATGATGCCGCTTACCCAGAAAAATCCTAGAGTGTGCATTCGTATCCCCTCCACCAATTTAGTTTTAGTTTCAAGATTATCATAGTAGCCCAAAATCTAAGCGTCTAGAATTAGTCTCATTTTACACTGAGAAACGAATTGAAATTATAACACCAAGTGGGACAGACAAATTCGAATTAGGTACTATAGAATCATAAATTCACGGACTGCAGTCGGGCTCAGTAAATATTACAATTCATTTTTGAATTTTTCAACCAACATTGAAGCAATAAACTAACAAATCTTGTTTAGTATTGTGAAATGCTTCTATTGCGATATATAGAAACTCTGCGCTTTGATATTTAATTTTCCGCCTCGCTTATGCTCTACCTTCATCAAGTTCAAAATCAGTAATGAATTTATTTAAGCGATTCTGAGTGTTGAACTTGAGTTTCTTTCATTTTCTATATCCTTCTTTTTGTTACTGAGCATCATGTTCTGCAGATAAAAATTCAAAATAATTTTGAGGGTTATATCACCAAGAACTGCCATTTCTCATAAATAGGTCTTGTGTTCTATTATCTCGATTAGATTTGAAGAACACTTGCCTACTTACAATAGAATTTACCTCTACTATTTGTGGATTTAAATATTCTGTTTACAAACAGTTTCACTTGCATCCGATGTGCTATGTGTTTGTTCGTTATTATCCATTATATTAGTAATCGGTCAAGACAGCTCGTCATAGGTTAAGAATCAAGCTGTAAAATTGGAAAATTTTTATACCTCATGTCCATGAACCCAACCGACATTGAACCAGCGCGGATAATGTAGCTCCTATCAGAGGCAATAATTTGTTTTAGATCGTTATAAATGGTGTAATATTGCCAAAAATTTTAATTTCAAATTGTGCATTTTCTGATAAAGCCCATTGTTAATATTTAAACAACACATTCTTATTTAGATAAATTCCATTTGGAAGCGTTGAAATTAACAGACGTTTCCTAAGTGAACCGTTATTCTTATTAATTCCACATTCACAAATTGGGAAATATGGCTATTTTTAACGTAAAAATAAATTGAAAAATGACATTTCAAGGAAAAGTAATTATTAAAACAAAAATTCACGAACTAAAAGTAATGATTAATTTCAGATACATTTCATTTGTTTAACATAATCTATCTCGCTAGGAAATATTAAATTTGAATAAAATGAAAAAATCTTGTTTAGTTTACCAGTCTAACATAGACTGTTATATTTAATTTTCAATTAGATAACTAAGAGCAGAAAAAAAGAGCGGCAGTCATTTGAGACTGAACGATGGAAGCGCAAGTTTCATACGAAGTATACTTCTTTCGTTATGCCACTGTCTCTATTTTTCTTTATTTGCGTAACTTTTAGCAATGGATATAAATATCAGGTGAATTAAAATAACTGTTAATATTTTGTTACGAGTCCAGTGTTAATCCTAATTTAATTCATAAATTAAATATATCTGGAAGGAAATATACGTTTATATACTGAGTAAGTGTTTGTTAACAGTTTTGTTTATCTGAATAAGAATTTGAAGAGGAGAGAATAAGAAAGAAGAAAAGTTCGTTTTGTTCTTAGCTAGAATCATTACAGACACATTTGTCCAAAACAATAAATTATATACCTATTTATTCATCGGTAGCAACAATTTAAAAAATAATAAGTTCTTATTCTATGTAATATTAAAATGAGTTTAACTCATTTTATGTCAATTGAACATAGTACAGACAATTAATTAATAATGACAAAATATTGAAAAAAGTATAATTGTTCTCGTTTTCGAACCCAAGCACTTTGGATTCGAAGCCGTGCACCTAACAATCTAGACCACGTGTCTTTAGTGAATTTAAAAACTCCGGATGTATATAATACACAAAGCCCTCTATTGAGTAGTTTGTTTATTACGATAAAAATACGATGTCAACAAAGGAAATGTTTTGGTTAATTTGTATCCTGCTATGAGTCTATATTCGTTGATAATATGAAAGATTATTGCCAAGTTGCCTTTTTGTGTGGTATTATTTTTATTTTTTGACGTATGAGACTTATCACAAAGAAAGAATTGGAGTGCTTATTGGAAAAGCAAATTTTGTGCAGCGATTCTATATTACTTGGAAGTTATATTAGTTTATTTCCTATTTATTATTGATTTTCTATAAAATTATTATTCAAGTCTTAATGTAAAATGTTTACTTGATAATATGAAGCTAGTCAATATATAAGTTTATTGGTGTTCTTTCTGATGTGTGACGTATGTCAAGTGTCTAATTAAATGTATCGCAAAGAGAGAATTGGAGTTTTTATTAGAACGAAAAGCGACTTTTGTGCAGGTATGGTATATTAGTTTATTTTCTATATGTTATTGATTTTCTATAAAAGAAGAAACTCATAATGTATTTTACCTGGTCTCTGTTTCTTACACAATGAATTGAATTGTATGGGTATTTCAAGATAACGGTAGTGTGTGGTGTCGGTGTCTGTGTCTAAACAAATGAAATCTCAAGTTATCCAATTCATTACCTTGCTAATCTATTTTCATGTGTAAATTTGGGCCTCTTTAAGAAGCTTTCGCTTCCAAACATTAAAGAAATAAATATTTGTCTCCAAAGTTTCCTAAACACTATATTATAAAAAAAAATTAAAATGGAACACCAGATTACAAGAATTATTAGTTAAGATATTGCCAATAAATTAATAAAATAACGAAACCGCTCTAACTTCTCTATTTTAGTGTTATTTGTAGCGATAAATTTCGAATTAATTTGCCATGTTATAGACCTATGACCGCATGAGATACAATGTTCTGTATTTGGGTTTAAATTATTTTATTGAATCCATTGAATTGAATTCGCCCCTGTTTGTTATTTAAGAGATTATGTGATCGACTATAGAAGAGTTACTGACAAAAATAAATGACGTTTTGACATAAACTGATCAAAGTTACTATCTGTTTTGTCATTTTTCCAAATCCAATAAAATAAGTAATTATATTATTGTCACAGGATTCTGAATGGTTGGCCCTTGGCAGATGTGACAAAGAAATGATTACATTTGTTTTTTTGTTACCACAAAATAAACTTAATTTGGCTCTGTAGAAGGGTCAACCACTTCTGTACACCTGATTACATTAATGTTCATAAATCTAAAATATATTGAAAAGTAAAAAATTAGTGGTAGATATGACAATGCACCTACTTGGTCATTCAGTTTTTTCAACGATGAAATAAAATAATGAATAAACCTTGTAACAAGACATTTTTCATTTAATAAAATGTTACTGGTAAATATTTTCAAGCAGTTCTTTAAACCATATTATCAATTCATATAAGAGAAAATCAACAGAGTGGTTATAACACCCGTCGTCAACGTTGGCCACTAAGTGTTCTTCATACAACCTCGTGACCAAAAGCAAATATTGCGAATTGTAGGTTATGACAGCTAATTCTGGATTACACAATACAATTGTGTAACCATTTATCTTCTAGTTTTGGTTTCAATTCAGTCGTATATAACTGTATTGAACAAACATAAATCATAATAGATTTTCATTTAAGATGCACAGGATGAGTATGGGATAAAATTGAGTTAACACAGAATAATAGTAGAAATTTATGGGTCTATCTCAAGAAGGAATTGGGAATTAAGTAATATAATAATATAATACGTAAAAACAAAGAAAGGGATAACAGATGAGGAACAATAATTTGATAAAGTGCAAGCTAAACCCGCAAGCTAAGGGTTCCGTACCACCTACAATGTAGGTAATTAAAACAATATATTTTTCTAATATTCCAGTTTCAGACAAGCAGAGAGTGAGTGGATTTTCTTATATATACCTTAATGTCTGCTAAACTAAGAGTTTGTAATTTTTTAAAAATATAGACTTTTATTTCTCACACAGAATTTTTTATTTTGTCTTCTACATTATTCGCTTGATTTTTACAAAAATACCGTTACCCGCGGTTTTGCCCACGTATGGAATTTACAATTATTTTCAAAAATAGCTTACGAAACCTGAGGGCTATATATTAATTTTTTAACATAGAACCACCCTTCATACTGTAAATCGACTATTCCCCAATATATTTCACCCGAAATGCAAGTGTTTATGGTCCACCCTTGTATAACAATTTTATTCCCAATGTTTAGTAAAATGCCTAGAGTACATGTATGCCGAATGTATTATCACTTATTGGTTTACTACTGTTATGAGATGTTGTCAAGCGTAGTTTGATAATACTCAAAATCTGAGAAGAGGAGGCACCGGACGTCGAAGGGGCACATATGTGAAGTCCAAGATCGACCTCTAAGACTTATGATCTTTAGAAATCAATTTTCGCATCTAGAACCTTGACTGATGGGTTGTTAGGAGAATAAGGCCTTCTTGTAAGTGTCCGAACGGTTTACCGCCGTATAAAGTCTTTCGGACTACATCATTATCCTCCCCATCCTGTACTACCTCTGACCGCTGAGCATCGCCGGCAACGACTACAGTGGTGCAGAGAATGACAACATTGGAATGTGGAAAGGTATCAGGTAATCTTTTCTGATGAATCACGATTCAAAACGTCAACCTCAATTTGATGTTGAGCGACATGTACACCGAACAATAGGTGTTATGGTATAGGGGCTATATTGCACATGGAAGTAGGTCACATTCAGTCTTTGTTCGAGACATCATTACAGCGCAACGTTATTTTCAAGCAGTAGCTGTATTTCACCAAAACAATATTAAATCTAAACATCTCTTTCTGGGTGTTGCGATTTCTTTGACAGTGAGTATATTGAATACTCTCTTCGAGGTGTCATTCCTTTGTACGCAAGACAATATATATTATATATCAATATAATACATATTGTTTCTGGTTAGGGAACCTTCATCAGTTGCGCTTCCCACAATTGAATGTCCTCTTGAACACTTCTTTATGCATTTGATGCATTTCGTTAAATTTGAAGACGCGAGATGTAAGACCGACATCTAGGATTTTCGAGAGAATCAGTACACAGAGGTTCCGAATCTGGAGCCGTTCCGTGTAATTGCTGTTCTCTCTCAACTCCTAGGACAGAATGTCAAGATAAAATTTTTCAGGTTACTTCACCTGTCAGAGATACTGAATACTCTCTTCGAGGTGTCATTCCTTTGTACGCGTACACCTCGAAGAGCATAAAGAAGTGTTCGAGAGGACATTCAATTGTGGGAAGCGCAACTGATGAAGGTTCCCTAACCAGAAACAATATGTGTTATATTGATATATAATATATATTGTCTTGCGTACAAAGGAATGACACCTCGAAGAGACTATTCAATATCTCTGACAGGTGAAGTAACCTGAAAAATTTTATCGTGACATTCTGTCCTGGGAGTTGAGAGAACAGCAATTACACGGAATGGCTCCAGATTCGGAACCTCTGTGTACTGATTCTCTCGAAAATCTTAGATGTCGGTCTTACATCTCGCGTCTTCAAAGTGAGTATATTTTTCAGTTGGTCAATATTATTATTTCAAAAATCTCAGAAAAACAGATTTTTACATAAATTTTACATGATTTTATTTTATTGCAGGTATTATTATGGCAAAAAGGTCGAAGGTGAAGTTACAATAACGGTATACCCAACAATCGTTTCGGGTGTAATGCAACCGACCTTCCAAAATCCAGTCTAAAAAGTAATAGAAATTCATGAAATGTGGAATTTGATCGCAAAAGATATATTGTTAAACGACGAATAGGAAATAAAGGTAATAATTGATGTCATAACAGTAGAATTCCCAACTCGTGAAAGACAAAACAACAGCGTAGAAGTTTACATTCACAAATACAATTATCAGATGAACATTAACAAAACTAACGATTATTTCTAACCTGGATTGACGTACGTAGCATATGTATGTAAAATATCAGAAATTGTAAGTTTGATAGTTTCACAAGTTGTGAATTCTTAAGCTTAAAGCCTCCAACCATGATGGAACGCAACTGAAGTCGAGCAATTCAGAGGTCAGTAAATTACATTTGCTTTACCTTTTTATTATTCGACAAAAAAACAAACACTGAAGAAGTTTTTTCAGTCAGCTCTGAAAGTACCAGATATATTAGACAATGTAAGATTTCTGTTTAAAATACACTCGAAATCCTTGTATCACTAACTCTACTTCATCCTATAGTGCAACCCTGGTAAATATAACTTTACTCCACCCTATATCTCAGCTATCCTATCTATGCAACTGCTTATGGGCTAATCACTTTAACAACTAAATTAAAAACAAACTGGGTAGGAACACGTTTATTACCTATATACTTTACAACCTAAATATTAGGTTTATTTAATTTTCTAATTTGGCTCCAAGATTAAGACAGGGAGTTGTTCGCTTTAATTTAAAAAGACAAATAAAATATATTTCTATTTTTTGTTAATTTTTTTCATTTTACACATTTCGTTATGGATGCACTTTAAAAAATCAAAATTAAATTTTCTATTTAAGTTTATAAATTTTAATAACCTTTTAGCAGATTATTTAAAAAATGTAAAATCAATTTACTTGTATTCGTTATTTTTCCAACTGATGCGTTTGAAAAAAAATTTTTTTTTAAATTCATTTTGTAATTTGGTCTCAAACTTCTTAATATTACGTACTTTTTCTGTAAAGTTCAAGTAGGGTCCTATTTTTTAAATTTTTTTCAAAATTTTAGGTTGTGTAGTTTCTATGATAAAAAGGGAAATGAGCCGATTTTTTATATTTCTCTTAATATTTTTTAAATAAATTATTCAATTCCATAATTTGCCCCCCCCCAAATTAATATTAGGGGTTTCTTCTTAAGTTTTTGTAATGTTCAGGTGAGGCACTATATCGTTATTTTTTCTCGCAGTTTTACGTCTAATGGTTGGGGGAAAAGGGGGAATAGGTAATTTTGTTTATATTTTGCTAATTTAAACAATTAATTTTAAAAATATGAAAATATACATTCTTATTTCTCATAATGAACCCTTGCCATTTATATAGTACAAGATGCGTTTATTTCTTATTAAATTCTATCATTTTGCCCCCGAAGTTGATATTAGGGGTTTTTCCTTATTTTTCCTGTAAACTTTGGACAACGTCCTATATTCCCTGTTTTATGCAAAATTTTAGGATGAATAGTTTCGGAGATAAAGAGAATGGAATGGGCGATTTTTGTACATTTTTCCCACAGAGATATCCACAAATTCAAAATTTCTTCATTTAGGATGGTACTCCTGATCTAGTCACAAAATTTCACGTTGAAATTTGGTATCAGTGTGTAGTTTGGTGACACGATCAGGACAACAAATTTTGATTATAGTTTTCTTTCTGGGGGAAAAATTTTCAAAAATTGACCATTTCCCCTTTTATTTCCAAAATTATTTAGCCTATTATTTTGAAAAAAAAAGAATAAAGGACGTTTCTCAAAGTTTACTGGGAAATAGGGAGAAATATAATAATATTGTTACGAGAATTCACCTGATATCTGGTGCAATCGGCCATCAACCAATTCGTGGAAGCAACATTCTTCCGATGCTTCTGGGAATCCTAAATCTTTTGTCTCTCATCATCCCGAGGCTGGCGGCTGCCGTTAATAGGAATTCGTCGAATTCCCTTGAAGCTTCCAGAACACATGAAAGAAGTTTCCCAATGATTCGTTGACTTACCAGACAATTCCGAGAGAAATATATAAATTCGGACAGCTGCCTATGGGATTCATTCACTATTGGAGGGTCGTATTGTTAAGATAAATTGTAAATAGTTCTGTGAATATAAATTGTGTTAAAGTAGTGGAAATAAATTAGAGTAAGTTGGACTTTGTTTTTAAATAAATCCAAGAACTGAACTGAAGCCAAGTGTGAAAATAAAAACATTACCATATTAATTTTCGCAGGCACATTATTGAATTAAATGATAAACACAAATTTTTTTTCAAACGTAGTTTATGAAATGTAAGACCTACTGTGAAACACAAACAAATATTTTTTATATTTTAAAATTAATTAGTTTGTTTAAGAGATATAAACAAAAATATTTCAATTATTCCCCATTCCCTTTCACCGCCTGCTTCTGCGAAACTATAAGGCCTAAAATTTAAAAAAAAATAGAAATGTATTTTAACTTTTGGGGGTAAATTACAGAATTAAATAAAAAAAATTAAAATTCTTGTAGTATATCAAATAAAACTGAACTGAAGCCAAGTGTGAAAATAAAAACATTACCATATTAATTTTCGGAGGCACATTATTGAATTAAATGATAAACACAAATTTTTTTTCAAACGTAGTTTATGAAATGTAAGACCTACTGTGAAACACAAACAAATATTTTTTATATTTTAAAATTAATTAGTTTGTTTAAGAGATATAAACAAAAATATTTCAATTATTCCCCATTCCCTTTCACCGCCTGCTTCTGCGAAACTATAAGGCATAAAATTTAAAAAAAAAATAGAAATGTATTTTAACTTTTGGGGGTAAATTACAGAATTAAATAAAAAAAATTAAAATTCTTGTAGTATATCAAATAAAAGGGCTCATTCTGAGAAACACGAGGATATTTTGTGATATTTTAAAAATAATGAGTGTAAAAGATATTAATTAAAATACACATAAAATTACGCATTCCCCCCTTATATCCGAAACTATACAAATATATATATTTTTTGTTAAAATAAATTGTTAAAAATTTATTAACAAAGCATAAAAAATTACACATTTCCCCTTTATTTTCGAAACTATAACATCTAAAATTTGGAAAAAAAAATAGGCGTAGGGCCTCACTTGAAGTTTACCGGACAAATATGGAGAAAATCCATACATTAATTATGGGTGCAAATTAAATGGAAAATAAAAATTTTTACTTTTTCCAAATCATCATACCATATACCAAATGAACGTGCTCATTAGGAGGAATACAAATATATTTTTAAATAATTTGTTTAAAGGTTATTAACAAAAATTTAAAAAAATACGCATTTCCCCTTTATTTCGAAACAAGAAGACAAATTTGCAAAAAAAAATGGTATAAGACCTCACTTGAACTTTACAGTAACATTAATTTTGGGGGAAAATTACAGGATTAAATGGAAAATTAATATATTTACATAATTTTTAAAGTAAATTGTTTAAAAGATATTAATAAAATTATAAAAGAAACGACTTATACCGCCCCCTTTATCTATACGAAAAAATGGAAATATAGGACCCTACTGGAGCTTTACAGGAAAAATAAGGAGAAAACCCTGATATTAACTTTGCTCATATTTTCGAAAATTTTTGCCATATGCAAATAAATCGATGTTTGCAATATTCAGATTTTACGTAACCATAGAAGTATTCTGATCGCCTGCAGCAACACCAGGAATAAAGCGGCCACTGCATCGCAGAAGAAAAATTGTTTTCTCAGAACATCTTCCATTGAAGAATTTAAAGAAATAATAAGTTTGCAATCAATTCCACAATACGTGAGCTCGTCCTGTATCAATATCTTCTATTTACAACTCTTGTACACAATATAATACATCAGAGCATACCTCAATTGGTTTTTGGATCATTACTTAATTGAAAATAGCTTCCAAGCACGATAATCCTGACTGCAGCTTCTAATGATCGGATCGAACAAGAAGCTTCATACTATCTTCGAGGTCTTACATCTCGGGTCTTCAAAAGAAGCTTCATGGTCAGGAATTAGTTCATAATTGAAGACAATTAAAAGACGCAAAAGACAGATAGACCACATGCAGTAGATTGGGTGTTCTTTTCTTTATAAACATCGACACGAATATTATTGGAATCGAGAACTGTTTTCTGTAAAATGTAGAGGTAAATTATTCTTAAAACTAATTGGAGGAAGCTATAACTAGAAAATTCATATAAATCCCGCTGTAAATTGAGCCACTATATCTAGAGATCTTTTTTCGTTTACGATAGCTATTTATAAATTTGTGTAAAAACAACAGAATATTTTTGGAACTTAAGGTAGTGTGAAATAAACAAGAGTTTCAAGAATGACATAACAATTATATCTAGCTAAAGATTTGTTCAGATTTTATTTTAATTTCTATATTGAATTGGATTCCAAATGAAATAATATCCTGTATCAAATCTATGTACTAATCAGTTCAACAGTATTTGAATTAATTATATTTAAAAGTATACAATAATCTGTGTGTAAAATATCCAAAATATTCTCAAGTGCTAAGACGGAATTGTAAAAAAATCTTAGTTCCCACGTAATTTATGAAGCCAGAGATAAAGCAATTGAAAGTTCGTGCTTGTGCGGTTTTAAGACTTATAATTATCACATAGAAACGTGCCAATTCATTTGTTTGCCTATAGTAATTTTTCTTTAAATTTGCAATTTTGGTCCTAGAAATTCAGTTCAAGTTCTGGATTCGAACAACACTCCATTAATTCCACTATGAAATTGGTAAGAATCCATTTAAATTTTATATTTTATATTTATATTTCAATATTTCCTTGCAGTTTGTCACTTTAGCCTGCGTCTTTCTTGCTGTTGCTTTAAGTAAGTAAATTCTAACAAATATTTAATATTTTGGAATTTATCTTGTTTGAATAAATAATTAAGTTAAATTTGTGTTAAAAGAATAACTAAAACCTTTTTCAGCATATTGCTAAATACCAATGTTATTAAAATCTATTTTACTGTTCTTACAAATTCAGTTTAACACTCTGTAGTAATTTTTAGATTACAATATGTTCCACAAAGAAATATAGAATTTGTGTAATGCAATATTATTGCATTACACAAATTTTGACTGTTACTAATCCTTGTATCATATTGAAGATGGCATTGAAATTTCTATGAGTAAATTATACTGGCTTTGTGATTATTGAATTTGGTTAATCATAACTGGTTTTAATTTTTTCTTCAATCCACCAGGTAGCGCACACGATGATTATGGACATGGCTATGACTATGCACCAAAACCAGATATTGTTAAAGTAGTGAAACCTACAAAAGTGGTTAAAACAGATGTAGTCGAAATCGAGAAACCCGAAATTATTAAGGAAGTGCTGCCACCTGTAGCTTCTGTTGGATATGGAAAACGACTTCTACCCGTTTTCAAAGCATCTCCAGTAGGTTTTGTTTCTCCCGGATATGGTGGTTACGGATATGGCGCTGGATATGGAGCTGGATATGGAGCTGGATATGGTGGTTACGGAGCAGGAGGATTAGACGGTGCATGGGGACCATTAGATGGAGCCTGGGGACCATTAGATGGGGCATGGGGACCATTAGATGGAGGTTATGGTGGTCTTTTAGACGGACATTTAGACGGGCATTTAGATGGACGCTTAGATGGACGCTTAGATGGATACGGCGGACCACTCGATGGACCATGGGATGGACCCTTGGATGGACATTATGGTGGTTCATATGTAAGTTAATCTAAAATTGTTGGTCAATGATAATACTTTACTTAGAACTGATCAAATCATCGTATTTAAAATGATATTTCACTTCAAATGGCAAATTGTTTCAGGCTTACTAATTTCGTCAAAGGCATGGTAGGAGCACTGAATGGTCGAGAACATTGTTAGATATTTAAATAATAAAAATGTTAACTTAATACCTGTTGTTTCTGTCCTGTCCATATTAATGAAATCACTAAATGATTATTATGATTATTATATAAAGATTTTCTAAGTGGAAAAGATAAGTATTAACGTAAAATATACCGGTTAGAAAATTTGTTGAACTTTTTGGCGTCCAATAATTATTACTATAATAAAGAAGGTGTGGTAAATATTTTTTGCTCAAAACTATTATTTAGAATATAAAAAGGAAAAAATTTTAGGCGGTCTACTGTACTGAATGAAGTTTTAGTTAACTGAAGTTTAGTAATGGCATTCTAATTCGGAAACACAATTTTAGAGAGACTTTAGTTCATTTACTCTAAAACTGTTGCTTGCTGAAGCTTAGTTGCTGTAAGTAACTCGCTGTGTCGATTTGTTTTTCAATGAGCCTTAAAATGTATTTTCCAATTCCAAAAACTACAAACTACTAATCTTAACAAATACTTAAAAAAACCTTTCCACAAAATTGATAGAATATTTGTTTCTTAATCTCTTTGAAATTCCCTCAAGTTTATTCTTTTAAAGCGTTGTAATGTTTCGAAGTTAGTATGAAACTTCAAAGTGGTTGATCTTTGATGAGGGTTTATATTTATATTTTATTAGTAAACAATTATTTTGCTTATTTATATAATGCTTGTCCAGATATTTTCTGAAGCTTATTTGTGACTTTTTTGTACCTTGTTTTCATTGTTTGTTTGAAAATTAATACCACAATTGAGACAATATTGTATATTCCAAAAAATCAATCGTTCCAAATTCATAATCTGACTTTGTAGTCAATAACTTTAAAATTTGAATTAAGTAAGTATATAATTAGAAATTTTATGCTAAATTGTTTATCGTTTTCAAAACGTTGTCTTCAGAATTAATATGCGGCGCTCGTTAGAGCGAGTTTGTTTTAAGAGAGTGCATTCGCCAAAAATGCAATAAAAAAATGCTGTGTTACAGTGATCCCATTAACGTTATTAGGAAAAGCCGACGAGAATCCTACGACTTAATTCTATAGAGCTAGAAGCGATACAATCATTCTCATTTAACCAAAAAAGGCTTCCTGTTTTAATATTAGTTTTGCGTTATTTTCTTTCTTGTGGAGTATTGTTGAATTGTCATATTGTATTTTATGACCAAGAGCCCAATCATGTTGAAAAATTTAGATCTTTAAATTGCCTGACCTCACTTTATCTCATAAACATCATCTATTCGAATCTTGTGTTTTTTGGAAACATTTCTGTTTGTTTGTCCATAAAGCAGGTTCCAGTATAATTGCAATTGTTATCTTTACAAAATCTTCTGTTTTTCTTCTTGGTTACCCATTATAACTGTGTGAACGTTGTTGTTCTTCTGATTCTATTAATTTTATAGACTACTACTTCTTTTCCTACCACTTTCTTCGAGATTTTGAATTTCGTTCACACTTTCATCACCTCTTTCTTTTCTTATACTGTTTTAAATATGATAATTATTTTTAGTTCGTTCTTTCCATCTACTATTTTCTCTAGATATTTCTGAATTTTCCTTTTTTCCTTTCCTATACATCTATTGTTTTTAGTGGCTTATGTTTCCATCATATCCATTTCTATTATATAGTGCTCTTCTATCATTCCTATAACTTCGACATCTTACTTTATTTTGATTAAATCAACTGTTTTGATATTTTTTCTTACAATTTGCATTTTATCATTGACTCTTTATGTTTCTTATTCTTCGCTGATAGGAGAAACTGATTTTTGGACTCATGTAATTGACATCACTGACTACTGTCGTCACATTTTACAAAATATAACTTTTCTGTCTCTACACAAAAATAAATATATTGTGATTGGAAATTCATTACATTTTCTTATCTCATTTTCTATTCCCATGAACCATACTGCTACTCTGTCAACCAGATTTTGCCTAATATTTATTTTAATGGCTTCCAAATCGGTCAGTTATATTGATTATGATTCCTGCTATAAATACACCCGTATGTATTGTTTCTTATTTGCCATTAAACTTAAAATTTCAATCCTCATTATATATTGCTCCCATTTCTATGAGACTAATTAATTTACTTTCCAAAATTAATTCTCCCACCTCTTCCCCCTTCGTCCTCATTTCTTTTTTAATCATTTCCCCAGAGGTAACTACTGGCTCTCTTCGTCGTTCATCAATATTACTGGTAAGCTGTTCGTTTTCCTCTACATTTTGTTCCCCTTCTTCAAGCTTCTTGTGCACAGTGTTTTCCAACATTTGTGTTCCTATTTCAATCCTTTCCGTTTTAATCCTTCAGTGACTTTTTCCCATTTCTACTCTATGCCTACCGGCCACACGTAGAAAGTATACTCAATTCTTTGAATTTTGGGCTGCGTTAAACTGTTTTGTATGCGTAAGAAGAGATGGCTACGCATTGTTTATTGAGAAAAGCGTTTTAACTTCTTATTTACTTTTAATTATTACCTTTAATTCTTTCGGATAAACCAGGAATATTTGGTATTAAACTCATAGTTTTGTAAGATGTATGTGTAATTATTGACAATTTTTTGTTTTTTGTTGCTTTAGCCTCCTCTCGTTTATAGTTCAATTTGCAAATTCAAGTGAATATTGTTTTTTTTAATATGCTCATAGTGTTTAGTCTTTAAGCTCAAGAATTGCTTGAAATATCGACTTAAATATCTCTGTAAGTGTTCGTTTGTTTAGTATTTCCATTTCATTTGTGAAATTTATTGGTGGTTCTTGATTTTTGAAGCCACGAAATTGCCATCAACATATTTCCCCCGTATTTTTCTATTCTTAGTATAGTTCCCAAAAATGATTTCTTTATAATTTGTCATAATTATAGTACTAACTATAGGTGACAATGGCGAACCTACCGTCGAACTGAAAGTATGTCTTTTTTGGCACAGATGATTGAGTTCAATAATAGGCTTAATTTTCTATTTACTTTTATACTTTGTAATGATTTTTCCACAGATACGTTAGTAACAAGCTGAAACTTACTATAATATCACTGCTGTAGAGATTAATATTTTAAATGTTTTTAATTATTCATTTATGTTTTTCAGAGAATTTAGGTTCTTCTCATATGATTTAATTATGTTAAGTACAATTTGGATATATTTTTAACGGACTTCCAAAGAGGAGGAGGTTACCAATTTGTTGGCAGGTTTTTTATGTATGCCCAGTGATTATTCGAAAACGGCTAGGGCAATTTTGATTATTTGTATTCAGGAATATTACAGAAAGGTACCACATAATTTCCTACAACCTGAGATATACGGTTTTCCAGAAAATCAGAAAATGCAGCAAATAAGAGACTACATTTCACTGAATTTCAATGAATCTACGCTGTTTTCTCTAAATTATAGGTATACAGGGTGACTTAAACAACAGAAAATTCAGGGCGGTTGCAACATCGTGTAGAGTTGCATTAAAGTTGTACAGGGTGATTCGGAAAATGATTGACAAATAAAATATTTTGGGTGACCAATATACAGAAACAAATACAGGATGGTTGCAATATAGGGTGTATGATAGTTACACTTATAGAAACTGGTCCAAATAATAAAACAAATAAAAAGGTTAAAAAAAATGTGTGGGTATTATAGAAAAAAATGCGATTAGAAAGAAACGGATAGATAAGAATACGCTCACATAATCAATATATATATACCTTAAATCAGATAGAATATGAATATATGTCTGAAAATAGTTAGTTTAGTATCTAGATTTTTGTTTTAAGCCAGGTGAAATCGGTTCTTTTTTAAATATAAATTATGCAATAATGTGTTTATTGAGCTTATAATTGTTCTTATTGGTATTCTGTCTTTATACGTTTCTGTGATAGTTTAATTTAAGAGATGTTTAAATCTGTTAATAATTCTGTTTCTACATATTTGAAATATTAAATTATACGAATTCTTTATTCAACTAACAATACGGACTGAATATGTGTTTCTGTTCTGTTCTGCATTCTGTATCTAACTAAAACATTACTCTTTTAGTTGAAGTTTTGTGCTACCTCGTTATTTGAATGACATTTTTTGATAACAAATTCGTTGAAATTCCTCATTTTACCACAACTATTACTATCTGTTCGTACGCTTACAAAAGTTTTAAACGCAACCCAAAATTTGAATAATTGCATGTAGAGTAAACTCCCTAGGATAGTGTCAACTAGAAATTCAAACTAAGTACTTCCAACAGCAAAAACTTCAACTATGATTTTCTTCTTTACTATCAAAATGTCCAAGGGCTTAACACCAAAGTTATATCGTTCTACTCCTCTGTTTTATGCAATGACCATGATGCTCTGACGGAAACATAGCTTCAGGAAGGAGTCTCTAGTAGTGAACTGTTTCCTGATTCATATACAGTGAATAGATGTGATAGAAATTTAGTCACAGTGGGGTTAAAAACCGGTGGAGGTATGTTGCGGGCATGTAAACGTGATCTACAGCCAGAACAAGTGGATGTGTCCTTGCATCATAGGTTATTTGTATTTGTCGGCAACAAGCGTAGAAGTTTACAAATCAGGTTACAATTTTGCTAAACCCTCTGTGGTTTTAGGTGATTTTTATATACCAAATTATATTAACATAAGTAATAACAATGGTCTGGATTCTAAAGTTTCAGCAATAAGCGAATTTCAAGAACATTTTATAGTTTAGATCAGTAAAATGCTGTCATGAACGTAAATAGTCGATATCTTGATCTGATCTTGGCTCATATTGATTGTTCAGTTTTGAAAGATGATGTACCGCTATTAGAGGGGAATGTGCATCATCCTGATTTATTCATAAATGTAAACTTAACTGTTTAACAAACTAGTTTAGTTTCTGGTGGTGAGGGTGAATTGTATAATTTTATGAAAGCTAATTACGTAGGACTATATAATGAGTTAGTTAGAATAAACTGGTCTTTTCTAAAACAATACAATGATGCAAACTCAGCCTTAGATAGTTATTATAAAACTCTGTTTTCACTGTTTGACGTCTATGTTCCTAAATATAAAAATTTTAAGAGAAGATTTCCTACATGGTACCCCCTGATATAATATTAAACTAAAAGCTAGAATCCTCAGAAAATTTAAAAACACAATACTAGAATATCATTTAATTGAATTCAAGCTACTGAGATCTCTAATAAAATTACAATCTGAAAGAGCCTACGCAAACTATTTAAAAGATGTACAATCGTCTATTACTGAGGATCCCACTGTTTTCTGGTCATACATTCACTCTAAAAAGAAAGTATCGCGAATTCCCGGTAAAATGTATCAGAATGGTAATTAATGAATATACAAAGCCTAGGAAATAATCAATGCATTTGCTAATTTTTTTGAAAGTGTCTATCCTGTACCAACCAACAATAGCTTAAACTATGAATGTAAATTTAATAGCTACAATAATGTAATACATATCGATAATTTGACCGAAACTACTGGTGTTACATACTATTAAAAAAATTACAGGATAAGCTTACATCAGGACCAGATTTAATGCCGTCCTTTCTAGTTCTTTAACTAGAAAGGAGGATTGTGCATCTGTGTTGTCTATTCCTCTAATAATATTGTATAAGTTATCGTTGAAAACATTGACATTTCCGGAAAAATGGAAAAACGGGAAAATATGTCCAATTCACAAAAATGGTGATAGCACTGAAATTAACACTTACAGAGCAATATCCATGCTGTTCAATTTTGCAAAAGTTTTTGAAATAGTTTTGTTTAATAGGATAAATCCACAAATCAAATCCTTTATTTCCCCATATCAACATGGTTTTATTCGTAACAAATCTACGGTAACAAATTTAACAGTTTTCACTCAATATGTCTCTGAAGCAATTGATCCTCAAGCGCCGGTTGATGTTATATATTTTTCAAAGGCGTTCGACCGGGTGGATCATAGTATCTTATTGAAAAAATTGGTGCTTATGGCTTTTCAGAAACTATGATTGCCTTCTTTCAGTCATATTTGCATCAAAGATAACAGTTTGTGTTCTTTAACAACCATACTTCATGAGATTTCATTGCAACATCAGGTGTTCCACAAGGGTCCAATCATGGACCATTACTTTTTGTAATATTTATTAATGATCTATGCAGCTTATTACACTGCCAACTCGTAATGTACGCCGATGATTTAAAATTATATAACATAATATACGGTTCAAGTTATTGCCAAAAACTTCATGCAAATGTTAACCAAGTGTCTCAGTGGTGCTCAATCAATAATTTACACCCAAATGCAAAAAATGCAATATCATGTCTTTTACGCGCAAAAAGACCACTGTTATTTACTGTTATATAATAGATAACTTACCGCTGAGTCGACAGTGTTCTGTTAAGGATTTGAGAGTTACATTTGACTCAAAACTAACCTGTGTAAACCACATAAATGACAAATCAAAGGAAGCTCTGAGATTATTGGGACTAAAAATTCGTAATTGTAAAGGCTTTAACAACATCGTAGATTTGAAAACACAATTCTTCGCTTATATCATATCTAGGTTAGAATATGGCTGGCTAATATGGACATCTTTTTATAATGTTCATATTTATATATTGGAGAATGTACAGAATTTTTTTTTTAACTCCTATTTTTTTCTATTTATAATGAGTATCCTGAAAGAGGTTATGATCAGGCCACTTTATTAAGATTGTTTAATGTTGACAGCTTTGAACGAGTATTTTCATCAGTTATATTTTTATAGAATCTTATTCATAATAACATAAACTGTCCTGATTTACTTACCAAACTTAACTTTCATGTTCCAAGATCTTGTATAAATAAATAAATAAGTAAATATTCTTTTATTTAACTTTTCAAATCACTGCATTTAAAAAAAAAACAATCTTACAAATACAAAACGATTTATTTTTTTGTCAAAACAATCACCACCCGCGTCACTCAGCATCTTTCAAAAATTCATCATACGAGTAGTATGCTTTTCTGAACAGGTATGTATAGAGCTCCTTTCCAAACTTCACTACACTTTTCTCATTCCCTCTAGCTCGCGTATATTTATTAAAACCTATATTCTCCCTATAGATATGGGAATTTTGCCCAACTAATAGCCTAGAGAATGGCTGATGTAGTTCATTGCTGCTACGAGTTGAATAATTCTGTATCTGATCATTTCTTGTAAGTGATACTTGCTTTTTAATACTCATTATTAATAGGTAAATATATAATGAATGGACTGTTAGAATATTAAACTCAATGAAAAATTGCTTGCAACTAGTTAATGGGGAAACACCAACTATACATCGTAAGGTGTTTTTTGTGTAGAAAAGACTTTGTCAATATGAGCTGAACAGCCCAAAATATAAGGCCATATGACAAAATCGAGTGCTAATTTAAGAACAGTGAAACTTACGGTAAATTTTAATTGGCGCATTAGGAAAGAGGTCTTACTTAATTTATTTATTATATAATCAATGTTTTTCCCAAGGAAGTTTATTGTCCACAATTATTCCTAAGAACGGACATGAATTTGTATGCTCAATAGATTCATTATATAACCTGACAACAGTTACCGTTAAATCATGTGAATTACAACGCATGAAGTTCCCGAGTGGCTACATTAGCATTTCTGACAAGTTCAGAGTCACTTTTCCCAAATATTCCAAAATTTTGAGATCAGATGTGGGACATGATAATGGAACATCATTAATAAATATAAGAAATAGAACAGGGCCCAATATTGAGCTTTGGGGCACTCCCACATGGACTGTCCTGATATTGGATCTAGTTTCGCCTACTTGAACAGCTTGTTCACGGTTTGTGATGTATGATGAAATCTATTCATTTGCTGAGCCTCTCACGCCTATTCTGTTAAGTTTATCCAGTAACAAGTAATGATCTATGGAGTCAAATGCAAGTGATAAATCTAAGAAGCAAGATATATTTAACCCTCTGTCGGTCGCAACCTTTCCGTGCCTTTGTTCCGTCGCAATGTGCTAAAACAACACACAATTTTATATAGATACAACCGCCAACTCCTTTCGATCAGGGGGTCGTTCTTTCACACAGACCTTCTATAGCATCTAATTTAAGGAATTAACTTTTAAATAATTAAAAAAAAGAAGTTTTTTATTAGAGAAATCATAAAATTTCCAAAATAACAATTTATTGGTCTTTGACATTATTTGAACAAAATTTGTATATAAATGTTGAAATGACATATAAAACCACTAATACACTTCATTCTTATCCTAGAGAGCTTAGTCTTCTTCAGATTCGCTGGATTTAGGCTCATAAGAAACATGTTGGAGAATTGTAAGTTTGCACTCATTGCATACCTCATTTGAGTGTTTATTGCAGATGGGGATGGCACAACGTAGACATCTGGACACGGTAAGTCTCCTTAATCCGGTTTCTGTCGTGCAGGGCGTACACTTACGTCTTTTGGAATCTGGTTCGTCCTTTTCATGATCATCCCCAGCGTACACTTCTAAGTCTTTAGATCTTTAGATCAACGAGGGCGAAAATTTTTATCCTATATTTGCTTGGCTTAGACGGAATGTACTGGCGGAACGGACATCTTCCTCTGATTCCGGGGAGCATTTCGTCTATGGTTACGTTTTCACCAACGGAATAGCTCTTTTGGCAATTCTCCACAAATAAAGTGAAAATTTCTCGAATATAACAGAGCCTGTCATACTTTTTCCTTTGTTCTCGAATTTCGCGATTGTCGAAGCGAAGACACCTGATCAAAGTTTTAAAACGTCTTAGGCTCATTACAAGGCCGAATTTTTCGATTCCATCGCTTTCACAACCCCAGAGCTCCTCCAAACTCTGGCGATTTACTCTATAGGCCCCTGTCAGTTAGAGTAAACCAATAAATGCCTGAAGTTCAGTCATATCAGGTAGTTTTATGTCTCTCTCTCGAGAAAATTTTGTCTTGATTGATTCAATATATTTATTGGTGTGTCTGATTATTATTTCAAGCATAGTATCAGTGAAAAACTGATTCCAACATTGAACTACGGTTTTACCCTGCCTAGCTGCTCCTACAACCCCTGGAAGACGAGTGATAATATTTGCAGGCCCTCGTCGCTTAGCCTTATTCCGTAACGTCTTGGCCCATTTGGTCCTCTTATCCTTCCCTATTGCGAATGGTCAACAATCTTCTTTCCGATGGTCACAAGACTCTCCAGTGATGACTCAGAGAATACTGCTGTAAAGGGCTAGACGAGTCAGGAGGGTACTAGAGTTGGGGCGCCCGTCACCCAAGTAAAGCAAGGCTGCCAACCAAAATAATATAGCTGTGCTTTTTTGCACAGGTGCGACCGACGGAGGGTTAATATTTTATTGTTCAATGAGTCATATATAAAATTGTATAGCTCCGATAATGCACTATGTGTAGATTTATTTGCACGAAAGCCGTATTGGCAGGGGATTAGTAAATTATAATTATCGAGAAAAGTGTTGTCTAATGTTGTAAGCTGCTTGAAAGACTTTAGCTAGCTGACTTTGAACACATATCTGACGTCTCAAACTTTACTTCTTCTTTTGTTTCTTTTTGAATTTGTGCGGTCGCAGTTTAATTTTAGATAGCACCACTTTCACTCTCGAATTGGTGTTATACCATTCCTTTCAAGCTTCAAAAAGTTTTTGAAATGTTACTAGCAACCAAGATGAGAAAGTGAAATCAATTGCTGCCATACCGAATACTGCGGAAAACGCTATGATGTCGGATGAAAACGTACCGCTTGCGATTACTTGCGCTTTAACTAATTGCTCGCACATCATCATAAGCCTATAGGTGGATGAAACGGCGCAGAGTGTGCACAGAGAAAACGCTAACAAATCCATTAGAATATCTTTCAGATGGGCACCAGGGTATCTCAAGAACATCAGTATTCATCATGAGCCATACTTGTTGATAAAAGAAGAAAATGGAGAACTTTAGTTGCTTGGAAAATCCTTTCTGCCTCTATCTTTTAATCACAAATATCATCATCTGAAATATATCACGGATGACGATGAAAATTTGCTCACGGAAAATAAAGCGAAGTCAGATGAAATTTTCAGGTAGATGTCGTCAACTTCCCTATTCGGGGAATCTTTGTTGGTGCTGGGTTGATCGGTATCTTTGCTGGTGGTGGATACGTTTAATATTACAGTTACTTATACGTCTTTTCTCCGTTTTTTGACATTTTGCATGACTACTCAACGTAAAAACGAAAATTTTCAATTGAACTAAACCTCGAGTGACGTGTTGGCTAAGATGATTCAATTACGCCATTGCTCCCTCTCACATACCATCAAATAGCATCATATGTGGCGTGTAAACAGCACTTTCAAAATTAGGTGCGAACACGGCTGAAATAATTAGAGAACATGTGTCACGTGTTCTAAGAAAGTCTAAACCACCCAAAAGGAACCTATCTATTGAAGCAAATGAGGCCTTGAAACAACTTCGCCTCAACAAGGACATTGTCATTCTACCTGCTAATAAAGGAAATGTGACTGTAATTTAAGATGCAGCGAATTATTCAAACAAAATTCAGACATTGCTACAAGATCCAGCATATAAACAAATTACTACTGACCCAACAACTTATCTGGAGAAAACCACCAAGGCCAAAATCCAAGCAAGTAGGATCGACAAAAGTCTCCTACAGCAACTTCCACGTGAAAAGTCATCGAGATATCCGAAATTCTATTGGTTGCCAAAAGTACATAAAGAAGGTGCACCTTTGAGGCCAATATTAAGCTCAATTGGATCTCCAACACAACAGCTCGCCAAATACCCAACAACTTCAACCGTTTGCAGAGGGGACAGACTCATATGTGAAAAATTCGACACATTTCATCGAAATACTTAGAAAAACGGTCTTACAACCAGAGTGTCTTCTTGTAAGTTTTGACGTAGTGTCCCCTTTCACCAACATCCCTATCGACGAAGCCTTGGATATCATAATAGAAAAACACAAACTAACTCAACACCTTGTAGACTTAACTAGGCATTGTCTGATGAACACCTATTTTGTTTACGAGAACCAACGATAAAAACAAGAGGAAGGAGCTCCAATGGGATCGCTCTCACCAGTTACAGCGAATCTTCTTATCGAGAACTTTGAGGAGTTGGCACTAAGAACAGCAACTGTTAAACCCAGTTTATGGTTGCGATATGTGGATGATACATTTGTGATCTGGTCTCATGGGAGGGAACACCTCAACACATTTTTAGACCACCTTATTGGCATTCATCACAAAATAAAATTTACCATGGAGGTTGAAGCCAACAATCAACTTCCATTCCTTGATGTTCTCATGAAAAGAAAGGAAGATGGAACCCTTGGCCATACAGTATATTGGCAAGCAACTCACAACAACAGATACCTTCATGCTAATTCTCATAACCACCCAGTCCAACTACAAGCCGTCGTCAAGACTTTAGTAGCCAGATCACAAAGACTAGCTGACGACGATAACATCAAACAGGAAATGGACAGTTTAAAAATAGCTCTGAGACAAAACGGATTTACACACCGAAATATTCCAAGAGCACTAAAATCAAAACCGAGACAAACAGACGAGGAGCATGTCAAGGGTACCACGGACAGTATTGCAATAATTTTACGGAGACACAATATCTATACTATTTTCAATACAGACAGAAAAATAAGCATGCTGTTGAGGACCCCGAAGACGAGGATCCCTTTAGAACAACAGGGAGTGTACGAGATTCCATGTGCAGACTGTCATAAAACATATGTGGGGCAAACTAGCAGAAGGATTCAAGCTAGACGTGATGAACACCAGGGCGCTATAAGAAAGCAGGAAAAAACAACATCCATTTCGCAACACGTCACCACGACGTCACACCGAATAGACTTTGACAACACCAGAGTACTGGCAAATATAGAACACCCGAAATCGAGACTCGTAAGAGAGGCAATTTAAATAGCGCAGAGGCCTCACAGTGTAAACGCACGCAATGAAATCCAGAACTTATCGAATTGTTGGAAAATTCTATTAAACGACGATGGCGTGGCCACTGAGCGCCAAGGGACCATCATACGCAGCCGTTCACGGTGCCAACCGATAGGCGCCGAGTCTCGACTATATAACAAAGCGCGCGCTCCTTAAAATCTTAGTATTCGAGCAACTAGAAGCGAAAGCAGAAGACTACGAGAATTATGCGAACCGACCTGAAGAGGGCAGATGTGCCGAAACGTCGAAACGTTCCCGGAAACCACCTAAAACATATATTTATATATATATATATATATATATATATATATATATATATATATATATATATATATATGTATATGTATATATCAGACAGAGGTGCATATACGTGCGACGTTACTTACAAGCAAGTTATTGACTATGGTAAGAGTTAATGCAAATCATTATGTCATTATGGCTTGTATGGAAACTCACAATTCGACTGCTTATGCGACATCCCTGTTGAATTCATCACCCCAAACCCAAACAGTGCCGAAGAAGGAAAATAAAGCCAAAAACCCAAGGGCTAAACCCTTTCATCCACCGACATATGAGATGGTTAACAACGCTATCAAACGTACGTCGTGTCTCATCTTTGCAAACATCAAGAAATATATTACCAATAACTACAAGGTCGATGCCGAGAATGTAGCGAATTCATAAAGAAATACTTGAAGTCAACCGTCCCTTCAGGAGTTTTAGTTCCAAATAAAGGAAAAGGTGCTTCCAGTCCTTTCAAATTCGCAGCTTCGTCTTCTTCAGTTATTGCAGCATCTAACCCGGCCAACGGCGAAAAAAAATCTGGGACTGGCAGTAGAGCAAAGGACTCACCTGCAAAATAAGCAGAATCCAGCGATAATCCCGACAAAGAAGTCCTCGGTTGCGGGATCAGAAAAAAATCGGTCAAAGCTTAGAAAGTTGCCGCAACTGAAAAGAAGACTTCAACGCCGAAATCCATCCCATCGTCAACAACTTCATCGTCATCATCATCAGTTTCACTTTCATCTAAAGCGAAGTTTCCTTCAAAAGCAAAAAATTAACTTTTTTTTTGTAAGAGCAAATGCAGTCTTTTACGTTGTTACCTTTGTAAACATCGCGAAATACAACCTCTATTCAATAAAAACATTTAACGTCGCAACGTTTTCGACCTAATGTATCTAGAGTTCAGTGACACAAATGCCTATGTAATACAAATTAAGCCTGCACCCAACAAATATCAAAACGTGATAATATTTCCAATATAGAAAAAATTTGAAATTAATGTTATTTAAAATATGTTTTACGTCCGAAATAGGAATTGGGTAATTAAACTTATTACCAGAACGTGTTAAATTCCTCAAATTAGTTAAGATTTTTTTTCTTTAAAAAGCACAAGTTTAATAAGGAAAATCAGTTCTTGATTTGGGTGGATTAAGAATTCACACGGTATGCAATTCGTAAGTTAATACCATTAAAAATAATTCATTATTAAAATAATGGTTTTCAGTTTACAGCTGCAAGTTTTATATTGATCACTTTGGGCGTGTGTAAGTAAACCTCTTCATATTATTATAATACTTAATTCTGTATTTATTCTACTTCATTCAAATAAGATGACAGCCACACATAAGTTTTAACTTTAGGAAAAAAGAAAGAAATTAAATAATAGTGTCCCTTTAGGGCATTACAGGTTATCGGGGTGTCGTAACTTGTCGAGTCAAGTTATAATCATCACATTTTGGGAATGAAAACTAAAATTTATTTTATCACAAAATCATTTATTCGCCCTTCGAACATTTGAAAAAAACAATATTTACCAAATTTAAGTCGGCTCAGCGGAGTTTCGTTCAAAAATGGAATAGAATTATTCGAAACTCTCAAATATTCAAAAGAAAATCTTTATATTGCCTTCCATTACTCTTCTTCTTCTTTGGGTTTTTACCCTCCTGGGTTCACCGTTTATTGTTTCCACAAGTCTCTATTTTTCTCTCAACTCAACCATCACGTTTTTTATATATTTTTTCCAAGTCAAAATAGGTCGGCCTCTTTTACTTTTTCCCTTTGGAGACCATTCTATAATTTGTTTTGGCAATCTGCTTTCTGGCATTCTTTTCACATGTCTATGCCTTTGAAGTGCTCGTTTATCCTTTGTCTCAAACTGTTGTTACTATTGACCACATCTCTGCGCCGTAGAGTACTATATTTTCCACAATGCTATGCTATATATATTCTGTATTTTTGAGTTGATCTTCAGACCCAATTTCTGATATTTCTCTCGTAGCTTCCTCAACATAGATTCCATATTTTCATGATCTTGGGCAAATTCGACTTGATCATCGGCGTATAATAAGGAAAGCAATGTATGATTGTCTGTTTTAAATCCCATATCCAAGCATTTACGGTACCATTATTCCAGACATTGTTCAATGTATATATTGAAGAGCAAAGGTGATAAAGAACACCCTTGTTTCAAGCCTTTGTTTATTACGATAGGTTTTGTGTAGTAGCTTCCTATTTTTATTCGGTTTTAGTTGTTATTATAGGATTTTTAACACTTTAACGGACAGTACTTTTATTGAAATAACAGCCAAAAACACACCATTTTTTATTATTTAGTTATATTTGATCATTGTTCTAAATAGTTTTGATAAAGTTTAGTTCTTGTTTTTTTTTACATTTGCAGTCGTGTCCCTACAGAGGAGATTGTCTGCATATGCAGCTTTATCCCCTGGTTTAGTAAACCAATCGAAGTTACGTGTTATAATAAACTAAAACATTATTTATCGAAAATATTTAATATTATTGTAAAGCCAAAAAAATACACAGTTATTTTTGATTTTTGTGGAATTCCTCGAAGCATTTTCCAGCGCACAAAGCAGGTTTTGAAAAACATGTTTTGCATCTCCAAGATGTATTAGATCTCTTCTGCTTAGTAGTACATTGTTTGCAGCGCATATAGTATTTTGGTCTTTTATATCCTTCTGGAATGGGAAATATTTTACAGATAATGTGATGAATATATGTCAGTGTCAGTACTATTGGAATTCATCAATTGTGTATTTGATGATCTTAAATTGTGCGGATGTTTTCCAGATTTAATGTTTTTTTGCAGATTAATTAAATCTCTAATAAGTTCTTCACGAAATTGTAATAAAGATATTTTAGATTTATTCACAATACAAAACAGCTTATGACTGTTCATAACAGTTATATTTAAGAGATGGAAAATTATTTTCTTTTACCATCTGATGGTTTTCCTAGGACAAGAATAATAAGATATTAGCTGATCACCCCTATCTACCCCAGACATATATTTGTTGTACTCAGATATTTCTATTGGCTTAATTTTCATTACCTTACGAGCATTTGTTGTTTCTATAAGTCTGGGGTGATATTTCGTTGTTATGCAAAAGACATCTCGCTTATCTTTCCACTTTGACACATAAATGTTATTTTGTCGTAACCAAACATGGTCTCCTTTTTTTAGTTTTGCGTTTGCGACTAATTTGGGGTTATTTTTGCGATTAGTGCGCAATGTTCCAGTTACATGGGTCTTCTGTTCTAGTAGTTTTTCGCAGAGACTAACGCTGTTATAATAATTGTCCATTATGAGATGGTGTCCTTTATTTAAAAATGGCTGCATTAGTCTAAAAACAAGGGCTTCCAGCTTACTATGGTTGGCATCTTCAGTCTGTTTTCCTTGATATATTTCAATGTTATGAACATATCCATTAGGGGAACATAGTTCAAAAAACTTTATTCCGTATTTTGCTTTTTTTCCTTTTATAAATTATCTGAAACTCAGTCTTCCTCTGTGTAGAAGTAAACTTTCGCCCAAAGATAATTGTTCAAAAGGGTAATAATGCTTTTGAAAATTTTCGATTAACGCATCCAATAATAATTTAACTTTAGAAAGTCTGCTATTATCATTGTCATTTGTACAATTGATTGTACGTAAAAGTATTTCATAGCGCCGGCCGGACATAGTTTTAGCAAATATAGGATGGTGGTACAAAGGATCATTTGAGAAAGCTTTTCTAATTGTAGGAAAACCTATTTGTGCTTTTAATAATGTTAAACCCAAAAAATTTCTCATTTCTTCAATGTCGGTTGATTTGAACTTGCTTATTCGACAATGTTGTAATTGCGGTTTATTTATATTCTTCAGGATTTCACCATATTTGTTAGTGCTTCAAACAAGTAATTGCATAATATCATCATTCCATAGCGAAGAAAATGCTTCAAGTACAGTACAACCAAAATTTAATCCTTTTACACCAGATGATGTTTCATTGAATTCGAAATTTGAGATATGTTTTACAGTCTTTGTCCACTCACCTACATTGGCTATCACATCGTTCTCATTGCCTGATGATTCACCTGAACTAGAATCAATATTATTATTGGTCATTGTCTCAAAATTATTGTTTGTATCACTATCACTATCTAATTGATAAACCTCACTTCCAGAATCTAAACTACCGGAAGAGGTAGATACTTCGTCCATCCACCTCAATAATCGCTGTTCTTCCTTGTTGTCCATTCTAAAATATTGACATTTTAATTTTTTATACTTTATTCACCTTTATAAATCCTCACATTAATAAAGAGAATGAAATTCGACAAACAATCTCATAAAATACAATAATATGCACACTACTTTATACACAGCAACAAACTTCATTATAACTTGACTGCAAATGCAGTCCGGTGTCTAGCGTTCCCGCCAATATTCGTTTATCACGCCCAAGAAAGTGGGGATGTATAAATTAACCTTTAAGACCCATTTACCTAGGGGCTATGTGATTTATTGGGACAGGGATTTACAAACAACCTACTTTTAAATATAACTTCTGTCTGGGTTTGCAGTCAAGGCAATATCAGTGGCTTCATGTGATGACTGCAAATGCAGTCGTGGCCCTAGACATTATAGTCTAGTTGACTGCAAAGACAGTCACTGTCCGCGAAAGTGTTAAATTATATTAATTCATTTTTCTCTTATATTCACTCTTCGCAATGCTTGCCAGACCTTACATCTTCGTACATTATCATATGCCTTTTTCAGGTCTATAAAGGTCATGTGGGTTTCTATTGATTTCCCTATGTTTTTCTCTGTTACTTGTCTAATGCAGTGAATATTATTTAAACATAATCTTTCACTTCGGAAACGTGATACTCTTTTCTTGATGCTGGTGCTTTATTTGTCAAACCATTCCCTGTAAACTTTTTTCTTTTCTTTATTTAGATCCTTCTAGCTCTTCTGAGAATTGTTATGTGTATTGTTTTGGTTTGTGCCCCAGTCCTAGAGCCTCTCTAGCTGCTTCAAGTAATGTATTCTTCAAATGCACATACAATTTTCTTTTAAACACCCTTCCATTTGCAAGTCTAGTTTTTGGTCTATTCTATTCTGAAATAACATTTTTATGTTGCATTGTTTCAGTAGGTCAGTTTTGAAATTAATTTCTACTTCAGTTTCTTCAATTCTTAAATCTTTTCTTTTCTCACACTTGCTATATTATATGTGGCTTATGAGCATGTGATAGTTGCTTGCACATTCGGCTTGTCTATATACCCTTACATCTTTCAAATAAATCCTCATAATTTGAAGATTAATTATATATTTCAGATTTCTACTTGGTTCAATCCAGGTAATTCTTTCTATGTCTTTATGTTCGAAAAATGTATTCACTATTCAAGTCATGTTGCCTGCAAAAATCTACAAGTCGTCTTCCATTGTCATTTTTTCTACTACGTCATCATTATCTTTGAAGACGCGAGATGTAAAGACCGACATCGAGCATTTCCTTTACATCTCGCGTCTTCAAATTTAACGAAATGTATTTAAAACATAAAGAAGTGTTCGAGAGGACATTCAATTGTGGGAAGCGCAACTGATGAAGGTTCCCTAACCACGAACAATATATATTATATATATGCCTACAAATGAATGACACCTCGAAGAGAGTATCATTATCTTTCCCAACTCGACTGTTTTTTCTTTTTCTAGAAGCATTGTCATTCATGGCATAAATTCCTAGGATCGTTGTTGGTTGGCCGTATATATTGGTATCTGCTGCGATTATTCTCTCACTTATCTGTTACGACGTTACATCATCCTTCCATTTTCATTTAATTATAATAAATACTCCACTTTTTGACAGTTGATGTTTGGGAACCCCACTCCAGATAGGATAGCAATTATCTATTAATTATTCACCTGGACCCTTTTTTGGTTTCGGTTAATATAGCAACATCCGACTACAGTTTGTCTATTTCGTTTATTATTCCTTTTTATTTAGTACGAAGTCCTTATATATTCCATGTTCCAATTGTGATAGTTCTTTTTTATTTGAATTTCCTGTTTGTTTCCTTCCATTACTTTATTGAAGAAATATTCATAATATTAAGAATCAAATTTAAAAAAAGTGAAGATGACTGCACAGCTTTAAAAGTAGATATTTCTAAATGTTGATGGTACATTACAAAAACATATTTAATATAAGTATTAAATATTTTTAGAACAAAAATAATTTTATTGTTTTTAGCATGAACGTTCCGAATTCGAATTCGTTCAGGACCTAAAAGTAGGTTCCGCTTCCAAAACAATCTGCTGATTGAAGTCAGTGAATTAAGAAGCCTATTTTTTGATAAAATCACTAATTATTTGAAAAAACCTAAGAATTATTCAAATTCTCCGAACTATTCGAACAGTCTATAATAATTTGAAACATCTTCATTATCAGTATATTCAAATTACTCTATTCTAATGTTGATTTGAATAGTACTACTCGAAACAAATGTATCCGAACTCTACTTAACGTCGTAGTTTACTACTAAACGGTCAATGGATAGCTACAGCATTTTGAAATCCTAAATATTTAAAAGTGAGGATGAGTTAATGTGTGCCAAATCTATGGGTGTTTTTTTCTCAAACTGTTGCGCTGGTAAATTGGTGAAACTCATACTAACACTACTCATACCTAGTCTTAGTTTTTTTCTACCAGTTAAAAGTATCTTGGCCTCAACTACATACTTGGATAAAAAATTGAATGCAAGTGAGAGTATTACATAATTGCTAAATAAAATGACACAAAATGTTTCCAAAATATTTTTTATGAATAACGCGCTTGAATTAATGCCATCTGTATATATCTATCAATATAATATTTCGTCATATGTTCTGATGTCTGATGCCGATGTTAATATAAGAATTATATAATTTGTCCCAATATTCTTACCAGAACCCTCAAGATAAAATAGGATAATTTTGGCGGATAAACAAGCCATATGTGAAATGATAGTAAATTCCTCCTTCATCGAAATGAAAATTTGTCCTTCATCGAAATGCTCTTAGTTTTTAAAAAAAGTAAATAGAGCATATTTTAATCAGGTTTAGAAATCAAAAAATCTTGAACCACATGATTATACAACCCATTAATGTCAAAAAAAATATAAATGTTTTCTAATTTACTTTTCTTATTGTTTTCTGACCATTATTTGTTCTACTTTCTTTTAATGGTTTTATTAACAAATATAATGCTCTAAAAATATTATCATACCCAAAGTATCTTGATCATCTTTTAATGCCATTGATAAAGAAGTCAGAATAAGACTAAATAATTTGGATTTTCAGAATATACATCCTTTTTTATCAATGTGGTGTTATTTCCCAATAAAACCGATAAATATTACATTTCTTGAAAAAGTAAAACCGCGTAGAATCGACAGAGTATTGGTCGATGGTCCCTTCTGTAAATATTGGCATTCCTGAAGTTTGTGAATGAATAATTCTATTTCGGAAATTTATCTGCTATTGTGCCATTTTTATTTGTCCTGGAGAAGGGTGATGTTGAGACTTAGATCGTATTCTTTACATGTAGAAATTTATTCCTCATTGTCTGGCTATAGCCTCCAAGGTATAGACAAAAAGCAGACTTTGATAAGTTTTCACGTACATAACTACCGTTTTTTAATTACAAATGTTTAATGAAAATTCGATAAAAAAAGTAGCGCATATATCAAGTTCTTACGTTTTAGATAATTATGGTTACTATATACATAATAGTCTTAGCTATTCGAATTCAGTAATTGTAACAAACGTTATTTTTTTTTAGTGAGCAACGCTAGGAGAATCCGTAAGTAAAAAATTCTAATAAACAAAATTATAAATTAAGTTAAGTTATATTGAGTAACTACAGGTAATAAGTAAATACATGGTAGGAGAAATTATCAATATTTATCATTTTTATAGCAATATATAACTGGAATAGTGAATAACAGTTGTCTTATTATTGACAATTTTTATATATCTAAGTTATAATTTAATTCGAAAATTTAGGAAGGCGAACTGACTATATTCCTTCTGGATACATTCACGAACCAGCTGACATCGAAAAACAAAGCCTACTTGAAGAAACTGAGGTTCTAGAGATTCTATCAAATAATATCGATGCATATGATGGATTTTATGATAGGCCTGGGGCATGTAAGTATACGAAATTGTCTGTAGTATTTGAGAAGTTTTAAAAAGTTCTTTTTCTTTATGAAAATTATACATGTTCTTAATAAGTAAAATAATTTAATACTTTTTCATAAATATATTACATTATAAAAAATACTACACCCAATAAAAACTTTCAGTGTTTCAGATACAATTCACCTAAATTATATCGTAGAGAAAATATTAAGTTGATTTTCAAACAGAATTAAGGATAAATTTCTATGCTAATATCACTGACTGCATTGACATGTATATTTTTGCTTATAATACAAAAATAAGTCTTATTTATTTACCAGTTTAATGAAAGTCTTAAAACTGTTATTAGAGGAAAATGCTCAGAGTCGAAAGCTACATCCTTAATATAATATTTTATGATTATATAAACATTAAACCCTGTATTAAAATACTATAATTGAAAATGTATTTTACCTTTTATGTCTTACTGTACATTTGCGTCGTTCTATCTTCCTTAGATTTTCACATATTTAATATTAAAACGTTTATAATCATGACATAGATTATATTTGTAATTTTCTCTCTAATTGTGTCTAGAAGTATACCTACTTCTGGCTTTAAGGCATTAAATACTCGCTTAAGAAATATTCGAGTCTGGGAACCCAGGGGGCCACAGAAATTTCAATTTGAAAATTGAATTTTTCACAGCACTGGTACTGTGAGTGGTGACCATCCTGTTTGTACCATATCAGTAGACTTGTAGATAAGTTCAATCATGAAATTAAACAAATAGTTATCTTAAAAATTAACATAAGAGTAACGTACACCATTGAAAATTTATTGGGTCAAATGTTCTATTACTCTCTTTCTATTGGGCACGGTAAAAAATTGGATAAACCTCGCTCCAATAGTCCCAATTTGTTGGGATTACACTTTTCAAAAAAAAACTTATTTCTCTCACAAACAATACAAGACCTAATCTTTCATGATAGATTGGGAAGAATTACTTTTTTTTCGCATAAAACTAACAGTAAAAAAGTTTTCCATTTGTAGAGAACTTAAGCGGACACTCTGTATATATATATAAATAATTTTAAACAAAGAACCAATTTCAACTAACTCAGTTGGAAACAGTTACAAATAACTTTTGCTATCATTAATTATGTTCATATATATTGACATTTAAATTTAGGCATAAGTGTTGAACATGTTTGCGATATTTTTTTGATGATTACGGCCACTTTGAATTTATTTTAATCTATTTTGTGAAACACGGTATGTTTTACTTTAAAAAAAATTAAATTAATATTTAAGAAAGGGGTAGCTGTTTCAGAGAAACTAGTGCAATTTGATTCAGCGGTGGCCTCCTAATATAAGTGTTTTCCGATTTTCTGGAAAACTATAAATTTAAATTGTCCAAATTAATGAACAAGTCTTGTTTACTTACTCATTTTTGGTCGGCTAAAAGCATAACACGGTGATGCAGCAGGGCTCTTCCAATAAATTATATATTTTTAATATTTTGTAATCTTTTCACTGTCCAAAAAAAGTTATTTTAGGAAAATTTCACTAAATCAATATTTTTGATTTCTTACAGATGAATAAAATGAATAAGCTTTTAATATAGAGAAATGTCGATGATTATGTTATTCAATTATGTTGTTAAGGGTGGATAATTATTTAGTAGATGTCTTGTCTACCATTTCAATTATATTAAGTTTTTAGTCTCGAAATGGTACTAAAATCGTATTTATTACAACACTGCTACTGTTTTTAGTAAGCTAAAAATATATTTTAAATTGTGCTTACTGTATTATCTTTTAAAATTCTGCAGATAGCAAAGGATACACATATGATTCAGGAGACTATCCGGCTAATGTAATTTATGTGAAAGAAATAAAGAACAAGAAAACTTCAGCAGCAACAACAGTAAATCTGAAGCCTGTCACTGAAGATGTTAATGAAAAGCCAGCTGTAAAGAATTTGCATGTGGGCAACTCTGTTTTGAGATCAACACAAACTACAGATAATATTCCTAAAACTAAAAACGCAATCACTACTGCTCGCCCAGAAATCAGAAACGTATTGAGATCTATATCGAAAAATTTGGAAGCAAAGATTATCGAGTCTATAACTTCAGTGAAAGGAAAAAATCTCAGTTCTCTTCACTGATGAATAGTTTTAAATAGGAGTTTCATTAGTAAGTATATTTTATCTTCAAAATTTTATATAATTATAATAGTTTTTTAAATTTGGAGTTAGAAATAAACCATATGAATGTAATATTGAGCTATAAGATTTTCTGACAAAGAAAATGATTTTCAATTTTGAGGACAATTTCTTGCTCTTGGCATTAAAGTCTTGTGTGGTAAATTGCAGATAAATTCATTTTGTACCTAATTATGATGTAAATGAAAAGTCATGAATCAGGTCAATTTTTATATTTGGTACTCCAATTTGGAAAAAAATTATTAACCTGCCCTATCAAACCCCTAAGGGTAATAACTAGGCCTTGCTTTTTTTAATGAATATTAATAGCGTCTGATACCGCGTTTTAAAAGGTTTTCAGTTATCTATTCAGAAGTATAGGACTTTATGTTTTTTAGACATTGGTAATACAGCAACTCAATTTTCTATTGTTTAATTTGTAAACTTATTAATAGTGCTTTAGAAATAAATAGAGTTTAAAGTAATTAATAATATTTGCAATAATTATGCTCCAATTGAGAACCGATCAGTTCTTGAGGTCTCTGTGTGGATTTAAAATATTTCTTGCATTATTCGGTGTTTAAAACCGTCATATTTTCAAAATATAATCAAGTTTGGTATGAAGGGGTGGCGATTTACTTTCGCCGAAAAACTTGATTGAGATAACCTTGTATTGCTGCTGAATAATGTGGTGTAGTCCGACTTGTTGAAACTATATGTTTATATTAATGTCTGCATAAACAGTATCAAGAAAAAGTTGTGAAATGTCCAAGAAACTTGGCCCACTTAATGCTCCTTTAAAAAATATGGATCAATTATTTTGTTATTGGTAATGCCAGCCCAAGCGTTCACTTTAATAGGATACTGAGTGTGACCTTCCCTTATCCAGTGAGGATTTTGCGTACTGCAATAGTCACAATTTTGCTTCGTGACGGTTCCATCATCGGAGAAAAGCATATTTCACAAAATTCGAATGTACGATAATGATCATTGCCATTTAGTTCCTGAACCAGTTTAATTTTATATGAACGGTTTTTCCAAAACTACAAATATTTTTCATATATAATGATCAATCATAATTTCCTAAATAAATGATTAATAACTAAACGTCATTAACGGCGTTTGGCGACAGGAAATAAAGGACCCTGCACATTCCTTATGGAAAGTGGCTCCGGTGGATTTGACTGAAATTTTCATATTTTGTAGATCTCAACGTAATGAACATATGTCTTAATGGCCTCAAAGTCCGATGACTGATGGTTAATTTTCTATTGATGGTCAGGGTATACCACGATGAGCTGACTCAACATGTATATGAGAAACTACTGGGGGTATTAATCTAAAAATTAGCATACAGCGGGTTTTCGAGGAGCTGGTTTTAGTTAAAATATCATATGTCTGAAGGGCTCTAGGTGAAACTGATTTTTTGGAAACAAAGAAGGCCAGTTCAAAAATTACGAGATCTTGCCAAAATAATACCTGAAGCTACCCAAATCTTTCGAAACTTTTCTAAAGAATCAACGGGGTGTTCAGAATTCGGCTTTTCCGAAAATCGTGTAACCTATATTTTCCAATAGCTACCTAATTGGATTCTACACTAAAAATAGGGGTTTATGTTTAAAACCTCATACCTAAAATAAACGTTTTTTGCATAAACTTAGAAAAACTGAACTTTCAGAGTGTTTATTAGAGATATCTGAATTATCACAAGTGAAAGAATCGACAAGAAACAAATGCTAAACTGTCAACAAACAATATTTGCTAATAATTTGGTGTTAAAGCACAATTATATCAAAAGTATTTTTCATGACCCGTTTAGGATTTAGTAACTAACTTTCGTCCGCGATACTCGAATAGACCAAAACCCACTCACAATACGCTGATGAGATTTGACTTTGAATCAACTGTTGTATCAACACGATCTCATAATATTACACCATTGAATAAATATATTCATCGTAGATTCAAAAAATGCTATAAAAAACAGGTTGTTCCATTTGAAAAAAAGTTTGGCTCCACTTCCGGTTGGACCGAAAGTCGTAGAAACTGGAACCAGATCCTCGAAAACTCCCTGTATACTAATTTTCGGATAAATACTCTCAGTAGTTTCTCATGTACATATCATATCATAATTAATAGACTACTAATTTGTGAGATATGTTTGAGTCGAGGGCTACCTGCTTGTATATTTTCTAGAATATTCATATACGAAAATCAAAAAGACCTATATTGCTGAATAGATAATTGACAACCCGTTTAAACTTGAACCCTATTCCTTTAATTTTTTATTGGGCAATTACCTAGTCGCATGCCAGAATAGATAAGATCAGCCATTGAATTTACACGACTTGAATCTCATGTAGCTTTCGACCAACAAATAATTATTCAACACAATATGAAAGGAAAGCCAAGTTTATAGAGTAATTTTTTTTTAACTAAATATCAATGTTTGAGCAAAACATGGAAATCTTCGAAAACTGCGAGTCTTCTACTTTTCTGAAATAAGAAATCTTGAGCTCAATAACAATAATGGTTTATTTACTTCAAGCACAGTTAAGCAAACTGTTGCGTGATAGGAGACCAATAAGCAAATATGCTCACAATATTTGGTTAATGTCATCTCAGGGTATCGATATTCAGTTGCTCTTCAATTTGATTATACATATTATTCTACAATAGACTGTTTGATCTTAATAAGTGGTGCTGAACTTATGGGTTGAAATGTTATTTGCCGTTCCTATTGTCACAGAAAGACATAACTGCGTCCGAAAGAGAACCATGGGAATTCTGAATAATGTAATGAATTCTAGGTGAGTCACATGGAGTAAATTAGCAAACTCAGAAACGTTATATATAAAGAACTGTTCAGAGACAGAAAGTTAGTTCAGTTGAGTACTACCCTCACTACAGCTTCTGTTTGACACTAAAAGTCAGAGTTATCAGCAGAGTTTGTTTATATGATGATAATTTTGATTGTGTTATTGTTATTAAATAATGTGTCATTTATTGGAAGTAAAGTATAATTAAACCCACTATAATTTGTAACAATATTATGGATATTTTCATTAGATTTAAATCTACTTGACATTAAATTCTATTCCCATGTAACCTACAATAAGTATTTCAATTCTTTGTTTTTCAGGTTTGAATTTTTTTATGCAAATATGATTGTCTTTACATTTTTGTGTGTATATAGGGCAAACATAATATGTTATTGATTAATTATTTCTGCAAATTTTTAAACATCTAGGAGCGTTTACCGATGGAAAAAAGTACTTGTTAGATAATAACATGACTTGTTTTTAAAAGAATTGTGAAATTACCAAAACTCTAATAAGAATTTGTTAAGAAAAAAATCTTTATTTTATGATTTGTGACCACAATTTAATGTAACAGAAGTTTTGGAAACATACATATATTTTGGAATATTCTTTCCTGGTATATTACAGAATTTTTAATTCTTTTGTATTGCCAAATTGGCAATTTTTGATTAAGCTAACTCAATTTAAGACTATTTTTAATATAGTTCGTTGAAATAAAATTTTCTAAATATTGTACGAGTACTCAAAATGTAAAAAAGTGAACCCTGCATAATGCACTGTGTCATAAATATCATAAACAGGAATTATTCATTTACCTTCTAACTGTAAACTTTACCTTTATATTTTTTTACAGATTTATTCAGACGGTTGATATGTGTCAGGCCGATCTTATAGCAATTAGCAATACAATAAATGTGATTCGAATCGAATTAAACAATTTTTTAAGATATAGTATTATTTAACCTGTTATTATTATCTTGTCCTAAACTGACAATTGAAGCACACATTTAGATTAATGAAAAAGTAAAAAACGCAGCAATGTTGAATAATTTGAATCATAGCAACAAGTCGAAGTAAAAATAAATAAATAAATAATATTGCAATATAGTCCGTGGGTTCAATTTTTAATTGTTAAACTAATATGCACTTTCACTTTTCTAGAACTTTATTTACATTCCAACAGCTGATTCTAATACAATAACAATCCCATATAAGCTAGTCGTCGCGGTATCACTGAACTGCGATCGTGTCGTGCTTCTTTTATAATCCCAGCATCGAATTCTCCAGTAGAAATCATCATCGCTCCTTCCGCTGCCGAGTCTTTTCGAGAATCGTATTTTTTATCTTAAAGCGTTTGTTGTCGTGCTGAAATGACACAGGGTCGGCTTTGGGTAAATTTCGTAACACTGCCCCCCCTTTAATTCTGATCGTCCCGATCAGATACGTCCTCACCATGGTAGGGAGCTAGTAGATCTAAATGAACCACCTTCAATTTAGCCTTGGGGTTTCGACGGATCCGGTAGACGACGTCATTAAGCCTCTTGACCACCTCGTATGGACCATCCCAGGCGGGTGTAAGCTTTGGGGATTTACCCTTGCTCCGTTGGGGATTGTACAACCAGACTTTGTCCCACTCCTGGAACCCGACTGAATTGGCCTTGAGGTCGTATCGCGTCTTTATCCGGTCACTGGTGGCCAACATCTGCGTTCGGGCTAATTCGTGTATTGCCAGCATGTTATGTCGGAGCTGGTCGGCATAATCGTCGATGTCTTGGGGAGGTTCTTCGGGGGAGCCAAATGCCAAGTCGCATGGTAATCGCAGCTCCTTTCCGAATAAGACCCTGGCTGGGGTCAGGCCTGTACTATTATGTACAGCAGAGCGATATGACAACAGGAATAGGGGAATATGCTCATCCCAATCACGCTGGTTAGTGCTGACGACCTTGGATAGGTGTTGTTCCAAGGTCCTGTTGAATCTTTCCACCATTCCGTCTGACTGTGGGTGTAATGGTGTTGTTCTCGTTTTCCTGATCCCCAACATCGTGCAGACCTTCTGGAATACATTCGATTCGAAGTTACGCCCCTGGTCTGAATGTAATTCCATCGGGACGCCAAATCTGCTGAATAGTTGTTCTACTAGCACCGTCGCTACCGTGGTTGCCTCTTGGTTGGGTATCGCATATGCCTCAGGCCATTTGCTGAAGTAATCCATTGCGACCAGAATGTATTTGTTCCCCCTCTCAGACTCGGGAAACGGACCGGCGACATCTATGGCAATTCTCTCAAATGGGACGCCCATATTGTACTGCTGCATTCTGCCCTTGGTCCGGGTCTTCGGGCCCTTACTGGCGGCACATGTGGCACATTTGCGGCACCAAGCTCTGACGTCTTCGAAGTAATTCACCCAGTAGTACCGCTGGCGAACTTTGTCTAGGGTTTTATTCATGCCCAGGTGGCCTCCGGTAATTCCATCATGTACTTCGGTCAGGATGGCTGGTACCTTTTTCTTCGGAACTACCAGTTGGGACTTGGTTTCTCGTCCATCACCGCTTTCCCAAACTCGCTTGAGCATCCCATTGTCTACTCTTAGAGAGTCCCACTGAGCCCATAACGATTTCAGCACGCCGGAGTATCTAGCTACCTCGTCCCATCGTGGCCTGGGTGCCCCTCTCATTTTGAGTGACAAGATTGGTTCGATGTCTGGATCAGCCATTTGATCCTGGATGCACTGTTCCGTTGTCCAGTCTTCATTGGCCTGCACTCGGATCTGCCTGATGGAGATACCCTCTCGCTGTTCCGTCTTCAGACAATGCTTGCATTCCGCTCTACAGGGTCTTCTGGATGGGGCATCGGCATTATTGTGCAAACGGCCGGTACGGTGTTCCACCTTGAAGTCGTATTGCTGTAATTTCTCCATCCAACTGGCCAGTTGTCCTTCCGGTGTCTTCATGTCCAGCAGCCATTTGAGTGCGGCATGATCTGTTCGGATTAAGAAATGGCGACCATACAGGTATTTGTGGAAATGGTCTACAGCCCTTATTATTGCAAGAAGTTCTTTTCTGGTGACGCAATAATTTCTTTCTGGCTTCGAGAATCCACGGCTGTAGAACTCGATCACCCTCTCTTCACCATCTTGCACCTGGGATAGGACGGCCCCCATACCTGTGTTGCTGGCGTCGGTGTCTAAGATGAACTTGCCGGACTGTGTAGGAATGGCTAGGATTGGGCTGGAACATAGTGCTGCCTTCAGTCGCCTGAATGATGTTTCGCAATCCTGATTCCAATGGAAGGTCTCTTTATCAGTGGTCTGCCGATGTAGAGGGGCGGCGATGGTGGCAAATCCCTCAACAAAACGCCGGTAGTATGAACAGAGGCCCAAGAAGCTTCGGAGTTCATGTTTGTCTCTTGGAAGTGGCCAATCGCCGATGGCTTCTATCTTGTCTTCGTTGGTGCGGATTCCTGACTCGGACACTACGTGACCCAAAAACTCTACTTCTTTTTTGAACAAGGAACACTTCTTTGGATTGAGTCTCACGTTGGCATTATTAATTCTGGAGAATACTTCGTCCAGGTTCTTCAGATGGTCGTCGAACGTCTGACCCATGACTAGAATGTCGTCGAGGTATACTAAGCACGTCCTCCATGTTAACCCGCTCAGTACATACTCCATTAGCCTCTCAAAGGTAGCGGGTGCATTACATAACCCAAAGGGCATGACCGTGAACTGAAACAGCCCTTTACTGGTGGAGAACGCTGTCTTCTCTCTGTCGTTTGCGTGTAGACCAACCTGCCAATATCCACTTTTTAGGTCTAGTGTGGAGAACCAACGGGAGCCTGCTAGTGTGGTCAAAGTGTCATCGATTCGGGGTAGTGGATAGCTGTCTTTCTTCGTGACATCATTCAGCTTTCTGTAATCCACGCAAAATCGGGTGGTTCCATCCTTCTTTTTAACTAACACGACGGGAGCAGACCATGGACTGATGGATGGCTCAATAACTCCATTTTGTAACATGGACTCGATGTTTTCCTCGACTGCCCGTTGTTGCCCCAATGGTAGTCGTCTAGGTGGTATTCTGATGGGTTGACCCTTCCCGGTATCTATTCGATGCTGGATGATGTTGGTGCGACCGGTGGTCCATTTTTACTGTTAAAAATTTGCCAGTGTTTTGTGATAAATTGCTTGGCTTTCTTCTGGTTCTCTGGTGTCAAGTGTGTCAAATGGTCAGCAAACTGTTGTAGGAACTCTTTATCGGGCCCTGGCTCCTTCACTGACGTCTGGTACTCTTCTTCGCAATTGATGATGGTCTCTACTGGCTCGAAACAAGCTATCTCTTGACCATTGGTAATTCTGATGTCGTTGTTGGACAGATTCAGGACTCTGATTGGTATATCTCGTCCGGTTTTAACTATAGCCCGTCCAACCAAGTAGTCATGAGCTAAGTGTACGGGCTCCACCATTCCAACGCAGCTCCCAGGATTGCTGTCTAGCTGCCCATGAATAATCTGTTCCGTTCGACCGGGAATTCTAGCTGAAGACTTTGCCACAATTTTTATGGGCGTGACTGATGTGTTGACGGGCCGTGTCAATACAAATTCCCAATTCAGGAACCGAAGAACATCATATCCCGAGGGTCGAACATAAATCCATGCTGGCTAATTAGGTCCATTCCCAGTATAAAATCGTCCTCAATATTCGCTACCAAGACCCTATGCCTGATCATGTTGTCCCCTATCTGTAGCACGACATCTGCCTCACCCTCTATTGACATGGACTCGCCGGTGACTGTTCTGAGCTGGATGTTATTGGTAACTGGCCGAATTTCTGATGCTCTCAAAACCCTGGACTTGGCAATGGACACAGCGGCGCCGGTATCGATGGTGATGGTAACTGCTCGCCCGTTGATGGTGCCTCTGATGACTAGGCTGCCGCTATCTCGGCAAAATCCCCGGATGGATAACGTTTTGGGGGCTGGTGGAGGGACAGTCAGCATTCGCCCCCCTATGCTGACTGACTGACGGTCCCTGGACATGTGGCTGTTCTGTTGGTTACCCCTGGGCGGTGATCGTTCAGGTGGCCTCACTCGACAATTACGTTGGAAGTGCCCTGTCCGTCCGCAGCCGTAACATGCCCCTCTGGTGCCAGTTCTTGGTGACCGGTCTAATATTTTGTTCAGACCAGCCAACAGCGATTGAAATGGTAACTCTGATTCTTCCTGGTTGAAGGAAACTGCTCGAACTCTCTGCTTGGACATGTTCATGACGGCCTCTACTTCCAAAGCCCGATGTAGAGCTTCATTACTCTTCTTGACGCCACTCAGTCTTAAATTTCTTTGAACTTCCACATCTCTGATGCCGTTTATGAAACTCTGTGTGTGTGGTCTTTCGTTTCCTCTGGCAGGTCTGGGTAGGACAAGTGAACTAACCGTCTAATCTCTGCTTCGAATTCTTGAAGGCTTTCACCGGATTTTTGCGTTTTCCCACTGAGTTGGACTTGGTATACCTTGCTCAAGGATTGATTGTCGTATCTCTTGTCCAGAAAGGCGATGATCTTGTCGAAATTGCCTTGTTCTTCGACTGGAATGCTTTGGAGGAGTTCTAGAGCCGGACCTCTTAACGAAATTACCAGAGATTTTTCTTGATTATCCCATCCATTAGCTGTAGCCACAGCCTCAAATTGCCGTTTATACATGGGCCAAGATGAACTGCCATCAAATGTGGGTGGTTTGCTAACGGAACCTTTGGTACTCACGGTGTGCTGGTCTTTTCCTCTCTGCAAATCTTGTTGCAATTTTTTAATTGCTGTTTCCACTTTATCTTGTACTTCACTGTATACTACGTCTTTAAGTGAACTGATTTCAGCTTTTACCTGGTTTTGGATAGCACTTATTTCAAATTTCACCTGGTTCTGGACGGAATCGATGTCATCTACTTTGATTTCAAGAGTCTCCACATTATTTTTTAGGATCTTTATGTCGTCGTTTATTTCTTTTATATCTGATTCAACTATTTGCATTCTTTCATTAACTGTTTCATTAACTTCCGATACTATTTGCATTAATTGTTCAAATTGCAATTGTCTTTTTTCTTCCGTTTTGCCTTGTTTTTCTTCACATATCTTAAATCCATGTTGTCATTTTTCTTCTAATAATTTGAATTCATTTTGTCATTTTAATTCAGTTTGATCTTGTTTTTCTACAAATTTCGAGAATAATCCTTCAATGAAAACATGTTGTTCAGTTTTCATCGTGGAAACAAGATTTTGTTGTTTTTCATCGATATTAGTGACAAGATTTCCTAATTCAACTTTAAGTTTATCATCAAAAGATTTCACTAACCTTTGTTGAATTTCTTCTTGATGTTGTTTCTCCTTCTTGTCACGTTTTTCTAGAATCTGTGCTATTTTTTCGTCTAGTCCCTCCGTAACCTGTTTGATAATTTTTCTGGTAGTTTCGTCGGTTTTTTCCATACTTCGAGTTTCCATAAATCAAATTACGCTTTTCACTGTACTTAATCCTTCACTTCTAACACCAAATTGCAATATAGTCCGTGGGTTCAATTTTTAATTATTAAACTAATATGCACTTTCAACTTCTAGAACTTTATTTACATTCCAACAGCTGATTCTAATACAATAACAATCCCATATAAGCTAGTCGTCGCGGTATCACTGAACTGCGATCGTTTTGTGCTTCTTTTATAATCCCAGCGTCGAATTCTCCAGTAGAAATCATCATCGGTCCTTCCGCTGCCGAGTCTTTTCGAGAATCGTATTTTTTATCTTAAAGCGTTTGTTGTCGTGCTGAAATGACACAGGGTTGGCTTTGGGTAAATTTCGTAACACTATATATATATATATATATATATATATATATATATATATATATATATATATATATATATATATATGCAAGGTTTTTTATATGCTCTAAAAGGGTAATATTTATATATGATTTCCACATGGGGAGTAAACAAATTTTTATAAAGATAATAGGTGCGAGCTTGTTGAACACTCAAACTTGTCTTTACTAATGGTGCACTCTATAATCTAGGTGCATTAAGAGATTCCCAATCTGTTTAAAGATTAACAAGTGAACAAATATCAACAAATCAAATATAATTATAAAATGAATGCTCTGCTACATATAGCTTTCAGGATATACAATAAAAAATGTGTTTTAAAATATTATTCGTCTATTGTCAGGGTGTTTTATATAACTTCTTGATCTGTAATGTTCAAGCCTCTGTGAGTTGTTGTCCTGGGATAACATATTAACAAATCTTAAAAATTTTGAAACCCAGGTTTGCAGGGAATAGTTACAGGAACATTCCAAATTATGAAGAAGCCAAATTCTGATACACATAATAATTACTAAACCAGTTAGTTAAATCAGCTGGAAAAAGCGTTAGAAAAATTGAAACTTATTGAACTGATTTTGTATCAAGGGTCGTGAACAAACAATCAATTTATTTAAAATTAGTCAGTTTATGGAACCACAAACGGCTGAAATTTTGTCTTCAAACAACATCTATAAATATAGTAAATTCATCAGCGGTAATCTACAATTGATAATAATAACAATGTTATGCACATAGGCACCACGTAATATATATATATATATATATATATATATATATATATATATATAACAGGGAATTCTCCTTTTTAAGTTCTTCAATAACATTCAATTTTAAATCCAAAACAAATTTCTGTATAACTGGTAAATGCAATTTCTAAAAAAACACCTGAATAAAACAAATTGCAAAGTAATGTGACTGATATAACAATAGAGCTAACTGACAATTATAATATTTTATATTAATGTTATTTAGATATAAAATTTACAGTGCTTGCCCTCAGATACTATGGAGTGAGTTGAGCGCTTTACTATAATATAAAAAAAGAACGGAAGTCACTTGAAACAACGATGGAAGCTAAAGCTTCTTACCAAATAGACGTCTCTCTGCTCTCTGTTTCTATTTCTTTGGTTATTTTTAGTAATGGCCATAAACTTCAGGAAAATTTAAAAAACTGTCATCATTTTGTTGTGATTGCAGTTTTAATGCTAATGTGTAACTTAATTCGCAATTTAAATATAACTTCACAGAAAAATGTGACGTGTAAGTTAATTTTAATGAAAATAAGAAATTTGTTTTCTTCTGATAATTGAAACCTACTTTACATATTTAATAATAACAAACTTAAATAACAAAAAGTACCTAAGGAACCAAGCGTTGTTCTGGAATTAGAAATTTCTAGTTGCCTATATTTAAACGTATTTTTCCTGAAATGATTACTTTTTTTAACCTCCTCTCACTTCCTTAACAGAAAATAATATATTTACTGCGAATCATTTATTGTAATTATAGTAATACGTCTGCAACTCACTAGGTAGTCACACCTGATCTCATAAATTAGAAATTTGACACCCAAATAGGGACAAACATGCAATGAAATTAACTGTTCGTTTGGTTTCATATTCAAGGTATATTTTACCTAATACCACAAATCGATAATTTTTTATTTATTCCTTTAAAGTTATATAAAATGTATTTTCCATTACGTTTGCTCTGAACTCAAATGTTATTTAAAAGTGTTAATGTGAACTGCATCTAATACAGTAATACGAGCAATGTTTATATATATATATATATATATATATATATATATATATATATATATATATATATATATATATATATATATATATATATATATATATATATATGTTTTAGGTGGTTTCCAGGAATTCATCCGCGTAATTGATAACTGAGCCCTGTCGGGATCGATGGTAAAATGACGACGTTTCGGCAGACTCACATCTGCCCTCTTCAGGTCGGTTCGCATAATTCTCGTAGCCTTTTGCTTTCGCTTCTAGTTACTCGAATACTAAGATTTTCAGAAGCGCTCGCGCTGTTATATAGTCGCGGCTCGGCGCCTATTGGTTGGCACCGTGAACGGCTGCGTGTGATTGGCCCTGGGCGCTCAGTGGGCACGCCTCCCGCCTGCTGATTTTTTATCTCCGGTTGAGTTGTTATTGGACGGGTCCGGGCCGGTACGGTGTTTAATAGAATCTTCCAACAATTCGATAAGTTCTGAATTTCATTGCGTGCGTTTAGACTGTGAGGCCTCTTCGCTATTTCAATTGCCTCTATTACGAGTATTGATTTCGGGTGTTCTATATTTGCCAGTACTCTGGTGTTCTCAAAGTCTATTCGGTGGGACATCACGGTGGCGTGTTCCGCAATGGATGTTGTTTTTTCCTGCTTTCTTACAGCGTTCTGGTGTTATCACGTCTAGCTTGAATTCTTCTATTACTTTGCCCCACATAGGTTTTATGACAGTCTGCACATGGAATCTCGTACACTCCCTGTTGTTCTAAAGTGATCCTCGTCTTCGGAGTCCTCAACGCCGTGCTTATTTTTCTTTCTGAAAATAGTATCGATATTGTGTCTCCGTAGAATTCTTGCAATACTGTCCATGGTCCCCTTGACATACGGTAAATAAGCCTTGGTTATTGGTGTCTCATGCTCCTCGTCTGTTTGTCTCGGTTTTGACTTTAGGGCTTTTTGTATATTTCGGTCTTTAAATCCGTTTTGTCTCAGAGCTGTTTTTAAACTGTCCATTTCCTGTTTCATGTTATCCTGGTCAGCTAGTCTTTGTGATCTGGTTACTAAAGTCTTGACGACGGCTTGTAGTTGGGCTGGGTGGTGATGAGAATTAGCGTCAAGGTATCGGTTGGTGTAAGTTGCTTTCCTATATACTGTATGGCCAAGGATTCCATCTTCCTTCCTATTTATGAGAACGTCAATGAATGGCAGTTGATTGTTGGCCTCAACCTCCATGGTAAATTTTATTTTGTGATGGATGCCATTAAGGTGGTCTAAAAAAGTATTGAGGTGTTCCCACCCATGAGGCCAAATCACAAATGTATCATCCACATATCGCAACCATAAACTGGGTTTAAGAGTTGTCGTTCTTAGTGCCAACTCTTCAAAGCTCTCCATAAAAAGGTTCGCTATAACTGGTGAGAATGGCGATCCCAATTGAGCACCTTCCACTTGTTTGTATCGTTGATTCTCGTAAACAAAATAGGTGTTCATCAGACAGTGCCTTGTTAAGTCTACAAAGTGTTGAGGTGGTTTGTATTTTTCTATTATGATATCCAAGGCTTCCTCGATAGGGATGTTGGTGAAAAGGGACACTACGTCAAAACTTACAAGAAGACACTCTGGTTGTAAAACCGTTTTTCTAAGTATTTCGATGAAATGTGTCGAATTTTTCACATATGAGTCTGCTCCCTCTGCAAACGGGTGAAGTTGTTGGGCTAGGTATTTGGCTAGGTGTTGTGTTGGGGATCCAATTGAGTCTAAACTGTCTAAACGCACGCAATGAAACTCAGAACTTATCGAATTGTTGGAAAATTCTATTAAACACCGTATCGGCCCGGACCCGTCCAATAACAACTCAACCGGAGATAAAAAATTAGCAGGCGGGAGGCGTGCCCACTGAGCGCCCAGGGCCAATCACACGCAGCCGTTCACGGTGCCAACCTATAGGCGCCGAGCCGCGACTATATAACTGAAAATCTTAGTATTCGAGTAACTAGAAGCGAAAGCAGAAGGCTACGAGAATTATGCGAACCGACCTGAAGAGGGCAGATGTGACTATGCCGAAACGTCGTCATTTTACCATCGATCCCGGCAGGGATCAGTTATGAATTACACGGATGAATTCCCGGAAACCACCTAAAACATTTAGTGCCCGCGAAAACTTAAAAACATATATAGTGAATCTCTACGGGGAGAATACTTTTCATTTGTATAAAAAAATTGAGAAATTACGCGCGAAAAGAAGCAAACTTTTGTGCGATCTACATTTTTTACAACGATACCGCGATGAAGGAATTATTCCAAAAAACATGACGGTAAAGTTCTGGAAGAACAACAGAAAAACACAGAATATCTTATGGAAAGCAAGTTGTGCCCTACTTAGGGAAGGCATACGTGATGTCAGAAGAGATTTGGATGTTGTTAATACTAAACTCCTAGATACCCACCTAAAGGTAAGCAATACACTCCACCCAATAATATGGGATAAATTCGATGAAATTAGCGAATTTAGGGTCGAAACAAATGCAGAGTTGACAACAAAGCAACAACAGGCAAAATTTAACAAATTGAAGCTCCAACAGAGGCCCAAAAATGAATTTTTCTCGGAAAATAACGGTCACAGTCTAACCTCATGGCAACTGGAAACGAATAAAACCGTTTATAACTTATCTTCGGTTCAATTGAACTCTACCTCGATTGGCGTGTTGGCTAAGGGATTCAATTACGCTATTGCTCCCTCTCACATACCAACAGAGAGCATAATATGTGGCGTGGAAACAGCAGTTTCAAAATTAGATGCGAACACCACTGAAATAATTAGACAAGATGTGTCACATGTTCTAAGAAAGTCTAAACCACCCAAAAGGAACCTATCTATAGAAGAAAATGAGGCCTTGAAACAACTTTTGCCTCAACAAGGACATTGTCATTCTACCTGCTGATAAAGGAAATGCGACTGTAATTTTAGATACAGTGGATTATTCAAACATAATTCAAACATTGCTAGAAGATCCAGCATATAAACAAATTACTACTGACCCAACAACTTATCTGGAGAAAAAAACCAAGGCCAAAATCCAAGCAAGTAGGATCGACAAAAATCTCCAAATGCAACTCATTCCGCGTGAAAAGTCATCGAAATGTCCGAAATTCTATGGGTTGCCAAAAGTACATAAAGAAGGTGCACCTTTGGGGCCAATAGTAAGCTCAATTGGATCCCCAACACAACACCTAGCCAAATAGCTAGCCCAACAACTTCAACCGTTTGCAGAGGGGGCAGACTCATATGTAAAAACTTTCATCAGTTGCGCTTCCCACAATTGAATGTCCTCTCGAACACTTCTTTATGTATTTGATACATTTTGTTAAATCTGAAGACTAGAGATGTATTATTGACAATAATAAAATCATTTTTAAAACACACTAAACATCAACATTAATTACCATGAAATTAAATTCTTATCTATTATCTCCTTTAGAAATTTCTCTTTAAATAATCTTATAACCCTACTTACTCATTATAAATATATATATATATATTACTTCTCAGGATACTATATATTGACTTTACTTATAAAGTTCATTCCATACATTCATTCTCAGATATTTGTTGAAGTTCTTCTTCTACTTGTATGCTTGGATATAAGCTCTTAACATCGAAACTAGCTATGATATCTTTTGGTTCTATGGAAATATTGTTGAGAATGCGCGTGAAGTGTTCCGAGTTTTTAATGTAAGAATCTGCTTTTTCCACAATAGGATGTAGGGTGCTGGCTACATAATTTTACAAGTTGTATACCGGCGAGTTGAAAGCACTAACTATAGGTCGAAGTGGGACTCCGTCTTTGTGGATTTTGGGCAAACCTTAGAGCTTTGGGTATCGACTTGACTTTTCTCTGGGTATCAGTTTTTTCTGTAGTTCTTTTTCTATGTGTGAATCTTTAATTTTGGATTTCGTTGTTTATTCTATGTAGGTGGTCGGATCTCTGGATGATGGTTTGTAACTTGAGTCATCGTCGAGGAGCTGCTTCATTTTGTCCTGGTAGTCTGTAGTGATCTACCTGAGCTGTTTATTTTATATGCCTCCGTCAGAGGTTATATCGCACCTGATTGGTCGGTGTTGACTCCGCCCCCTTTGCTGCCGTGTCGGGTGTCTCACTTGTTGACGGGTTCGTATTTTGCATGGCGAATTCTGTTTTATTTTAATGTTGAATAATTCTCTTTTATGTGTTAGATATGTGCAGGGCGTCGTCTCTTTTGTTTACATGTCCACTTTTCTCGATTTCGATGGCTTCTCGTGTTAGTCTGATTTTGTAATGAGTTGTTTGTGCGATCTGTTTGCAACTATCGAAATAGATTTTATGGCCCGATTGTTGTTGGTGTTGGAAAAGGGCCAATGTTGTCTGTTTATTTTTGAAGCTAATCTGTGCTCATCTAAACGGGCCGAAATTCTCCTGTACGTTTGTCCGACGTATACCTCGCACGTTCCGCAAGTTATACTATATACCCCTTGGTTTTCAAGTTTAACTTTTAGTTGGGATTTCCTAAGCTTGTGCCTATAGACTGGTGCGGTTTGTATGCCGTCGCTATATCATGCCTTCGAAGAATTCGTCCAATTCTGTATGTTGTTCCTTTGATGTATGGACTACTTTTGTTTTTTCGGTGAGGTCATCGTTTGTTTTTTTGTTGTTTTGCTATTGTCTTTTTGATTGTGTGGTTTGTGTATCCGTTTTGTCTTAGAGCGGTAGTTATCTGTTTTAACTCATGTGTTTTGTTATTGTCTTCGGTCAGTGGTATGGATCTGGAAACTAGCGTGTTGGCAACTTCCTGTATTTGAGAAGGGTGGTGATAGGATTTGTAGTTTAAGTATCTGTTCGGGTGTGTCGGCTTTCTATATACGGTGTGATAGAAGTGTCCATTCTGGGGGATTTTCTTAATAGGACGTCAAGGAAAGGCAGCTGGTTGTTTTTTTTAAGTTCTACTGTAAGTTGAATCCTGGGGTATATTGAGTTTAGGTGCTCCAGGAACTTAAGGAGTCCTTTTGCCCAAAGACCATATGACAAATACATCATCGACATCCAAAGCTATGGCTAAGATGTGTCAAAAATTGTAATTTTAAAGAAAAGTAAAAGTCATTTTAGAAATGTGTTTAGATAGGAAATTAAATGTAAAAAAATGGGTATTATATATAAGAAGGGGATTTCAAAATTGCTTATTTAAAAAGTTTAAAATCTACAGTTCTGTCAAATTAGAAACTATAAAAGCAAGAACTGACAGCATATAAGGAAAGTGTAAATTTGCAACTGTAAGGGTAAACATGGTTAGAAAGTATGAAGTGCATCGGTTGTCAAAAAGTTCATTAATTCAAAGTTTGATAAAAGTAATGGTAATTTGAAAAAAAAGATTGCATGCAAAGATAGTGAAGATACAAAAGTACTAGTAAATGGTATTGTACTAACATTCAGCATTAAATACACATCAGTAATTGATATCAAGTACGAAATCCAGTTTTGGTTTTTGATAGCAGATAGAAATTTAAATTGGGAACCAACATAATTTGGCAGTAAAGTAAATCCAGCAGCAGATATAATTGGTAAATAATAGCAAAGAGTCATATTGGTAACAGGAACCTTTAGCAGTTGATAACAAGGTGAGCAGCAGTCAGCATTAAAAACAATCTGAGGGAGTAGAGTGAATGCACTTTGATAAAAGATGAAAAGTGAATCAAGTATTTACATTTAAGGTTTTTGAACCAATTATTATTTTGATTTTCATTTATTTCAACAATTACATATTTTAAAACAAAAATTTGGGAAATAATCATTTTAGTAAGGGTATAAATTTTGGATATTTTGAATAACATTGCATTTAAATCATCATTGATCTTGAAAGTTAATTGTTGCAATTAACTTCATCATTTCGAAAGTCAAATCTTTTTAGACTCATTGAAAATTTAATTATAAGGTGTTTCGATATTTATATTTTGAAATTTATTTGTTTGATTTGATTTTTAGTTTATGTTTTGATTTTGTTTGGTGTTTATATTAATTTGAAGCATTTGAAAGGTTAATAATATATAATAATAAAAAATTTGGTTGTTTTATTATTGTCAAAGTGTCAATTGCCGCATACAAATTTTAAAGAAAATAAGACTCTAGAGCTTTTACCTAGTGGACAAATTTGAAAAGAAAATAAATAAAGTCCAAATATCCCCACAAAGTAAAAACTCCATAACAATATATAATAAACCAAATGGTTTGTCCATGCTGAATAATATAGACAAAACTTCTAAATTTTTGGGAATGCAGCAACGAAAACGGTAATTCTTTTATTAATCTTTGTTAACTATTCATCGGGAGCAACGAGATATTCATGTTAGTTGTTACACTATGATACATTAGGACTAGTGTTTGTATAAAAGGTCATAACCCGAGACAACAATTTTTTAATATATGGTGAAAATTAGTCTATTGTTCAATGATTAAAAAACAAGAGAAGGAGATGCATTCTGTCAGCGTAAGGTAAACAATTAATACAAAATTTTGTTGTAATTATTTACCTTCTATATATATATGCCCCTGCCCCATTCTGGAACAACTCCAGAAAGAAGAAGGGTTGTCGCTACGAGAACCGAACCTATCTGGGAATCAACTAGATACTTAGACAGAAACAGTAGTAGAAGAATAAATAACGAAAACCAGCAGGGCAGCTGGTTGCCTAAATAATACAATATGGTACATATTAGAAAGACACCTAAGGCAAGGATTTAACATAGCTAATATAAAACCAATAATTACATAAGGCAGACAAAAGCACTGAAATATCCAAAACACTAAGTTCTAGAGCAAACCCAGATGAAGTGGAATCATGATGTGAAAACTGATCGAGTAAAAGTGGCGAAACCAAAACAAGTTGCTTCGTGAAAAAAATAAACTACTGGTTATCGGAACAGAAAAGCAAAATGACGGAAACGACTGTACTAAGCCGTTCTTGAGACAAACCGCGGGCATGCAGAAGAGATGTTGGTCGACCTCGAAAAAGAGAGTGATAATATACTACCACGTATTAATCCAAAAAAGGAACAGCCAGAACTGTCTAAAAGGTGTTTGAAGAAAAAAAGTTCATAACATATTATGCGTTCTTGCCACTGTGTAAATAATCGGCAATGTTATTATAATTACCTCCTAGTCCTTTGTTAAAACGACAAATCTGAAATTTTGAAACTTTTAAGAAAATACATTAGGTATTTATCAGATGAATTATTGTAGGGCATTCGGAAACTTATTACAAATATGAAACGCATAAGAGAATATAAAATCTAATCTACAAGAGTTAGTCAATGAAAATGGAGCAATTTGTCCAATTACATGCAAAATATCAAAAAAATATCACAAATGTAATAACCGTCCGAATCGCGTTTGCCCTATACGTTTTTTCAGCCTTTCTTTTCTAAAATATAAAATAAAATTTTTAAATTTTGGTTCAATGATTTGTGCTAATTTTGTAGTTTAGGACAAAATGACTTTGAAAATTTTGAAATCTTTTCTTTTACGGATATAATTTGAAAATCGATCTTTGCTCTAGATCAATAGAAAAGAAAGAATGTCATCGAGTCTACGGGGGAGAATATGTATGTATGTTTGTATATGGAATCGCATTGCTTGAATATCAATGCCTGGTTCTTAATTTTACGATTAGTGGCTGTAAAAATTAATAAAGTGAGATTTTATAAAAAAATACATATATACCATGTTATAATTTAGAAGTGCGACTGACTTTGATGCCATATATTAATTGAAGTTATTAACAATTTGTTATCACTAACTAAAAATATGCTATTAAAATTACGAATATTCATAATAAAAATATGTCGTCCAACGTCTAATAAATAAATTTAAAACAATCCCACAATGTTGATGACCCAGTTAATCATCCACCCTGTTTACTACTTCTAACAGTGTTTAAATTGCTTGTAAATTATAAAATTATATATTACTTTACCTATAAAAATGTAATTGCTTTTCAATTACGTTATAAATAATTGTTAGTGTTTGTTATTGAAAGTATAGTAACTGCTTACAAAAAAAAATAATAATTTAATAAGCATTTATGAGGTTGTTGTCGTTGGCTGCAGTATAAAATAATTTAACAAACACCCTTCACTAATATTTTCTTAAGCGTAACTAACATAACGGTAAAGCTTCAATATGACTAATATTTCACACACAGTATTCCTTATCATTATATTTACAATCTCTTCCTCTAGTGGACAAAACGACAATGTAAGAACGTCTGCCAAAATTTTAATACATAAAATGTTATACCAACATAAAATTGCAGGGTTGGATGGATAGAGTGAAAGAATTAATGAAATCATTAAAGGAAAATTGCATGGAAAAAAGTGGTGTAAAACAAGATGAGATACAATTATTAGTGAAAGGAAATTTTATGGTTAGTCAAAAGGCAAAGGTAGGCTATTTTGTAGTTAACTATTCATTTGAATTTTTAATTAGCAGCATCATGCATAGGAATTGATCGTGTTGAAATTTCATTAGATCTTCAAGTTCTTTTCAGCTTACAGATAAAGTAATTCTTGTTAATTTTGTCTCTTATCATCTATTGTTCTGTGCCTATTTTTATCAAAATGTCAAATTAACCAGAACTGTCAGGAATAAGGCCAGTAATCCATTGCAAAAGAACTGTTCCGGATTTATTGGCGAAAACGGATTTTACGATTTTCCAAAGCTGCAAATCGAATGCCTTATTATTTTCTATAATCTTTTCCTACTTGTCCATTGTTGTAGGTATAATAGGAGCAGAGATAATTGTATAGAGAAACGAATCTGAGACACATTGTCTGATCCTCCATAATGAAATAGTTTTAATAAAGATTATTTCAGTTTATGTTACATCCTGAAACAGATATGTTTTTATTTACTTGTCGGGTTCAGTTCAGTTCTGGGATTTGTTTAAAAACACTCTAATTTATTTCCACTACTTTAATTTATATTCACAGAACTATTTACACCTGATCTTTACTACAATATAATCCAATACCCAATAAATCCTTCCGTCAGTTCTCTTTATTTATATATTTCTTCTCGGAATGCTCCAGACGGTCAAAAACCGCCGAGAAATTTCCTTCATGGACTCTAGAATTGTTCGAGAATTTCATCAAAGCCAGCTGACCTCGATGCGGCACACGAAGAACAATTCGGATTCCACGAAATATGGGATGAATGCCGATTCCACGAATTATCGGATGAAGTCCTGTATGTTTTGAGGAAACTGGATGATAACTACTACTGGTGTGTACTGTAAATTGTTTCGAGATGAAGTCGATTTAAACGCATATTTTCGACTCTCCACTGGCTATGATGGAAATTTATCTTATGGTTTCCAACTCTCAAAGCCGAGTAGTCGGGCAGACCAGCCTCTTAGCGGGACCCTCTGATTTTTAAGAGTTTTGCTTTTTAATATGATAAAATAAGAAAAATTTACCATAATGTCTTCAATAATTCTAATTAAGATTCAACAAAATTGGGTAAAACAGACTTTTTCAATTATTATTAAGCATTGAAACTGTTTAAATAGGAAAACATACTTCAAAAGCTTAGTTTTCATCAAAATTAAGTTTTCAATATATAATCAGTCGTCGCTACTGATTACAATAGATAATAAAAGACAACTTCATTAATAGAACAATAAACATTAAAAATATTTTAATTTACATCTTAGAATTGTGCCTTTTTTATCCATAGTTTCTTAACCATTGACAACGGGGTCTGACCTAGACTCCGAAACGTTTGGAATATACAGCAATTTTCTTAACTGTGGTGTTATTTTCCAAGAAGTACTTGGACACTGAAAAATATGCCACAAATATCATTCAAAAAATAATTAAAAAGCTGTTTCTAATAGATTTATAAGAGTCCATGCATATCAAATGATTTGTCTAAATTCTCCAACCAACAGATTGAGTCGTTTGGTTGGTAATAATTCCTGCCACTAACTACAATTCGGAAACTTTGCACAACTTTTCTAAAATTAATGAATAATTTTTTAAAGTAAACCAAACAAAAATAATGAATACGTTTTATTTTAAGGTCTGCTTTAAAATCTTTAAAAACAGCATTTCTGCTACTCTATAATAACTTTTTGCAATATATTAAACGCAAAATAGTATATTGGTTCTAGTAGGAAGATATCATCAGTTATGCTCCCTTCAACTGATTGAAATCTTAAATGACCATTTTACACTCTTGAATTTCTGCTGCAAGATCTACATATAACATTATTGAACAACCACCATTGACCAACTAACAATTGGATTCTGCCCAGGAAAAGTAAAATTCTATTGCCTAAGTCGATTTGAAATAGGATACCTATTTTTATTGTCTAACAGCGCCTGGAACTCAACTTCAATTTATTGGTTGGATAAAAATTTTTGAAGGTTTTTTAACATTTGCTCTTATCAATTATAACGTTATTTCGCGATACAATATTTACAGTTTCTACGGTTTGCTACATTCAAGAACGTTCTTTAAAGTCATTCAGTTACAAGAATTTGTATTTTTGTACCATTTTTTCCTTTGCCTTTCATGCAATTTTGATTAATCGCTATGGAAGCATAGCAAGCTGTCATTGATGTCATTTTCCAAAAGCCGTCAAGTTAGTACACTGTTTTCCTTTTTGAGGCAAAATTACTTAAGAGGTTCAACCAGCTCGACTTTGAGTGATACAGTATCTGTTTAAAATGAACATCTAATTCAGAGCACATATTTCAGAGTTTCTTTGTACGTACAGTAAATGTAGCAAAATGATTGCGCAACTGTCTTTTAAAATATTATGGCAAAGACCTCTTGACTATGTGACTGGTCAAATGTAAGCATAAATACTAACAAAATCCAGCAAGTAGGACACCTTTTGATTTGGTGGAACAGATATCCAAAAACCTAACCTGTGAGAGCTGTGGAATTATTTCTTTTTATCTTGAAGGCAGGGTGAACTGGTATGTCTTTGAAGAATAGTTGCCGGCTATATTTAGATGATTATGATGATTACTATGTTCCTCTAAATGTCGGTATTAAAAATATATGATATTTCTGAATTGTTAACATTTTAACTATAAGTTTTTTTTCGTTTTCAGGATTATATTGGTTGCATGTGGACTGAATCTACAGCAGTAAGTACCGATATCCCTAACGAACGGTTTAAATGAAATTAAGTAGAGAACACAACTTGTGCTAATCTAAGATGAAAATATGTAATAATTGTGACATGTTATACTCTTAATTCTACACCGCTCATCACTATTTCAAAATTAAAACTCTTAGTGTTGTTAGACCAAGAACATGATTCTAGTTATGATCTTCCGTCTTTTAAAACGCTAATTTATTCATCGGCAATTCTTATATTATAACATCGGCCGTTCCCACTTCTTCATGGCGCGTTTCAGGTGTTCTAGATTAAGCACTGATTGAGATATGAATTTTCGCCTAGTTACTTTAAGTCTGGGCCCCTATCCCTGAACCCATGCCACCGCTCTACCACTCGAATAAGGACTTAGGTTGTTAGAAAACTGACGTAGATGGCATTTAATATACGGTTTGAACATCATTTATGTAAATGTTTATATGATTTACGTCGAAATTCGAGTGGTAGAGTAGTCGAATCGTTCCGAGGATCAGGGCCCTGGTCGTCAATATCTCAGTTTTGCTACTGAAAGTATGCTCAGCCGCTTAAACGTTAGACGCCAAGTCTATCGTTCAGGTGTCTATTGCTACTCATATCTTATTCGTTATGTGAATTCCTTTTACTTTTCAATACTTTGGTAAAGATATTAAACTATGGGCACTGCATCAAGAGAGCTGAGGTTTTCTTTCATATTTTACATTCTGAACAAACTATACTAACTACAATTCACTTCTGGAGGGCTCAGCTAAGCCTCTTGCTATTCCCCATCTAGTCTAGAATGTTTAAAATGGCTTTGGGTGTAGTCACAATTTTCATCATCTTCTTTGTCCTTACCCCTATCTTCATAGGTTTGCTTTTATTTCTGGAATACCCGTCAACTCCTCTCCGAAGAATACTAAGCGAAAATTTCGCTGAAATTCTCACTGAATTTATGTGGATATTGAGAAACCTGGACAACTCAATAACAGCATTGTGTTTTTATTGATGTAATATATAAACCCGTGTTGCTTAATATTGTGCGTGCCAAGGACAAAATTGATCCCGATATACCATTTGGACAACTGGTTGAATCTAACAGGGCTTCACAGCAGTTACAGCAACAACAACGTCGAATATCACATCACTGTGTACAACCTCAGAATATTCAATGCAGACGTCTTCGTATAATTCTCGTATGCCTACTGTTTCAAAAGCTGCTAGATAATAAGCATATAGCTGGCAGTACCCGAATGGCTAGTGTTGTTGTGGCAAGCCAACGCAGTCTTGGTCCTATTGTAATGGCCTTTTGTCACATTGAAAATTTCACATTGGTAGAAGTGAAGACTGTGTAGTTTTTTCACAAATCTTTAGTATCTTGAATAAAAATTTATGAAATCAAGTCTTTTGTCTAGTAGCTTATATCTGTTGTTATTCTAGTGAGCCGTAAGTTGTCTTATGCAAGTTATGATCTTCTGACTGGCATATTGCTCTTTAAAATCTTCGTGTACACTTGGATAGCTAAATATACCTACCGTCGAATTTCACACACGAAACATGGAAAAGTTTCCCCAAAATTTTAAATCTTATATGGTTCCTTAATATCCTATCTATTGGTTATTGGAATGTCCTCAAATTGCCTCTTATACATTTACCAGGAAGAACTGACCTCAGTAGTTGATTTCGGTTTCATTTATATTTTGTGTTTTTGGTGCTTTTAACACACTTTTCACGCAACATTACCAATTTGACCTTTGGCACTGAGTTTTACCACCTTAATTTATCTATTGAATTCCTAGATGTATAAACACAAAGTGTTCAGCGTTAACACCAAAGCCTTTACCTTCAACAGGAAAGCTGTCACGTAAATAGAGTAAAATTGAGTAGATGGCCTTGCTGTTGAAACGGCGGTGAGTACAAAACTAAAGGATTGGTTATAGAGTACAAAACTTTGTGTTTATACATCTGTAGCACAACAAAGGTTCCACTAATTCTCCAGTTTGAATTCATGTATGTCTGCAGTTTATTTCTTGTAGTTATTTCGTTATTTGTTACATCTCCTCAAATGATTTATTTTGTTGACTTTTTGAGTCTTCTTTTCGTTGAATTTTAAGGCTCCATGTTGTTTTTCTAAATTTTTGACCGAATTTTGCTAGATTGCTTGAAGTCTTGTAACCATGTTTTCTCGTTTTTAATCAAGTATCTTAACAAAACTGTGGTGTTTGTCTCTTAGCCCTATCAGTTTTCGGTAGGGCCCATATTTTAATTAAAATGTATAATTTTAGATGGATGAAATGGGCACAATAAACTACCCATTCATGGAGGATCTGATTCCTAAGAAGTACGTTGGTATAGTAAATGTGGTTAGATCATGTGAACAGGAATATCTTGGTAAGTGAACCTAAAAAATTCTTAAGTTGAACTGACATAATATTGTCACAAAAAACAATCATAATTTTTACCGCTCAAGTTAGTTAAGATGAATCCATATCGCAGTTTTCTGAATTTATTACTTTATCTGGATTTTGATTGTAGCAGAAGAACTACTTCGTTAGATATCATATCTCACAACAATCATAATGATATATAATATATTATAAAGTAACAGCATCCAGCATCCATTATTATAATTACATGCATCTGTACAAAATTCTATCGTTTAACGTACCACACTGAAAATATCAGTAAGGCTCTACGTCCAACGTATACGCGATAAACACATAAAGAGCTTCCATGGTGACCTTACTGGAAAATAAATTCTTGATGTTGTGGATATTTTGTGTTGTCGGATCGCTCAGTCGGTTTGTTTTCAGCCGAGTTGCAGTTTGCCGCTGTTACATTGACGTAACGCACCGCGAGCACCACGCCTATCCCGTTTACTTTGGACACAGCCTTATACTGTCGTTAAAACAGTTTATAGAGCAAAATTTAACTCATTTTCAGAAATAAAATTCAACTGCAATTCGCTTATACCATCACGTCAGTAACAGTACAGATAATTCTTGCAAACTCGTAGAGGTAAACGATTTAAATAATAAATATCCGCAAAAAATTTTTGGTTATATAATGAAAAGTAATGGAGGAATGGTAATGCCGTCTAGAGGAAAGTTGTAGAGAATCAGAAATGCTTCTTAATGCGTGTTTGTACATCCTGATTAGATAATTGTTTACCGAGTAAACTCAGGAAAACTGGTCAAAAGTGGATTTCTTTCATACATTTATAACATTGTGGTAACTAATACTGGAATATTAGTCATCATCAAAACGATAGTTTATGATATTAAGTTTATATGGGCTCACGATGGATACTATTGAATAAGTAGTTTTTGGACAGTTCGAATTTTTATATTTTAGAGAGCTATTTTGCACATCCCAACATTTAACGAGACTAATACGACCGGATATTTGAAAATGTCATAAATTTCAGTTCAATTTATCTATCTTGGTTTTTCGCTGTAAAGCCGAGAAGTTGGTTTAAAATATTAGTAAACATTGCAATAAATGTTGGAATATGCGACAGACAGCCAGCGGTGCACTAATAATAGCTGTCAAGCCACATGGACACATCTAGCTTTTTCTTAAGGTTGGGACACGAGATGAAAATTACAGTAAATTGTATTATTATATGTATTTTCTCAGCAGTTTATTACTTTTTTATTTATATAACCATTGCCTGCTCATTTTGGTCTATTTTTTCATGGGTTTATTAAATTAATGTTTACCGGTATACAGTTTACTGATATTAAGTAAATGACTATTCTCCACTAAATAGATCCGCCACTGTGAAAACATCGGAGGGTCCATCGTTTAAGCCAAATTTCAAAAGCAGCATTAATACATTTTACGGCACTATGACAAAAATCCGAGATATACGAAATCAAGAGCATTTTATAAGCTTTCAAAATATATTTTGCACATAGCTATCGAATTATCGTGGTTAATACGATACGTCCCCTGCAAAACATTTGTTCAAATTATTTAAATTGCAATTCTTCAAGATCTACTTAACGTAGAATATTCATCTTCAGCGTTGTTAATCTCAACGTTATAAGTTATCACTAGGAGGCAGATTAAGACTGCAGCTGTTATAATAACCAAGTTATGAATTTTTTAAATCACTTACTTTCCATGCGTATTCCAGATTTTCTTTATGAAAAATGCTGCGATCAAAATCTATAAACAGCCATTATGAAGATTTTCTGATTCTCTACATTTTTTTATTGACGGCATTATCAACAGATTAAGGCTCAAATAATTTACTTCCACGAGTTTGCTGTTAAAATTATGTCAGTTATGACTTATAAACTATTATTTAAGTGATGAGTTATGCGGTTTGCTGTTGAATTTCATGTCACCTAAAAATCTCTATTTACTGATGTACTTGTACTCATTCAGTAATATCGCTATGAAATTTCACACAATTGAGAACTGAATTGTTCTGAGTAGGGTATGGGGATGCGCAACTGCTTGGGGGGGAGACGATAAACTACCTTGTACGCTACGTTTATAATAATGCTCAAAAGGTAGTTCGAATAAGTATTTTTGAACGTATACAAAACTAAAAGTGATTCTCAGATAACAATTGCATCAAGCTTCATTGATCATATAAAAATTGCCTGATATTAAAAATCTATAACTGACAGTTAAGGTAATAATAATTCCACTATTTTGGAAAAAAAAAAACGGAATTTTCACAAATAGAAACTGAAGAGAGTTAGAACTCACGTCGAAATGATAATGCAGTACGGGGCCTGCTGTAGCGGTTACGTTGCTCTGGACAAAAAGACGATTTGCCGCCCTTTAGATCATTTAATGTGTCATACTCTGCGGTGACTGCTTAGCATCATACAGATCGTACACTTGTTGGCCACCCTAGTACATTAGAATTTTTTTGTAAAAAAAATTATTTTTATTAACTAAAAAATATAGTGTTACAGACTGAAATCCAAAAAAAAATTGACTTCGTTCTGTTTTACACATGTTCAGAATGTACTCAAGAAATATATAGGTAGAGTAGCGGTAGAAGATCTCGCATGGTCAGTGGCAGAGGTAGATATTTTCGCAGACTCGGCGATAGCAGTAAAGGAAAGGACATACTGAAACTTGACTGGAGTACCGGAGAATTGGACCAGACTCGATGGGTTGCGGCACAAGACTGGACCAAACTACCGATCTAATTTCTTGCCAATTTTTGCAATTACTTTATGGACTTTGAAGGTCTTCTTTCTGTATACAAAACTGATTGTCACAGTAGTTGAAACAGAATTGAGTAAGGCCAATTTCACAAGTTTTTTAAATTAACTGACACGCATTTTGTGAACTATTTCATAATAATTTTTTTAAATACACGATATGATTTGGGAAAATATATATAGACAGCAACATCTGGAGAACCCTTGGTACACTGTGTAAATTGAAAATATGCTTGAGATAGGTAAAAGGAACCTATTTTGTTGAAAACATCTCATAGTTGTTTATTAATTTTTTTATTGTTGGCAATTTATTTACAATCGCCACTGCTGTAAAATACCTGTAATGGAAACGGAAAGCCGCAAACGAGTGAAGAGAGGGAACCTAAGCCTGGTCACGACCCAACCAAAACGGATCGCTACCGGAGTCAGAAAAGAAGGTCAAGTCCGGTCAAGTCCTTTCTTGTCCCAGAGTAGTTCCTTTAATGTAAACAGAATTGTTGGGTCAGCTCTGCCACCGGATATTTGGTTACCCATGCTTGGCCCACAAAGTGTAATCAAAATTACACTCGTTTTTATGTAAATTGATTGTTCCAAATATACTGTTTAAACACTAAAGAACTAGCGCGCTATCACGTGTGAGTCCTGAGTTACACTGAACAGATAGGAGCGACCATTCTGGGCAGTGCAGAAAAAATGTTTGTGATACTTGTATAAAAATATCTAATACTAGGAATACGAACTCCAATAAATAAAAGATCTAAGATTGTCAAATAAATTGCATACAATTGATATCCTGACAGAAAAGTTCTACACTTTTTGCTATAAAATTAATAATCTTTTTATTTAAATAATTACTTTTTTATTGTATTTAAATTCTGATAGCGTAAAATAAGACAATTATTGTATTGTGTAATTGGGGTAGCTATCCATGTTAATTATTTTAAATTAATAAACCGTAAATACATTTCCTTCCATTTAAAGCTATAATTTATGAATCTAGTTATTTTATAATTTCATTTAAAATGTTTACGTATATTTCGCTATACCTAGGAAACATTTTATACCGTGTAGACTAATAAACAAAATGTGGCTACAAAAATTTTGGCGCGACATTTTGTTCAGTAGCCATTAAACTTGCCATATTTTGCAAAAAATCCTGATTATATGTTTGAGTTTCATTATACGGTGAGGATGCGTGGTTTGGAACAAATTCATTAAAAATTCAGGTGTTGGTTTTTTGGAAAAACGCTCGGACATGTCGGATTTTTTTGGATTGCGGTTTTTGTGATGATAAACTCATTTATACAGGGTGGGCCTGAAATAAAATGTTACCATCAACTTCATTGTTTCAAATGGAATCATTTGTTTTTTATTTTATTTTTGTGTTCTGCATTGAATTCTAAGTAATTTTCATGTACAATATCCTATACTGAAAATTAACAGTTATTAAAAAAATTAAATTTATTTCAAAATTGAAGAAAAAAAACATCAACATATCAAATTAAACGTTCAAATTGTTGACCATTAACTTCCTAACAATACCTAAGACGATTTTCAAATTCTCGTAACACTTCATTTAGCGTTTGTGGCAGGATTCGATGAATTTCGGCCCTAATTCTATCCTTTAATTCCTTGATTTTTTCCGGCTTATTGAAGTAGACTCTCGGTTTGACGTAAACCCAAAGACAAAAATTTGACGGGCTTAGATCTGGGGACCTAGCTGGCCCTTCGATATTACCTCTCCTTCCGATCCATCTATTTGGGAAAATATTGTCAAGATAATCTCGCACTGTTCGCGAATAGTGCGGGGGCCTCCATCCTGTTGAATCCATACCGAATCTGCCAGTATATTGGGGTTTTCACCATTCGGGTAAAGTTCTGTTAAACAGGGTATTATGTCATTTTGAAATAGGTCTAAATACTTTTCCGAGTTAAGTGTTACCTCAACAAAAAAAGGACCCAAAATTGAAGTTCCCACAATTCTGGCCAATATGTTAACTTTCTTGGAAAACTGTGTATGACTTTCCATAATCCAATGTGGGTTTTCTGATGCCCAATATCGAAAATTTTGGCTGTTTACATAACCATTTAAACAAAATGTTGCCTTGTCGGAAAAAACTGTCTTACTTGAAAAGTGCGGCTTGGCATTGCATCTATCCACCATTATTTCACAAAATTCTATTCTCCGGTTCAAATCATCTTCAGTAAGTTCCTGAACTAAATGAACTTTGGATGGGTATCATTTATTTCTATGCAAGCATTTTAGAACAAAAGATTTACTTATTGACTGTTTTGCGGCTATTTGTCAAGTGGATTTATGAGGATTTTCCTGTATATTGAGCAAAACATTCAATGTGTATCTTCTGGAAAATGTTTGGTTTTGTAATTGTCTCTTACATAGCCAAATTCTATAATTTTTTTTCTATTTTTCTAACTACCGATCGTGTAATAGGCCGCTCCGGGTACTTCATATTAAACAATTCTCAAACTTCAGTTTGTGTTCGAGTTCTGTAGCCATATCCTACCATCGTCAAAATTTCTATTCGCTGCTTTCAATTAAACGCGCCATACTTTGAAACTTTTCAACTGCACTTGACAACTACTTATTTGAAGTAAAATTATAGTACCGTTTCTATGGAAATAAACAAGTGTTAAAAACTCCAGCACTAAAAAAGGGGTTTCCCTTCATGCGACTAAAATACCGCCAACAATCATAAAAGCCAGACGTAAATAAATAGGTTCAAACCAACAAACACCTTATTTTTACCGTTGTTTTCTTAATTTAGAAAGAAATTAAATTTTTTTAATAACTCTTAAGTTTCAGTATAGGACATTCATTGTACATGAAAAATACTTAGAATTCAATGCAGAATTCAGAAATAAAATAAAAAACAAATGTTTTCATTTAAAAAAATTAAGTTAATGGTCGCAATTTATTTCTGGCCCACCCTGTATAAATGAGTTTATCATCACAAAAACCGCAGTCCAAAAAAAGCCGACATATCGGAGCATTTTGCCAAAAAAACAATACCTGAATTTTAAATGAATTGTTGTATAATGCATTTATACTCTTTACTGGTGAATCTAAAACTTTTGAAAAAAAATCAAGACAATGATATAAAAAATCATTTTGTTTCTCTATTTAATTCAATGTATTTTATAAAAAGTATAAATCTATCCTTTTGGTATTTTTCATTATTTTAAAAAAATATACCAGCAGAAGTACATTTGCGCATTACATATAATGAAGGTTTAAAATTAATAACATGGCGCAATGATTAAATTTTGTTCACTTTAAATTATGAAAACAATTTTATTGATTGATATACAAAATGAACACTGTCTATAATAAACCATTGGTTAAGTCCCGGAATCTTGATAAAACCTCAAATATTAGTTCAATAAAGGCATTATATAAAACACACTATCTTTAGCATCATTTTACTGTTTAAAGTGTAAATACTGGTATGATAATAGGTAATTAGAAAGTGAAAATCATAATTTTATCACTTATGTCGTGTGCCTAAAGATTTTTGAAGGCCAAAGCAGATGAATAACTCAAATTAACAACACTTTAAAAACAAAAAGTCTCATGTTGATAATTGAATAAATTTAATCCAATTTAATATTTTATCGCGAAATGAATTCCGACATCCATGAGTTTCAGGAATAAAATTTTAAATTCAGTTATATATACTATATACAAAAATAATTATTGGAGAATTCATCAGTTGAGGGGATCGCAACTGAAGAAGGTTTTCGATTAGAAGCTATATAATGTCTTGCGTTCAATGGATTGAAAAATCTCAAAAAGTTAGTATTTTATTCCAATTTTTGGTTTAATGTATTATTTACGAAAATGAATTAAAATGGCCGTGAGTTAGCCGATTAATGGTAGTAGGTGGCGCGATTTCAGCAATAAGTTGAAATCTCTTCTTGCATCTACAGGTTTTAGTTACATAAAAGCCCAGACAATATGTCAGTTGCTCTTTCAAATTTGAAAACCAATGTATGTCTAAATGTATATAGATATAAACCATTTCGTTATTAATATTATAAAATTTTGATATGTATTCATTTTTACTTTATTTTATTTTGGTTTCTGAAAAAAAAGTATTTTTAGGGGAGAAAAATCCAGTCGAAAAAGTTTTTGGAATGACACAATGTTTTTATGAAAAGCACCCAGAAGTAAGTGAAAATTTTATTCCAAATTTGAAACTAGCGACAAATATAAACATTTCTTTGATTTGCGTTATAATTTCAAAAGTTTAAAATTACTCGTTTGTGTCAGGAAATAACGGTATCTTTATATTTACGTCATAATTGCAATTTTAATATTGTTTTCTTACTTCCAGAAATACATGATGCTGTAACAGTAAAGGATATAATAAACTATCTGATTTGATACAAAAATGCTTTTATTGTTCTTTTAATCCTTTGTCACTCTTCTCATATTATTAAATAAATTTAAATCACAAGTGAACTAAATTATAACTAGAACTGGTTTCCCTAATCTGAGAAATGGAAATGCTGTGGACCTTTTGGTGTGTCACAAATGTAAAAACACAGTTTTGCACCCTAACAGAAAACCTTTATTTTAAACACTCAACGCCGTTTCAACAACTCTAAGTTGTCATCATCAAGGAGTAAACCAAATTAAACATCAGGTTTGGTTTACTCCAAACTAAACATTAGTTTAGTTTGGTTTACTCCAAACTAGACATCAGTTCATTATGCGCGGCGAGTGAATGACAATGTTGGAAGAAGTCGCAGAGCTACATTTAAGAGAATCCAGAATCCGACATAGAGTTCAGATGGAACAGAAACCATTCTGAAGAAGCTACACAATACCATTTCTGGAGGTCTGTTATAATTAAACTTTTATTATGGTACGAGAACGCTATTATTTAGTAACTTATTACGAAGATATAAGAGCATGGTGTCGTCAATGCGACGTATTTGTAGCATGTAAAGGATCCAAAAATCGAAAAGTAAGAAAAATGGCTTCAGTTTTCTTACTTTTCGATTTTTGGATTCTAGGAGACATTGCTTTTAAAAGAATAACCACTTATATTGCCAAATCAATCCCAAAAATCAGGAGGAGTAACAGAACGGGGTTCGCAATTAAATCAGCTGTGGCATCGGCAAGTAGAGCAGCTGTAAAGCTGATTTGGGTTACCAAGGGAACTTCAGTCACACCAAGACAGGAATTTCAAATCAATAAATAGTGTTCCGAAAAGCGTGTGGCTTGAGAGCATTAACAAAATTGTAGATATTTCACCTACAGTCAGATTTCATGGTAGAGATATATCATAGGGTTCTAGAATGCATCTTTCTAAAGTGGGCAATAATAAATAACGAGTCTGGGAAGAGCACATACCTCTGTTTCTGTACGCCTACAGTTTTGCTGAACATGACAAAACGTGGTTAACCTTAGGTCATATTTTTTCCGAGAAGAAATGAGGCTCCGGTGGGATCTGGCATACCAGATGGACCCCCTATAGAAATTAGTAATTGTGCAAATTAATTACGGGAAAATTATTGTTCTTAATACATGTTAAAAATTTTCAGTTTATCAGACGTACTGAAAATTGCGTTGAAGGCAACAACTATCTTAGCAAATGTTAAACATTATCATATATTGATCTTAGTCGAGACAGTGCTATTCAATTATTGTATTGTCATTTCTTAATTCGTGTATAAATTTTCCAACTAATCATGTTCTGAAATCAATGAAAATTATCTCGGTGCACTGAAAGCAACAAATAATACTAATTAAAATGTGAAAAGCAACGACTGAGATTTATAGGAATTTTTTATAATCTCTCTGATGGTATGGAAACCATGACACTCTCAATTCAGTCGGAAAACAGATTAAGAACAACTCATAAAGCTGTAATAAGGGCTTTGTTGGGAATCGCTCTAAGGGACCGTGTTAGAAATGAGAACATAAGACGCAGAACAAAAAGAGAGGCATGTGGCTCTGCAGAAAAACAATTCATTAACTAACTGAATCTTCCAATGGAGGCCACGACAATATAAGAGAAGCACAGGAAGAGTCCCAAAACTCTAGTAAGATGATATCAAAACAATAGTGGGACGACATTGGCACCAATTACCCCAAGATCGAAACAACTGAAACATTCTTAAAGAGGCCAGGAAAGGATGCAGATACGCTGCTAGTGACAGCTGCAGTAGAAAGTAATCCAAGATTATAACGTTCCATGGGAAAAAAATGTAAATTGTTATACTGTGTAAGGTGCTCCTCGAAGTTTCCTTGGACTTTCATCGAAAATCAGGTGCTGTCCTTAAACTAAAATCATAGCATGGCATGTTTATATGCCGTGTTGCCCCAACTGTTCAGAGAAACGTACGGCAAATTATAACAGAATATTTTGAGTTTAAATAATTATTTTCTTTGTTAATGCAGTTATTAAACGTGTATAAGCAATTGAGTATTTACATTTGTAGCTCTGCAAGCATATTAAAGGCGGAACTAGTCTATTATTCACTGTATTAACGTAACTTCTAACTTGTTTTTTTAATTATTTTTCAATTTAAATTAAAGTTAATTCTGAAAATGTTAAAAAACTTTTTTAATTTGTTTTTACCTGATGTATTGATCCTCAAAATCTTTACCCTCTGTATATATTGGTGATATTATTTATACATACATAAATTAAACTAAAATAGCTTCGTTAGTGAAACGAAATTGCAATATTACGTTCTAACTTTAAGAATATAATGAACAAAAAATTTGCGTGGAATTTTACGTTTAAGTTAACTAATACATTAAAAAACCCAATTATTTTCTAATCTGAAGAAAGTGATTCAATAATTTGATGAGTAAATTAAAAATATGTGGAATTTTTACAGAATTTGCACAGTCAGCTTTTAATATTTGATGAGACCGAACTTATCTAAAATAGGAAATGAATCATTGATAGCTTGAAAATGGAGAAAGCAGAATAAAGCTTTATGAAATGTAAAAACAATTCCTGATGAAATATTAACATAACAAGAACCCTGGCCAGTAGACCAAATAAGTTTCATTAAAAAACCAGTACAAAGTGAAGTACAAGATAAAATTAGTGCCTTCCAAAACAAGGTAGAAACAGAAATTAAAAAACTGCAGCAGGACTTACAGCGAGGAAAATACCACCATGAGTAGCAAAAGTTCCGTTAACAAACCACCCACATTTAATGGCAGCTCATCTTGGCCCATGTATAAAGGGAAATTTGAAGCAGTGGCTTCAGCTAATGGATAGGATAACCAAGAAAAATCTATCTATATTGTAATTTCCTTAAGAGGTCCGGTCTTAGAACTCCTCCAAAGCATTCCAGCCAATGAACAAGACAATTTTGACAAGATCATCGCCATCCTCGACAAAAGATACGAAAATCAAGTTTTGAGCCTGGTATCCCAAGCGAAACACAGTGGAAAAACCCAGAAATCCAGCGAGAATCTGCAAGAGTTCGAAGCAGAGATTAGAGGGTTAGTACACTTGTCTTACCCAGACTTGCCAGAGGAAACCAGTTGGCCACACAGAGTTTCATAAACGGTATCAGAGATTTGGAAGTACCAAGAAATCTAAGAGTAACTAAGCTTTGCTTCGGGCTTTGGAGGTAGAGGCCGTCATGAACATGTTCAAGCCGAGTGTCCGAGCAGTTTCCTTCAATCAGGAAGAGTCGGAGTCACCATTTCAAGCGCTGCTGGCTGGTCTGAAGAAACTATTAGAACGGTCACAAACAACTGGCACCGGAGGGGCATGTTACCGCTACTGTCTACTGTCCGCTGTGGACAGACAGGACACTTTCAACATGACTGCAGAGTAAGGCTACCTGATCGATCACCGACCAGGGGTAACCAACAGAACGGCCACATGTCCAGAGACCGTCAGCCAGTCAGCTTAAGGGGTCGAATGCTGACTAACCCTTCACCAACCCCAAAACGTTATCCATCCGGGGATTTTGCCGAAATAGTAGCGTCCTAGTCAACAGGGGCACCATCAATGGCCGAGCAACTACCCTCACCATCGACACCAGCGCAGCTGTGTCCATTGCCAAGTCCAAGTCAATACAGAGTGAGGCAGATATAAGTACTGCAGATAGAGGACAACAGAATCCGGCATAGGGTCCTGATAGCGGATATTGAGGACGATTTTATACTTGGTATGGACATAATCAGCCAAAATGGATTTATGTTCGACCCCAGATACGATCTTCTTCTATTCCCAAATGAGAAATTTGTACTGACACGGCCCGTCAACAGCTCAACAACGTCAATAAAATTGTAGCAAAATCTTCAGCCAGCATAGGCAGCTAGAAATCAATCCTGGGTGATGCGTTGGAATGGTGGAGCCCGTACACTGAGCTCATGACTACTTAGTTGGATGGGCTATAGTTAAAACTGGACGAGATATACCAATTAGAGTCCTGAATTTGTCCAATAACGACATCAGAATTGCCAATGCTCAAGAGATAGCTTGTTTCGAGCCAGTAGAAACCATCACCAATTACGAAGAAGAGTACCAGACGTTAGTGAAGGAGACTGGACCTAGTAAAAGAGTTCCTTCAACAGTTTGCTGACCATTTGACTCACCTTACACCAGAGGAACAGAAGAAAGCCAAGCAATTTATCACAAAGCACTGGCAAATTTTTAACTGTCATAATGGAACCATCCATCGCACCAACATCATCCAGCATCGAATAGATACCGGAAAGGCTCAACCCATCGAACCACCCGATCTTGCGAGGATTACTGAAAACTGAATGACGTCACGAACAAAGACAGCTATCCACTACCCCACATTGGTGACACTCTGACCACACTAGGAGGCTCCCGTTTGTTCTCCACACTAGACCTGAAGATATTGGCAGGTTGGTCTACACGAAAACAAGACAGAGTTCTCCATTAGTAAAAGGCTGTTTCAGTTCACGGTCATGCCCTTTGGGTTATATAATGCTCCCGCTACATTTGTGAGGCTAATGGAGTATGTACTGAGCGGGTTGACATGGAGGACGTGCTTAGTATACATCGACGACATTCTGGTCATGGGTCAGACATTCGACGACCATCTGAAGAACCTGGGAGAAGTATTCACCTGAATTACGAACGCCAACCTGACACTCAACCCGAAGAAATGTTCCTAGTTCCAAAAAGAAGTAGAGTTTTTGAGCCACGTCGTTTCCGAGTCAGAAATCCGCACCAACGAGGACAAGATAGAAGCCATTCGTGATCGGCCAGTCCCAAAAGACAAGCATGAACTCCGAAACTTCTTGAGTCTCTCTTCATACTACACACGATTTGTTGAGGGATTTGCCAGCATTGCCGAGCCTCTACATCGGCAGAACACTGACAAAGAGACCATCCGTTGGAATCATAATTGCGAAAAATCATTTAGACCACTAAAAGCGGCACTTTGTTCCAGCCCAATCCTAGCATTTCCTACGCAGTCCTGCAAGTTCATCTTAGACACCGATGCCAACAACACAGGTTTGGGGGCCATCCTATCCCAGGTGCAAGATGCTGAAGAGAGGGTGATCGAATACTACAGCCTTGGATTCTAGAAACCAGAAAGAAATAATTGGGTCACCAGAAAAGAACTTCTTGCAATAATAAGGGCTGTAGACCATTTCCACAAATACCTCTATGGTCGTCATTTCCTAATCTGAACAGATCATGCCGCCCTCAAAGGACTGCTGGACATTGAAGACTCCGGAAGGACAATTGGCCAGGTGTATGGAAAAATTACAGCGATACGATTTCAAGGTTCAACATCGTGCCGGTCGTTGGCATAATAATGCGGATGCCCTATCAAGAAGACCCTGTAAAACAGAATGCGGACAATTTCTGAAGACGGAACAGCGAGAAGGTATCTCCATCAGGCAGATCCGAGTGCAGGCCAATGAAGACTGGACAACGGAACAGTGCATCCAGGACCAAATAGCTGATCCAGACATCGAACCAATCCTGTCACTCAAAAAGAGAGGAGTCCACAGGCCACGATGGGATAAGTTACCTAGACACTCGGGCGTCCTGAAATCGTTAAGGGCCCAATGGGACTCTCTAAGAGTAGACAATGGAATGCTCAAGCGAGTTTGGGAAAGCCAAGCCCCAACTGGTAGTCCCGAAGAAAAAGCTACCAGCCATCCTGACCGAAGTACGTGATGGGATTACCGGGGCAATTTCGGCATGAATAAAACCCTAGAATAAGTTCGCAAGCGGTACTACTGGATGAATTACTTCGAAGACGTCAGAGCTTGGTGCCGGAAATGTGATACCTGTGCAGTCAATAAGTGCCCGACGACCCGGACCAAGGGCAGAATGCAGCAGTACAATGTGGGCGTCCCATTTGAGAGAATTGCCATCGATGTCGCCGGTCCGTTTCACGAGTCTAAGAGGGGCAACAAAAACACACAAATCAAGAGGCAACCACTGTAGCGACAGTGCTAGTAGAACAGCTATTCAGCAGGTTTGGCGTCCCGATGGAACTACATTCAGACCAGGGGCGTAACTTCGAATCGAATGTATTTCAGAAGGTCTGCACGATGTTGGGGATCAGGAAAACGAGAACAACCCCATTGTACCCACAGTCAGACGGAATGGTGGAAAGATTCAACAGGACCTTGGAAAAACAGTTATCCAAGGTCGTCAGCAATAACCAGCGTGATTGGGATGAGCATATTCCCCTATTCCTGTTGGCATATCGCTCCAGCCAGGGTCCTATTCATAAAAAAGCTGCGATTACCTGGCGATCTGGCTTTTCGCTCCCCCGAAGAACCTTCCTAAGACATCAACGATTATGCCGACCAGCTCCGACATAACATACTGACAATACACGAATTAGCCCGAACGTAGATGTTGGTTACCAGTGACTGGATAAAAACGCAATATGACCACAAGGCCAATTCAGTCGAGAGGACAAAGTCTGGTTGTACATCCCCCAACGGAGCAAGAGTAAATCTCCAAAGGTTACACCCGCCTGGGATGGTCTATACGAGGTGGTCAAGTGGATTAATGATGTTGTCCACCGTATCCGTCGAAACCCCAGGGCTAAGTTGAAGGTGGTTCATTTAGGTGGACTCGCTCCCTACCATGGAGAGGATGTTTCTGACCGGGACGATCGGAATTAAAGGGGGCATTATTACGAAATATACCTAAGCCAGCCCTGGCCTCATTCCGATGAAGTTTTTGAAATGGCGCCAAACAGTATTCTCGCGCTGGGCAGACAAAGGTAGTACCATCGAGAACGACAAATTAACCTATATAAAGAAACATTAATTTCTGTGACTTAGTTTTATTGCGTGCAGCTTATTTCGTTCTTATGCATTCTAAGTAAATAATATTATTAACAGCTGTTGGAAATATTTGATGTTTTATGTGTAAATAAAAGTTTCTAGAAAGTGACAGTACATATTAGTTTTTAAAACTAATTAATTGAACCCACGGAGTTTATAACAATATATTGTTAAAATTTAAAAATGGCATAGTGGTTTTATGTATATCAAACCCAAGTACTTTGCAATATATTTCTAGTTTGTGATAAAAGCATACTTTGAAACGTTTCCTAAGAGTTTTCCTTAATGCCATAAAGTTTTCAACTTATACAAACTTTTTTCTTAAAACTAAACAACAATACATACCACAATCACATAAGAAACTTATTTTGACAAAATAAACAAATAAACAAAAAAGAATCCACGGCTGTCTTGCCTGAAAAGGAATACCGAAACAAAATAAAATAAACAATTGTAACTATTTTCTATTATAAAATAAGGATTTACAGACATCCTTTAATATATTTTTTAATATTATAACATATAGTAGTAATTAGGACCCCCGGTAGCGCAGAGGGAATGTGCTCGAAAATCCAAAATTTCACTAATTCGGAGTCTGAATGGAGTCTCGTACCCGGGTTCGAATCCCAGCCATGCCACGGCTTTTTATTAATAAAAAAGTCGTGACGTCATCTCGGGGGTACGGTCGTCTCTGGTAACTGGCAAAATCCATGAGAAAGGGAATCATTGCTCCTTACCAACCCGCATTGAGGCAGCGTGGTAAAGTATGCCGCAGAACCTCAAATATGTCGAATCACAAAACTCACGGAATTGTACCCCAGGTGGGTAAGCAATCCCACACCGCGAAACCGGTCTGCCTCAAGGATTCTGGGGGAGGCAAACATACGACTACACTACATCTAGCAACATATAACTGCCGAACACTCTCGAACCAAGCTAGAATTGTAGAATTAGAACAAGAGGCAGCAAAAATCAAGTGGGATATCATTGGCATAAGTAAAGTTAGGAGGAAAAACGAAGAGCTAATAACTTGAATGAATCAGGCAACCTCCTATACCGAGGAACACCAACTGGAAGAACTAGTGGTGTTGGATTCTTCATCCATAAGAGATGGACCGACAAAATTATAGGCGTGTCCGGAACATTAGACAGAGTCGCAAGTCTAACATTGTCGCTTTCGAAAAGATACTCCATTCAAATAATACAAGTTTACGCCCCAACAATTAGCCATTCTGACGAAGAAGTCGAACAACTATACAGCGAAATCAAAGAGGCCTTAGATACCAACAACAGCCATTTCAAATACATTATCGGCGACTTCAACGCGAAAATAGGGAAAAAACAAGACCGAGAAGGATCAGTGGGGAATTTCGGGTTCGGTGAACGAAACGAAAGAGGTGAGAGATTAGTACAGTTCGCACACTATCAGAACATGTACATATCAAACTCCTTCTTCAAGAAAAATTCTAATAGGAAATGGACTTGGGAAGCTCCAAATGCGTCAGTTAAAAATGAAATTGACTTTGTCCTGACAAACAAGATTAATACCATCAAAGATGTAAGCACGCTAAATAAATTCAGGACAGGAAGCGATCACAGACTTGTCATAGCAAGAATTGTCCTTAATACGAAATTGGAATGATTTAAACTTACTAGGAAGACGCCCGCTACTAGCATCGACATTAACAACCTGAAAGAAAATTCTAAAAAATATCAGACACTGATAGAAGAGAAGCTCCGGGAACAACAAGACAACACACAACTAATGAATTCAATACTAACCTGTGCTAAAGAAATAGGCGGAACCCATCAACGAAATGAACACAAGAAGCTTAGCTCGGAAACAAAGGCGTTGCTTCAGAAAAGAAGAGAACTGAAAAGGACAACAGACATCCAACGCATAGAATACAGTGAACTATGCAAGACAATAAGAAAGAAAATTGCAGAGGACATAAAAAAATACAACGAAAAATTGGTAGAAACTGCAATTGAAAATCGGAAAATTTATAAAAACGCTAAGAAAGCATTGATAATTGGGAAAAGACAAGTAATCGCATTGACAGAAGAAAATATCAGAATATATCGGATAGACACAAAATAATGGAGCATGTCACGAAATTCTACAAGGAACTATACAAAGCCCCCGAATCTCTGGAAATACAGCTGACGAAAGAAGAAATACCTGAAATACTTGTGGAGGAAGTGGAATCAGCGGTCAACAAAATGAAAAATGGCAAGACAGTAGATAACGACGCAGTAACGGCTGAACTACTAAAATACGCTGGTAGAGAAGCATGGAAGCATCTAGCCAAAATATATACAAATTGCCTAAGAACCAGACACATCCCAGAAAAATGGAATAGCGCCCTCATAGTATTAATCCATAAGAAAGGCAATAAAAAGACATTCGGAACTACAGACCGATAAGTCTCCTGCCGGTAGTGTACAAAATATTCACTAAAATCATACAAAACACAATACAGAGTACACTAGGTTCCGCTCAACCCCGAGAGCAAGCCGAATATCGTAGTGGCTTCAGCACAATCGATCACATACACACTATAAGGGAAGTTATCAGTCGAACTAGAGAATATCAAATACCACTTGCCTTGGCCTTCATTGACTTCGAAAAAGCGTTCGACACTATATATCCGAAGGCGGTAATCAACGCCCTGAGTGAACAAGGTGTAGATAAGCCATACATAGAAACGTTGGCTAATATATACAAGGAAGCCAAAGCCAAAATCAGAATATAGGAAGGCAGCCCTGAATTTCCTACTAACAGAGGAGTCAGACAAGGTGACTCAATATCACCGAAGCTATTCACAGCGGCATTAGAGAGTATCTTTCGACGATTAAACTGGGACCACAAAGGACTGAACCTAGATGGAGAGTATCTAAACCATCTGAGATTCGCCGATGACATTGTCCTAATTGCCAATAACGCAGGAAAACTACAAAATTAAATCAATGAACTTAGCAGAGTAAGCAAGGAAATAGGCCTAAAAATAAATATCGGAAAAACAAAGATAATGTACAACGAACTAGTAGACACACAAGACATCACAATAGATAACACAGTTCTGCAAATAGTAGAACAATATATATACCTAGGTCAATTAATATACGTATCATGTTCGCTACTACCAGAAATAAACAGAAGTATCAAACTTGCATTGATGACTTTTGGAAGAAACTCCATAATCTTCATGTCACGAATGGCATTCCGCCTTAAGAAGAAAGTCTTTGATCAGTGTGTTCCACCAGTACTGACATATGGTTGTGAAACCTGGATTTTGAAAACCGAACTTACAAGAAAGCTTCAAGTAGCACAAAGGTCTATAAAAAGATGCATGATCGGAATAACGGGAGTAAGTAAAAGATGTTATCCACAGAGTAAAATCTCTGAAATGGCAATGGGCAGGACATTTGGCAAGGAGACAAGATAAGGTGGTCAACAAAAATCACACAATGGTATCCTAGGGGTGTTAAAAGACCAAGGAAACGCCCCAATGTAAGATGGGACTATGACATCAAGAAATTAGCAGGCATAACCTGGTCCCAAAAAGCGTACAACAGAACAACATGTAGAGATTTGCGAAACGAATATGTAAGAGAGGCTACACCATAAAATAATGGTCGAAATTAGCTGCATATGATGATGATGATGAGTAGTAATTATAATTTTTAAGAGAACAGTAAACTGTAAGACTAAACAATTGTAAAATTAATTTGTAAACTAAACTAAACAATAAACAATAAAAACAATGTAGAAATGAACACAAAAATTATATACAGAAACGACAATTCGATAAGTCAAAAATTTTTGAACATGCCTCGAACCTTGGCCATAACATACAATTTTTAAATTCAACCATATTACACAAAGAATAACACAACACAAAACAAAAACTGAAACAGTCTGCTTTAATTTTATTTAATGAAAGCGATTATATATCTTGTACTTCTATAGAATTCAGCGTTTCTGGTTACCAATAACCAAGGATGAAATTAATAATGGTAATGTCTTTTTGAACAACCCTATATCGGGATTCATAAGGTTTATCCTAGGTTTTCCCTTATGACTTTAATGAGATCTCTGGAACATCAGAATTTCTCTGGTATCATTTTTGGCGAATGTCAAACAAAGTCGTACCTAGGAACACTACATGAAATTCTAAAGGTAACTCTTTCAAACTCTTCCAATTTGAGAGATGCTTTCTTATTTTACATGATCTTTACAGTATTTAATACTAGGCTGTATATATCTATTTTGAAGTAAATTCCCTTAGTTACATCAGTTTTATTGTCAAACATTAATGTCAAATTGTGATTACGATATTTGTCATTGCGAATCCTTTTAATTTTTTAATTTCTTGTTCATTTTGTGTTAATACCATTGAAAACGGGGTCTGATTTAGATCTTGAAACGTTTGGCATTTTGGAGTATACAGAGTTTGAAGATTATGTGGTGTTAGTCCCAAACAACTCAGAAAGAATAAAAACTTGTAGAAGAGTTCTGCTACTTGGGGGATTTCCTTAACCTAATTTCAACTACACCATTTGCCATCATCTTCTAGGTGTTTCTCACTTTCGAAGTTCTTCCAAGTTTTTAACTACAATTTCTATAGCCTTGCATGGATTTGTGGAGGTCAAAGGGTATTAGGCTGTTATTAACCTAAAGGGATGACCAAAATTGTTAATCGATAAATGTAAATTACGATACCTGACGAAAGTGTCTAATACCGATAAAGAATTATGAAGAAATATCAACGAAGTTGAAACTTAGATCTTTTTTGCGGTTTCTGATGATCTTGTCCTCCAATAAATATCATTTATACAATTTATAGAAGACCCTTGTTAAAAAGATGAGATTAAACTGCAGTCACCATCATTAAGTAACAATCTCGATAAGCATAATACTAATACGGAGATAGTGAAGCATTGTAAATCTTTCAGTCAAATCTGGACCTATTTCAATAGTTCTAATTTATTACTAAGCAGGAATTTTGAGATGGATGGAAAATAAACTCATAGAACAGAAAAAAAACTAATATTTCCAAATTTCGTTACGTAAAAAGATGAATATAAAGTGAAAATATTTTGATGATATAATTCCAAATCGAGCATATAGAGAATTTTTAGTAATTATACTTTAATATAATAAAACCGTAGTCCAACCTGAACTTCATTAATTATTTTGAGATTCGAAAGCTGTTTCTAGGAAGTTGAAAAGTATTTTTCCATTCCTAGATATCTCATTATGTTCATCACAATTATTCGGTTCTTAAATACACATAACGGCTTATTTTGAACAACGAATATATTCTCAAGGATGTTTATCAAATTTCTTGTTTAATGAGTATCAAACTATTGATTTAAGAATCTATGATATTACTAAACGCAAAAAGTAGTTTAATTCGTGAATAATTTATTAAATGTATCATTATATCTGAGATCTATCTTACGATAGATAATATATGGATTTAAAGTCCCTATATAAAAATTCTAACATTTGTTAGTCATAATAAAAAACAGATTGTAAAAGAGAGCTAAGATATTTCTTGTTGTCATATGTAGTTCGATTACCACGACTGAATGTATGTACATACATTCATGTAAATGTCAATAATCATCTCTCATTTTCTAAATAATCTGTTGGGGCATTGTGATGAATAGCTAATTAAGATATGACAAACTATATATGATTATTGCTATGCAGAACATGACCTCACACCTATAGTATTGACAATCGGAAAAAATTAGTTGTTCCCAAAAGCTTACGGCCCTATGTTTCTGCTTTTGAGTTGTCGGATACAATGGATGGCACTGTTTTTCGTTGAGGTTCCATAATAAATATTTAAATATAAACTTTAGAAAATACTAGTGGTACTCCAGTGGTCGCAGTTCGACCCTATTTCATCAAATTGTAAAAAGTATATTTGTAGAACAAATAAAGTTGAGGAGAAATCGGAGAAGCATGTGTAATGACCAAAATTCTTCACTTATATTGACAAATCTATGAAATAAAAATAAATAACACTTAATCATATATAGGTATTTGAAATAATTTTATTTTAGATTTTCTTGGGAATAATACCACATCAGAGTTCAAACTTGTGTATATTTTAAAACCAAACGTTTCAAAATCCTGTCGGATTTCGTTTTCAATGGATATAAATTTATGAGGTAAAATTGAAATATATGACAATTATTTTGACAAATATGTTTACGTTACTATGGATAAATTTCTTTGATTTTAAATATACAGGGTGCACAAGAAATTCCAAAGATCATTATAAATCAAAAAAAATTTTTTTCAAGTTGGAAGAACTTGAAAAATTGTCTTCAGAATTTATTTGTGGCGTTCCTAGGGACGACTTTCTTTTTAAGATAGTGCATTTGCCAAAAAATGCGATCAAAGAATTCTGATAATTCAGTGATCCCATTAAAGTCATAAGGGAAAACCTAGGAAAAACCTCATGAACTATCCCGATATAGGGTTGTTCAAAAGGATATGCCCATTGTTAATTTCATCTTTAATTATCGGCAACCAGACATGACTGAAATCTACGGAAGTAGAAGCGATGCAGTCGTTTTCATTTAACAGAATTAAGGCAGATTCTTTTAATTTTCGTTTTGTGCAGTGTTCTTCTTTGTGTAATATTGTTGTGTTTTGAAATTGTATTTTATGGCCTTGGTCCCAAGCATGTTCACAAATTTTTGATTTTTCGAACTGACGTTTCTTTATGTAATTTTGATGTTCATTTATTCGAACATTAAGAGGTCTAGAGGTTTCTCCAATATAAAACTTATTACATTCACAAGGAAACACTTCTGGTAAAATGTTCGATATAATAATTGGAAGATTGGTCTTTGCAACCTAAGAGTTTCCGTGATATGTGGTTACAATCGAGTTCATGCATATTGAATGAAAGGGATGACCAACAATCCTATGAGAACTTCATTCTTCAATACAATCTCTATTGTCCGCTGACCGACATTTTTTTAACACCTTCGGAAGATTGTGATAATAATATTCACATTAAAAACAGGATATTTAATATGAAAGTTACTGAATCATCTAAGAAAAATTAATACTGATCTACTACATTGGCTATTTTACCACTAATCAACGCTTTATGCTGAACTATCAAACATAGTTTTCGCATGACAGTCTGGAATAGCATTAGCCTGTCACTGTCAAACCATCTAACAGCATCTAACGCTCGCTCCTTCCATATATAATTAATCAACGTTTTGCTCCGTGAAGGCCAGCTATGCAAAATTTCGAAGGAAAGATAAAAAAAACTTACAATAACACATCAGTAGATGTATTGAATTGCTTTATTTTTTAAATAACATTTTTAATTATATCCATGTAATATAAAACAAATTATCTATGAGAGTAGGAGATAAAATGTATGGACAGAAAATAGTAAAAACATTCGGCATTTAAACATATTTAAATATGTAATTATAATCTTTTACATAAAAAAATATTAATATTAACATTATATTATATACTAAATTAATTTTAAATACAATATTTTTTTAAACATTTTAGTAAACGATTTTAACTCTTAAGCAATAAATGCAAGAAACCAACTTAAAAGTTAATGTTGGTATTACAAATCTACTACAAAACATAAGAACATATTAACAAACTAGATATCTTAAGATTTAATATAAGTTTCATTAATTTTAATGACTATTTCAAAAATGGCCAATAATGGCGATTATTAGGCAATATAAATTTTCCTGGTTCTATTTCAACCGCATGACGACAACTTTAGAGACGGTTCCAAATTTGTTAGTTTTACGATCAATTTAGTTTAGTCTTTCACTTCGAGTCAATAAATGTTATGATTTTCTCTCCAAGCAATCTGGCGGCATTGTCAATATTATTTGATTGGCATTGACTGTATGGACGTAAATAATTAGTTTGAATGAACCAATATTATAAATTAATTTAGCATTCTGCACTGAAGGTCGTCAGTAGCTACTAAACAAAACAAAAATAAAGTAAATCGTTTGAGGAACAGAGGAAAAAATGGTAACGAACCGTTTTGTCTTTGCTTATTTGTGTATAGATTATGTAAAAATACAATTAAATACCATTTTTGTATAGAGAGAGAGATGTTAGAGCTACAAACCAATATAAATCAATTTTGGTTTTATATATACTAACTGTCTGATCTAAAAATTTATATGAGCCAATGCAGATATTTATAAAGTTTAATTAGGTGAAGAAGCAAAATTGCAATATAGTATGATTTGATAATTTGAACTGTCAAAACAATTTGTATAGTCTAAATTTTGTGTTTGAAAAACGTATATAAAATTAGTTATTTAAGCAATAAGTAGTGAAAATTAGAAACAAAAAGTGAATTTGAGTGATGTAAAAGAAAACTATTAAGACTATTTCATAGAATAACACTATAATAGTATAATCGGTGTGGCTCAGATAACCAATTTGTAATCTTATACCCAATAAATTATAATTTAAACAAAAAAGAGAAAGTTTTTATACATCATATCAATAACAAATAATTAATTATTGCTGGAATTAAATAACCAGCAATTTATATAAATTGAAATGGAAATTAAATTAAATTTACCAATCATTAAATGGAAAACAGTAAATGGTCACATTTCCAGAAGCAGTAAATCGAAAAGACGAACCTTAATATTGACAACATTGATATTAAATAAATAGTCACAGACAATAGCCATCTTAACCCGGTATATTGTAAACGGTAACTAAAAAGCTTAACAAGATTAATCATATAGGCCAATAACAACTGATAATTGCAATTCCACATCATATAGAAGTATAAATTTTTATACTAGTTTTATATATAGTAATAATAATAGTTAAATATTAGTTATTCTGTTTTAGTACATAAAGGTTAAGTTTATCGTTCATTGTAACTTAAAATTTAATTTAATTATATTAAAATGTTACAACAAAATTCTGTTAAAAAATACCAAATAAAATAACTTATCAAAACAGTATATGATATGTTAAGTGTCTGAAGAAAACTATATATGCTAGAGGTTTAAAAATCTGTATTTTGGGTTTTTCGAGAATATTCTTTTTAGCTAGAATATTTCCAACTATAGAACCCGTCTTGTTATAACGGCAGCTGATTATATGTAAGTTATGTTTAATCGGGAGTTCAAGGTTACCAATGATTTAGGTACAAAACATAACATTTTATAAGACAAATTGGCAATAATCTTATTATAACAATATAAATGTTTAGTTTGACATAAAGTTGCAACACAGATACTCCATTAATTTGCCTAGAGGTATAACTTGAACTAGAGACTGCTTATTTATTATAGAACTTCTGCTTTGTAGACAGATACTAATTGATATTCTAGATCTAGATACAAAAAAATGCATTTTAGGTATTTACGCCACACATTTTATTTAGGAGATAGTTGAGGTATATTTTTAGGGTTCCGTATATACAATATACGGATAACCTTATAATATCACTCCGGATTTCTGCCTCTGTCATATTACAGCAATTTTCTCCTAAACTACTGAATGGAAGAGGTTGAAATTTGGTACCAATGTATAGTTTAGTGACCTGATCAGGAGTAGATATCGTAAAACAAGAAATTTTAATGTTAGGGGTACTTCAGGGGGGGACTAAAAAAAATTTCGACCGTCCCCCCACGACCCCCGCAACTACTGAGCCTAAAATTTTGAAAAAAATAAGAAATATGTTGCCCGAACTTTACAGGAAAAATAAGAAGAAACCATTAATATTAATTTTGGGGGTCAAATTATAGAATTAAATGAAAATTTAAGCATAAAAAATTTTCAAACGCATCATGTAATACATCAAATGAACAAAGTATATTGTTTTATATATTTTAAAAATTTAATTTAAAAAAATATTAAAGAAAATATACCAAAATTTACCAATTCCCCCCCCCCTATCACCAAAACTATAAAACGTAAAATTTGGAAAAAACTTAGAAGTATAGGGTCTGGCCTGAAGTTTACTGGAAAAATAAGGAGAAACCTCTACTTTTAATTTTGTGGGGCAACTTACAGAATTAAATGGAAAATATAAAATTAAAATTGTCGTTTTTAACCCATTGTGTTATATATCAAATGAAAGGGCTCATTATGACTCAAAGAATTATTTTTTTTTTTCATATTTTTTAACTAAATATTAATTAAAAGATATTAGCAAAAATATAAAAAAACTTACTCATTCCCAGCCCCCGCTTTATCTCCGAAACCATAATCTCGAAAATTTTTTAAAAAAAATGGAGTTATAGTCCCTCGCCTGAACTACACTGGAAAAATAAGGAGAAACCCCTAATATTCATTTGGGGGGGGGCAAATTATAGAATTAAATGGAAAATATAAAATTAAAATTGTTTTCTAACCTATCATGTTATATATCAAATGAAAAGACTCAATATGAGAAAACAAATATATTTTTTTCATATTTTTAAAATAAATTAATTAAAAGATATTAACAAAAATATATATATTTTTAATCATTCCCCCCTTATCTCCGAAACCATAAGCTAGAAAATTTTGAAAAAAAATGCTGGTATAGCCCCTCATCTGAATTTTACTGTAAAAATAAGGAGAAACCCATAATATTCATTTTGGGGGCCGATTATAGAACTAATTGGAAAATAAATTATAGAATTAATTGGAAAATAAACAATTATAATTGTTTCTAACGGATCATGTAATATATCAAATCACAGGGCTTATTATGACGAATGAATATTTTAAAATTAAAAAAAATACACATTTACCCCGTTATTCCCCAAACTATAAGACTTATATTTTTTTGTTTACAGGAAAAATATGAAGAAATCCCTAATATTAATAATGGGGGCCAAATTATAGAATTAAACGAAAAATAAAAAAGTATTTTTTAAGGCATCATGCAATACATCAAATGAAAGGGCTCATTATGAAGAATACAAATATATATTTTTCATATTTTTTAAATTATTTGTTTACAAGATATTAGCATGAAGATTTATAAAAAATTCTCGCTTTATTTCCGAAACCATAGTACCTAAAATTTTGAAAATAATTAGGGGTACTGGGACTCACTTGAAATTTATAAGAAAAATTATTAGAAAACACCCATAGTAATTTTAGTGACAAATTATACAATTAAATGGAAAATAAAAATTCAATTTTCAAACGCATCATGTAATATATCAGATAAAAGGCTCATTATGTGATTTACAAATATATTATATTTTTAAATCATTTGTTTAAAAGATATTAATTAACATCGACTTAATTCCCACTTTAGAAACTACATTATTTAAATTTTGAAAAATATATTTTATTTGTATTTTTAAATAATTTGAATAACAGATTTAATAATTTATAATTTAAAACTTGACCTATTTTGCCCTTTATCTTACAATCTACAGAGCCTCAAAACTCAGACAGTATATTATAAAAGGCTTCTATGAAAGTTTATTAGTAAAATAAAACTCTAATTTTTAATTTTGTTAATTTTTGGTTGCCAAATTAGAAAATTAAATACATATATATTCTTATAAAAATCAAGCCAATTCTGAAGCAGATAAAATAAAAAGTCTATTTGTGGAGAATCAAAGTGTATATTTTTAATAATCATTTTAGCTTCCTTTAAAAGATATTAGGGTAAATATAAGAAAACGCACTCATTGCCGGCTTGTCTGAAACTGGAATCTTAGTATCTTGAAGGTGGTACGGAACCCTTAGTATGCGAGTCCAACTCGCACTTGACCAAATTATTTTATTATCAAGCTTGCGTCCTAAAATTGTCTTCCGAAAAAGAAAATTTGTTTAAAACAAGGCAGCAGTAGAGAAAAATTCTATTTACATATATATAAAAAGTGAACTTAATTCTGGTTTACCAAAACGGACATAAAGTGAGCCCAACTTGAATAAATTTCTTCACTTCTTCATTTAATCCTTATAAATAATTGCATTAATCGAGAAAATCTTGCGATTCTTTTTAAATCTGCTATCTTGAAGTACTGAAAATTTGACCTTGGTTTCGGGATGAGCAACCAAAAAACACCATGTACCACACTTCAGTTGCAGTACTCGTCCGCCATGTTGAATACTAAATCCACCACCTTGAGTTCTGAAAACCCAAGTAACCTCACATATTGGACTGAACAATGATCCCTTTATTTGAAAACCTTGACTTCGAATTGCATTTTTTTGAAGTTATATGAGACATAAGTGGTTATGTTATGACTTCAGAGTCGTGATCAGCGACCTCAAGACCCCCAACTTGAAAAATTCAATACATTTTTTAGGAGCAACTTTTTTGGAAAAATCAATATTCTAACTATATTGTTTGAATGTGACAGCTATTTTGAGGTTAGGAAATACAGTTTTCTTAAAACACCAAACGGTATCGAAAACTATGCTCTAGGATGAAAAGTTTGACCTGACCCGACATCAATTTCACAAATAAAAAACGAAAAAGGTGTTGTGGATGTTAATTTCGTATGCTTACATTGCTAAGGCGGGTTCAATTTTATGAGATACATCAAACTAATGTACCTCGGAACCGTCACATTACCAATAAACTTTTCGTCAATCTAGTTTTGACCGCAAAGTGCAGATATTATGCTGTGTCCCTCGTAAGCGCGATATGCGCCGTGCGAGTGGTGCTATACTTCCATCTGACAATTATAAACGTCAACAAAAGCCTAAAACAAACCAACTCAACAATGCGACAACACATAACCGCTATAATCGCATGAATTTATTTTCCAGTAATGATAAAATGAATTCTTTTTTTGTGTTTGTGATAGTTTGCGGCTGTCGCTTTGAAGTAACGCACCGCCCAAACCGCGCAAATCGTTTACTTGGGAGACAGCATTAGAACAATTACTGTTATCGTTCTGTAGAAGATTAGTTATTGTTCAGCAGTTTCACAGCTAGTAACTAGTGTCATATGAGCAGTCTAAAATTTATTTCAATTTATCCTATTATTGTTTCCTCCAAGGATACTACTGGCTAGTTAAGTACCTGTGTTTGTTAATATTTCAGCTCTCCTTATTTTATTATCACGTTTAGAAATTTTATTACAATATTCGCCAAAAAACGTTAAAAGTCTTTTGTGTTTACAAACTTGATACAAATTTGGCAGATCAATGGAAGTAGACACAAAAAAGTTGAAGAAAGTTATAACCGAAGACAAATATATGCTGAACTAATATTTAAAATGTGTTCTATAAATTACTCGATATTATAAATTACAATGAAATCGGTTAGCTTTGTCAGGTCAAAATATAGGCCAAATAAATAAATAAATAACATTATGTTTTTGTAAAACTAAAGCAATACAAGAAAATATATGTTGTCTTACTAGTGTACTTTCAACCTCTGAACTTTTTCTACGATAAGTTTGTTCTCGATTGTTGTTTTTCAACAGTTCTGTTAACTAATGCATTTACTTCCAAACATTTGTTAACACATTTAGATATATATTCAACATCTAGTACTAGATTAAAATTTTCATTTTATATGTGAGAATGTGTTGTGAGTTATGGGACAAAAAGCACTTAATGTCATCAGTTACCAGCAGCTGCACGTTCAATTTGTGGCTACAGACCTGCGAAGATATAATTCTGTTGTCAGTTTAGAAACATTGTCGGTTGTCCAACAAATTAAACCCAGATATTTTTTAATTGTAAGACACATTCATACAAATATAAATATTGACCTGAGTCTTTCCAATTTTGAAACACTTTCATGGCATTGTAGCGTCATTCCCATGCTAAAATACACGGACAACTTATCATGTTTACGGGTAGCAAGAAATTCATAATAATGTAAAAACGAATTATTAGATGAAAAAAAAAACAGATATTTAACTTAAGTATATGTGAATGGAACTATAAACCTTTACATAATTGAAAAAAAAATATGCACATGCCCCAACGCATGTCAATTTTTTCGTGCACTTTATGCTTGTTTATAACGTGAATACAATACTTCCAATGTAATTTGCTAATTTAGTATTAGTAGTAAAGTTTTAATAGTTATAAACTTAAAGTAAACTATCAGTATAACGATTTTAATTAACATGTATGACACTTTATCAATGCAGAATGGAGCAAAAAGCATTCGTGTCATGGAATATGTAGGAGCCAAATGTACAATACATTTTTGGAGAATTTATTTGACTTTATTAGTTTTCCAAAGCCTTGTATCGAATCTCGTCGAAAGCTTATTAGATCAACGAAAAGAATAAACAGTTCAAAGTTTATCTAAAATGTGCTAAATGTGATTTATGAGTTAGAGATGTGAACTAAGTGATGGTCGAATACAAGTAATTGATTATGTAAATAAAGATACGTATATGTGTTTACGAGTACGTGTTTTAAGGACAATAACTTGCTAAAAGATATAACATTAAATAAAACGAGTATTAACTTTTTAAACTCAGTTGTACATCATTTACCGGGACTAAACATAAGTTTGCAAATCTTTGTATACTGAATTTTATATTTTATTTGTACCAACTGTACAGCCTTTAGTAATATTACATACAATTTTTGTACAGATTTCGTGAAAATCTTCTAAATTAACTTTCATTTTATTATTAGTTGAAAGATGAATAGCCAACATAATTTAGATCACAAATTGTAGTTAAAATGACAATGACTGAAAAAACCATAGTAATAATACATTAATTAAATATGTATTTGGTATTACTAATATTTATTTTATTAGTTATCAGTATATTAATTACTTTAAATCTAATAAGAGTATCAATATCGCCCTAACCTGTGAAATAGTTGAGCCTTATTTTCGCCTTGTGGACGAAAATATCACTTTAACTACCATTATAATTTAACGCAGTTATTTGGTTTTATTAAAAATGTACAAATAAAGCTCCACTAATTAAAAATACAATGAATTTCAGTGATAATAAGGGGATTATTACTAGTTATATTTGTGAAAAGTGCACGAAACTTTCATATTCCCGCCTTTTTAACATGCCAAACGCGCCTGCGCATTACAAATGGTGAAAAGATCTATTTGCCATGCCACAGACACTAAAAATAAACCTTGGACTCAACAAATTATAGAAGTACATCCACGAAGTATAGATACCAGGAGTCCGAACGTAATATTAAATAAATGGTAGCATTTTAGGGGACAGAATGTTTTGCCGGTAGAGCGCGCTACTTTTTAGGAAGTACTCGTTTAAATCCTTACGCGGTTAATCTTGTTGAAACTGACAGTCACCTGACAGTTTTGAAAATATTATTTCGATAATCTGCAAAGCTAAAATGTGTGATATTAGTAAATAAATAAATACAATTAACCAGTAGCAAACAATTTTATTAAAAAATAAATTAATGTTATCAACAGGTCTTTAAGAATTAAAATTATAGTTCATCTTTTGTCTCTACGTGTTAAACTATTAAACAAACCGTAAGTGAAGTAAAGAATTTAAACATAGTTTCTGCAAATTAAGTAGTAAATATAAATTCAAAAATGGTTAAATACCTATTTATTTCAGTATTACAATGCTTGATAATAGGAAAGTAATTAATTGATTACAATCAAATATATTATTTATTAATCGTATTAGTTATAAATAAAAGACGTTTAACATTTAAATACCAAACAATTTAGATTTGACAAATACACTAGTGTATACAATACAATATTTATTAACAACACTGATGTTTAATATTATTTTTAGGTTACTCACTTTCGGAACTTTGAATATACCCACTTTAGCCACATTTTCACTTGCCTTTCGGCCACTGAGGCAATCATGAACAGCACAACACCTTTCCATTTTTTTATTAAAACTATTTTTAAACAATTACATTAATATGTTATACTTAGTTTTATAATTTTAATAATTTCGACATTCGACAGCGCGTATTTACGTTTGATAATAATAAAAACATCGGTACGTCCTGAACATTTGCGCAGCTAGTGGCAGAAAAGATAACTATGATCTGAACAAATACTGCGGAAAAGCCTATACCGTTCGGACTCCTGGTATCTATACTTCGTGAGTACATCGTACATCACTTACGTAGGGATAGCACGGGCCTGTTTCATAATCATCACACTAATATTATTAGTAAAAAAATACAAGTTACAAAATACTTGCACTTGTAGTTTCTGTTTCATACAGAAAACTTTTTACTTCAAGTAGTAGTAGAGAAAGTAAATTGGGAAGGCCTACCTTGTTAATATTCCTATATATTCTACCGGTTAGGCGATCGGTGGCACCAAGTAACGGTTGGTTTAGGAATCAATTTTGTCCGACATATATTCTTTGATAGTTATATTGAGAATCAAATTAATAAGTATTTATTTGTTAAGATATTTTTAAATTAAGTTTTTACTTCATTTTTATCAACCTTGGGTTGACATTTACTTCCCTGAAGTGTCGGGACAAATTTATTGGCGCTCCCTAGGAACAAGTAGTGCTAATGTCACCTATATTTGAGGAGTGCTGTGGGATCCTATTAAATAACTATAGTCATTATTTCGTAGCTCTATTTCTCATAACAATTTAACGTTGGAAACATACCGTTTTGTCTTTTCAAAACCTGTTTTTATTTCCGTTTTTCTGTGTAGCATTTTCAGTTTCATCTAAAACCATTATTTATTACTTATTGTCTTGTATAAACGTCATTATTTGACATATTCGCCAATAGTTGCGCATGTTAGGTGGCGCCACTCTCTCTCTTTTTGGCATAATCTGTGCCCTCTACTACTCTCGTGCACATTTCGGATACTAATATTTTGGATTTTACAAGTTGTAACTTGTAGAACAATTTTGATGTTGCAAATTCTATAAGTTACAAAACTACAAGTTACAAGTTGGTTATGAAACAGGCTTATAATAATGATATAACGGTGATATTCCAAATATATTCCTAAAGTGTAAAACAAGATCCATGTTGTACCACATTTTTATAAAACACAGAATAACCAATATATTTAAGCACTTTTTGGTAAATAACACTACAATACTCGTAATTACTGTATGTTTCCCAACATTTCGGGATCTAGGTCAGACCTCGTTGTCAATGATAGACCATTAAAAAGGTACAATTTTTTAAAATCAAAATTAAAATGTTTGACAGTATTATGTGAGATATAACGATTGGAAATATACATTAATCTTGATTATGGTGGTGTTGTTTCCCAAAAAGTGCTTTAACATTAGAAAATATGCCACAATCATTTAGGAAACAACCATAATCTTTTTTTGTCAAGTTAACTTATGTTTCGTCGTTTGATAATGACACAAAGTCTTGGCCGAAAGTAATAGTCACGTTTATATCAATGTAATCAAGTGAGTGATTGAAAACAAAGTAAGTTTTTGTGTTTGATTATCATAATTGACTATCACAAAGTACTGTCCATGGATTTATTCTTACCAGTATTCGACACGGTATTCAAAATTCTCACATTACATCCCCTAAAAAGTTTTCTATTCAATAACGTATCGTTCTTTATTGATAACTGAGGTTTATAAAACTTTCAGTAATATAGAAAGTATAGAAAAATTGAAACAAGCGAGGCATTTTGCTCACAACATATTTAAATCGAATGTTTTCGAGCTACTCAATTGAAACATTTTTACAATTTGTTTAGATCTAAAGAACTGTAGATATAATACTGATACATATATACATTATAGAAATACAAAATGGTGTCAAATAAATTTTAAAAAGTTAATGTTATATTTTATACTCATTTGCTTCATAATAGACGTGATAAGTTACAAAGGTGATTCTATTAATATCAGGGACATATGAACTTCAGCAGACAATTTATAACTATTGAAAAAACTAGATGTAGAACTTATGTTTTACGGTTAATTGGAAGATGAGTTTAAAAGTTATACTGTTCTTCATAATTTACTTTTAGGTTACCTTAACTCACAATATATTTTAATTATTATTTCTTAGATTTATTAAATACTGCCATGAACTTTTTCGAGTAAACATGTTTTTTATACATACTATCAACTATTAGGTCAACTTATAGAGCAGAGTTTAGAAGGTGTAAGTGATAAGATAAATTTATTAATTGACAAATTTATGGTTTGAATTTGCGGTATAAGAGGAAAGATTGCAAGGCAAAATTTGTTAGTACTTAGAAATTCTTAAGGTGATCATAATCTCCACGCACAAAAATGTTAATAATTTCCGTGTTTATAGTCATTGCCTTGCTTAACTGCGTGCACTGTTTAGTATCAGAAAATGTCTGTATCGCCCCAGCAATGGGATTGAATTATATGATTGTATGTTATATATTTTAGGAACTAGGGGACAAAATACAAAATATTGGCAAACTGGTACATGATAAATGCATTGAAAAAACTGGCGTCACTGAATCCTTAATTGACAAATTAAAGAAAGGAGATTTTTTAGTTGATGAGAAAGCCAAGGTATCTATAATTTCAATATTTAGAATATTATTTTATGTAGAGGAGACTTAGTATAATAGTCCGTTAAATTGCACAGACGTGCATACAAAAGTATGTCGGATTAAATTTCTAAACCTGAATGATCTGTTTATATTTTCGATAACCGTAGTATGTGTTGGTTGTTTATCAACCAAGGGGCTACTTCAGATCTGACTTCAGATTCATGATCAGCGACCTGAAAAAAACAGAACTTACATATCCTCAAGAAAATTTATTTTTAGTGGCATTTTTTGTGACAGTATAATTTTTTTTCTGTCATCCTTGGTTTGTACAACCTACTCTGAGGTTAGGATCAACGTTTTTCACAACACACTAGAAAGTTTCAAACACTGCACTTCGAGACGAAAATAATTACACCCGAAAAACAGCACTATCGCAAAACAAAAATGAGTAAGGGAGTTGTCTGATTGTCTCTATATATGACCTATATATAGAGGGTGGTACCTTCGCACTTTTATTTCTTGTGATTGTTCAAAACAACATAAGGTTAATGATTAACTGTTAATTGGTGATGCGGCGACTTTACATCGTCCAGGTGGATTGATCCGTTTACAATGACCTACGCTAATTATTTTTGTTGTAGAATATTGTAGAAGCTGCAAAATGTATCGTACGATTACTAGGTTTTCTGTACGGGTCCTTCCCCGAACTTTACAGATTTTTTTTTAATCAATCTGATAATTTGGTGAGTTGAATGAATGCATTAATTCTTTAAAAAAATATATTTTCAGCGAGCAGTACTTCCGGTCTAAGCGGTAGTGACGTCATCTTTCTTACTTTACATGGAAATTTTTAATTTATATTTTATTTTTTATTTCTGCAGTTGCAACTAAATCTTTTTTGTTAACCTATTTGTAGAAAAGAATTTTTTTAGTATTTGTCTGGGTGTTTTTAAAAATTGTATACCTAAGACAAATATAGATATACAATGAACCAATTAAAAGCCATATTAAAGAGCTTTCGAGTAATATCTTTTTCTTTGTGTAATTGACATGCAAGATGTTCGAAATAACTGCTTAAAAGTATACAATTTGAAAGTGTGAAAGCTCAATTTTCGCAATTGGAATACCGTGTGTATATATTTATTTCTTAAAGTAGCATTAAATACTATCTAAATAGTTGTTGACATCTTCAGTTACCTTATGTAGAGCTACCTAATGTCTCTGGATCATAATCTGCATATTTTCCTGCGTCCAATTTCGTCTTGTACTAACGTGGCATGTCCAATCAATCTGACCCCATCAAATAAATTTACTTGTAACTTTGCAACACGTTACCCAAAATGACTGAATTTTAGAATATAACGTCCAGAAACATCATAGTAGTACAATATGGCCTAGGGCCATAATGGGCACAATTGAAGTGATCCATATTGCCCACCATAACAAATAAAATCAAAAAGTGTATTTTATGGCTAGAATATGGAGGAACTGATAGTATGTTGACATGATTTTTTCTTGCAAGATCTATTAATTCAATATCCCTTGTATGACTTGTATGTCCATCTAGAACAAGCAGTACCGGAGATTCTTTAGTGGGTTCCACTTGTAGAATAAAATGTTGAAACCACTTGGTAAATAAGTTGGTTTGAATACAACATTCATATATGGTACCAGGAGGCGCACCTTTCATTAGAAGCGGGTGTCTTCTTTTTCTTGGGAATATAATCATTGGCGGATCAAATGAACTTCCAACGCTCATACTTATCACACAAGTTATTAAAGAATCCCTTTCAGCAGATGTTAAAGCACCAATTTGCCATTTTCCCTTTTGACTAAGAACTTGGGCCATTTGTGATGGAACAACCTTATTCCAGTCTCGTTCACATTAAAAAATTTGTCTGGAGAGAACTAGTAGTCATCCATCAATTTCTCATAAAGGTTGAAGAAATGATTCGCACTTTCTTTATTAAAGCCCTTAGCCCTGGCAAATGAAGTTCCCGTTGGGCGGCGAAAAGAAAGTTCTGGATACCTTTCTATAAAAGACTTTAGCCAATCTTTACCGGCGATTTCAATTTTTGTTGAAAACCTGAAAACTGAACTAGTTGTTTCTCTAGGTCTTGTGGTAATATAGATTTCCTACCTAATTTTGTACAAATCACCAAATCGGGCGGTAGATCTACTTTGGGTGCCAACCATTTTAAAGTTTTTGGGGGTACTTTGTACAATTTGCAAGCATTTCGCACATCTTCTTTTGCTTTTCCGGGAGTCACTGCCTCAAAACGAAAAAAAATCATGTAGAATGTTATGTGTGGCCCATATGGCCTGGTAGACCATATTGGCCACATACCAAAGACCATAATGGCCGCAGGGCAGTTTTTAACAAATAAAAGTCTAATCTAAAATCTAGTTAACAATATGCCTAAAAAATGTAACCAAACTATAGATTAAAAGTTTACCTACAAAACTTTACACTAGCAATGTTAAACAAATGATTATTTGAGGAACGAGAATGAGATAAACATACCAAAAAATAATATCAGATGAGGTAATTTTCAAACGTCGCACGCACTGGACATACCCGTACTCGGCTCGTAGTCAAGGGAAGTGGGGCGACAATAAAGCTGATACGTACACCGCTCGGTGTTGGTTGGTTTCTGAGAAAATACTATTGGCTATATTGGCCAACTAGGCCATAATACCCGAAATTACTCTACCTATGGCTGGTATTAGTGACTCGGCCCACACATATGATATTAGGCCGTAATTTCGCTACACAATGCTTGTGGCGAAAGATAAAACTAGCCAGTGGCTTATGCCCAAAATTTAAAATTATAGAATTGGTTAATGGTAGTCAATCTCACCCCCGGTAGTCAATCTCACCCCAAACGACGGTACTAATTGCAATCAAGATATTTTATATTTATTTGACATTCATGGCGAATGTAATGAAATAGTAATAAGAACTAGATTTTTTAATGATAGTTAGCCACAATTATGGAAAGTAAGGAAAAAGATTTAATTCAAATTTTTAGGACTTTAGTTTTAAACAACAAAAGAGATGCCAAAGGCTGTGACTGCAGATGAGAATAACGATTTTAAGAAGAACTGACACCGAGACTTTGAATAAGAGTTGCATTTTGTGTATATGTGGGAAAAAAAATTAAATCCTGTTTCCTGTCAAAAGGACTTTTAAAAGAAAATGTGTTGCTTACCTTCACAATTTACATTTTTAGGCATCGGAAAATCCTCAGTTAACGTTTTCCAATAAATACCAATATAATTTCTGATTTAATGTTTTCGATGTAATATAATATATAACCAACTCCATGCGAAATTAACGATGGTACAGTAAATAGTGAGAAATATTTACAATTATTAAGGAAAAGTTTTTCCACGTTTTTGGACGAACTGCCTTTAAGGGCTCCTAGGGACACTATGTTCAGTTAGATGGGATGCGTGCACATATTTCGTATTCAGTTTATAATGAGCTATATAATATGTTTACAGACATTGGATTGGTAGGTATATGGCTCATGAAGATGGCCAGCGATTTATACTGATTTAGCACCATAGGATTTTTTAAGGGATAAAATTAAATGTTTGTTTATGGAATATTTCTTACAATAGCTGGCGAAAATAGAATAAACTGTAAAATAAGCTTTCAGAAAATTAAATCGAGAAGGAGAGTGTGATTGAAATGACTAAAGGGAACGGTTTTTTAATTGTAGCTATTAAATGTTCCAAAAATTTTAGTGGAAAATACTCTACATATATATATATTTCACCGTTTTAGAGATTTCTCAAGAGTGTCAAATGTTGACTAAAGTTAAATGTGGAAATTGTTAGAAATATACTGAACGGATGTTTACACATATTTGTGGAAATTAGAATTTCTAATGTACTGAACATATTTTTTTTTTCTTATTATACCTATGTAATATTTTCACAACTAATTTTTTGTATTTAAAATAAAGTTCAGGATCGCCACATTTCATAAATAGTTTTAAACTATTATGTTTATCTCTAACGCCCACTGAAAATGGAAATTGCACTTGAATCTTATGCAGACATAAAATCTTAGTCAGTTAAAAGGTACCAAGTATTGGTAGGGGAGACCTTTATATTAATTTCTGCAAAATTTAATGCTGTGTCGAACAAGTAACAAATAAACAGGACGTCCTATTTGAGAAAATTAAAACGCAAATTATGGAGGAGAAATTTCGTACAACATAATTTACAAATAAAATAGAATAACATATTTAACGAAAGACCATCTTATGGACTATACATGGTTTTAGGTTGGAAATGAAATATTTACATTTGCCTTTGGTATAAAAACTACACTCAGAAAATAAAATACGCTTAGAAAACAAAATCTTTTTCGAAAAATGCTAAATTTTCTAACAATCATTAACTTTTTAAATACAAGTTATTATTATTCCAAGAACATATATATGCAGATTTTTAATAATCAAATAAAAAATTACACTTCAATTTAAAATACGAAAGTGAACTTTGGTTTAAAAGAACTAATATATCCATTCAACTACCTAGTCTAATTTACAGAATGAGACAATAACGGCCATAAAGTTCCAATATGATAATTGGGTGAAGTATCCTGAATACATGTTATATATACTCATATTCATACTGCGATCACACATCCAGGTTTTTTCATATAAAATTTATTTAGAAATAATTCTATTAGTGTGTTGTGATTACTATTTTCTTTTATCTAATTGTGTAAGTAAACAAAAAGTTTATTAAATAGTACTGATTATATATACATAAGTATTTTTAAAGCATGAAATTGTATAAACACTCCTCTCCGAATATATTAAACGTTGATCCAGTACTTAGCTCGTCGGTTTCATTTAAGATATGTCAGTTTTAATTGAACACATTAACAACTGTACACAGTGTTTGACAATTCATAATGATATATATTTTATACTATTTGTTACGAACTTCTGAACCGAAAAACAAATTGAAATTTGTTTCTGTTCTTACATATAACCGCCAATTTCGATTGCAGTAGGAGTTTAGTAAAAAATTGCATTTTTATAATAGCTTATGTAGGTACCCAATAAAGGATTAAACAATTTACTGTCGATAGTGGAATGAAATTAATTTCCATTTGACTATGACTACAACCGATTAGAAAAACTATAAGGTCTAAAACAGCGGTAGGTTAGTTATTTCGATTATTCAGTGAACACTATAAAATCGACATCATATTCGACAATGCTGCTGCTTTATTTTCAAACGCATGGTTTGCGGCCAGGAGCTCACATTGTTCAGCTGTGAAAAATCAGCTGGGTGAGGTAGAAATAGTATACAGGATAGATTAATGCAGGATCCTGCATACAGTTTTGCATATCGAGGCTTACTGTAATTCATCATCAGGGGTGGATCCGAGGGACGTCATGTTCCGATGAAAATGAGACATTTTAGACGATTTCGAGAATAAAGACAGCGTTTTGAGCCTCGACCATTTATTGACGACTACTTTCAGACCGGATTTTTTCAACCAATACATAAGAACCAAGCTCTCACGAGCTTCAAGCCTGTTGTTTCTAAACATCTACATGATTCAGTGGCTGCAGGATAACTATCAGGTGCTTGTTTGCCCAATCCGGAAAGCAAAAGGAGTTGGAAGGTTTTTTGACATAGCACAGTGAGGGGATTTATGTAGGCATCGGTATTCCAAGCAGCGGTATTTAGGCCAGCAACGAATTTTTTTTTGTTGTAGTGGTGGGGATTTTGTAAATAACAAAGCACAATTTTAAATTATTTCCTCAATAATAAACTGCACTTAAGAATATTTTCCCAAGTCAATATTGGTTTTTAAAAAAATATATTAAATCACCGTAAATATAATATTCTTCATAGAATACCATAATATTATCTGCAGCGACATGTCCTTGTGTAAGAGAGATACTTTATCTCCGTAATTTATAGAGGTGTTCAACTTGGGACTAACTTTGACATCCTGCCTGAACATATGTTATAAGGGCTAAGTTTCTGAATTCATTGCAGCCGTGGCAGAGCCACACGAATGTTGTACTTTAAAATAAACTTCTATAAACATGATTTTAAGAACTTTAAGAAAAACACATGTACATTGAGATAACAGAAATTTTCTTCACTGTTGCAAAAATACTACTCTTGATTTGTGAGTAGTTCAAGAACCACTAAAAATCTTTCTTATTTTCATTCGTTTAGTATTTTTGTTGAGATAAATAATATATTTTCTTTAATACTTTAGTACCTATCTAAGAAAAGTTTCTGTGGTGGTTCAATATCTGGTAGTATTGCTATATTAGGTTGAATTGGGATTGGGGTAATAATATTTTGATCGAAGTTCCGCACACAAGGACTTCCTACCGGGGTAGTTTTGGTCTCCGTGAACAAGTAGCAATTTCACAAACAAAATTATTTGTATTTCGACCATAAACTTCAAACGAAGCTTACACCATTGAAATTGAGTTATTCCAAAATGAAATTGAAACAGCCGATCATCTAAAAACATATTTTCCACATAAAGGGTTGTCATTAAGAGAATATTCTCGATCTAGTTTTGACATATGCGGTACTATTCAACAGACCACTTGAATCTGGCTGTACTACAGATAATCGACTAGCTGTCAGTGATGCACTTATTTACTGTAAAAACACAACTTTAAGTATTTGAAATTAGATGACAACTGAATCCAAAAACAATATATTCATCCACAATAGTTATATAATTTTAAATGCAACTAAACGAACATCAACTTTAATTAAATATACAGACTACTTAAGTCAGTATTGGACAATGTCATTGTTATACTTTCTTCTTCTTTCCTGTGTTTATTATGTTATATTTGTCATACACACATTTTTCTAACGCTAATTCTTTTCTGACGGTATATTTTTTCAGGAATATGTCGCATGCTTATGGATTAATGCTGAAGTGGTAAGTAATAGATATATATAATAAGATATTAAATTGACGTACACAATGTCCCTCTATAGTGCGGTAAGGCTAAATATAATTTGAGTTAAATATATTTAGGGGTGTTTCTAGAACACTATTTATATTATACTTTCAGAATCTCACCTAGTATCCCATACAAAATATGTCGAAATATATGTTTACATTAAAAGTAAATTATGTGTATTTCCGAGATTAATCGTGCGACATTTTTTGTTAAAATTTAAAAGTATGCAATAATTAGTATAAATAAGCGAATGCTCAATGAACTTGTTCAGTTTTGGGTAATGTTTCCTATCTTTAATCTGTTGTGTTGTATTGCAGAAATCACTTATTCTAATAAGTTTAATATTAATAAATTCCGTGGGTTTAAATTCAAACTTTTACTACACTGATATTCACTTCACTTTCTAGAGCTTTATTTAACATAAAAATCCAATATTTACAACAGCTAATTCTGAATACAATTTACGTCAAAAATAATAACACGACTGACTATTTTAACGAAAACTAAACTGCTTGAACTGTCCAATGTTTATATACTACCATAAATTTTTCTCACATTTTCGGTGGCATTCACTGCTGTTCTCGAGGATATTTTTAGTGTTTGTCCAGCGTCAAAATTCACTACTTTTTGTGGTCCCGTAGAACGTTCCAGTCAGTGCCGTTCTCTTTTTTTATTTTCAAGGATATTTTCGTCAGACCGACCAATGTTTTCTCCAGTGGCGGCGAACAAATTTTACAACACTGTCCCCCTTTAATTCTGATCTTCCCGATCAGAAACATTCTCCCCATGGTAGAAAGCTAGTCGATCCAAATGAACCATTTTCTACATAGCTCTTGGGTTACGACGGATACGGTATACACCGTCATTTATTCTCTTGACCACTAGTATAGAGCAACCCAGACGGGTGTGAGCTTTAGAGATTTACTCTTGCTCCTCTGGGGGTTGTACAACTACGTCTTGCTCCTCTCTTGTAACCCGACTGAATTGGCCTTGAGGTCATATCGTGTCTTCATCTGGTGGCTGGTGGCCAACATCTGCATTCGGGCTAGTGCGTGATTGCCAGCATGTTATGTAGGAGTTGGTCGGCATAAATGTTGATTTCTTGGGATGGTTCTTCGGGGTAGCCAAAGGCTAGAACGCAGGGTAATCTTATAATAACAGGGGAATTTGCACATCCCAATCTTGCTGAATACCTATTCTACCAGCACCGTCGCTACGGTGCTTGCCTCGTGATTGGGTATCGCATATGCCTCAGGCCATTTGCTGAAGTAATTCATTGCGACCAAAATGTGTTTGGTCCTCCTCTCAAACTCGGGAAATCGGCCGGCGACATCGATGGCAATTCTTTCAAACGGGACGCCCAAATTATACTGCTGCATTCTGTCCTTGGTCAGGGTCTTCGAACCCTTTCTAGCTGCAGAGGTGTCACAATTACGGCAACAAGCTCTGACGACTTCGAAGTAATTGGCCCAGTAGTACCGTTGGCGAATTTTATCCAAGGTATTATTCATGCCCAGATGACCTCCATTAAACCCTTTGTGTAGTTCAAACAGTATGTCTGGTATCTTCTTCTTTGGTCTTCTTCGCTCTCAGTGCTTTCCCAAATTCTCTTGAGCATTCCATTTTCCACGCTTAGAGAGTCCCATTGGGCCCATAACGATTTCAGGACGCTCCTGTATCTAGCTGCCTCGTCCCATCGTGGCCTGGGGGCCCCTCCCTTTTTAAGTGACAGGATTGATACAAAGTTTTATAGTGTTCAAAGAAAGCCTTCTAGCTGGTCTAAGAGTATACTATATATTTTATGTATTCATCTAGGTTTATACCCTTCACAATTTACTGTAAGGTGGCAAAATTATTTTTTATAGGACGCTCACATTTGGACACACTTTCTATACGTTTTTTTAAAGAAATTCAACTTACCTTGTAGTTGACATTTAAAGTTTGTAAAGGAGATTCCATGGTACATTGAAAATTATTTTCCATTGGAGTACAAGAAAACACCAAGAAGTCGTTGATAAAATAATTTAACCTTGCAGTACTTTAATAAATGATATGTTAACTTTCGTTAAGTATTTCTTTAATTACGGTTTGAGATGAAAATCTAAAAAAATAATTTAAACCACTCTGTATATATACATAGTCAAAAATCATTCATAGTATTATTTGCCTGTCCGAGCAGATGATATTTTGGTTGTTTATTTACGCATTGTAGTACGAAGAGATGTTGACGTCTCCAAAATAAATTAAGTTCCTTTGCTTCAGAAAAAAAGTTTTAAAGATTGAATCAAGGTTATTCAAAATTACTAATATAATGTTGTCAAGTCTTCTTAAAAAAGCCACGTGCTTCCGTGTTTGAAATTCAACTATTTATTCTGATCTTCATCTATTGTAAGAAGCATCAAATCTTCTGTAAATTATTCATTATTGCGAGGCATTACTAATGGTCCTAATTTCCTGGTTGTTGTACCACTATATAGTATGAGCTCATAAGCAAAAATAGTCACGACGAAAAAGTCAGGAAAATATTCCAATTCGATTTTTTTGCATAATCCCATCGCCCAGAATAAGGATCAAGTCTGGTCACGATCTATTTAAACATTTTTTTTCTTAATTCTTTGGCTCACCATTAATAACAAAGTTTGTTTGCAACTTTTATCATAAGTTAACAGTTTGCGACTAATAAAATATTTAGGGTTCGTAAAAGCGCACAACAGCAATTTTTAGAGCTTACAAAGAATACGAAATAATAAAAATTCTCGTTTGAATAAAGTTCTAAATTAATATTTAGGCACAGTGAGTAATGTGAAATTATATAGTTTATAAGTATTGTTTTTTAGAGCATGCTGACTTGAATTTGATTTAAATCAGTTAAACTGTAGTAACCATTAGCGTGTAACATCATAAGCAATTTATATTTGCAGCGAAAACCTGTAGAAGGAAAGAAGTAAATTTCCGAAAGCTATTTGAATAAATTATGAGTTTTTACCAACAAATTTTTCAGTCAACATGCCTTACCAAACAAGTGTAATCGTATTAATGGTGACTGTTAAAACTGAAGTTGTACATATATATATATATATATATATATATATATATATATATATATATATATATATATTTTATTTGTTGTATCCGGTGTACATCCGTTTCTTGGTTTGTGTTCTGAGAACAACATTTTACCTGACGTTTCGCCAAAATCTCATTTGGCATTTTCAATGCTGAAAATCTGAAAACAGAATGAAGAAATTTAGAGTGTGGCTTTGTATTTATACCTTCATTGGAGATGGTAACCTAAATGATGGCTTTTCAGATGCGGTGCCGTTAGTAGTGTTTACTGCTTTTTCTGCTGATCCCCTTGAGTTGTGACGACCCGTCGCGCTGCTTATTGTCCATGAGATTGTTTATCATTAGGATTAGTCTATTTTTTTCATTCGTTCAGTAATACCTCTAATATAAGGTAGGATTTCTGTATGTTTGTTCTCCTCTATGACTTTGTTGTATTGTTGTCGTGTTTTTCGGTTTATGGCTTGTTTTATTGCATGAGTTTTGTATCTGTTATTCTTTAGTTCTTCTGTTATAATTTCAATTTCTTCATTTCTGTTTAGGGTCTGTTAATCTAAATGATCTGGAAATAAGGTTGTTGGCGATTGCTTGAATCTTGCTGGGTGATGGTGTGACGTGGCGTTAAGGTATCTATTGGTGTGTTGGTTTTCTGTAAGCTGAAACCTGAAACTACCTGTTTGGGGTATTGATAACGGGAATATCTAGGAAAGGGCACGATTATCCTCTTCTACTTCTACTGTGAACTATATTTTTATATGTAAGGTGTTGATATATGTCAAAAAATTTTAAAATTTGGTTCCTCCATGTGGCCAGTTGATGAAAATATCATCTACGTATCGAACTGATAACGTTGGTTTAAGCTTAGCATTTTAAAGAGCTTTTTTTCGAAATAAGTCATGAAGAGATTGGCTATTACCAGTCAGTGTCCGGCTTTCGAAGAGGTAACACCTAAAACTCTCGCTATCCCAAATATCGGTATTTTTCAGGTAAAGTTGTAAATAAGTGATAATAAAGTCCGTTTTAAAAATCTATCTGACAGAAACTTACTTCAACATCTGTGTTTTACAATCTGGTACCGGGCAATTTTTCAAGCTATTTTTTTACGGTGCTCATAAATGTTACGTTTATATCTGTGTTGCATGTGCATAGTGCAATAAAGTGAGATCTTTGTTCAGCCTAATCCCAAATCGCAAATCCCCTGACTCCTGCTGTTAAGGGTTATCGTCCCGAATTGAACCGTTTTAATATGCCTCAATTACAGTGCGGGTGTTGCAGTAAAACCGGAGAAGAATCCAAGTTTGTTAGCTGCTCATTATGCAAAAAGAACTATTTTTATACATGCGCTGAATTGTCGACCACTGAACTTAAATCAGTTAAAAATAAACCTAATATAAGGTTTACTTGTATTAACTGTATTTCGCTGGGAGATGATGTAAACGCATTGAAAATCATAATATTATCTCTGCAAAGTGAAATAGAAAAACTTAAAGCAGTAGTAAATAATACTAACCCTAATCCTAGTGAACCCATGAATTATGAAGAAGTAATACAGGAGATAACCGACAGAAACTCACGAAAACACAATTTAATAATCTATGGTCTTACAGAGACTAGTAACCTCGACAAACATGAAAGGGAACAGAAAGATAAAAGTGAAATACGTAATATTCTTGGTCATTTATTGACCACCGCTGACACCAGTCGAAATCCCACCAGATTGTGAAAGTTTGATGCAACCAGGACCAGACCACGACCCATTAAGATCTCATTCGATAATGTCGAGCTGGTTCACTTATGTATTCGGAATGCTGCCAAATTAAAATCTACAACCAAGTATAAAAGTATCACCGTTTCCTATGATCGTACCCCCAGGCAAGTTAATTACTACAAAAAAATAAAAGCAGAACTTGATGATCGCACGACAAGAGGAGAAAAGTTAAAAATAAAGTACTTGCGTGGAATTCCAACCATAGTTAATTCGGAAAATTGACTGCACCCAACAAGAAAAAAGAATCTAGCTGTTACTTCCAAAACGTAAGAGGTTTAAATTCCAAAGTAAACGAACTTTACGCGACTGTTAGTTTAGGTGAATACGACTTTATAGCTTTAGTGGAAACATGGTTATCCGAACGTGTTCTTGACTCGGAACTATTTACGTCTGTGTACAGTGTTTATCGGTGCGATTGAGGCTTTCAAGGAATGAGCCGTGGTGGAGGAGCATTGCTAGCATGTAAAAATAACATAAATGTAGTACCCCTAGACTTAAACTTTATTAGGAACGAATTTTTCACAATCGACATTGTAGGTGTTAAATGTTCCCTCACCACAGGTTCTTTATTTATATATGTCTTATATGTACCACCTAGTATTTCAGGAATTGATTTTGAACTATTTCTAGAACAGCTAAGTCAAATTATTGTTCGGCAGACTAAAATTATTATAGTAGGTGATTTTAACATTAGCTATTACGTTTACAAAATTAATAATGATTCTCACTACAAAAGTTTAAATAACTTTTTAGATTTGACTAATACTATCCAGTCAAATTCAGTTTTGAACTCAATGGGTCGTATTTTAGACTTAATCATATCAAATCTTACATGCGTGACCTCTCGAGAACAAGTACCGCTAATCAAAGAAGACTTATTCCACCCTTCCTTTAACATTTCATTTAGCATAGAATCCAAAAATAATATATTCATCGCTAATCCAGCGTCCCAGACATATAATTTTAAAAAAGCTTCATTTATAAGTCTATATAATAAACTTACTTACACTGATTGGTCACTTTTGGAACAACAGAATGACATCAATACAACTTGTAAAGCATTCTATGAAAAACTGTACAATATTGTTGACAAATACGTTCCCAAATATAAGTCTTCCAGATACCAGTGCCCACCTTGGTATTCGAATGAAATTAAATCAAATATTAAAATTAAAGCGAAATATCAAAGAAAATATCGTCTCCACAAAAGTGATTACTATTACAGCGAGTTTTCTAGGCTAAGACGTCTCGTTAAATCACAGATAAATCAAGCTTAGAAACTCTACATTCTCTCCATTGAAAATAATTTAATTTCAGACCCAAGGAAATTTTGGTCTTATATCCAACTTAAGAAAAGATCTATCAGAATTCCTGGAACAATGTCTCTTAATAATGTCCCGCTTGATAGCCCGGATCAAATAGTTAATGGTTTCGCAGAATACTTCAAAAGCGTATTTGTCGACACTCCCCCTAATCAACCTCTAGAAGCTTCTGAAATTAATTCCACACTTATTCAATTACCTAAATTTACGGAACAAGATATTCTAAAGGCAATCAAAAAACTTCCAAACAAACTGACATCTGGAAATGACAAAATTGTGCTCACGTCCTAGCTTATCCACTTTTAGTTATCTTCAATAAAATACTTGAATCACATACTTTTCCTAACTGTTGGAAAGTGGCTCGTGTATGCCCTATCCTTAAAAACGGAAATCCGGTGGACATAACGAACTATAGACCTATAACTATTCTGAGCAACTTTGCAAAAGTTTTTGAGATTTCTGTCTACAATGTTATCTACCCCCAAATACAGAACCGTATTTCTCCATTTCAGCATGGCTTCATGAAAAATCGCTCTACAACGACTAACCTTATTGATTACTCAATTTGTTTCGGAAGAAATGGACGTGCGAGGCCAGGTGGATGTAGTGTACACAGACTTTTCAAAGGCCTTCGATAAAATTGATCACTCTATTTTGGTAGCAAAATTAAGAAATTTTGGTTTTAGCAACGAACTATGCGCACTACTAACGTCGTATTTATCGAACAGAGAACACTATGTGTCATACAACGGTTTTAACCTAGGACCATTGTTTTTTCTTATTTTCATTAACGATATTTTACTTGAACTGGACTGTAAGAGATTAGCTTTCGCAGATGACCTAAAGTTATACCTACCAATAAATTCTGTTGAAGATTTTCAGTTATTACAAACACAATTAAATAAATTAGATTCCTGGTGTAATTCAAACATGTTATTCTTGAACATATCAAAATGCAGAGTTTGCTCATATACTCGTAAGATTGAACCCATTCACTTTGTTTACCACCTCAAAGATATTCCACTACTTAGATGCGATGAAGTCAAAGACCTTGGTGTCCTATATAGCAGCAAATTGGATTTTTCTAATCACTTTTCTGTCGTAAACTCCTCATCCATGAAAGTCTTGGGTTGTATAATCAGAAACTGTGGAATTTTTACAAACTTAGAAGCAATAAAAACACTATTCTTTAGTCTTACTCGTACCAAACTGGAATATGCGTCTTTAGTCTGGAACCCCTTTTATAGCAATCACAAAAACACATTGGAAAGTGTGCAGAGAAAGTTTTTGAAATTTCTGTCTTTTAGGTCTAGTGGTACCTATCCACAACAGGGTATTGATCAAAATTATCTACTTATGAGCTTAGGTGTTCAATCCCTGGAACATCGAAGAATTAATACCAGCATAAATTTTTTATACAAGTTACTACAAAACCGAGTTGATGCACCAACCTTGTTGGAAAGAATTAATTTTGCAGTACCAAATCATAACTCTCGCAGATGTCATGCTTTCTATATAAATCAATCCCGGACAAATCTTATGCTGAATTCACCTATTCATAATATGTGCCGAAACTTTAATAGGATTAGCTTAAGCTGTGATATCCACTATAACAATCTCTCATATATACTTGCCAAATCTGATGAAATGTTTTTGTCTAAATGATTAAGATGACCTTTGTTACCTAATTATTACTATATTTAAATAAATGTTTTGTATTTGTACCGACATACCTCATGAAATATTAGTTATCACACTAGTAAAGATATATTAATCATTTATATTTACAGTAGTAAATATATATTTAATTTAATTTCTATAAATATATGTATGTATAGTTATAAGTAATCATATTCCATATTTACCTTGTAATTGGGATTTTCCTGTTGGGTAATAAAGCTTATTATCCTACTTGACCACACAATGTATGGCATCACACTCCCTCTAAGGCACACATAGTGTGCCCTTAGGGGAAAATTCACTAAACCCCAGATATACTACATATCAAAAGGGTTTAGCTCTGTGGGAGCCCTTGCCAGGTTCCTCATAAATTTTCTAACCGTCCGGGCTGTTCCTAACAGGACGGCTTTTTGCATCAGTTGGTAAAGATGTTCGTCCAGACCGAGGTATTTCAAATTGTTTAATAGATGTTTTGGGACTACTCCTGTTGTTGACATAACAATTAGTACTGTTCGAGTGTTGTTCATGTCCCATTGTCTCTGTATTTGAAATTCTAAATCCCTGTATTTGGCTATTTTTTCAGTCTGCTTAATATTTATATTGTTGTTGTTAGGGATTGCTATGTCAATTAAGGTTGTTTTTCTAGAGACTTTATCTACCAAAACTATATCTGGTCTATTGTGAGCAACAGTCCGATTGGTCAATATCGTCAGGTCCCAGTACAGTTTGTAGTTGTTATTTTCTAAAATAGATTCTGGTTTGTAAATATAGTAGGGTGTTCTTACCGACTGTGATAGCTCGAGTTTCAGCGCTTGTTCCTGGTGCAGTATTTTTCCACAGCATCATGTCGTTCTTTGTATTCAGTTGCAGCGAACGCTTGGCAACCTCCTGTGACATGCTGGATAGATTCAGATGTTTGGCAACCATATCTGCATCTGTCGTTGTTGATAAAAGGGTCTATGACAAAGTACTTTAGATAGTTCTTAGTTGGAATTACTTGATCTTGGATTGCCAATATAAAGCCTTCCGTTTCAGGAAACATATGGCCAGAGATCAACCAGTAGTTCGACGCTGAACTGTCGACATAATCTTGGGTGACGTCATTTATATGCCTAAAATGCAGCCTCCTCCTCCTTAATCCAGCTTCCTCTGGAGTTATGGGAAACTGTTGTGGAAAGTTGTGTTTTCCAGAACTGCTCGATCGCCGTTTTACTAGGATAACTAGGGGTTTCATTATTATTGGTGTTGTTGAGTTTTCTATAAAACTTTTAAAAATTTTCGGAATAGTGCGTTGTCTAGTTTCCGTTGGTTACTGGTTTTGTACCTTCTCAATCGACTTGTGTATACGGAAAGCTTTTGTCGTAGACTATCCAGACACTGCTGAGATGTGATGTTTTCTCCATCCCACTGGGAGTGTATTCGGTTATTGTATATGATCGTCTTGACAAGTCTTTCTATTCTGTTGTTTCTGACCCCTCGTTGGTACTCGGTCAGTCTTCTAATATCTTTCCGAAGAGAATTAGTTTTCCCTTCTAGCCTTCTTTGCCAATGTGGTATTCGAGGTGTTTGTCTAAATTGGGGAGGGTCTTGCTTTGGTCTTATTGCGACCCCAATTGTTCTGCAGATGGAAATTGCAGCACAGTAGATGATTGTGAGTAGCGACTCTAATGTATTAACACCTAACACATAGTGTGGCAAGATAAATTTGTTCATAGTCTGTAAGACGATTCCCAGTTTCTTAGATCTTAGTTTGGGAAGAGTTGGTCTAATCAATGGATCTGTTGCACTATACTCTATAAGAGCTCTTTCCATTTCTGCTTGGATTTTCTCAAGCAGGTCAGCGTTGGCTGGCTGTTCTTGTTGAAGTTCTTGAATCTCGTCTGTTCTTTGCGCCAAAGGTGTTTCAGGCTCTGGATCTGTTGTATTTCGACCAAATAATTCGAGCTCAACTTCGCTCTTTATTTCGTCCAGTTGATCAGGCGAAATAAGGTCATTTCCCAAGATGACACGATATTGATCTGCGACTCTCTGTTCGGTAACTTAAAGCTCTGGGTACTCACGACAGAACTCTTGATGCAGTATTTGGCCATATCCAGTCTTGTCCTGGCCAAGGTTAGTCACTCTGTAAAACGTGCGCATTATAAATTTATTCATGGCGCTAGTCCATTTCATGCGCTGTCTTATCAGTCCCGCTTGAGTGAGCGCTGGCTGTTGATCCTGCGCAACACTTTCTGCGGGTGAAGTTCTCGTTCTCGTTTGACTCCGTTGGTGATGGTCACGTTGTTGCTGTGACTGTATTGGAGAATGTTGTTGTGGTTCTTGGGCTGTAGCTCTTTGGACGACAGGGGCCCGCCTCCTCAGCACCCTGCCACCGACGTCTCGCATGCTGTCATGTCCAGCGCCGGCTCCAGACATGCCCTGGCGATCCCCAGGCAGCGGCTCTTTTCCGAGGCCTCTACTCCGTAGCTCCATTTTCATGGGTGGTGCCACCAATTGACCCTGGTGACCCGGGTAACTCGGAACCGTGGGGTTGTCAGTTCCCAGATGAAATGATTTAAACCAGATCATCCCGTGCGGGTTTTGGGGAAGGGAGGAAGACTAGGTAGTTGGTCAGCGGACAGCTGCCCCTTTAGTCGCCTCATACGATAGGCGGTAGATACCATGGTGCTATTCTACCCCGGACACCACACGGCTATTATTATTGTTATCCCGACTTGACCATACAATGTATGGCATCACACTCATAGAGTGCCTTTAGGGGAAAATTCACTAAACCCCAGATATCCTAGATATCAAAAGGGTTCAGCTCTGTGGGAGCCCTTGCCAGGTTTTCAGGCCCGTGGTTGGAGTCGTGACGGCAGTTTTCCATGAATTTCCTGACCGTCCGGGCTGTGTTTGTAAAGATGTTCGTCCAGAACGAGGTATTTTAAATTATTTAATAGATGTTTTGGGACTAATCCTGTTGTTGACATAACAATTGGCACAGTTCGTGTGTTGTTCATGTTCCACTGAGTGTTTATTTGAAATTCCAAATCTCTATATTTGGTTACTTTCTCAGCCTGCTTGATATTTATATTATTGTTGTTGGGAATTGCTATGTCAATTAAAGTTGTTTTCCGAGAGACTTTATCTACCAAAACTATATCTGGTCTATTGTGAGCAACAGACCGATCGGTCAGTATCGTGCGGTCCCAGTACAACTCGTAGTTGTTATTTTCTAAAACAGATTCTGGTTTATATTTATAGTATGGTAATCTTACCGACTGTGATAATTCATGTTTCAGTGCTAGTTCCTGGTGAAGTATTTTTGCCACAGCATCGTGTCGTTCTTTGTATTCAGTTGCAGCGAACGCTTGACAACCTCCTGTGATATGCTGGATAGATTCAGATGTTTGGCAACCGTACCTGCATCTATCGTTGTTAATGGAAAGGTCTTTAACGATGTACTTTAGGTAGTTCTTAGTTGGAATTACTTGATCTTGGATTGCCAATATAAAGCCTTCCGTTTCAGGGAACATATGACCAGAGATCAACCAGTAGTTCGACGCTGCACTGTCGACATAATCTTGGTTGACGTCATTTATATGTCTTCCATGAAGGGGCTTCTCTTTCCATTTCAGCAGTTTCTGATCTGTGGTCTGGTGGTGTACTTGGACATGTTGTTGTGTCAGTCGCAGTGGTGTTGAGTCATCAACCTGGCACATGACTCTATGTAGATCAGAAAATTCTGCGAGTTTCTGGAAATGACTACGCAAAATAGAACTTTGTTGATCTAATAGTTTACTTAGATCTGTCAATCCTCTTCCTCCTTCATACCGTGGCAAAGTTGTACGTTCGACAGAGCTCTTTGGATGGTGATTTTGAGCCTTTGTTAGTAAAACTCGAACTTTTCGTTGTAATTGTTCAATGTCAGTCTTGCACCAATTAACTATACCGAAAGAGAAACTGAGCACTAAACACGCATAGGTGTTAATAGCCTGAAACAGATTTTTACTGTTTAGTTTGGTTTTCAACAGTCGTCTTACCCTTCTATAAAACTCTGCTGTTAGGTCCTTTTTCATAGTCATGTGATCAATACGTTTAGCCTGCTTTATTCCAAGGGATTTATAAGTATGACCTTCCCCCATAGATTCAATTGAAGTGCCATCTCCCATTTCGAAGTGCCCCTGCTGTATTTTGCCTTTAACTATATTAATAATTCCGCATTTGTCTAGGCCAAATTTCATATGGATGTCACTAGAGAACCCTTCTGCTATTTTAAGCATTTCATGGAGCTGTTGTTTTGTAGCTGCCATCAACTTTAAGTTGTCCATGTATAACAAATGGTTTATCTTTAATGCTTGTATGTTGTTGTGTTTGAGACTGAACCGAAAATTAGTTGAGTTCAGTTTGTTTGAGAGAGGGTTCATGGCAAGGCAGAACCACAGCGGGCTAAAAGAGTCTCCCTGGAATATACCCCTTCTGATTGGAATAGGGTCAGTTTGTATCGAACAGTTGGCTTCATTAAGTGAGATTTTGGTTTGCCAGGTGGCCATGGCATATTCTAAAAAGTTAATAATACAATTATTCACTTTATAGAATTTCAGCACCTTAATGAGCCAATCATGTGGAACTGAATCAAAGGCCTTTTTGTAGTCCACAAATGCCATGTAGAGATTTCGTCGTTTGGCGTGGGCTTGATTGCAGACAACGGAATCAATTATCAGTTGGTCTTTGCAACCCATCGAATTTTTCGCGCATCCCTTTTGTTGTTGAGTAATTATGTTGTTCAGTTCACAATGTATGAAAATGCGATGATTAATGCACGATGTTATGAGTTTGTATAAGGTTGGAAGGCAAGTGATTGGTCGGTACTTTGCTGGGTCCTGTGCACATAGGTTGTCCTTTGGTAAGAGGTATGTAGCACCATGCGTAAGGAAACTAGGCATCTTGTGTGGGTGGGCAATTACGTCATTTATAAGGGCTGTTAGTGTTTCGTGGGTTGCGTACAGTTTCTTTATCCAGTAATTTTGTACACCATCTGGTCCTGGTGCTTTCCAGTTATGGAGGTTCTTCATTATGTTGGATGTATCTTTCGTTGTAAATGGTTGGTGCTGCATGGCCTCAAAGTTCTGAGATGCAGCCTCCTCCTCATTAATCCAGCTGGCTCTGGAGTTATAGGAGATTGTTGTGGAAAGCTGTGTTTTCCAGAATTCCAGAAGAGTGTGTTGTCTAGTTTCCGTTGGTTACTGGTTTTGTACCTTCTCAATGGACTTGTGTAGACGGAGAGCTTTTGTCGTAGACTGTCCAGACACTGCTGAGATGTGATGTTTTCTCCATCCCACTGGGAGTGTATTCGGTTATTGTTCATGATAGTCTTGACAAGCCTTTCTATTCTGCTGTTCCTGACTCCTCGTTGGTACTCGGTCAGTCTTCCAACGTCTCTCCGAAGAGAATTGATTTTCCCTTCAAATCTTCTTTGCCAAGGTGGTATTCGAGGGGTTTGTCTAAATTGGGGAGGGTCTTGCTTTGGTCTTACTGCGACCCCAATTATTCTGCAGATGGAAGTTGCAGAACAGTAGATGAGTGTGTGTAGCGACTCTAACGTATTAGCACCTAAAACATAGGTTGGCAAGATAAATTTGTTCATAGCCTGCAAGACGATACCCAGTTTCTTAGATGATCTTAGTTTGGGAAGAGCTGGTCTAGTCAGTGGATCTGTTACATTATACTCCCTAAGAGCTCCTTCCATTTCTGCTTGGATCTTCTCAAACAGGTCAGTGTTGGTTGGCTGTTCTTGCTGTAGTTCTTGAGTCTCGTCCGCTCTTTGTGCCAAAGGTTTTTCAGGCTCTGGATCGATTGTATTTCGACCAAATATTTCGCGCTCCACTTCGCTCTTTATTGTGTCCAGTTGTTCAGGCGAAATAAGGCCATTTCTCAAGATGACACGATATTGATCTGCGACTCTCTGTTCAGTAACTTGAAGCTCTGGGTACTCACGACAGAACTCTTGATATAGTATTTGGCGATATCCAGTCTTGTCCTGGCCAAGGTTCGTGATTCTCTAAAACGTGCGCATTATATTATCATTCATGGCGCCGGTCCATTTCATGCGCTGTCTTTTCAGTCCCGCTTGAGTGAGCGCTGGCTGTTGATCCTGTGCAACACTTTCTGCGGGTGGAGTTCTCGTTTGACTCCGTTGGTGATGGTCACGTTGTTGTTGTGACTGTATTGGTGAGTGTTGTTGTGGTTCTTCTGGTTCTTGGGCTGTAGCTCTTTGGACGGCAGGGACCCGCCTCCTCAGCACCCTGCCACCGACGTCCCGCATGCTGTCATGTCCAGCGCCGGCTCCAGACATGCCCTGGCGATCCCCAGGCAGCGGCTCTTTTCCGAGGCATCTACTCCTTAGCTCCATTTTCATGGGTGGTGTCACCAATTGACCCTGGTGACCCAGGTAACTCGGACCCATGGGGTTGTCACTTCCCAGATGAAATGATTTAAATCAGACCATCCCGTGCGGGTTGTGGAGAAGGAAGGAAAGCTAGGTAGTAGGTCAGCGGACAGCTGCCCCTTTAGTCGCCTCATACGACAGGCGGTGGATACCGTGGTGCTATTTTAACCCGGCCACCACACGGTTTGTTTGTATATTTGTCCATTGTATGTAAAATATATGTTGTTTAGGCAGTGTAGTTCTATGATGTGGGTTGGAAAATTTTGTTTCTTGGATACCTTTTCTATGGCTTCGTTGACTGGAATGCTTGGGTATAGAGACTTAACATCTAGGCTAGCAATGATGTTGGTTACTCTCTTCGAGGTGTCATTCCTTTGTACGCAAGACAATATATATAATATATATTGTTTCTGGTTAGGAAACCTTCAACAGTTGCGCTTCCCACAATTGAATGTCCTCTCGAACACTTCTTTATGTATTTGATACACTTCGTTAAATTTGAAAACGCGAGATGTAAGACCGACATCTAGGAATTTCGAGAGAATTAGCCCACAGAGGTTCCGAATCTGAAACCGTTGCGTGTAATTGCTGTTCTCCTTTAACTCCTAGGACAGAATGTCATCCCTTTGTCGGTCTTACATCTCGCATCTTCAAATTTAACTAAATGTATCAAATACATAAAGGAGTGTTCGAGAGGACATTCAATTGTGGGAAGCGCAACTGATGAAGGTTCCTTAACCAGAAACAATATATATTATATATATTGACTTGCGTACAAAGGAATGTCACCGCGAAGAGAGTATTCAATATCGCTGACAGGTGAAGTAACCTGAAAATTTTATCGGGACATTCTTTCCTAGGAGTTAAGGGAGAACAGCAATTACGCGGAACAGCTCCAGATTCGGAACCTCTGTGCTAATTCTCTCGAAAATCCTAGATGTCGGCCTTACATCCCGCTTCTTCAAATGATGTTGGTGTTGTTCATTTATAGAGACTTAACATCTAGGATAGCAATGATGTTGGTATTGTTTGTTTGTAGGTGTTGTATGTCCCTAATGAAATGTTCCGAGTTTCTCAGATAGGAACCCGCTTCCTGCACTTTAGGCTGCATAAATTTGGCTAGGTATTTTTCCAATTTTTGGGTTGCTGAGTTTACAGCACTTACAATGGGCCTTATGGGAACTGCTCCGTTGCTCCTTTGTGTATTTTTGGAAGTCCGTAAAGTTTTGGGCACCTGGATGACTATATATATATATATATATATATATATATATATATATATATATATATATATATTACTCTGGCATTTGTCCACTCATATTTTCACCCTGACACACATTTAAAATAATTACTAAAAATCCACAATGAATTATGCATAGAAGAAACGGCGAGAATATATCTATAACTATAAGAGTTAAAGATGAATACGTATAAACTAAATAATTTCTAACTACAAATAAGGATGTTGTTAAATAATGGATGTCTAAGGATGAATTTAGTACTGTTTATAAGTTGACTGCTTTTAACGGGTTATTTTCAAACTCTAAGTAAATAATAAGTCAAAAACGATCCACAGAGGACTTTTTATGGTTAAGGTGAGCTAGATAATCTAAATATTTTTTATAAAGCATCCCAGTTGGTTTAAAAAAATAAAGTGTGCGTGACCAACTTGCTACATATCTTACTCTGGGATAACTAAAGAAATTGAAGGGAATATTTATTCAAATGCAGGCGACTGTCTCCCATGGACTAAAATCTCAATTATTATTCATATTACATCCAAATATATATATATATATATATATATATATATATACATACATTACATCGAATTATAATACTATTAATATTAATGACACCTATTACTAGGAGAAATCACTATTTACAAACTTCAGTAAATACGATACAAACACAAATATATAAATAGTACAAAAAGCTCAATGCCTTATTCTCATCTGTTAGTCCACCGATTTTCTTTCTGGTAGTAGCTGATGACGAGTTATATTGTAATCAATTAAAATTGTGTGAAAAAACATTCATTAATTGATTAATATTATGAATTTATTTTAACCAATTTTTATGACGGCACTGTCTTTTCGGTGTTAGCTTACTTACCTCTGTTAAAAATTTAGTAACTAGTGGACACCATAGTTTCATATATTCTGAAAAAATAACCTAAATAGCACTTAGTGTAATTACGTTTAAATTTCCACAGTTGGACAGTTGGAGTATACCAGTATAGTTAATATTATTTAACTAACATGAGTTGGTATTTGTTTTAGTAAAACCTTACAATTTCCTTAAATCTTATATCAATAGCTGCAATATTTAATATCATTGCGATTTTTCTTAAGCGTCACTATGTTTTTCATTGCTAACTTTAAGTTAATATTAAATAAGCAAAAGCAAAAAATATATCGCAATTTACACGGGAGATAGAAACTTAAATGAAAAATACTCGAGATAAAACTAACGTGTTGAAAAGTGGTCAAACGATCTAAAGATACTTATCAAAGAACTGCTAAGCTTTGTCGATGATATAAAATTTGATTGTAGAATTTAGTGAAACAAACATTTCAGCTACAATTAGAGAAAATTAATGAGTAACGAGCATATATATTAATTGAAAGACTAAAAATATTATGAAAGATAACTGCTCAGGATATTTATTGACCTAAAAAAGCTAAGCAGAAAGTTATAGCAAATTGCCAACAATTTTTAACATTACAAAACTGTTTTGGTTTTTAGATGGATGAACAAGGAAACATAAATTACATTTTAATGAATGAACGCCTTCCGTTGGATTTGAAAGCAATACTCGATCTCACAAGAACATGTGAGCATAAGCAACTAAGTAAGTAATACTTATGATCTTACACAGGTAGTTCATTTAATATAATTACCATTAGCAACTTTTTATTATTTTTTTTGATTTTATTTCATTGATATTTCATTACCATTGAGAATTGGTTGGATTTAGACCCTGAAAAGTTTGAAACATTGAAAATATACAGACTCTCCATTACGTTGTATTGCTCCCAAGAAATTCAAAAATTCAAATTGTGCCTTTTTCATATAGTACCGTTATTGCCATTGACACCGGGTTTGTGACCTAGACCGTGAAACATTTGGAAATACACAGCATTTTCAAGTACATGTGGTGTTGTTCCCACCAAGTGCATACACACAAACTTTATAGATCTCACAATTATCATTCAGAGAACAATTCACTTAATTCATGAACGACAAAAAAACATGCAACTACTGAGTGGACTAGTTCCTCTGCTTGTCTGCCTGGTAACTAAGTTAACAACCGATCATACCTTCTTGTAAATATCAAACCTAACATGACTAATTATTTAATATGTGTTTATGGAATGAACTCCACCCCTGTCGTTTCTTTGCTAGGTCAGTACTAGGTTATTGGGGACGCTGATTACAGATCCGAGGTCGGCTAACCTCAATCAAAGTCATCCCCATTTAAAACCATAGAACCCTTAGAAAAATTTGAAACAACAGGTACATGGGTGCTTGAAGTCTTTTAAACGGACAATGATAAAGCACACTTCAAAAAACTCTATGAACCATGTTCCAGATTCAATAACGGCTTTTCAATCTTCATATCGAGCCCCTACGAAGCATAGCACAACTCAGACTTTACGAAGATTAGACCCGAGACACTTTATGAAGAGTAGAAAATCTCACAACCCCATAACGAAGAACATCACTACTCATTATGACGAGCAAAACAACTCGTTATGCTCTTTCGAAGAGTATTGCACTCTAGGAGGCTTATAGGCGTTGTTTCGATGGAAACGTTTTATCAGAATATCAAATACCCTCGAAAACAAATTGGTTGCAACTCATGAACGGTGATCCAAAATCCCATATACTGGGAGGGTTGTCTTTCGTTTCGTCCAAGTTTTAACATTGTTAGAAGATTGCAGTTTAATCATACAATCTTCGTCGCATGTTTGTTAGTTGTCTCTTAATATTGATTTAATAATTAATTAATTATTAATAAATAAGGCTGCTGTACTAATTCACACTATAGTTCTGATAAGATCAGTGGCAGAAAAGCTATTACTTCCAAATATTGGAGTAATCCATATAGCAGAAACAGCTTTAAAATCTGTAATAGCCACAATTGCTTTCCCTTTTAAAAATGATTTAATTGATTATATTGTGAAACATATTTCTTAACAATGTAGGAACCTGTTCAATATTTCGAGGCCTACAGGAAAAATGAACATATCAAGGGAGTTTAATAATAGATTTCTAGGTTCTCAGGAACTGTTATTCTGCTACCATCTATCATTAATAAGGACAGAAAGTAACTCGATCTTAAGAACAACAGTTGTTCTTTTTCTAGTAGCAAACCTAAGTTTTATGTTTTCGCCCGTATTTGATTTAATGCTTATTTTTTTCTGCTTTCTTCTGAACTATGGAACGCTCCGCAATTCCTGTAGGACATTTTTTTAACATTTTATACATATTTGAAATTAAACACTTAAGGCAGGAAGTCTCACACAGTACTTTGTCAAAATTGTGCCCATTGGACTTTAAAATAATATCACAAACTCTATTAACTAACAAATGTAAGTTTGTATGATGAATCCTCATCTGCCAGCGAAATTTTTGTAGTCTAAGATCCGAATTAGAATCGACCTTCACTCATCTGATTAATGGATGAAAAGTATTTTATATCAAATTTAGTATGCTAAAAAATATGTTACGAGTGCGTTGGCTAAAAAATTTCTGGCCAAACATTGATTAACTTAATATCGAAAAATCCGTTTTAATAAACATTGCACTTATGAGTTTACAAATAAATTTAATACTAACCGAAAGTATGAAGTCTTCAGAATAAACAATCCTTGGGTTGTCTATTTTTTTCCTAGCATAACTACAGGTTTGGTAGGTATAAACAGGAATGTGGATACTAGTTATTTTCACCCATTTGTATAACAAATACATTTTATATCAAACTAACCGCCATATTATTGAGAACACTATGATATAGGGTTGCCTGTTAAAAATCGAACCTGAATGACGGTTGTTCATTTTTTAAAAGATAAATTTTGTAGCAGATGGAAATCTGTGACAACGAGGTCCGAACTAAGTATCCCGTGCTAAAGAACAGGACGCAACATGTTTTCACAGTTTTAAATATTTTGTATTTGGCCAAGCATAGCCACCTTACTTATCAAGAAATCTGATGGCGTACCTCATTTTCTAACTCGTTTACATATCCTTGTATGTATACTCTAATGTTTTATTTTAGATGAAAAAAACTACGTGGATAAAGTTTGGGCGATGACAAAATGTTTTCATGAAACAAATCCCAAGGTAAGTATAAATTAGGATAAATTTTAAAGTGCCAAATCAAAGGCAAATATGAAATTATGTCTATGTGGAACAGTTAAATGGAATAAATTCGATAACGAATAAAAGAGGGCGTGTTCGGAAAAACGCTTGGATGGTTTGTATTGTCAAATGCCCATTTGTTCAACAACAAAAAAATTATAGAGTGTGCCATGTGACAGTGGCCAATACCAACTTCTTCTGTGTATTATTTATTTTTTGGATTCTCTAGAAAATTCTAGACATAATTCATGTACAATTTCCTACACCTATCTTCAAATCTTTCGGAAATATTTAGCTCTTGATACTGAGATAGAAAGCAAAAAACATACCTGCGTTCCTTTTTACTGAGTCGGATAAAAACAGTTTTATTTATTTTCGTCAAAACTCATAGCCTTAGCATCTTGTCTGCCTGCATGACAATGGTGATCAGTGTCAGTATTAATATCGTTTAAAATTCGTTAACTGTACGTAATAATATCAAAAAAGGTTTATTTGACAGAAATTCACAAAGTAACACTTTTACAAATGTTTGGTTACGGAAATAACACACGGACACAAATGGAAGTTTCTCGCTTATTTAATGAAAAATTTCCAAATTTGCCTCCTGTATCCCAAGGAACAATTAGCAGAATAGAAAAGCAGTTTCGCGAGCTTGGTCATGTAAGACAGATAAAAAAGTAGCTGCCAATGCTCTAAGTTATAATCCGAAATTGGATATTATGGTTGAGTTTCAAGAAAACCCACATAACTGGTCGAAAAGCAGTGCCACTGTTCAGCGTTAGCCACACATCAGTTTCTGGAGTATTAAAGGAAAGTAAAATGCATCCTTATAAAATGATGCACACTAAAGAGCTCATGGAAGAAGATTTCGATAGGAGAACATATTTCTGTGAACAAATGATGGTAAGGTTAGATAACAATGTGATCCAATTAGAAGATGTTTTGTTTTCTGATGAAACCACATTTACACTTCACGATCATGTTAATTGTCAAAATGGCCGCTATTGGTCTAATGAAAATCCGCACTGGATGTCAAAAAAACATACGCAATATCCTGAAAAAGCTATTGTTTCGGCAGGAATTGTTGGAAATCATATCGAACGTCCCTTTTTAATGGCAACTTGAAAGGAGATAAAATTTTAAAACTGCTACAAAAAAATTTCGTGCCAACTTTGACAAACTTATATCCTGATCCAGTAAACCCACAAGTTCCAGCCAATACAATATGGTTTCAGTAAGATGGAGCACCTCCCTATTACGAAATCAATGTTCGTCAGCATCTTAATTTTTTCCAAATCGGTGAACTGAGAGACGCGGATCGATAGTATGACAAGCACGATCTCCTGATTTGACGCCATATACTTTTTGTAGAGATATGTGAAAAGTACTGTATACAAAACTAAACCCCTCAACTTAGATGACCTAAAAGGACGATTTTGGTTAGATAAGTCACCCCTGTGATATAGCGAGTAACATTAGAAGACATTTCTATAAGAGATTAGCATGTTGCCAAGACATTCGCGACGAGCATTTTGACATTGATGGTTTTGTGTTTTTATTTTTATATTAATAAGAAATAATCAATATTGCTTATTTAGTTTCTAATGTAATTTAGCGTATTTGTGAAATAACTTTCTTTTTTAATGTTAATTTTTTCGCCATTTTACGAAATAATAAATAAATCTGAAAGCACTTAATATTTCCCAAGCAGTTGAAGGTTGGTGTAGGACATTGTATATGAATTATGTGTAGAATTTTCTGGAGAATCCAAAAATAAATAATATGCAGGGGCTTGGATTAAAAATAAGAAAGATTGGTATTAGCCATTGTCACATGACACACCCTATACATATTTTTTGTTGTTGAAAAAATGCGCATTTATAAATACAAATCGACGAGTACAAACGTTTTTCCGAAAACGCCCTCATTTATTCGTTATCGAATTTATTCCATTTAGCTGTTCCACACTGTATATAATATATGAATTTAGCTCCTAAGCTATAGAAAAACAATAAGTTTATATGTATATATTTGTTTTCGCGGGCAATAAATGTGTTAGGTGGTTTCCGGGAATTAATCCGGGTAGTTGATAACTGATCCCTGCGGGGGTCGATCGTAAAATGACGACGTTTCGGCAGGGTTAAATCTGCCCTCTTCAGATCGGTTCGCTAAATTCTCGTCTTCTACCTTCGCTTCTAGTCACTCGAATACTAAGATTTTCAGGAGCCCGCACGCTGTTATATAGTCGCGGCTCGGCGCCTATCGGTTGGCACCATGAACGGCTGCGTGTAATTGGCCCTTGGCGCTCAGTCGCCACGCCTCCCGCTTGCTGATTGGTTATATCCAGTTGAGTTGTTATAGGACGGGTCCGGGCCGGTACGGTGTTTAATAGAATTTTCCAACAATTCGATAAGTTCTGGATTTCATTGCGTGCGTTTAGACTGTGAGGCCTCTTCGCTAATTCAATTGCCTCTCTTACGAGTCTTGATTTCGGGTGTTCTATATTTGCCAATACTCTAGTGTTCTCAAAGTCTATTCGGTGTGACGTCGTGGTAGCGTGTTCCGCAATGGATGTTGTTTTTTCCTGCTTTCTTATGGCGTTCTGGTGTTCATCACGTCTAGCTTGAATTCTTCTGTTAGTTTGCCCCACATAGGTTTTATGACAGTCTGCACATGGAATCTCGTACACTCCCTATTGTTCTAAAGAGAGCCTTCGGAGTCTTCAACACCGTGCTTATTTTTCTGTCTGTATTGAAAATAATATCGATATTGTGTCTCCGTTGAATTCTTGCAATACTGTCCGTGGTACCCTTGACATACGGTAAATAAACCTTGGTTAGTGGTGTCTCATGCTCCTCGTCTGTTTGTCTCAGTTTTGACTTAAGAGCTCTTTGAATATTTCTGTCAGTAAATCAATTTTTTCTCAGAGCTGTTTTTAAATTGTCCATTTCCTGTTTGATGTTGTCCTGGTCAGCTAGTCTTTGTAATCTCGTTACTAAAGTCTTGACTACGGCTTGTAGTTGGGCTGGCTGCTTTGCTATATACTGTATGGCCAAGGGTTCCATCTTCCTACCTATATATGAGAACATCAGGGAATGGCAGTTGATTGTTGGCATCAACCTCCATGGTAAATTTTATTTTGTGATGGATGCCAATAAGGTGCTCTAAAAATGTGTTGAGGTGTTCCCTCCCATGAGGCCAAATCGCAAATGTATCATCCACATATCTCAACCATAAACTGGGTTTAAGAGTTGTTGTTCTTAGGGCCAACTCCTCAAAGTTCTCCATAAAATGGTTCGCTATAACTGATGAGAGTGGCTATCACATTCGAGCTACTCCCACTTGTTTGTATCGTAAACAAAATAGGTGTTCATCAGACAGTGCCTTGTTAAGTTTACAAGGTGTTGAGGTGGTTTGTATTTTTCTATTATGATATCGAAGGCTTCGTCGATAGGGATGTTGGTGGAAAGGTACACTACATCAAAACCCACAAGAAGACACTCTGGTTGAAAGACCGTTTTTCTAAGTATTTCGATGAAATGTGTCGAATTTTTCACATATTAGTCTGCCCCTTCTGCAAACGGTTGAAGTTGTTGGGCTAGGTATTTGGCTAGCTGTTGTATTGGGGATCCAATTGAGCGTACTATTGGCCTTAAAGGTGCACCTTCTTTATGTACTTTTGGCAACCCATAGAATTTCGGACATCTCGATTGATTTGCAGTTGGAGATTTTTGTCGATCCTACTTGCTTGGATTTTGGCCTTGGTTGTTTTGTCTAGATAAGTTGTCAGTGTAATTTGTTTATATACTGGATCTTGTAGCAATGTTTGAAATTTGTTTGAATAATCCGCTGTATCTAAAATTACAGTCGCATTTCCTTTATCAGCAGGTAGAATGACAATGTCCTTGTGGAGGCGAAGTTGTTTCAACGCTTCATTTTCTTCTATAGATAGGTTTCTGTTGAGTGCTTTAGGCTTTCTTAGAACATGTGACACATCTTGTCTAATTATTTCAGCGGTGTTCGCATTTAATGTTCAGACTGCTGTATCTACGCCACATATTATGCTCTCTGTTGGTATGTGAAAGGGAGCAATAGCGTAATTGAATCCCTTAGTCAACACGCCAATCGAGGTAGAGTGCAATTAGACCAAAGATATCTTATAAACGGTTTTATTCGTTTCCAATTGCCGTGAGGTTAGACTGTGACCGTTGGTTACGAAAAAAAATCGTTTTTGGGCTTCTGTTGGAGCTTCAATTAGTTAAATTTTATCTGCTGTTGCATTGTTGTCAACTCTGCATTCGTTTTGGCCCTAAATTCGCTAATCTCATCGAATTTATCCCATATTATTGGGTGGAGTGTATTGCTTACATGTAGGTGGATATCTAAGAGTTTAGTATTAAGAACATCCAGTTCTCTTCTGACATCACGTTTGGCTTTCCTAAGTAGGGCACAACTAGCTTTCCATAAGATATTCTGTGTTTTTCTGTTGTTCTTCCAGAACTTTACCGTCATGTTATTCGGAATCAGTCCTTCATCGCGGCATCGTTCTAAAAAATGTAGATCGCACTAAAGTTTGCTTATTTTCGCGCGTAAACACAGAATATCTTATGGAAAGCTAGTTGTGCCCTACTTAGGGAAGCCATACGTGATGTCAGAAGAGAATTGGATGTTCTTAATATTAAACTCTTAGATATCCACCTACATGTAAGCAATTCACTCCACCCGATAATATAGAATAAATTTGATGAGATTAGCGAATTTAGGGCCGAAATGAATGCAGAGTTGACAACAATGCAACAACAGACAAAATTTGACAATTTGAAGTTTCAACAGAAGCCCAAAAACGATTTTTTCTGGGAGAATAACGCTCACAGTCTAACCTCAAGGCAATTGGAAACAAATAAAACCGTTTATAACTTATCTTTGGTCCAATGGAACTCTAGTTCGATTGGCTTGTTAGCTAAGGGATTCAATTACGCTATTGTTCCCTCTCACATACCAACCGAGAGCATAATATGCGGCGTGGAAACAGCAGTTTCAAAATTAGATGCGAACATCGCTGAAATAATTAGATGTTCTAAGAAAGTCTAAACCACCCAAAAGAAACCTATCTATAGAAGAAAATGAGGCCTTGAAACAACTTCGCCTCAACAAGGACATTGTCATTCTACCTGCTGATAAAGGAAATGCGAATGTAAATTTAGATACAGAGGATTATTCAAACAAAATTCAAACATTGCTACAAGATCCAGCATATAAACAAATTACTACTGACCCAACAACTTATCTAGAGAAAACAACCAAGGCCAAAATCCAAGCAAGTAGGATCGACAAAAATCTCCAACTGCAACTCATTCCGCGTGAAAAGTCATCGAGATGCCCGAAATTCTATGGGTTGCCAAAAGTACATAAAGAAGGTGCGCCTTTGAGGCCAATAGTAAACTCAATTGGATCCCCAACACAGCAGCTAGCCAAATACTTAGACCAACAACTTCAACCGTTTGCAGAGGGGGCAGACTCAAATGTGAAAAATTCGACACATTTCATCGAAATACTTAGAAAAACGGTCTTACAACCAGAGTGTCTTGTTGTAAGATTTGACGTAGTGTCCCTTTTCACCAACAACCCTTTCGACGAAGCCTTGGAGATCATAATAGAACAACACAAACCACCTCAACACCTTGTAAACTTAACAAGGCACTCTCCGATGAACACCTAATTTGTTTACGAGAACCAACGATACAAACAAGTGGAATTAGCTCCAATGGGATTGCCACTCTCACCAGTTATAGCGAACCTTTTTATGGAGAACTTTGAGGAGTTGGCACTAAGAACAGCAACTCTTAAACCCAGTTTATGGGTGCGATATGTGGATGATACCTTTGTGATATGGCCTCATGGGAGGGAACACCTCAACTCATTTTTAGACCACCTTAATGGCATTCATCACAAAATAAAATTTACTATGGAGCTTCAAGCAAACAATTATCTTCAATTCCTTGATGTTCTTATAAATAGGAAGGAAGCTGGAACCCTTGGCCATACAGTATATAGGGAAGCAACTCACACCAACAGATACCTTCATGCTAATTCTCATTACCACCCAGACCATCTACAAGCCGTCGTCAAGACAAACAGACAAGTAGCATGAGACATCAATTACCAAGGCTTATTTACCGTATGCCAAGGGTACCACGGACAGTATAGCAAGAATTCTACGGAGACACAATATCGATACTATTTTCAGTAGAGACAGAAAAATAAGCACGGTGTTGAGGACTTCGAAGACGAGGAACCCTTTAGAACAACAGGGAGTGTACGAGATTCCAAGTGCAGACTGTCATAAAACCTATGTGGGGCAAACTAACAGAAGAATTCAAGCTAGACGTGGTGAACACCAGAACGCCGTAAATTTACCATCGATCGAGGCAGGGATCAGTTATCAATTACGCGGATGAATTCCCGGAAACCACCTAACACACATACATATATATATATATATATATATATATATATATATATATATATATACATATATGTGCAAGATGGCTTCCGGTAATTCATTGAAAGTAGTTGAAAACAGATCCCGGCCGGTTTTGGTCGAATTTAAGCCAGAAATGATTAACACCAGAACGCTATAAGAAAGGAAGAGGCAACAAGATCAATTGCAGAACCCTTCACCACGACGTCACAGCGACTAGACTAGGAGAATACGAAAGTGCTAGCAAATATTGAATACCCGAAATCGATACTTGAGACTTTAAGAAGTACTTATCAATGCAGAATATCTAAGCGGTTTGTAGAAGATATTTGCTTAATAATATCGAGCTGTTAATGCTTATTACATAATTAGAGTACTGCTCTCTATTGGTAGACCTAGGACAGACATCGCGATAACCAAAGACCTCATTACTAACGATATCTCACCGCCCCACATAAAAAAAATAATTTCATATACGTTTGATCAAACCATGCTAAATTCGGACACCCTCCAAAATTTTGTTAGAGTGACGTGGAGAATAGTATCCCAATCCAGTTGTTAAAATTTAGTATATCACATATAAATGCATTTTCAAGTAGACTGATTTTAAGTTGAAAGTAAATACTCGAGTCTATCGAATAAATTAAAAACTTGCCCTCATTTGGGGGTGAAAACTACTCCAAATTCTATAAACATAATGAAATATAGTTTTAGTTACCAGAAAATATTATAATGTCCTATTTATTGGAAGTAGCAAAAAACTTTAGTAAGCTACTTTTTAAGTAGCAAACAACCCCTCTGGGTGGAGAGAAACTATCAATAAATTAAAATTTCATAGAAATAATAAAAAAAATATTAGTATTAACATGTTTATTTTATATGCATGTTTAGGTTGAAATATCGCATTTCTTTCCATATTGTTGAGAAACTTTTTGGGTATGTAGTGGTGAAAAATACCCCATTCAATGTATAGCTTATATATATAAGCAGTGAGACAGAAAACCGAACTTTAGATTTAGGGTAAGCCTGAAAACTACCTGCAGTGAAAACCAAATTGAGCGCTTTCACTAGATAAGCTGAATATGTTTTGGTGTGTAAGCACTTCAAATTTTTACAGTGACTAGGGCCATAACGAAACCAAAGATATAAATTATGTTTTCTGAAAGATCTATATCCGAACAATTTTATCGTCCATAAAGGTAGAATTGTAGATGGAAATAATATTACGGTATAGTTGTTTTTTAAACTCGCACTTCTTAAAGTTTTCAAGTTACAACACCAGTCACTACAGCCATATTGAAGCTATACATTGAATGGGGTATTTTACACGCATACATACCCAAAGTATGTCCAAACAATATGGAGTTACCTCAAAATTTACATAAGGGTCACAAGGCTATGCGAGATCTAAACCTTAGCATGCATATGAGATACAACTACTTTTTCTATTAAATTTTTATTCAATTTTTCTATTTGAATTTAGGGGTAGTTTCTCTGCAGCCCCAGGGGTTCTCTGCTAGTTGAAGTATTAACCTGCTACAATTTTTAGCTACTTGCATTAATTAAGACACTATAAATTGATAATTAAAACTATTTTTTATTATGTTATTAGAACGTAGGGTTTTCACCCGCAAATGAAAGCGCGTGTTTTTGGCACTAACAAAATTTTGAAGGGTTTACGAGTATTGTTGACCCCGGATTGGGTTTCAGCGTCGAAATACATCTGAATAGCATGGTTTGGTTAAATTTTTATAAAATTCATTTTTATTTTGTTGGGCTGTTCAGTATGTTAAGCTTTCATTACAAATACTCAAGACGCTGAAAAGAAGACTTTACTACAAATATACTCTTCAGAACAATATTTAACGAGGTTGAGACAAGACGTTTCAGTAAGAAACATGTTCAACCGTTAAAAAGTGGCCAAACTGATCTTGGAGTCTCCACTCCAGGATTAGACTCGGACGTCGACGAGACGGATATAAAGATCAATCAATATAATACTGAGATAGACATTTTGAAATATTATTTAATAAGATATCAAACACTGCGGTTCAAAGGTTCAAATATTACCTAGCACCTTATAATACAGGAATGTTCATGGGTAGCTGAATCAGTAATGATGTTATTTTTTATAAGAACTTACCGGAATAGCGATGATTAATATTACTGGATAATATTAAAATCATATGGAAGCGGTAAAGTCGATCACAACCTATAATCGATAAGCTGAGCTCATTAAATAGGAAGTTAATTATATAACTTTGAACAATAGGTATTGTTCAGAATTTATAGTTAGCTATGACATGGTACTTGTCTAGACAAGGAAACAAATAATTGGAAGTTCGTTGCAACTTGAAATCGAAACCTAAAGAAAATATTTAATTTAAGTTCACATTAAGTGATTAACACTAATTTATTCTAATTTAAATGACAATATTCAATCGGTAAATGAATGAACACAAACAAATATTAAAGAATGTAGTCCTAACAATAAAAAAACAAATTACAGAGAAGTAGTATCGAAGAAGAAATTCACATATAAGAAACGTGAACAACTATAAACCAGTGAATTTAAGGAAACAGCAGACTAAAGAGAATAGAAATGATTTCAGTTCTACTACTATTACTTTTATGTTTTATTGGGCAACATCACCACAATAGAAATAAAACGACGTATATTGCAGGAATACCAAACGTTATATTTATTGATATAGATTGCAAAGTGAAAATTTGATTTATGCTTTTAAAATTGACATTAGAAAATTTGTTGTTTTTAGATATACAGGTAGCACAAAAAATTCTAAAGATCATGAATTATAGTTAACCAGCTTTCAAATTAGAAGAATTTGAAAGAGTTGTTTTTAGAATTTATAAGTGGGGTTCCTAGGTACTACTTTGTTATTAGATAGCGCATTCGCCAAAAATGCGATTCAAGAATTCTATTGTTTCAGTGATCCCATTAACGTCATAAGGGAAAACCTAGGAAAAACCTTATGAACTATCCCGATATTGGGTTGTTCAAAAGGAGGTTACCATTAATAATTGCTTCCTTAATTGTCGGTAACTAGATACGATTAAATTCTACAGAAGTAGAAGCGATACAATCGTCTTCATTCAAAAGAATTAAGGCAGACTCTTTTATTTTTCGTTTTGTGTTATGTTGTTCTTTGTGAAGTACCTATAGTAGAAATGTCAAATTGAATTTTATGGCCTAGGTCCCAAGCATGTTCACAAATTTTTGATTTTTCAAATTGTCCTTTCTTTATGTAATTCTTGTGTTCATTTATTCGTACGTTTAATGGTCTCGATGTTTCTCCAATATAAAATTTATTGCATTCGCAAGGAATCTTATGTATGCAGTTTTTTGAGTTCTAGGTTTTGTTTGTTGGTTTTGTTTTTGATATTACAGATTTCAGTGTATTTCTTGTTTGGAATGTTGTTTTAACATTAAATCTATTGACCACTCTTTTCAATCTTTCTGACAGACCCTGTATATATGGTATAGTTGTAACTGTAGTGTTGAGTAGTAGTAGTGTTAAGAGAAGTTCTGGGTTGATTCGGAAGGTTTGTTTTCTGTTCAAGTCTGTTTAATTCTTTGTTGATAAATTTTGTGGGGTAATTGTTTCCAGTGAGAATATTCTTTATAATTATTTTTTCTTTGTTGAATTTATTATCATCAGAACACTTGGTCTTTGCTCTATCATATAATGACTTAATGACATCTTTCTTTACTGTATTCGCATGATTTGAATTGGAATTTAGGTATCTGTTTGTATAAGTTGGTTTTCTATAAACTTCTGTTTCGAATGAATATTCTGTTTTTGTTATTAATATGTCTAGGAAAGATAGTTTGTTATTTTCTTCAATTTCTAGGGTAAATTTGATAGTTGGCTCTTCGTTATTTATGCCATTTAATAATTTATCTAGTTCTTCAAGATTGTGTTCCCAAATTAAAAATTTATTACATCAAAACTTGCTATTGTAAAAGTATTTTTGTATTCTATAAGAGACAGTTTTTCCAAGAAATTTGCACTGTTTTTTAGATGAAAAACAGAACTTCCTGTAAGAGGACGAATAATGCATAAAAGAAATTTTGAAAGTTCACTACAAGGAGAATTTATAGAACTGACAATTGGTCTTAAAGGAATATTAGGTTTATGAATTTTTGGTAACCCATAGAAATGGTGGTTTAGTTTAGTGTGGAGTGAGTGCTTTACGTTCTTGTTCTGTGAATTCATGTTTGTGGTTGTAAAGTAAACGGTATATTTTATTTTCTATTGAGCTTGTTGTACATTTTGTTAGTTTAGTGTATTGTCCTTGGTTTATTATATTTTGAATTTTGTCATCGTAATCAGTTTTATTTAAAATTACTGTTGCATTGCTTTTGTCAGCAGGTAAAATTTTTATAGAATTGTCATTTTAAAATTTGTAATTGCACATAATTCATTATTAGTAAGGTTATTTTTAACATTTACAGGTTTTTCGAGTTCAGTTTTTGCTCTTATTCTATATTCTTGAGCATCACTAGAATTTAGTTTATTTGCGGTTTGTTCTATAGCACTTATTATATCAAATTCAGGAATTGTTTTTGAAGTAACTACAAAGTTAAGTCCTTTTTGTAATACTGAAGTTTCAGTAGCATTTAGCTGTTTGTGTGAAAGATTTATGAGAGTTTTTGTTACAGTAAAGTTTTTTTCATGCTTGTTATTTTTTGTTATGTTTCTATTTAAAAGAAGTTGGTTAAATTTATGTAAATGTCTTTGTTTTTGTGAAAGGAATTCTTTATTGTAGCTATTAAGAGTGCCGTTTTTAATTTTATTAACCTCATTCTCTGATATTCGACAAGAAAGGAAGCTGTGTACATACCCAATATCACGTTCTAACTTAAATTTATTATATCGATGAAAATTTATCCCATCTCTAATAGCTGCGAAACTTGCTCGCTCCAATATTCTCTGAATTCTCCCACCGATGTAGGGTTGACGAAATCTTAAACCTTTAGGAATAATCCCCATCTCCCGACATCTGCACAAGGATGTCAGGCTATTCTTGGTTCGGGCAAGCTTCTTAAATAAACATTCTAAATTTCTAAACACTTGGGACTGTAGTGCCTAAAGTGATTACTGTACAACCACAAACATGAATATACAGAACAAGAACGTAAAGCACTCACTCCACACTATACTAAACCACCACATTTCTATGGGTTACCAAAAATTCATAAACCTAATATTTCTTTAAGACCAATTGTCAGTTCTATAAATTCTCCGAGTAGTGAACTTACAAAAATTTCTTTTAAACATTATTTGTCCTCTTACAGGAATTTCTGCTTCTCATCTAAAAAACAGTGCACATTTCTTGGAAAAACTGTCTCATATAGAATACAAAAACACTTTTACAATAGCAAGTTTTGATATAGTAAATCTTTATAACAATGTTCCTGTTTCCAAAACACTTCCAATAGTAAAACAACTACTAGAACGGGACTTTTCTTTAAATCAACGAACTCAGTTATCAGTTGATACAATAATGGAACTACTAACATATTTCTGCAATATACGTCGTTTTATTTCTATTGTGGTGTTATTGCCCAAAAAAACATAAAAGTAATTACTAACATATTGTACCAAAACTACATACTTTCAATTACACGATATCTTTTACCAACAGGATTTTGGCATGGCCATGGGTTCTTGTCTCTCACCAGCATTAAGTAACATATTTATGGAAAACTTTGAACAACAAGTAATTTTATTAAAAGAAAATAAAACATTAATTTGGTGGCGTTACGTTGACGACATTTTCGTAATTTGGGAACACAATCTTGAAGTACTAGATAAATTATTAAATGACATAAATAAAAAAGAGCCAACTATCAAATTTACCCTATAAATTGAAGAAAACAACAAACTATCTTTCCTAGACATATTAATAACAAAAACAGAATCTTCATTCGAAACAGAAGTTTATAGAAAACCAACTCATACACACAGATACCTAAATTTCAAATCAAATCATCCGAATACAGTAAAGAAAGGTGTCATTAGGTCATTATATGATAGAGCAAAGACCAACTGTTCTGATGATAATAAATTCAAAAAAGAAAAAATAATTATAAAGAATATTCTCACTGGTAACAATTACCGCACAAAATTTATCAACAAAGAGTTAAACAGACTTGGACAGAAAACAAACCTTCCGAATTAACCCAGAACTTCTCTTAACACTACTACTACTCAAGACAACGACATTACAGTTACAACTATACCATATATACAGGGTCTGTCAGAAAGATTGAAAAGAGGGGGCAACAGATTTAATGTTAAAAAAACATTCCAAACAAGAAATACACTGAAATCTTTAATTTCAAAAACAAAACCAACAAACAAAACCCATAACTCAAAAAACTGCATATATAAGATTCCTTGCGAATGCAATAAATTTTATATTGGAGAAACATCGAGACCATTAAACGTAGGAATAAATGAACACAAGAATTACATAACGAAACGACAATTTGAAAAATCAAAAATTTGTGAACATGCTTGGGACCTAGGCCATAAAATTTGAAATTTGACAATTCAACTATACTTCACAAAGAACAACATAACACAAAACAAAAAATAAAAGAGTCTGCCTTAATTCTTTTGAATGAAGACGATTGTATCGCTTCTACTTCTGTAGAATTTAATCGTATCTGGTTACCGACAATTAAGGAATAAATTATTAACGGTAATCTCCTTTTGTATAACCCAATATCGCGATAGTTCATAAGGTCTTTCCTAGGTTTTCCCTTATGACGTTAATGGGATCACTGAAACAATAGAATTCTTTGATCGCATTTTTGGCGAATGCGCTATCTTATAACAAAGTCCTACCTAGGAACGCCACTTATCAATTCTAAAGACAACTCTTTCAAATTCTTCTTATTTGAAAGCTGGTTAACTATGATTCATGATCTTTAGAATTTTTTGTCCTACCTGTATATCTAAAAACAAAACAAATTTTCTAATGTCAATTTTAAATGTCATAAATCCAGTTTTCATTTTGCAATCTACAACAATAATTATAAAGCCACTGACAACGAAGTCAGAATAGACTTTGAAACGTTTGGTATTCCTGCATTATACGTCGTTTTATTTCTATTGTGGTGTTATTGCCCAAAAAACATAAAAGTAATCAAGAATATTCCACAAACAACGTTTAGAAGACAAGTTCTACTACTAATTCGCATTGAAAAAGGCTAAGTAATGTATGAAGATAATATAAATAATAGTAAGTTTATGGTCGACCTTCACAAAATTCCTCGGTAACGGATTCAAAGAAGAAATTTTGCAACCAATTTGCTAACAATCGTATCTGATGTTAATTAATTTCTTAAAATTGAATGGACCTGCTGTTGTTATTGAGTTAGGCCTTGAAAATATCCACATATAACTTGTTTGTACTTATAAAAATTGTTTTTTCTAATCATCGAATATAGCCAGGTACTCCAACTAATGCCGGATTTAACAGAATAATAATGAATATGTTGATTACGTTTATTTGTCACCCATATACAGGATGTTTCAAAACATATGTGAAAAACTTCAAGAAGCTACTTCTTCTTACAATCCAGTGCAAATTTATTGTATAAAGTCTAATAAAAAGGCAATTATTAGGGAGACAACGCGATTAAGACAGCGGAAAAAGATTTATTATCTTTCTTATCTTAATAACGAAAATCGGTAGAATAATGAAAATTTATAGGAATTTTACCACTATGAAAACACATACTCTGCATATTTTCTATTTTTTTTTAAATGAGTAGGACGTTTTGAAATAAACCACTTCTATTACTATTGCAACTAAATTTAAAGAAAAACTTACGCATCGTAAAAAAACCTATTTGGATAGGCCGATTTATTTAGAAACTTTTTATCTCGTGATTTTTTTTCTAAGACTTACAAATTTGCAATTACAAAAAAAACATGTAAATCATCAATTGGCGGGACGAGGAAATTTATTTTAGAAAAATACTGTATTGGGCTGCTTTGAAACACAATCACTCAAAAATTTATTATCAAACATGTCTCAAACCTATGTATTAATTAATTATTTATTGGATAAAATCCTTGTATTACAAAAAATATTTAAACAAAGCCACTCAAATAAATACAGGACGTCATAGGTTATTTAAAGCAAGTTTTGGAAATGCCTGCCTTGCCATGCATGGTACATGCATTTAATGTACGCATCACTGAGCCTCTAATCTATATATAAATAAATAGACAAAGACAAAACGATTAGGTACCATTTTCTCCTCTGTTTCTCAACCGATTTTCTTCATTTTTGTTTTGTTTAGTAGCTACTGACGACCTTCAGTGCAGAATGCTAATCTTAATTTATAATATTGGTTCATTCATTAAATAAAATATAATAAAAATTAATTATTATTTACGTCAATAATGTCAATGCCAACCAAATGAATGTGCCGCCGCCGCCAGACTCAAACCATTGAGTAGTTATATATAGACAGACCAATGCTGTTATATGCTTAGAGCATGTACTTCTGGAAGTGGCATGCAAGCGTTGTTATTGTTTAGTGGGTAAAGTAATCATTGAAAATTATAATTATACAGGGCGATTTCAGAAAAGTTAGAAATCATTTTTTTCATGGGTGGCACATAAGCAGTTGCATATATAGGGTGTTTAAAATATAGAGTAGAGTGCAATTATAACTAATAAAATAATTATATAGGGAAGCCCATTAGCGGTTGAATTTATTTTATTGGAATAGAAGGTGCAGTAAAATTACAGTTATACAGGGTGGTGCAAAAAATGTTATACATAAATGCTTATACAGGGTAGCGGAAATGGAAATGCAACATTTCGTAACCCATAAGCAGTTGTATATATAGTTAGCGGTTTTCATAGGTCAGATATAGATGGAATGGGGTACGTGGGTACGCATATTTCTCTTCCAGTCCGCAGAGGCAAATGTTCCGATACAGGGGGCAATTCTTCATGTAAAAAATAAAAATATATCTCACCAGTTAATCTTGCTTGTTCTCTTAATTTAATTAAACCTCTTATTAATGCACAACTAAACAGCTTCGATAACACCGAACTGGTTAATGGTAAAATATTCTAGTTAAACAACTGAGCAATGTCAATTAAAGCAATATTATAAAAACACTATAAAGCGATAGCGACACGTTAGGATAATTATTCTAAAAGAAATTTACTCGTCTTGCCACCTAATGATTTATGTTTAATATTTCAAATCAAACTCGAAATTTTTATAAAAAAATATAAGAGATAAAAAAAATTCTAAATAAACCCGGCTATCCAAATTTATATTTTTCCAAGATTAAGTTTCTCTTTACAGATAGTTGAGAAAATTAATAGTTGTGTTTTAAATATTTCCACGCATTTTAAACATTTCCACGCATTTTAAACAAGTTAGAAAATATGCAGATTATCTGTTTTCATAATGGTAAAACTCCTATAAATTTTCATTATTCTACTGTTTTCCGTTTTAAGACAAAAAATAATATAAATATTTTTTCGCTATTTTTGAATCGCATTATCTCCCTAATGATGGATTTTTGACCGATCTTTATAGAGCAAATTATCCTATGTTGTTTACAAGGAGTCTGTTGCAAATCCCGATATTTTAAAATTACATAATTGCATATCTTTTCTGAATAGCCTACAACAGATTCGGCATTTTATTTTGCCCAAGATATAACACTTCTTTTCTTAAATTTTACATTAATTTTTGCGTTAAATGTGTTTATGTCTTATTCCCATCATTTGGATATACTTTCTCCTTACCACAGCAACATTAATATTTCCCTGTTGGTTCTTCAGCATAATCCAGTAACTGTCACCTATAGCAGGTTTAAGCTTACTTTTCGTACTTTTGTTGGGTACTGTGATTTGGTTATTAACGTATGTTAAACAGCAATGTGAATATGTAAATAATCCGGTATTGTTGCGATTACTACAGTAGTTACTAGCTTTATCATAACTTAATTGAGTTTGCAGTTTACTTTATTAGATGCCATTTGAATTTTAAAATATTTTAATACCGTTTTTAAACCCAATATGTATTTGGAAAACAAAACAATTAATTTATTGTATATTTATTCCCTTTTTTCAGTTGTACGTGATGGTTTAGAGGACTATAAACGTGCATGGTATGGTCGAAAAACTGAACAAGAATATAGTTTCACAAATATAGTATACAATACTGTATTTCCAATAAATGTTTATATTTGCCACTGTATTTAATTTTTTGCAGAACCATATAAATTGTGAAGAAGTGAGATATAAAGATCGACATCTCGGTTTTTCGAGGAAACTAGCACATTGAGGTTCCAAATCTGGAGCTGTTCCATGTAATTGCTGTTAGCCGTAACTCCTAGGTTAGAATGTTAGAATGAAATTTTCAAATGAACTTCACCTGTCAGAGATACTAGTTTTCCCGAAAATTCTAGATGTCGGTCTTTACATCTCGCGTCTTCAACTTTGACGCTATGTATCAAATACATAAAGAAGTGTTCGAGAGGACATTCAATTGTGGGAAGCGCAACTGCTGAATGTTCCCTGACCAGGAACAATTTATAATATATATATATATATATATATATATATATATATATATATATTTGTTTTTAAGTTTTCGCGGGCACTAAATGTTTCAGGTGGTTTCCGGGAATTCATCCGCGTACTTGATAACTGATCCCTGCCGGGATCAATGGTAAAATGACGACGTTTCGGCAGAGTCACATCTGCCCTCTTCAGGTTGGTTCGCATAATTCTCGTAGCCTTCTGCTTTCGCTTCTAGTATTCGAGTAACTAGATTGTTTTTATGGTTTCTTGGGTAAATAACACCACACTTGAGAAACAGATTGAAAAAAAAAATTAACAGTCTTATCTGACTTGTCTAACTATAAACAAAACCCTTGTATCCATGTTGTAGCTCGGCTACCCCAGCATATATTAGTTCCGGAGGGGTATATCCTACTTTTGACCGCCTTTCTTCGCTAATTCGTCTCACATGCCCGAACCATATTACTTGTCACTTTTCTATGTCTTCTTATTTCTTCGTTTGTTATATGTTTGTATCGAGATCTACATGCGACTATTCCAAAAATCCATTTCACCCACAAGTAAGGTGTTTTTTATTTGGGTAATATGTTTCAAAGCCTCGGAACCATACGTAATTACCGACAGTAATATGGTGTAGGCCATAATTTTTGAGTTCAGGGCTCCTATTACTTTTTTCCTATAGATATTTTTTCTGTCTCTAATTGTGTGCTCACTTGGTTCCGTTGATGTATATGCTTAGATATAGACCTGCCTTACAGCTCCTAACTTTTCGATTTTCTAAATCCTTAGGCCGGTTTTTTCCACTACGTTTTGTTGTTGATTTCTAGGTAGATATTCCAAGTCATTTTCATCCTCTCGAATTAATGCTAGCTCATTCACATAGTCTAGTACATCCAGAGATATGTCACCGACATATAGAATCTAATTTGTAACGCTTTATCAAGATATATATTAAAATTGGAATCTGTTATTTCCTATTTTAATTGTAGCTATTGTGTCTCTAATATACCAGGATTGAAGCCTTTGAAAATGGTTAAAATTGAAAAAAGTAGGATGAAGCCTATTGGAATATTGGAAAAAAGAGTACCATAAAATAAAAGGGAAAATAATATACGGGCGATCTGAGGTCGGGAAATGGAAGGGGATGAGGTTTTATGGGTAATAAACTGTTTATCTCGATTTCCGGTAAAACTACAAGTCCTATGGAAAAATACGGTATATACAATTTTTCAACATAACCTCAAAATTTATGTGAAAAATTTAAAAACCAAGATTTTGGTTTTTTATTTTTATCTTTTACAAATAAAACTTACCTTTTTATGTCCAAAACACACTGTATTTTTTAATTTAAAATATTTTGACTTAATATCGAAAACGTTCCGTAATTTCTCAGGTCAAAACATCTGCGTTTTCTAAAAAGTCGTTCGCTGAGATCTCTACTTTCTGATGACACAAAAAAATCATTACTATGGTAAATATTCTCAAAATACTGGGTCAAACTTTTTACAGCTGCTACGAACTAACACGTAGTATGGCCCAGACCTTCTTATTCCCTTCCCTTTTCTATATAAAATATCTTTTGGTAGGTCCCTCAGGTATATAAGTATAATTATAAAATGATACTATTATTAATCCGTAAAGACGGAAACCCACTACCCCTTTTTTCGCCTTTAGTTTGAAAGGAGGGTAATCGAAAAGTAATGTGCCGTAGATGTGCAGAACATATAAAAAACCTTTATCAACAGCTAATATTAAAGTATCCAAATTTTTGGCTTTTACAGAAGAGCCATGCAATTTTTACGTAAGTATACCTTTAGAGTTTCTACACTTAATTGATACATTGCATTTCAGATCCTCGTGAATTGAGTATGTAACCCCTTCAGCCATGAATTTATCACAACTCTAATAAAAATTTACTAAAATTTTGGAAAACAATGTCTGTCCTTAGAAGTCACAAAACATAGTTTTGAGAAAAACGATTTCAAAGATATTTATTAAAGAGAGTTCAAAGTTACTCGGTTATTTTTAAACCTATGCTTTTAATAATTGGCATAAGAGTAGCTTATTTGGTGTAGTATAATAGCATGAGTGTTCATTCTAATTTAGTGACATCTCAATTACGCCGACATACTTGAACAGTTTTAGTCCCATGGGGCCTGGCAATGTTGCACATTAAAATAAACTGGTTCCCTAATGACATTAGCAAGATAATATTGGCCTGTCATTCTAGATGGTGTATGAATAAATGGAATTCTTCTGATGCACATTATACCCCCAAAACGCCACCATAAGTGGTAACTGCAATATGTTGTTCCAGTCTTTGTGCATTCCCTGGTTTTCTCAACATCTTTACTCGATAATTTTCACTTATTAATGAAAACCTGGACTCATCAGTAAAAAGTACGTTTCTCCAGCAATAAATGGAAAAAGTATTTTTGGCAATATCGAATATTGTTGTGGAAAAAAATACGACTGTAAAAGTCATCTAAAATAATAGTTCTCATGCTCACCATGTTCTAATTCATCATATCCTTAGGTTTTATGTTCTACTTGGAACCTACTGCAAAATAAGATATATTTTGCTATTTTTATAAGTTAATACTTATTTGTATTGTTAAAATCTGTTCTTAAGTTTCAATATAAAATTATTTTTAATATCATAATCTGAAAAATGGCTAAGGATTTAGTGTATGTCCTTTGCACAAAATCTATTTAATGATTATGAGCAAGGTGTACCGAACTGAAGAAACGTTCAAAATGACCTATAAGGCCTCTAACATCCCTTACCACGACAAGGTCAAACGCTGAATTTCTAGTACTTGGTTGAGGTTACAGAGACATAATTAAAAAGTCACCTTAACAATGATACATCTCGTGTCAAATTTTATACTTCTTTTTATGCTGTTAATTTTTTCTGGCCAACAATATAATCAACATCAATTAAATATGAAAATCTTTCCAAAGTATTTCAACTGGACACACCGCTTTTTTCACATCCTCCGCAATATACTTTAAATAATTTATTAGATAAAAATAATTGTAATTACTCATTAATACTATACTACTTATTAATGGCGAAGTGAGTAAGCAATTTGTTTAGATAATGGTTATGAAACAATTTTGTAAGTGATTAGATCACGGAAAAATAAATAAACAAGCTAATTGACATTTCGGGTATAAGAGAACATGTTGCATCATAATTTGTTTATTGCTGTTAAAGTTCTTAAAGAAGTCGCGTCTCCCAAGCACCAAAATGTCAAAATTATTTTATAGTATTCTCATAGTAATTGTGCTGTTTGAAGGCTTTTCCTGTAAAGTATCAGTAAATGTAAGTTTGGATTACATGTAAGAAATTGTCAAGGAATTAAAAATATATTTTAGGATCTAGGTGAAAAAATAAAAAAGTTGGCCAGAGCTCTACATGACCAATGTGTTGAAAGAACTAATACCAATACGGAGTTGATAAACAAATTAAAGGGAGGAGATTTTACAGTTGGTGATAAAGGCAAGGTATTTATAGTTTTGACATTGAACCCGTTCTGTCTTGTAACAATTTATTTGGTTAGGTTTATGTAAGGGTGATAACCTCTCGCTCTATTTATATGCATAAAATTGTTTGTTTCACAGAAATTTTTGATTAAATAAATTATTTAGTAGAATTATCAGTAAAAATGTGATAGGTCCGGGTTTTATGAAAAAGTCTCTTTAAATGTTCGGTTTGGACTTTAGGGATATTTTATTCCTTAATCTAACTTTTTTTCACGAACATGTGTGATTTACTGAATGTTTTGGTAAAATATAAGGCAACAATTATGTTTTCACAAATATTGGACGGATCATATTAAATTTTAAATGTTAGCTCACTTAGCAGAAGTAACAATAAAATAACTTTTACATTGATTCATTTTTTTATCCCTTCGAACTTAAATTTGTTCCAAAATAAAACCGTAGAAGTTTAGGAATTCATTTACCTATATCCTTAATGTACCGTTGACCTATTTAGATGTTGTGTTTTTCGACAATTTGGGTTTTTGTAAATTCTATAACTTCAAAATTCTAATTGATTTGTAACTGTAATTAAGTGTTTAGTGAAACAGTAAAAAAACGCAGGTTTTATACGTTTTAGAATACACTAATTTAATTAGTGTAGTCTAAAATGTTTATATTCAAATTAACTGGGACCAAATTAGAACATGTAATCACTAAGCAAATTATAAATGCTTTGTTAAACTCAAATTTTCTCGGTTAGTGATATCCAGTTCGTTTCTATTTATTTGTTAAGAGATTGGCAACAGCACTAAAACCTCTTTCCACTAGATATGTGGACGAAGAAGAATTAAAAATTTTCTGGCGATATTATAATTTGTGGGCTAAGTTAAAGATTTATTATCTTTATGAAGTGGTACTGTCCGACTGAAGCGGTAAAAACTTATTTTGATGATATTAGAAAAATACAAATAAATTAGATAATTGAAAATCGAGGTGTAGTGCCTAACTGCAATTTATGAAAACTGCCCAAAAACTCAGTTGCCTTCTTATAGAAAAAACTCTGTAGTAGCATTAATTGATAGACTATTGGTCTCTGTATTGGTGAACTAGTTATGCTGCAAAATAAGATAGATTTATTTGTGAAATAAAGGGTTACGGTTCCTTATCAGGAATCGGTTGGAACGATATTTTTTTCCAAAGCAATATGTAGAAATGTTAGCTCACTTGTCAACTAATCAATTGGTAATTGCAGCAAACCCAGACGGACTAATATTTCTACAATCTGTCTCAGAAAAAAAAACATTGTCCGATAGCGACTTTTGACAAGGAATCGATACTTCATATTACACACATAAGTAACATGCAATAAACATCCAAACAAATTAAGCTGGAAAAGTAGTTGACAAATCTATAGGCCTCGTTTGTTTCAGTTAATCCAACGAGAGAGTTTTCTTTCCATAATAAGGCAACTGATGTTCCGGGCAGTTTCTGCAAAATTGCCCGTAGACATTTTCAGTTACCTAACTTATCTGTAGGTATTCTTCAGAAATAACTGTAAGGAGTGAAAACCCAAATAAACAATTAAAATATCTTTTTGAAGGCAGCATAGCTGATATCTGCATCTAAACTGAACCTTAAGTTCTTCATTAGTGTTTAAAGCTAACAGTTCCTCTTGTTAAATATATCAATATTATCATATGGACATATGGGATTGTGGTCAAAACAACGTCAAGACTATTTTCAAAATCTGAGTAGATGACATCTAAATGTTTAAATATATTTAATTTATTCTTCTTTTTAAATTTACTACACCTTATTTACATTTGGTTGAATAGGTTATTGGAACTTTATTATCCAAAAACTCACCAGTTTCAAAAAGAAAAAAAAAGTTAGACATAAGTGTATTTCAACGTAAAGGGAAAGTGCAAGGAGTACTTTTCCGCTTTTAAATTTTATGGTATACTTGAGGGGAGGTGAAACTGCAAACATATTTGGCCCAGTTTGTTATTACGAATCAGTAACGTTGTCAACTTAAATTCATTTTGTTTGGGGATGCTAGCGAAAAATATCTCTAAGACCCATCTGAATTTATAAACTATTATCCACGATTTGTATAAAATGCCTATAAATTTTCGACCGTACCAACTTACAATTAAAAATTTAACATACAAAAGTATTTTGTATGTTAAATTTTGGAAAGCAATGTTAAATATTTTTCTTTTTCTGTTAAACACCATGTCATGATATTATGGAGAGAAACACTGATTAGAAGAAAAAAAATATCGGAATTAAATGCAATCCAGATAGAAACACTGAATGTTTCTTGGTCATTTTCAATGTCAACATGCTGCACGCTTAGTCCTTACTCATTCGCGTATTTTATGCTGTGTCCTGAACACAAATTCCATAAAACTTGGCCCTTCGTATACTACACATGTCCCATCGAACTTAATGAACAAGAATTTTAAATATAAAATTTGATTACAGTCTGAGAAAATTATATCTATTTATAACAATTGAGTGTTGACTTTAAGTTGGTTGTGGATTATTTGTTGTCAATAAATTTCTCGTACCCACTATTTCAAAGTTGTTGTCTACCAATGACGAAACTGACAGTATGTGAATTAATTATAAATATTGGAGTGCATTATTAGCATGAATTATTTACACGCAAGTTAATCGGTTGCAGTTTATATTAATAAGTAAAGATTTTTTATTTTGACATAATAGAAGGTAATAAAGCAAACCAGTTTTTATTTATTAATTAATGACGTATTACCTAATGTGCAACGTAGTTCTAAATGTCCAAAAGTCATGAAATGAAAATATAGCAATAACTTGGTTAAAAATATATTTGTTAGTTCAAATTACGCTGGGTGGAACTGTAATGTAATGTCATTTGAGTTTTTCTCGGTTTTTGAAAATCATTAAACATTTTAATATTTGGTTTAATATCCTATCTAATAATATAATATTTAGTGAATATTAAACTATTGAAAATTTAACCAAAAATAGAATGAAATAAATTAAATAGTTCAAATAAAATATTTGGCCCTCCATTAAGCAAGGCAATATCCAAAGTAGCTATAGGGTCCATTTCTAACACTTACAAACGTATTATTGCTAATGCTTTGAAAAGAATGTTCAAATCTAATCTGCATCTTTTCATAATTCCCTTTTGAACCCGAATTCAATTGAGCCGACATTAATTTTAGATCTATCCATGAGTCGATATTTCTTCACATCGAGGCCTGTCCATTCCTTAACTCGTCCTTGTCAAAATTGGTGCGAAATCTTAATCTTTCACTTGGTACATTCTGATCTGTACTCCAATGTCATTTGCTGTTGCTCCAGTTTGTTAAATGACCATGGCTTCTCGAAGTTCAATTTTTCAGCCCTGCTCGCAGCGATTTTAATTGTTGAAGTGATAATGGTGTCTATTTTTTAGTTGATTGTCTCGGAAGGGTAACAATCCTGTACAATTGTTCTGAAAATAAATCTGTTCGCCCGCAAAGTAAACATTTTTCATTGGTAGCCCTAGTATCATTTTTGATTGTGATATGCCCTAGCATATTCTTCATTTCTGACGGAAATTTATTAATCATTGATTCCATGTCAGTTGAAAATTTCCAGTTTTCACCAGCGAAAACATTTTCGTGTGGTAGCCTTAGCTACTACCATTTGTACCTGTAAAAAATATTTATCATGATAAATATTCGTAGTACTACATCACATCTCGTTAAGAGAACATATAACAACATTCGAATGATTTTGAAATAAGTTATACCAGACAACAGTCACATTTCTTATTCCATTCAAAATCATTTGCATACACTTTCATCAACAAAATTGCATTTAAAAGTATATGAACATAATGTTCTGGGTACATATTACAATCCAGTGTAAATAATTTTGGATAGACCAGTCTTCCTAACTTGTAAGTTGTGTAGTAATTGAAAATATCTATAAAGATAGTAATCCCTCTTCAAACCCGTGCTACTAGACTTTTCGTTCGAATTAAATATATTGCTTAACTTGTAAGTTCTGTAGCAATTGAAAAATTTTTTAACGATAGTAATATCTCCTCAAACCTACTAGGCATTCCATTCGAACTATTTTCTAAAATTCTACTACCAACAATATAGTAACCCAATCGTACGGTAATGTTTGTAATTTTCGCAATATGGGTTCTTGGATTTATTTAGAAACACAGTCGAAATCACATTTTATACTCACACAGCTATATACAATTTATATGGAACACCTGGTGTTTACTAGACCTTTCGTCGACTTCCCGTATTTATATATTTCTTCTTAGAAGGCTCTCCATGTATTCACGAACACTCTAGGAATTTCGATAGCGCTAGTCGCCGGCGTCGTGGTGCCAGGTGAAGAACATTTTGCACTTCCAACGGTTTCAGGCCCAAAGAAAATGAAACTGTTGAAAGAATGAAATATACGAGAAAAGTAAACCTGTTGTCAAAATTTACTTCTAATTATTCATTGAGAAAAGAACAGAGTGATAACCTCTTCCAATATTTTTTTAAAACATTTAGTAGTAGTTTAAGGAATCCATAATAACACTAGAAGACTATTATATACTTTTATAAACATTGTTGTCAGCCCAAAGGTTGTCGAATAAGGCTAGCGGATGGAGTTTGGACGGAATTTTGGTGGTTAACTGTGTCAAATGCTTTTGTGAAATCATTATTGGCAAAATCAAAATCATCCATAACCAGTCATACCCTAAAAAACATGTTGTTCTTAAGCGAAACCGTGGGTATATTATAATAATAAAACAGAGATGAAAATAGTACAGTAATTTCGGGATATTAAAACCAAAACCAACAACACAAAAATTCCCAATATTTCCTTTGTTGATGATGTTAGCTTAGTATCGAGGAAGATTATTATAAACCTCCTGAAAATTATTAATATATATTCTATAATAATTACTAGTAACCTTTACAGAAATATTTCGGAGATATTAAACTAAGTCAGCATGAATAGTAGTTAATTTAATCTTTCGGGAGTAGACTTCCATTTTGAAGATTAGTAAACCATACATTATATGGGGAGGCGTCAAAACCTTTAACACGACCGTAAAAATCAATAGCATACTACAATATGTTATAAATATTCTATTCTATAGTCAATTACAACTAACAAGGAAGTTGTTAATGATGAAATACTCAGCTTGCTTAAAGTCATAAAAATATTCTAGTATTATGCCTTTCTCATTGTATCAAAATGCACAAGATATCGCTCATTTGCAATTAGAAGTAAACGTAGGATCAAGTGATCTCTGATATATATTATTCAGTATGTAAACTAATATACATTGAGAGTTAAAATAGTATATAAGTTTTGCAAACAGACAATTGCTGTCTTATTATTGTTGAAAACATTCAATAGTCTTACACAGAACTACAGTAATGTTATGTATACAGTCTATCTGGAAAGAAACCTTATCTAATATAGCGAGTTTTTCTCTGAAATTAATGGGATTTTAATTTACCCCGTAACCGTATTCATGTGTAGTGCCTTAAACGGCGGGATTGTATGTGTTCCTATTGCAGTCCATTTAAAATTATGGAGCTTAAACGTAGTTTCTAATAAAAAATAAAAATTGTCAGCGATAACAGCACATTCCCATTTGTTTATTGGAATTGCAAGTTATACACGAAAAAGCTATCTAAAATTTTGTTAATCTTAACAGATTTCAACATCTTTAGTTAATCTCCTCTACTTAGGAATTTTCATACTCAAAATCTGTTTTATAAGTTGCTTTTTGCTTTACTTTTGATTTGCCATGTAAGAACTTAAAAAAAACCTGATTCAGTAGTGCTAGGCCATGTAATAAGTAATAGGAATGAACAGTGTATGGGGACTTGAAGTTAGTTGGGAACCAAATTTATTCAACAGAGGAAATTTTATGGAATTAGTTTTCAATAGTATATAATTCAGTATTCTTACTCATCAAATAATTCTAATAACTATACTACAAAGATCAGAAAAAAATCGTCAAAACAGTAATATTATTAAACCGACCAAATTAAAAAGCAATACCAAATATGATATTTTAATTTATTTTCAGGAATACTTATACTGTCTATGGACTGAGAGCACAGCTGTAAGTATGCACAATAACAAAATTAATTATGGGTAAAAATATTATGCAAATGCTGGATAATTCATCGTTTAAATAATAGGAATATTAAAAAAATTACAATTGGAATACTGCAAAAAGTTGATGGTTTACACATATTTTTTTACTTTCCAGATGGACGTTGATGGCAAAATAAATTACAGTTTCCTTGATAATCTTTTTCCTACAGATTATAAAGGAATGGTGGACTTAATCAGGGAATGTGACGGAAAAAATCAAAGTGAGTTTTTCATTAGTGTTTTATTTCTTAAATATATTGTCATGATAGCCTCAGGTCATTGTCTTCTAGGGAAACTCAACAATTGTCTGAGCAAACTCATATTGTAGATGGTTTTAAGTTGGCTATGTCCTATGTAGTGTGTTATCATGTCCTATGTAGTTTGTTATCGTAGTACCAGTTTTCCAGTTGAAAAATATGTGACAATTATTTGCTGAATACCTTTTACACGTAAGTTCGCCCACATATAAGTTAAGTCTCCTAGTATCCCCAAACAAATGAAAAAAAAAATCAATAGAATTTTTGTAGAAATTTTGTTTTTGCTATGAAAATATAACTTAGAATTTGACTTGAAATCGAGATTACGAAGTTGGGTGATTTTATTACTTATTTAATCTGTACTGAGGTATTATCACAATTGCAATAGTGTGTTAGATTTTTTCAGATACCTTTTGCAATCTTAAGCATTTTTCTAGTTTTTATTTTTTTAATATTATTGACATCATGACATTAATACTTTTTGTTATTATTTTTTATGAGCGAAAATTAAACATTGTTGTCTGAAAATGTGGAAAAAAACTTAACCTTTTTCAAGTTTTCAATGAGATTCTAGCATCTTTTGAAGTTTTTATGACTCTTTATCATCTATGGTATATGTACCAAATGTGTAATATTTTACGTTTTGGGACTATCTATATTATTATTAGCAATATTAATAAACTTCTGATATTGGAACATTTTATTACTTATATGTCATATATTCTTTACATTTTTCTTAGAATAGTTTGATTATCGTACTCGATATTTATTCAGTAACTGCTTGCTTAATACGGTTCCAATGTCTCTAATACAGATATTGTCAAATACTTACAGTATCTAAGTATTTTAGGTAATATTAACATCATGGGCATTTTTCATAGTTTTAAGCTTTTAACGAATTATTGTAATAATGCTCCTGATTATATTATATTGGATTTTTCTGTAAAAATGTCCCCTATGTCTCCCACGGTTACTCGTTTTTCCGCAGTATAACTGAAAATCGATTTTGTGCATTTTATGAGATAGGTGAATACCAATCTTCACAAATTTATCACTTTCAGTTTCGGAAATATTAAATTCTTCTTAAAAAAATGTAGTCCTTATTTCCTATTCATTATTTCAAATTTCACCAAATTTTATTATGTACACGCAGACGTGTCTGACACCTGTACAGTCAAGTCAAACTTTTGCTGCTAACTAAGGTTGTGAGTCTTAATCCACTATCTCATGTTATTAATTGATTTATGGTTAAATTTCATTGCTTTCAATCATTTTTCATAGGATTTAATCATCATACGCCTACAGACAATATTAACATAACCTATGTTTATAAAATATACTTGTTTGTAATATTATGTAAAATATGCCAATTGTTAGTGACATAATTTTGGTGACCTATATAAAATTATTTGTAGCTATTAGCTTCCAGAAATTTTCTCGTTATTTTTTCAGATGAAAAGAATGGTGCCGATAAAATCTGGGCAATGACTAAATGTTTCCACGTGACAGACCCTGATGTGAGTACATTACTTGTTGCTGCTTGCTTATTTCTAGGATCGCCTCTCATTTCCACTTGCAAATAATAATTACTACATTTGACTATGCTCATCCTTAGTTTCCCAAAACTAACAATTAAATTTTGTGAAAATCCGTATTGATTATTCGATTAATTGTGGTGATAATTTAGACTAAGGTTTTGATGTTAACTTTGGATGCTCTCCAAATGATGACACCGCAGTTAATGAAAAGTGTGACAAGGTCTGAAAATAACTATAGCATAGTTGTTTTAGAAAATGATTAATTTATCTGTATACACAGTACATCAGTTTATAGAGCAAAATTAAACTCATTTTGGGACATAAAATTCAACATTAATACGCTTATAGCATCACTATTTTCTTTCGGTTTTTTGCTCAAATTATTAAAAATAATGAAGGAATTATATTGCCGTCTCCAGAAAAGTTGAAAATTATGGTAAATTGTGTTATTATGTTTTTTCTCAGCAGTTTACTGGGTTAGGTTGGTCTATTTTCTCATTAGTTTATAGGATTAATGGTTACTTTTATGCTGTTTACTCTATACTTTTTTCCACTGACTGGAACGCCACTGTCAAGACATCTGAGGAGAAGTAATGGTCGATCGTGTAAGCCAAAATTCACTGGCAGTATTTATAAATTTTAGGGAACTATAATAAAAATCCAAGTTATACAAAGTGAAATGTCATTTTATAATCTTTAAAAAATTTTTTAAGATTTTTCATATCCCTATCGTGTTTAATACGAAGGATTCTGCAAAATATTTCTACAAATTATTTACATTGCAATTCTGCAGATCGATTTAACGGACAATATTGATCTTCAGCCTTATTAACCTCAACGTTATGAGCTATTATTAGGAAGAAGATTAAAGTTCTAGCTGTTATTACAAGCAAGTTATCATTTTTTTTATAGTCACTTAATATCGGTTTTTCCAGCTTTTCTTTTTAAAAAATGCCTTGATCAAAATTTCTAAAAACACCAAATTTGAAGTTTTTCTGTTTCTCCTCAATTTTTCTATTGACGGCATTATGAACAGATCATTACTTTTCAATTATGGCTTATAAACTATTACTTACGTATACCGCATACATCATGCGGTTTGCTGTTGAATTTTTTGTCACTTAAAAATCTCTATTGACTGGTGAATCGATTAGACAGTTTAGATGGTATAAGACGATGGTAATTACATATTTCATAGATCATAATAAACTATCAAAAATGCCATTTTAAGCTCATGCCTTCAATATCAATTTGAAAAATTGGCCATAACGACTAACATTTTTTCATGGCAGACATATTAAGGTCTTAATTCAGGGGTTGCATTTTAAATGTTTCTTGGTCATAGTAATTAGTGTTTATGAGATATAGGGCTGCTTATCAACTATCTAAAATAAATAGTCTTTGTCTTCGGTATCATAACTCATGACCTATAGGGCTTCTTATAACAGTGACAATGGAACACATCGACATTGTTCGGCATCAGAACGGATGTTTCTGAAATCATCAACTAGGCAAAAGTACATGCTTTAGAACTTCATCTTGCTTTATTGATTGCAGTATGGATGTTGCTTTAGTCGCAACAAGACAGACTTAGTATCAACTGAATAAGAAAGGTCAGAATTACCTATCTGTTTCCCTCTAGTTGAACAATAGCTGTATCAAAAATATTGATGTCATCTTAGTTCTTCTACTGCTTACAAAGTTACTAAAGTAAACCTACGTTTTTCATTTAAGTTGATACTGAATTGATTTACAATTACATATTATCTTCTGTTATTTCTACTTTGAATTTGACAGAAGTCCACACAAGATATGATCTGGTCTCTAGCATTCAAGTAATATTAGACACTTTCGTCTTATACTGTCTTCAACCTCAGTAGGAAAACTTGTATTTCCCACACCACAATTTATTGGCAGAAGATATTTTGTTATGAGATAATTAATTCACTTTACCTAAGCTTTATCAACCAATTACCTTAATTTTGATAATTTTTTTTTCAGCGATACGTAATATTTTAAACATAAGGAATAAGGAAAACAGGTAATGTAATTAATAAGTTGTGTCAATTTCAATTACATTGTGTGGTCTGTTTTAGCTGTTTTAACATATGTAAATCAAGATGTCAATAACTTACTCGATTAAACCGGCTTAACAATTTGTTGTATTCGCTGTCTCAAGAACAATTCTGAATACGTTTTAAATTCTGGCCACAACTTTCATAAAATAACACCACACAGTTCATGTTTCAAAATAATAAAAATCTATCTAATTTTTCATCAGTATTATTATTTATTTATCTCATTTTCCATAGTAAACACCCTGTTCCAAATTAGTTCCTAAGTTTCTTGCTATAGTTAAAGCAGTCTCATTCGCAATTTCGCTATGGAACTTACATCTTACCCACCCAGATAAACGCTGCTTGATAGGAACGTTAAGAAGCTTTAATGGATAGTGTACGTAAAGTCTACAACAATGTTTCTTGCGTTTCTATAATTTTTTCTAACGAAAATATTTAATTATTTAACGTCACAAAAAAATGTTGTTGATGAACGAACAGACTTTAATGTATTACCACATTTTGATGCATTTCCGAATAAATCTTTGATATACACATCGCGAATGTTTTTACCTACTATTTGCCGAATAAACATACATTTTTTACTATTTAATTTTAACCGTTTCAGGTACTGGAAATGTGTGATAATTAGAGGGTATGCTTTTACTCGTTTATCGACTGAAGAACTCGTGCTCTTTAAGTAGAGAAGAGTTATTGCAGACACATCCCTAGAAAAGGTAGAGGCACAAATGAATATTTGCCATACACCCAGAACTGTACAACAAAGAGCGAACAAACGCATTGGGGAAGATATCACGATTTATGAGCATTTAGTCCTATTTCACAATATACGATTTTGATCGTACGAAAAAAATATTACGAGATATTGCAGCTCTTGTTTTCACATAACGCGATTTTTTGCTCTGTCCAATTTTAGATTTCTTATTTTACTTGATAAGAATGAATTGTAAACATTACTTATCCATTCAAATATTGGAAGCATGCCATGGAGGATCTCAAAGATATAATTAACCCTGCTCTTTATATTTTCAATAAATAATTAAATATTCTTACTGAAAGCATAATTATGTCAGTTTTACTACATCAGAAGCCTGCTTGGTGTTGTGCAAACTATCTGCTAAACATTTTTTTGTAATAATTCAATCTTTATTCATATATAGAGGTGGGCCTTACAGAACAATTCTTATTCCATCAAGATTAACAATATTACAGCATCGATTTTATCCATAATTAACAATTTCAGTATTAATGCAGATTGCGAACAAATGAACCACAAACATCTATTTGTAATACTGGACAGCGGCTGTCAAGTTTAGTGCAGGGCACAGTAATACACTGGCATTTTAGTGTGAAGCGGTCTGAATTTTTTGCCAGACAATCAAATGAGAAATAAGGGTTTGAAATTTCAAAAGGCATAGTAGTTTTATAATATTTCATTGTTGTAATGTTGTAATTTTTACGTTGTTAAACAGTTGTACAGATTTAAATAATATTAAATAAACTGGGTTTAAACAACTATTTGAAGTTTACGTCTACGCGATATACACGAGAGTTTTGCCAACACAATTAAAATTCCAAAAAAATAGAATTCTATCCTAAATCAACCTTTTGTATTATTCAGGAAGTTAAAACATGTAAATAAATCATCGTGCGTTCTGTATATTATTAATCGAAAACTTGTCGCTTAATGCTAACTAAATATACTTTCTTCAACATACTTAGATTACCGGATCGGATTTTAACAAATGTTCACTGCAATGTGATATAACTCTTTGGATAATTCCCTTAATTGTAATTTTTGATAATAAAACCGAGACACAAATTAGAGAAAATAATGTTTATAAGTTTGCTTTTTTTAAATTATAATTAAAAAAAAGCAACTTATCCGGCACTTTATATTGAATTATTAGCAACCAACTGGACTTACTTAGACGAACTTACTATTCCGAATAAAGGCGTTGATCCTTTTTGTGATAAACAATTCCAAATATTGGATCTGTATGTGCCTCGGTTTAAACTATTTTCACGTCAATTACCTAATTGGTTTACTTCTGTTTTTTTTTAAATATAAAACTTAAGGAAAAATTTCATAGAAGTTATAAGAAATTAGGTGATATCTACTATCGCAAGGAAGTTTGCAGACCTAGAATTCTTACTAAAAAGCAATTTGTATTAGCATACTGTGACTATAATGACTACAGAGCAGCAATAGAGACTGAAGTACCCAATAAGGCTTAGAGATTTTGGTCTTTTATTAAGACAAAAAATAGTACTTCCAGTATCCATGGCAATATGCTATACAATGGAATTACCCGTGAACACCCACAAGATATAGTAAATGGTTTCGCAGAATTCTTTGTGAATTCTTACTCAACAGCCAATCTGGAGCAAACTGAGGTATTACAGGAGAATGATCTGATGGTATTGCGTAATATCGATTTCGATAATATATTTGAAACAGAAATTTTTAAAGCAGTTAAGAAATTAAGCATTCCATATTTTCTTGTTAACCATTGTAAACCAGTAAACAGGCAAATGCGCCCTACTATTTAGAAAATCACCATGGTTTGCACGATATATTTCAGCTGATCAACATGGCTTCATTGCTAAAAAATCCACAATGATAAATCTTCTCCAGTTTTCACAATTTCGTGCAGATGTTTCAGATCATCAGAAGCAAACTGATTTCTCGAAGGCGTTCGATAGAACTGATCATGAAATTTTAATTAATAAGCTGACGCGGTTTGGAGTCAGTAACAAAGCCATAATTTTATGCAATGATATCTCAAAAACAGAACTCAGTTTGTTTCATATAATAAATATAATTTTTACTATTTCGTTCCAACATCCGGCGTTCCCCAACGGTCAAATTTCGGACACCTTCTATTTCTAGTATTTACAAATGACTTAAGTGATATCATCACCTCAGGTAAACTGTTTTTTGCTGATGATATCAAAATATGTAGTTTCTAAATGATTGAGAAGGTAAATGATTATTTTGAATGTTCATCTGGGATTTTCTCTCCTCGCAATGGTTTCTGAAAAATACAGATAAGTTAAGTACTTCAATATCAAGGTGTAGTATCTAAGGGCAGTTTGTGGAAACTGCCCGGAACAAAACTTCAAAGTCAATTAATCAGTCAATTGACATTACCTACCAAAAAAGTCAAGCGAATATAGTGCAAAACATTCAAGCAAACATTGTTCGACAACGATTCCTGATAAGGAATCGAAACGTCACAAAAAAACAGATAAGTACAACACAAAATACACAAAATATTATAGTGGAATACTAGTTGACAAATCTGTAGACCTACTGTCTCACAGTTAATCCTGCGGGAGAGTTTTTTCTATAAGAGGGCAACTAGTGTTTCGGGCAATTTCCACAAACTGCCCTTAGATACTACACCTTGATATTCAAATACTTAACTTATCTGTATTTTTCAGAAACCATTGCGAGGAAAGAAAATCTCAGATGAACATTCAAAATATCAAAATATATTGTGTCATTAACAGTTACAGGGGATTGCCCAATTTTGCAAAATAATTTGGATGTTATTCAAATGTGGTGTAATGATAATAACTTACAACTAAACATTGGGGAATGTAAAGTTATTAGTTTCACCAGGAAATATACGCTTTTTAAATACTCATATAATATTAACAAGAATCTCTTTGACAGATGTGAAAAAATAAGGGATCTAGGTATTATTTTTGATGACAAACTGACTTTTACTTCAAACTTAGTATATGAGATCTAATGCTGTTCGATGTATAGGTTCATTGTAAGAATTTGACAAGGTTTTCCAAATGTAGCGACTTTAAAAATAATGTATTTCTTACGTTCTCGTCTTTAATACGGAGCTATAATATGGAATCCTTTTTATGAGTGTCACAGAATTTCTATTGAGCGAATTCAAAGAAGGTTTCTGAAATATTTGTACTTCAAAACGTGCAATAACTATCCACTACACGGTATTGAATATGGCAGATTATTAAATCCGTTTTAGTTTGTCAGCCTTAATGTACGAAGAGCCTTCTTAAAATTTTTGTTCAAGCTACTTCATAATAATATTGATTCACCGACACTACTTAACAAAATCAACTCTCTGGTATCTCCATCTGAGCCCAGAAATTGCTCAGCATTTTTTGCTCTAGAGCTCGAACAAACGTTTTGCTCAAATCTCCTATACTCAATATGTACAAACATAGTTTTGCACTCTAACACCAACCCTTTAGTTGTCTTCTAAACGTTGATTGTGGCATGTTCTTGATTATTTTTATGTTTCTTTGGGGAATAACACCACATAGAAATAAAACTACGTATATTGCAGGAATACCAAACGTTTCAAAGTCTATTCTGACTTCGTTGTCAATGGCAATTTACATCAATAAATATAAAGCCATTGACAACGAAGTCAGAATGAAACGTTTGGTATTCCTGCAATATACATAGTTTTATTTCTATGTGGTGTTATTCCCCAAAGAAACATAAAAATAACCAACCCTTTACTTTAAACACTCAATATGTGTTACTATTATACCAATATCTGCAAGCAATACATATTATATTTATTTTTGTCATGTTGGAGATCTGGTTCAAACTGTGAATGAATCAACGGTGAACGTCTTACATTGACATATTTAGGTTAATTGAGAATTTTTATTTAGTTTTATGTATATTTGCTCTGTTAATATTTTATACTTTTGGACAATAATGCTTAAATAATTTAAAAAAGAATAAAACTGAACATAATTAAAAAAATATTGACCCATCTTCATCAATCTCTCTTGAAGTTACCAATTATCTTTATAAAGGCAAAATATTCGTTAGCAATGGACAAAAATTTACAAATTCATAAATATTGAAAGCATGTATACAATTCGATGACACAAATATATATTAATGAAACTGGAATGAGCATTCAACGTAGCTCAACTTATTACACAGGGTGTTTCCAAATTAAGGTCTGTTGTGTATAGAAATCATTAAAATAAACCAAAAAGTCCCAATTAATATGTGCCCTAAAACTATTCCTTGGGAAGTTATATGCTCTCAAAAATGCTCAGCCAAACTGTTTTTTTTGTGTTACTGACAAAACGGTTAAAAATAAGTAGGCAAAATATATGGGTTTTACATAACTTTTTACATTGAAATAAATGTGCTACTCCGTTTTTCGACAGGCAAACCATAAGCAATAAATAAAACATTAAAAAATATATATATAACCGAATTCCACCTATAACTAAAAAGCTGAAAATAATTATAACAAAATACAACTCTAGCAAATAAATAACACATTCAATGTTGTTAGATACATACCCAGAAAGTAAAAAATGTTAACATTAAAAGGTGCTTATTCTGCACAAATTAATTATCTACCAATCTAATATATTTTTGAAGTCGGTGCCAAGCAAATCTAAAATCCTGCATTGCGTACTTATCTACTACTTCATCAAAATTAATTGTTGCTTGGCACAGACTTCAAAAATATACTAGTTTGGTAGGTAATTAATTTGTACAGAATGAGCACCTTTTAATGTTTACATTTTTTACTTTTTGGGTAGGTACCTAACAACATTGGATGTGTTATTTATTTACTTATATTTTGTTATAATTATTTACAGCTTTTTAGTTATAGGTGGAAGTCTGTTATATATATATTTTTTTTAATGTTGTATTTTCAACATTTTAGTTTTTTTTTTTAATCAGGAAGTTTTCATTCTTTATTTTTTATTTGGTATGTATAACTGACAGGTAATTGTATACGAACAAAATGTATTTGTACGCGTTGACTTAATAAGCACAAAATATATTTATGCCTTATAGATCACGCCATGTAACCTTTTTTCAACTTTTTTCGACAACCCTGTATAACTATATATAATTCCACCCCACCCTATGTACAAACCATCCTGTACATACGACTGCCTACGGACAAGCATAAATTTGTTAGCTGCCTTCTGTAAATTACAGTACGGAGTTAAATCTCATATCGTATATAACTCCTTGCGAGCTACCCCATAAATTATTTCATTTTTAACATTTTATATTATCGCCTTGTGTAACATAACTTCCTCTCCACACTTTATGCAACTTCTTATGGGCTATGAAATAAATAATTTTTGAATCACACTGTATAAATGTAATTCAACTCCAGCATATATTTCAACCATCCTGAATATGATTTGTCTACGTATACATCATATAACAGTTTTTTAATCACCCTATATAATATTTATTTCACATTTTTTCCAACATTTTTATACCACCAAACCTCCACTCCACCCTATATTCCAACCATCTTGTATTTACGGCTGCCTATGGACCACTGTCTTTTTACTCCGTCCTATATATCAATCATCATATAAATGGTCCTTCTATCACTTTAATTTGTAATATGGTTTGCTATAAATAAACAACCTGTGTATAAACGCACCAAATAGCAGTTTAGGTTTTGATAGGTGTTGTCACTGAATTTTCTATTAGGCCGGGAGAATGTGACACCAAAAGCACCGTCTTCGTAAAGTGGAAAAATTTTCATTTAAATAGGTATTTATCTGGTATAGAAACAAAACGAGCTTGGTACTCATTGATTTAAGGAGCCGAAAATATTATGCTTTACTACCTATATGCTTGAGGTGTACAAATAAAATTTTCAAATTCGCAATTAAAACTTTCAGTGCCTACAATTCCCGGACTATTACGTTGGAATTAAAATATTTATGAGAAAATGTCCGTTATGCACTTCGATGAAATTTTTGATAAGAATATTTTAAACTGTAAGTTGCTTGTCGCAGAAAAGTATTAAGAGATCACCTAGGGATCTTCTTTAATAGATTAAACGTTAAAAAAACTACACACATCTATAAGCAGTTTTTGAAAAATCAGCCAATATGTTATTGGGATATTGGTCGATTTCCATGCACGCATGTGTTCATTCACAAATTTCATCACTTTACCAATATAATTCTTTTCCCAAAGTTTAACCCATCCTGATATATAATCTATTAAACAAGACTATATTCATTCAAAACGTTTCACCACAGGAACAGAAATCAGGTAACATACATACAAAAAAAAACGCGACGAATTGATAACCTCCTCCTTTTTGGAAGTTGGTTAAAAAAAATACATACCGAAAACCCCCTTGACCAACCTAAATATGATTAAAAAAGATCTCATAAATAGCATCGAATTCATAGTTATTTATTTGCCAGGTTGCTTTTTCCTAGATTGACCGTTCATTCGCATGATCGTCTTCAAACCGAAATACAGCCCGCTGAATATATCTTTCTGCTGATTGTTTGAATCTTGGTCAAAACAATCTGCTTTCAGTTTTGTTAAGGACAGTGCATAGCGCCTTCATTCTATATGCCGCTAAATCTCCAACTTGTGTGGGCTTTTGTGTCTCTAATGTCATTTATAAAACTTTCGGTTACAAATTGCCATTTTTTCTGGGTTAGCTAAGTGTACAACAAATCCCCTAATTCCATCCCTAAATTCCCTCTGATTCCAGATTTCGGCAACTGAGTCATTTGGAAATTAACTGGCGTAAAACTATGCCCTAAAGTGTTTCTCTATGACCTAGTTTTAAATATACTTTCCTTCTAAATGCATTCAAAAGAAAAAGATTAATGAAATTGTTTACCAACATTTTTAAAAAATTGCATGAAGTTACTAACATATCAAACATCTCTAACTGTTTTTTTGGGTCATTTCGTAAATATTAATTAAATTATTCTGAATATGGATAACGTTTAAAAGACTAATTGATAAATAATTAATAAGCGCATTTGCTGCAAATGTTTATAGTAACCTTATTTTGGTGATTAGATAATAATAATAGGCAAACCACTACGATTTTGTAAATTGACAAATATTCGTAATCATTACCATTTTGAGATTTCCATTCCTAACACAGAAAAATGAGAACATTTTTCCAAACTACACTTTCAATATTTCTACTTTTCTTTTCCGTTCATTGCAGGTTAGCAGATAATGTAAGTTTATAGTATGTGTGCTTTCTTGGAGAAATATATTATTGTTGTTAATATGTTTTAGGAACTGGGAGAAAAAATGCAAAAAATGGCCAAAACTGTACATGACAAATGCACTGAAAAAATTGGTGTAAGTGAGTCGTTCATTGACAAAATTAAGGATGCAGATTTTACAGTTGGTGAAAAAGGCAAGGTATTTATTTATATTAATACTTATTAATTGCTTAACAATTCATGATAACGCCCTAATATATTAGGGACATTATAAGCTTTCAACTAGTTATTTTTCCCTTGACTTTTATTTTTTTACATAAGAAAGTGTTTCAAATTATAGCACGGTTTTTGTTATTGAAAATAACATTACATTGTAATTGAAAAAGAAGTCACCTGCTATACAATACAGAATATATGAAAACAAGGTGTTTAATTAAATTACAAAATTGGTTTCATAAAGAATACATTTGGGAAAATAGTTCCTATTGTTGATTATGATTTACTCAACTCTCACCATATCTGTAATAATGCTTGATATTTGATCGGAATCAAAGTGTAACTAGGCAATTTCCAAAAATATTCCGAATTTCTTTTCAATTTTTCTTTAAGGCTGATTAAGGAAAAAGCGTTATGTTCAATATGACTGATGGCCTGTGTACAAATAGTCTATTTTAACACAATATCTCATGTGGGCTAATAAAAAAAATCTCAGTTGACTGGTGGAGTAGAAGAGCCTCCTCATCTAGCACATTAGCGCTACCATTGAATATCTTGCCCCGTATTAAATGTCCGTAGGTCTTACTTTCAAAGAACAACAGAGTTTCTATTAACATTACCATTAGTTCGAAATTACGTATAAGTAACTAATCATATACCTACCACAAGTAATATTGTGCTTTAAGAAACTATATACTGCTTATCAAATATATAGTATAATTTGTGTTTTTTAGGCATTTTATCTTTCGTTTGGATATAGAAAAAAATTTATATCTTAACAGCATAATTGTGTTTTGTACACTCAACAAAATGACAAGTTTGTTTCAATATTTTAAATTTCGGCATTAAAATAAGAAATTGATATAATAGTTTTTCAAAATGTAGAAAACGGGAACTTAGGAAATGCTTTGAAAATTATCAAACATAACCCACAAAAATGCTGATTTCTTGAAAATTATAGTTATGTACAGATTAAAAGAAATTTGCTCCCTAGCATTAGTAAGATACATAACTTTTGAATTACTTTTGCCTCTTGAGGTTAGGTTGGATTCTGAGGTTAGAATTACATTTTGACAAGTCAGACTTCATCAAATCGTTGAAAAATATTCCGAAAAATTATTTCATACGTGATGCTTACTATATATCAATAATAGTCCCTCAGTATTCCGCATTCTGAAAAATTTATAATTTTAAAATTTAGTACAAATTTCAAAATATGGATTTAATCAATCTTCATGAAAATTAATGAAAAAATTATTTTAATTTGATTTTTGGACATACTACTATATAACGTCGTTATTTAGTTGAAGTATTCATAGCAATTGTGTGTACTTATTTCTAGTGATGGGCAGAATCGAATGATATTAATAATCGATTATTACAACTCAAGTGATTTTAATAAATAAATGATCACTCGAATGACCCATCACTCGGATGGTATGTTTATGATTCTAACGATTCTCGCTTGTTTTATTCTCACATCCGTAATCTTTGCAACGTGTCAGCGGCTGCCCTGTGTATGAACATTTAAATTTAGGAAGGATTATACTACAATAGTATAATATTCCTTAATCCTTATTAACCGCCAATCCATCAAATTACTTCGTATTGCACCCTACCCTGAAAATACAGTATTTACATATTTCTTCTGTCCAATGATAGACGTAAACAAGCTACTGCATAAAAGCCAGGACCTTAAGCGAACGAAAGTGCCCCTATATGAACGCCGAATGGCAGAATAGTACTTCTCGATTCGCAAGCAAATCATTCATTCAGATTATAACTGAAATAAATCCTCGTTTGATCTGTGCCCTCGGAATTTGGTAAATGTTTCAAGTAAAATAATCGATTATTTTTCATTCGGATACTTTGATTCCATAATCGGAATACTGGAGTGATTTTCATAATAGAGTGACCGATTATATTTCATTCGAATGCTCCGATCACTAATTGCCAAATAATCAGCCTTTACTATGTAAATTAGTTATTCCATAAATGAAAATTATCAGTTTAGTTTCAATTGTCTAACTTGTATTGACACACACACAAATAATTCCAGTTCATAAAATATTTCAACTACTCTGTATATGGAACTGTTTATAGACCATCTATTAAAACATTTTTTGAGCTGCTATGTAAAATTATAATTCCACTCTGTATTATATTTCAGTTAACCAATATATGCAGTTACTTATGGACAACACATTATAACATGTTTTCTAAGATTTCCTGAACCACTCTTTACAACTATATTCCAACCACCCAGTATATGCGCCTGCTTATGGGCCACCTTATACAGTTGTTCATCATTTTTAGTTACACTCTGTAACTATAAATATACTCCTTCCTATATTTCTACCATCATAATTATGCAACCATAAAAATTAATATACATTAAAAAAATAAAATTTGCTATTATTTGTATAACCGACAATTAGAAATATAAAATTCCGGTTTGTTTGTTCTGTTCACCAAAGTAAACCTTATGGCTTACAATTATTTCCCCGGCGTTTCCTTGGACTTCCATCATGTTGAAATGACTGATTTCACAACCTTTCAATAGCTTTAGATCTGCTGTCGTCATTCACCTGAGTTTGAATAAGGGCAAAGCTGTGTAACTCCGAAGGTATACGGAGAAAAATTGAAAATTAGATATTTTGTTTTTATTTGTTGTAGTGGTATCTCACGGGAAATCACATAGCCAAAATACATTCTCGTCACCAATTTTTTTTCAGATTTATCATCCGACGATTCATTTTTCGGCTACCGTCATCAACTTTTTTGTGGACGTCACATTAGATTTTGCCACAGAAAAATAATGTATTTCATTCTGATTTAATTGATATTAACTTATTATAATTCGCTTTCCTAAAAGCACAAACATTTGAACGAAAAAGAAATCACCATAGGCTTAGGTTTATGCGCCATACCATGAAACTATTCCAGACGCATATATATATATATATATATATATATATATATATATATATATATCTTCGCAAACACAAATGCTTTTTTTTAAAAAAATATTTTTATTTAAAACACAAGTTAAATATTTTACTTGAAATTTACGTTATAAAATATAAATTAAATAATAGAAAGCGATACACTTAATGACGCTCACAGCCATCGCATGTGCATTTATAAGCTACGTGTTGCATTGTCAGCATCAGCAGTTTTACACGTGCGATGGGCATTTGCCTATTTCCTGGGAATTGCTATATCGTATATGACACCATGTGAACGACTCATTTGACCGGTTACACGGTGTTGTCATATTATTATTCTAAGTATTGTTTAGGACGTATATAACAACTCCCCATACAAAGAAAAGTTGCTGTTTTACAGGAACTTTTCTGAAAATAGAATTTGTAAAATAATAAAATATAAAGGTTGTATACATATGAAATTTGCAGAAAGGCAAAAGTAAATAAAATAGCGTAAATTGTATAAATGTATAAAATAAAAATATAATTAGCATGAAGGTCATTATTAATAAAACCTAAAATAATACAGTTTTTAGCGATAAATAAGTTTTACAAAACAATTTTAGAAATTATTTTGGGGTACTTAGCTCGATGTCTTCAGTTTCGTTCGGTCGAAGGTTCGGTCTCAATCTTGGCAACAATTTTGCAATTCTGGTTGTGGGTGATGGACTTTCGCTGGTTGTATTGCGTTGTATTGTCACGTAGGTGAACCAAGAAATGTTCTTTTTGACGAATGGCTGATTTATTAATTCGTCTAGGTCCTTTGAATAGTCGTTGAGTTTGTGGTTTGCGACGTTTAATTCCTCGAAATTCAATTCATGAATAAAGGCACTGCAATCTTTCTGAAGTTTTAATAAAGAGTTAACATTGAGTGTTAAGGGTTTTGTATTGATGTCGGCACACGTGATGGTAATGCTGAGAGGCTCGGTAACCATAATTAACCACACGTTGGTTTCGAGTTTTTGAACGTGGTACCCTTGAGCAGAAATCACGGCACTGTGACAATTGTCCGGCACTTTTTTAAAATTTCTAAAAAGTTGGGCCTCGCAAAAAGCATTTGAGTCTATCGGATATACATAGAGTTCGGAACACAATTTAGTTTGATTGTTCAACGGTTTGCACGCACTAAGGCCTTTTATCGGAATATACAGTCAGGAATCGTCGTTTTTTGCTATGTATTTATGAGTGAATGAAAGTACATGGTATAACCCAGTTCTATCATCATAGATTGGGATTGGGTATAAGCGGAGAGCAGTGAATGATTGCTGTTCAATAAGAGGAATTCTGAATATAAATACAAGGTCGGAATCTGTTTGAAAAGCTTCTAATTCTGTAATTTCTAAGTATCGTGCAATACTTGAATATTTGACGGGCAAAGGTAAATTATTTTTCACGAGATTCTGCGATATTTCCTGTAAGGCGGCAATGAAATGTTCGGGAGTTAAAATTGAAGTGTGGATAATTTTTAGACGGGCAAAAGTTATGGAATTAAGAACATCATTTAAGTTGTCTTCTAGAAAGAGATAATTTTCCATTAGTTTTTCTGTCATTTCTAGAAATGAAAGTTTTGTTTCCACGTACGCCATTTTGTCGTTTACTTTACGAATCTTATTTTCCATTTTTCGAATATTTTCGTTAAATATTTTCTCATCGACCTGAATGTGTTGAATAGTCTCGTTAAAGTTCTTTATAACTGAGGTGGTTACACTGATTTAGTTTTTCAACAGATTTTCGATCTGCAGTTGTCCTTTGTTTAAACTATTTATACTGTTGGTGAAGTACTCGCCGTCGGCGGCGTCTAAGTTACCAGTTATGGCTTTGAAAATTGATCCGGCGCCATCGATTAGTCCACGTTTGTACCTTTGGGTGTCCATGTGGATTTCAGTGAATTTGTTTTTGACAGAGTTTGAGATTTGGTTAAGTAAGTTGATGTGTGATTGAACGTCAGCACGGAATACATTGGTTGGGTGGACGTTAGTTTTTAGTGATAAAGTTAGTGCATCGAGAATTCTGTCGTTGGTAGTAAAAGCTTGTTCTAGGGCGGAGAGATTTCTATGAACTAGAAGAGTCCATTTGTGATTTGACACGGCTATACGTGATTCTTCATGATAATAAATCCCTATGGTGTTATGATTGGTTTTATTTCAAATTGGGATGCTGCCGATCCGAACAGCAGGATGACCCTGTAAAGAAATCAGTCTTCTGTGAAAGGTTTCATACGGTCAAAGTTTACTTTGGTTTTTTGGTTAGTACGAGAATTTAGTAAAGTAGCTGAGTTTGTATGTAGTTCTACTATTTGAAAGGGTCCATTAAATTTGTTTTGTAGTTTATCTTGGAACTAAGATTCGCGTACGTAAACCTTGTCACCTACTTGATAATTTGGGGTTTTGTCCGAAACATGTTTATCGAATCGAATTTTGGCTTTCTGTTTTTGAGTATCGGTTCTTTCGCGTGCTATTATGTAATACTGTGAGATACGATTGTTTAAGTCTCTGATCTATTTAGAAATCAAGTCCTTTTCGTTATAGAGGGTTTCAGGTGGTCGGCTAGACGTGTGTCCGAAAACGAGTTTTTTCATGAAACCATGAGTTTTGTTAGCGGAGTTATTGTAAGTAATAATTGCGTATGGCAGAATATTGAAGGGGTGTTCGTCAGGGTGCTCGGCTTTATGAATACGGATCATATCTAGCAAAGTTGAATGAAAACGCTCTAATGAGCCGTTAGATTGGGGGTGTCCTACACTACAGTGGGAAAGTTTAATATCGAACAATTTGCATTGCATTGTCGAATTCACGACCGTAGTCGCAGTGTATTCTCAGAGGCGTTCCGAAGTGTTGGAAAAACACCAAGAGTGTACTAACGACGGTTTTGGCGGACATGTCGCTAATCGGGTAGGCCTGGGAATATTTAGTTAATTTGTCTCGGATAGTGAGGGCGTAATTTCTGCTAGGAACTTCGAGAATATCTATGTTTATTCTTTCGAAAGGGGTACTTGAAGTTTCTGTTACTACTTATGGGTTGTCAAGGTTTTTACGGAAAGCTTTAGTTGTCTGACAGATTTGACAGTTTCCAATGTCTTTTGTAATATCTTGCCAGTTATACTTTTCTTTAATTCCTCTAATAGTTTCGTTGATCCCTCTGTGTATGTTGTTTTTACCGTTATGGAATTGATCTAGTATTATTGGCACTTGATCTCTTCCTACTGTTTTTGTTATGTTCTGACAGACTTTCCAATTTATGTCTGTTTCTGCGAATATAAACGAAAGCATTTCGAGTATAGGTAGATCTAAGTGATTTTCAACGCAGTATAGTTCAGAGTCAGTTAGAAGGTCTTTGCTCTTGTAAATTGAGGCAAATAATACCTCGTTCAGTGTCGAAATCAGTTGGTAAGGGAATGATGTAATATCGTCTTTTTCGAACACTTTTACTGTTGAAAATATTGATTTTGAATTGTTCGAAGTCGGCGTTCTCTTCGAAAATATCCTCAAAAATTTGGTTATGAAAATCTTTTAAATTGCCGGATTGAAAGAAAACTAAGATATTTTAGTTTTCTCTATCAAGGAGTTGGCAGTTGGAATACTGAATTTTACTATAGTCGATAAGTGAGACGGTCTTATACCGTTCTACGAATGTAGAAATTGAGTTGTCCTCGTAGTCGGTGTCAACTTGCTCTGTATCACTGTCTTCGTTTTCGTTTAAGGGAGTTATCGTGAATGTTGGAGTTTGGTGTTTGATTGGAAAGTCATACATTTATCAAAATGGTTGATTCGAATGCGTGAAAGGGCGTCTGCGTTTTTATTTACTTTTCCCGGTTTGTATATAATTTCATAATCGTACTCCTCGAGTTTGAGGCGCCATCTGGCAAGTCGATTACCTGGATCTTTAATAGAAAAGAGCCAGGTTAACGGGCGATGGTCGGTCAGAAGTTTAAACTTTCGTCCAAAAATTATTGGCCCAAACAATAGCCAGAAGTTCAGCTCTATTGTGGAGTATCGGGTCTCAGCCTCGCAGCTGGTCCTAGATGCGTATCCAATTGGCAGATCTTTGCCTATTGGTCCCTGTGAAAGCACAACGCCGCTTGCAAATGCGTTAGCGTCAGTTGTTAAAATAAAGGGCTCATTGAAGTCGGGGTAAATTAAAATTTGGGTCGAAGTGAGGGCTTGCTTTAATTCATTGAAAGAATTAACGCATTCAGAACTAAAATAGAATGAAACATCTTTTTGCAGCAATTTTGTAAGTGGTTTTGAAATTTTAGTAAAATTGGGTATGAATCGACGATAAAACCCGGCTAATCCCAGAAAGGATTTGATATCTTTTTGATTTTGGGGCTGAGGAAATTTCAATATATATTCTACCTTTGATGGATTCGATTTAACTCCATCTTTGGTAATCAGATCTCCGAGATAGGCGACTTCTTTGCGAAGAAATTCGCACTTGTCGGGTTGGATTTTGAGGTTTGCCTTTCGTAGGCGTTTAAAAACATCAGTAAGACGAGACAAATGGTCGTTGATAGTGGGAGAGTATACGATTATGTCGTCCATATAGACGAGACAACGTTCGTTTTGAATTCCTGAAAGAATGTTGTCCATAACCCTCTGGAACGTTGAAGGGGCATTCTTTAGACCAAAGGGCATTCTTACGAATTCGTAGTGCCCATTCTCAACGGTAAACGCGGTTTTGGAAATGTCTTTTGGGTCAATCTCAATCTGATAGAATCCTGAGGCGAGGTCGAGTGTTGTGAAATATTGGCATTTGCCAAGTTGATCTAATAAGTCCGAAATGTTAGGGAGAGGATATTTGTCATCAACCGTTAGTTCGTTGAGTTTTCGATAGTCAACTACAACGCGCCATTTTTGCTTTCCTGAAGCGTCCAGTTTTTTCGGTACTACCCATACAGGGGAGGACCTGGGCGAGTTTGAATGGCGTATAATACCTTCGTCTAGCATTTTCGTTACTTGGGATTTAACTTCCTCTTTATGAATCTGAGGGTAGCGATAAGATTTCGTGAAAACTGGTCTAGAGTTGTTAGTCTCGATGGTATGTTTAATTTCGTTGGTAAATGGTCTCCTTCGAGATAAAATATGTCAGAGTAGTCACATAGTTGCGATATTAAGTCGAATTCTTCTTCGTTTAAGTGGTCAAGTCGAAGTTGATTGAAAATTTGCTCTTGTCGTTCTAGTATGTTGTTGTCTGTTGGTTGGGTTTGTTAAATAGAATTCACACTGAACTGTTGTAAAGGTTCGAGTTTAATGTTAGTGAAATTTATAGTTTTAGGGATGGCATTTACATTTAATACGGATGTCAGAAATTGGCCATTACTATCGACTTCTACTAAAGCATTCGGAAGATGAACTTTTTCAATTTCAATGCCTGTTAATAAGCCGTCTGTATCTCTAAGGTTGCAAGTAAGTTTACAGATTTGCTCTGTACGTGGTTGAATAGAAATTGTGTTGACGGGGTCACATGAAAATTTTCTGGGGATGTCTTTACTGATTAAATCGTTTGTTATTTTATATAACGGAAGTGTTTTGAAGTTGGTTACTAGTTGCTTCTTTTCGAAATCAACAATGCAATTATAATGTTCCAGGAAATCGTAACCTAACAATCCATCGAATTCGATATCGATATTGCAAATGTAAACCTTATGAGGATCATTGATATTAAACGGGACGAGAGTCGATTTGTTGATATGAATTTTCTCGTTAGTTATTCCCTGGATGACGACATTTTCTTGGAACCTTTCCCTGAATCGTTTGCAAGTTTCTGGCTTAAAAATAGAGAGTCCTGCACCGGTATCCACAAGAAGTTTGTAGATGTTGGATGCATCGGTGATGTAATAAGTTCTTAGAGTTTACGGACAAGAGGGGTCTTACAGAAATCTCTGTTCGGGGATGTTGACATTGGGGTCGAAGCTGTCTAAATTCAAGGTTTGAATGTGCGTTTGAAGGTCTGACATGTCCGGGGGTTCTGTTTGAGGGGTAGTGTCCTGAAAATTAGTCGGAGAAATTTCGTCATAGTTTTCAGAGTAATTTTCGCTCTCGAAGTCTGTTTTAAAGTGATCGTAAAAGTCATTGTGGGAATTGTCGTAGGAAAAATAGTCGGTATTATCGTAATCTGTGTATTGGTACTGGTTGTTTGTTGGGTTCGAATAGGTTTGTTCAAATCTATGATTTTCGAACTCATTATTATTTAGGTGATGAGTACGTTGTTGGCGGTAAAAATTAGGGTTCGGTTTAAATTGGTCTGTATTTGGGGGTTGATTGCTTGTTGATGGGCGTTGTTGTTGGAAACTCCTATTGGGAGGAAAGTTTGTTTGACGAGGTTGCTGGTAATTTTGTTGGTTGGAATGTTGGGCGAATGGAGGGCGAGGTCTTTGGAAATTTTGTTCAAAACTTTGATTTTCTCCAAAGCTTTGGTTTTGTTGAAATTGCCTCGATCTAGTGATGCATTGATTAACTGAATGGCCTATTCTCTTACAGAATGTACATTGTTTTGAAGGCAATTGATTGGGTCTTCTAAAGGACGGATTTGTAGTTTTGAAATTAGAAAATTTTTGGGTTTCTAGATGGTTTAATTGAATTTCTCTTTTAATTCTAGAGATAGCGGTTAAGATATCTTTTGGGTCGCTTGCTCGAATTAATTGTCCCATTTTTGGCTCTAGGCCTGTAAGCAGGCTGTTTAGTGCCATATGTTCAATGAGATCTATTTGGGCTTGTTTTTCCTTGGAAGTTATATTTTGTTTTGTGACTGCGGCTAACATTTTTGCCTGGTGGGTCTGAATTCTGTTTGAGAAAGTTAAGGGCGATTCGGATGGTAATTGTTTCATTCGTTGGAGATCTTGAATGAGTGCCGATAGGTCTCGGGGGTCTCCGAAGTGGTTTTCGAGAGGAGTAATGATTTCAGTTAACCGACTAGGGTTTCGTGAATTTACTAATTCCGCTGCCCTGCCACGGAGTTTATTTTTTATGTGAAGTATATGTAGAACCTGTTGGTTATCGGTGGCCATACCGTGGGCGGTCTTACATGACGTAATAAAAGTATTTAAAAATATGGGGTTACCGTCGTACTCCGGTACTATCGCAAAAATCTCGGAAATTTTATAGGGCTCCACAGTTGGAGTGGCTGCACCTTGCCTTGTTGTAGTCATATTGTTTAAGAATAAAGTATTTGCACAATATTAAAAATTTAAATCAGATTATATTGTCGAATTGACAATGGTAAAACGTATAAATCAATGTGTAAATAAATAAATGTGAAAATAGATAAATATTAAAATAATTAGATCAGGTTATTATAAGTTGTCGTTCAAAATAATGGTATAAATTTAATGTGTAATTATCAATATGTACCAAAATTGGTCAAAAATATTTCTTACCTTGCACTTTTACTCAAAATAAATGAACAATATATTAAAGGTAGTGATGTTTAAAATATTTAAGGAATATTAATGGATATGTCTTTGATGATAGAAATGGTGATTAAGTGTATCAATAAATGGAAATAATAAAATAATAATAACGTAATCCTTACAATATAATTCCTGGCATGGACTGTTCTGTAAGTTGACTGCACTGGTTAGTCGTTGCGTGTTCCTGGTGCTAGCTCGCTTCCAGTTGTGTCTCCAGCAAGAGGTTGATTGTCCCACGAAGGTTTGGAAACCACCACGACTAGTTAGAATTCTCGTGTTCTACTCGTTTTGGAACAATCCTACTGACTGCGCCAATTTTATATCTTCACAAACACAAATCCTTTTTTTTAATATTTTTATTTAAAACACAAATTAAATATTTACTTGAAAGTTACGTTATAAAATATAAATGAAATAATAGAAAGCGATACCCTCAATGACGCTCACAGCCATCGCATGTGCATTTATAAGCTAAGTGTTGCATTGTCAGCATCAGCAGTTTTACACGTGCGATGGGCATTTGCGTATTTCCTGGGAATTGCTATATCGTGTAATATGACACCCTGTGAACGACTCATATGACCGGTTACACGGTGTTGTCATATTATTATTCTAAGTATTGTTTAGGATGTATAATATATATATATATATATATATATATATATATATATATATATAATACCTATATCCATTTATGGCACAACTACTATAATTTTTAATATAATTTAAATTATGACTAGATCTTTAAATGTAAATGTATTACCTCCCTAAGTAAAGTTATAATTCTATTGAATAAATGTTCATGAATTTCAGGAATACGTACATTGTCTGTGGATAGAAAGTACAGGAGTAAGTATACAAAATTTAATATTAATCATTAGAAATATTTACATAAAAATATCTTAAATTTTCTATAAGGAAATTGTTGAAATTTTGGATTGTTGTTTTATGGCACCTACCAGTAAATTTCAGAAATTTTGTGAAAATATTTGTGTGAATATAAAAGTAGTAGAAATAAATTATTGTGTTCCCCTGTGTTTTTATATAAATGCATGAACACAAAAAGTAAATAAAAACGTTACTGTCGTCTCAGAAGTCGGATGTATTGCTGGACCTTCGGAAGTGGACCAAAAATGTTTAAAGCGTTGGTTGAGTTTTTACCAACTGAAGGTTGCGGATAAAAAAAAACTGGAGGAACGGAATTTTGAAATTAGTGGTAAGAAAATTGAGGTGCCCTAATAAATAAAGGTCACTATCCCATAATTTATTTGTTAGAATTTTCTCGTAATGGGGACATGGGACTGCTCTTAAAATGGATGAATTTTCTAAATCTTTAGAAGATAAGCTACAAGCATGACTAGAAAAATCTAAAAGCTTAGAAGACAAATTTCTAGAAAATTCGATAACCCTAGAAAACAAATTGTTTGAACTCTAAAACCTTGAAAGAATCCTTAGTGGCCAATTACGGAAAATTCTAAATCATTTGAAGAAAATTTGAAAAGTATGGTACAGAAACATTTAGAAATTCTGGAAGAGAAAATAGTCGAGAATGGCGAGTTGAAGCAGACGCCAGTCAAAATTTAAATGTGGCTGGAAGAGCTTAAACAAAGCTGTGACGTAGGGAAAGGAAAAAGAGGACGGACAAATCGGGTGAAACACAAAATTAATACCGGGGACGCTCAGCTTATTCAGCAGTCGACAAGAAGGCTACTACTACTCTAAGATAAAAGAGAAAAACTGCTTATTTTATATGTTTTTAGGAAATAACACCATAATCGAAACAAAAATCTGTATATTCAAGGAAAAACCAAATGTTTCCAGATATATTAAGACCTCGTTTTCAATGGTTTTAAACATGTAAAAAATACCTCCTGAGGATCACACAGCATTGAACTAACTCTTGCAGTTTAAAAATCTCGAAGAACTAGTGGCAAGGTGGATTGAGGGTTTGAAAGAATTCGACTTCGAGGCGAAACATCGCTCTCGAACAAGCCATAAGAATGCTAATGCCATATCGAGACCATGCAAGAATGATTGTAAATATTGTCAACCACCTGAAGAAAAAGGGGCTGTTCTCTGTTGAACTACCGCTGTCAATTCTTTGGCAACCTGAGGAGTTCCAAAAAGACCAGAAATTAGATACAGGCTAAAGGGGGTTATCCCGTGGAATGAAGAAGACTCTAAACCTATGTGACACGATTTCTCATTACTCACCCAACATAAAGCCATACGGGGCACAGTGGAACTCCTTCATCATTGAGAACGGTCTTGTAAGGTGCTTGTCAGAAACCCCAGAGGAGGACAAGGACAGAAAATAAATAGTAGAAGAATGAACCAAAGAAGAAACCGGCGAATGAGCCACCATCGCAGCAGGTAATCAAGAGGAAACGGGAATTTGAGCTCTTTTAGCTAAAAGTAAACAGGAATTTTATTTTGTTAAATATAAAGACGTTTAAAGTGAATATTTGTAAAAATTTTATTTAATGACTCGCCTTAAAACAAAAGTCAGTTTTACACTTCAAAATAAATTATCTTTAAGGAAAAAGGTAGACATAATATGCTTGTCCATATTAACCAGTTACCCACGATGTCATCATCATAGTCATCTAAAACATGAAAATTTAATTTCCTCAGACATATGCACCTCAAAATATGTATTTTTTTCCGGATTTATTTTTGATAGAAAATCAATTTAAATGAAAGGATAGATGGTAAAAAAACAGATTAAGTAATTTTAGAATTTCATAAGGCTTTTCATCTTCTTCCAACACGAAGGGTGGCTGCAGGTTCGGACCTTTCCCTACTTCGTATCCGAGATCGTCGGCTAGGTCGTTCTCCGCTTGGTCTGCTCTCCATGGCGTCTGAAGTGGAAGTGAGCTCCGATATGTGCGCGCCGCTATTTATGCTATCTTCCGAGTCCCCTCCTATTTCTTTGCCCCGCCTCCGATTGTGTTGAGGGAGCGGTGCCGTTTGTTTTGATTGGGTGACACCATTGCGTTGTCGCAAAGTGTACCGATGACGTAGTTCTGTTTGTACCGATGGCGGCCGCAGATATTCGTTAGAAGGGTGGGAGTCCTGATAGTTAGCTACGAGTAACGGAATGCAACGTTGTGCTATTGTTGGCCAAATCACAATTCACGTGTACGAGATTCCATGTGCAGACTGTCATAAAACCTATGCGGGGCAAACTAACAGAAGAATTTAAGCTAGACGTAATGAACACCATAACGCTATAAGAAAGCAGAAAAAACAACATCCATTGCGGAACACGCCACCACGACGTCAAACCGAATAGACTTTGAGAACACCAGAGTGCTGGCAAATATATAACACCCGAAATCAAGACTCGTACGAGAGGCAATTGAAATAGCGAAGAGGCCTCACAGTCTAAACGCACGCAATGAATTCCAGAACTTATCGAATTGTTGGAAAATTCTATTAAACACCGTACCGGCCCGGACACGTCCTACAACAACTCAACCGGATATAACCAATCAGCAAGCGGGAAGCGTGGCCACTGAGCGCCAAGGGCCAATCACACTTAGCCGTTCACGGTGCCAACCGACAGGCGCCAAGCCGCGACTATATAACAGCCAGTGTGCTCCTGAAAATCTTAGTATTCGAGTACCTAGAAGCGAAAGCAGAACACTACGAGAAATTGCCGGGAACAATTTCTTCTTATAGAAAAATTGTCTCTCTAGATGTACACAGAGAAAGTTAATCGATGGATTTGTCAACTAGTTGTCTTTTCTAATATGTGCGAATATTTGTTTCAATATACTTAGCTGCCTAATGAGATTTGACCAAGCTATTACGTTAAACCCACTAAGAAAAAAATCAAAGTAATTTCATGTTCTTAGACAATAAAGAAATTGGGGACACCCTATAAAGATAGATCTATCATGTCAACAGATATTTTCCAATAAACATCAAAAAGAAATTACAAAATCAATCAGTCAATTTCCAAAGTTTCAACAATGGCAGACTGACAATTACGCAAAATTAAATGATTTCAACATATTCAACAAATTGCTTCTGAAAAACAACGCCACTACTAATTTGACAAAGATCTGTATTGAAATATTCGACATAGTTAAAACTGGTTGAGAAATCCGTAGCGCAGCGTTCTTTCAGTTAATCCTGCGATAAAAGTTTTACACCAGAAGTCAAGTAGTATTCCAGGCAAGTTCCAAAAATTGCCCTTACTGTACTTTGATTAGCTTATCATTTTTTCAGAAATCGTTGTGAGGAGAGTAAACCCACTTGAACAGTCAAAATTTTAAAGGATTCTTTTCGAAATAACACTGATAAATTAAGCTTTTAAGCTGCATTATATAATATTTGGTATTTATTTTACAGATGGATAATGATGGCAAATTTAATTACACTTTCATTGAAAGTGTTGTTCCCACCGTTCACAGAAAAATAGTGGACGTAATAAAGGAATGTGAAGGACAACACTTAAGTAAGTTATGTTTGATCATTTTGTATCATACTCTGATAAATGCTACTTGTCAAATATGGATGTGATATAAATAGTCAACTGTTTATCAGTTGTCTATCTCTTTCATATTTTAGTAACAAAGTAGTGATCACTAACGTGAATTGGAATTAAAACATATCTTTCATATTTATTGCAACCTTTAGCCCAAATATCTTCAAACTACAGAGTCCCCTATTATTATGAGGCGCATGCCTTAAGTGAGAATCATTTAACACAGGCGGTTAATTTGAAGTGCAGTCGCGAATGTCATCCTGGGCAGTTCGAAATAAGGACTGAGCTTTTATACCTATTCAATCTGATGTTTTTTAAGAATTTCTATCTAGTTCCACGCATTATATAATACAAGCACATGCTTCATAGCTGTACACGAACTCTAACTAATTTACATTAGCAACACACAGTAATGACCACATCAGCCGATTAAACACGGCTACTGTTTGTTTGGTCCTGGATTTTGGCTGCTACTAATCCGTGTCTTTCGATATTTGAATTTCTCTACCAGCCCTGTGCGTTTTCTGTATAGAGTAGCATCTGTTGGTGGCTTTGGGGTTTTAGATATAGGTATTTTTGTTTCAGTGATATTAACTGCAATAAGTTTTTTGAGAAAGCTTCTGAACAATCTGTCGTTATCGAGTTGTCATCAATATATCTGAGGTTGTTAAGGGGGTTGCCGTTGATGCTAATCCCGTCTCTGGTTTGTTTTATTTATGGCGTGATAACTGTGTTGTTTTTTTTTTGAAATTATACTTTACCTCTAAATGTCCTTGTTGACTTTTCTGTGCTTCTGTTAGTTTTTGTATTTGTGTTTTATTTTGTTCCTCTATCGTCCGTAGTATTTTGTCTCCCATTCAAACTTTTACATAGTCCCGTGCGTGGTTCCAATTATAATCCTTTTTATGTTACTTTATGTGTATATTTTGTATTTCATTCTATTATTCTTGGGTATCATTCAAGGAGTTATAAGTTATTGTTTTCAAGTGTGGTACGATTTTTTATATACTGGATATAAACAGAAGTAACGAAAGTTTTACATATACATTACTAATGAAGGGGTTATTGTTGCTCTGTTGCTCCATGTATGCTAGTTCTACACCAGTGATTTATCAGAATAAAGTCTATTTGGTTCCTGACCATATTGTTTCTATTGATTGTCAAGTATTCAGTCGATAAAGGGGACGCTAAAACCAGGTATCGCTACCTACAACGTGTTCTTATATATCTTTTCTTTCAACTCTTTGCAATTTTTTTCTGTTTTCGTGGCATCTAACGCCTATATTTTCCTAACGGTCTTCTTTTCATCCTTCATCATTCTCAGCTGATTTTATTTTCTCTTCCAAATGTTGCATTTTGAATATGTTTGCCAAAATACAATCTAAAATTTCCAACAAAATATTTTTTATAGAAATCGTATTTAACTTTCGGACGCGACTTATATTCTTGTAGCAAAATATATAGTACAGATTTCTACATTTTTATACTGTGTTTTTTTATAAATAGGTAGGTTTGGTGTTAAATATTTAAGTTTTAGAATGTCGGTTCAAACATAGTGTGAATTTAATTTGGGAAGCTATTTATGTGTTTCTGAATTTAATTTACCACAACCTATAATGATAGTAAGAACTCGGTATAGCTAGGATAAGAAAAAATCAACAACAGCTTTGATAATCTTTATTCATGTATTGAAAAACGGTCTAGATATTCAACACTGTTGGGCATATTCTCGTAATATCCTCCTTTATTTACAATCAGTTTTTAGGTAGCTTGTCACTCGTGCTAGGCGGCTTTTATAAGTTCATAAAATAGCTGTTGGGGCTAATTTGCCTGCTGTATATGTGTCTTCACCATCCTTTATATGCAAATCATGGAATTAAACTAAATGAATATTTTATTTATATGAGGCAGGGGTCTTAAATTGTCGACTGACAAAACAATCATGCGATACGGCTTTAGATTTCCCTGGCCTGTGCCTTTGCTTTAGTACTAGTCAAGCCAAATGAGAATCCTGAAGCAAAGCAAAGGTCTTAAACATCTGTTGTCGGTGAGAGTACTCACATGCTCCAAACCATGAATTCACTTGCCTCAAATCAACTAGATTCCACCATTGCAGAATTAAAATCTAATTCTTTGTCAGTACTGGTTCTTTCAAATGGATCTCTAACCGATTCTGTTTCAAAATAACGCAAAATAATCGAAACCTCAACGATTGCTATTATACTAACCTGCAAATATTTAGTCTATTGCTAGTTGCGCAGTGGAAATGTTCTGATTATGTGGAGCGACGACCGGAATATGTTTGGTTATCAATCACGTGGATATGCGAGGTTTATTCACCAAACGGTGCGAACTGCTGAAATATGTATTTCCACATACCTTAACTAAACAAAAATATATAGGTAACCGGTTCTTGCAATTGAACCTAAACTCATACGATCAAAAAGTAACATCGACTTTCATTTTACAGACGAAAAAAGCGTTGTTGATAAAATCTGGGAAATGACTAAATGTTTTTATGCAACAGATCCTAATGTGAGTATAATATCTGTAAATCTTCTGTTAGTAATAAGTCAATGTATTCATAAGTATATAAGTCCTAATGAGTTACTATACGTAGAACATTTATTCGAAATTCATTTGTACCATAATATAATATATATAATAGTTTACATATACTTTCTTCAAAATCCAAGTTTTGCATTGGTAAATAGATTTCAGACAACTCATAATAATAAATAAATCAATTTTTAGATGAGTGTATTTGCTAAACACTTTAGTTGAATATCATCAAAATAAAATTACTTACATGATTCATTTTCCAGCTGTACGTGATGTTTTAGTTCAATAACTCCAGCAGCTAATAATGGGTAAGGCAATAAATAGAGTTACTTAAGGATTACTTAAAAGAAACAAAGCCATAAATACGAGTATGCAATTCTACCTAGTAAATAAAATACTGTAAAACTGATGTGCATCATAATTTCGCCCTTTCCGTAATTTCGGTGATAGAAAATCAGTCTAAACTTATTCAACTGATACAAGTTATAGATTTTCGTAGATGTTCGAAATTAATTTTTAGTTCAGTGGAGAACTGTAAAAATGGGTTTTTTATAGTCTGCCAGACTTTTGTTGGAATGTCTCTGGAATAGTATAAAAACAATAATTTCGACATGAGCAGGCACAAAATGTGTGTGCGTGCATTTATAAATTAACGAAGAGTGACGAAAGTTATTTACAAATTCGTAAATATACATTTCAAGGTAAAGTTTGGGAAGAGCTAAAAGTTACGTAATTGACGTCTCTACATCACAGAGATAGTTAGAAACATTAATATTCAATAAACTTGTTGCAAAATAACAAAAACAATAAAAAATGCTTAAAAATTAGTATTTTAAAAATTTATTTTGAACACTAAGAATACTCTTATGACATTCGTATACGGCTCAGAAAATTTCCACCATATACAGAAATATGGCAGCAAATTGGGCTAAGATCGGTTCAGTATGTGGCACAGTAATTTTGTAATCCAGATAGCAAAAATTATTATTGTGGAAGCTAAAAAATGAATTTAAATAAAAGAAAATTTGTTTGAAACACACACACACACAAATATATACCTCTCTTGATGGTCCGGGTGTTCGACCATATATATATATATATATATATACATATATATATATATATAACCACCTAAAACATATATATATATATATATATATATATATATACATATATATATATAACCACCTAAAACATATATATATATATATATATATATATATATATATATATATATATATATGTTCTGAGAGGCTTCCACGGTCATTACTATGGACAAGGCTAGGTTCCGGGTAAGATCCGCGTCTGAATTATATACTCGACATTTCGACTCCTACTTTGGAGCCATTATCAAGAGGCAAAAGTGAAAAAGAGTTTCAGAGTCTAGATCGAACTCGGGGCCTCAATCTGCCTACTCCCCAATAGTCACTAGGTAACTGAACTGAATTTGAGTCTGCTAGTTCGAGTGTAATAATATAGGTTCCAAGAATCAAAATTTAACTACAAATATTGATAACCACACATGAAATTTAGGGTATTTAAAATAGCAAAGCGAGTATGTTTGTTCACAAGGTATACTTACAATTAAGTGCTAAAGTCCAAAACGATGATTATCATTTCCAATATTCAATAGCATTAGATAAATCAAGAAAATTTTGCATGGCATAGTCAAAACACATCTTCATATGAAATTCATAGTAGCTAAAAATACAAAATCATATTAGAATACAAAATAAACAGGAATTAAAGCTAATTTGAAGAACACAACTGAAATACCTAAATTTGAAAATAAAGTACCATGTATATAAAAAGTCACGGTTCAAAACAGAAAATCAATAACATTAATTGGGGTAAAATATATAAAATTCTATAGGTAGACAACAAATTGGATAAAGATAAAGAAGAGTTATAGTTGAATTGATAAAGATTAACATCGAAAAGAATATGCTAGAGTAAAACGGTTATCAGGTATAAAAAAATTGTAGCAATATAACAGCAAACAGAAAGGTAACTAGTTAGAAATACTTGCAGAGATTCAAATAGTATAATGAAAATAAGAATAGGTCAGGAACAGTTCAATAAACTTAAATTTTGGGGAAAATAAAGAAAGGCATAAAAGGTTAAAATTTCATTTAAAGTTAAGAACCAAATAAAAACGACTATACAACTGTAAAATTATATCAAAAGGTACTGAAAGACTCAAAGAATACATTTCAAAAGAAAATATAAATGGAAATCATTTTTAGACAACCATATTCAAGTTCAAAAGAAAATGTTATAACATAGAATTTCAATTGCAAAATACAAAACTAAAACTGAGTTGTAAGAAAAGTTATATGTATCAATAAAACCAGTATTTTTTCTATATTTTAATGATAAAAAATACAAAAAGTTTAATTAAATTTTTTTTTTCATAAATTATGTCAATTAGAATTACTTGTAGAAGTCAGATGTTTTACGATTTGTTATAAATTACCTGTCATCTTTTGACAATTATCCAGTCTTTTTCCATCACTGTTTTTGTTTAAATAATCAAGTAAGCGGTGATTTAAACAAAAGTGCGTCGAAATTTATTGGCACAAATCGCCATGTTGAATTAACTAAAGTGAAAGTGACATTTACAACCCGAACGAAAACGAAACCGATCTGACTGTGTAACGAATGTCTCAATCAGGAATCTACAAGGAGAGTTCAAAATAAACTAGAACAAAGACAAGTAAATATTGCAAGTGCATATTACAAATAAAAGTTTCATCAGTCATAAAGATGAATATGGAGCAGAGAATGACTACAAATAAAAGACAATTAAAAGTAGCAGATATAAAGAGATCAAACTATAAACGGTCTTTAGCAATAATGCACTAGCCGTGCAAGAGCCGTGGAGTAACAGAACACGCCCAAGGAGACAGGAGAGTTTTCAGCCGGACACGTAAAGTGATATAAGGTTATATTAAAATAAATACACTGATGTAATTTTCACTTAAATTTATTTACTATTGACAATTGTTTCACCAGGTTACTGGCTTCTTCAGAATACAACGTAAGACTAACAGTTAAATGTCAAACTATTACAAAAAACTATGGTGATGCAATTACAGAGGTATATAGAGGATTATTGAAGCAGGTAGGAAGGGATTATCACATTAAGAAAGTATAATTGGGTTTTTAAAATGGATAAATTATGGCTGTAATGAGTTTATATAATTCTATTGAAAAGATTAAGTAATAGCGATGAATTGGTTTCGGTTTGATCATTCAAGAGGTATGGTGAATTTTTGTTTTTGTTAATTTTTAATGACTCTAAAAGATATAATTTTTCACTTTTATGTTGTAAATGTAATACTTCGAACGTATGCTGAGGTACATGATTTTCATTCAATAAATAGTCGGCAAAAGTTGACTTATTATAATTGTGGCACTCAAAAGCTTTGGTATGTTCATCCCATCTTGTCTTGAATGATCTTCCCGTATCACCGAGGTAGCAACTAAGGCAACTATCACATGTCAACTTGTAGACACCCGAGTTGTTATTTTTGTTCATTTTATCTGTATTGTTTCTGAAATGTTTTCCTAAGTTGTTATCTGTTTTAAAAGCTTTATGAATGTTTCTATTTAATAAAAATTAGGCTATTTTTTGAGAAGGGGAGCCGATGAATGTGATACTTTTATATAGTTTGTGGTCGATATTAGGAGTAGTAGGATATACTTCATTTAAAGCCTTTTTATTTAATTTTTTAGTTAACATATTGTCGATAATTTGAGGGTTATAACCGTTATTGACAGCAATACATTTTATTCTGTGTAGTTCTGTATCAAAGTGTGAGTTTTTGATCGTGGGATGGTAACCAATCTGTGCAACATTCTATGGTATGCTGCAGGTTTGTGTTGGTAAGGATGGTGTGAACTATTGTGGATTGTAAGGCCCATGTGTGAAGGTTTATGATAAATGAAAAAGGTATGTTTGTTGTTATGTCTATTGATGGTTAAGTCAAGGAAATTTAAATATTGTCTGTCTCAGTTTCTAGGGTGAATTTTATGTTAGGAAGGATTTGATTTGTATACTTAGGGAGTAACTGTAATTGTCTGTACCAGTAAAACAAGTAAAAATATCGCCAACATATCGATACCAATATAGGATTTTACTGTTCAGATTGTGTTTGAAATGTTTCTATGTTGTTCATAAATATTTCGGCCAAAAGAGGGCTTAATTGGTTACCCATAATTAAACCTTGTTTACAAGTGTGAATGTGATTGTTGAATTGAAAATAATTTTGGTTAAGGCAAAGTTGTAAGAGATTGATTATTTCGTTTTTTATAATTGGGTTGGTATTGTTTGTTTCTAATAAGTTCATGATAAGGGTAGTACATTCTTCTGGTGGAATGCTGGGAAAAAGATTGACTACATCGAATGATAATAGTATGCAGTTATTAGGTAGATTTAGTTTTTGAATTCTTGTCACTAAGTCAAGGGAATTTTTTATGCTATGTGTGGGAGTGAATTTGGAGTATTGCTTCAACATGTCAAGGGGTGCTTTGGAAATTTTCGAAGAAGGAGCTAAGAAATAGGAAATAATAGGTCTGATAGGGTGATTATCTTTATGGTGTTTAATTAGTGAATATAAACGAGGGGGATATGGATTCATTACTGTTAAGGTTTTTTTTTGAAATTCATTAAATAAAAAATTGATTTCTTTAAGTGTATTTTTAACTTGAAGTAGAAATTTGGAGGTGGGATCTTTGGTAATAATAGGATAATTGGAAGGGTTTAAAAATTCGTTGGTTTTGTTAATGTAGTTAGTTTTATTTAAGGCGGTATCCACCGCCTGTCGTATGAGGAGACTAAAGGGGCAGCTATCCGCTGACCTACTACCTAGCTTTCCTTCCTTCTCCACAACCCGCACGGGATGGTCTGGTTTAAATCATTTCATCTGGGAAGTGACAACCCCACGGGTCTGAGATACCTGTGTCACCAGGGTCAATTGGTGACACCACCCATGAAAATGGAGCTAACGAGTAGATGCCTCGGAAAAGAGCCGCTGCCTGGGGATCGCCAGGGCATGTCTGGAGCCGGCGCAGGACATGACAGCATGCGGGACGTCGGTGGCAGGGTGCTGAGGAGGCGGGCCCCTGCCGTCCAAAGAGCTAAAGCCCAAGAACCAGAAGAACCACAATAACACTCACCAATACAGTCAAAACAACAACGTGACCATCACCAACGGAGTCAAACGAGAACGAGAACTCCACCCGCAGAAAGTGTTGCCCAGGATCAACAGCCAGCTCTCACTCAAGCGGGACTGAAACGACAGCGCATGAAATGGACTGGCGCCATGAATGAATTTATAATGCGCCCGTTTTACAGAATTACGAACCTTGGCCAGGATAAGACTGGATATCGCCAAATACTCCATCAAGAGTTCTGTCGTGAGTACCCAGAGCTTCAAGTTACTGAACAGAGAGTAGAAGATCAATATCGTGTCATCTAGAGAAATGGCCCTATTTCGCCTGAACAACTGGATAGAATAAACAGCGAAGTGAAGCGCGAACTATTTGGTCGAAATACAATCGATCCAGAGATCCAAGAACAGCCAACCAACGCTGACCTGAGAAGATCCAAGCAGAAATTGAATGAGCTCTTAGAGAATATAGTGGAACAGATCCACTGACTAGACCAGCTCTTCCCAAACTAAGATCTTCTAAGAAACTGGGTATTGTCTTGCAGGCTATGAACAAATTTAAATTGCCTAACTCTGTTTTAGGTGCTAATACGTTAGAGTCGCTACACACAATCATATACTGTGCTGCAACTTCCATCTGCAGAACAATTGGGGTCGCAGTGAGACCAAAACCAGACCCTCCCCAATTTAGACAAACACCTCGAATACCAACTTGGCAAAGAAGACTTGGAGGGAAAATCAATTCTCTTCGGAAATACGTTGGAAGACTGACCGAGTACCAACGAGAAGTCAGGAACAACAGAATAGAAAGGCTTGTCAAGGCTATCATGGACAATAACCGAAAACACTCCCAGTGGGATGGAGAAAACATCACATCTCAGCAGTGTCTGGACAGTCTACGACAAAAGCTCTCTGTCTACACAAGTCGATTGAGAAGGTACAAAACCAGTAACCAACGGAAACTAGACAACACACTCTTCCGAAAATCAGAAAAAGGGTTTTATAGAAAACTTAACAACAACAATAATAATGAATCCCCTAGTTATCCCAGTAAAACAGACATCGAGGAATTCTGGAAAACACAGCTTTCCACAACAATCTTCTATAACTCCAGAGCAAGCTGGATTAATGAGGAGGAGACTGCATCTCAGAACTGTGAGGCCATGCAACACCAACCATTTACAACGAAAGACACATCCAATATAATGAAGCATCTCTATAACTGGAAAGCATCAGGACCAGATGGTGTACAAAATTACTGAATAAAGACACTGTACGCAACCCACGAAACACTAACAGCCCTTATAAATGACGTAATTACCCACCCACACAAGATGCCTAGTTTCCTTAAGCATGGTACTACATACCTCTTACCAAAGGACAACCTATGTGCACAGGACCCAGCAAAGTATCCACCAATCACTTGCCTTCCAACCTTATACAAACTCCTAACATGGTACATTAATCATCGCATTTTCAAACATTGAGAGCTGAATAACATAATTACTCAACAGCAAAAGGGATGCGCGAAAAATTCGATGGGCTGCGAAGAACAACTGATAATTGATTCCGTTGTCTGCAATCAAGCCTACGCCAAACGGTGAAATCTCTACATGGCATATGTGGACTACAAAAAGGCCTTTGATTCAGTTCCACATGATTGGCTCATTAAGGTGCTGAAACTCTACAAAGTGAATAATTGTATTATTAACTTTTTAGAATATGCCATGTCCACCTGGCAAACCAAAATCTCACTGAATGAAGTCTACTATTCGATACAAACTGACCCCATTCCAATCAGAAGGGGTATATTCCAGGGAGACTCTCTTAGCCCGCTGTGGTTCTGCCTTGCCATAAACCCTCTCTCAAACAAACTGAACTCGACTAATTTTGGGTTCAGTCTCAAACACAACAACGTACAAGCATTAAGAATAAACCATTTGTTATACATGAACGACTTAAAGTTGATGGCAGCTACAAAACAGCAGCTGCATGATATGCTTAAAATAGTAGAGGGTTCTCTAGTGACATCCATATGAAATTTGGCCTAGACATATGCCGAATTATTAATATAGTTAAAGGCAAAATACAGTAGGGGCACTTCGAAATGGGAGATGGCACCTCAATTGAATCTATGGCGGAAGGTCGTACTTATAAATACCTTGGAATAAAGCAGGCTCAACGTATTGATCACATGACTATGAAAAAGGACCTAACAGCAGAGTTTTATGGAAGGGTAAGACGACTGTTGAAAACCAAACTAAACAGTAAAAATCTGTTTCAGGCTATTAACACCTATGCGTGTTCAGTGCTCAGTTACTCTTTCGGTATAGTAAATTGGTGCAAGACTGACATTGAACAGTTACAACGAAAAGTTCGAGTTTTACTAACAACAGCTCAAAATCACCATCCAAAGAGCTCTGTCGAACGTACAACTTTGCCACGGTATGAGGTAGGAAGGGGATTGACAGATCTAAGTAAACTATTAGATCAACAAATTTCTATTTTTGCGTACTCATTTCCAGAAATTCGCACTGCGACTGACACAACAACATGTCCAATTACACCACCAGACCACAGATCAGAAACTGCTGAAATGGAAAGAGAAGCCCCTTCATGGAAGACATATAAATGACGTCAACCAAGATTATGTCGACAGTGCAGCGTCGAACTAAAATTGAAAATTTTCATTCTAGTAAAACTTTTGTTCACAAAGACATTAATGAAACTTATAGAAGAATACGGGATCGTTATGTATGGAAAAATATGAAAAATTATATTGAAAATTATATTAAGTCGTGTGATACTTGTAATAAAACAAAAACTAGTAGAAAGAATCTTGATTATCCTTTAGTAATAACTGAAACCCCTGATAAACCTTTTGAGCATGTAAACATTGATTTATTAGATGTAAACCGACAAAATGTTTTATTAACAATCGTAGATAATTTTTCTAAATACGCACAAGCTTACTCTATACCAAACAAAAAAGCAATTTCAGTAATAGAAAAGATATTGTTGTATTTTCAACATTTTCAAATTCCAAAAAGAATGCATTGTGACTCAGGTTTAGAATTCAATAATAATTATTTGAAAGATTTAGCAAAATTATACAAATTTAAGTTAACTTTTAGTGCTATTGCACATTTTCAGTCTAATGGTGTACTTGAAAGATTCCATGCAACATTATTAGACTCACTAAGAGCATATCATTTAGAGAATCCAAGGAAAACAGTAAATAAGGCTATATCGTTTTGTATTAAGTATTATAATAGAAATAAATCAAGTTCAACTAAGTTCACGCCAGAAGAAATAATTTTAGGGCATATTCAAGATTGTGATGATGAAAAGGTATTTTCAGAAGATGAACTTCAAAACAAGCCATGTTAATAAACTCAAAAATTTAGGTTCTTATATTTTTGACAAATTAAAAAGAAATATTGATAGTTCAAAACAAAAATCGAAAGCAAGGTTTGACGAACATGTTTCTCAAAATAGACCACAATATAATGGAAATGATTTAGTTTACTTAAGAGAATTCCAAATAGGAACTAAAATGCGAAATAAATATAATGGTCCATTTAGAATAATAAAAATATTAAACAGTAGTACAGAAGAACTAGACTTAAATGAAAACAAAACTTCTATTGTAAATTTCGATAGGTTAAAACCATTTATTGTTCCAGGTGTATCTTCGGCACCAGATCAAAAATAGTGCAATAAAAACACCAACAGGCATATTTTTACAAAAGGAAGGTAGTATTAGAATATCCAATGAAAATTGGAAATTTATAGCGTTCAAGAATATTACTTTGTTACGAAATTCTTTCCAGCAAAATGTTAATGAGCAGAATAGTTTAAAAAATATTCTGAATAAAAATGATGTAAATCCTAATTTCAAAATGATATTTGCAGCTCATTTAGCCCTTCTTAATACAATGAATTCTCAAATTAAAGACAAGTTTTCTGAGATAAACGTGTCTACAAAAACAATAAATAAAAGAGGTTTATTTAATTTTATAGGGGAAGGTTGAAAAAAATTGCAGGTTCTCTAAGCAGCAAAGACGGTGAATTTTATGATGATTGTATAAATAAACTTGAGAAGCATGACAAAGATTTACAACTTTTAATGACAAATCAGATTCAAATTGTTTCAAGCACTATAACTAATTTTAATAACACTTTTAGTAAATTGCAACTTGATGAACAATTAATTAATGACAACCTACAAATAATAGAGAAAGAGTTAAGAGAAAATAAAGAAACTAAATATTATCTAGAGTTACAAATTAAAATGTTAGAAGAAATTGAACAACTCATGGAAGTTAATTACAGATCAATTAAATGACATCATTAATAGTATAATTTTTGCAAGATTAAGAATTGTGCATCCGTCAGTTATTATATTATTAAACGAATTAGTGAAGATCTCTTCAGAGCTAACTCATGGAAATCTTCCATTTAGCCCTTCACATGAAAATTTGACAAATTTAATTTCTTTAATAAAAATTGAAGCATTTCAGACCAATGGAAGAGTCGTTTTTATTTTGCATATTTCTATTGTAGAAATTTCAGAATATGACTTCTTTCATATTTTTTCTGGTCCTACAAAGGACAGTAAAATAAATTTGTTTTTCACTATCATTCCATATTACAAGTACACTGCGATATTAAAACGATAAAGATTGTTCAGAAATAATTCAGAGTAAATATCGTTTATGCTGTAATCACTATCCCAAGATACTCAGTGAAGAGTCACCATGTGATGTCAAAATTTTAATGAAATTAAAAATTTTCTACGAATTGTGAAAATATTGTTGCTGCAATTCAAGATTATTATGTTCAAAAATTATCCGAAAATAAGTGGCTAATTGTTTTATCCAAGTCCTTGTCAGTGACAACAATTTGTCGAGAGAAAATGCAAAAAACAACAAGAGTCCGATTTTCGAAACTGGCGAATACGAATACGAATATTAATTTTTAAATAAGCTGGCAAAAGTAAGCATTCACAAACAAACATTTTGATCGCCCATTTATGACCGCTCATTTTAAAACAGAAATAATGAATGTAATTTAGTTATATTGGTTTAATCAAAAATTATACCCTAAATTATTAGGCCCCCAAAATAAAATTAAACGGAAAATCAATTATTAGAAAACCCCCATAGTAATTTTAGGGACAAATTATACAATTAGATGGAAAATAAAGATTCAATTTTCAAACTCATCATGTAATATATCAAATAAAAGGCTCATTATGTGAATTACAAATATATCATATTTTTAATTCATTTGTGTATAAGATATTAACAAAAATATTAAACATCGACTTAATTCCCATTTTAGAAACAACACTATTTAAATTTTGAAAAATATATTTTATTTGTATTTTTAAATAATTTCAATACCAGATTTAATAATTATTAATTTAAAACTTGACCTATTTTGCCCTTTATCTTCCAATCTACAGAGCCTCAAAACTCAGACACTAGATTATAAAAGACTTCTTTGAAAGTTTATTAGTAAATTAAAACTCTAATGTTAATTTTTGGGGGCCAAATTAGAAAATTAAATACATATATATTCTTATAAAAATCAAGCGAATCCTGAAGCAGATAAAATAAATAATCTATGTGTGGAAAATGAAAGTGTATGTTTTTAAAAATTTAAAATGCTACCTTTAAAATATATTAGGACAAATATAAGAAAATGCACTCATTCCCTGCTTGTCTGAAACTGGAATATTAGAAACTTGAAGGTTGTACGGAACCCTAAGTATGCGAGTCCAACTCGCACTTGACCAAATTATTTAATATTCTGATAACTAATTTCTCTTACTTTGGAAAATTAATTAGGCGTAATGACAAATTTCGCTTCGTTGGGTATCGCTGCTAATTAGAATTGACAGCTGCGACAGGTGCCCAAGAAGTGTAAGTATGCAAGTACAATAGTTATGGAGCTATTATTTCAATGATTTGGTTTTATAGACACTGTGTCACACGTAATCACATACAAAGCATTTATTGTCTCCTTACAGGACATTAAATTAGTGTCTTTGTAGCGATTTGATATTTTCTGATCACTAAGTGGTTTATTTTCGCCCCCAGCTTCAGCTTGTGCCTGTCACTTTGACGCAACGTTTAAGTAGAACACACTGAGGGAAATATTGTGCTTATTTCGAATTTGCCCTGACAAAAGGTCTGAAGCTAATATGAGCGTTCCGCATATAGTCAAATTTAAAGTTGGCTCGGAAATTAAAGCTAGAAGACTATTGAGGTTCCCAAACCTTTTAAAAAAGTTTAGAAGTAGGACAGATATCCAAAAGAAAGAGTTTGCTGACGAAAAAGTTTTATTATAAATTCCTTAATAATAACAAAAACAGATAGGTTCCTTCAACAATAAAAAACGTGAAACACCATAAACCGTTTCTATAGGGAAAGAGAGAAGTTCTGTAAATATGTAATGGTGGCCGATAAGTCGTTGCATATACATGGTAGTTGAAATAGAGGGACGACTAAAAGTGTAGTTATATAGTGTGATTAAAACTAAGTTAGAAAAAGTTGTATATAAGCGGGGGTTGAAAAATACTTTCCAGAGTTTTTCAAAAACTTTTAGAAAAATGGAGGGATAAGATAGTTAAAAGTGTTTAAAAATATGTTATATCTGGTGGTCCTTAAGCACGTCCATACATAGGGTGGTTGAAATATTTTATAGAGTAAAATTATAGTTAAACAGGATGGTTCAAAAACGTATGGACAAGTTATAATGGTTGATTAATTGGCAGCAGTATAAACATAATGGTTTAAATATAGATGGAATTAGAGTTATAAATATACAAGTGTGTTATTTTTATGTATTATCTATTATAAACTGACCTTTGTATTAATTATTTGTTATTTAATTGATACACTGACAAAAGATCAATAGAATTGTGTTTCAGTTGCTTGGGCGCCACATTACTTTTAGTAATGAAATTTTATATTAATTTTTTATATTGAATTGAAAATTATTATAAATTATTTGTGTGTGGGGAGGGGGGGTTCCCTGAATTAATTTAATTTTAAATAAATTGTTGTTTGTGTGTGGGTTCATAGGGTTTGATTATTATTTAAGTGTTCATCCGGCTATTTGTTGGAAATAGGCATGGTTTTGTAACATTAGATAATATTATACTGATTTAAATTAGAATTCAACATCTTATTCTAAACTTTAAATGCCGAAAATTAAAATATAAAATCAATTAACTTCTAATATGAAATTTTTCCTCGAAGACACTCTTATTATCTTACTTTTCCAAACTTTTTATTTTGATATTGTCTTTAATCTTGTTATTATTCAATTATTACTTTCACATTTTATTTATAACTATGAAATTTTTCCTCGAAGACACTCTTATTATCTTACGTTTCCAAACTTTTTATTTTGATATTGTCTTTAACCTTGTTATCATTCAATTATTACTTTCACATTTTATCTATAACTATGAAATTTTTCCACGAAGACACTCTTATTATCTTACGGTTCCAAACTTTTTATTTTGATATTGTCTTTAACCTTGTTATTATTCATTTATTACTTTCACATTTTATTTATAACTAAACTTTCATTGATTCTTTATTTTGACTTTACTTATTTAATCTCATGATACTTTTCTTTAAATATACTATTGTTTATTAATTTAACTCTTTTCAACAAAACAGTTTCAACATATTTTATTAAACAACATTATTAAATTGAAATAAATTTTTCCATTTCTATTAATCTCTCTATTTTATTTATTGCTGTCGAGAATTCTCTTTCTCATTCATCTCTGCTACAATTCCTTATCAAAATCTACAAATAAAACATTCATTGTCTTTTAAACATCACCACATAACATTTTATAAATTACAAAATCATTTACCTTATTTAATTTTGGGTTTATTGTCCTACTTTTTCTAGAACACCATTTCAATTCCTTGGATGATTTTTCTTCTTTTTTCCATTGTTTAAATATTTTACTTTTTATTTACCCAACTATTTATATTTGTTATTCCATTCCATTCACTAATTAAAAATTACATTCCTTCTTTGCAAGTCTTTACACCTCTTAAATTTTATCAACCTTTTGTGTGTCGCATGCACAATTACTTTATTTTAATTCACAAAATTTTTGATTTGACCCTCATTTTGAAAGCTATCAGTCGTCAAACTTCACTTCAAAATCTGCATATCAATGCTGACTAGATTTTTAATAATAATTAATCAACGGAATGTAACATCCGAGGCGCTGGTTAAATGACGAATTCTTCAATTTTGGCGTGGCAGTTCTATTTATTAGTAACAAAATACTAACATGATGCCAAATTTTGCATAATTCAGCTTACTTGATTTTGTATTTTTATAACCTCAAATTTAATGAAATGTCTAATTTAATCTATATGTCTTAAAAAATATCTCATTTGAAAGCTAATTTAATTTTGAATAAATTGTTTTATATAAACTATTGCTCAATTTTTCTTTGTTATGGAAATTTTGAACTTCGAATGTTTGCTCATACTGACTTTCTATTTTCCACCTTATTTGCAAAATACAACTTATATCTACAATCTGATTTCTTATTTCTATTTTTACTTGCACCAAGTTCATATCACATTTTTGAGAATGTCTATTTGATGGCATGGTTCGTTCGCTATGAATTCACTTTACACCATCTGTAATTGTCTTAGTTCAACAATTGCATTTCTTATTTAAGTGACTATAATTTGTTTACACGCTTAACTTACCTAACTACCTAACTTATTACCTATTACAAATTATCATTCACTATTTAAGTGAATTTTCTTCTGGAGTTTTCTCCTACTTCCTACTTTTGCATAAGTTACTTGTTTGAATGTCTTTGCTACTCATGTATGCTATTTTTTATGTTTTATTAATATTATTTTTCATTTTGAGATCAGCTACAACATTGGCAAGAAGAATTTATGAAACTTTTCACTTATAGAATTTTGCTGATATACTTGTCCATCTTGTTTTGAAAATATGTTTTATAATTTGATGAATCAAAAGATTTAATGGACTAAATCATAGTAAGTGTTTACCCTATTTTACATTTTTATACTTAGTTGCCATGCAAGTGGTCTATTTTTCCTAATATTTGATAGTTTTGTTAATCATGCTTATTTATGGTACGATAACAAGTTTTTCCTCAGGGAAGCGTGCTTATGTTGCCCATTTCTACCCAATAACTACTTATTTCTTTACAAGTTCATTGATTTGATTTATTGTTTTAGTATTTACACTATTTATTCATACTTTTAACTATCTCTGCTTGTGTTTGACAAAATTCCACGCCAACATATATTGCAACAGCCCTATATATTCCACTGTTTATGGTATAATAAATATAACATTTTCAGTTCAAAAAATCACGCTCTATAACTATAATTCTACTCCACCATATATTTGCCATCCTATATATGCAGCTGCTTATAACCAGACCATATATTTTTTTTTGAAGTACCCCGTTATCATACTACTCTATATTTCAACCAACCAAAAGATTCATTTAGCATTTTCAACCACCCTAGATATATATAATTCCACTCCTCTCTATATTTTAACCCCCCTATATATGCAAATGCTAACATTTAACCAATTCATACATGCAGATGCAATTGCATCTATGACTCACAAGACTCAGCTGTAATATGTCCCTCAATTTAATTTGTGAACTTATGAGATTTTATTCTTTCAAAAAACACCCAACCTGCCGCTTTGTCGTTTTAAGAACTTAAAAGATCTAGCTACAAAAATGTATTCCTAGAATAATATGAAACCGCGATAAAAAACTTCATGATCCTATACATAAATTTTAATTGAAGGAATTTATAAAAGAGGAGTTTCACTAAAAAGTAGGTCACCAAATCTCCCTGTATTGAACGCATAGAAATTTCATCATCCGTCTCAATCCCGCACTGAGATTTTAAATAAATAAATTTCTTAATAAGATCTTTCCAAAGGAGAAGACTTTGCCCATGATTTGTAGACCTCAAAATCCTATAATCATTCAAAAAAATCATCGAAATCCTTAGAGCCATTTTACAGAACTCAATTACATATAAATATACATATATAGAAATAAACAAACATTATTCATATTATGATACATTAAGTTGAGGCAATTGACTGAAAATCAGAAAATATCGGAAATCATTCCCAACCTTTTCTAACGTACTGTATATAGTCCAATAATTACGAATTAAGTGTTGAAACTCTTAAAATGCTAAAAATGTCTTTCGTAACGGCCTTTTGCAAATTAGGTGGAACTCATAAAAAAATCTGTCAAATGGGTAGAGAGTTTTTCAGTCATATTCCAAAATATTTGGCTAACATATGGAATGCATTCACGGATGATAATTATATTATATTCTAAAATTATGTAACGTTATTTTGTAGTCTGTAAGGCATCGCTAATTTATGCATTACACGTTTACATTACACCTTAGTCATGAGATTAACAAAAATAAAAAAAAACTTAGAAAAAAGCAAAAACAAATATTTGCCTAAAACAATTAAATACTCTTCTTTTCTTCTTCTTCTTCAAGCAGCCTTACGGTCTTTTTACCTCATGGCTAATGGTCCTGGTTCTTTCGATCTTAGCGACCAGACACAAATGAATATAATGTGAAAAAAAATTTTAATTCATTTAATCAACCTTCACCTTATATACAAATTTATGAAAATATATATTGAAAATGACGTAAACTGAAACTATTAAACTGTTTTATAATAAAATTAGCATTTCTTTTCCATCATCATATTCACAGAACGAGGTGGCATATGACTCCCGGTTTTATCACTAAATTAACACTTATTATCACTTAATGAGTATCATAAAAGGAAATAGGTTTTATTCCAACAGGTCATACTCATCTTGAAGTCTTGATAAGTTGTACTTTGCACCGACTTCAAAACAAGTATTTAATTGACATCATTATTTTTCATTTGTGTTACTCTTTTTTTAAATATTATTTATCTGTACTAACCTTTCTATAAAAATATTTTAGTAAAATTTGGAGATTTGATATACGTTTTTAAGTAAAAGCTGGAATTCATTTTAAACAAATTTGATTCAAACGCCCATAGCACCCATAGCACAACATATTTGGAAGTGATATGAAATGCATTCACGGATGTTAATAACAATTTTATTGGAAAATTATATATCATTCTTTTTAATTCTGCAACTCATCAATAATTAGCTGTTTATGCATGTTTACAATAACCTTATTCATGTGATTAGATAGTATTAATATTACACATACTTCATGATTTTGTTCCTTTGAGTAACATTCATTAGATACGACTGTTACTAGTATATAGTTTTTAGAAAACCAAATTATTATTATTATATTTACACGCAAAAATGGCAACACTAATAAAATTTACATTTTCAGTAGCTCTTTTGGCCGGTTTAATATATTGCAGAGTCTTAGATAATGTATGTATAATAAGGATTGCAATATCGTGAAGAATTTTTTATCATTTGGTATTATCTTTTAGGAACTAGGTGACAAATTACAAAAGATGGCTAAGGTCGCCCATGACAAATGTGTTGAAAAAATTGGAGTTAGTCAATCTTTGATTGACAAACTTAAGGATGGAGACTTTACCGTTGGTAACAAAGGAAAGGTATTTATCATTACAACAGAAAACTACTTATACTCCGTTAAAGTAGATAGACGAAAATGAATTTGTCATGTTGCAAAAATTCATAATAATTAAGTCTTGACGGTAAAGTATAGTTTAGCACTTGTATTAAAAAATATAGTTGGAGCGTTTTTTGAATTTTGTCTACACAATTAGAGTAAGTAACATTTATAAAAATATTCACTTTATTCAAAAGTCGGTGGGGAACTTATAAGTAGGTAGGTGTTTATTGAAATTTTCACCGGACATAAAAACTTGATGTTTGAAACTGAAACTCTAGATGGGCAATTTCATAACAATCTAATTACTGTTCATCTTTTACATTAATCATTGCATTTGTTCAAAGAAAGAGAATAGATTATGTTTTAACTGACAAATCTGGCTTGGTGCAAATAGAGTTATTGCATATTGTAAAAATAGAGAATTCTAATGAACACCAACAACAGTCTGGAACATTTTCGTTCGTCTTCGATCATCGTCTTTTTGATATACGTTACAAACATTTCCACAGAACACAGATAATTGTATATTTTATAAAGTTACAAGTAGTTTAGTGAACAAATTTCTTTATGGTTTCTCCTTTAACGTATGCATAACATGGAGTAATAGTTAGTAGAAGTTAATTAATTACTAATCAGTAATCAAATGATTCTAGTTGAGGTTGGATCAAATACGATGTCGCTTCAGGTACAATTATTTCGGACGATAGTAGACATTGGATCAAATATCTTGATTATTTCCAAAGATATGGCCGAGTGTTATCATTTACATATCTGATAACTTTCGATTTATAATCTAGACCCTCATAAAGGTGTCATTTTTTGCACGCAACAAAATAAGTGTTATTCAGACAATTCGTTGTTAAATCTACAAGGTGTCTACACTGTCCGAAGGAAACCTATTTTGTTTACGAGAACCAACGTTATAAACAAGTGGAAGGAGTTACCATAGACAACTTTGTGGATTTGCTGTTTTTCTGATTTCGCCTTACAAGAGGTAACACCTCAACACATTTTTAGTTCCCCTTAATGTTATTTATCACAAAATAAAATTGACCATAGAGGTTCAATCCAGTAATAAATTGCCATTCTTTGAAGTTCTGATAAATAGTCAAGAAGATGGAAGACTACTATATCACAAAGATTAACTTAACAGAATAACATGAAACTCTAAGGTTAAAACCGATGAGACATTAATAAACAAGGCGTATATACCTTATGTAAAGGGCACCACAATATTGATACTAATTTCAGTATCCACAGAAAAACAAACACGGTTTTGAGGAATTCCTTCAAAACACTAGGGAGTGTATGAGATTCCACGTGCAGAGTGTCACACTACGTGACAAACTAACAGACGGATACTAACAGACGTGATAGACAGCAGAACGTCATAAGAAAGCATGAAAAAATAACATCAATTGCGGAACACACCACCATAACGTCACACCCACTTTCAGATTACGAGAGTACTGGCAAATATTGAATATTCGAAGTCGAGAAACGTAATAGAGGCAATAGATATCGCGAAGAGGTCTCACTGTTTAAAGGCATACAATGAAATCCAGAACTTATCGAACTCATGGAAAATTTTATTAAACGGCGACCCGAAACTCAGCCGGAAATGACTAGTCTGCAAGTTGGAGTCCTGGCTACTGAGCGTCAAGGGCCGATCACACGCATCCGTACACGAGTCCAAGCGATAACCGCCGAACCGCGTCGGTTCCTGTGCATGTTAGTGTTCGAGTAACTAGAAGCGTAAGCAGAAGGATACAAGAATTATGCTTACGGACCTAATGAGGGCACATGTATCTGTGCTAAAACCTCGCCATTTTCCAAATTTCCAAATAAGATAAATACTTAATCATATATATCAGAAACACCTGATAACGATTGTCAATTAGAAACAACATATGGTCGTTCATTCAACAGCCTCAGAAGTCTCAAAAGGCTGTGGACCGTTTGGTTATCCTTCTTACTATTTACATGTGATTACTACATATGCCAACAGCATTGCACTATCACGACCCCAGATAACAGAATTTTTAATGAAAACTTCTAGAGTCGTTATTCGATTCAAGTTTAAATATCTAGTAGTTTTCAAAAATAATACGCATCTCTACGGAAAATGTATCCAAAACAAATAAACACTTCAGATGCTTACATATCTATATTAAATGGTACTTTATGTTCACTGCAATTTAGGCGTTTTCTATAGCGTCTTAGAAGCCCATCGAAAAATTCGGTATATGTGTCCACATAAAAACCTTCATATTCGCCATTATTGTGTTTGGTAGTTCTGAAAGAAATTTCAAAAAGGTTGGTAAGAAAGTCTTTAATTATTTTATCTATTCATAGGGGTTTCTCTCCTCAGATATTTCTGGCAACAGTTAAGTATTAAGACAATTTGTATAAATTCACCTGATTCTTGGACTATAAAGACATTTTTTCTCACAGATATTCTGAGACACTTATCTGTGTTTGGAGACGTTTCAACTCCAACTCTTGAGTCGTGGCCAATTGCTGTGTGTTCTATTTGGAAATTTTTCCTTAAATTTTGGCTGCAAACTTTCGTTTTTGTCAAAAAGTTTTGACATTGTCAAATGCAAAACTATTTATGCTCCTTACCTTACCTGGTGGATTGATATCTTGTCAATCAATATTGTTATAAAGTAGCTGTGGGTTCAAAACAATTTTTATACCAAATATAATCGTCGTTATTTCTAAATCAACATTTGACATCACTACTTTTCTTAGACTAAGAGATGAGTCAACCGCACATCAGTTGATCCACTTCTGCCAGCTGCTGGTATAGGGCGGCATTTATTTTCTATTTTAGTTGCTCTCAAGTAGGGTCGTTAATACTGGAAATTTGTGTCCTTTTTTGTTTGTTCCGTGAAATAGTTTTTATTATGGTGTTTAATTTCGAGAGAATTCTCTTATTAGTAGTGTCAAATTAAACATACTTTTTACAATTCGACTTCATAAGCACAATGTAAAAAGATTTTTTATTGGCTTTTATCCAATAGATATTTTTAAGTGCTTCTCTTATTACAGTTACATTTGACGTTTAAGGCTTCTAATGCTCACTCAATGCAACGAAATCGCAGATTTAACACAACTAAATTAAATTTTCTTAGATATCTAGCGCTATATATCATAAATTTCTTGTACTGGTTCTGTTACTACATACAAAGGTTTCGAATCAATCCAAAAGTTTTACGTTTTTAGGGTTCCGTATATACAATATACGGATACCCTTATAATATCACTCAGGATTTCTGCCTCTGTCACATCACAGCCATTTTCTCCTAAAATACTGGACGAAAGAGGTTGAAATTTGGTATCAATGTATAGTTTGGTGACCCGATCAGGAGTACATATCGTAAAAGAAAAAATTTTGATTTTAGGGGTACTTCTGGGGGGGAAAACTAAAAAAATCGACGGTTCCCGCCCCTGATCTCCGAAACTAATGAGCCTAAAATTTTGAAAAAAAATAGGAAATATAGAGCGTTGCCCGAACTTTACAGGAAAATTAAGGAGAAACCATTAATGTTAATTTTGTAGGGCAAATTATAGAAATAAATAAAAATTTAAAAATAAAAAAATTTTCAAACGCATCATGTAATATATCAATCAAAAAGTCTCATTCTGAGGAACACAAATATATTTTTTTCATAATAAAAAAAAAGTTCAAAAAGATATTAAGGAAATATACCAAAATTTACCCATTCCCCCCCCCCGCCTTATCACCGAAACTATAAAACGTAAAGTTTTGAAAAAAAATAAATTTATAGGTTCTGACCTGAAGTTTACTGAAAAAATAAGGAGAAACCTCTACTTTTAATTTTGGGGGGGGCAATTACAGAATTAAATGGAAAATATAAAATTAAAATTATTTCTAACCCATCATGTTATATATCAAATAAAAGGGCTCATTACGACGAAAACAAATATTTTTTTAAATATTTTTAATATAAATTAATTAAAAGATTTTAACAAAAATATAAAAAAAATTTACCCATTCCCCACCCCTCCTTATCTCCGAAACTATAAGCTTTAAAATTTTGAAAAAAAATGGAGGTATAGCCCCTCACCTGAACTTTACTGGAAAATTAAGGAGAAACCCCTAATATTTATTTTGGGGGGGCAAATTATAGAATTAAATGGAAAATTAAAATTGTTTCTAACCCATCATGTTATATATCAAATGAAAGGGCTATTTATGACGAAAACAGATATATTTTTTTTCATATTTTTAAAATAAACTAATTAAAAGATATTTACAAAAATATAAAAAAATTACCCATTCCCCCCTTTTATGTCCGAAATCATAAGCTGGAAACTTTTGAAAAAAAATTGGAGGTATAGCCCCTTACCTGAACTTTACTGGAAAATTAAGGAGAAACCCCTAATATTAATTTTAGGGGCAAATTATAGAATTAAATGGAAAATTAAAATTAACATTATTTCCAACCCATCATGTTATATATCAAATGAAAGGGCTCATTATGACGAAAACAAATATATTTTTTTTATATTTTAAAAAAAATTAATTAAAAGATTTTAACAAAAATATAAAAAAATTTACCCCCCCGTATCTCCGAAACCATAAGCTGGAAAGTTTTGAAAAAAATGGAGGTATAGCCCCTCACCTGAACTTTACTGGAAAATTAAGGAGAAACCCCTAATATTTATTTTGGGGGGGGGCAAATTATAGAATTAAATGGAAAATATAAAATTAAAATTGTTTTTAACCAGCATGTTATATATCAAACAAAAGGGCTCATGTTGAAGAAAACAAATATATTTTTTCCATATTTATAAAATAAATTAATTAAAAATATTAACAAAAATATAAAAAAAATTACCCATTCCCCCCCTTATCTCCGAAACCATAAGCTGAAAAATTTTGGAACTGGAAGTATAGCCCCTCACCTGAACTTTACTGGAAAAATAAGAAGAAACCCCTAATAATCATTTTGGCGGGCAAATTATAGAATTAAATGGAAAATAAAAAATTATAATTGTTTCTAACGGGTCATGTAATATATCAAATCCCAGGACTCATTATGACGAATAGGTAGAAATATATTTTTTTAATTTTTTTAAAATGAATATTTTAAAATATATTAAAAAAATATTTTAAAAAAATACCCATTCTCCCCGTTATTCCCCAAACCCTAAGAAGACCTCATTTTTTTTTGTTTATAGGAAAAATATAAAAAAAAATACCTAATTCTATTATTTGGAGGCTAAATAATTAAAAGGAAAATAAATTACTAGGAAACCCCCATAGTAATTTTAGGGACAAATTATACAAATAAATGGAAAATAAAGATTCAATTTTCAAAGGCATCATGTAATATATCAGATAAAAATCTCATTATGTGAATTACAAATATATCATATTTTTAAATCATTTGTATAAAAGATATTAAAAATATTAAATATCGACTTAATTCCCACTTTAGAAACTACAGTATTTAAAATTTGAAAAATATATTTTATTTATATTTTTAAATAATTTGAATAACAGATATAATAATTTATATTTTAAACTTTGACCTATTTTGCCGTTTTTCTTCCAATCTACAGAGCCTCAAAACTCAGACAGTAGATTATAAAAGGCATTTCTGAAAGTTTATTAGTAAAATAAAATTCCAATGTTACTTTTTGGGGGCCAAATTAGAAAATTAAATACATAAGTATTGTGATAAAAATCAAGCGAATCCCAAAGCAGATAAAATAAAAAGTCTATGTGTGGAAAATCAAAGTGTATATTTTTTATAATTTTAAAACGCTTCCTTTAATATAAGGGTAAGTATAAGAAAATGCACTCATTCCCTGCTTGTCTGAAACTGGAATATTCGAATCTTGAAGGTGGTACGGAACCCTAAGCATGCGAGTCCAACTGGGACTTGACCAAATTATATTTTTATAAACTGACTTTTTTTCTCCTGTTTTTATTTCTTTTTTATGTCCAGGACTACACTATATACCCAGTTTTTCTTGATTTCAGCAACATTAATTTAATTTCGTCTATTTGACTGTTAGATAAAATACTTCTCACATACAATATAAATCGTTTATTCGCAAATAATTTTATTTCTTTTTAAACATTTTAGACATTCTATATTTAAATACCTTAATATAATTTTGTGTTCTGCATCAGATTTCCCAACAGCTAATATTCTTGATGTGTAAAGTATTCTTAAGAAATAGTCTTAAATATAATACGAAAAAAATTTTATTTGTGCATTAGTGTAGGTGAGACAAGATTAATTATTTTATTAAAAATATTACTTTACTCCTATTGATAAAATTATTATTCTAGGCAGTTAATTGAACATATTAAAATTTTTTTGTTCAATTTCAGGAATACGTACATTGTCTGTGGGACGAGTGCTCGGTTGTAAGTATATGGCATTTTAAGAAATACATTACATTTTGATTTTATAATATTTTCAAGTAGGTACCTAACCGAACCTAGCCTCTAGCGACCATTTGCATTAGTAGTCCAGTTAATACAGATTTTTTAATTAACGTAAAACTCGTAAAAGTAAATTATTAGAGCATTAAACGCAATAGTAAAATTGGATTTTTTTCGTTTTTTGCCTATATGGTTGAAAGTAATGATGCGTTTATAATGCCGACATTGGACAAGTTGTAGACAATCAAAAATTTTCAAAAAATTGTTTATAAATTTAATAATGGCTAATAATGTTTAGATTAATTGGGATCAAGAATGATATTGTCGGTTAAGTAGACCTTGCAGAATTGCAATACAAACAACTTATAAAGATTTTACAGAACGTATCGTCTAACCACTATGGTTCAGTAGGATATGCAAAATATATTCATAAAAGCTTATAAAATACACTTCACTTTGTATATCATGAATTTTTGTTAAGGTGCCGCAGCATTTTATATTAATAGTGCTTGTGAATATTGGCTTACACCAAAGTTGTGAAAACAGTAGTTTAATTAATATCGCAGTATACAGTAATACAGTATACAGGTAACCAATAACTTAATAAACCATAATAGACCAATATAAGCAAATAATAGATTGGTAAATAAAAACCTATTAAACTGTGGAGAATAAAACGTATTATAATACAATTACACATAATTGTCATCTTGTGGCCACACCTAAAGAAAATCCTTGATCCGTCTGACATTTCTATGTAATAGACTTTTCACATCATCCATCTCATAAGTCCGAATTCGGACCTAGCCTATAATTTATTGCCAGCGAAAAATTATTCCTCAAACGTTTTCCGAATAACCTTGGCTGCTGTGGAATAATACTTATGCTACATTAGCCATACCCATAACTCCGCATCAAATAAAGACATCGGGATGTTTCTAATGCCAGAATTAATTGCTAATTAATTGGTCTTGAACTAAGCAAAAAATAAATTTATTCCTTATATCCCTTCCGAAAAACCTGGGGTTGTATGTATCTAGTTTCAGAATTATATGACAATTAATTGCTAAAAATGATACATCATTAACTACCCAATACTCAATCTGTCAGACCTAAAAGCGATATCGAGATGGCATAAGACTTATGTGCTACATGGGCAATTAGTTTGGTTTGGTCGATACAGTTATGCACACACTTTGTAATAATAATAATATATATACATATACACATACATATTAGTAAAGAATATTGGAAAAGGAAAAAAACAGTACATGCTGAACATTTAGTTGATGGGTGGTAGAGTGGAATGGAAAAGTGTTTATTGTCGAAGAATTAGTCTAAAGGAATGCCAATATTTTTTCCATAACTCCATTATTTTTTTTTCATGAGCTACCAGATAAAGTAAATATCAAAATGCTCTTATAAAAGTTGATTCTTGCAGTACAATCTAACGGTGATATCTCTGTTATAGATTTTCCCATATAAACAAATATAAAATAGCTATTAGGAATTAAACTGCTTTGTTATTCTATTCTATATCAAAAGCAGACTTCGGAAGGGACGTTGTGATCTAGAAATTTTTCTAGCAGTTGTCTAGTATGAATAATGCGTCGGGAGGTGATCTCTTTCTTCGGAATCATTTTTGATCATTGCTTATTTGCTTTCGTTCGCAATAAGTTTAGGTAGAAGTTGAGGTGCATAGTAATGTTACATCTTGGTAGTTTGCTTCATCTGTTTTGTGTCCTTTTATAAAGACGGATACAGTTATGCTATTTTTCCATTAAAGCAGTATGTTTATTATTGTAGTACCTCATTCAAAAACAATTTGTATTAGTTTATGACGACAGTTTCTCCACTTTTTATTAGCCCATTTACTATCTTTTGTCGATTTGAAGGTTCTTTGTTTTCATGGTTCCTCGTTGTACCTTTTTAGTGATTTGAATGTAGGGAATTATCTCTTCTTGTACCTCTAGGTTTTCTATGCCGGCATATTTTTTAAGTATTCTTCTGAGATTGTTATTAGTTCAAGTGATTCATTCGGTACTATATTCCTGCCAGTATTCTTCTTTAGTTTCTCGAACCCTATTATTGACCTTCTAAAATAATTATTTTCAAAAATTTAGTTCTACTTGGGAATCGCTAAAGAATTTAAAAAAAATAAATAAAACTGGTATTTTTCACATTTTTTCCCAGTAAAGAAAAAAATATTTTGAAACAAATTTTATTGTTTTCTGAATACACTTTTAAAACCTTCTTACAGAATGAAATTATTATTGGTCATTTCGTTTATTTCGTTCAATTCCTGCGCTAATAAGGTATTTAACATGGCGTAAAAGAAGAATGAAACCTCTGTACATTTGTCCTACCGAAAATATTAGGATGTAAAAGTTATAGTTTATCATATTACTTACATCAAGGTTACATTCTGCTTTCTTGATTTCTTTTCCGCACTTGTCTTTACTATTTCAGCTTTCATTGCTGTAGTTTGTCTATTTTTGCCTTATAAATGGCTCACTACCCCCCAATTACATAAGATGTAGGTAATAATAATTACGGTGCAGCAGAGACACGTTATGCTGAACGTTTACCAGAAATACTCAAACGATAAGTTTGTCGTCTTTTTAGGCCGGGGGTTCATTCTTTTCCGGATGCGATATTTATTAGTCAGGTGCCTTTGCCATTATTATTTAGTCAAAAAAATGTGATAAGTAGCTATTTCTAGTTTTAACAGCTGTTCACTTTGAAATGACCTCTTGAAGGACACAAAATATTAAATTTATATCAGTTCTGACGTAAAATTGCTAACTCTTCTCGAATCTGATGTCAAAATCACGGGCTGCCATTAAAAAATACCTTGACCTTCTAATGACCTTGAAAATAAAGTTTCAAATCAAAATTACTTGCACCAAAAGGTGGACTACCTCTTGTATACGGCGTATGAATCGAAATAATAAACATGTGGCACGCGACGTTAATATTAATCACAAACTTAATTTTTTTAATTTTTGTAGACGTTTTTGAAAATATAGTGATAAACTTCTACATAATATTGTTTGTTTTATTTTAGACTGTTTTGAGATAATTTTTAATTGGATTCTGAAATTTATAATTATAACCCTAAATAATATTTAAAGAAATTTGGTTACTTTAACCGCAATTCAAATATATTTTATAATTGTGTTTGTTTATTTGTAGCTATCACTTTTTCAAATATCATCTTTGGATATTTGAGAGTTTGAGAGCAGTAACTGTGCGTTTAATATCTCTAGATTATTTTCATCACATAACAAGATTAATATTTGAAAGTCGGTGTCTTGAATTTATTTTTTGTTTGTACTCAGATGCTTTTAAAATTCTTTACTGTTCAACAGATTTTGGTTCAAATTCATCATCATTTAAGTTTAATGACTAATATTTATTCTACATAATTAAATAAGCTGTCAACCCATATATAATACTCATATAGCAAAGATCAGCATTTTCTATTTTTAATACGTATTTCAGAGAACTTCTTCTTCAGAAAATATGGAAATTATTCACGAATTTTCCTTTTGAAACAATCTCAGCTTAAATGATCAACTTTTATGCTCAATCTTCAATTTAAAAATTGTAGAGATAAACTCTTACAATAACAGTTGAGATTCCTTGACACGATTTTATGTATTTGTACATCTCAATGGTAGTGAACAAAAGCCGGGATCTTTGTGTCGGATAACATTTATGAAAAACTATAAATAAACTTGGAATATGTCAAGTTTATAGTCAGATTTACCTTCCAGATTTTATTAAGTTGGTATTTATATTTCAGATAGACTCTGATGGCAAACTTAATTATACTGAAATTGAGAATATTGTTCCTCCAGATCACAAAAGTGTTATGGTGGACTTAATAAAGCAATGCGAAGCAAAAAATTTAAGTAAGTTATTTGTCAACTAATGTGCTGTTGCTTAATTATTATCTGTAAAATTATCTTGCTTAAATTACATTATTATGTAAGTTTCACACACGTTTACTAATCTCTTTATTTTGGGACAAACATGCAAAGGTAAAAGTCTTTTTCCTCTTCCAAAATTTCATGTTTATAACTAATGTAATATTTTGTGCGCATTGCTAGACTTTAATCTAGCTTGTAAATTAAGAATAGTTTTAATTCTTGTTAATGCTGGTGAAATTGTGTGAGTGCTCATATAATTTGGAGCAATGTCTGGAAGCATGAAATAAGGATGTAAATGAGTAAGTAAGGGATTACACTCCAGTGTAATTCAATGAATCTATACTGTTTTCTCTAACGGCTCAATCAAATTGAATATTTTAAATTGTATTCTACAAAGTCATATTCCAGCTTGACTCCGTATAATTTTATGTAACGTAAAATATACAGTTTTTCTGAAAATCAGAAAAATATATGCAAGAAATTGTAAAAATCAATGTAAATGTCAAATTTTCATAATAAATATCTAGCTTAAATGTCCAATTATCCCATGAAAGTATATTGTACAGGGTGTTTGTAACGGTGTTACAGAAAGAAAATTTGTTTTCTTTACGGTCGGTGTGTGCGTGCGTGCATTGCAATTCAAGCAGCAAGCAATGTGCGCAGTTGAAATATAGGGCGAAGTAAAATTACGGTTATACATGCTGTTTCAAAAATCGTACAAGTAAATGTGATATTGGATGGTATATATAGGAAGGTTGAAACATAAGATCGACTAGGCTCAAAGATATACAGGATGGTTGAAAAATATGTTTTTTTGTGTGGCATTAAGTAGTTTAGTTGCATATACTAGATGGTTGAAATCAGAGTGAAATAAAACTGTAGTTATACAGAGTGGATCAAAAAACGTTAAAAAATGTTAAACAAGCATATGCAGTCACGAGATTTGAGTTCTAGGATGGAGGTTTCAAAAAATGTTGAAGCAGTTACATATACAGGATGATTGAAATATAAGGTGGAGTTGAATTATAGTTATACAGGGTGATTGAAAAAAATGTACATAAGTAGTTGCTACTACTTGACATATGGGGCGATGTAAAATTACAAACAATAGAAATATAGAGAGGATTAATCCTTATACAGGGCGGTTGCTACATCGTGTAGAGTTGAATCCTAGTTGTACATGATGACTTAGAAAATGATAGAAAAATAATTTATACTGGGTGACCAATACACAGAAACATATATAGGGTGGTTGCAATATAGGGTGAATTAGAGTTACACTTATAGAAAGTGGTCCCAATAATAAAACGAAACAAAATATTAAAAACTATGTGGAAAATATACAAAAGACATACAAATTAGAGAGACAGGGAGAAAGAGAGTGAGATAAGAGTACGCTAACATAATCAATAGAATTGTACAGTGCATCCCATTTTGGTTGAGATTGCCAGGCTACTCGGTTGTTATTGAAGATAGAGTCTTGAGGTTTTCACATACCTGTTCTACTTTTTTGTGAAACTCAGGATGGCCATATCAGATTTTGCATAAGTGTTTCCATTTATAAGATACAGGGCGATTTTGATAATTTATACTTTTTGGACCCCTTCTATATCTACGAAGTTATTAGAAATACTCTTGTGCTAAGAACTACGTCTAATAGAAAATTTTGCATAGAATCCAGTGGAGTACTCAATTTTTTCCGAGTATGGTTTTGAAGATACTACACAACATTATATATTTTTAAATGGAACACCCTGTATTTTATTATTTCATTGAATTCGTTATTTTTTTCCCTTTAAAATAATGTATAATACAATACACATGGTATTATTAGAAATGCTAAAAAACACTAAAAAGTTTTTTGCTAGTAGGCCATGTATTTTCCTTTAAAAAGAGAATCAAACAAATAATTCCATTTGAGATTTTTTATAGGAGTTTATCAGCAAAGAAAAATAATGTTAACAATAATTTAATAACATGAAACACGAAATTTAGGTACCTAAAAGCAACTAATAAATAGTTATACATCGTTCATTATGTATAACAAACAGAACAAGTATTACAAATCAAATATCTTAAAATTAATTTTGGACATTATTTATTACCTTATTGATTTAACTGTTCAAATTGTTGTCCATTTTCCCTAGCACGTAATTGGCAAACCTTTTCAATACGCCTGAGTGCATTTAAAATTATAACAGGTCGCCTTTGTAAATCCCGAAAAGCTGCTTCCGTTGCGGCACAAAGTTCTTCGCGACTGTTGTGTCTGTTGGTATATATTTTATTTTTCAAATAACCCCACAAAAAAAGTCCAATATAGATAAATCGGGTGATCTTGGAGGCCACCTAATTGGTCCATGTGTTCCTATCCAACATCCTTGAAAATTATTTTCTAAGAAGCGCCCAATTAATCTAGAATTGTGGGCAGGGGCGCCATCTTGTTGAAAGTGTATAGAATTGCGAAAGGGGAGGGGAATATCTTCCAATATTTCGGGTAATAAGTCTTCTAGGATTGTCAAGTACCTATTGGCGGTAAGGGTTCCTTCAAAAATGCGGTACTTTATTTTTGTCCCCAGTATGAAACAGGCTACATTAAAACCAAATCGACCTTGCTGTTGTCGCTCAAAAATTATGTGCGGGTTCTCATCATACCAGTATCTTGTATTCTGCCTGTTAAATATACCGGCACTGCTTATATGAGATTCGTCTGACCAAATAACTTTCCTTACAAAATCATTGTCCCTTCGGGTTTGGTCTAAAAACCAGTTGCAAAAATGTAACCGTCTTGCTGCATCACCATGATATAAGTGCTGGGCAATACTGACTTTGTAAGGTTTAAATTTATAATTTTTTAAAATTCTTTGGACCCGTGATTGAGAAACTCCAGTGTAATTTTCTAATTTCGCCCAAGAAGTCTGGGGATAGGCATGAACGCTAGCTAACACATTTATTTCATTCATTTCTCGATTTTCTTTGTTATACACCTTTGATCGAGGTTTAGAATATGCACCAAAACTTAGTAAATTATTCTTTAGTCTAAATATAGTTGCTCGACTAGGTTGATGCCTCTCTGGATATCTGAAAGTTTTAAAAACGCGATTTCATGAAATATCTTATGGTAAAATACTCGTACTTTATACCTGTGGAAATATAGTTCTAAAGCTTCTTCATTATTCATATTCTCATAACATTGATTTAAACATTGTATCATATCGTATTTTTCGTTATTTTGAAAAACGAATTCTCTTCCAGCCATTATCAATTATCAACCAGCAAACTCACGAATAATTATTTATATAATGATCTTGTAAACTCAAACACGATAAAACACAATAGTTACTAACAATGACAGCTTGATCAGATTTGCGTTTTTCTCTCCAGCGCTCACTAGATAAAATATTGTTCCGAAAGGCGGAATTCTATAATAATTTTAAAGGGATTCATGCGAGATGGAAAGGTTTGCCAATTATGTGTTAGGGAAAATGGACAACAATTTGAACAGTTAAATCAATAAGGTAATAAATAATGTCCAAAATTAATTTTAAGATAGATATTTGATTTGTAATACTTGTTCTGTTTGTTATGCATAATAAACGATGTATAACTATTTATTAGTTACTTTTAGGTACCTAAATTTCGTGTTTCATGTTATTGAATTATTGTTAACATTATTTTTCTTTGCTGATAAACTCCAATAAAAAATCTCAAATGGAATTATTTGTTTGATTCTCCTTTTAAATGGAAATACATAGCCTACTAGCAAAAAACTCAGCTTTTTAGTGTTTTTTTTCTAATAATACCATGTGTATTTTATTATACATTATTTTAAAGGGAAAAAAATAACGAATTCAATGAAATAATAAAATACAGGGTGTTCCATTTAAAAATATATAATGTTGTGTAGTATCTTCAAAAAAACATACTCGGAAAAAAAATTGAGGACTCCACTAGATTCTATGCGAAATTTTCTATTACACGTAGTTCTTAGTGCAAGAGTATTTCTAATAACTTCGTAGATATAGAAGGGGTCCAAAAAGTATAAATTATCAAAATCGCCCTGTATCTTATAAATGGAAACACTTATGCAAAATCTGATATGGCCATCCTGAGTTACACAAAAAAAGTAGAACAGGTATGTGAAAACCGCAAGACTATATCTTCAATAACAACCGAGTAACCTGGCAATCTCAACAAAAATGGGATGCACTGTACTTTAACTCAGAAAAGAATATGTCAGAAAATATTGATTGATTGCACAGGGTTTCTAAATGGTTTATAATTTAAGCCAGTTGAAGTCGATTCTTGTGAAATATAAATGATATATTATTATAACATTGTACTTTACGCTGCCAAAATTGTAAACCTTCGAGAACCTCATCATCTTCAATAAAAACTAAAGGGTGAACGGTTAGATAGTATCGCAGCCATAATGTGTTCAAGTATAACTCAACAACCTTGTTAGAATGCAAATATTTATGTAATTTTAACGACTAGGATATTTCGACTAAAATTAAGACGGTTTTGCTAAAAATGAAAGAAAGAGATCTTCATGTGACAAACACTAGGTTGGTCCGAAATTGCAATAACAGGTTCCTGTACCTATTATTGCAATTTTTTGTTATCAACAATTATTGAATAAATTTTATAAAATTACGTAGCTACATCGCTGCAAAAATAAATAATAATAATAAGAACAATAAATAAACTGAAGGGAATCGCAAATCATGAATTTCAAAAATACAATTTCTTATTGTAAAATTTTCTTTTATAGAAGATGTGCTATTAAATGTACCTATGTGCACCATGCCAGAAAGTACTCTTTTTATTCTAAACAAGTACACATTGAAAACAAGTAGACCTATTCTGAGTTTTCATAATTTTGTTCCTAGAAGTTGTAGAAAAAACTGTTTATTAATATAAGTTAAGAATATTATATCCAAACTCTGTAAACATTAGGTATTTTTTCCTGTAGTTAATCCTCCTTCGACCCGGTATATATCGGTTCACTACCAGAGCAATAATTCGTTTGTCTGTTAAAAAAAACTGTACATTTTTAGAGCTGCCATATATGCATCTTTTTGAAGTTTGAAGCATGTAAAGCTACAGCTCACACCAAAACAGCATTACTGTTGTTACATTTTCATTAATAAGTAAATATACAATCTTTTGGTTGATTATTTCTCATTTTTCCCCTTGGCCAGGAATAGCTGAAGGAGATTATAACTTCTAGAAATAAAACTTGTTCTATGTTTTCCATTAGACGGTTTCCGAACAATGTTCTCATAAATTTAGGTGAGCTGAAAATATTAATAATTGACTAGAATATTTAAAATGATTTCAGGATTATTTGTGATTTGAAAAATCGGTGTAAAACAGTGCAACATTATAAAACAAGCTCCAATGCACTTAATAGTCATTCTACCTGTATGTGCACAAAAAAATTAATGTTATCATAAATTATTCAGAATTGGACAGAAAATTCAATTTTCAGTTTTTCTTCAACCGACAAACGAGTTATTGCCGACGTAGAGTACCGATTCACACTATCACGAGGGAGGATTAACTTTCGTCAAAAAATGTGAATTTTTTCAAAACCTGGATACTAAAATTGGAATAAACTAAAAATCACCAATTTCCGAGAAAATCTGTGAATTTTCGATAATCCCTTGATAACGCCTTCATGGAACATTTGATTGTCAATTAACGTTCTCTCTGCAAAACAGCCTAAGAAATTATATAGTAAGAACAGGAAAATTGCCGATTTTTCAGCCCATATTTGTACATTGTTGAACACGTTTCCTACAATCCATTCCTGTAAAATACTGGTCCAGACCTCATTTTGCAAATTAACGACTAACACAATTTCGAAATTGTGAGTTTAGTGACTTCTAAACAATGAATTTGTGTATGCACAGCTTTTGTTGTTTTGTATAGATTATTTGTGGCACCTTTTACTTTATTTTTATGGATTTCTAGATAATAACACACACATTTGAGCTTTCAACAAATCTTGAAATAAATTAAACCTAAAAAAATATAAACAAAGTTATTTAAAAAACACCAACTAAAATGTGAACGCTAGTATTATATTATATTTCTCATGCATATATTCAGTTGGTATCATAGTTGAAGAAACAATACAGTAAGATGGATTATAATCGCCAGTTGCACTGGATTTGTGAAACCATCTATAAAGTATGTGACCATACATGATAAATGAAATTTGAAAATTTGCGCTAGCGTATAAAAAAAACGAAGTCGTGACTGAAGTTGAAAAAAAAAATATTTCTATAAATAATGCGGAAATGAGTCCAATTTTGTAAACTCCGTGATTATGGGAACGCTGAAAATGAATATGGCAGTTCTTTTTTATTTTATTATCATGCAGATTGAGAAATAATAATTTATTAAGTCATCATCCACTATTCTATGTGAAGAAATGAGCTATGAAAGTATGTATAAATGTAACAAACAATTTAGTTTTTTCCTGTTTCAAAAAATATATACATATGGACAGGTTTTTATATGGTGAACAGCAATCTCCTACATTAGGAATGTAAATAAGGAGTGAGAGGCTGACAAAATACAATAAAAGCGATTATGTTAGCGACCTTTATTTATTTTTATTAATTTTAACTAGAAATTACTTCGATTTTTAATTTTTGATTTTCTTCTGTTTCTTTACACCATTTTGGCATTTTTGGTGGTGTTGAATATTGAGTAGATTTTGCGAACATCGGCCTCTAAAATATGACTACATAAAAAATGTGCCTTTAATCTGGGTGATCTCAGTTTCGCTTTCATATACGATTGCCTTTTAAAATAATTATAGTTTAAGAAAACTAAAAGAACGCTTTTTGTAGCAAACCGAACTAAAAAGCAGTAAATAATTTTTGATTATGAACAGTTTACATTACAGCAGTAGAAAGTCAAACATTCAATCATAATTAATTACCTCAAAATAAAAATATAATAAAATTTAAGTAATTAAGAGAATAATTCGATTCAGATTAAAAGCCTGAGGTGCATTTTACTATATTAACATAACTCTCCTCTTATAAATAGTTGGCAGCGGAATAATTCTAAAATTTAATATTTCAAGCACCCTACGCTTTTTATGTTTTTTAGTTCGGTTTTCTACAAAAAGCGTATTTATTAGTTTTTTTAACTATAATTATTTGCTAAGTTTTTAGTCTCATAACGATGTCTATAGGATTTATAATTAAAAAGTTTACTTCATGTTTGCGTAACATTTCCATTTCGTTACAGCAAGTTCTAGTACTGCCAACTAGATGGCAGTAGTTAATAGACGCATTTGTATTTAGACAAGAACAGTGACAAAAAGGCAACAAACGGGAAAGTTGTTTTGTCATATGCCCTTGACAGGTGTGCCAATTTTCAACGTAATTGGACTTCTCTAAGTTGGTGAAAATTACGGTGAAAGTTTCCGTTTCATAGATATATACATAGGTACGTACACATGAATCTAACAAAAGCGTATTAAAAATGTGAAGTTGATTCCAGCCATCGTCAACGTCAGGCACACCTGGTCCATTTTCGATTTCATATTTATGGGCAGTGAACCCAAAAACTTCGGAGTAAAAAAAATATCTCATATTATATCCCCGTTTTGTTTACATCAACTTCTGTTATTATGCTTCTGTGCTATTTAAATTTTATATTTCTATTATTTCTTTTATGTTGTTTTATCAACTTTCAGCGCCTTTTCTTTTCTTTACCTCAGAATATAGCAGATGAAAACTTGTATTGTGTTTATTTGTTGTTCTGACTTATTAAACGAGTGAAAGCTTCTTTGGCGGATATCCTTTTTTTGGGTCCTTATAATTTTGTTATTTTATAATACATTGATAAATAGTAATAAGATAATTATGTTTTTTTTCCTAACCTTAAAATTAAATTCGTCAGATCTATTACTTCATTTTCACTTCAGAATTTCGAACTGTTTACCTAATCGCAACCATAGTGTCAAGAAGTAAGCATCTGAAAAAGTCCAAGCTCTCAAAATATAAGTATAGAGGTCTATTAAATTCACAACTTTAACCTTGATTTGATTAGTTGCAAGGAAGGCTTCGTTACATACTCATCCAGATTAAAAGTATTCTTTAATGCAGGAATTATCTAATTAATTTGAAACTGCAACTTTTGTGTAATAACTTGTCATTTAATTTTACAGATGAAAAAGATCCCATTGATAAAATCTGGGCCATGACTAAATGTTTTTATACAACAAATCCTGATGTAAGTATAAAAAATATTACCAACATGATGAATTATGATCCCATGTATTGAAAAACCTTATATAAACAAATTTTAACTTTATATAAAAAATGAGAACCTAAACCACATTTTTTACAACAAACAGAATAATGCCATTATCAGTTTGTGGTAACATTTAATTAACCAACTTAAAACCAGATTTGAGATATGAAATTAATTTAATTTCGATTTGAAATTTTGTATTGTTGGTAAAAACCTATTCTGGCTCCTCATTGGTAGTAACTTTGAAAAGTTGTATAAATAGAAATTCATCCAAACGAAATTTATTCAGGAAAACATATATTAAGACATAAAACTTATTATTTTTCAGGAATATATTATGTTCTAGTTCAATAGTAAAATAACAGCATCTGTGAATAACGGGTAAGATATTAAAAACATTTCAATATTATTTGAGTTTTCTATAAATGGAAAAAAGCTTCATTAACTGTTATAATATTGAAATATATTTGTTTTAGGCATACATTATTGAGTAGTTAAAAGCGCCTGACTGAAATGTATATTGTTCAAGGCATTGTAGCTTACAAATAAAATACTACCAAAATTGATGTGCATTATTAAATCTTCCTTTTGCATCTCTGCACTTAAAGACACCATTTATTATTTAAACTTTAGATAAATACTCTGAAATTAAATTATTAGTATAATATCCCCAAACTTTTATACAAGTATCGTTCATGTTTCCTCGGTTTATTTCAAAATCGCACTTATTCTAATAATAATTAATAATAATTCCGTACTCATGCACACTGTTTTTAGCATGAATGGTATATGTCAAATAATTAACTGTAGGAACTATAATCTTCTTGCATCGTAGGCTTCGATATAAACACATCTGTTAGTTGAAATAATATCAGAACAGAATGAATTGAACTATAGTAACGACAAGGTATTAGTCTCGAACAAAAAAAACACAAAAAATGTTCTCAATCAAACTAAATTTTTGACACAAAATTAACATGCCAAATGGACACTATCAAATTTTTCAAATGGAAAGGGTGGTATTGACATAATTTTTGAAACAATTTGTATTTTCTAGTCAACGCTTTTTTGATTGCAAAAATCTGATGAATTTTACTGACTAGTTATGAGTAAAACTAACATTCTAATTGCTCAAAATATTGAACCTTCAGTTGAGTTTTTTTAGGTCGTCTAATGATTTCGCTACCATAACTCACATTTTCGACGAATCTCCTCACAAAAAGGAGACTTAAATGGTTGCCCATAGTTAGGCCTTAAATAAGATTGTGGATATTGTTGTTAATTTGGAAATAGTTTTGGTTGAGACACAGATGTAGAAGAGAAATTATTTCATTTCTAATTATAGGATTGATATTATTCTTGTCTATTAGGTTTATGATTAGACTCATACATTCGTCAGGCGGTATGCTGGGAAATAGATTGACCATGTCGAATGAGAGGAGTTTGGCGTTATTGGGAATAGCGAATTTTTGGATCTTTGAAACTAGATCAATGGAATTCTTGATACTGTATGTGGGGGTAAATTGGTATAGGTATTGTTTTAAGACACCAAGAAGCAAAATGTTTGAGGCTGGGGCTGAGAAATAAGATACTATGGGCCTGATGGGGTGGTTATTTTTGTGTAGTTTAATTAAGAAGTATAAGCGGGGGGCTTTAGGGTTTATTATTGTAAGGGACCTTTATTGAAAGTTACTGAATAAGAAAGTAATGTCTTTAAGGGTGTTTTTAACTTAAAGTGGGTATTTATTGGTAGGTTATTTTTTGAGGATAGGATATATTGATATATTGATGCATTTAGAGAGGAGTTAGTTTTGTTGACGTAGTGCATGTTTGCCACCAAACAAAGTTTTATGTTAATAAAGGCTCAAATCCGGGAAACAAACAGTTGCAGCAATTATATGATAAAAATAACTAAGCGTTTCATTTTACAGGGTTAAACGATGCGGCTAATAAAATTTGTGAAATGACTAAATATTTTCAGGCAACAGATTCTAATGTGATTGCACAACTAAATCCTCTATTAGCAATAAATCAGTGTGTTTATAAGTCTAATTAAATCAAATTGAGAAACTTCACAAAATTCCTATATGTCTGCTCCAAGAAAATATATTTAGTTATACAATTCGCATACATTATCTCAAAAACCAAAATATTTACTATATTTCAGACAACCCATAATTAAAAAGCAAATTTTTAAGTCACTGTATTAACAACTCCTATGTAACATTTTCTGTATTATAAACCACTGATTCAGAACATGAAGTCCCAATTTTTAATTCGTCCTTACAATTAATTTTTCGTCTATGTTCTAAATGTATTTTATCATGCAGGTTGCTAAATGAGACACCGCTGCATCGGCATGTTTATAATTGGTTGGTAAGTGTTGTTTAGTAACACAGTTGTTCTTGAATCCAAAAATCTATATGGCTACCTATTATGTAGACAGATTTTACATTTTACATTTTAGAATTGGGACTTTTTTCATTGTTTCTTTGCCACTGACAACGGAGTCTGACCTAGAGGAAACGTTTGGAAATATACAGAAATTTCGTGACTTGTAGTGTTATTTCTCAGAAAGTGATTCCACCTTAAAAATCAACTCTTGTTAGGGCTTAATGCAGAAAAATATATTTGTCCTAAAAATCTTGCATCGATTTGTTCAAAAATTTGAAATTAGGCTGGCTCGTCTCACTCTGTACTTCATATTCTATATGATGCATATAGGTACTGTTTATTTTTTAATGGTAATAATTGCCAAAAATTAAAAAATAACATTGCAAACATTAATATTATATTCTACGCACAGGAAAATTTTAGCAATTAAAAAAGTATTTTCGGAGACATTTTGAAGAAAATTGAGAAAAATACGAAATTGCAAAAAAGTTTTCCCTTTAAACTTCATTTTTTCCAAAATTATGTATTTTAAAATTGGTCAAACTACTTGGGTGTATTGATAAAACATTTATAAAGACAATCAGGGCAAGGTGAAGAATAATTTTTCGTTGAAAAAAGTAGGTACCGACCTTTTTTTGAAATGTCTAATTATATACCTACATTAAAAAAGATTCAATAAATATTCTAGGAAAAATGCAAAGTTTTCCCATCACTTGGCTTTGAATCTTTCGAGATATGCATTTGACGAAAAAAGGCTAACCATTAACATGCCGTAACTCGGTTTGTATTGGTCGTAAAAAAAAATTTAAAAAAAGAGTTGTGTTTGCTATTTTTAAAGCTACAATTTTGGTTTCATATTTTCCATTGATCCTATAGTTAAAATGTATTAAAAAAAATTAAAACCCAGAGGTGGGGGGCAACCACCCCCAAAGTTTTAACGTCCAGCGGCACGATGTAAGTAACGATCTCTGTGAAAATTTCAAGTAAATCTATGCTGGGCGAAAAAATTGCGAGCCAAAATGGTGCATTTCCTGTACTACTAAGAATATTCTTATGAAAATATCGACAAACGTGATACTCAGAGGGTAAATGTCTGCCATGTTATTATTTATAGAATTGTCAGATTAGTGATTCATCTGCAACAACTTGAAGAAACGCATATTGAATCCAGGACAAGAAGCGTTACGAAAAACTATTATCACAGCATTGAAACCCAACTTTCTTAGAAATAAGCGGTGGGGTTTTTTTGGACGATTTCTCCATAAATTTTTCAGATTAAAACCCATCCATTATACCTGTATTCTTAATACGTATTAATAATTATTTAAGTCCAGTTGTTTTGTACTCCCTTTAGTATTAATTTAAAAGTTGCATAAACAGGGCGATTTTGTTGTATTGTTCTTCTATTAACATATTTGATAACATTTAGTAGTAGAATAGAAATAGCTACTTGTCTATACTATTATACCACCGCAAGCCTCAAATATTAGATACTTGAATCAGCTTAGCTTTGATTCAAAATTCGGAATGTGCCAATGTATAATAATTCGATTTAAAGAAAAAATCAACTGATATACCAACCGTGATTTTACAGGGTGTTCTGCATATAGGAAACTTAGTGCGGAGTAGAATAACACTGATTTAAGAAATCTAAAAAAAAAGTTATATTAGGTGTACCATAAGCAGCTGCATATATACAAAGTAGCTGACAGAAAAAAGAGTGGAATTAGTTATACGGGGTGGTTCAAAAAAGTTATATTGAGTGGGCCATATATAGTTGCCTATACCAAGTGGTTCATAAACGGGCGGAGTAAAATTATATTTATATAGCGTAAATAACAAAATAAAATATGGTTGAATTAACGGTAGAAAATTTATAGAGAGTGAATTATGTTCTTAAGTATAATTACAGCTAGACAGCTGGGTTTAAAAAATATTATAGAGAAATGTTATGATCTATGAGCTGCTCCATTTAACGGATGCTTGAAATATAGGGTGGAGTAGAATTTTAAGGATACAGGGTGGTACAAAAATGTTATATTGGGTGACAAATAAGTAGTTGCATATACAAAATTGTTGAAATATAGGGTGAAGTAGAATTATAATTATACAAGGTGGGTAATAAATGGTTGAAAAAAATTTGTTATGTAGCAGTTGCATATGGGACGCAGTAAAGTTATCGTTACAAAGGTTAGGTTAGGTTAGGTTACAAAGGTTACAAAGGTTAGATAAAGTTGCAAATGAAGGGTGCTTTAAATGAAGTGTAGAGAGACTTTATATTTATTATGTGGTTAAAAAAATATATGAGGAATAGCGTGGCTCATATTGAATTGCACATATAGGACAATTGAAATATAGGGTGAAGAAGAGTTATAGGTAAGTATTTAAAAAATGTTATATTGGTTGACCATTAAGCAGCAGCGTATATAGGGTAGTTGTAATACATACAAGATGATTCAAAATGTTGAACAAAATTGTTATATCGGGTGCCCCATAAGCAGTTGCAGTTTTGGTGAAATATGTTGGGCATTGATGGATTTATAGTTATACAAGGCGGTACAAAACCTCTTATACTCGGTGGCCGATAAGTAGTTGCATATACAAGGTGGTTGAAATACAGGGTGGAGTAGAACTATAGTTAAACAGGTTGGATAAAAAAATTTTGTAGGATAGAACATTAGCTGTTTTCATATATGCAATACCTAAAACGTAGATCGAAGTAAAATTGTAGTTATACAGTGAGATTAAAACAATGTTAGGAAAAGTTCCATATACGGGTGGTTGAAATATAAGGTGGAGACAAATTATACTTTCCAGGGTGGTTATATAAGATAGTGAGTCGAGCATTGTTACAGTAAAGTGTTGATTAAAAAATGTTATATTTGGTGGCCCCTAAGAATGACTGATTGGGAGCAGTATATACAGGATGATTTTAATGTAGATGGAAATAAATTTATAATTATACAAGGCGGTTCAAAAAGGACAAAAAGCAGTTGCAGCTATTTAGGGCATGAACAGTTGCATCCTACTATATGGAATATCTGAAACATGGGGCGATGCAAGACTATATTTTTAGAGTATGATTAACACAATGCTAGAAAACGTTGCAATTAAAGTGTGATTAGAATATGGTGTGGAGAGAAATTGTACTTTACCAGGTGACTCAAAAAATATGAGAAAAAGTTGTTATATAGCGTAGACCATAAGCTGTTGCATAGCTAAAACATAGGGTGGAGTAGAGTTATAAGCATTTGTTAAAAAAGTTATATTGGGTGGCAAATAAACAGCAAGATATACACGATGGTTGCATTATAGGGTGAAGTAGAGTTACAGTTTTACAAGGTGATTAAAAAAATAGCGAATAAAATTGTTATATAGGATGGCCCATAAGCATTTGCAGTTTGGGTGGAATATATTCGGGATTGGTGGATTTATAGCTAAGAAGGTGGTTGCAAAAAATTTGAAAAAATTGTTATATAGTTTTTGCAAAGACATTACATTCCGTACGCTGGTGAAACCGCGCGTAACGGCTAGTGTATTCTAAAAGCCCAAATACTCCAAAAATGTTCCCATTAATTTATTTTCAAAACTACAATTGTGTTGACACATTTCACAAAGGAATTGCGGATTAATGCAGTGTTTTCCCCTAAGATCCCACTTTGTATATTTTTTTATTTATAAATTTATGAAAAAAAAGTTATTTTTCCCAAAAGTTACGCATGGGCTAAAACCTAAAATACGACCATCAAATATCAATTTTTAATCCGTATGCCAGGGTTGTCAAGAAATATTAATATTTTTGAAAAGTAAAGACCCTTTATTTTTAATCAAAATCGAAAACTGACAAATAATAATAATGCCCATATATTTGGTAATTTTGCGATAGAAACATGATTAACAGATTTTAGAAAAATACTATTCTAACACTAAATATTGCATTAACTAATTTAAATAAAAAATTATGGTACTGTCAGTTTCCAAAATTTCTATTGCTGGAGTTATGGTAATCCATATTTTTTTTCCAGGCAGGTGGTCAGTATTTACGTAAAAAAAGTGTGGTGCGAAATTTATAAAAATAGGATAATAACAGCTTTTTCAGGGAAATTCTTAATTCTGTAGGTTACTTACTTATTTAAATTACTTTGTTTAATATTAGGCATATGGCTACGAATAGGGTACCAACAACAGTACAAAATAGGTAAGACAAAACTTACATAAATTTGGCGATGGAACATTTTGGCCCGCTGTGTCTCCTGAATGCAGCTCCTCGATTATTTCTTATGAGGAAACATAAAAGTAAATGTATAAATATATTAAACTATTTCAAATTACATTTCAAATATTGGTAATAATAATTGGTAATAACTTCTGGCATAAATAAAAATATTATAAACATTATTCCTACTAGAACACGTAAATTTGTGGAAAACGAAGGAGACACATCTCATATGAAAGGGAAATTTAATACATATTTTTATTTAAATTAGTTGAATGCAATGTTTAATGTCTACGTTACGTTTACAAAATTACATATGTTAGAGATATTCTATCGAAAAAAGCAAAAACTATTTTTTTACATTAGATGGTTATAATATGATTATTATTGTGGTTTTCAATGCTTATTCACTTTTCTTAAAAACAATTTTGTATTTAGTCTTTAGCGAATTTATATATTTTTTTAGTTGACAACATTAGTATACGGTTTTAGGTTTTAGACCTTTTTGAATAATTTTTGATAATGCCTTTTTCTTAAAATCAATTATAAAAAAGTTTCTCATATGCAGTAACTTAAGTGGACACACTGAATATAAACAAATTATAAATTAATATTATTTTAAATCCAACTTAGATAATAAATGTAATTGATACCATGCCATGGTTGAAATTTTGTTATTTGTTATTTGTCATTGTTAATTGTAAAATTAAAAAAAAATGTGCTGCTCAAAAACCTGCATATATCAAACAGGGTCACGTCAATGACTTTTCAAAATTATATCAGAAGATAAGTTCGTAACCTATAATAAAAAAAAATGCCGGAGCAACATATTTTTTTTATTTAAATTATACTCTAGCGACCCCTGAATGTGTCATTTGTCGAAGAATTGTTTATGATGAACTTATTCATGTGAATAGATATTATTAACTTTACAAATTGCTTGAGTTTATTTCTTAAAGTATAAGAAATCATATTAGATACTGTTATTACTTCAGAGTTGTTGGAAAGTTTAGTTATTATCTTCACAGACAAAAATGATAAAACTAATCCGAGTTATATTTTCAGTAGTTCTGTTGTTCGGTATAGTAGAATGCAGAATCTCAGAAAGTGTAAGCATAACTCTTAGTAACATATTTTAGGCACTATGTGAGCTGTGCATGAGAAACGCGTTGAAAATACTGGAACTAGCCTATCTTTAATTGACAAATTAACAGTTGATGATTTTACAGTTGGCGACAAAGGAAAGGTATTTATAGTTATAACATTATACTAGTGACACTTCGTCATTGTATATTTCATACAGAAAGACACAGGGAGAAGATTTCACTTTGATGGTAAAATACCAAGAAACATATTTTTATGGAAAACTGGTTTATGGCTAACGCATATTTTGACTTTAGGGGACAGTTTTTAGGCAAAAGTATTTTGGTAACAAATATGTTCGGTAGAATTGTGTTTAATTTTGTCTGTTAACTAAAATTTTCACTACTCAGTAATTAGAAGTAGAACTAACATTGATTTTTTAACTGAAACAAATTCTATTTAGGTAATTTCAAGAATTTGCTTGGGATCCTGTTTTTTGCCTTAAGTATTTCTGACAATTGCTTTAAGAGAAATTAATAATTGGTCAATATATGATCAACTATTCTTTCTGGCACAAATAAGTTTATTGAACACTCACGCGAATCTATAACATCCTCGACGGTGATAATTCCGGAATGATAGTTGAAGATGTTATTCAACTATTGTTTCGGAATTATTTAGAAATATCTGCGCAAAAATCAGGTATTAATTTGCTTTAACTCTATAGTTCCTTTTTTATGTTTAGATAAAATAGTTAGTAATAAATAGTTTATATAGGTAAAATAGTAATAACTAGTAAGGGGTATAGTCAAGTCACCGAATCAAATTTCAAATATCTTGAATGCTACCGAACACACAGGGCGAATTTTGAGGTTTAAAGAATGTAGTAAAATTATCGATTGAAAAGGGGTAGAATTTTATGTAGAATTTGATTCTGCTACAGATTTACAGTTTTAAGCAAACTAATTAACCCTTACGGAACTCTATGTATCATATAACTCTCCTGGATCGCTTCTTCATTAAATTATCCTTAATAGGATATAGTTAGCATTATTAGCGTCACTTTGTCTTTAATTTCAGGTTCTTGAAAACCCTTTAAAATGTGTCCACGGTTCTTTAATTTGGAAAGCTAGTTTTTGTCCAGTGAGTAATTTTTCTGGAGATTTCGGCTCCGTCACACACAAAGTGAAACATTATAACAATATAAAAGTTATAGCATTTTCTGTTAGATTTTTCTACAGAGCTCAACGAATTTTTAATAGAACTTAGTCGTATAATATCAAATGCAGCATTTTGTTCCTCTTGTAATGTAGGTAGATAGCATATATGTACGTCTTTGATTTGACATCAGAATTATACTGTTGAAATATTGCGACGTTTCGGCTATTATCTTCAAGTTGTATCTTTTTATATTTTGTTATATTAAACTTTTCATAAAAAAATATTTAAGAAGAATCATGTGATTGGATAAAACAGTTGAAGCTAATAACAAATATTCTGCAAATATTTTTAATACTGTAACTTGTAAAAACATTGAAGCCTTCTGGAGTAATCTTACGATTTAGTTGATGGAGATTACGTATCTCTGGGACTAAGTTGCTGTGGATAGAGCTGTTTTTTGTAGGCTCTCTGAACCACTCGGTGTTCTGGTGCCTGCTCGAGTACCTTGTCCGTTGTCTGTTCGACTTTTCGCTAATCCGGCGATATCCAAGACAATACTTTGTTGTTAGCACAGTACAATGTCAGTTAAGTTTGATGCAATCCATAAAACACTTTTCTTCTTGAAATTCTGTTAGAATAATTCATATCCTCTAATTCGTAATTTATCTGAAGCCGCTCCTGTGCTGTAAAGATTTACGCATGTTTGGTTCATTTGAATAGGGAGATTTTCTGATTCGAAGAACGCATACTCGGGAAGACAGAACCTTTCGTCTCGAGGAGAGTGAAGCCGTGCCTCGCTGTTGAGCCATTTCTGAAAGCTACTAAAGTGGCGTTCCCTTAAGTTTGTTGTTCGATTTTTCTGAGCCAGGAAATGATGGCTGATTAGTGGTATTATTTGGTGAAGAATACTAGTAGAAGCGGCGTTGATGGTTGAGATTTCTTTGGATATGATTAGCCCTTCGTTGTGAAGGTAAGCAGAGCAATTTTAGCGAAATAAATTCGTCACGTGCAAATTCTATTTTAGGGTCCTAGGGAGGATTTTCCATAAGGAAGATTTTTTTTCTATATAGGGTTTATCTTTCAGTATATTTGAGTCTTGACTTACAGCGAATTTTAAGTTACAATGGATTTGACTTTCGGTGGATTTTTCCACTAGGGATTCTTAAAGTTAGAATTTTCGACGTTGTGGGGCTGTTATTTTCGAGATGGGATATTGAAGTTATTATTTGGTATGGAACCGATTTAGCCATTTAGATGAAATTCAACTGATGTCCAGTTGTTGATGAATTAGTTGGAGATATTTCGCTGTGAGTTTCCAAGATGAAGAACACAGTACAGAAAATCATGTCAATATCCTAAGAGATAGTAAATTTCAGAAACGTTTAATAAGTTAAGGTTTATTTTGTCTACCGATTATAACATTATCCTTTTTAATCAAATCATTTTGATTAGATGATTATTGTTGAGTACATTTTTTGTAAATTTCAGGTAGATTTTTTTTTGTAAACATCTAAATTTTCACTGTGATTTTTAAGTCAAATTTCTAAATATTCCATAATGTAAATTGCGGATTTTACTCTTTAGCTACATTTATTAGAATGTCCTATTTTATTTGCAACGAAAGTTTGTTTCAAAAAATGAGGATTTTTTGTACTTTATGTTGTTTTTGATATTTTTTTATTAAACTCTATTTATATTTTGCATATTTTTTATATACCTTACCTATCGATTGTGAAAGAATTTTTGGGTGCACCACTGAAAATATTGAATACAATTTTTTTAACAGAACCAGATTATTAGCAGTTTGAACATAAGGAACATAACAATATCACTATAGCCGGTGTGAATTACATCATAACCACATACTATTTTTTGGGTTTTAAGGTATATTCACTTATAGGTTTTCAACCAAATGGCGCTCTAAATTAAATAGAATTTTTGTGTTTTACCATCTTTTACCCACGACCATATGCTCCTCCATGAACAGTAGCCACCTAGCCCATCTGAACAAACCAAGGTAGGGCTTATGTTGATTTTTGAGTTTTGCAAATTTAGGATACCAGGTTTGGGTTACAATACTCCAATATCTCCTTTTATTCTTATCGGAAATTTCGATAGTAGAAATAGGTAGGTCAGACCTAACTATATGAACTAACTAAGTAAAAAATGAAATCAATTCAAAGAACAATAAAAACTCCAGAGTTTTTATTGTTATTTATTTTGGGACAAACATTTCATTTGCAATAGCTAATTCTTTTGCCGCTTAAAAACCGTAGTTTTAATCTTGGACGTGTTATTTTAAATGATTGGGCGAACTACTAGGCCTTTTGCCAGCATCCAAAATAAGAATGGATATAATTCTCGTTACTTCTGAAAAAATAGTGAGGGCTGATGGTATTGTGGAATGACGTCTGGAAAGGTGAACAATATAAAATTAGTACATTAACAATTTCATAATTTCTTAGTAAAGTAAGACCAAAACACTGTGAATATAGTTTTTCCTCAATTATTAATATTTTAGAACTAAAAAAAAGAAATTCCTAGTAAAAAGTTCAGAAATATATCTCCATTATATTAACAAAGTTAATTCAAAGATGCATTACTCCAAATGTGGTCATCACAGGTTATTAATTTTTTTAAACTGCGAGATATTAATTTAAAACGAATATTATGTTATATAGATATAAGCAAATAATAAAAATAATATATAAGTTGTAATTTCTTTCTTGTCTAAAATTAATTATAATATCACCACAGCCGAAGTGAATCACTAATCATTTATTGGTACACAACTATTTGCAACAAGTTTTGTAATTATGTACCGAACAGTAGATTTTAATAATAGTTTACAATGAAGCTGCGCAAACTGGATTTAAAATATATGTTCATAGAGCCCAGTTGCCAATTATTCCAACGGTTTTGATTCTAAGCGAATCAGCGATTTCGACAGTCGGCTGGACCAAATCTCGATTTGCGGAAAATTTCTGAAACCGTTGGTATTATTGGCAAACGGTCTGTACGTAAACAATTTTGATCGATATGAAAAAAAAATATATTGCTGTTGTGTAGTACCTCAATGGAGAAAAACTTCTGGCACTACTCCAAGTAAAACTTATGCACCAAGCAATACAGATATACGAACAGAGTAGTTTATAATATATATAGTACAATTTTGGACGTTATACATACAAGTGCCTAAATAATTTCTACTTGTGTTTGAGAAGTCAAACAATATCAAAAACTTGTACTACTATAACGTTGTACAAATTAATCTCTTCTATTTTAGTTTATCTATTTTCTCGTATATGCATGAACCTACATAAGACTAATCAATGTACCCCTCAAATATAAAATATGTTATCACTATTCCTTCTTAAATCATACGATTTCTTTTGGTTCTTTTCTACAATTGTTTGGTATGTACGGCATTAGATCTTCATCTTTCTGAGAGTATTGTATTATATACAGAATATTTATTCTTTCCAGCATTCTCGTTGTGGTAAGTCTGCTCTTTATGTCATTTCGTTGATACAGTTTAACATTAAGTGTGATTTTATCAAAAGCATTTTGCAGACCCTCAAAACACAATTATACAAGTTTAAGATATATTTTATGTAGCTCTGTTGAATTAATTTGAACACTATTTGTAGTTCTCACATAATTCTTTATTTGAATTTTGAGCAGTTATCTGGCTATAATGTAATAACTTTTAATATCACAGATGAGAAAGAATCTTGGCCATGTCAAAATGCTTTCATGCGACAGATCCGGATGTGAGTTTATCAAAAATATACAAGTAATAATGATAAAGGCTTATTCTATTTACTCAATGGTCCCGTATTACTACTTTCTCAATTATTGATATAATATTCAAACACCAGTTTTTATGGCGCTTTTTAAACAAAACAGTCCTAGTTTAGTACGTAGCATTAAGTTTTCAATTTAAAACTACTTCCTAGATGTTAAATTAAGTTAGCCATCATTAATTTTTAATTCTGTTCTAAGATTTTGTTTACCTGGTTAAAAAATTATTTTTTAATTCTCATTGTTAAAAATTTTAATTAGAGTTTTTAATGGAAATTCAATATTTATTTTTTCAGCAATACGTGATGTTCTAGTCCAATAGTAATATAATAACATCCGGTAATGCTTGGTAAGATATTTAATGTTAAACATGTTTGTTTCAGCAGAATGTTACTAGATAATTAAGAGCAACTGGAGTATATGTTTTTGAGACAAATAAATTACTACATAATTGAGATACAGTTTACAGAGAGATTGAGATCACTTTTTCACCTTTTCTTTTAAATAGTTTAGTATTAATATAACTATTTTTCGTTTTATGGTTAATTTAAAAATTAATTTAGTCAGCAAAATGTGTGGTTATAAGTATAGGTCTTTCATACAATATTCATATATATACTGGATGACAGTTTGAAAATTTACAAATTCTATATTTAAGAAACGAATGAGATAGAAAAAAATCCTTAACTTACTGTCGATACTATTAATGGGAAACTAAAATTATGTATACTCGAATCCGTTTGACTTACCTCCTCAGCCCCACCACCTCATATGAAACTGACCTCTACTTGTTATATGTCATCCTAAAACTCTCAAAAATTGGTTTACAAAGATTTCCCACAAAGTTATTTCTGATCAAATATTTGTTGGTTGATTAGGAACAATGCAGCTAAAATATATAATTTTATTATCAATTAATTTATTAACCTAATAAACGTTAAAATGATGAAAAATTGAACTCTTAAACCATTTCTAAATGTTTCTCTGGAAATACCTCTACCTTAATTATTAATTCAGTTTCCGTTTCTTATGGATTCGAGTGATATTCTTATTGCAATAGTTGCGAGAAGAATCGATATGTTTGAACTTGTAGCAAATTGGCCAAGAACTTCAATTTGTGTTTGGTTTGTGTGTTCACAACAGATACATGAATGTACACGCTTTTACACTGAAATCAATTATATCAAAAACTAAACAAATAATGTAACACAAAACTCAAAAAATTGTATTTATAAGATTTCCTGTGAATGTAACAAATTATATATTGGAGAAATCTCTGGACCTATATATGTTCGAATAAATGAAAACAAAAATTATAGAAATAAACGATAATTCGAAAAGTCAAAAATTTGTGAACATGCTTGGAACCTTAGTCATAACATACAATTTCAAAATTCAACCATATTACACAAAGAAGAGCACAATACAAAACGAAAACTGAACTACTCTGCTTTAGTTTTATTTATTGAAAGCGATTGCATAACTAGTACTTCTATAAAATTCAGCAGTTCCTGGTTGCCAATAATCAAGAATGAAAGTAATAATGGTAATGTCCTTTTGAACAACCTTTTATTGGGATAGTTCGTAAGGTTTTTCCTAGGTTTTCCCTTATGACTTAAATGAGATCTCTGGAACATCAGAATTTCTTTGATCCCATTTTTGGCGATTGCACCATATAACAAAGTCATACCTACGAGCGCCACCTTAAATTATATATAAGATTATATTAAATTCTTCCAATTTGAAAGTAGCGTTTTAATTTCACAAGATCTTTATCTTTTTTCAAATTAGCAATAATTCTCTTAGTTACTTCAGTTTTATTGTCAAACATTTAATGCCAAATTGTGAATTTACAAAAATTCTCATTACGTTTTAGTTTTTAATTTTCTTCTTGAGTTGTGTTAACTTTTATTACTATTGAAAACGACTTCTGATTTAAACCCTGAACCGTTTGGACTATTTGAAATATACAGCTTTTCATGAAATTGCACTGTCATATTTAAATGAATGACAAATTGAATCAAAGCCACATCGATATTATGGAACACAATTACTTTATCTTTTAAAATATTTTCAATTGGAGGATAATTTCAACGCCACGCAAAAATATTTTATAAACAAAGTATTATGTAACAAGATATAAACAACGAAATTAACAATGTTGCACGAAAAACAATAAAATTTCTATCAACCTTTAGATTAGCTGTATTTTAAACGACTAATGGAAATGTAAGTTAAACCATTATTTACTATTTATCTGTGGCATTAAATTGCACTAAATTGTTGCATAAAAGAATGGAAAACCAATAGAGTAAAGTATTTTCTTAATAAAAACAATAATGTTTAAATTAATGAAGATTTCTCTAATACTATTTGCGTTAATCATTTTTGCCAATAGTCGACTATCAGTTGACGTTTGTATATATATTCATGAAGCAAATAGACAGAGAAATTCAAAATTTATCTTGTTTTAGCTGTTTGGTGAAGAATTCCAGAAGTCCACGGAATTCTGGCATGATGCATGTGTTATTAAAAGTGGAATAGAGGAAACAGTGATTGATCAATTGAAGAATGGTGATTTTTCTGCAGTTGAAAAAGGCAAGGTAAGTCTTTTTGATATGTTTCTGATGTAAATTTTATACTATAGCTTTAAGAGCACATACTTTCAACTCCGTAAATGCCAAAGGCACGTTTGACGACCCCACAGGTTAACAGTTCTTTTCCTTATATTGGAAATTTGTTTTCAAATATTAACACCCATATCCTTTTATTCTTTCAGAAAAACTTAACTTTAAACAAATAGAAAATTAAATTTTCCATAATTACGATAAGCCTTAACGCTTGGACCTTTCCTAATAATGTAGTTCCTAATGTATCCTACAAGGAAATATTATTGACATCTCAAATTTAAATAATGTCTTTAATATTTGAAACTAAAATTTCCATATTATTTCTCCGGGAAATTTCTTTTTAAGGTCTCTTTTATACAAATGGGATATATATATATATATATATATATATATATATATATAAATATATATGCAAACGAATTACGGGTAGCAGCCAAACACTAAATAAGTGTACTCTTTTTTATATGAGAGCATACTAATTTTAACAGCCGTTACCATTATTATTAGGTTTATATATATATATATATATATATATATATATATATATATATATATATATATATATATATGTTTTAGGTGGTTTCCGGGAATTTATCCGCGTAGTTGATAACTGATCCCTGCCGGGATCGATGGTAAAATGACGACGTTTCGGCAGAGTCACATCTGCCCTCTTCAGGTCGGTTCGCATAATTCTCGTACCCTTCTGCTTTCGCTTCTAGTTACTCGAATATATATATATATATATATATATATATATATATATAGATATAAATTAAAAAACGAATAACATTTCATTATATATATATATATATATATATATATATATATATATATATATTTACACGAACTGTATTCTTTCGATCGACTCTGTAGTTTACTACTTTTAAGTAAAAAAAATTCAACTTTAAGATTAAAGAGAAGTTGGGCGGAATCTTCACACCTAGAAAGTTGTCTGTCATAGCTGTTGTAGAGGTTACGACTGACACTGACCTGCTTCATCCCAAATGGAACAGGCCAACGTGCCTTTGTGCATTTCAATGATTACGGTAGAAGTAACTGCTCTCTTTAACTCATATCAAAAATGAGAAGTGTCCTCATGAGCACCTTACATAGCTTATAACTTGTTGTTCGGCAGTACGTAAACCATCAAGAGTTTGTGTTAGTTTGATAGCTTTGTCAGCTGTGCCGAATACCACGTTTAAGTCGAAAACATTTTTTCTTTCGTCGAAAGCTGCATTTTCTTTTCACAAATATATATTTTTTTGTAGGAAACTGGTAACAAGTTTTAATCTCCAAAATAAATACTTGCTTTTGTTGGACTAAAAATTTTGAAATTACTAATCGGTAAAAAGTCACCATGAAATGTCAGACATCTATCTTCCTTTAAAAGATCATATCTCGTCTCAAAATCATAAAAAAATTAGTTTCTTAATTCACCAAAATAATCGCCTTGATTTGTTCAGCTTCTTATCAGGGAATGATAACACAGTTGTTTTAGAGAAATGCCAGGGAACTTACTAAGAGCTGCTGGAAATACATGAGTCAGTTGTCTCAGAGTATATTGATGCTTTTAAACACAGCAAAGCTTAAAGGCACCTTCAAGGTAAAACTACATCCAACCACTTCACCTAAACCACCACAATGAACAAACAAACATCTTGCAGAGCTCATTTATTCTTTACGTTCAGTTGGAAATGAGATTGCAGCAAAAATATTTTCGAATAGTACATAACCTGGCAATTTTGCTCTGATTATTTATTTCTCTCTATCCATTTGCATTTGAGATCAAATGCCTTAAATAGACGATTTGTTAATTGGGTAACCACGACCCGATACTTCTACCACAGTCTGAATTTTATAAACATAATTCGTTATACTTGGTTGTCATCTATGTAAAACTGCGACTGACCTCAGCGTGGTAAAATCTAACCTTTCTATTTTTGTTCCTGTTACAGAACGTATAGATGAAAATATGGTAGGTGAAGCTTCTGCTAGGTTTTCTTCATAGCTAGCAAATTGATTGTCCAGTTCTTAATGAGATATAATGCTGTGCGAAAAAAAATATGGCAATAAGCTTTGTCTGAGCACATTTTACTCGTCTTTCATTTATCTTTGCTTTGCTCATTCGTCCTTTTCGGGTAATTTTTTACACCTGCACAGCAGCTGGAATACCTTGGTTCTCTTTCATTATTTAAGAAAATTCTCTCTTTAAATTTTAATTTTTGAAAATATTCTCACGGCATTTGACACAGATCCACAGGCTCATAAACACTGTTTAGTATGAAATTTAAAACTCTCGAATAATCGATTTTATATATTAGGATGTTAGGGTAAGACAAAATAACTAAACTATCAAATATATTTGTTAATATGGACCTATATAACGAGAAAAAACTTCTCTGGGTCTGCAGAACTTTTACCTCAATTTCAAAAAAAATGTCAGTGGCAATTTGGGGTTTCCTTTTGAATAATATGTAAAAACTGTTTGGCATTAATAATGTAGTATTCGAGTAACTAGAAGCGAAAGCAGAAGGCTACGAGAATTATGCGAACCGAATTGAAGAGGACAGATGTGACTCTGCCGAAACGTCGTCATTTTACCATATATATATATATATATATATATATATATGCCTAAACGCATACAAGCCTTATAGGTTTACTATTACCTCTACTTGTTCTTCCCCAGTAGCCAAGCCAAAGTCAAGGCATGAAACCTTCAACATTCTGGTTTGTTTGTCCCGTTAGGCTTTACAATCAAGTAATCTTATCTTTCTATCTGAAACATTTGACAAATATTTTGCAACCATTTTCATCAGTGATACGTGGTTACTAAGTAAGGAATTTCCAATAAAACAATATTTATGAGTTGCAAGAAGACGCCATGAATATCTGCCATTTTGGCCATATGCTGGACTCGTGATCATGTCTTATTGACTGGAGTGTCTCTTATCTGACTGGATTGTCTACTGTAGTTTCTCGTTCAGAACGGTTCGCAACTGTTTAAGTATATCGTTTAACTTGGCATTTTTCTTCGGGTCATAGTAAATTGCGATCACGGGCCATCTGAACAAATGGTGCCAAGCTTCACTTTCCAATAAAACACGCTGAACGCCTTGAGACAATTGACAAAACTCTAGTTGAAATAATACCTCTTGAATTGTATCCTCAAATTCCCTAAATATTGGGGCTTTTTTGCTTGAACTCAGCAAACTGAAACTAAAATCTGTTGACAACCTTTTTATCGAGGATTGAAATAAACTTGAGATCTCTCTACTGAAAAGTTTTGATATAATTTAAGGTTTAAGTCTCTCTGATAACTTTTAAGGGATTGGTCATTTTCAAAAATAACAAATCCATTTTTTATTTGTAAATTCCATTATTTCTCTTTCGATTTTTTTGGTTTCACATGATCCTGAAATTTGACGATCTGATTTTCTTTGTACTTTGTCCTTAATTTTGGTTGCGATAATTATAATTTACTTATTGAATTTTCGTATTTACCTTACTTATGTCTGATTTGAGTTCAGTTATTTCGATGTAAACAATTTCAATAGCACTCGTCATTATTTGCAACATTTTCTCCGTTTGTTGTTGTTGAAATTCTTGTCTCGTATTCTCCATATTTGCATCCGGTCTAGTGTTGACAATGAAATAAATAATTAGTTCACCTAGTTTTATATACATTATAAAACATTGTTAAGCAATTTAAAATTTCAATCAATCCATGCTGAATTATCCACCTACAGCGTCGAATGTATTTATACAAGACAAAAATACTTTTTGTGGGCCCTTTATATACAACCACTAAAATAAGTATAACTGCTTGCGGCGTCTGCGTCTTGGAGAATTCAATCAATTCAGGAAATTTGGAGACGCGAGATGTAAGACCGACATCTAGGATTTTCAAGAGAATCAGTACACAGAGGTTCCGAATCTGGAGCCGTTCCGTGTAATTGCTGTTCTCCCTTAACTCCTAGCACAGAATGTCACGATAAAATTTTTCAGGTTACTTCACCTGTCAGAGATATTGAATACTCTCTTTGAGGTGTCATTCCTTTGTACGGATGACAATATATATTATATATAAATATAATATATATTGTCTATAAATACAATATATATTATATATAAATATAATATATATTATCTTCCGAGGAACATAAAATACAAATTACATTATTACTGTGGTGAAGAAACACATCATTTACAACACAAGACAGTGGATAGGAATAAAAAAATTAAAAGTGGTAAGAGTGTTCAATTATAACTGTATCGGAATTAGTAGGTTTTCTTCAACAAAATTTTATAGATTCAACCAATTTTTTCAGTATTTAAGATAATGCATTGTAGTGTAACAGTTGTCCCTGAGATTTCAGCACTTTTCCTAGTTTCGATTAGAACACAATATGTAACAATACGTACTCGCTACAAAATAGATTGGTTTTGGAAAAGTATTCACCTATGTAATGTTTTTTTAATGACAGCACATTTTTTAAAAACTGGAAATGAATTTACTGATTGCAAAAATGAAATCCATTTTCTGTTTCTTTTTTAGGAATATATATACTGCCTAGGTCTCGAAACTTCAACAGTAAGTACAATTTTAATAGTTTAATAAAAAAATATTAGAAGTAAGAATTATAAGACGTTTTTTTTTGAAGGAGTTAGTCTACTTTTTATGCAATTTCGCTAACAGTTTGTAAATAGCAATATGTGTAGAGCGAAAAGGACCTTTGTAAAACTGCCTCTAAGAAAATAGTCCATTAGCTTAAAGAAATAAAATAATGTCGACAACAATTTCTGCAACCACAAAAAAAAAACACTGAGTGATTATTTTAATTAATAAATAAATAATATATTAATATGTTCAATTTGTGACTAAAATTATTTAACTTTTATTAGGGCTTAACTTCTAGATTTATAAATGCACAAAAATAATTTGTTTATTATTTAAAATTTATTATTGCTATTAGAAAATTCTTGGCATGTTTCACTCACTTAGCAATTTATAGTAATTGCATAATAGGGAATCGGGGAAATTTTCAGAAACTGTTTTAAATTATTCATCTTGCTCCCAAAAAATATCACCTCTCAAAATAGTGCTTGATATGTACCCAAAAATAAGGTATGAATATTATTTGTTTAAAAATGCCGGCAAACGGTATTTAATGTTATGACAGAGCGCAGGACGACATGTTTCATGTGCGAACTTAAGTTGTAAGTTTCCGTAAAGTTCAATGCATAAGATAAACATATATTTATTCATGTTAGACACAAAAGTTTAACTTTCGTCAACTAATAATATATATATATATATATATATATATATATATATATATATATATATATATATATATATATATATATATATATATATATATATACATTTAATTATATAATGCATTAGTAACATTTTTTTATTATTTTTACGATTTCTGGAGCAATAACACCACAATCGAAATATAAAGCTTTTTATATTGAAAGAAAAAGTAATTTTTCTATGTCAACTTAAATGTCATAAATCAAGCTTTCAATTTACAATTTACATTTTCAATACATATTTTAAAGCCATTGACAGCGATGACAAAATCGAGTTTGAAACGATTGGTTTGTCTTTCAATATACAGGATTTTATTTCGATTGTAGTGTTATTGCCTAAGAACATAAAAATAATCAAGAATATGACACGAATAACATTTAGAAGACAATTCCATTTATTGTAGCAGAAATAAAACATTTAAAAAAATATATAATAGACCTATAACTAAAAAGATGAAAATAATTATAAGCAAATACAACTCTAGCAAATAAATAACACATTCAATGGTGTTAGGTACCTTCTCAGAAAGTAAAAAATGTAAACATTAAAAGGTGCTCATTCTGTGGAAATATTTCAACCATCTTATATAACCCCTTGTGGGCTACCCTATAAATTATTTCATTTTAACATTTGATATTATCGCCCTGTGTAACATTTATTCCTCTCCACACTTAATCCAACTTCTTATGGCCTATGAAATAAATAATTTTTTATTCCCTCTGTATAAATATAATTTAACTCCAGCATATATTTCAACCATCCTGTAGATGATTTGTTTACGTCCACATCATATAACACTTTTTTAATCTCCCTATATAATTTTAATTTCACATTTTTTCCAACATTTTTATTCCACCAAACGTCCACTCCACCCTATATTCCAACCATTGTGTATATACGGTGGCCACTATCATTTTGCTCCGTCCTATATTTCAATCATCATAAAAATTCAACTCCTTCTATCACTTTACTTTGTGATTTTGTTTGTTATAACTAAACACCCTGTGTATAAACGCACCAAATAGCAGTTTAGAGTTTGACAGGTGTTGTCACTGAATTTTCTTTTAGGCCGGGAGAATGTGACACCAAAAGCACCGTCGCAAAATGGAAAAATTTTCATTTTAATAAGTATTTGCCTGGTATACAAACAAAAGGTGCTTTGTACTCATTGATTTAAGGAGCCGAAAATAGTATGCTTTACTACCTATATGCTTGAGATGAATATAGAAAATTTTCAAAATCGCAATTAAAACTTCCAGTGTCTACAATTCTCGCACTATTAGGTTGGAATTAAAATATTTATGAGGAAATGTCCACTAAGTCACTTCGATGAAATTTTTGATAAGAATATTGGAATTTTCGGGGATTTTCTGCAAAACTACAAGTTGCACGTCGCAGAAAATTATATAAAATCCCCTAGGGATCTTCCTTAACAGACTAAACGTTAAAAAACTATACACATCCATAAGGAGTTTTCGAAAAATCCACCAATATGATAGGGATATTGGTCGATTTCCATGCACGGATATGTTCATTCACGAATTTCATCACTTTACCAATAGAATTATTTTCCCAAAATTGAAATTTCACCAATCCTGATATATAATCCATTAAACAAGACCAAGACAAGAAGAAATTAGGTAACATATATATATACAAAAAAAAATACACGAAGAATTGATAACCTCCTCCTTTATAGAAGTCGTTTAAAGAGGGTAAAAAACAAATACATTATATTATATGAACGACAAACTAATAATATATGGCTAACAATTTTTACATTTTTTTTGTCAAACTTTAATTCCAAATTGACAACAGATTAGCAACTACCTTTCAAAAAAAGGTTTTTTAGGGCTGGCTTGAGTTGCTTGATTGGTAAGATTTTTATTTCCCACGGCAGTTTATTTAAAAATGTTGGGCCGTAATAGTTTACCGCATTTTGTATGAAGTGAAAGCTTGACAGCAATCTTCACTTTATCCGAGAGAAGCCACGATTCTTAGAGTCCTTCTTTGCATGCGGAAGAGCCTTTTGGCTTCGTTGAGCCTTAACTGATTTGCATCAAACCACGTTTTAAACTTAGTAATCTTAGTTTGAATTTCTTCTAATTTTAAAGAAAGATCTTCCAAATTATCCATTTCCATGGTAACCGCTGTGTCATCAGTGTACAGATACAGTCGACGTCTAGGACCTCTATCTTTATATTATTTATATATATTAAGAATAGGGCCAAGCAACGAACCTTGGCGTACCCCTTAAGATATTTCATAGGGCTCTGACATTTTATTTCTGTAGTTTATTAAGTTAGAACGTTTCTCTACATAGTTTTTAATTATATTTACACTACTTGGTCCGAAACCGTAATGCTCTATGTTATGTAAGACTATGTATGAAAAGAGCAAATATACTGTCTGATTTTGAAAACGCGAGATGTAAAGACCGACATCTTGGATTTTGGGGAAACTATCACATAGAGGTTCCGAATCTGGAGCCGTTTCATGTAATTGATGTTACCTGTAATTCCTAGGACAGAATTTGACGATAGAATTTTCAGGTTACTTCACCTGTCAGAGATATTGAATACTCTCTTCGAGGTGTCATTCTTTTGTACGCAACACAATATATATATATATATATATATATATATATATATATATACATAATATATATTGATTCTGGTTAGGGAACCTTCATCAGTTGCGCTTCTCACAATTGAATGTCCTCTCGAACACTTCTTTATGTATTTGATATATTTCGTTAAATTTGAAGACGTGAGATGTAAAGACCGACATCTAGGATTTTCCGGGAAACTAGCACATAGAGGTTCCGAATCTGGAGCCGTTCCAGGAATTATGTGTAACAGCAATTACATGGAACGGCTCCAGATTCGGAACCTCTATGTGCTAGTTTCCCCGAAAATCCTAGATGTCGGTTGTAACATCCCGAGGATGTTTACAGGAATTCATAATGTAATTTTCTTTTAAATTCTTTATTCTTTTATCGGATATGTTATTTAATATTTCTTCACATAAGTATACCGAAAAACCTTATTGCGTCGTATAGAAAAATTCGCTCGTATTGCAGAATATAAAACATGTCGCTAGAATTATGTAATTTCACCTTTGTATACCACTTGCATATATTGCGAAATTTAACCCATTTTCCATGTTATAAGACTTTTATTTAAACAATGAATAGTTTATACATATCGTTCCGTTTTGTGATCTGCCGATTCAGGGTTAGCAGAAAGCTGGACTCCAGTACGTGCTAAAAACCAGGTAGACACAAATGGTGTTGCAACATTTTAAACAAAAACCAAAGATGGCCGATTTTACGCAGTTAGAAAAAATTGCTGATTTTGCCGTCCTTAATTAAAAGTTTGTTCTAGAATTTTTTTAAATGCCAAAGAAAGGCACGTGCGTAGAACACGTCGGTTAATGGCGGAAGATTCAGCCAATCGGACAATGAAAAACTCAGGAGGTAGGGAGTTTTGTTGTTAACTTATTCGCGAAGAGAGTACCCATATGGGAGGGGCCAAAGTTCACGAGGAACTAGTCCAGAGAATTTCCAAACTAGTTCGGGGCCGGAACTCAAGAAAAGTAGTCCTACGTGGCGCGACGGATTTATAGGGGACATAAAAAGGGTGGAAACCAGACTCCTAAGAGAGGAACGTTTCACCTGTCCAAATAGGGTTTTAGGAACTAAATTATAGAGTCATTATAAAATTTATCGCCGAGGGACGGGAAACGCGAAAGTCGCGAGTGTGTTTTGATCAGTGTTTAGCTAGCTAAAAATTCAGTGAGGTATAATTTCTTTTAATTCACAGGTAAACCTTTTGGGATTAACGGATAAATCACATCCGGTGAGTACTTTTATATTTTACTAACCGAGGAGTGTTAGTGCCAAAACCTGTGAGTTTGTCAGTAGAGTTGTAAGTTTCGATTCTGAACCCAGGGTAGAGGTTTCTTAGACCAGCAAACGGCCGGGAAGAGACCTCGTGGTAGGGACAAAGTAGCGTCAGAGTACGCAGAGCTAGATTGTAAACTGGTAAAGATTTCATCTGTCTCCCTGAGTCGGCAAAAGGAACGAGCGGCAAAAGTTTAGTTTTCTTGTCTTATGATATCTTGTTTAAATTTGGTTTTGATTAGGTTGTTTTTTTTATTTATATATATATATATATATATATATATATATATATATATATATATATATATATATATATATATATGTTTATTGGGGATGCGTTGGATAAACTGGCTCACCAACGTTTGCTGATATAAGGGAAGACCTATTGTAGTAGGCACCAATAGGGCATTAAATAGGGTCTAATTGTATCTGTCACTCCCCGGATTAGTGGGTATAATTAATATTGTGTCCCATAAAGTTATTTTCGTATTTTCTTCGGGTTAATTAAAAAACATAAATTGGGGAGTTACATTTGTTCTTAAGTATTGTTTAACCACTAAAAATTGAGGTTACTTGTTTTGTATTTTTTTTTGTGTTACATATCGGGTTTTTTTTATTGTTTCAAATTTTTCTTTCATTTCATTTTGTTTTTCTTCAATATGTGTCATTTTTTATTTTGCTGTTTACTTTTAACTCCTTCCTTCTTCCCACACAACCACCAGCATTTGAGAAGCCTGGGGACTTATCCTCTTAGAGGAGGCTAGGTGACGAAAACCAGAAGCTACTAAGGACTGAGAGTCAAGGCAGAAAAGGGGCAGTAAATTTCCTTTTATATTATTTATTTTCAGCTAACATTTATAGAGGTGGGTTCCCGGAGTGTTTCTCTACAACACAAATTTTCTTCGGGTGGTGGCAGCATTCCCCTTTTCTCTCAGGGCCTTTATTCATTTTTGTTCTCCCTTACACCGTAAGCATAGGGAATAGGGTTGTTACACTGGTGGAAGAAGCAAACCGTTACACTGGTGACAGGACCAAATTGTTACACGGTCTTTATATCTTGCGTCTTCAAATTTAACGAAATTTATCAAATATTTAAACAAGTGTTCGAGAGGACATTTAATTGTGGCAAGCGCAACGAATGAAGGCTCCCTAACCAGAAACAATATATGTTATATATATATATATATATTTTTTTTCTTGCGTACAAAAGAATGACACCTCGAAGAGAATACTGTTTGCCTCAATGTAGGAATATATCTGTAACTACTCGAAGATAAATATTCATTAATATACGACGAATCGCAATCTTAATATTAAATGGTTAAAACAAACACGAAAAATCACCGACAAGATGTTAATAACTTTACCGGTTACTGTGTTGCCAATAAAGGTAAATAAGTGTGCAAATAACTTTATTTTTAGTATACGTAGTATATTGTTAGAGGTTTTATTTAAGCGTGCCTAAGTTATTGTCTGAATGATAAGTGTGGCTGTTTTTATTTCTTCTGAGTTCGTTGGGAATAACTACCACATAAACTTTAAAGTTTGTACATTTCAAAAGTCCAAACAAACGTTTCAAGGTCTAAATCACACCTCGTTTTCAATGGTATGAATACAAATTGAACAAAAAATTACGAAGATTGGCAATGACAAATATCGAAATTACAATTTGACATTAATGCCTAAGTATTTCTACTAGTGTATTAGCTGCCGAATAAATTCGAAAATTACATGCAGGGCTGGTGTTGCTCTTTAGTGTTTCATATTTTTCTAATGTTCAGCAGAAAGTGCGTGTTTAATATTGTATGGTAAAAGAAAAATAATGTATATGTATTATTCGAAATTTTTCGAGAAATTATTGAAAAGTGAAGTTTATTTTAGATATGTAGTTATGACAGAGAAAGTTTAAATCACTCATAACATCTAAATAGAATAAAACATGTGTTGCAGCAACCACTCAAATATTTTGTCATCTTTTTTTAGACATACATTCATTACATCAGTAATATTCTTAATCTTCGTTTTTATTTTAAAACCTACTTATAAAAGTTATCTTGTTCTATTGTTAATTATCGTATTCTATGGTGCCTCTCTGTACTGTTCAATATTTGAGCCTGACCCCTGAGCAAAACCAACCCACAAAAATATTCTAATAATTGGTACAGAAGAACCCAATATCAAGATTCCAAAATAAAATACCCCGGAAGATAATTTGGGGATTTAATAGGAGCGTACTTACAATACGAATATAAATGATTAGATGAAAAAGCTGGACTTTAGACAAGGATACCGCCGGAGTCCCTATGTAAAATGGGTTTCGGTCAAAAGGTGGTGTACATTGGGTGACGCTAATGCAGACGGCAATCGCTATGAAGACCAATAATTGTGACAAATCCACTGTACTGAAAGTACATCTCAATATCGTGTTAACCTTGTCAGCCAAACATCTTGATATGTCGGTGACAGTTTATTGGGTTATTTTACTGTACTATGCAGACACATTTAGTTTACCGCTCCAAAGCTACAAAACTCATCTGGCTTCAAACCAATGACCAAAACCCAATTTTCATAAGGATTTTGGCGATGTTCTTTCTCTATATTTCCCCATCTTGTTTATATTATTGTTACGAAATTTACCAAAGCCGACCCTGTTTCATTTCAGTACGACACCGATAAACAAAATGTATTACATCTCGCGTCTTCAAATAAAAAAAATGTTCTCGAAATGGCTCGGCAGCTGTAGGATTGATGACTGATTTTGCGAGAATTTTCTATGCTGGCTTTAAAAAGGAAGCAGCCCACGATCGCGAGTTAGTTAGTCAGGACGACGAGCGTATATTGCAATGTTATTGTGAATCAGCTGTTCTGTAAAATTTTGATGTAAATAAAAGTTCTAGAAAAGGGAAAGTGAATATTAGTTTTATAATTGTAAATTGAACCCACGGACATTATTATGGCGCTTAAGTGATATTGTGAAATAGTAAGCTAAACTATATCAAAATAAGAGATACATTTAAGTGCACCAGGCCCTTGAAGATAACCGTAATCAATATCGAACACATAATATTTATTACCTTAAGGTTACTCACAAAAGATGTACAGGGACTGTTTGATGAACATATGATTAATAATGTAATTGTTATATTTTATTGATTGTTTTAAAAATATAAATCATTATTATTCCACAAAGGCCTTCGTTGTATAAAGGTGAAATTTTATGAACATTCTATCCAAGTACATTTCAGATGTTTTTTGGATTATGGTCATATCCCGATTAAATACATATGTGTTTAATTTTTTTTTTTTCATTAAATACACAGCTTACGAAAAATGTCATGAAACTTACTCTATATGATAATTTGATAATTTTTTTCTATGCTCATTCTAATTATTTAATACAATTTTTAGGTAGATGCAGAAGGTAAAATAGATTATATAATAATTAACAGCTATATTCCTTATAAATATAATGAATATTTGAGCCTATTAAAGAATTGTGACAATAAAATTCAAGGTAAGTAAAATATATTATTTTATTTCTTTTCGACACTTAAAAATTTCTTTCCTGTTGCAAAGTTTACAGTAGAATTACATGTGATTTAGGGCAATAATTCAGATATATTTTTCTTGTCAAAATCCTTCACGTTTTGATAGTGACTCATGTTCGGCTATTCAATAGTTTGTCACAGTCCTCAACCACATGCTCAACAATTGTTGCTGAAAAACGCCACAATTACTTCTTGAATTGTGGGGAAGCTATCTTGACCAATATTAAGCATGCCATTAGATTGAAGACTCTAGGAAAGTGAGTATTTTCAATTGCAAAAAAATTCCACAAATGTATATATAGGATAACACATCAAAACTGGTGTTAACAAATTTTTATTGTTTAATTAATTACATGTTTAAAGTTGCAAAAATCACAATTTTGGCAGTTTTTATAACTTTTCAGCAACTGACTGAAAAATTGTAGGGTTAAAAGTAAGATTATTTTATATGTATTTTCAATAGCTACTAAATGAAGGTTAATTTAGCCGATTGGATAATTAGTTATTGAGTCATTGGAAAAAAAAAATTCAAAATACGCGTTTTTCAATCGTTCATAGTTATTGTTTAAAAAACGTTGAAATTTTGAAACTCGATAGGAAGTTTCATTTTTACGGGGTAAATATATGGTAAGAATCTGAACGTAAAGTTTAGAAGGTTTTCCCGTAAATCTGTTTTTTTTTCAAGGGCTTTTCATTTGGCGTTAAATTAGTTGTTTAACCATCTGAAGTGAAATTTTAATTATAAAATCTATCAGTAGAATCCCTCATAAATTAGTTTTCTATTGGTTTTGTTTTATTGTATGTAAATTCAGTTTAAAAGCCTTCATTTTGGTATTCGGAATTAAATAAAATTTACTGCTGGGGAGAAGTCCCTTCCCCAGAATTTCCTACTGCGTTCGATCATACAGTTAATTCAAAATGTTTTTTTTAATGTTTTTATGTACATTATGTTTAATCAATGATTGTAATATGGAATTGATAATAATTATATACAATTATACACGCTTTGATTATTTCCCTAATATAAATGCAAATGTCAAAGTGTCTGTTGCTAGTTCAGTGACGAGAAACGTTATGTTTATGATGTTGACCCACGTTCGAAACGAATAAACAGATCACTTTTTTGTTTATGTACTTTTACTGATATTATATTTGTATGTATTATTCAATTTATTTTTCTATTATATAAATTAGGCAAGTAGATATTTGAATTTGTTTAACGTTTGACGCTGTTATTTTCCAAAAGTGTTAATATAGGATAGCACAAGATGCATTTACAAATTAAAATTTGGTCATATCATTATTTAGAGTAGTTCTACAAATTTTTACAAACGAACGGCCTCATTAAATCAAATAAAAGTATTTACAGTCAAATGGCCCAGTGCTAAATGCATAATTCAGATAAAAACGAAATAGAGACAAACAATTAAATCCCTAGCATTATACTATTAAATTGATGGTGGTATGGTACAGAACAAAAGATTTTTTTTTATTTTTAAAATAGTGATACTACGATCGAATTTATTACTTTCAAAACTCGGGCAATTAACGTCAGCAAAACAATTACTAGGGTTAATCATATATAAACATATATACATTTATTGAATAACATTAGACACAAATCATTGTTTTAACATTTTTTAATATATCCTGAGGCATCAATCATGGTTATCGTTCTTCTCAAACTTGGTTTACTCTTTGAAGATGACAACTTAGAGTTGTTGAAACGACGTTGAGTGTTTAAAATAAAGGTTTGGTGTTAGGGTGCAAAACTGTGTTTTTACATTTGGTTGTTGCTCAATAATGGTCAGTAGTAAGAATTTCTTGTAACTTGGTACAGCTGTTGGGCATTCTGTTACGGCATGTTTTTTCTCTCAGTCAAAAATTTCTGGAGAGCTTTCAACATATGTTTACTGTTTTAGTGTCATTGCATGATACAATAGATACTTCTACACTCACAACTTTTTCGACCGTTGTCCCACGACCCTTTGTTTTCGTGTCTTTAGGTGAAACTGAGTTTGGGCTATGTTATGCCTTAAAGTTCCTCCATGTACGCCTTTATTAACAAGAAGATGCAAGAATTCTTGGTTGAACCTATTATCGAGAAATAATTTGTATCCCAAATTTCTAGGTACTGTCTCACTTAATCTAAGTCCAATGTCAGAAGCGTCATCTAGGACAACATTCTGTTTTCTGTTTCTACTTACGACAGTATGGGCCAACGTCTTATAGCCCTTTGTGAGGTTGTTGTAGTTTGTGAGGTCTATAATATGCCTAAAAATTATTTCTATCAAATTTACTATAGGTAAGGCCAGATATGGCCAAGTAAGATATACTTGAACTGTCTATATGAGGCACAAACTTATTTTTATATAAAAAAATTTAATTGTTTAAAAATACGTGAACCCACCACAATGATGTAGTTGCTAAAAGTATATTTTTACAAAAACAATTTATATCAAGTATAAAGTTAGATGAATAAATTCAAAATTGTTCCTTAATTTACAGTAATATTGACAAGCAGCTGATCAATAACCATCATATTAAAAAATACTGGTAGATCTAAATAATTACAGGGAGGGCGCTGTCTCTGGAACATATTTGTATGTGCCTAAAATGGTAATTCATCCATATAAAATTATATTGACAACGAAGTCAGAATAGACTTTGAAACGTTTGGTATTCCTGCAATATACGTAGCTTTATTTCTATTGTGGTGTTATTCCCTAAAAAAAACATAAAAGTAATCAAGAATATGCCACAAACAACGTTTAGAAGACAATTAGAAACCAGCTATGGGACTGTAGTGACTAAAGTGTTTAGAGATTTAGAAGGTTTATTTAAGAAGCTTGCTCGAACCAAGAATAGCCTGACATTCTTGTGCAGATGTCGGGAGATGGGGATTATTCCTAAAGGTTTAAGATTTCGTCAACCCTACATCGGTGGGAGAATTTAGACAATATTGGAGCGAGCAAGTTTCGCAGCTATTAGAGATGGGATAAATTTTCATCGATATAATAAATTTAAGTTAGAACGTGATATTGGGTATGTACACAGCTTCCTTTCTTGTCGAATATCAGAGAATGAGTTTAATAGAATTAAAAACAGCACTCTTAATAGCTACAATAAAGAATTCCTTTCACAAAAACAAAGACATTTACATAAATTTAACCAACTTCTTTTAAATAGAAACATAACAAAAAATAACAAACAGGAAAAAAACTTTACTGTAAATAGAATAAATATAAAGCCATTGATAACGAAGTCAGAATAGACTTTGAAACGTTTGGTATTCCTACAATATACCTAGTTTTATTTCTATTGTGGTGTTATTCCCCAAAAAAACATAAAAGTAATTATGTAGTATAGTTGTAAAACATTGCTTGGTCCCATATTTCGCACATGATGCATTAAGGCGTTAAGATGATTTTCCGGAATGAGAACCCATGTTGTTGGTTTCAAGAATTTTGTTGACTTTTTCTTAATTTTCTTGTTCTTTAATTTTGGTTTAAATAATTCGTTTTTCGGCTGGCTTCTTCTTTAGAAGTGAGATTTCCTAATGTTAATAACTAATTATTCATATTTTAAAAAATTACCATGAAATTAGGTTTGGAGGTCTTTGGTCAATGTAGTGTTCAACTCATACCTAAATGCATTTTTCCGCTCTTTTCATTACCGGTATCGAATGTGGGGGTTTATATTAAAATAAGTTTATGTTACCTTAAAATATCTTCAATGTTCCGGTCATCTACCGTATTACATAGCAGTAGATCAATCCTAAAACTTTTGTATTAAACATTTTCCTTGATAATGCATTTCAGTACTGTTAGGTCACCCAGTATGTTTGTTATTGGCAATTCTTAAGACAGTTTGATTACATATTGGTAAATTTATTAAATGAAATCTAGTTCCCCAGTAATTTTTGGTAGGTCTATGAAAATTTGTGGTGGTTGGTGATAATAAAGTGATTTGTTGTATGTCAAGTAAAATTAAGTATAACTATAGAGCTGAACACTCTTACATGAATACTTATGTTATTAGTAAAAATTTAAATATACGAGTGAACTTCTGTAGACCTGGAAAGTAATAAATAATATCTGACCTGAGTACACACAAAGAAATATACTAAAGAAGCCACTTCCTTTCTAGGGGTTACAGTTCCAAATTTATTTATAATTTCTACTTATTTACAAACTCTTCTTCTACGTCAAAAATGTATATGTGCGTAAGTAAGCAAATAATACAGTCGTCATAAATATTTTTACATACTAATCTTGCTTATTCTTTTGTCACTACGTAAAACACAATCAACAGAATTTATACATTTCATAACAATTAAAGTGTTGGGAATGGCATTAGTGAAATCTCATTCTTTTAGTTATGTATGGTACAAGTGAAAAAAATGTGTATACATTAATTTAATTTTGGTATTTATAATTAGCTAAAAATTGGACGCGCCTCAAGATCATGAAGAAGGCAACAGACAACTTATCGACTAGCCACACAGACACTTAAGTGGAAAACCAGTACCAACGACATGGAAAGAAAGATTAATTACGACCCTACACAGAAAAACGAAATCAGTAAGTTTGCGACAATTATAGAGGCATAACAGTTACTAGTACAATAAGTAGATTTTACGAAAGTATAATAAAAGAAATTATATGAAAAGAATATCATTTATGTGAGTTTAATGTATCCAACAGCTTTAGGATAAACAATTCAAGGAATAATCCATTGTCCCAAACAATAGAGGTGGAACACATAAAGGGCTTATCTGTGCCGTACCTATAACAAGTTCTAGAGATAAACCAACATAAAAGAACACTAATAGATGACATTTAATATAATCATATATAGCCAAAAATAAATAGGAAATAAAATTACATATGAATTCATTACTGTAAAACGCTTACACTGGGGTTTTAAATTTCCTGTTTTTTTTAAACTATTTATGTGTATGAAGTCTTAAGGACTGGCTGGAAAAAAAGGAATGTGGGCTGCTTGTTGGGGATACAACTTTATGTACCCTATACTATGCGGATGCTCAGAATTAAGAAAACCTAGAATATATTCCTGAATGATAGTTGTGGCATAGTTTGTCAATATTTCAGCACTTTTTGGGAAATAACACCACATATCACAATACTACTGTATATTGTGCAAGGAACCTATGACAAAAGGTACAATTCTGAAATTTTTAATGTATTTTTGTTGACATTAACAAATGGGTCTGACCTAAACCCTGAAAAGTTTGGAAATGTACAACAATTTCGTGAATTATGTTGGCAATTCTCAAAAAGTGCCTAAACACCTAAAATATATTTCTAGAAAACTCATAGAGGAATAGCGAAAGACGGGCTTAATTGTGCACCCCAGATATATGAAGTATATGTGCATATGAAGACAGAACTATTAAGGAGTTGGATCTAGAAGGAGAAGCAACTAGAAGCTTCTGAAAATGTATATCTAGGCACGAAATACATATTAACAACCCAAATGAGATGAAATTTAAAGAGAATAATTAAAGGAAAAAGTTTATAAGAGTACTAAACATGAGAAAATATACAAAAAGGGAATATACAACACTATATCGAGGCCGGTAATTATTTCTAGTTTTGAAGTTAGCTGAATATCCAGATCAAAAAACGACAACTAAGTGTCGGTTATAATTTATTTTTGGAGAAGAGCAGCCAGAAGACCGAACATGTAAGAAATCATGAAGTATGAATACATATAAAAGTAGAAGAGACGTTAGTGGCGGACATAGAAAAACCCAAACTGATTTGATAGGGCACGTGAGACGAGCGCCCTCCGGATATGCAAAAAGTGGATGATTTCCTCATTGTAAATACAACACCTTGTATATTCTTATATTTTTGGATTCACCATACAAAAATAATTGGTAGTTCCATACAGATTTTATGCATATAACCCCTCTAATTTATTTTGAGATATAATAAACAAAACAAGTGCAACTGGAATAAATTTGAATTCGAATTGTAAATATAAACAGGTTGCACAAAATGCCACTGCCACTATAGACGTAAAAGTTTATAAACAAACACCAAAAGTTTACGATGAGGGCAATGGAATTTTTTCTATGGGTATTATGTAAATGGAGACTTTAAAGACAATCCACTTATTTCAATGGTGTGCAATTAAAGATTAAATTTGTTTTGTCAGTAAGTCACAGGACACAATTCTTTCAAACAAATTTTCTGATGTGGTCAAGCAAAAATAGCTTTTTTAATGGACAATGGACATGATAGTCACTGTTAATGTTTATGCCTAACCAGTAACGCCCAAGAAACATATCATTCATTAGGTTAATTTGGCATTTAACACTCTGTCTCCAATTGCAAATGCAGGAATTCCACATCAAAAAACTATTAAACAGTATTCACCAATACTTGGTTCAAAGGGGAATATTTAGTAAAGTAGGATATTTAATTTTCAATTTATTTAATTATTACTTACTAGCCTTTGTCAGCGGCTTCGCTCGCGTTGAAGCCCTTAAGTAATTTCGAAGATCATTACATTCCAATAAAACTGAATCAATGTGATTCAGTATTTAAAAATTACTACATACAATGGAGTTTCAAAAATAGAAAATATGCTTTATTGAAATAATGTACTACAACCAAAGTTGAAGAAAATTAGAGTAAAAATTAAAAGCAGCAAGTAATAACTAAAACAATAATGTGACACCGAACCTCAAACATTTAAATAGTTTTAGTATTGCTTATAAGTGACAGAACAAAATAACATTAAATATGGAAAAATTGCAAACAGGTGAAACTGTAGTCAATAAGGTTTGAACTTAATTGCCGTTGGAGTTTTTGACAAAATATTTTTTTACCCTCCGTGAAATAAATGTTTTTAATAAAAAAGTATTCTATGTCCTTTCTAATAACTCTAAGATTATGTGTTCAAAGTTTCATGACAATCAGTTGACTAGTTTTGGCGTGAAAGCATAACAAACAAACTTACATTCACATTTATAATATTAGTAGAAATTGTTATAATAAATTTCTTGTCAACTTCTTTATCTTTATTTCAATCTAATTTCAGCGTTATTATTGCAACTTTTGGAAAATCCACATTTCGCATTCCTAACTTAATGTTAGTGGTAAATAAATTGATCATGATTTAGCTTAGCAACCATTTGCATCATTTGGGATTAAATTGTGTTTGGAGCAATAACTATCAGTATGGGAAGTGGATCTAATTGTTTTATCAGGGTAACTTATAAAATATATGTGGTCGTATTTGAAATAAGCGACATTTAAACTATTTTCTACCTTTTATGATGTCCAATTCGAGTTTAAATTCAATCCTCTCTAGCAAATGTTTTAACCGTTAGAATATCTGATTTGGATATTTGAAAAGATCATGGTTACACACAGGTTTGTCAAGAGTCCCCTAACTGTACCTAAACCCATAAGCCATATGCCATTTTATAAGACCACCTAATATTTTCAGGGATATATGACAAAATAAAATAATATACAATAAAATAGTAGTACTTATGGACTATCCATAAGGCTTTCTAGGTTGAGATTAATCTCATTGGATAGAACTCCGAATGTGAAATTTCAGATAAATATCTAGCATGGATGGTCATTAACTTCTAACGGCCTAAATTCATCATACCTTCAGAATTGAATAAAACCTGCAATAACAGTTAGTAATTGATAAATATTTTCTTCTTCCAGATGAAAAAAATCCCATGGACAAACTATGGGAATTAGTGAAGTGCTCGTATAAAGTAAACCCGGATGTGAGTAAAATTTATTGGCAAATTAGTTATTATAAATTTGAATCCACAGTAATAATTCAATAACATCGTGGCGTGTAACTGGTAACCTTATTATAATAAAACCCACCGAGTTACAAAAAGTTATTTGCCGAAATAGCATATCATGGTGTATTTTAGTCAAAATACAAATGCTAAGATGAAACGAAAGTTACTATTATGGAGGTTAACAAGTGTGACTCTACTCCTTTAGGCATTTCAGTTTTGCAAAACAATAAGGTTCTTAGAATTAATTTATCACCTTAATTTCTTTCATTAAAAGCAGTTTATATATATTTTTAGCATGGCTAAACTTATCGATACAGACAAACAAGAGATAACAGATTGAATTTTCTGTTACAGTTATTCATTATGATCTAAACATAAGAGTACAGCATACAGTTGTGGTGATGGTCAACAAAGGGTATAGATAATTATTAATTATTAATTGTAATCTGTAATTATTAAATAAATAAGGATTTCTGTGTTTTTTCTTCTTTTTGTAGTATATATGAAATTCTCTCTTCGTGGTGTCATTCCTTTGTACAATATATATTATTTATATATTATATGTAATATATATTGTTTCTTGTCAGGGAACCTTCATCAGTTGCGCTTCCCACAATTGAATGTCCTCTCGAACACTTCTTTATGAGAGGAACCTCTGTGTGCTAATTCTCCCGAAAATCCTAGATGTTGATCTTAAAACTCGCGTTCAAATATATGAAATTACTTGAAATGCCTACAATTATAGTTAGAGTAATATAAATCAATCAACTTATGTCCTCGGTCATAGTGCTTTTATATAATACAAGTATACCATCATAAAATAAATAAGATGTTAATATTGTGTTTGCCTAATTTCATTCAAAAATTTGTAATATAATTCACATTATTCATTTTCTACTTGCGTTTATACTTTTTTAAGCAGTTCAATTGTTCAACAACATAATTAGATGTGGACATGTATTTAGTTTTTCCGTTTTATTGTGATCTTGGGCAATCCCATATTTCCAGCTCCCAAAATTTACATAGATTTAAGTTCGAAAACACTACGGCTCATATCCTGTCTTTAAAAATTAGGGATATTGTTAACTCCTCCATTGAAGAGATAATCAGCACACGCCAATAATTAAACGAAAAGCTGCAACTTTACCAGGACACCATGCTAGAAGGGTTTTTTACAATAAGTCAAATTGATTTTATATCAAACGGTAATTAAAAATCGTTTAATATACTACAAGCATGCGGTAATATACCATTATAAGAACAAATAGTAACAACATTCATTCTAGAAACTAAAATCCAATTCGTTTCTGGGTTTCTGGGACTATGAATAAACACATATTTGGTAGACCCTCTAGAATATTGGACTCACGCAGTAATAATTCACAATGTGTGTCATTTATGTTAAGCAAAATTTGTGTCTAACCTACTCTATATTACGTAACTAAATAATAACATAACTATAAATAGAATTAACGTTCTTACAGAAATAACTTTACTTATCAAGCTTCTTGATAATTTACATTGTAAATGACTAAAAATTTTAAAACAAACAACTCCATTCTACTTATCTGGTGCATTAAATTGTTTTTATTTGGTCGTATAAAAGAAAACAAAATATATACAAGTAATTGTTATTACACCCAGGCTTGTTGAGTTATTATCACAATGCTTAAACGCACTCAGACATCTCTTGTACTATCTGTGCTTTTCATATTTGCACACTCGCTGTTATCAACTGACGTAAGTATATAATATATCCCGCCAGAAAATCGCCATGGTATAAACTAAACTTCTTTATTATAGCTTTTGTGTGAGAAATTTCGGAAAAATACAAAACTCTGGCATGATGAATGTGTTAAGAAGACTGCAATAGAAGAAGCAGTGATTGATCAACTCAAGGATGGTGACTTCTCTTCAGGTGAAAAAGGCAAGGTAAGGCTTGTTTCTTTTCTTCCCACGTAAGGGTTGTGACAAAATTTAGTTACTATTCTGATGAGAATAGTATCTAAGCATAAATTTAAGTTATTAAATTTGGCAAGGATAAGTGCATTCTATAAAGTAATGTTTTTATTCACACAATGGTTTGCAAATATTGTTGATATTGTCCGTCGGTTTCCAAAAGCGACATACTGTAAAAAGTTTATGGTATTGGTATTATTTTACTCGCAGTAAAGCGACTATAATGCCAATACAAACTGATTATTGACGATGGATATTTTTTTCAAAGCACAACCCGTTTTTGTGCTCTGAGAAGGGTAGAATACATTGGCAAAATATTTGTAATTTTTTGGAAACATTTACAAAAAACCCTAAAAAGAATGTAATAAAATAATTCAAAACACGATAGAGCTGGAAAGAGAAAAGATACCGCTTTAAAATGAAGTAAGGGCGATATCAAGAAGAAATTTCAAGTAGTTTCTAAATGATTGAGGAAGTAAATGATTATTTTGAATGTTCATCTGGGATTTTCTCTCCTCGCAATGGTTTCTGAAAAATACAGGTAAGTTAAGTACTTGAATATCAAGGTGTAGTATCTAAGGGCAGTTTGTGGAAACTGCCCGGAACACTAGTTGCACTCTTATAAAAAAAACTCTCTCGTAGGATTAACTGTGAGAAAGTAGGTCTACAGATTTGTCAACTAGTATTCCAGTATAATATGTTGTGTATTCCTTATCAGGAATCGAAACGTCACAGAAAAACAGATAAGTACAACTCAAAATACACAACATATTATACTGGAATACTAGTAGATAAATCTGTAGACCTACTTTCTCACAGTTATTCCTGTGGGAGATTTTTTTCTATAAGACGGCAACTAGTGTTCGTAGCAGTTTCCACAAACTGCCCTTAGATACTACACCTTGATATTCAAGTACTTAACTTATCTGTATTTTTCAGAAACCATTGCGAGGAGAGAAAATCCCAGATGAACATTCAAAATAAGAAATTTCAAGTAATGTAATAACAATAAAATTCAGTAGTTTTTTTACTTCATAAAAGCTTAAAGTAACACAGTATCTAGCTTAAACTACAATTTAGTTATTAAGTAATTTAGATAACTGTTTAAGAACTATCAAAAATATTATATTTTGCCAAAGAGTTATACATTAAAATAAAAACAGTTTTTGGTTGAATTTCTTAGTATCTGTATAAACTGTATAAGTTTTTGGAAAAATAATGACTAGTGTAAGTACGAATGTTTGTCTAAAGCAGTAACAAATATTTTGTGTCAACCAAACAAATAATTTAAAATTATGTTGCAGTTTTCTTTTAAAAAAGTCAGTTGAAGGTATCGTTCCAGTGATTTGCAAAATTAAATAACCTAAATTGCTGTGACATTCACAACTGGACTGTTTGCTCGTATATGTATAAGTCATACATTTTCTGTTCATTTTTTAGGAATATATATACTGCCTAGCACTCGAAATTCAATCGGTAAGTAAAGTTTGGAATTAATATTAATCCAGTTTTAGCTATGTATTTTATTTTTCATACAAACAGTTTTCTGTATTTATAATTGCAATTGGCTGTAAAATAAATAAATTAAAATTTTCAAAACGTCTAAAAACTAACCCATAAACACTAGAATGCAGATAACTTAAAATATTACATTAAGAGAAACATTAACTTGTTAATTCCCTAAATCAAACATATCATACTGAAGTTGTTTGTTCATTGATTGTCTTCTTTTGAAAGAATTTGTTAAGAATAATACAGTGATGGGCAAATGTGTGGAACCAAGTAAATATCTCTGAAATTATTAGAGATATCAAAATGAAATTTGGAAGGTGGATACTGCAGTAGATTCCCTATTTGTTTCCATTTTTTTTACAACTTTGAACTTCATGTTTTAGCGTAAGTAATGTCGATTTTAAAATTTGCAATGAAACACTCTGTATAGTAACTTAGTTTTTGATGAAACATTTTATTGCGAATACAAAAATATTGGGTTTGATATTGTTTACTTCAATACCTACCGAGATATTAACAGAAAAGTAATTAAGGAAAGAAAAAATGTAGTATCCATTAAAAAAATACTTAATCATAATTATTAACTAAATCAAAGGATTTTCAAAACATTGAAACTTAACTTAACTAAACTTCTGGTGTAATTCTCTGGATGTCTTGAGTTATTCTTGCAGCTAATTCTTGCAAATTATTTAATTTATCAACATAAACCTTAGACTTTAAGTAACCCCACAGAAAATAGTCCAGTGAATTAAGGTCGGGACTTCGTGCAGGCCATTCATAAGTATTCCTTCTTCCAATCCATCTGTGATGAAATCTCGTATCTAAATGATCTCGAACAATGCGAGCGTAATGGGGTGGTGCTTCATCCTGCTGAAACCAGATATTATTTGGTAATTGTCAATTTACCTCCAATGCCGGAATAACTTTTGTCTCCAAGAGCTGTAAATACCTATCTCCGTTTAAAGTTTCTTGTAGGAAGAAGGGTCCCACGATTCTGTTGTTATAAATGCCGGCCCAAACGTTCAACTTTTGGGAATGTTTTGTATGAGCTTCTTGTACTCAATTAGGATTACTTTGCGATCAGTAGCGGCCGTTATGTCGATTAACCGTACCATTTAAACAAAATGTAGCCTTGTCTGAAAACACCACATTTCTTATAAAATTATTATTACGGTTACAAATTACCATTATCGTTTCACAAACTTGCAAACGTCTGTCGAAATCGTCTTCGGAGAGTTCTTGAACGAGGCGAATTTTGTGTGGATGATATTTTTCTCGCCTTAATAACCTTTCTACTGAACGACGGCTAATTCCATGCATATTGGCGAAGTCGGTAGTGGATAAGTGAGGATTTTCTTCCAAAGATATAGCAACATTTTGTGCTACACCTTCATTACATGCACTTTTTAACCGTCCACTTTTTGGTAAATTGCTAACTGTTCCACTTGTGTCGTACCTTCGCAAAGTTTTCGTCACTACTGAACGGGATATGTATGTATTCGGATGAACAATGTTAAATGGTCACAATCTTCTTGATGCCTCTTTTTCCTCTCCCCATACCCAATCACCATTAATATTTCTATTCTTTCTCTTTCACTTAATTCGGCCATTTTACGATCTAATTAAAACAATACAATCTTTTTACGTTCAAATAAAAAAACTAATAACTTATTTTGACAACTACTGTCACTTCTGCAATGAATTTCATGGACTACTAAACTTGATTCAGATTTAATTTGCTCCTGATTTAAACAAACGCACGTGTATTCGACTATGGAACAAGCAGTGCTGTTGGCTGTCAAGGTATAATGCCACCGATTGGCCAATAGAAATACAAATCCTTACCGAGCGGTTTGTTTATATCGGGCGTAAATGAAATCTGAACCGAGTTTTTCCTTTCCTTAGTTACTTTTCTGTTAATATCTGGGTAGGTATTGAAGAAAACAATATCAAACCCGATATTTTTGTATTCGCAATAAAATGTTTCATGAGAAACTAAAATACTATACAGGGTGTTTTATTGCAAATTTTAAAATCAACATTACTTCCGGTAAAACAGAAAGATCAAAATTGTAAAAAAATTTGGAAGCAAATAGGCAATCTACTGCAGTATCCACCTTCCAAATTTCATTTTGATATCTCTAGTAATTCTAGAGATATTTACTTGGTTCCACACATTTGCCCATCACTGTATATACAAAACCTATATCACAAAAATTTGAAACTTAAATACATTTCACCTTATAGTTTACACTTTCCGTTCTGCACAGTCTTAACTATGAAAGATAGATAGAGTTTTTTGTTCATACTGACAAGTACTATCACCTGCCAAAATATATGCACTTCGTTATGTTAGATTCTGTTCAGTAAGCCATAAAGTAGTTGACACGAATATATGGAATTTGTATTGATGATAGTAAAAAAAAACTAGACACCCAATTGTTCAATGTGAAATTCATGTAGAAGATAATAGTTGTTTAATCTACACTAACATCTGCAATATAGTGTGCTACATGTTCTTAAGTAAAAGTTTAGGACTACATTTGAAAATTTCTTGTCTGTTTGTGCCACCTACACTACTTGTGGATTAATTACTGGTTGTAGATTATGATTGCGTAATTAAATAAACTATTATATAAAATATATTTCATCTCTTATAATTCTCAAATCTTAAAGATTTTTGCTGAACAATTGACATTTTTTGTTTATCAAAATAGTCTATAGCAGCACTACTAGACCATCAATACATTTGTTTAAGGATCAATTTCTGGTTTGAAACAAAAAAAGTGTTTTTTTATTGCTGTAATTTTCAGAGCAAAATGATACGAGAAGCCTAAGAAAAAGCAAGCAGTTGTTTTGCTACATGCTGACGAACGTAGTTACTGGCCAAATTAATTCTTCCGCATACTTCTGAGATAGGAATTTTTTTGTAATCTGTAACCCGCTCGTTCATTCAACTTGGGTAATCCTGATTTTGATTTTTTTAATAAACGTAAACAAAATACTGAGGATAGAGTGACATACATTACTGCTCTTAAAATGCGAGAGGTCACGTGCATTTAAGAAAACGAGTTAAAGCATAGACTGGAAATGGTAGGAGCCCTTTCAAACACCTATTGTACATTTGTTAGTAATACTTTGTATATTAATTGAAAAAGTGAATAAAATGACTTTCCTAAATAGTCTTTAGTTCGTATTTGATTGCTTTTCCATTACAAACGCTCAATTTAATTTCTTTTGCCAATGCAAACTATAACTGATTGTTGTGACCATCAACTTTTATATAATTTTCAGATGGATTCAAATGGTAAATTAAATTATACCTTACTTGGCAGCTTTCTTCCATCTAAATATATGAAAGTTTTAGATATAATGAAGAATTGTGAAGATAAAATTCCAGGTAAGTAACAAAAATGTATAAAATTAATATTAATATAAATCATTATTATGCTGGATCAAATATATATATATATATATATATATATATATATATATATATATATATATATATATATATATATGTTATATCACACTTTCAAAATTTCTCTTTTTAAAAAAGATTTTATTTATAGTTGCACAATACTTTTAATAAAAATAATAACTTGAAAATAACAATGAAAATAATAAAACTTTATATAACAATTAAAAAGACAAAATGAGTGGTAAACTAAACTAGACAGAACTGTAAGTAATAATGAATGCTGTTACAATGAAAAAGTATAATTTATAAACTAAGAACGCTGACTAAGGTGTCGCAGCGCTTGCAGTTCTCACGGATGTTCGTCTGCGGGTAACTGGAGACGACACGTGTTATGCTGACTCAGCTTGAGAACTGTTGCTAGGTTGTTTCATATAAGTCGATGGGATAACTTATATAACAACTCCCATCCATATAAAAAAGTTGATGCTACAGCATCGACTTTTAAGGGAGGTTCTGCAACTCAATATCCTCGACAGGACTAAGGAGGCTATGGAGTTTTACCCTGGGCTTGATGGTTGATGGACCTGGTGGTGGTGCTGGATCGGCAGGAGGGCTGATCGTTGGAGGCTTCTGGAATTTCTTCCTGATGATGTTCATGGAAAGGAGGGCAACCACAATTGCGGTTGTTGCCATTGTGATGATCGTAAACCAGGAGGTGTGTTTCTCCAAGAATGGTTGGTCTAGGAGCTTTTCCCTGGAGTATTGTCTTAGCTTATGGTTAGCGATATTCAGGTCTCTGGCATCCAATTCTTGTAGTCTCATGGGTTTCAACTTTGGAAGCTGACTGATGGTTGGCAGGTTGTCGCAACAGTTGTAGGGGATGTTGACTGGGTGACTCTTAAGTGTGATGTTGTCAACGTTGCTGGTGGTCCTTCTGGCATGGACCCTGGTGTTTCCGATGAAGGCATTGCAACTGGGTTGGATGGTCAGTAGAGAATTTGTCGATATGGATTGGGTAACGACATCTTCTCCCTTGCACTTGATGTTGATGGGCAACTGTCCGGAAATCGAGATTAACCAAAGGTTCAGGTCAATCTCTTGAATATTATACTCTTCGGCATATAATATTAAAGGCTTGCAAGTTGGAGGAAGGGCTGCTGGCTGTCTAAGAAGCTGTGCTTCGCAGAGGGCTTCTTTGTCTATGGTGTGTGGAATAACTTTGGAACAGATCTTATGTTCTTTAGATAATGGCTTACAGTCACTCAAGTCTTCGAAAGATGCGTACAATAGCGAATCGTCATCTCTCGCGATATATTTTAATTTTGTTGGAAGAATATGGTGAAATCCTGTTCGATAATCCAAAACTGGGATAGGATACAAGCGGTATAGTGTATAAGTTTCAGGATTGACTAAGGGGATTTTTAGTACAAAAACAATTTTAGTATTGATTTGAAAAGCTTCCAATTCTATTAGATCGATGTATCTAGCAACATTTGAACTATAGGTTGGAAGTGGTAAGTTATTTTCATGAAGTGACTGTGATATTTTCTGAAGGGAGTCGACCAAATCTACTGGGTTTATAATTGAGCTATGTAAGATTTTTAGACGGGCGAAAGAGACTGCAGTTAATACATCGTTGAGGGTATCTTCAGTGTATACGTAACTTTCCATTAAGCTTTCACACAAATCCAAGACATTGGCTTGAAGTTCATAAAAAGCAAGATCGTCTGTAATGAACACAATTGACTTCCTAATTGCTTCAATATTTTCCGAAAATATTTTCTCTTCGGACTGAAATTTTTGTATTGTGGTGTTAAGGTTCTTAATGACCGAAGTTGTTACGGATAATTGTCGTTTCATTAAGTTTTCAATTTGATGTTGGTCTTTAGTTATTTTATTTATAGAGTCACTAAAGTATTGTCCGTCTGTTGCATCTAAGTTACCGGAAATAGATTTCCAAATTGATCCCAGTCCGTTAATTAGTCCGCGTTTCTTTCTGTTGGTACTGTAAGTCTCAGTGTCAGCGAAAATTTCTGTATATTTGATGTTAACAGATTTTGATATTTGTTTCAGGAGGCTTACGTGAGTCTGTACTTTTGATTTGAAGATTTTAATGTTAGTTTTGTTGTCGTTAATAGTTTCTAAAAGTCTGTTCAGTATATTGTCGTTGTTAGAAATAGCGTCTCAAAAGGGGTTTAGATCTTTGTAAACAAGGAGTGTCCATTTCTCATTAGAAATTTTAAGGGTGCCTTCTTCATGGAAGAAAACTCCTATAGTATTGTTAACAGGCGTAATGGAGTACTGTTGAAGGTTCACGACTGAAAACAGTCCACAGAATCTGAAACAAGGGATTTATTCAAAATAGGGTTTTAGTCTGTCAAAGTTAACTTTAGTTATTTGGTTTGTTTGTAAATTTATGACGGTGGCAGAGTTTTTTCGTATTGCGGTAATTTCGAAGGGGCCGTTGAATTTGTTTTCGGCTTTGTTTTTGATTTGGGACTCTTTTACGTAGACTTTGTCGCCTACTTTGTAATCGGGTTGTTTAGTAGAAACGTGTTGGTCAAATCGCACTTTAGATTTTTCTTTCTGTCTTTCGGTTTTAGCACGGGCGAGTCTGTAATAATAGTCCATTCTGTTATTTAGGTCTCTTACGTATTTCGAAATCAGTTTTTCCTGGTTGTAAAGGGTTTCTGGAGGCCTACTAGAAGTGTGCCCAAATATGAGTTCATAGGGCGTGAAACCGGTGGTTTTATTTTTTGTGTTATTATAACAGATGATGGCATAAGGGAGGACATTAAATGGATGTTCGGTTGGATGTTCCGCTGTATTTGCCCTTATCATTTCTGCTAAGGTCGCGTGAAATCTTTCAATAGAACCGTTTGACTCGGGATGTTGAACGCTGGAGAATGTCAGTTTTATGTCGTATAGTTGGCATAAATCCCGCATTAAAGTGTTGTCAAATTCACGTCCATAGTCACAATGGATGCGAAGTGGAGTACCGTAATGTTGGAAGAAAATCAAAAGGGTGTTTACGACAGTTGAAGCTGTTTTGTCGTTTATGGGGTAGGCTTGTGTAAATTTCGTTAGTTCATCCCTAATAGTCAGTGCATGATTTCTAGATGGATACTCGAAGATGTCAATGTTTATACGTTCGAAAGGAGTCTTGGGTGTTTCCGTAATAACAAAAGGTGCACTTAGGTTTTTCCTACAGAACTTTACTTTTTGGCAAGTTTCGCAGGATTTGATGAATTGTTCTACAGTTTTAATTAAGCCGGTCCAATTGTATTTTTCCCTAATACGTCTGATGGTTTCGTTAATGCCACGATGGAGGTTGTTTTTACCAGAGTGGTATTGTTGTATTATTATAGGAATTTCGTCTTCGGTAGGAGTTGTAACAATGTTTTGGCAGATTTTCAGTTTGATTTCTTTGTCGGAGAGAATGAAAGATAAAATTTCAAGAATGGGAAGTTCTATGTTATTTTCTATGCAGTATGTTTCGGAGTCGTTGAATTGGTCTTGGTTGGTATAAATAATTTTGAAAAGATGTGAGACGACAGTTTCAGGGTCATAGGGCAAAGGTACAACTAAGTATTTTCTATGCCTGACAGATTTACTGGCCATGATGTTAAGAGTGTCATTACTGAAATTAGGTTCTTCTTCGAAAAAGTCATCAATAATTTTGTCGTGTAAGTCGTTAGTTTTGTTTTGCCAAAAGAATGTAACTATGCGTTTGTGGGACTTGTCTAGAAGTTGAGAATTGGATATTTCAATTTTAGAATAATCGATTATTGACTCAGTTTTGTAGAGTTGAACAAATCGATTAAACTCAGCGATAATTCTTTCGTCATGTTCGTCGTCATTGTCAGAGTTTTCAGGTTGATCGGAGTCAGTTTCGTTGTTAGCGAAAATTTTGATTTTGGAAAGGAAATCAGCACATTGCTTGAAATGGTTGATTTTGATGCGAGAAAGAGCATCTGCGTTTTGGTTTACCTTGCCAGGCTTGTACTCGATCTTATAATTGTATTCCTCTAGCTTAAGACGCCATCTGGCTAGACGACTGCCAGGATCTTTGATGGAAAAGAGCCAAGTAAGCGGACGGTGGTCACACAGGAGTGTAAACCTTCTCCCAAAAAGATACGGTCTGTAGTGCTTAACAGCCCAAACTATGGCCAACAATTCTCGTTCGATGGTGGAATATCGTGTCTCTGCAGCACAGAGGGTGCGAGAAGCGTATGCAACAGGGAGATCTTTTCCCACAGGGCCTTAAGAAAGAACCGCTCCAATAGCAAAAGCACTAGCATCAGTAGTGAGCAGGAAGGGTTCTTCAAAGTTTGGATATATCAGGATTGGGTCAGATACAAGGGCTTGCTTCAGTTCATCGAAGGAAGACTTGCAATCTGCGTCAAAGATGAATTTGACGTCTTTTTGGAGTAGTTTAGTCAGAGGTTTAGAGATCTTCGCAAAATTTGGTATGAAGCGTCTGTAATACCCAGCGAGACCAAGAAAAGATTTGATGTCTTTCGGAGTTTGGGGTTGCGGAAAGTTCTGAATACATTCAACCTTTGAAGGGTTTGGTTTTACACCTTCTTGTGTGATAAGATGGCCAAGATAAGCCACTTCTTTACGAAGAAATTCGCACTTATCAGGTTGAATTTTTAGGTTAGACTTCCGAAGTCGTTTAAAAACTTCTGTCAACCGGGAAATATGTTCATGGATGGTCGGAGAGTAGACGATGATATCATCCATGTAGACGAGACAACGTTCATTCTGTATACCCAGAAAAATATTGTCCATGACCCTCTGAAAAGTAGAAGGTGCATTTTTTAAACCAAATGGCATACGAACAAATTCGTAATGACCATTTTCGACAGAAAAGCCAGTCTTAGGAATATCTTCCTCTTGGATTTCCAACTGGTGGAACCTGGAAGCGAGATCCAGTGTCGAAAAGTATTGACACTTTCCAAGTTGGTCGAGAAGATCGGATATATTTGGCAGAGGATATTTATCGTCTACAGTCAATTCATTTAATTTCCTGTAATCGATAACAACTCGCCACTTTTGTTTACCAGAAGCATCGAGCTTCTTGGGGACGACCCATACAGGGGAGGACCAAGGGGATGAGGAGTGCCTAATGATACCTTGTTCAAGCATTTTTCCAATTTGGGTTTTCACTTCCTCTTTATGTACTTGAGGATATCTATAGGATTTAGTGAAAACGGGCTTTGCGTTGTTCGTATCAATCGAATGTTTAACCTCGTTAGTGAAAGTCAAGACGTCACCTTCAAGATAGAAAATGTCTTGAAATTCCAAACAAAGATCAGTGATTTGTTCGCGTTCTTCGTCATTTAGATGTTCAGTTCTAATTTGTTGTCTAATAGTCGAGTTTCTGTCTATGTAGTGGGGTTCATGATAATCGTCTGTATTGAAATTCAGAAGAGAGTGAGTTTTGTCAAGTGGTTCCAGTTTTAAATCAGAAAAAGTTACTGTTTTGGGCATCGCGTTAGCGTTTATTATAGACGTTAGAAATTCACCATTTGCGTTAATATGTACGAGTGCGTTTGGAAGTCGTACTCTGTCTATTTCTTGAGTTGGTAAGATGGCGTCGATGTTAGAAAGATCGCATTTAAGTTTAAAGATCTTTTCTGTGCGTGCCTCAATAGTTATTTTGTTTTGTGTGGGTGTTTGTGAAATAATATTTGGCTTAACATTGGGTGTGTCGGGTACATCAGTCAAGGGTTGATCGTTATCGGGAACTTTGTGTAAAGGGATGGTTTTAAAATTTGTTATTAGCTGTTTAGATTTTAAGTCAACTATGCATTCATAGTGTTCGAGAAAATCTAATCCTAGTATGCCGTCAAACTCAATGTCCAAATCGTATATAAAAACTTTATGTGGGTTACGTGGAGCGAATGGGATTAAAGTTGATTGTGAAATGGGAATTTTTTCGTGGGTAATACCTTGAATAGTTACCCTTTCAGGAGATCTTTGGGTGAAATTCTTTACGGTATTTTCTTTGAATATAGAGATACCAGCTCCGGTATCAATAAGAAGTTTAAATTTAGAAGAAGCGTCAAGAATATAGTAGAGATTTTTAGAGTTTACAGTAAGAAGTGGGCTTAAAGAAATAGTTGTTCCGGGAAGTTCAAATCTGGGTTCAGATCGTCGAGATTCAAGTTTTGAATTTGGGTTTCGACTTCGCACAAAGTTGTTGTCGAATCGGGAGGTTGGTCTAGGCTCGGAAGCGCTAGAAAATCCTGATAATCGTGACAATTAAGAGGCTCGACAGGGGTATCGTCAAAAGTTTCTTCGAAGCCTGAATAATTTTGACTATCATCCTCGTAGTCATAAGTATTGTAATTATCGGTATAATAATCCGAATATTGTGAGTAACCATCATTTTGATGTTGATTGAAATGATGTGTCCTTTCAGGACGGTTATTCGGGTTATTCTGTATAACCGAAGGACGAGAATAATTTGGGTTCATTTGAGACCTAAAAGGGGGTCTCTGAAAGTTTTGTGGACGAAACTGTTGTCCTTGTTGAACAGGGGGTGTGTTTGAGGGGAAATTTGGCCTTGTTGGTTGGTTAGGTCCAACAGGATTTGGCCTATGGTTTTGATTGAATTGTTGAGAATTGTTTTGAGTTTTCAATCGGCAGTTTACGGCTATGTGGCCTAATCGACCACAATGGAGACACTTAAGTGGTTGTGTCGGCTTTCGAGGTGGGAAATTTGGTTTGAGAGGAACAGATTTGTTTGTTTTCTGATCCTCGAAATAAGAAAGTTGAAGCTCTCTCCTAATCCGGGAGTGTGCCTCTAGAAGGTCTTTTGGGTTACTGGCACGAATTACTTGTCCTAACCGGGGTTCTAATCCCGTAAGAAGAGTATTCATGACCATAGTATCCACTAGAGTGGTCTGGGCGTCGTTTTGTTCTGGACTAAGCCCAGCAGTTTTGTGAATGCAGGAGTGCATTTTCGCACTCAATACTTGGAGACGATTGTAGAACGTTAATGGGGACTCGTTCGACAGTTGTTTTAGACGTTGTAAGTCGTGAATGAGGGAAGAGAGATCACGAGAATCTCCGAAATGCAATGTCAGTAGTTGTTTGATTTCAAGGTATGATCCGGGATTCCTTGAATTTATCAACTGCGCCGCTTTCCCTTTGAGTTTATTTTTGATATGGATCACTAACAAATATTTTTGATCCGCCGTGGACATATTATATGCGCAATTACACGCATCTATAAAGGTTCCCAAGGAAATTTGGTCGCCTTCAAATTCGGGTATAACGGAAAATATCTCCGTTAACCGGTATCTTTCTGTTTCAGGTGTACCTGAATTTGGTGAAGCTTGTGCCATGTTTATCGATATAAATGAATTGGAGTATAAAGTATATAGAATAAAATGTTAAAAGGTGTAGAAAATTAATGAACTGTAGAATACGTTAGCGGGAATTAACGATTGTTTGAACGATAGAACAGTATAAAATGTAAAGCAATAAAATCAATAGTTCAAATAAATCAGTTAATCAAATGGATAAATAAATCAATAAAATATGTAAATCAAATATATCAAACGTCAATAAAAGAGATAAAATAAATATATCAAGTAATGAAATAGATCAATATTTCATTCAAATCAAATATATAAAAATCAAATAATAAAATCAATAAAAAATCAATCAAATCGAATGTATTAAATCAAATTATTAAAAATCAATGGTCAATAAAATAAATCAAATAATATTTACTTAAAACGAATGACGATTCACCATTACTTACATCAACAGGAACATTGAAAGCGCCGTGTTCTACGTTTGATTGCAGTGAGGACTTCTTTCAGGTTCGTTGTTCCGTTGAGGGATAGGAATCCGCCGCTACCAGTTAGAGTACTCGTGTTCTAGTAACGTTAGACGGATCCTACTGACTGCGCCAATTTGTTATATCACACTTTCAAAATTTCTCTTTTTAAAAAAGATTTTATTTATAGTTGCACAATACTTTTAATAAAAATAATAACTTGAAAATAACAATGAAAATAATAAAACTTTATATAACAATTAAAAAGACAAAATGAGTGGTAAACTAAACTAGACAGAACTGTAAGTAATAATGAATGCTGTTACAATGAAAAAGTATAATTTATAAACTAAGAACGCTGACTAAGGTGTCGCAGCGCTTGCAGTTCTCACGGATGTTCGTCTGCGGGTAACTGGAGACGACACGTGTTATGCTGACTCAGCTTGAGAACTGTTGCTAGGTTGTTTCATATAAGTCGATGGGATAACTTATATAACATATATATATATAATATAATTTTAAAATTATAAAACTAATATTCACTTTCACTTTTCTAGAACTTTATTTACATCAAATTATAGAGAACAGCTGATTCACAATAACATTCGAGATACGCTCGTCGTCCTTGCTAACTGAACTCGCGATCGTGGGGAGCGAGTCGATCTAAATGAACCAACTTCAATTTAGCCTTGGGGTTTCGACGGATCCGGTAGACGACGTATTAAGCCTCCTGACCACCTCATATGGACCGTCCCAGGCTGGTGTAAGCTTTGGGGATTTACCCTTGCTCTGTTGGAGGTTGTACCGCCAGACTTTGTCCCTCTCCTGGAACCAGACTGAATTGGCCTTGAGGTCGTATCGCGTCTTCATCCGGTCACTGGTGGCCAACATCTGCGTTCGGGCTAATTCGTGTATTGCCAGCATGTTATGTCGGAGCTGGTCGGCATAATCGTCGATGTCTTGGGGAGATTCTTCGGGGGAGCCAAATCGCAGGGTAATCGCAGCTCCTTTCCGAATAGGACCCTGGCTGGGGTCAGACCTGTACTATTATGTACGGCAGAGCGATATGCCAACAGGAATAGGGAAATATGCTCATCCCAATCACGCTGGTTATTGCTTGGATAGGTGTTGTTCCAAGGTCCTGTTGAATCTTTCGACCATTCAGTCTGAATGGTGTTGTTCTTGTTTTCCTGATCCCCAACATCGTGCAGACCTTCTGGAATACATTCGATTCAAAGTTACGCCCCTGGTCTGAATGTAATTCCATCGGGACGCCAAACCGGCTGAATAGTTGTTCTACTAGCACCGTCGCTACCGTGGTTGCCTCTTCGTTGGGTATCGCATATGCCTCAGGCCATTTGCTGAAGTAATCCATTGCGACCAGAATGTATTTGTTTCCCCTCTCAGACTCGGGAAACGGACCGGCGACATCGATGGCAATTCTCTCAAATGGGACGCCCACATTGTACTGCTGCATTCTGCCCTTGGTCCGGGTCTTCGGGCCCTTACTGGCTGCACAGATGGCACATTTGCGGCACCAAGCTCTGACGTCTTCGAATTAATTCACCCAGTAGTACCGCTGGCAAACTTTGTCAAGGGTTTTATTCATGCCCAGGTGGCGTCCGGTAATTCCATCATGTACTTCGGTCACGATGGCTGGTACCTTTTTCTTCGGAACTACCAGTTGGGACTTGGTTTCTCGTCCATCAGCGATTTCCCCAACTCGCTTGAGCATTCCATTGAGTCCCATTGAGCCCATAACGATTTCAGCACGCCGGAGTGTCTAGCTACCTCGTCCAATCGTGGACTGTGTGCCCCTCTCGTTTTGAGTGACAGGATTGGTTCGATGTCTGGATCAGTCATTTGGTCCTGGATGCACTGTTCCGTTGTCCAGTCTTCATTGGCCTGCCCTCGGATCTGCCTGATGGAGATATCCTCTCGCTGTTCCGTCTTCAGAAAATGTCCGCATTCCGCTCTACAGGGTCTTCTGGATAGGGCATCGGCATTATTGTGCAAACGACCGGCACGGTGTTCCACCTTGAAGTCGTATTGCAGTAAATTCTCCATCCATCTGGCCAGTTGTCCTTCCGGTGTCTTCAGCTCCAGCAGCCATTTGAGTGCGGCATGATCTATTCGGATTAAGAAATGACGACCATAGAGGTATTTGCGGAAATGGTCTACAGACCTTATTATTGCAAGAAATTCTTTTCTGGTGACGCAATATTTTTTCCGGTTTCCAGAATCCTCGGCTGTAATACTCGATAACCCTCTCTTCACCATCTTGCACCTGGGAAAGGACGGCCCCCCAAACCTGTGTTGCTGGCGTCGGTGTCTAAGATGAACTTCCGGACTGTGTAGGGAAGGCTAGGATTGGGCTGGAACATAGTGGTGCCTTCAGGCCCAATAAGCTTCGGAGTTTATACTTGTCTCTTGGGAAGGCCAATCACGGATGGCTTCTATTTTGTCTTCGTTGGTGCGGATTCCGACTGACCCATGACTAGAATGTCGTCGGGGTATACTAAGCACGTCTTCCTTGTTAACCCGCTCAGTACAGACTCCATTAACCTCTCAAATGTAGCGGGTGCATTACATAACCCAAAGGGCATGACCTTGAACTGAAACAGCCCTTTACTGGTGGAGAACGCCGTCTTCTCTCTGTCGTTTGCGTGTAGACCAATCTGCCAATATTCACTCTTTAGGTCTAGTGTGGAGAACCTGCTAGTGTGGTCAGAGTGTCATCGATTCGGGGTAGTGGATAGCTGCCTTTATTCGTGACGTCATTCAGCTTTCTGTAATCCACGCAAAATCGGGTGGTTCCATCCTTCTTTTTAACTAGCACGTCGGGAGCAGACCATGGGCTGATGGATGGCTCAATAACTCCATTTTGTAACATGGACTCCATGTTTTCCTCGAGTGCCAGTTGTTGCCTCAATGGTAGTCGTCTAGGTGGTATTCTGATGGGTTGAGCCTTTCCGGTATCTATTCGGTGCTGGATGATGTTGGTGCGGCCGGTGGTTCCATGTTGACTGTTAAAAATTTGCCAGTGCTTTTTGATAAATTGCTTGGCTTTCTTCTGGTTCTCTGTTGTCAGGTGTGTCAAGTGGTCAGCAAACTGTTGTAGGAACTCTTTACTGGTTCCTGTCTCTTTCACCGACGTCTGGTACTCTTCTTCGCAATTGATGATGGTCTCTACTGGCTCGAAACAAGCTATCTCTTGACCATTGGCAATTCTGATGTCGTTGTTGGACATATTCAGGACTCTCTGATTGGTATATCTCGTCCGGTTTTAACTATAGCCCGTCCAACTAAGTAGTCATGAACTGAGTGTACGGGCTCCACCATTCCAACGCAGCTCTCAGGATTCCTATCTAGCTGCCCATGAATAATCAGTTCCTTTCGACCGGGAGTTCTACCTGAAGACTTCGCCACAATTTTTATGGAGGTGACTGATGTGTTGACGGGCCGTGTCAATACAAATTCCTCATTTAGGAACCGAAGAACATCATATCTCGGGTCGAACATAAATCCATGCTGGCTAATTAGGTCCATTCCCAGTATAAAATCGTCCTCAATACAAGGACCCTATTCTCGATCATGTTGTCGCTATCTGTAGCACGATATCTGCCTCACACTGTATTGACATGGACTCGCCGGTGACTGTTCTGAGCTGGATGTTATTGATAACTGGTCGAATTTCTGATGCTCTCAAAACCCTGAACTTGGCAATGGACACAGCTGCGCCGGTATCGATGGTGATGGTAACTGCTCGCCCATTGATGGTGCCTCTGATGACTGGGCTGCTGCTATTTCTGCAAAATAGCCGGAGGGATAACGTTTTGGGGGCTGGTGGAGTGTCAGTCAGCATTCGCCCCCTTATGCTGACTGGCTGACGGTCCCTGGACTTGTGGCTGTTCTGTTGGTTACCCCTGGTCGGTAACCGTTCAGGTAGCCTCACTCGACAATCACGTTGAAAGTGCCCTGTCCGTCCACAGCGGTAACATGCCCCTCTGGTGCAAGTTCTTTGTGACCGTTCTAATATTTTGTTCAGACCAGCCAGCAACGCTTGAAATGGTGACTGTGACTCTTCTTGTTTAAAAGAAATTGCTCAGACCCTCGAACTGGACATGTTCATGACGGCCTCTACTTCCAAAGCCCGAAGTAGAGCTTCATTACTCTTCTTGACGCCACTCAGTCTTAAATTTCTTTGTACTTCCACATCTCTGTGGCCAACTGGTCTTTCGTTTCCTCTGGCAGGTCTGGCTAGGACAAGTGAACTTACCGTCTAATCTCTGCTTCGATTTCTTGGAGGCTTTCACCGGATTTTTGCGTTTTTCCACTCAGTCGGATTTGGTATACTTGGCTCAAGGATTGATTGTTGTATCGCTTATCCAGGATGGCGATGATCTTGTCGAAATTGCCATGTTCCTCGATTCGAATGCTTTGGAGGAGTTCTAGGGCCGGACCTCTTAACAAAATTACCAGAGAAATAGATTTTTCTTGATTATCCCATCAATTAGCTGTAGCCACGGCCTCAAATTGCCGTTTATACATGGGTCAAGATGAACTGCCATCAAATGTAGGTGGTTTACTAAAGGAACTTTTGGTACTCACGGTGTGCTGGTATTTTCCTCGCTGTAAGTCCTGTTGCATTTTTTTTATTTCTGTTTCTACCTCATTTTGGATGGCACTGATTTTATCTTGTACTTCAGTTACTTCACTTTGTACCGTGTTTTTAATGGAACTGATTTCAAATTTCACCTGGGTCTGGATGGAATCGATGTCATCTACTTTGATTTCAAGAGTCTCCACATTACTTTTTAGGATCTTTATGTCGTCGTTTATTTCTTTTATGTCTGATTCAACTATTTGCATTCTTTCATTAACTGTTTCATTAACTTGCGATACAATTTGCATTTATTGTTCAAATTGCAGTTCTATTTTCTCTTCTGTTTCGTGTCGTTTTAATTCAATTTGATCTTGTTTTTGTTCAAATTTCGGGAACAATCCTTCAATTAAATTATGTTGTTCACTTTTCATCGCGGAAACTAGATTTTGTTGTTCACTTTTCATCGTGGAAACTAGATTTTGTTGTTTTCTTCCATCATAGTGACAAGATTTTCTAATTCTATTTTACGTTTTTCATCAAAAGACTTTACTTTGTTGAATTTCTTCTTGATGTTGTTTCTCCTTCTTGTCACGTTTTTCTAGAATCTGTGCAATTTTCCCCTAATCCCTCCGTAACCTGGTTGACTGTATTTTTTGGTAATTTCGTCCATCTTTTCCATTTTACGAGTTTTCATAAATCAAATTACGATTTTAACTGCACTTTATCCTTCACTTCTGATCATCAAATTGCAATATAGTCCGTGGGTTCAATTTTAATTTAAAATTATAAAACTAATATTCACTTTCACTTTTCTAGAACTCTATTTGTTATCAAATTATACCGAACAGCTGATTCACAATAACATTCGAAATACGCTCGTCGTCCTTGCTAACTGAACTCGCGATCGTGGCCAACTTCCTTTATAAAACCAGCATAGAATATTCTCGCAAAATCATCATCACTCCTACTGGTGCCGAGTGTTTTCGAGAACCATTTTTTTTATCTCAAAGCGATTGTTGTCGTACTGATATGAAACAGGGTATATATATATATATATATATATATATATATATATATATATATATATATATTGTTATAAACTATGTGGGTTCAATTAATTAAATTTAAAAACTAATTTTCACTTCACTTTCTATAAGTTTTATTTACATCTAATCTCTTTCAGTTGTTATTTTACGATTTTACGGGTTGCCATAAATAAAATTACGATTTTAACTTCACTTAATCCTGCACTTCTGATCACCAAATTGCAATAAAATCCGTTGGTTCAAAGTTAATTAATTTCAAAACTGACAGTCACTTCAATTTCTAGAACTTTCAGTTACATGTAAACCTCAAATATTTCCAACAGCTGATTCTAATATAATTTACATCGAAATCATAACAACTCCAAATCCAAATAAGCTCAAAGAACTGAAGTAACTGACTAAAAATACTGAAAAAATATCGGCTTATATAGCATACGTTGAGTTTCCTGCTCATTCTAGATTTTGTTGCCCAGCGTCGAGATTGATAGTTCTTGCTCATTTTGAAGACTCTAGAAACTGATGTTTTTATGTTCTTTGGAATAAATACTGTTTTACGTTGCTTGCGCCAGAGACGGAGAGGATAAATTTAATAAAACTGTCCTCCCTTTAATTCTGATCGTCCCTGGGGTTGCGATGGATACGGTAGACGACGTCATTAATCCTCTTGAACACCTCGTATGGACCATCCCAGACGGGTGTAAGCTTTGTATATTTACCCTTGCTCCGTTGGGGGTTTTTCAGCCGATTTTGTCCCTCTTTTGGAACCCGAATAAATTGGCCTTGAGGTCATATTGCGTCTTCATCCGGTCACTGGTGGCCAACATCTGCGTTCGAGCTAATTAGTGTATTGCCAGCATGCTATGTGGGACCTGGTCGGCATAATCGTTGATGTCTTGGGAAGGTTCTTCGGGGGAGCCAAAGGCCAGATCGCAGGGTAATCTCAGCGAATAGTACCCTGGCTGCAGTCAGACCTGTAGTGCTATGTACAACTGAGGGATAGGCAAACAGGAATATGGGAATTGCTGACGATATTGGATAGTTGTTGTTCCAAGGTCCCGTTGAATCTTTCCACCGTTTCGTCTGACTGTGGGTGCAATGGTGTTGTTCTCCGTTTCCTGATTCCCAACATCGTACAGACCTTCTGGAATAAATTCGATTCGAAGTTACGCCCTTGGTCTGAATGTACTTCCAAAGGGACGCCAAACCTGCTGAATAGCTCTTATACCAGCACCGTCGCTACCCTGGTTGTCTTTTGTTTGGGTATCACGTATGTCTCAGGCCACTTGCTGAAGTAATCCATTGTGACCAATATGTATTTGTTACCCCTCTCAGACTCAGGAAAGAAGCCGGCGACATCGATGGCAATTCTCTGAAATGAGGGCCCACATTGTACTGCTGCATTCTGCCCTTGGTCCGGAGCTTCGGGCCCTTACTGGCTGCACATGTGTCACATTTCCGGCACCGTGCTCTGACGTCGTCGAAGTAATTTACCAAATAGTTCCGCTGGCAAACTTTATCTAAGCTTTTATTCATGCCCAGATGCCCCCGGTAATCCCATCATGTACTTCAGTGCTTTCCCAAATTCGCTTGAGCATTCCATTCTCTACTCTTAGATAAATTCATAGGGCCCATAACGAATTCAGGACGCCCGAGTATCTTGCTACCTCGTCCCATCGTGGCCTGGATGCCCCTCCGTTTTTGAGTGACGGGATTGGCTCGATGTATGGATCAACCATTTGGTCCTGGATGCACTGTTCTGTTGTCCAGTCTTCATTGGACTGTACTTGGATCTGTCTGATGACGATACCCTCTTGCTGTTCCATCTTCAGACAATGTCCGCATTCTGCTCTACAGTGTCTTCTTGATGGGGAATCGATATTATTATGCAAACGATGTTCAACCTTGAAATCGTCTTGCTGTAATTTCTCCATCCACCTGGCCTGCTGTCCTACCGGTGCCTTTATGTCCAGCAGCCATTTCAGGGTGGCATGATCTGTTCGGATTAGGAAATGACGTCCATAGAGGTATTTGTGGAAATGGTATACAGCCCTTATTATTGCAAGAAGTTCTTTCCTGGTGACGCAATAATTTCATTCCGGTTTCGAGAATGCGCGGCTATATTACTCGATGGAAACCTGTGTTGGTGACGTCGGCTTCTAAGATGAACTTACGGGACCGTGTAGGAAATGCTAGGATTGGGCTGGATAGTGCTGCCTTCAGTCGTCTAAATGATGTTTCGCAATCCCGATTCCAATAGAAGGTCTCTTTCTCAGTGGTCTGCCGAAGTAGCGGCGCGGAAATGGTGGCAAATCCCTCAACAAATCGCCTGTAGTAGGAACAGAGGCCTTATAAGCTTCGTAGTTCATGCTTGTTTCTTGGGACGGGCCAGTCACGGATGGCTTCTATATTTTCCTCGTTGGTGCGGATTCCTGACTCGGAAACGACGTGGCCCAAAAACTCTACTTCTTTTTGGAACATGGAACACTTCTTCGGGTTGAGTCTCAGGTTGGTATTATTAATTTTAGAGAATACTTAGCCCAGGTTCTTCAGATGGTCGTCGAAGGTCTGACCCATGACCAGAATGTCATCGAGGTACCTCTCAAATGTAGCGGGAGCATTACATAACCCATAAAGTGCATGACTATGAACTGAAACAGCCCTTTACTAGTGGAGAACGCTGTCTTCAGTCTGTCGTTTTCGTGTTGACTAACCTGCTAAAATCAACTCTTTTGGTCTAGTGTGAAGAACCAACGGGAGCCTGCTAGTGTTGTCAGAGTTTGATCAATTCGAAGTTGTGGTCTTTCTTCGTGACGTCAATCAGCTTTCTGTAATCTACGCAAACTCGGGTGGTTCCATCCTTCTTTTTAACTAGCACGACGGGAGCAGATCATTGATTGATGATGGCTCAATAACTCCATTTTGTAACATTGACTCGATGTTTTCCTCGACTGCCTGTTGTTGCCCCCATGGTAGTCGTCTAGGTGGTATTCTGATGGGTTAAGCCTTTCCGGTATGTATTTGATGCTGAATGATGTTGGTGCGACCGATGGTTCCATCTTGACTGTTCAAAATTTGCCAGTGCTTTGTTGTAAATTGCTTAGCTTTCTTCTGTTCATCTGGTATAAGGTGGTGTCAAATGGTCAGCAAACTGTTGCAGGAACAATTTCCTCATTTAGGAACCGAAGAACATTATATCGCGGGTCAAACATAAAACCGTGCTGGCTGATTAGGTTTTTACCCAGTATGAAATCGTCCTCAATATTCGCTATCAGGATCCTATTTTGGATTCGGTTGTCCCTTATTTGGAGTACTATATCTGCTTCACCCTGTATTGACACGGACTCGCCGGTGACTGTTCTGTACTGAATGTTGTTGGTAACTGGCCGGATTTCTGATGCCCTCAAAACCCTGGACTTGGCAATGGACAGCGGCGCCGGTGTTGATGGAGACGGTAATTGCTTGGCCATTGATGGTGGCCCTGTTGACTAGGCTGCTGCTATCTGGGAAAAATCCCCGCATGGATAACGTTTTGGGGGCTGGTGGTGGGTTAGTCAGCATTTGTCCCCTTATCCTGACCAGCTGACGGTCCCTGGACATGTGGCTGTTTTGTTAGTTACCCCAGGTCGGTGATCGTTCCGATAGCCTCACTCTGCAGTGTCGTTGGAAGTGTCCTGTCCGCCCACAACGGTAACCTGCTTTTCTGGTGCCAGATCTTTGTGACCGCTCTAATATTTTGTTCATACCAGCCAGCAGCGCTTGAAATGGTAACTCTGGCTCTTCCTGGTTAAAGGAAACTGCTCGCAACCTCGGCTTGGACATGTGCATGACGGCCTCTACCTCCAAAGCCCGGAACAAAACATCGTTACACTTGTTGATGCCGCTAAGTCTTAGATTTCTTTGTGCTTCCACATCTCTGATGCCGTTTATGAAACTATGTGTTTCCAATTGATCTTTAGTTTTCTCTGGTAGGTCTGAGTAGGACAGGTGTACTAATCTTCTAATCTCTGCCTCGAATTCTTGTAGACTGTCGCCTGATTTTTGCGTTTTTCCACTAAGTTGCACTTGGTATACCAGGCTTAATGATTGATTGTCGTACCTTTTGTCGAGGACTACGATGTTCTTATCGAAATTATTTTGTTCATCTACAGGAATGCTTTGGAGGAACTCTAATACCGGGCCTCTTAAGGAAATTACAAGGGAGTAGATTTTTCTTGGTTATCCCATCCATTAGCCACGGCTTCAAATTGACCTTTATACATGGGTCAAGATGAACTGCCATCCAATGTGGGTGGTTTACTAAACGAACCTTTGGTACTCACGGTGTGCTGGTATTTCCCTCTCTTCAAATCTTGTTGTAATTGTTTAATTTCAGTTTCCACTTTATTTCGGATGGCACTGATTTTGTCTTGTACTTCATTTACTTCGCTTTGTACTGTGTTCCTAATGGAATTGATCTCAAATTTCACCTGGCTCTGGATGGAGTTGATGTCATCTACTTTGGTTTAAAGAGCATCCACGGTAGTTTTAGAACCTTTATGTCGTCGTTTATTTCTTTTATGTTTGATTCCACTATTTGTATTCTTTCATTAACTCTTTTATTAACTTGCGATACTATTTGCGTTAATAGTTCAAATTGCAGTTGTTTTATTTCTTCAGTTACCTTAAAATCTTTTGTCGTTTTTTTCTAGTATTTTAAAATCATTTTGTGTTTTTAATTCAATTTGTTCTATGTTTTTCCTCAAAATTTCGAAAAAATCCCTCAATTAAATTCTGTTGATCACTTTTCACCGTGTAAATAAGAAATTTTACATTTTTCATTCAAAGATTTCACTAACCTTTGTTGAATTTCCCCTTGATGTTGTTTCTCTTTTTTGTCACGTTTTTCCAGGATCTGCGTTATTTTTTCGTCTAGTTCATGCGTAACTTGTTTAAATATTTTTTTGTTGCTCTCGTTCATTTTTACGTTTTCCATACTTCGGGTTTCCGTAAATCAAATTGCGATTTTAACTTAACTTAATCCCTTACCTCTGATCTCCAAATTGTTATAAACTCCGTGGGTTCAGTTAATTAATTTGAAAAACTAATTGTCACTTCACTTTTCAGATCAATTATTAATACGTAAACATCAAATATTTCCAACAGCTGATTCTAATGTAATTTACATCGAAATCATATCAACAAATAAGCTGAACGCACTAAACTAAATGACTAAAAGTACTCAAATAAAAATCGGCTTATATAGCATAAGTTGTGTTTTCTGCTCGTTCTAGATTTTGTTACCCAACGTCGAGATTGATAGTTCTTGCTCATTTTGAAGACTCTAGAAATTGATGTTTTTTGTGTTCTTGGGAATGAATACTGTTTTAAGTTGCTTTCTCCAGTGACAGTGTGGATAAATTATATATATATATATATATATATATATATATATATATATATATATATATATGTCTAGGTGTAGAGCTTCACGGATGGAAAATTATTCATCCGGGAATACATCCGTTCGTTAGTTTGATTCATGTTTGAATCCTGCAGAGGTTTCGCCAAGATCTCACTTGGCATGATCAGTGCGTTTTCAGACCATACACTAAATAAAAAAACTGATCTGTTAAACTTTAACGTTATATATTGCAATTTGCTTGAAATCCATAACAAAATTTCAAAATCTTATAACTCCAATTCTAGTCTTGGTTAATTCATAGTATTAAACATTTTATTGTCCAACAAATAGCAGCTTTCTTTTTCAATAAATTCTATAGCAATCAACTTCTCTGTAAATTTCAATTTCAAATTGTCATTTTCCTATACATTTAAAATGTAAAAATATTGCATTCTATTTGAGAACATTTCCAATATTCAATTTGTGCTGTAAAGTTAATTCTAAATTCAATCTCAACTAAGTTAAGTTTTTAATACATTTTAACTTAATATTATATTTCAACTTTTGTGTTAACTGTAGTTTTTGACTGATGAAGAAATAAACGATTTCGAAAGATCTCAAAATATTGTTAAAAGATACTTGTATATATTGGCTGCTTCCCAATAGCATTCTAGAATTTTGCACTTATATACAGCCGTGACTTCCTTTCTGGTTTATATATATATATATATATATATATATATATATATATATTGTAATGGAATTGTATAAGGTTTTATAATACTACTTTGGGTGTTGCCAAAAATAATTGTAATGAATTTTATAAGGTTTTTTAATGATTTGAAATTTTATTTAAGTGATTCTTTTTGAATTTTATAATTTACCTTCTTATAATCACTCCACACAATTATCTGTTACTGCTTTTTCAATATCTTCTCAGTTAGGGTTCTAGAAGGTGTGCTGATCAAATACAATTCGTAATTACCTTTAAAGACTTACCACTTATTACTATAAAAAGTAAAACATAGTATTTTATATATTTTGTATTAGAAATATTTTAAAATCATCAATAGAAACTCAATATGAAATTAATCAAAAATCAAATATATGACCATCAATGAACTGTAATCATTAAACAAATTCTTAAATATTAAATAATGAGTTTTATCTAAAAAGATTTGTTATTTTGGAATAGTTTTTTTTTCTTCTTTTATCAAATTTTAAAATGTAGTGAATGTTTATATGCAATTCTGAAATTAATTTTGTTAAGATTTTCAGGAGTTCGCGCGGTGTTATACAGTCGCGGCTCGGCGCCTATCGGTTGGCACCGTGAACGATTGCCTGTGATTGGCCCTTGGCGCTCAGTGGCCACGCCTCCCCCTTGCTGAATAGTTATATCCTGTTATATCAGCCGAAACGTCGTTATTTTACCATCGATCCCGGCAGGGATCATTTATGATATATATAGAATTGTAAATAGTAACAGCCGAATGATATCTCAATTGCAGTGTAATTAACGGGAAAACGGCTTATAGGACAAACGAAACAAGAGAGATTTCGTAAATTTGGTTTATTTACTTCGTCAGTCTAAGATAAGTTGAGATTAATTAAATAAGCAAAGCGTTCAGATTGAAGAATGATGATACAAAGTTATAATTTTGACATTGAATATCATAATGATAAAATACACGGTTGAATTTCCGGAAACCACCTGATACATGTATGAAGCAGCAAATTAGTTCAGGTGATTTAGTGACAAAATTACTAGTAGAAAAAAAGGAGAAAAATGGGTAGAACTTGTCAAACCAAATTTATTTTCTCAAGATAAATATTGTAGTACCTCCATGAGTTTTTGCAGAATTTCAGTCAATCCTATGAAAGACATATTTTTTTAAAAGGCCATATTACCTTAACAGATGACTCTATCATTATGCATAACCCACCGTTGGAACGTAGACAAGTTCATATAGAGACCCATCATGTCACGTTACTAAAATTTAAAACAAAAATACATATCGATATTGAAAATATTTGACCATTCCGAATCAATTTATTCGAAAAATTGCTAATGGGTGGTACCTGTAAAACACTGATATAATATGGCCTTTTAAAAAAATACTAGAATCGGCCGTGTCGAAATTCGACCAATTGTGTCAATTCGTAAAGAAATACTGTTTGTTCTAAGTTCCTACGTTAATGATATAAGGTATGACAAGAGACGAAGAGACAGCAAGTGGAAATTAAAGAAAAAAAATTTGTTAACTTGAAATTCCTTAAAATTAAATAACAGCTATTAACCGGTAGAACAATGTAACAAAATAAACGTAAATAACAATTCCATTTAAATATAAATTGCAAAATAATCTGTTTTATATTACTATTAATACTTATTTAATTTCCATTTACAAATATATAACATAGTGCAAAATTGATAAAGCTTTACTTGTAAATTCAGGAATTCATTAAAAATGGTGGTACATATATCCATATATTTGGACATTTGCTCCATAAAGATGAAATGATTCAGTTATATTTCAATTCTGTAATATTCATATTTCCACTACCCTTTATATGTAAATGCTTATGGACTACCCAATATACAAATTTTTTCAACCACCCTATGTAAATATAATTTTACTTCGAACTGTATTTTAAACACCCTGTATATACTCATGGACCACGCATCACAATTTTTAACCGTTTTTTAACCACCTAGTAAAACTATAATTTCACTCCAACCATTCTGTACGACTGCCAACATATTAACTCTGTTTCTAAATTTTTTAACTACCTTCCGTAACTATAACTTTACTCCACCCTATATTTCAGTCATCATATATGCCCTTTAAGTCAATTCTTTTTCTAACTTTTTTATAATCTCTCTGTCTAATTATAAATCCTCTCACCCTATACGGCATCTATCCTATATATGCAGCCGCTTGTGCGTTACGAAATGTTGCAATTGTGTTCTAACATTTTTTAAACCACACTGTATAACTATAGTTCTACTCATAACATTTTTCCACCACCATATATATGCATTTCCATATAATATTTTTGGGACCACCCTGTATAACTGTAATTCCTCTCACACTATATTGCATCTGTTCTATATAAGAAACAGCTTGTTGGATACGAAATGTTGGATTTTTTGTCTAACATTTTTTATCTAACATTTTTTAACCACACCGTATAACTGTAATTCTATCCCAGCAGTATTTCCACCACCCTGCATCTCTACATAATATTTTTTAAACCATCTTATATAACTGTAATTCTTCTCTGTATGCGCAACTACATATGGGTCACCCAATAAAACATTTGGTTTCTAACATTTTTGGAATCACCAAGAATAATTATAATCTACAGCGCCTTATATCTCAGTCTATTTGTACATGTATGTGTAACGCATCTCAAGACAATTGTTTTACCCCTCCAAATATGGCCTCACTATTACATTTTACTTTAAAATATTGAAGGGTTCAGCTCTAAAAAAGTAAATATTGATGACATTTTTATAAGATCCTACACCTCGATTTGCATTAAAACAATTTTCAAGAGCAGTTTTATTCTCAAGAAGTCACCAAATCACCCTGTATTGATCAAAAAAGCTGTCATAATTGTATCAATCTCGTTCTTTCCCGGTATTACGATTTTTCCCAAGTAATCGATTTGTAGACGCTAAAACCCCAAAATGCAATTTCGACAAAATCATAAAATAAACAAACATTATATGAATTGTATTATGAGATAAATAATTTGGTCAAGTGCGAGTTGGACTCGCATACTAAGGGTTTCTTAGCTCCTTCAAGATTCTAATATTCCAGTTTAAGATAAGCAGGGAATGAATGCATTTTCTTATATTTACCCTAATATCTTTTAAAGGAGGCGTTTTAAATTTATAAAAAATATTCACTTTTATTTTCTACTCATAGACTTTTTATTTTATCTGCTTCATGATTCACTTGATTTTTATAAAAATACATATGTATTTAATTTTCTAATTTGGCCCCCAAAATTAACATTGCAGTTTTATTTTACTAATAAACTTTCAAAAAGCCTTTTACAATCTACTATCTGAATTTTAGGCTCTGTAGATTGGAAAGACAAAATAGGTCAAGTTTTAGATAATAAATTATTAAATCTGTATGTATTTTCCAAATTTTAGATAGCGTAGGTTCTAAAGTGGAAATTAAGTCGATATTTAATATTTATGTCAATATCTTTTAAACAAATGATTTAAAAATATGACATATTTATAATTCACATTATTTGATATATTACATGATGCGTTTGAAAATTTGAATGAATGAATTTTAGTTATCAATTACATTCTGTTATTTATCATTGGCACCAATGTACCTAAGTGTATTAAAATGAATGTAGAGATACTTGCCTACGCATCCCAATTCTTCATACGTTCTTAGTGGGCATTAATACGTTGCATTCAAGGCGTATTCAGAGAGCGACAACTGAGTAAACTGAACAAGTTTAGCTGTAAGTAGCAGCTATTGTTAATCAGTTTTATTAAAACATTAATGGTCTTGCGCCCCACCTCCTAAGATCCACCCCTATGCATATTACCCTGATTTCGTGACTATTTGAAGTAAATTTAAAAAAACCTTGGTATAATACTGGCTCAAATTAAATATAATTTCATTTTCTTTTAGATGTCAAAGGTATTCGGGATAGAATTTGGGAAATAATGCGGTGCTGGTATGCCGCAAACCCTGATGTAAGTACAATAATTTATATATAAAATTTAAAAACAGATAATGCCAGAAAGGAGGTTTTTTCCTACGTAGCTGTTATCAAAGTCCATTATTTCGGATTTTTTCTGTAACAAAACAATTCTAACATTCATTCTCCATAGATAATATAAATATAACAAATAACAATTTCAGATAAAATTTACTATTAATCATTTTGAAAATGTTTCTGTTCATAAAAAATTTTATAAAATGCATACGGATATTAACTGAATATGTTTACTTGGTGACCAGATATCTAGCTGCCTGTAGTATGTTTCTCATTCATAACACCAATAGTTTTTGATTAGGTTTTTGTATCTATTCAATGTATTTAGCAACTGTTAAGTGACTTTATTTTAACAATAATGTTAATAACAATTTTGAAAACAATAAAAGTTAAATTTCAATTCTGGCATAATAAATAAAAAAATATGTCAATATGGTCGCAGTTATAGCAGATTCCCAAATATATCGAGATTTTTATTTTTACCTCAGAACAAAAATTAGTAGTTACACAGGTACATTGCACGATACTTCAATTAGGCCCACTAACATTTGTTGCACATTGAATGTGCTTATTTCTGGGAGGGGAAAAATATTAGGCTTAATTTGCCTAATCGCTGGCTCCCAATTAACTATTATTTCTTCCTAAAAGGCATTTTTAGCAGTAACTGGCAATTTATATATTGTATTTTACATCTTTAGAAATACACACTTTAATTGACATGTACACAACAACTAACGGATTGTATTTTATGTTCCAGCTGTATGTAATGTTTTAGAAGATAAATTCTTGCAGTAAAACGTTTAATAAAGTGCATCCTCTTCGGTAACAATTCAAGCAATTTCATTTATTATTAGTTTTTTAATTTAGAAATGAGTTGTTTATTTTTATCAAATAAACTATTTTCCTATTTAAGACTGCCTTGCTATATATACAAAAACAAAAAACTCTTATACCACTATGGTCAGTAGGCCTTAATAACCAAGAAAATCCCTAAAACATATTAAGTAGGTAAATTATTGTCAATCCAGCAATGTCGCTCGCAGAATAGCGAATAATAAAGGAATGGCTATGCCGACAAAAAAATAAACACCTGTGTTTTTGTATTGACTGATGACATTGACCTTAGAATTAAATAAAAATGTATGAAATATTTTGTTGAAAATATTTACGTTTTTAATACAAGGTATTTCAATTAGAATTTGTATTTGGCGGTTTCTTTAATGCAATTATACAAAGTTGGGTAAATACATATGATATTCAACTCAAGAGATCTGTATATGTAGTTTTTTACCAGTTAAATTATTCTAAGACTCATTATTACTGATTTAATTAATATTATTTATATTAGACAAGTAAATATGTAATCCTACTTACCGAAATTATTATAATGATAGAACTGAGTTGAAACAACGGATTATTCACAGCAAATGTTCAAAATGCCCACCATTACTATCGACACAAGCACGACACCGTTTAATCCAATTTTCACGTATGCGAGAAAAAATTCCTGGAAAATTTCGGATTTCGTCAGCAGCGTCTAAGGTCATTCTCGTCAATAATTGAAGTCGTGTAAACCTTACTTTTCAAGTGTCCTCATAAGTAGAAATCTAAAGGATTAAGATCAGGGGATCTTGCTGGCCAACGTATATGTCCGTTTCGACCAATCCATCGACGGGGAAATGTTCTATTTAAGAAGTCGACAACTAGATGACTTGCGTGGGCAGGTGCTCCGTCATGTAAGTACCACATATTGGAATGTGTTTGTAGGTTCACTTCATCTAACAAATCTGGTAGCGTTGTTCAAAAAATAAAGGTAATTCTCACCTGTCAAACGTGCAGGCAGTATAAATGGCCCAACCAAGTATTCACCAACTATTCCAGCCCACACGTTAACTGAGAATTGGTGTTGAAATACTGACTGGCGTATTTCGTGCGGATTTACCTCAGACCACGAATGCGTATTATGAAAATTTATTATACCATTCCTATTAAAACTTGCTTCATCTGTTGTTAAAATATTGTTCACAAAATTAGGAAATTGTCGATGTTTTCTGAGGAACCAACGACAGAAATTGAGTCTTGGTTAAAAATCATCAATTGAAAGCCCTTGAATCCGCTGCATGTGATATGGATAGAGCAATTGTTCCCGTACTGTTCTATGAACAACAGTGTGAGAAATTTGCAGCTCACTTCCAATACTCCGTGTGCTACGATATGGGTTGATGTCGATAAGGTCTAGTATTTGATCCTCAGCAGCTAAGATACGATTATGTCGCTGTGGTCCGCGATTGTTTATTTGTGGTATTACACTACCTCTTTCCAGAAGCCTCTGCGAAACAGCTACGAATGTCCTAGCATTGGGCAGGCGTCTGTTTGGAAACCTTTCCCTGTATAACATTCTTGCTATTCTGCAATTACGTCTGCTTTCCCCATAAATTAAGCGCATGTGATGTCTTTCCTTAATTGTATAATCGGCCATTATTTATCACAAATAAATACTGTCGCACTATTCTTAATTTTCGAACTTACACACTAATCACAACCGATTTTATTTATTTAAAAAATATATTAAATGGAAAGCAAACCACGAACTCTACATCAAATAGATATCATTCAAATCACTTTACTGTTTATCTATTCTTATTTACAAGAATCGAAATCGCAAAAAACAATCGTAACTCTCAGTCGTCGTTAAAGTAAAAAATGTAGTAAATAAGTTGGTCTGTATGCCACGTTGCCATATCTATTCGGAGAAACTTACACTAAATTATAAAAGCATATTTCGAGTTTAAATAATCAATTTTCATTTTTAATGTGGCTATAAAAGATGTATAAGCTATTGAGTATTTACATATTTAGATTTACCGACATTTTGAAATCGAAATTATTGTATTATTCACTGTAGCAATGGCTACATAAAATCTAACTTTATGTGTTCTTTTTGGCAAAACTATAAGTTTATTTTAGAAAAGTTATAAAGCTTTTTGATTTGTTTTTGCCTGAAGTATTGTTCTTCAAAATCTTTGCACTCAAACCGTTTACACCCTGTATATATATATATATATATATATATATATATATATATATATATATATATGTATATATGTGCAAGTTTTCAACTTGTTTAGCATTTTATCTAAATGATTGGACATAAAAGCTTTTATTAAAATGTTTGAGACTTCAGAACCTTTATGATAAGTTATTCTTCAATACATAACGTAAATGCAAAGTATTTCAAAATTCTCTAAGTTTAGATAGGGAAAATTCCGAATTAAAAAAGCAAGTCAGCTTTTAATGTCATATAAAAAATGCAACATCACAAATTAATGCTGACCATCTGTTCACTTTGGGGTTAAATGATGCCAACTGCTACAAATCCGAAACTTCGCTAATTTTTGCTAATAACCTACTTTATAAATATAAAATGCGAGTAAATAATTAAATATAAAATCACCAAAATATATAGCACTATACTTCTTAGGTAAATAACATCCATATCTGATTTTGGTTTTGACCATAAAACTGCATAAAGTACAACGCCCTCAAACTTTCTAATGGGTAGTCTAATATCTGTAGAAGCATCAATCCTCAAATCCAAATATCCCAAATCTCCATGGCAAATAGAGCAGAGAGCTTTTAATTGTTCCAATATCACTGAGCTCCCGGCTCCAATAATACTTGACCCCCAGTATGAAATATTCAGAGCGAATCACTGTTTGCATTTAATTAAATAAACGACAGAGAATTTGTGTTCCAGGAATAATATAAAGCAATATCGTAATTTATGTTTCAATGATTTTGTGCTCAAACACTGATAGATGTACCGTTTATTTTTCATGTTGAAATAGCGATTTGTGATATGTGCAAGTACAATGAAAAAATATACTGGTTATATTTGATATATGCCACTAAACAAAAGACCATTTTATAAAATATTGTGCGAACATTTAAAGCACCAACTAAAAATGTTTTCCCTTTGTTAATAATTGTATCAATGTAGTTTTTCTTTGTAAGACTATAGTAAAAGTTAACTGATATTAGCATGAATTAGTTTATCGTATAAAATTTATTTGAGAGAATGTCTATGAAATTGTTTAAATATATGAAATCCACAAATTGATTTATTAACGCAGTGTCCCATTTTCTACCTTTTTGCATTACCCTGATATCTCGGAGTTATTATGAAAGATGGCAGTTCAAGTTTTCAGATAGGGTCTCACTTTTCCGTGAAATCAACGGTTCCGCCCACTGAAATTGCAAAGGACTCTTAAATAAGTATACAGGCACTTAACGCTTAGCATAGAAATCAGTAACGTACTTATTTTTTTATAAAACATTAAATATTGTGACAGACTAAAGAGTGTAACACCCTGTATATTTCACAACATCCTTGCATGTTTTTTAAAATTTAATGATTTTATAGTGGTGGGATAGGTGGCCTGTAGTGCAATGAACTATAGGACTTTTTCCATTTTAAAATTTTGTTTTCATATAATACATTAAATGACTACGCGATGGGGGAAATATATCCCCCTCATCTCACCGTATCTACGCCAATAGCACTTTTTATTTTATTTTCTGTAATCAATAAGCTCGCAATTCTGATTTACTAACAAAATTATTAATACTAGTGGCCGCCCAGTGGTCGAAATTCGACAAAAATTTGACGACAGTATACCTATATGAATTTGCACATTTCCAACATTTTTTTTTTTTCTACTATTAAACGCTTTTTTGTGTATACAAAGTAATTCACTACCATTATAATTAAGTAGAAAATTATAAAATTATTTCACAAACGACAATTTCAGTTTTGTTGTCTTACGGTTCCAGTTAATGTACATGTACGACGCTAAGACATATTGAATAAGCAAAATCAAATATCGTTCCTGAATAAAAATAAATCGTGACATAATACATATTGAATAGATTAACAATACACTCTTCGAGAATTCAAAACGTCAATAAAAATCAAGTAATTATAAAAAACCTTGATTTGAATTATTATCAAATATATGAAATAATTTTGTCGTCTAACGGTTGAAAATTTAATGGCGCTAGTTCAGCTAATATGAAATAGATGCAGCAATAACTGTTATTAACGGAAAATTTTGGCCGTTTGATCCAATTTTTTTATTTAACAACAATGAAGGCAATTAGCAATTAAAAAACTGCTGAAAATTGGCTCACAAAAAGGTGGAAATGGTACCGATGTCTTTTGCATTCGCGTATTTATTCGTTTTAGATAGATAGAAAAGTCATTCACCCTGTATTAAGAGGCAGGATTTTTCAGAAATTATAAATCAAATAATAAATTAATATTAAATATAATATTTTTAAACTTTAGTTATTACTAAATGCTTTACCGTTATTACGATATTTCACAATTACGATTTCAATTTCTAAGAAGAAAATGCAAGCAACCAACTGAAAAGTAACTATGAAGATGCTGTATAACTAACTGCGATATATAAGTACTTACATATTGATACACCTTAAACTGCAATTTATGTATAATCTCCATAATTTCAATTTAATACACAAAGTTAGTGATGACGATTTCTGTATTCTATCAAAAATATAAAGAATTAAAATGCACCTGCTATTATTTTTTGTTAAATAATACTTTTTATGTTGACAATTTTTGTATTGAAATTGAAAATTTTCAACTAAATCATTGTTAATTTTCACATTGAATTGAAAAGGTACTAATGTCTAACGGCTAATAATGTTATGATGTGTCAAACTGAAACCAAAATAATTATGTTCGCTAAAACGAAAATGGCCGGGAACATTAGAATTATTTTGCCAAGATGTTAGATCTAACTATTTATCTTAAATCTCACTAATTGTACTCATATCTTCGTTAAATTGTATGAAACTATTAGCCTGTAAAATAGAAACAATATAAATTAAAAGCATAATGTTAAAATAATTTTCGGAAACACATTTATCAGTTGCCACACAATACACAATTCTAATTTTAGTTGGCAAACCATATTTAGAAAGAAATGAAAGTTGCTTGCTAGTACCAAATAAATAGTTATTATCATATAATATATTTTTTTATGTGTGAGATCTGAACAGCGTGATAATGTGGAATAACGTTCGGATCCGATCAAAATTTGTCAGTTTTTTTTATTAATATAGTTTGTATTTCGAATCAATTCATATTACGATTTACTCTCCAAGACATCTCGCGGCACTGTTTGGCATTAACAGTGTGGACTTAAATTATGAATTTTTTTATTTTATTTTATTCAACGAATGAAGGAATATTTAAAAGAAAATAAGCATTCTGCACTGGAGCTCGTCAATAGCTACTAAGCAAAATAATATTTATATATAGATTACATATTGCAAATCACGGGTATCGAGAATATTGGCCAAATGCAGATATCGACGTAATTAAATAAAAATCGTATATATTGATGCAGATTGACGCTTAACTTTTTTGCAGTTGGTATATGGAACAAATTGTATATAATATTTACTTTGAAAAATCAATAATGGGCCGCTAATGTCCACTTCTCTGGTTCCTATATTGTTAATTGATCTAACACTACTTAATGGTTGCAAGAAAACCACCATACTATTTTTGAACGGAACATCAAAAAAGCTCTTGTTTTACTGTCGCATTCTTTATTTTGGAAAGAGAACAGTTGTACCTAAGTTTCTCCGATAGTGATTTTTCAAATGATTTAACATAATTAACTATCGTTTCCTGGAGAAATTTGAGAAGCGACACATTTTACTTCTACTATTTTATAAGGACATTCAGTATTTATTTTAAATGCATTACATTTTACAATATTGTATGGATATGGTATTAGAGAATTCTGACAAGAGTTTGTATATTTTAAAATAAGGATTTTCTTTACATATTCAAGTTTGCAACCACAGCGAACTTGTAGAATTATACTTTTACTTTTAATAGTGTCAATTTGTGTTGTGGTTACTTGCAATAAATACTATGCCCGGTTTTACATCATAGAAGTTCTGTATAAAAATTTAAAAGTTTGGATTATGTCTCAATATTTAAGATGCTTAGCAAATGTTTAATTACCTCACTAAATTCTACGGAAAACGGCGTATAAGAATCAGGTTACTTTTGGCTTGAGTTCATAAAAACTGAGGTTCCCTGCAAGAGTTTCGAAAATATTGTAATGGCACATAGGGGCAATATGTATGCAATTATAATATTTCAGTTACACTATGAAATAAATAGAAGTTATATATTTAGTTCTCAAATTAACGGATAGCAGATTTTTGTAATAATATTTAAAAATTAGTAATTTCGAATTAGTTGTTAAATAACTAACATTTCTGGATATTTTCTATAAATCGCGGCGTATTTTTTACCTACTTCAAATAAAGGAAATAGTATATTCACTGTTTGTAAATTACAAACAATCATGAATATCGCACATTGTTATTTAAAATATTTACATAAATGTTCAACTTTCAATAACATGTAACAATTATTGTCAGATGATATTTCTAAAAGTTCCAGTACAGAGGTTTTGTGAGAGAAGAAGTTTTAATTGTATTACTGGAATTTAAGTTCTCCTTAATTACTAATCATGTGCATCAGTGAATTTCGCAAAAAATCACAACTCAATGTATTAAAATCATGGCTTATTGGAAAACAAGATAAAATTAAAATAAAAAAAAGTTTATTAAAATGTTAGTTTAATGTATTTTTTTATTTTAGAAATTATAGGCTACTGATTTAGTTTGAGGTTAACCAGCGTGCCTTAATAACATAACTGTTATTGATTTTCAAATAGACTAACTATAAAGTGCCTTTTGATAAACCTATTTTATTTTAAGTACTTTTTTGCAAATAACACCATAATACTGGAGATTACGCTATGTTTCCAAACATTTCGGGGTCTAGATCAGATCCCGTTGTCAATGGCAAACAAACTATAAAAAGAATGCAGAATTCTTAAATTTAAAATAAAAATGGTTAAAAATATTATGTGAGGTATGACGTAACTAACATAATATAATTTGATAATACACAGTGTAGCACAGAAACTTCTAAAGACCATATAGAAATTAAGTTTCTTAAAAATTGGAAGAATTTTAATGGGTTATCTTCAGTATTTTATTTTGAGCTCCTACTTTGTTATCAGCATTCGCAAAAATGCGTTCAAAGAATCCTTTAAATTTAGAGATCCCATTAAAATCAAAATCAAAAGTGGAAACCAAGGAAAAACGTTATGAAACACCCCGATATTGTGTTGTTTACAAGGACATGACGTGTAGTAATTTCTTCGTTAACCGTCTCCAATCAGGAACGATTGAATTCTTCGGAGGTAATAGACGTGCAATCGTTTTCATCAAAAAAAAAAAATAATAAATAAAACAGACTGTAAGTAAGACAAGAGAATGGTCGGAATAGGGCAATCAATTAAATTAAAAGGCTTTTATAAGTTCTTGCCAACGTTTCGCTTTAATGGAATAAAAGCTTCATCAGGGCTAAAAAAATCAAGTAATATATGTATAAAGTAATATAAATAAAATAAGATAATATACAAAATTTTAAAAACTATATAAGCCATTAATAAGTGAAATTATATGTTAATTGGAAAAAAAGTACAAACAAAAAATGATTTAACAAAATAATGAAAAATAAGCGAGGTAAACTCGTGTGAACTTTTATTTTTAAATGCAAGGTTATTTTTGTTGTTTTTTGTCCAACCTAGCTTGTATCTCAATGAGTTAATTATTGTATTGTTCATGCCACATACTTATTTTTCAGTATTTTGTTAAATCATTTTTTGTTTGTACTTTTTGTCCAACTAATCAGCAGATAACTAATATTATTTCACTTATTAATGGCTTATACATAGTTTTTATTTTATTTATATTACTTTGTACATATATTACTTAGTGTTTTTAGCCCTGATGAAGATTTTAATCCATTAGAGCGAAACGTTGGCAAGCATTTAATAGCCTTTTAATTTGATTGTCCTATTCCGACGATTCTCTTGTCTTACTATTAAGGACACTAAGGACTTCTAGGGACTTTTTGTTTACTGTTGTGTTCTTCTTCTTCTTGTGTACTATAAGAGAAATTTTTGATTTTTCAGGAAACTTTGTCGTTTAATTGTGAAAAATCAAACTTGGTCAGAAGAACAATCATCAGATCAGAATTTTTTAACCACTAACTGTTTCATTTTTCTAATAAACATGTGGTTTAATTTCCGAGTTATGGTACTACAATACCATGCAACCGTACTTTATTTTAGAAAAAAAAGTTAAAATTGGACACTGAATTATTTTACTATGTATTTATAATTTATATATACTTCCAAATTAATTCAGTAAATTTACCCTTGCTAAACCATAATAGTCCGCAATGCAGTTAACACTACCGAAACAGAAGCCTATAAGTATAATTTTAAATAACAGCGTTACTGCAGAAGCGGCCACAAAGAATCCAAATGGCTGTAAACCTGTTAATCTACTGAAAATTTTATTTATGATCCAGGGTTATATGAATGTTTAATATTCCTAATGCGGCTAAATAAATTAATTTATGTGCGAATGGCTCGATAAAAAAAGTGCAGCACGTGTTGCGGTGCATATTAGGCATACGGAAATCGAATTAACTTTCGTTCACAAGGGGTGAGTTTAGTTTAAATTCACATTGATAAGGTTCTAAAGGAGGGTAATAATGGTTAACGATGTTTATTTCAAGGCTTATGGTGGTTGATTTGTAAATGGCAATATTTCATCACTATTGCATTACCATCAGTTAACAGAAAGCCGTAGCTTCAGAAGATATATGAAATACAAACACGGAAACTGTCTTCGAAATAGATGTACCCTAAAGAATCAAAAGTTTAGTTTGAACTAATCATTAAAAGATAACAAATACACACTATAAATTATAAATTTATGAAGCTTAGTAAGTACAAGAAGTATGAAAATCCGAAATTATCTAACAAATCTAAATTTATCTACTTATTTCAAAGTATATGTTTTATCTCTGTCAGAAAAAAATTTAACTCGATTTTTTTTTGATATTTCCCTTTTTTTACTAAACTTAGGTTACGTTTACACAGGACCGACTTCTGATAGTGCAGGCATCTGTGCAGATATCAGAAAAAGTTGTCGAAAATCTGTAGTATCAGACTTTATTTTTATGTTAAAATATATTCAGCTTTAAAGAATTTCTTTTCCACAGTAATTTGATTAAATTAAATCTGATTAAATTTCTGCATATCTTTTTAAATTCTTACATCAACAATCTGTGGTTACGGAAGACCTATAGAGCTCATCTAGATATATTTTGATGTAGTTGCTTGCAAGCAATTTGTTCTACCCTCGATGCTTCTGTACATTTTACACGTATAGGTATTCCTGCAGTTTCAACCCCAAAGCGGGGGTGAACATCACTTCTAAAAATTTAAATACATATTATGTGATACCTCTTTTTAAACTTCTCTTTTTTTCCAATATTTTGATATATAATTTTTTTAAATTATTTTTTAAAGAGCAATGCCATTTTAAACTTAAAATAATTATTATTTTCATTGTATTTACATTATTAATATTTTATTACCGTTAGAATTAACTTATACTTAAATTAGATGTTCAAAATATCTATCATTGTTGGTAAGACAATGGCAAAGTCCCAGCTCGAATTTTAAATTTAGGAATATCGCGAAGTTGAGTTTTATACACCACAGTTTTTAGATATTCCCTTAAAAGCGTCAAGGGAAGGTCGGGTGATCTTGCTATCCGGAAATGTCTCATTAAACAAATTTCTTACAGGCAAGGCATAATGTGGAGGTGCTCATCCTATTGAAAAAATAGGTTTTCAACAAAGTTTCATCCTGATCTATTTGTTTTGTAAAGATTCGGTTATAAGGGGATTTATCATATTTCATAATGCAAGTGCAATTCCCCAGTTATATTTTTCTCCACGAATAAAGGATCAGTAATCTTATTTCCGAGAATTCCAGCCCATAATTTGATTTTCTAAGGATGTTGGTTGTGCTCTTTTCGAAAAACTTGTGGGTTGGTATTGTCCCAGCGTGTATAATTATGTTTATTGACAAATCGATTAAAAAAAATCCTGCTTCGTCAGAAAAACAAATATTTTTAATAAAATTCGGGTCTGCGTTTGCGCTTTGAATCATTAACTCCCAGAATACTAACCTTTTGTCATAATTATCATCAGCAAGCTGTATTTGTAAAGAAAGAATTTATTTAGGCGTAACATCTTATGCACAGGGCCGACAATAATATTTGTTAACCTGGAGACATTTGGTATTGATGTTGAAAAATGGAAAAATGAACAAACTTCCAGTTTCTTGAAACTTATGAACTAAATCCATTACATACTGATGCCGAATATTTTCATCGGGATATCTTTGATGAAAAACATGAGCAGCTCGGCGTGCAGAGCGTTATTCTTCCCCACAAATAAATATTATTTCAATTCTTCCTTGTAAAGAATAAACTATTATCGAAATTTGATAGTCAGTATACAAAGAAAATTGTTTACATTTACACTCACAAATAACTTTCGCAAAAACATTTAAGAATTTTTTTCTCACTTGTTTATCTCGCTATTTATGCTCATGGACATACTGTTAAAATATAAAAAAGATAATATTAATTAAAATTACTAATGCATCCTATTTTTGTTAAAAAGGCAGACGAGAGGACCCTTAAACCATTTAATTTACTATTTCGCGAACAAATAATTTTCTTCATGTTATATAAAAACAAGGAATTCCTCGGTTTTCACATGAGCTTTTTTAATACACCGCCATAGTTTACATTTTATTGTCTGTAGGAAAGCGAGAGTGCTTAGGTGCCATACAGCTAAATATTATATTTGACAAAACAGTTCATAATAGAACAATTATGGAACAAGTTAATGGTAAAAAGAACATTCGATATAAACTTAATATGAAACCTATAAATGTCCTCACAAAGAGTGCTTAAAGCCGGGAACCAATTATGTTATTCTCCGTTTTTCATTTCACAAAGCATTTTTTGAAGCACACCAATACAATCACGTTGGGGATCAGACTCCTTAGAGCTAAGATTGAGATACCCATAGTGACGGTTCATAGCTTAAACTAAATTCAACTGATAAGATATATTGGCTGGATACTCTACTCCCATTAACACTTCTAGTTTCATTTGAACACGAGTAACCATTCCAATCAGTAACGATTATAATGGCCAATGGGAAACTGTATAAAATCACGAATTTAACAGATAACGCTGGCAGTTAAATTTACCATACAAAGCTTCCAGCTTTTACTACTGGCAATCTGTCTCCTTTCCTGTAGCAATATTCCAACAGAATTGTTGTAAATCAAAAACTAGCCCAATGCTCTGATTCCATAGCCGATATCTGATTAAACGGCTTTGTGTGGTGAATTTGCATTCGAACGTAAAACAAGAATGAAGCTTGATTAACTAATAGTGGAGCATTGTCCGATATTCCTATTTTCTAACAGTTAGGGAGGTTGATTTTTACTAAAAAATAAAAATTGTCATTAATGATGTTCACCTTTTAATTCTTGTCAAAGCAATGAACCGTAAGTTAAAAACCGAAGTTATTTTTAATAACATGTAATTAAAAATTTCCTAACTTATTATACTCATAATATAAATTTTAAGAAAATATGTTTGTAGTCTTATTAGCAAGTTTAAATGTTAATAGTTGAAGGAATAGGATTACATAATTAATTTCAGTGCCTTCACTTTCCCCAAACAATAATGTTAATAAAAATTAGTTTATAGGTTGAAATGCAAAGTAATGTTTAAATTTCTTCTACTTTAATTATTTCAATACAAATTTTTAAGTGACATAAAATTCAACAGCAAACCGCATAAGCCATCAGGTAAATAATTGTTTATAAGTCATAATTCACATAATTTCATGATATAATAAGACCTTCAATAGCAAATTATAGAGAATCACAAAATTTTCATACTGAGTGTTTCGTATATCTTGGATTTTTATTATAATGCCTTAAAATAAATTAACACCGCTTTCAAAATTTGGCTTAAGCGACAGACCCTTACTTATCCTCCAATGTCTTGACAGTGGCGGATCCAGTTCGTGGAAAAAAGAAATTTAATTAATATCAGTAAACCGTATACAGGTAACCATTGACGTATTAAACCAATGGAAAGAATAGACCAATGTGTGCATGTAAAAGTTATGTAAATAATAGCGCAATAAACTGCTGAGAAAAAGCGTATAATAATACAATTTCTCATAATTTTCATCTCGTGCCCCCAATTCAAGAAAATTCTAGATCCGTCCATAAGCCTTGTCAGCTATTGTCAGTGCACCGCCGGCTGGCTGTCGCATATTTGTACATTTAATGCAATATTTACTATTGTTTTAAACCAAATTCTCGGCAAGATAGGCAAATTGAAGTGGGATTTATGAACTTTTAAGATGTCATTAATATATCTTGCCGTCTAGTCTCGTTAATACTATATGCAAAATATCTCTCTAAATTGTTCAAATTTCAATTCCTCAAAAATTACTTGTTTCATAGTGTTCATCCCGAGCCCATATAAACTTAACGACATAAACTATGGTTTTGTCGATGATTAATAACCCAGTATAACTTACCAGAATATTTGAAAAAAGTCCACCTTTGACCAGTTTTTCTTAATATACTGGGTACAAAATGTTCCCATCAGAATGTATAGGCGTTCATTGAGAAGACTTTCTGATTTACTACAACTTTTCTATATTACATTCCTTCATTACTTTTCATCATATAAGCAAAAATAAAAGAAATTCGTATTTTTGCGGGATTTTATAATTAAATAGTTTGCTGTTAAAATTTAGCAATAATTATCTATAAATGGTATAAGCGAATGGTTGTTGAATTTTATGTCCGAAAATGTGTTCAATTTTGCTATATAGTAATACTTCCATGCCAAAATATCTCAAATAATGCATCAGTTAGGTATATATACCGTATGCATTTAGGTTTTTGATTTTTGTGTTGGGATATTTTTAGGATTTTCATTGGCATTCCGAATGCTACAGCAGCATTATGTAACGTTTTGTATTTATCATTTGCAGTAAAACATTCAACAAAGCTTCAGCAGCATCATGCAATTTTTTTTGTTAATCATTTGCAGCAAAACTTATTTACCTTTATTCAAAAAAGCTTCAGCATCATCATGTAATTTTTTGTGTTTATCATTTGCAGCAAAATTTATTTACCTTTATTCAAAAAAGCTTCAGCAGCATCCTGCAATTTTTTGTGTTTATCATTTGCAGTAAAACTTATTTACCTTTATTCAAAAAAGCTTCAGCATCATCATGTAATTTTTTGTGTTTATCATTTGCAGTAAAATTTATTAACCCTTATTCAAAAAAGTTTCAGCATCATCATGTAATTTTTTGTGTTTATCATTTGCAGTAAAACTTATTTACCTTTTTTTAAAAAAGCTTCAGCATCATCATGTAATTTGTTGTGCTTATCATTTGCAGCCAAACTTATTTACCTTTATTCAAAAACGCTTCAGCAGCATCATGCAATTTTTTGTGTTTATCATTTGCAGTAAAACTTATTTAACTTTATTCAAAAAAGCTTCAACAGCATCATGTAATTATTTGTGTTTATCATTTGCAGTAAAACTTATTTACGTTTATTCAAAAAAGCTTCATCAGCATCATGCAATTTTTTGTGTTTATCATTTGCAGCAAAACTTATTTACCTTTATTCAAAAAAGCTTCAGTTGACTTATTTGTTGTTCCAATAATCATTCAATTTTCATCAAAGTCTGTTTGACTTGTTAAAATGTTATACTTGGACGATTTCTTCCTCTAAAGCTCTATTTTATACTTTTATTTGTTAAAAATTTATTTAGTCCAATTTTAAAGGGTGGATTTTCAATTGATCCTGTATTAAATTTACCTAAATAAAATTTTAAACCCAGAATTCTTGTGTTATGATATTAAACAAAGTCGTTCTAAGGTTTAAACCCCTATAAGTTACCGTTTTCTATGCTCTTGGCTCACCTCCCTTTGGATCTGCTCATGATTTAAATTGGTATAATAATGTCTCCTTCAATTACATAGTAACAATTTCGCAGGACTACAAAGACCCCCGCAAATAATTCGGAGAACGTTTTTATTTTGGTATTTCGAATTTTCACACCAAAAAAAAATGAAAATCAACAAGGTGTTAACTGCAAAAAACCAACTTTCTCTTAATAAGAAAATTTAAGTTGCTTTAAATTTTGTCCTTGCGTTCATTTCATTTTGATTATTCTTTTCTTGAATTCGCCACATCGAGATATTTTTTTCCACCAGTTATGTTGAAATCGATATAATTATTCTCCAGAAAATTAGAATATTGCTTAAAAATCCTTTAATTTTTTTGTTTGTAGCTTTCTATCCGAACGTTTATTGAACGACTATGTTGATAACTTTTTTCGAAGATTTTATACCAAATTTCTCTATACAGTTAGTAGAATCTTTAACATATTGCAATATGCTCCGTGGGTTCAATTTAAAATTATAAAACTAATATTCACTTTCACTTTTCTAGAAACTTTTATTTAGATCCAATATACAACACCTGATTCAAATATCACAACAATTTTACATATAAGCTTTTCGCTATACCAATGAACTCGCGATGATGGCCTGCTTCCTTTATAAAACCAGCATAGAAAATTCTCGCAAAAATCATCATCACTCCTACAGGTGCCGAGTCTTTTCGAGAACAATTTTTTATCTCAAAGCGATTGTTGTCGTACTGAAATGAAACAGGGTCGGCTTTGGGTAAATTTCGTAACAATATATATGGGCTTCTGTAAGACAAAATTGTGGTAATAGAAATGTTGTTATATCTCGAAATACCGGCTAAGCTTAAGACTCATTTATTCCATGTTTTTACCATTTCCTTTGGAATTCGTGTTAACCTGGCACTACCGCTAATATGAAATTATTTGTCCAAAATAACACTATTTAGATTTTGTTTTGCGATTGGTCGCGTAGACCTGAGAGATTATTTTCTTTTATTTGTGACTGAACAGAGATCGGTAGTTTCTATGATATTGTACATACAGAGGAACAGATTGTGACTGAGGCTAAGAGACACCTCACCCCCCCCCCCTACGTGCTAACGTTTTTTAGCAACGGCCTCATAGGTTGGGTTAGGTCTTGAATTCTCTTTTGCCTTAATTGAGCTTTTTAAGTAAAAATTAACGCTCGTATGAAACTATCCCTCTAAGACGCGTAGCCAGGTGGGTTATAAGTCCTACCCGATTTGTGCTATGAAAAAATTATCATATAAATGGCTGATACAGTAACACTCATGGACCAGTAAGTAGGGTAGATAGGAATTTTTGATGTAGAGTAAGCAACCTAAGTAATGAAAAATCCTAATTTAAAACCAGTGCCCACCAAGTTGGGGGTTTAATCATCCTGTTGACCTCTGGATAATCATAAAACATTACAATAGTCCAGAACTTGAACAACCAGCCTGAAAAAAGGACGGAACAACGCAGAAAACGAAAAACGCAACGAAAACGGGTAACGTAAAACTTTCATATTCTTTCAACCTAAGTAAATAAAATAGTGCACTATAAGCAATATACAGCATAGATGTATATATGATTGTGATGTGGTTAAGAAAACCTGAGAAAGTTTGAAGATTTTTTCAGTGAGCTAACAACACTACGTCGTACCAAGCAAGGCATCTTAGTAATGACCCACAGAAGACTCAGATAGCTTGAAGAGTTATAACATATAACTCAGAATTCTGAAATAAAATAACACATCGATAAAATGTTAAGATATACAGAAATGGACTAATGCAGAATGGAAAATCGGGGAGAGGTAATTACGAAATAATAGAAAGAGTATGTACATGCAATGTAAAACGAAGAAGCTGAAGTGAAGGCACAAACCTGCATGTTCCTACATTTTTATTCCTATAGACCCTCCCTACGCAGTTATGTGTCCTTAAAGTACGCCACAGGAAATTCTAGAATAACGTTTAAAATACTTAATATAATTTATTATAAATTTACTATGTAGGATGCTAGTATGAACCTCTTAAAATAATATCCTTGAATCATAATTAGCAGTTTTATAATATTTTAGTTTATGGTTGGCCTAAGATTTAAAACTTAATGCCTAAATTTGGAACACCCTTTAGAGAAAAGGGTTTAATGTAATAAATCGGTATTGCCTAAACCTGAGACAAAAAAAAGTTAATGCTGTTATTGTCGCAAAAGTATGGTTTTTGTTTATTGATCAGAACAAACCTATTGCTGTTAAAAACGTTACATGGTACGAAATATTTAAAATATCCTGGATTTTAGTATATATAATTTTGCACAATGACTGTATTCTTCGACATTAATTCTTAATGTAAATATATTTAACACATATTTATTTAGTACTAGCTGCCCCTACCCTGCTTTGCACGGAGTAGGAAAAAATTGTGTTTAATTTAAATTGAAACAAACTTACACAAATTTTTTTATCAAAATGTCAATTTTTTTTGTTACAACCGAATTTCAGCGCTCCTACTGGATCAGTTTGGAATTTTACCCATGCAAATACACAGAAAAAATCTCCATCAAAATCGACCCTACGGTTTATAGGGAGTTAAAATTTTTTCTGCAAGCCGATCGCCTTGTCACCTATCGAATTAAATTGTTAATCTATCCCACTCAAACCTACACAAGAAAGTTAAAAAAGAATTCTGACAATTTTTTAAACACTCTGACAAAATTCCTCACAATCGACTGTTAAAAGTTAAAAAAATTTCTGCTATTCAAATGTAAAATCTGCCAGGAACCCACTCAAATACCGACAAAAAAACTCAATCAATTTGCGATCGATCGAATCTGAGACCTATCTATCTGACATCGCTACGTGTTTCATGTAGCGATCCCCAACCGAGCATAATAGCTGGCTTTAATTGAATAATTATCCTGATATTTAAACAAATTAACACAAAACTATATTAAACTATACGTACATTTCTCTTGAAACACCATATATTGATGAAAACGATAGTAAAATTCGTTGCGTAATAGTAAAGAAGAGCCAAGAGCGGGAAGCGACTTTGTTTTAGAAGATGTGAAGTGGCGTAAAAGATTATAATAATGTACATGAAATGTTTAAGGTAGCTAACGTATATAAGTTGATAAAGAGGATCACATTATCTATCAGTCTAAATAGCTTTCCAAGTACCGTATATGTTTTGAAAATAGAATGGGTAGAGAAAGCTATCTTTAAAAAATTAGATATATGCCATCCCTGACTTTTGTAGATCTATAAAAGAGGAATATCGTATAGGCAATGGACAATAGACAATTTATTCATCTTTTTGCTACAAAAGTAGATATGTCAATAATTAGGTGTATTATCCAATCTTACAAGAAGTAAAAATAAGAATTACAACTATTCATTACTAATACCTATATATCATTTTAAAAACACACAAATCCTTAAAAGAGTATAGCACAATTAAGATATATTTACAGCAAACAATTAAACACATACCTATATTAAGTTAAACATTTGCTACTAATAAAAACATTCACCACCCTCTTCCTAGTAGATGTATTTCAAATTCTCCTATGGTATAAAAAGTTTTATTTAGCAGTAAAGTTCAAATTTGTTTTTTATATAGTGCTAGAGTTTTAATCTTTTTTATATTTTGTAGTGAGTTAAACAGTCTGCAACCTAGATAGTGACTAGTTTTCTTAATAAATTGTTGATTGATTTTCTCTGTTGCGCGTCGGATAACTGTGGAAAATAGTCATGCCAAATAAGTTTATCTTGATTCTGATAAATATACAATAAAAGTTTGTAAATGTATATGCTTGTAACTGTTAATATTCCTTCTTTTTTAGAGATTTCTCTACAACTAGCGTTATATGGTAAATTAAAAATTAATCTCATTATTCTTTTTTGCATTACCAGCACTCTGTATAAGTCATGAAGTACCCCACACCGCTATAGTATAGGACATGGCTGGATACGCATTAGCGTAATAGACAGTTATTTGATTTGATTTGATTTGATTTGTTTATTTAACCCAACAGTATTACACCAATTACAGGGTTAATATTAACTATACTAAATTACAAAATATAGCCTATGAGATCTAACAACAAAAAAGATGTAAACATTAAAAGTCCATAAACATCAGATGATAAAAGAAAAAAAAACACTAACTGTATACAACCATGACTGACAAACCTGAATGAATTATATAACTATTATTACAAAACGTGACCGAGTAACCATAACAATATATTTTAATATACTTAGACACAGCGTTAAGAACATGTTACTGTGTTACTTTGGACAAACAGCTTCAGTAGGTTATGTAAGATATTCCTCCTTACCGTATAATCAATATTTTTGTGAATCATATTATAGCAAAAGCATAGCCTAAAAATAGGAGAGGCAAAACGGATATTTGTTCGACCAGGTGGGGGATAAAACAAACATGAACTTCTAGATTCAGCTCTCGGGACTAAGAACTTAAAATGCTCCAGTATAAATGGACAATCAATTTCAGAGTTCATTAGTTTATAAACAAATCGGCAATAGGCGATAAATCTGCGCTGCTCTAGACTCTCCAGACTCAGATCGGATAATAACACCTCGTGCTCAAACCCCCTCTCGGGGTATATCCCATATTTTTTGAAGTACATGAACTTCGCAAACGTTCTTTGCACACGTTCCAATTTATCTTTATACAACTTATAATGCGGCGACCAAATAATCGACGAGTACTCCAGTTTAGTTCTTATAAGTGCACTATACAGAGTTTTGAGGCAATTGACATTTGTAAATTGTCTTGTATTTCTCATTATGTAGCCACACATTTTTGATGCGTTAGTAACTGTGTTTTCTATATGATTTCTGAAGTTGAGATGGCCGTTGAATATAATTCCTAGGTCCCTGGCTTCACTAACTCTGTCCAGCACACACGAACCAATCTTATAACTGAAATCAACAAAATTATGACTTCGTCCAAAGGTCATAACTTTACATTTACTCGAGTTTAGGGGGAGATTGTTTATCGTACACCATTCTTGAATTTTATCAATATTATTTTGTAAGTTTTTACAATCCATTTGGTTTTTCACACAAGAGAAGAGCTTAAGATCGTCTGCAAATAACAATTTTTGAACATGAATGCCATTGGTGATATCATTGATGAAAATTAGGAACATTAGTGGCCCCAGATTTGAACCTTGAGGTACCCCCGATTTAGAAATATAACTAACAGACTTATGATTATTGTACCAAACAAACTGAGTACGGTTCACTAGGTAGGTGCGAAGAAACTCGACATAATGATTACTCATGCTAAAGGCAGAAAGTTTGCTGAGTAAGGTTGAATGATCGAGCCTATCGAAAGCCTTCGAGAAATCTGTAAAAATAACATCAACTTGTGATCTTTCATCTAATGATTGAGACAGATATTCGGCGAAACATGCTAGATTTGTCACTGTTGAACGTCCACTAATAAAGCCATGTTGGTCAAATGTTATTTGGCTTTTAACGTGAAAGAATATATGCTCATACAGCAACATTTCAAACACCTTTGAAAAATCACTAATCATTGATATAGGCCTATAATTGTTGTTTAAAGAAGTGTTACCATTTTTGTGGATGGGGCAAACTTTAGACATTTTCCAACATTCAGGATACTCCGCTCGACTTAAGGATAGATTAATTATGTTACACAGAGGTATAGCTAAGACATTGATACAATCTTTGACAAAAAAATATGGAACACCGTCTGGACCAAATGATGATTTAGGTTTGATTTTCTTACCTATTTTTATTACATCATTCACTGAGAACTGGGGTATCATGATATTATAAAAGGACAAAGGTGTATTGGAAGTATTACTTGTATCTCGATTGGGGTTGAAAGAGTTTTTAAAATTAGCAGCAAATGCGTTAACAATATCTTGAGCATGACTGAATTCGGTATCCTCATTATCAATCATAATAGGGGGAATAATTGATGTGTTGTTCCTCATAAGTATGAATTTCCAAAAATCTTGGGGATTTGAGGTCAACTTATTTTGAGCCTCAGTTAAGTATGATGTATATGATTCCTTAATAAGTAATTTGGAGGAAGCTCTTAGTCTTTTATACTCATTAAGATAAAAATCCGTCTTATATTTTTTGTATTTTCCCAAGAAATTATTCTTCGCTTTAAGTACTTTCCTAGTGTCCTTACTATACCAAGAGGGATATTTAACCTTTCTATGGCGATATCTCGGAATATACATACCGAAGATAGTGTTTAACCTTTCGTAAAAGTCCTGACATATTTCATTTATAGTTCTATTATAATTCAAGAAAGACCAATCAGTCCTAAAAATTTCCTGTTATAAACTCGGAAAATCAGCTTTCTTAAAGTTAAAGCTCAGATCATCTTTGCCTGAAGTAAATCTGTTATTTCTCGTCCTACAAGTATTCAGAGTAATAGCAAGAGCTGGATGATGAGGATCCTCTTTGACAAGAGGGCACTCATCTCTATTGATTGACAAGGTGGTATTTGATATTACTAGGTCTAATAGTCTATTGTTGATATTTCTTATGTTGTTATACTGTTTCATTTCGTAGAATTCAAGTAAGTTCCTAAGTAGTACCGATTTTGCATGCGTTGTGGATTCAGGATACAACGGTATATTAAAGTCGCCTATTATTAATATATGCCTGCCATATATAGTCTCCAAGAGTTCAAGGTATTCAAAAAACTTATGATAAATATCACAACTTAGATTAGGAGGAATATATACAACCATTTCATTTACCACATCTGCTTTACAAACAATGTTTACACCTACAATATTAATACATGATATTACCTTATTACACAGAGATAGGTCCATAGAGTAAGACTCCAAAGAAGCGGCTACCGCTAGTAGTACTCCCCCACCCTTGGAATATTCTCTGTCTGATCGGTATACTGCATACTTGGTTGAGAATAATTCTTTACTATCAACACTTGCTGTTAACCAAGTTTCGGAGAAAGCATATACATCAAATTCTGCTTCAGATGTTCCAGTATATATGTCATCAACTTTAGTATTTATTCCCCTTGTATTCTGATAGTACAAACTGAGATTGTCTATGCATGATTTTCCCTCTCTGGCCCCATGAAGTTTTTTGAAGAATGAATGCCCGGAACACCTTTCACATATTTGACTACTAAGTCCTGTTCACCATTTTTCTTCCTCGTTTCCAGCTCCGAAAGAAGAGTTTTTAGCTTTTGTCGTTGCAAATACGTCAAATCCGCCTTGATTGTTATATTCAGATTTTCCAGTTTACTCTTTTTCTTCAAACATGTTTTTGGTATGCTCCCTTCCGAGAACGTCACTCTCATTGGACGTGTTTTTGTTCCTCTTTTTCCAATTCTACTCACTCTAAATTCCGAGCTTAAATTTATCTCTAGTTTCTCCAAAATTTTCACCACTTGTGCGCTATCTGAGCCAATCCTATCCTTTGCAGCTTCATCTGTTGATTCAGTTACATTGTAAATAATTATGTTCTTACTTCTTTGACCACGATCTTGGATTTCAGAGATAATTTCATCTTGTTCAGACTCCGCCTGAGGGCTAATAGTCGGTTTTTCTTGTTCAGCTCTTATTTGGACAATACTATCTTTAATCTTCTGAACCTCCTGTTCCAAGTTATTTATTTTGGCTGATTGAACGTTTAAAAAATCATCGAGAGCATTTTGGAGATGATTTTTCTGATCTATAATAAGCTGAAACAACTGCCCTATCACAAATAATATGTCCTTATTACTAACATTTGGTTTCGACTGCAATTCCTGCATGCTTCTTATCATCTGGTCATATTCACCATTTACGTCTGCATTCAAAGAACCTTGGATGGCATCTGTGACGTTCTGGCTAGATTTTACCAATTTGTTCGATTTCGATGTTGATTTGCTTGCTTTGCTTGTTCCTGGTTTTTGATATGAGGTCTCGGAGTCTGAAAGGTTTGATTTCCCCATCGAAACTTCTTTTACAGAGCAATATTTACATTCCCATGTATGTGATCCTGAACGCTGTGCCCATAAATAAACCTTGTTAAACTCTGCTACTGATATGCCAGAGCATCCTTTATGTACACAGGCGCAGCATCGGGAGCACTCAAGTGCATGCTGATTAGATCTGATTGTGCGATGACAGACACTACACTCCTCGTTCTCCGTCATTTTTATCTTGAGCCTGCGGACTTATACCCAACTCCTTCCAGTAATTTAGTGGATTATAAACTATAAATTTCCCAACCGGACTGTCGAATTTTTATCCACCTCTGTGATGTTTATATTCAGTTGAGTTTTTTGGTGTAAAGTGTATGAATATATGAGAACAAAAAATAAGTTCACTTTTCGTTAATTGCACAATATTGAAATGGTATCAAATACGAGCTTCAAATTCCATACATACATGCATATAACATTTATAATTATTATTCTATTCCAAACCACTTAAAATCGCACAACACTTCGTCGAGATGTTTACTTCTCTTTTAATGTTTATGTTGGTTGGTTATAAGATTAGAATCGCTTAATGAGTTTTTTAAGGATTTTATCATAAAAAAAACATTTATTTAGTGTTGAGCAAACATCGTTAATGTGCAAATTCCATTCAAGGTTAGAATCTATTGTGATTCCTAAAACCCTTGAGCTATGACTAACAGGCAAATTCAGATTATTGAATAAAATATTTAAGCTTATCGGATTGCGTATTTTTGTCTTAAATTCCATTGCCACAGTTTTTGACAAATTTATAATATGGTTGTTCTTTTTAAACCAATTTGAAAATTCAATCATTGTTAAATCAATTTTCTCCTCCAAGAATTTCTCATCTTTTGCGGAGATAACTATGGTCGTATCATCAGCAAACATGATAATATTCCCACATGAAATGTATTCCGGTAGCTCATTTATAAATAACAAAAAAACTAGAGGACCTAGGATATTTCCTTGAGGGGCCCCCATGTTACAGTTCATAGTTTGTGAAAAAGCATAGTCAATTTTAATTTTTAATTTTCTATCCTTTAAAAAAGATTTAAGCGATTTATTTAATGGTCCCTTAATGCCCAACCTCTCAATTTTGTTACAACAAATTCAGGCTCAATGGTATCAAATGCCCTTGTTAAGTCGAAAAGTAGAGCGACTACTTTTTCATTATAATCAAGTCTTTTATATATATCTTGTACGAGATCAATTGCTGCGGTTTCAGTAGAATGTTTTTCTCTAAAACCATGCTGGTGAGGAATAATAATTTTGTTTTTTTTTAAGAAAAATGGCTAGCTTGTTGTAGACAACTTTCTCGAAAACCTTTGAAAAATAGTTATGTAAAGATACCGGTCTATAATTTTTAACTAACAGGGGATCACCCTTTTTATAAACAGGTAAGACATTAGCTTCTTTTAGTCGGGAGGGGAAAGTACCTTCATACACCGACATATTTATTAAATAGGCCAAATAGGTAAATAGTTTAGAAGAACACTTTTTTAACAAAGTCATTGGTACTTCATCGGGTCCTGTACATGTTTTATTTCGTAACTTTTTTACGGCCGAGCTTACCTCTTGTGGAATTACGTCATAGTATTTAAAATTATTAAAACATTCTTTTGAAACGGTGCAGTCACCTGACAATTCGTTATTGAAGTGAGAATTTAAATTATTTTTTACAACAGTGGACAAATATTTACTAAAATTATTTGCGATTTCCTTAGTATTTGTTACCGTAACATTCTCTAGCATATTTGTATAATGGTTTTCTTTGAACTGCTTTGGTTTTTGCCATTTAATGTTAATTAATTCAATACATGCATTGTTTTGTCATGAGGCACCGTTTCCGGTAAAAGCTCCGAGACTTTTTCCAACACTTCGAACAACTATCGTCATGTTTCAACCAGTTTACACAAAACCTTGACAAAACACAAACCTACACTTTCCTAACGAATCACTCTATCTATTACTGAAAATCACTTGAAAATCTGTTCCGTAGACAGACATACGTGGAAGGGGACTTTGATTTATAATATGTGGTGATGCAGATATGCAATTGTATTATAGTTGGGTGTTTTGCAATGCTTTAGAAACCAAAAGGTTATTATCCCCAAGAATTTCTAAACGCGCTCTGCCCAACCAGGAGACATTCAACGGCATTACAAAATGTCTACGGGAGTCTGTACGGCAATTTCTATTGAAAAGATCATACATATAGTTGACTCTCTTCATAATTTTAATATTTAGTTAGAATATTTTAATGTCTGTAAAGAGTACCTACTCCATAATCATTAGCAGAGTTTAATGTGTTGAAAAAAATAGTACAAGAACTTCTTTAAGAATAGCTGTTATATCCATATCATTTGCAAAGAATACATGAACTGATTTCTGACCATTTCCCTTGTAGAATGCAGTTTACAAATTTATTTTTCAAAATCATTTCGAATCAATTATTATCTGGGCAGAAATCACTAGCAATTCTTTGATCGGACCATTCGTATTGCCTAAGGAATGAGTGGACAATTTTATCTGGATTTTCCTTAGAACGCTCTTCGAAATTTAATAAACCACTTACCACAAGAAACTCGTCCAAACATGTAATTCTTGAACGAGTTTTTCCCATGAAACCTCAGACAATTGGTGTATTCCACTCCGGTCGTCGCCAGAAAGGAACTTTTATATAAAATCACCTTTCATTGTGATGTGGTAAGGAGTAATGCTGGGTTATTTTGACAAGTTTAGTAGTCTTATGAAGTTCTTCATTACTTTCGTTAAAATATTTCCAGGGACACCACTGGATTTTTTAAATTTTTTTTCAGGTTAATCAACTTAAAATGAAACTTTTCTATTGTTTGATGAACTTTTCTATCATAATATGTTGTTGCAAAATAGAATTCACTGTTTGAGATAAAATATGAATTCGTCTATAATTATTTTATGGTAAACAGTAAACAAGACTACTTATTTCAGGGTAACTCAGAAGAGTCAAATTTAAAACGCAACTTTATATTTTATTAATTCAGTGTATAATATTATTGAACACGATATCAGATTTGAATATTGCAACGTTTGAATATATGAGCTAGTTGTTCGAAGTCTGGTGTTGCCTAACTAAAAAAAACTGCTACTGTTGTTTTATTTGTCATTACATATTTATAAATATTACACTTGTATTTAAGCATATCTCATATTATCTGTTTGAAATTATATTAAGTATATTTTACAGTATCTCTGAAGTTGCGGAAATAATAGTGATTTATGGTATAAATAAAATTTTGTTGTTTGGTATCCGTTAGAATATTTAAGGCAAGATATTGTAAGAGAATGGTGAGCCATGTTGTAAATTTATGGGAGATTGAAGTATTTTTGTAATTTATAATGGATTCAATACTACCAAGAGGTCGGCAGCAATAATAAGCTGACTCTCCTACCATAGAATAATCAATCCCAGAAGCGAAACTCTCCCTTCCTGCCAGTAACAAGTTTTTTTGCGCATGTGCAACTACGCCATTATTTTAGCAGTAAATTCTCAGACTTCAGACACAGAATAATCCAGCTAACGACTATTTGATGATTTTACTTGTGCTAGGTTAGCGCAGGTTATGCTCAAAGAAATATTAATATAATAACCAGCTTTGTGAATATTATTTATAAAGTAGATAATAGTTACAGTTTGTTGTTTAGAATGTTTGAAGAAAATATTGAAATAATGGCATGTAAACCAGGAGGTATATATTGTGCTGTTCGGGTCGACAGTAGGCAAACAAATGAAACAGTATGCTTATTTGGGTTACCTACTAATGCAGAAATTATGTACCATATGTTTTGATATGTACCAAAATAAGGCATTTAGTTACTATATGGTATTTAAATTCACTGCCCTGATTTACTGTCAAAGTAATGATCCAAGTTCACGAAATATTGACCTCAATACATCAAAAGTTCCAACAAGGGTATTACTTTCGGCTGTAATCATTCGGTGCACCTACAAAAGAAATAAAAAATTATAAATATTGTCCACTTAATATAAAGATATGGCAAAAACTTTGTACAGCCCATAACTCATTGAAATCAGGTAAAATTTCAATTAAATTAACATTTATCTGCATAGTCATAAGTAAAGTATTTAACAAATTTGTAATTCTGTGGATTTTTTTTGAATATATACACAATGCAGTTAATAACATATTCTAATGAAAAAATATTCTGCACAAACTTAATAATACGCATAATTTTATTTGTTTTAAAGAACGTGGATCATGTCAAGCGATTACGGATCTGATGACATTTGTCAAAAAACGAAAAAGTATATTCGAATGTCTTTTCAAAAAGTAACCTACAATTAGAAAGACACATTTTTCTATAAATGACGACGTAATTGAATGAAAGGGTTAACCCAATAAATATTTTTAAATAAATATTTTTTAAAGAAACTAATGATCAAATACAACTAACATAATTTTCATAGTAATACATTTTAATGAATAGAGATAAACAAATATTCTCTTCGAAGTGTCATTCCTGTGTACGCAAGACAATATATATTATATATAACATTTATTGTTTCTGGTCAAGGAACCTTCATCAGTTGCGCTTCCCACAATTGAATGTCCTCTCGAACAATGCTTTATGTATTTCATACATTTCGTTAAATTTGAAGACGCGAGATGTAAGACCGACATCTAGGATTTTCGAGAGAATTAGCACACAGAGGTGAAGTAACCTGAAAATTTTATCATGACATTCTGTCCTAGGAGTTAAGGGAGAACAGCAATTACAGATTCGGAACCTCTGTGTGCTAATTCTCTCGAAAATCCTAGATGTCGGTCTTACATCTCGCGTCTTCAGGGATAAATAAAGTCGTATTTTACAAAACTTTTTCAAATTGTTGTAATTTGACAACGGCTCACTCGTGATAAAATGCATTAACAGAATTTTGAATAATTTCGGGTGTTACCGCTTTCACCTTCTTCTTCTTTAAGTGTCAGTAGAATAAAAAAAAACATTGGAGACCTTTCCGAACACTCAATTGTACCGCTTCTAACAATTCATCTTCTATTAAAGTTTAAGTAAATTGTACTCGTTGATCAGGATCATCTTCTAGCAGAAATTATAAACATTGTTTCTCTTTAAATTTATTTCTTTCGCAATAATTATTCCCATGCATTGTCATTTGCAGAAAATTGTCCTCTATCTAATGGCAGAAAAGCATTATAGCTCAACTAACTTATGAAATGACATTCCATGACTTTGACAAATATATGTTTTTGTTTTGAAATATGTCATCAGAGCAGTAGAACATTAATGCTTTGACAATTTTATTGTGAAGAACTTCAACATGCCACTGTCTAATATAAAGTAATTAGGTATAACCTATGATTTTTATAATTCCCCGAAATCAATTCATGAAGCAGTACTTTACAATTAATTACTACCATCGAAAACGCTCCGCTAAACTGACAAAACTACTGCGTGTAATTCAAAATATAGTCCTTTCAAAATTACTCCGTTGGATAATTTAAATTTGATACAAAATAATGAATGTCACTCCGTGAGACATTCTATTATAATATGCAATATTTGCGAAAGACAATTTACACCACCAGTATGAAATTGAATAATGCACTCGAAGGCATAAGGGCCTGTTGCAAGCTCATATATCTTTTTGTGAAAAGAAAGTGTTCCGCTGGCTCACGTGCGTGAAAAACAGCAGTCGCGTGGCCAGGCTTACCGATTTACAGCGTAAAAGAGGGTGTTTTGAGGCGCGTTTCAAATTAAAATTTATTAAAAAAGTTACTTTCCATTTGGAAACTTCCAGTTAGTACACTTCGGTAACTTCGAAGCAAGGAAATGTGCCGTAACTGCTACGGATAATTACTAGGCTACAGTAAAAATTACTTTTAATAAATTTTAATTTTTTTCGATACTGCTGTGGTGTAATCTTTTACCTTTAATCTGCAGCTGAGACCTCAATCAGGATTATAAAACTTACAGAGTATTATTTTCTTGGGATGTTCAATATTTTTCAGTTTACAGTAAGATTACATTTCAAATATTTAAATATGATTTAAATATTTGGAATTTTATTTATAAATTGAATATAGGGGGGGGGGGGTTAAATAAGTTACAAAATATTGAAGCCTTATTACGACAAATGGTTTTTGTCCCATCTGTAAAAAATTGCACTGAGGGGTGGCTAAGAGGCTCTAAGTGTTTTAGCTACATAACTATTTTAATAATTGTAAAACGAATAAAGATAGTGGATATTAGAAAACCTAGTTCATAGGACAGAACTGATTGAACTTGGAAAAACTAACAGTGGTACAGTAACTATGGCGTTAAAAATAATACAACTGAGACTAGATATAAACCAATAATTCACAGAAAAATTATTTGATATTATAAATAATATAATTCTCAATGATCATATTGCTATAGGAGACTTCAATGTTTATATTGAAATAAATCTTTGGAGTCTGAAGAATTTGTAGGGAATTATTTTGGCTTTAAGCTACCAGCCGTACTTTAAAAAATGTATTAGATCTGCAATATGTTAAGACGAATTCTTTATTGACAATGCTAAAAACGCATATAATATACTAATTGAATCATAGTGACTAAACTATAAATTTACAGATAAATAGCTGAAGTCGTTTTTTTTTGTTCAAGCACTATTGTTTGCAGTACAAAATACTGTCAAAATTACAAAAAAGTTAAATATAAAAGGCTCTAAAAATTGAGTCAAAATATCAGTTGGCTCGAATTTAATGACATAAACCAGGCTGCTGATTGGATTGGGTGCACAGCTTGTTGTAAACTAAATTATAACATAAAAATCCTTGAATTTCGCTTATTATTTTATTATTATATCTATATTAAAGAGAAAGTTTATAGAATATGGAAATAGTATTCACCTAATTAAAATTTAGAAACTCCTACTATCTTTCTGAACATTTAAGTAGAAGTAAATTAAAAGAGAGCAAAGACTTATATGAAATAATCTTTTACAGCGAAGCAAAAGTATTCACAAAATTATTTGGGTATGTGTAAATAAAGAAACAAAATCAATCAAAAAGTGCGGCAGTCATTTGAGACCGAACGAATTTCCTTGTGTTATCATTAGTAATGGTTTATAAATTTCAGGAGAATTAAAATAATTGTCACTAATTTGTTATGATTCAAGTATTAATCCTAATGTGTAATTTAATTCTTAATGTAAATTAAGTGCTAAATAAAATTTGTTGAATTATTAACTTACAAGTTGAAGCTCATATCCGATGAATAAAAAATTTGACTTGATAAAAATATTCGAGAACTAGGATTATTCAGAACGAAGAATCAAGTATAGACCCAGAAACGTTCTTGGAGGTACTAAAACTGGTGAGCAATCAATTCTTGATTTTGACGCTGGAAAGCCTCAACTTATAACTAGAGGATCTTAACACCTTAATAAGGGAATTTTGAGACTAGTTTATTGATACTTTTGAACAGCAGCACTAAAAAAATAAATTACTAAATTTTCTACCAAATCGATGACGATCGAAAATACTATTTACTGTGCTTGGTGTAATAGTAATTTCTTCCACGCTGTTATTACTTTTAATATTGCATAAAGGTAAAAACCATCTCATACTTGAAAATACCAAGTTTCTTCTCCATTTATTTTCTAATAGACACAGTACACTCCATCATACTTTTTACAAAGTTATCGTTTTTTACTGCAATACGTTTTTAAGTAAAGAATTGGAACGGAATAACAACTTATTGATTTTCAAAATCGTTGCTCAGAATAATTGATGAGAAAAGTGTCAAATTTTCCATGTTATCCATCATGCGTTCTTATTCTAAAGCAAGATTCGTCTGTCCATTAAATACCTTCGTGTACTTAAAATAAGATTCTAGTAGAACAAATTATACTTCTTTTATACATGGATATCTAAAATAGTCGTGTTCTCCTTCCAACCTAAATGAGCTTTTCAGGCCTCTCTCACGATTCAGCAAATGTACCTTAAAACTCAATGTGAGTTTGAAAAATGATTGCTCGGAAAGTTCCATGGTAGAACTGCGATATTAAATTAGATGTATTTATCACAGACTGAACTCTGGATCTCTGTCATTCTGGTAAGACATATGCTCTAATTTAGTATTATATTTCTCTATTAGTTGATTTTTTATCAAAGTGGAATGAGTTCCAATTGGAAAGACTAACTTTCATTGCATTGTAAATATTGTTTGCGAACTAAAATCAGAATTACATTGCACCTGATCAATATATTTCTGATAATATCTAATTTATTATTTTTGAGGGGTAACTGTAATAGTATTTAATCAAGATTACAAAAAATTGTGATTTTATGCACAAATTCACGATCAATAGGTAGATCTGGCAAGAATGTTCAAGGCTATCTGCAGGAAATTTAATTAGAATTTCAATAGTTCGTTACTTTTTTAGAGATTAGGTTGAAACTTTTTTATAGTGTTTTCAAGGTTTCAATTTCAATTCAAAGAAAAAATTGTCATAAATAGGTGTATTTAACTAATATTAATTAACAGTATGTGGTTCGTATTTCTTTATATTTTCGATATAAAACAGAAATCGTCATGGGTTACTAGGTAGGTAGGTTTGTTTTAATGCAACTTAATGAAAATATACTGAATCTTAAGATATTTGATTTTTTTATATTGCAATATACTTCGTGGGTTCAATTGAAAATTATAACAACTAATATCCACTTTCGCTATTCTAGAACTTTATTTACATTCAAACAGCTGATTAAAATATGACAATAACAATCTCATATAAGCTAGTCTTCGCGGTATCACTGCCTGGCGATCGTGGCATGCTTGTTTTATATCACCAGCGTCGAATTCTCCAGTAGAAGTCATCATCGTTCCTTCCGCTGCCGAGTCTTTTCGAGAATCCTATTTTTTATATTGAAGCGTTTGTTGTCTTGCTGAAATGACACAGGGTCGGCTTTGGGTAAATTTCGTAACACTGCCCCCCCTTTAATTCTGATTGTCCCGATCAAAAACATCCCCTCCATGGTAGGGAGCGAGTCGATCTAAATGAACCACCTTCAATTTAGCCTTGGGGTTTCGACGGATCCGGTAGACGACGTCATTAAGCCTCTTGACCACCTCGTATGGACCATCCCAGGCGGGTGTAAGCTTTGGGGATTTACCCTTGCTCCGTTGGGGGTTGTACAACCAGACTTTGTCCCTCTCCTGGAACCCGACTGAATTGGCCTTGAGGTCGTGTCGCGTCTTCATCCGGTCACTGGTGGCCAACATCTGCATTCGGGCTAATTCGTGTATTGCCAGCATGTTATGTCGGAGCTGGTCGGCATAATCGTCGATGTCTTGTGGAGGTTCTTCGGGGGAGCCAAATGCCAAGTCGCATGGTAATCGCAGCTCCTTTCCGAATAAGACCTTGGCTGGGGTCAGGCCTGTACTATTATGTACAGCAGAGCGATATGACAACAGGAATAGGGGAATATGCTCATCCCAATCACGCTGGTTATTGCTGACGACCTTGGATAGGTGTTGTTCCAAGGTCCTGTTGAATCTTTCCACCATTCCATCTGACTGTGGGTGTAATGGTGTTGTTCTCGTTTTCCTGATCCCCAACATCGTGCAGACCTTCTGGAATACATTCGATTCGAAGTTACGCCCCTGGTCTGAATGTAATTTCATCGGGACGCCAAACCTGCTGAATAGTTGTTCTACTAACACCGTCGCTACCGTGGTTGCCTCTTGGTTGGGCATCGCATATGCCTCAGGCCATTTGCTGAAGTAATCCATTGCGACCAGAATGTATTTGTTCCCTCTCTCAGACTCGGGAAACGGATCGGCGACATCGATGGCAATTCTCTCAAATGGGACGCCCACATTGTATTGCTGCATTCTGCCCTTGGTCCGGGATTTCGGGCCCTTACTGGCGGCACATGTGGCACATTTGCGGCACCAAGCTCTGACGTCTTCGAAGTAATTCACCCAGTAGTACCGCTGGCGAACTTTGTCTAGGGTTTTATTCATGCCCAGGTGGCCTCCGGTAATGCCATCATGTACTTCGGTCAGGATGGCTGGTACCTTTTTCTTCGGAACTACCAGTTGGAACTTGGTTTCTCGTCCATCAGCGCTTTCCCAAACTCGCTTGAGCATTCCATTGTCTACTCTTAGAGAGTCCCACTGAGCCCATAACGATTTCAGCACGCCGGAGTATCTAGCTACCTCGTCCCATCGTGGCCTGGGTGCCCCTCTCATTTTGAGTGACAAGATTGGTTCGATGTCTGGATCAGCCATTTGGTCCTGGATGCACTGTTCCGTTGTCCAGTCTTCATTGGCCTGCACTCGGATCTGCCTGATGGCGATACCCTCTCGCTGTTCCGTCTTTAGACAATGCTTGCATTCCGCTCTACAGGGTCTTCTGGATAGGGCATCGGCATTATTGTGCAACCGGCCGGCACGGTGTTCCACCTTGAAGTCGTATTGCTGTAATTTCTCCATCCATCTGGCCAGTTGTCCTTCCGGTGTCTTCATGTCCAGCAGCCATTTGAGTGCGGCATGATCTGTTCGGATTAAGAAATGGCGACCATACAGGTATTTGTGGAAATGGTCTACAGCCCTTATTATTGCAAGAACTTCTTTTCTGGTGACGCAATAATTTCTTTCTGGCTTCGAGAATCCACGGCTGTAGTACTCGATCACCCTCTCTTCACCATCTTGCACCTGGGATTGGACGGTCCCCAAAGCGGCGTTGCTGGCGTCGGTGTCTAAGATGAACTTGCCGGACTGTGTAGGAAAGGCTAGGATTGGGCTGGAACATAGTGCTGCCTTCAGTCGTCTGAAAGATGTTTCGCAATCCTGATTCCAATGGAAGGTCTCTTTCTCAGTGGTCTGCCGATGTAGAGGGGCGGCGATTGTGGCAAATCCATCAACAAAACGCCGGTAGTATGAACAGAGGCCCAAGAAGCTTCGGAGTTCATGTTTGTCTCTTGGAACTGGCCAATCACGGATGGCTTCTATCTTGTCTTCGTTGGTGCGGATTCCTGACTCGGACACGACGTGGCCCAAAAACTCTACTTCTTTTTGAAACAAGGAACACTTCTTCGGATTGAGTCTCAGGTTGGCGTTATTAATTCTGGAGAATACTTCGCCTAGGTTCTTCAGATGGTCGTCGAATGTCTGGCCCATGACTAGAAAGTCGTCGAGGTATACTAAGCACGTCCTCCATGTTAACCCGCTCAGTACATACTCCATTAGTCTCTCAAATGTAGCGGGTGCATTACATAACCCAAAGGGCATGACCGTGAACTGAAACAGCCCTTTACTGGTGGAGAACGCTGTCTTTTCTCTGTCGTTTGCATGTAGACCAACCTGCCAATATCCACTTTTTAGGTCTAGTGTGGAGAACCAACGGGAGCCTGCTAGTGTGGTCAAAGTGTCATCGATACGGGGTACTGGATAGCTGTCTTTCTTCGTGACGTCATTGAGCTTTCTGTAATCCACGCAAAATCGGGTGGTTCCATCCTTCTTTTTAACTAGCACAACGGGAGCAGACCATGGGCTGATGGATGGCTCAATAACTCCATTTTGTAACATGGACTCGATGTTTTCCTCGACTGCCTGTTGTTGCCCCAATGGTAGTCGTCTAGGTGGTATTCTGACGGGTTGTGCCTTTCCGGTATCTATTCGATGCTGGATGATGTTGGTGCGACCGATGGTTCCATTTTTACTGTTAAAAATTTGCCAGTGTTTTGTGATAAATTGCTTGGCTTTCTTCTGGTTCTCTGGTGTCAAGTGTGTCAAATGGTCAGCAAACTGTTGTAGGAACTCTTTATCGGGCCCTGGCTCCTTCACCGACGTCTGGTACTCTTCTTCGCAATTGATGATGGTCTCTACTGGCTCGAAACAAGCTATCTCTTGACCATTGGTAATTCTGATGTCGTTGTTGGACAGATTCAGGACTCTGATTGGTATATCTCGTCCGGATTTAACTATAGCCCGTCCAACCAAATAGTCATGAGCTGAGTGTACGGGCTCCACCATTCCAACGCAGCTCCCAGGATTGCTGTCTAGCTGCCCATGAATAATCTGTTCCGTTCGACCGGGAATTCTAGCTGAAGACTTTGCCACAATTTTTATGGGCGTGACTGATGTGTTGACGGGCCGTGTCAATACAAATTCCTCATTCAGGAACCGAAGAACATCATATCTCGGGTCGAACATAAATCCATGCTGGCTAATTAAGTCCATTCCCAGTATAAAATCGTCCTCAATATTCGCCAGGACCCTATGCCGGATCATGTTGTCCCCTATCTGTAGCACGACATCTGCCTCACCCTGTATTGACATGGACTCGCCGGTGACTGTTCTGAGCTGGATGTTATTGGTAACTGGCCGAATTTCTGATGCTCTCAAAACCCTGGACTTGGCAATGGACACAGCGGCGCCGGTATCGATGGTGATGGTAACTGCCCGCCCGTTGATGGTGCCTCTGATGACTAGGCTGCCGCTATCTCGGCAAAATCCCCGGATGGATAACGTTTTGGGGGCTGGTGGAGGGACAGTCAGCATTCGCCCCTCTATGCTGACTGACTGATGGTCCCTGGACATTTGCCTGTTCTGTTGGTTACCCCTGGTCGGTGATCGTTCAGGTGGCCTCACTCGACAATTACGTTGGAAGTGCCCTGTCCGTCCGCAGCCGTAACATGCCCCTCTGGTGCCAGTTCTTTGTGACCGGTCTAATATTTTGTTCAGACCAGCCAGCAGCGCTTGAAGTGGTGACTCTGACTCTTCCTGGTTGAAGGAAACTGCTCGGACCCTCGGCTTGGACATGTTCATGACGGCCTCTACTTCCAAAGCCCGAAGTAGAGCTTCACTACTTTTCTTGACGCCACTCAGTCTTAAATTTCTTTGTACTTCCACATCTCTGATGCCGTTTATGAAACTCTGTGTGGCCAACTGGTCTTTCGTTTCCTCTGGCAGGTCTGGGTAGGACAAGTGTACTAACCGTCTAATCTCTGCTTCGAATTCTTGAAGGCTTTCACCGGATTTTTGCGTTTTCCCACTGAGTTGGACTCGGTATACCTGGCTCAAGGATTGATTGTCGTATCTCTTGTCCAGAATGGCGATGATCTTGTCGAAATTGCCTTGTTCTTCGACTGGAATGCTTTGGAGGAGTTCTAGGGCCGGACCTCTTAACGAAATTACCAGAGAGGTAGATTTTTCTTGATTATCCCATCCATTAGCTGTAGCCACAGCCTCAAATTGCCGTTTATACATGGGCCAAGATGAACTGCCATCAAATGTGGGTGGTTTGCTAACGGAACCTTTGGTACTCACGGTGTGCTGGTATTTTCCTCTCTGCAAATCTTGTTGCAATTTTTTTAATTCCTGTTTCCACTTTATCTTGTACTTCACTGTGTACTGCGTCTTTAATTGAACTGATTTCAGCTTTTACCTGGTTTTGGATAGCACTTATTTCAAATTTCACCTGGTTCTGGACGGAATCGATGTCATCTACTTTGATTTCAAGAGTCTCCACATTATTTTTTAGGATCTTTATGTCGTCGTTTATTTCTTTTATATCTGATTCAACTATTTGCATTCTTTCATTAACTGTTTCATTAATTTGCGATACTATTTGCATTAATTGTTCAAATTGCAATTGTCTTTTTTCTTCCGTTTTGCCTTGTTTTTCTTCAAATATCTTAAAATCATTTTCTCGTTTTTCTTCAAATTTCGAGAGCAATCCTTCTAATAAATTTTGTTGTTTTTCTTCCATCGTGGAAACAAGATTTTGTTGTTCACTTTTCATCGTGGAAACAAGAGTTTCTAATTCTATTTTACGTTTTTCATCGATATTAGTGACAAGATTTCCTAACTCAATTTTAAGTTTATCATCAAAAGATTTCACTAACCTTTGTTGAATTTCTTCTTGATGTTGTTTCTCCTTCTTGTCACGTTTTTCTAGAATCTGTGCAATTTTTTCGTCTATCTTTTCCATACTACGAGTTTCCATAAATCAATTTAGGATGTTAACTACACTTAATCCTTCACTTCTAACAACAAATTGCAATATACTTCGTGGGTTCAATTGAAAATTATAACAACTAATATCCACTTTCACTATTCTAGAACTTTATTTACATTCAAACAGCTGATTAAAATATGACAATAACAATCTCATATAAGCTAGTCGTCGCGGTATCACTGCCTGGCGATCGTGGCATGCTTGTTTTATATCACCAGCGTCGAATTCTCCAGTAGAAGTCATCATCGTTCCTTCCGCTGCCGTCTTTTCGAGAATCCTATTTTTTATATTGAAGCGTTTGTTGTCGTGCTGAAATGACACAGGGTCGGCTTTGGGTAAATTTCGTAACAATATTGAAGATCATACTAGAATTATAATGTTTTCTGACAATGTGGGATAGTCAATTTAATTTACATTACATGGTCCCATTACTGCAAAGTTCTGACTTTTAAAATAAGGTGTCTAAGTTTTACTTAAAAAAATATTATTGACACTTTAAAGATTTAAAGATTTGTTTGAAATACAAAGAATGTACCTCTCCATTTATTGGGTTAAATTAGGTACATTTATTCTAGAGTAAAAGATATTATTAGTCGACATATTTTTCCTTTTAAATCTTACATTGCTGGCTTTAAAGTTTGCAACCTAACCATGTTAAAAAAATTAAAATTCAAGTCCCTCTATCACGACAACTACTGCATAACTATGCATATATGCTAAATTGGTACTCAAATGATCCCTATACACGAGAGTTACTGGATAGCCCTGTTTCAAATTATCATATTGTGACGACCATGTTTTACTATCCAGTGTTTGGAGTTGCCTATAGTTCAATAGGGAAGTATCCAGTATTGATTTTTCGGACAACTAGTACTAACTTTCGTAGAAAATAATTTTTGTAAATTTTTGTGGTGATTATAATTCATCATTAATATAATGTTATTTTCACAATAGTCCGAAGATGTTGTGAAAATAATATTATAATAGAATTGACATAAAAGATTAGAGTTTTCATTGTGTTGTTTGTCATCTCTATGTTTGAAATCATTTGGGTATAAATAAGGGAAACATTTAGGCTACAAAGAGAAATCCCCCGATGATTACATGCTGCATAGACACTATTACATTTGTGATAATGTATAAGACATATTTATCAAAAATAAGCCTACTATGCTATACATAAATAAAAAATAATTTCGTGAATTATTTCTAAAAAAATAACGTCAATATTGTTCAACTTATAACTTTATGAATTAGCGTCGAATTTCGACTACTGGGTGACCGCTAGTCGTTATTAATATAGGAACTCTTAGAAATTTCTATAATGTAGAAAAAACATTATTAGTTCTCTCATAATTTTGACTTTGTTTTTACGCATAAAACGGATCATTAAAATAGCAAATCTATTGATAAATTACATGACAAAAATAAATTTTGACATACTCGTTAAAAATATTTTAGTTTTTATTTATTACTTACTACAGATTATGGTGAGTTTTGATGCGTTCAGACTTACTTTTTGTAATGCATTAGTCTTGTTTGCATTTTCTATCATTTGATCGTAATTTCGAAAAATTGTCAAAAAGGTATTTTGTTGAATATTATATTCTTATTAACAAATATAATATTCAACTAAAAGGTAAAGAGGATATGAAGATAACATATGAACTTGGATAAACAGAGTAGGTACCTATGTTAATGGTACAAAGTGAAAGAGAAATAATAACGACTATAACACAAACAAGGAATTGGAGTTCCGAACGGCATACTGTGAAACAAAGACATAGCAAGATTAACAAAACTCAACAACTATAAAACAAAGATCAAGGTTGTTTTCAGATTTTCAGCTTTGAAAATGCCAAATGATATTTTAGCGAAATGTCAGTTAAAATGTTCCTTTCAGAGCACAAACAAAGAAACGGCTGTACACCGGATGCAATAAAGAAATACATAGGACTATAATATATATATATATATATATATATATATATATATATAACGTCAATGTTAACAGTTACTACTTGTATGATTTTTTCCCATTGAGTATGTGGTATTGACTAAAATAAAAATATATATATATATATATATATATATATATATATATATATATATATATATATATATATATATATTATATTATATTCACTTTGATTCAAATCACTTTTTAAAAAGATTATTTGTTTAAACATACAAAATCAAAATTTAAACAATTAATTACTTGAAATACTTAATACTATAAGTGATATTATTTAAATGACAACAAGAGATCGTTTCCAGTTGCTTTTATAACATTGACAAAAGTGCTGATGCAAGTCAGCGATTTTACTGGGTAAACGGACTCGTGTAGGATAACATCAACTTTTAGGAACAGAAACATAAAATAATATAAAATGATGTTTGAATGGTATACATAATAAGTAATAAGTGTATAAAACAAAATATGATTAAACAATAATAGTAAAAATCAAAAATCAATTTGTAAAATAAAATTAAAACGTCTTAAAATAAATGAGCAATAAAATAATACGAGTAATAATTAAATGCTTAACCTAATCATATGAAAATAAAATATAAAGTAAAAGGAAATGTGAATAAAAATACTGTGTAAAAAATAAAAAGGTTAATAATATAAATCAATATTAAAAATAGGTGTTTTTAGAGAACATAAAGGGTATACCTAAACTTGCGTCTCTAAGCTTTGTTCTGTTTTCAAAACAAGCCTAAGCTTGAGGAAGAATTTGAGTCAGCCTGAAGTCTGGTCAGGATTGCAGTCCTTTGGAGGTTTTACCATACTCTTTTTGACAGCTTGGAAAGTGATGAGTGCCGCTATGATCATGAGAGCAGCTATGGTTGTATAGGTAAACCAAGAGATGTTTTTGGTTACAAACGGCTGGTTTATGAGACCATCGAGGTCTCTGGAATATTGTTCCAATTTGTAATTTGCTACGTCTAATTCTTCTACGTTAAGTGTGTTCAGCTTTAGGGGCTGAAGTTCAGGAATTATAATTTTTTCTGGCACTGCATCGCAACAGTTGAACGGCACTGTTACTGGTTGAAATGTTTCTAGAAGATTGGTTTGTTTACCAGATTCGGCTTGAACTTTTGTAATTCCTATAAACGCACTACTCTTTGATTGAAGAGTCAATATTGAGTTGAGGGAGATTGTAAGAGTTCTTGGGTTTGTTTTGATTCACTGTAACACTTATGGGTTCAGAAGTAATTATGAGCCAAGTACTGGGTTCTAGTTTTTGAAAGTTGTATCCTTGAGTGAATATTAGTGAGCTTTTACAGTTGTCGGGTACCTTCTGGACATTCTTTAGAAGTTGAGCTTCACATAACGCGTTGGTGTCAATAGGATATGCGTAAAGTTCAGAACACAGTTTCTTACGAGTGGCTAACGGTTTACACGCACTTAAGTCTTTGATCGGAATAAACATTAAAGAATCATCATTCTTTGCAAGATATTTTTGAGTGAAGGATAGCATATGATGTAAACCTGTTCTTTCATCGTATATAGGGATAGGATATAAATGAAAGACTGTGTAAGCATGTTGTTCGAATAAAGGGATTCTTAACACAAAAATAAGATCAATGATTTCCAGATATTGTGCGATGCTCGAGTACTTTACAACCAATGGAAGGTTACTTTTGACTAAGTTTTGCGATATTTCCTGTAATGAGGTAATAAGATGTTCTGGTGTTAAAATTGAAGAGTGAATTATTTTCAAACGTGCGAATGTGATAGAATTTAAAACACCATTTAGATTATCTTCTAAGTAGAGATAATTCTCCATAAGTTTTTCACATATTTCAAGTAATGCGAGTTTTAATTCGACGTAGGCGACCTTATCATTAATTTTTCCGATAGTGTTTTCCAGCTTTTTCATGTTATCATTAAATAGTTTTTCGTCAAATCTAAGATTTTGGATAGTTTCGTTGAAGTTTTTAATTACGGATGTGGTGACACTTATTTGGTTTTTTTGTAAGTTCTCAATTTGAAGTTGGCCTTGATTTAAGCGGTTTATGCTTTCGGTAAAGTATTTTCCGTCGGCGGCATCTAAATTGCCGGTGATTGCCTTAAAAAATTTCTGTTTGATTGAGTTAGAAATTTGATTGAGAAGGTTAATGGGGGTTTGTACGTCTGCGCGAAAGTAGTTTATAGCAAAAGAATTGAAGTTAACAGTTTTTACAAGAGTTTGTAATATTCTGTTATTTGTTGTAAATACTTGTTCTAGTGTAGAAATGTTTCTGTGTACTAAAAGTGTCCATTTATCATTGGATACAGTTATTTCTGCTTCGTTATGGAAGTTGATACCTAAACTATTGTTTATTGGTTGTATTTGAAATTTGGGCTACTGCTGACCCGAACAGCAGGCAGAACTTGGAACAGAAATTTACTTTCTGAGAACGGTTTCATTCGGTCGAAATTTACTTTTGATTTTTGGGTGGTTTTAGGGTTTAGTACAGTTGCGGAGTTTCTATGAATCTGCAGGATTTCGAAAGGACCATTGAATTTATTTTGGAGTTTGTCCTTGATCTGAGATTCTTTAATATAGAATTTATCGCCTATTTGATAGTTAGGGAGATTTTTAGAAACGTGTTTATCAAGTCTGACTTTCGCTTTATGTTTTTGGATTCTCGTTCTTTCGCGAGCAATTTTATAATAGTGAGAGATACGATTATTGAGATCTCTGATGTACTTAGTTATCAGGGCTTGTTGGTTGTAGAGAGTTTCTGGAGTCCTACTGGAAGTATGTCCGTAAACAAGTTCGTAAGGGGTGAATCCATGAGTTTTATTTACAAAATTGTTATATGCAATGATTGCATAAGGGAGGATGTTAAAAGGGTGTTCGTCAGGATTTTCTAGTTTATGGATTCTAATCATCTCTAATAAGGTCGAGTGGAATCGTTCTAATGAACCAATTGACTGGGGATGTCCCACACTAAAATAAGATAGTTTGATATCAAATAGTTTACACAAGTCTCTCATTAGTGTGTTGTCGAATTCCCTGCCATATTCACAATGTATCCGTAATGGAGTACCGAACTGTTGGAAATAGAGTAATAAAGTACTAACAACGGTTTTTGCGGATTTGTCGGTTATGGGGTAGGCCGGAGAGAATTTTGTTAGTTCGTCCCAGATAGTTAATGCGTAGTTTTTTGTCGGGACTTCTAGAATATCGATGTTGACACGTTCAAAGGGTGTCCGTGGGTTTCAGTAATGACAAGTGGGCTGTCGAGATTTGTCCGGTAAACTTTTGCTCTTGGGCAGTTTTTGATAAAATTGTCAACGTCCTTAGTCAGTCCTTGCCAATTGTATTTTTCGTTTATTCTGCGGATAGTTTCATTGATACCTCGATGTATATTATTTTTGCCGTTATGGAATTGGTCGAGAATGATAGGTATTTGGTCTTTCTCAACCGTTTGGACGATATTTTGGCAATCTTTCCATTTGATATCGATTTCGGAAAAGATAAAGAAAGCATTTCCAAAATGTGCAGTTCAATGTTATTCTCAACACAGAATACTTGGTTTTCAGTGAACACATCTCTACTATTATACAAAGATGCGAAAAGACTTTCGTTGACTACTTCTGGCACAGAAGGGATAGGGACGATGTAATAACGTCTTTTTCTGACACTTTTGCTAGCAAAGGCATTTACTCTAGAGCATTTTCCTCAAAAATGTCTTCGATGATGTCATGGTGAAAATCTTTCATGAGAGAGCCTTGGGGAAATACTAGGATGTTTTTGTTTTCTCGGTCTAAGAGTTGGCAACTAGAAAATTGAATTTTGTCGTAATCTATGAGTGAGACGGTTTGATATCGCTCGACAAAAGTTCTAAATTCTACCGAGATTTGTTGGAGATTAATGGGACTTCTTGTCTGGGGTTCTTGTGAGTCATCGTCAGTTTTGTTTGTTGGGAGTACTGTAAATGGTGTTAGGTGATTGTTTGCTTGAAATGATATGTATTCATTAGAGTTGTTAACTTTAATGCGAGAGAGAGCGTCGGCATTTTTATTTACTTTGCCGGGTTTGTAAATTATTTGATAGTCGTACTCGTCGAGCTTAAGGCGCCATCTTGCAAGTGTACTTTCAGGATCCTTTATAGAAAACAGCCAAGTTAACGGACGGTGATCGGTCAGAAGTAAAAACTTACGGCCAAAAATTATTGGACGAAAGTGTTTAACCGCCCACACTATTGCCAGGAGTTCTCGTTCTATGGTTGAATACTTAGTTTCAGCATTGCAAAGAGTTCTGGAGGCATAGGCTACGGGTAAATCTTTACCTACGGGGCCTTGAGAGAGCACTGCGCCGATAGCAAATGAACTGGCGTCGGTTGTAAGAATAAATGGCTCTTCAAAATTAGGGTATATGAGTATGGGGGTAGAAGTAAGGGCTCTTTTTAATTCGTCAAAAGATTTGACGCACTCTGAATCGAACTGGAAAGGTATGTCTTTTTGAAGTAATCTTGTCAAAGGTTTCGAAATCTTGGCGAAATTGGGGATGAATCGCCTGTAATAGCCAGCTAACCCTAAGAAGGACTTGATATCTTTTGGGTTTTTTGGTTGGGGAAAATTTAAGATACAATCTACCTTTGAGGGGTTAGGCTTCTTGCCTTCGGGAGTTATAAGGTGGCCAAGATACGCGACCTCTTTACGAAGAAACTCGCATTTGTCGGGTTGGATTTTTAGATTGGCTTTTCGCAATCCTTTGAAAACTTCAGAAAGTCGGGCTATGTGCTCATGTATAGTCGGAGAATAAACGATAATGTCCATATAGACTAAACATCTCTCGTATTGAACACCTAAAAGAATATTATCCATTACCCTTTGGAAGGTGGATGGAGCGTTTTTAAGATCGAAGGGCATTCTAACGAATTCAAAATGACCAATATCAACTGTGAATGCTGTTTTTTGGATGTCTTTTGTATCGATTTCGATTTGGTGAAATCCTGAAGCCAAGTCGAGAGTGGTGAAGTATTGGCATTTGCCAAGTTGGTCAAGTAAAGATGCGTCTAGTTTTTTGGCAAACCGGGGATGACCATGGCGAATTAGACGGACCTATAATGCCTTGGTCAAGCATCTTTGATATCTGACTTTTTATCTCCTTTTTGTGTACTTGGGGGTACCGATATGACTTTGTGAAAGAAGGTTTCGCGTTATTAGTGTCTATTGAATGTTTGATTTGTAACGGGTGAATTGCTGTTCTCCCCGTTACATTGATATTTACTAATATTTGTCTCATTAATAAATTACCTTTTATATTTTTCAAATCACTTTTCTAATAATATCGTTTTCTGAACTGAGTTCTACCGTAATAAAATTGTGTCTATACCTTAATAAATAAACAGGTAAGTAAATAGTCCTATTTTATTCACTTATGCAATCGCTTTTTTCGCTTTTAATTGCTAAATCACAGTTAATTCGTTTGGAAGGTATTCTAAGGCCAACTCTATCCTTTGATTTGGCGCGAAGATGTCTTGACAGAACGAACATCACGTGCTATTTTGATGTAACCTCCCTCCAAACTGGAGATATTAAATTAATATAATTTTGTTGGGAAGAAGAAAACTGTCATTAATAAAATTTTATCTATGATTTAATTACTAAAATTTTGCTTTATTCTTTTATCGAAATTATCTTGTATTAGTTCCTGTATGGACCAACTATTGATTAATATTCCTGCTGTCGCGCTCAATAAAATTTGAAATTTTAACATGTCATTTCCTTTCCCCACTTTTATCATTGGACAAGTGGGATAAACGCATGTCGAAGGAAGTAGATTTTGCTGGCTCTTCTGTTTCGAACGCCGGAAAAGACGGTATGTGGGAGAATTTCGCTCTGAGTTTATGGGAAAATTCTTGATCTTTATCGTGAAAATATCTGCTAGAATTTGCTTAATTTATCGTTTTTCCTTATTACCGTACCTTTGATTCTAATTAAGCAAATTCAACTTATCGTTATAGTTTGATTTATCGAAAGAATTTTTTTATAGTTTTTTATCGGCTATAGTGCATATTTTATCGTATCTATTAATAATTTGGAAAGAATTTTTGGGTGAATCTGGTTTCATATTCATCTTAATATCGATATACCGCGTTTTCTTGCAACGATAAATATTTGGTGGCTTAACTGCGTAGTTCATTAATTTTTTTGCATTTTTAGGTATTGGTGAATCTGGAGAGTTTGATTGACGATATCTACCAAGGATCAGGAAAGGACAAATTGATCCATTAGACGAGGTCTCCTGTGAGCCTGAATTTAGTAGCTGACGAAACTTCCCAACTGGGTTGGACTGTAACTGAGAATGATCATGTGACTGACTTAAAATTTCTATTTTTTTTCTTTGCATTTCATTCAGTATTTCATATATATATTTCTATTTTATTGAATTTGATTTACATATAGATATACCAGTAAATATATTAATTTTTTTATGTCACTCGCTGATCTTTCATTATTCATTGGCCCAGATTGGTTGCTTGTCTGCTTAGTTATAAATAAATCACATTTTAATTTCTCCTTTCTATGAGTTTGCAGTAGAGAGCCAAGCAGGTTCTGAGCTAAAGCATTTTGCTACGCCTAGTTTTCTTTATTTTAATTGTTTAACTTGGGGAAATGTTTATGACCAGATTTCACATCTGATTTTTTTTTATATTTATGTATATAGATGCAATAATCATTTTTATCGTATATTACCTTATCATTTTTAAAGTACCGTACATTGACATTAATTTAGAGTACTGAGTTTTCCCATTATCTCGGAGGAAATTCGCTTTCATTCAGTCGTCGAACGGTTTGCCGGATTAGAATGCACATTAGATCTTGAATATATTTTTTTTATATACCATTATCTTTAAACACATTATTAGCTCTCAAACATAATTGTTTATATATCTGATTTACCGTTAAATTTTACCTGTAATTAAAAATTGATTTGTTATTTAAATCTAAATTAATTTGAAACTATAACTAGCAGTTGCAATTCACCTTAAGTCTTATCGTTATCTATTTTTACCTAGAATTTGAAGCATTTCAAATTTACCTTTATTAGTTAAAGTATTTTTCATTCATTTTTGGTAGTCTTCAAATAGTAAATTTAGAGTGAAGAAGTTAGGGAAAACTAAGGTAGGGTGCCTCACCTCATACATGTGCCGAACCGATCCTATAGAGCATATATACGCCTATACTAGTCAGGGGGAAAATTCAGTAGCGATACTCTAAGGGCTATAACTAATTGGCCAATAATTTTTTTCATGTATGCCATCAACTGGGGCTAAGAGTGCCCAGACACATAACCACTAGCCTCATATCCAGGGAACAGAACTCTGGCAGTACTACCTGATTCGACTTGTCCTCTGGTAGGACAGTGGCAACTCCTGGCCGCCTTGAGTTATTGGAACCCCAGCTGCTGGTTGGCATATAGCTCCAGGATCAGGACCTTGGACAGCAGATCCACCAACGGAAAGGCATTCCTACCGAGGATATTGTAAGGCAAGAATCTATAGATTGTTTTGTTTGTAACTTCACTCTAACAGTTTTTTTATATACCTCGATTGTCTTAAATTTTGTTCTCTGTTACCAACTTAACTAATAGAAAAATTGGTTAATTTGTAATTGAAAAAGAATAAATTGTAAATTTTTCGTTATATTGTCGTTTTTCTTGTTAACTGTGTGTGTCCATTGGCCTGGCGCCCTTGCATAGTCCTTCTGCCAATTGAACAACGAACTCACGCTACCGGATACTAACTGAGCAGCCTATCGGCACAATATCGCCAAGACCGGTGTATTGTCTAACCCACAGGATATCTCTCGCGAGAGGTTTTGCGTTTGTATAGGTCAGTTGGTCACCTTCTAAATAGAATATATCAGAATATTCGAGGCAGAGTTGAGAAATAAGTTCGGCTTCCTCATCGTTCAGATGTTCTAACCGAAGCTGTTCCATGACTGTAGTTTGTCTATCAGGCTGGGTTAAGTTTTGTGAGTAGTTTTCGGAAAGAATATTTACGGAAAATTGTTTATCGGTTCGAGTCCCAACTTGTCGAAATTAACGGTTTTGTGGTAGCATTTGCATGTAAAATTGAAGTAAGAAATTCGCCTTTTTCATTAATTTTAACAAGGGCACGGAGAAGATTAACCTTTTCTATTTCGGCAGATGATAAGAAAGCCTCAGTGTTAGTGAGGTTACATTTTAATTTACATATCTGTTCTGTTCGGGGTTCTAACGAGATTCTATTAATTGGGATGCAGCTATTGAAAGTTGAAGGGTTCTGAGTACGCATGACACTATCATCTGTAACTTTGTAGAGTGGTAAGGTTTTAAAATTGGTGACAAGTTGTTTGCTGTTAAAGTCTATAACGCAGTTATAGTGTGAAATCTGAACACAGTAATCCGTCGAATTCAATGTCGATGTTGCAAATATATACCTTGTGTGGGTCGGCGACATTGAAAGGTACAAGGGTGGATTCGTTGATTAAGATTTTCTGATCAGTGATTCCTTGGATGACTACGTTTTCGGGAAATCGTTGTTTGAAGCGTTGGCAGGTTTCAGGTTTGAAAATTGAAAGTCCTGCACCCGTATCGATAAGAAGTTTATAGGTGTTTGAAGAATCAGTAATATAATAAAGATTCTTGGAGTTGACGGAAAGAAGGAGTCTTACAGAAAATTCTGTTCTGGAAAGTTGACACTCGGGCTGAAGTCGTCCAGATTCATTGTCTGAATTTGGGGTGAAATTCTGAAATTTATTGGTCTGGAGGTTCTGACTGAGTGGGGGTCAAATGAAAATTTACTTGAGAAGAATCAAGTTCGTCAGAATAATATTCGTTAAACTCTTCAGTGTTGAAATATTCTGGTTCATCGTTTTGTTTGAAATCATTAGGGTAATATTGTTGTACGTTTCCGTACTCGTTGGGTAAAGGGTTGTATTGATTTTCGTTTTGAGAGTAGTTATAGTTATTGTGATATGGTCCGAATTGCAGATTGTTCAAGTGATGAGTCTTTGGTTGTTGGCGTTGTTGATGTTTAAAGAAACTCGGGTTCGGTCTGTAATTGCCAGACATTTGGGGTTGTCTACTGCTAGATGGATGAAATTGTTCCTGTGAAAATTGTTGACTGGGATTAACATTTGTAGATTGATTAGCAGGTTGATTTAAAAAATGAGGGCGAAAATTGGAGTAATTCTGATTGGAATTCGGGTTGTGTTGAAATTATCTCCTCCTCAATAAGCATTCATTGCTTAGATGGCCCATTCGTTTACAAAATGTGCATTGTTTCGGAGGTGGGACGTTATTTGGTTTACGAGAGGGTTGTTGGAAACTTCAATTACCTGAAAATTTCTGGGTTTCTAAATGTGATAGTTGTATTCTCGTTTAATTCTGGAAATGGCAGGGAGAATACTGCAGGGGTCGCTACCGCGAAAGAGTTAACCAATTTTGGGCACTAAACCCGTGAGGAGGCTATTAAGAGCCATTGGCTCTATCAAGTCAATCTGTGCTTGTTTTTCTTTAACAGTTAGGTTTTGTTTGTTTATGGCTGCTAGCATTTTCGCCTGATGTGTCTGAAGTCTAGCAGAAAATGTAAGAGGGGATTCATTAAGAGTTTGCCGCATTCTTTGCAAGTCCTGTATAAGAGCAGAGAGATTCCGAGGATCTCCAAAATGATTTTCTAGGAGGGTTTGAATTTCAGCTAGTTGACTAGGGTTTCGCGAATTAATTAACTCAGCCGTTCTACCGCGTAACTTATGAGGAATAAAATATATAAATGAAAGAACTGGTGGTCATTCAAAATAAAATCAAAATACAATAGTTACTTTATGTGATTCTTACGATATTATTCCTCGCATCGGACTGTTCTCTGCGTCACTTAGCACTGGTTAGCCTGGTTGCGTGTTCCCTTGCTAGTACTTGGTAGATGTTGTCCTTTTCAAGTAGGTTCTATTCTGCAAAGGCTTGGAAACCACCACAACTAGTTAGAAATCTTCATGTTCTAGCTGTGTCTGGAATATCCTACTGACTGCGCCAATTTTATATTCACTTTGATTCAAATCACTTTTTAAAAAAGATTATTTATTTAAAATATATAAAATCAAAATTTAAACAATTAATTACTTGAAATACTTAATAATATAAGTGATATTATTTGAATGACTACACGAGATCGTTTCCAGTTGCTTTTAAACATCGACAAAAGTGCTGATGCAAGTCAGTGATTTTACTGGGTAAACGGACTGTAGGTTTCCGGGAAGTTGTTTGCATATAATTCGAGATGAAATTTGATATCACGTACGCTTTAAATTCCGTTGACTTCTCGACTTATATTTTGCATATAACATATATATATATATATATATATATATATATATATATATATATATGGTGGATTGTAGTTCTTCACGGATGGGACAATGTGATTTTCTTTGTTGTATCCGATGTACATCTGTTTCTTGGTTTGTGCTCTGAAAAGAACAATTTTATATATATATATATATATATATATATATATATATATATATATATATATATATATATATATATATATATATATATATATATATATATATTATTCAACAAGCAGTTACGGTAAAAAGTTGTTCAATTAGGTTCAAAATTTTCTTCAATGTGGATACAATCAAATACAATGTTACTTTATGTATTCCTCAAAACCGTAGAGCAAAATAATCCGAAACCAAATTTCAGTTTCATAAATTTGTTAAAAACTAATGCCATATAAAAGTGATTGTCCTCCATGTATGTATATTTTTCCATTTTTATAGTCAAATCCAATTTTTCCATATGCTCTATAAGGAAGAAGGAGCACAACAAAAACACCGATGAAAACCTCATTTATTCATACACGTCGATATAATATTTTCACGTCAACGTTATATTTTTCTCGTTTCTTGAGGAATATGGTGATGTAATTCCATCTCGTTGTTTTCCAATTTTTGAAATATATGAATTCCCAGCAAATAGCATTCCCTTGAGCAATACTGGCAAATGCGCGTTTAAGAAAGAAAAGTCAAGACGACTTGATAAAATAAAAAAAATTGTATAGAAAACTGGTTTTGTATGAGCTAGAAGAAGAAGAATATTCTATGCCGCATTTCCATGGAAAATAAATTGCACTGGCAAATTTGTTGCTTTGTCGAATTCGGAAACCTGGGAATTGAAATTTTGTTGGTGTATTCAATAATGTGAATTGTAAAAGAGTCTGATAATTGTGTTCGAAAAACTGACAAAGGGAACATAACAATTACTTTGACAAACCTACAATTATTTTATGTCAGATTTTACATCTGTGATTAATATGAATTAATCTATCTTGCAGATATAAATGTTATTTAATATAAAAATACCGGCAATCATTTTTATTGAATTTAAGATGCATCAAAAAATATAATTTTACATGTCATTTTGGTTTTTGTTATTTGTTTTTTTTAATCCCTATTAAAATATTACAACAATTTTAAAAATATTTCTTCGAATTGTTAAAATTCCCATTTTACCAAAGTATTAATTTTGATCACATGGACTGACAATATATATGGTTTTCTCAGAGATAAACTACCGTTTGCAGACGATCAGTGGCATATCAATTTTCTAAGGCCTGGCCTACGATGTATTCAATTAATTAAATACTTTAAGATAAAAAATTAACGCAGTTACTTTTAGTTAATTAGAGTTTAAATTTTACAAAACCTTGCTAAGTAGTAAAAGAATATCTCAACAATTGTAATATGAAGCAATTGTAATAAGAATGTGAGTGGGAAAATACCTCAATTCCAAAGTACCGAATTACTGTTTCAAAGTACCCAGATTCATGCTTGCTCTTGTGTCCTTTTTTTCAATTAAAAGATATGTAACTAACTCAATTCCTTTAAGCTGAACATCTTCATGAATTCCCTTAAAAAAGCTGTCAATTTTAAATCCTTTTTGAAATTGACCATCAAGAAATAATTTATTAACAATATATACTTTATACACGAACATTTTTATTAAATGCACTTAGTACCCAAACAGAGCATGAGTTATTGTCGGTTTGTGCCAACACCACTAGATAATTTTGGGACCTAAGCACCTTTCTTCTGCTATCCCTTTTAATTAGTTATTTCTTAAACTCATTTCAAAGAAGCCAAAACGGGCCTTTTAGAAAAAATCTGATCGAGAGAACTTGAGATCGACTCCAGGTAGCGGACGAGCCAATTCAAAAACTGTGCCCTTAAGCGCCTCTGCTAAAACACCACTAATTGTGTTATTTCATATTTTGCTTTTGTAGTTTGGGAATAAAAATATCTTTCTGGTTTCTGTGTAAACATGCCTACATTAGTACAATTAAACGGATTTAGTATATAGACTTTCACTCATTATTACTACTACATGCAATCCCTTAATTGGCATTATAAGAACAAAAGTATATCGGAAATTAACACCACAGTAAGTTCTGACGTATATATTGTGAACGCAATACACTCTGGGTACATGGTCTTAGCAATAACAAAAATCACAACTATTCACTGATATAAACAGGTTTTTAAATAAGGATATTTAGAACAAAGGTAATGTGACACTTCGTTGAGACTTATGGCATATTATTGGTTTAACCAAGTTCCTGAAAGTATCAGGAGAATAAATTATGTAGACTTTAGAGAATTAGTTTAATATGAATCTGTAAAAATTGATGTAGTACATTTCTGAAGTCCGTCTATCTTAACCACTTATCGTACTCACTGATGGAAATTTACCTAAGCCGGCCCTGGTTTTATTCCAATACGACATCGATCGCTGGGAGGACAAACAATTAATCTCGAAATAGCTCGGCAACTGTAGAATTGATACTGGATTGTACGAGAGGATTCGATGCTGATTTTAAAAGGAGCGGCCCATCATCGCAGCAGTTACTTAGTTATTGCCAAGAGTGTATTTCGTGTTATTATTTAGAGATTCGGATCAGCTGTTGTGAATATTTCATGTAAATAAAGGTTTCTAGTAAGAGAGTAAATATTAGTTTTTAAATTTTAGTTGAACCCACGAAGTATATAACAATATCAAATTATTCAGAGCTGATCACATATAGTTCGCTGAGGAACACACAAAATGCAGCAGAAATTTGTAAAATTGGATTCACACTTTAGTTACCGTATAGTTGATCTTTTAATATACAATTCTGTTCAACTTAAGGTCAGTAAAGTTAGCACCGCCATTTTGCAGGAAGTCAAATTAAAACATATGGGAATTACAAGCTATTTAGGAGCTCTTGATTTTCACCTACACTCATTTTTGAGCTCAATATTTACTATGAAAAAATTGCAAAAAACTATTGCGGTGCTAACTTTAAGTAAAGTTAGCACCGCCATCTCGGAAAAAAAAAACAAAAAAAAATTGTGAAGCGTCTCAAATTAGGAGCTATTTACGAGCTTGTAATTGAGGTATTGAACGTCAACCCCTAAATTTTTCTAAGGGGTAACAACCACCCCCGCAAAAATATTTAATTTTAATTTTAAATTTAAAATCTAATGCAGATGAACACCTAATTATTTTCAAGGGCGAAAACCACCTCCAAATTATTCAGTTTTTTTCAAATTTAAGGATTTATAAAGTTTGAAAAATACCAGCATAATCTACGATGTAGGAGCTTTTCACCGGTATATTGCACGACTACTTTCAATTCTTAGAAAGGGGTGCAAACTACCTCCACATTATGCAGTTATTTAAAAAAGTCATTATCGTAATTCGCTATTTATGAGCAACAGTACATTACACGACTACATTCAACTTTTTTTTACATTTACTGATTTTTTAATTTTCAAACCTACCATCTCCATTTACGATTTACGAGCTCTTCAACAGTTCCTGAAGTGACTACTTTCTAATTATTGTAAGGGGTGCAAACAACAAATTTTCAAAATATTGTAATTTTAAATTTTCAGAACTGCTATCCTAATTTACGATTTACGAGCTCTTCAACGGTTTTTTACAGGACTACTTTCAAATTATTGTAGGGAGTGCAAACAAGCCCCAAATATTGCAGTTTTTTCAGGTTATTTTGAGGTAGTCCTGCAATGATTCATGTATCATTAAAGAGCTCCTAAATTGTAGTTTAAGTTGCTAGTTTTCTAAATTTAAGAACTACAAATTTGGAAAAAAAACTGCATAATTTTGTGGGTTGTTTGCACCCGTTACAAATCCGGATGGTAGTTTAAAATCCAGAAATTTTAAGAAAATGCATAATTTGGGGGTTATTTCCGCCCCTTACAATGACTTGAAAGTAGTGGTGTTGTATACCATTGAAGAGCTCGTAAGTCGTAGATTATAATTGTGTTTTGATATTTCATAAATCATAAAAACTGAAAAATCTGGATAAATCGTGGGGTTGTTTGCTATAATATTAAAGTAGCCCCATAATATGCCGTTAGACAATGGTTAACGTTCAACACGTCAATAAAAAGCTCGTAAATAGCTCCTACTTTGAGACGCTTCACAATTTTTTTTGCTTGTTTTTTTTAGATGGTTATAGTTTTTTTGCACTTCTTTCATAACAAATATTGAGCTTAAAAATCAGTTTAGGTAAAAATCAAGAGCTCCTAAATAGCTTGTAATTCCCATATGTTTTAATTTGAGTTTCTGCAAAATGGCGGTGCTAACTTTCGTGTCTTATTATGATGAGTAAATAATAATAAATATACTCAACTTCGCGTGAAATTTACCAGCAGCTACATAGTGAATTAGATTTCAACAGGCCTGTATGAACTATGATGCTATAAACACTATTTCGAATTTGCCAATTTCACTTTCTCTAGAAATTGGACTGACTTGGAATCCCCATAACTTCCTTATATGGCACATGACCCCAGTTTTTACGCGGGATTTAGTCACTTTGGGAACCTACAAAATTTAAGAGAAATCGTACATAAGTACAAGAAAAAAAATCACATGTTTGAATTCTAGGTGTCTCCGAAGGTACTGAAATTCTTGAGTGAGCCTGTGATGATTTTCTAAAGCCCATATACGTTTTCACTCTGAGGTAACTGTGCCCAGGAAATGGTTTTTGAGTATTCCGTTAATCCAAATTTGCATACGAAAAAACTTTGTGTATATATAGTGTCGCCGTTACCTTTCTTTCTCAAAATAGGTTACTCGCGCTTTGGGCAAACTAACGTTTGGCTATGATAATATATTGCCTTTATGTAAAGATTCTTATCGTCGCCGCATTGTGGGCCAGAAATCCAGTAAACATTGAAAAAGTCATATTTCAATAAGGAAGACGCACCCAATATTTCCTATCCTAATAACTGCAGACCATAAAACTTGACAAACGTTAGTAAATTAAAATCCTATCGCGTGACTAATTTTGTTTAAACCAATTGGTCAAGTTAAGGACGATATAGTTGAAAGTGGATTAAGTCTTTGACGTTTGCTATCCATATGCCAGATGCAGGCAAGTTTAAATATAAATATTTATTGAATGAGTGTAAAGGCAAACATTAAAATGTCACCTAGATATAACACGAGAGATATTTTAAAAGCTTCATTGAGCTACATGTAGTTGTTAATGCTGTTAATTTCTTCAGGTCATAAGCTTTATTATCAAATGAATACCTTTTGCCGAATCGTGCCGATTTGGGAGTAAACTATTTATAACGTTTGAAACGGAGTCTACCCAAACTCATTTTACACTGATTTATTACCAATGATGCAAAACATAACTTATCTTATACTTACATAAATATAGTCAACTTTAAAGCAGTGAGGCGCGAGAAATGTCGCAAAGGTGTCATAGACATAGAGGTATTATAAGTAGAGTGAATTAGGTAAGGGCGTTACTATAAGTGGCAGTGTAATAACAATAGAAAGAGAAAGCCAATATCAGTCTCTACCCTACCGATAGTAGGCGTCACTACTGACACTGACCAATCAGGAGCGAGCCGCCTATTCTCTCTCTCTCTTTCTATTGCTATTACATGAATTTCGCTACTTCACGTGCTCTACGTATAATACCTCTATGGTCATAGATCCTTCATTTTTAAAATAAGTTTTGTAAACCAAAGTAAATTTTACTTTATGTTAGATAAAGATAAAGATGAAGATAAACATGTTCTCAAGCGTCACTAGAGTAAAGTTGACTATATTTGAAATATACTTAGGCTTAGTTTATAATAAAAAATTAACATGTTCTATGTCAATTTAATATTTTCACATATTATTTGAGGTGTTAGTTTTTAAAACGTAATTATGCATATATCTTTTGAAAAAGTTATTTCACCACGTCATCAGCCACTGTACAATCACCACCCGTACCAAAAGGACAGTTTTCCACAGAAGCTCAGTAGGCACGCCTCTAAGAGTAAAGGAGATATAGGGAATGCCACTCTCGAAAGTTTATTAGAGTTGCTACAAATATTGATGTCCTTAGAACCATGCTGGTTTCATCTGATCCAAAAATTACTGATTTAAGAAAACAACATACAATTAAAGAATTTTGCCCACAAGCATTAAACTTATTACAATCAGCTGTAGTTAATATTTTGTTGAAGATATTTTATTATTTTGCATAAGAAATTTAAGAAGGCTCATAATATTACTCACTTCGAAGAATTCAAACATTTAAGGGCAGTGGTGAAAAGACACATTACCACAGCATATAAGGAATATATTGTAAGTATCCAGTCTTTGATAAGAGTTGACTCGAAAGAATTCTGGTCGTTTATACATGATAAAAAGGGTATATCCAGAATTCCTGGCAACATCACATTTAATAATGGGATTCTTACGGATCCGCAGGAAATTGTTAATGCTTTTGCTGATTTCTTTCAGAGTGCATTTGGGCAGTCCAGTCTAATCATTAACTCTGTTGGCCAAATTATCACGCACGTAAACTTGGAATTACCAACTATTTCCGAGATAACTGTGTTTCAGTCTATGAAGAAGCTGAAAAATAAGTTTACATCTGGATATGACGGTGTTCTGTCTTTTCTTATTACAGATTGTGCTGGATTTCTGGATGTTCCTCTCAGTATCATATACAACCGATCATTAAGATCCTTAACGTTTCTCTCTATTTGGAAATCAGCTAAAATATGTCCGGTATTTAAATCCGGAGACAAATTTGCTATCGAGAACTATAGGCCAAAATCTATATTGTCGAACTTTTCCAAGGTTTTTGAGATGATTTTATACGATCACATTTATCCTTATATATGTCATCAAATTTCTGATTCACAGCACGGATTTCTGAAAAAAAGATCAACTGTTACCAACCTCACTATTATAACTCAGTACCTGGCGAAATGTCTAGATAATAAAAGTCAAGTGGATGTTATTTACACCGACTTTGCAAAGGCCTTTGATAAATTGGATCACGGTGTTCTACTTGGTAAATTGGCTAAATTTGGATTCGGTAGTCAACTCATTACTTTTTTAAATTCTTATTTTGACAGCAGAATCCAATCTGTTTTCTATAATGGATTTAAATCAAACCAATACGTTGCTACATCAGGGGTTCCTCAGGGGTCAAATCTGGGACCTCTGCTGTTTCTTCTTTTCATTGATGACTTAACAAGTAGGCTAAAGTGTAACAATTTATTATATGCTGACTATTTAAAAATCTTTGTTGAGATTACAGGTATTGATGATTGCTACTTTCAACAAGAGAATCTTAAGGTTGTTAGTGACTGGTGCTTGCAGAATAATGTACATTTGAATGTGTCTAAGTGCAAAATAATGTCTTTTACCAAAAAGAAAGCTTGTCTGCCGAAGCTAGTAAATTCTATGGCTTTATTGTCAGAAACTGTAAATCGTTTCATAGTATAGATGCCCTGAAAGTACTTTATTATTCTTTCGTACGCTCCAGGCTAGAATATGACTCGATCGTCTGGAAATCTTTTTATAATTATCAGAAGTTAGCATTAGAAAGTGTACAGCGAAAGTTTCTTAAGTATCTATGTTTTAAAATTGATGGAGTTTATCCCAATAGAGGAGTTAATGAGCAACTTATGTGTAATAGATTTAATGTGGAAATTTTGGAGCTCAGGCGAATAATATGTTCGCTCACTTTTCTATACAAGCTTCTGCATAACAAAATAGACGCAGTGAACTTGTTATCACAGCTAAATTTCAGTGTACCTTCTGTTTTTCTCAGAGATGCAGTGGTTTTAGGCATAGTCGTTACAATACTAACTTAGGCATAAACTCTCCAGTTTTTTGTATGACACAAAACTTCAACCTCATTTGTAGGGAATGTGATATACATGTAGACTGTTTGTCTGTTATTTTGAGTAGGGCCAACGCTTTATTTAGTTTATAATTTTTTAACTTTATTATTGATATCGCAGTTATCGAGTATTTGTTTATTTTTGTTTTTTTTTTGTACATTTTGCTTTCTGTTTTTTTTTCAGGATTCTTTAATATTGTCCTGTTAATAGTTTTTTTACTGTTGGGCAATAAAGCTTTATTTATTATTTTTTTATTTATCTATACGGTGTTATTCCATAATTGTTATTGTATTATCGTCTTTTAAATAAATTTTTAGAAAAATTCGGCTTTTTAATACTTACATCAATTAGTTTCAATTATTTTACGTTTTTTTCGTTATTTTGTATAGTTGTTTTTAAGACAGTGGCGTACCCTGGATGTGTAGGGGCTCGATAATCTTAAACTAATTAGTTTTTTTTTTCAAACTACCGTTTAGCAAAAATTGCTTTGGGTGGATAAAAATTTAAAACAAAACGTTAACCTTTGTTGCACTTTTATTTACTCAGGTTTTCAAAAAGATTGTTTTTCCATTTATTATTTGTATTATTAATTATTTTAAATTTAAATTCCAGTGCCGGAGGGTGGACCAGCAAAAATCTCCTTGGGTCTCTGGTGCACCGTTATTTTGGGACTGTCGAATCATTTTTTTCGTTATTCGAAAGGTTCATGTTTTAGAACATAAGTTCTCTAAGCATCCTGGAAAAAACCCCACTCCCAATTTTTTACTTTTTTTCATTTCTGACATTGCGATCGTACTCTTCTAACAAAAATACAAGGTCTTTAATAAGTTTTACAATTTTGCCTTCAGGGGTAAAGCTTTCGAAGTAGCACAAACTGATCCCCAATTTGGTACCACAATCTCATCTTATCTGATATGCGGGGACATTTAACTTGATTACAAGTGAATTTAATTATTTTTAAAATATTTTTAAAATAATTACATGTTAATTTTAATATATTTGTTGGTTTGGACATTTTTCAATGTTTTTTTCTAGCCTAGAGTGCGCCAAATAAAACAAAATTCTAAACGTTATGTTTTGTTCAGATTTGATCAGGTCGAAGGGTTATACATTCTCTGCAACAAGTATTTCACAAAATGAAGTATACTTACGTAATTCATCTGTCGAATGTTGAAAATATCTTCAACACAAATTGGAATATAATTGAGTATTACATTATGAACATGTGCAGAGTATAGTGTAGGGTAATCCCGATTTCTTAACGATAGTTGTTGTCCACAGGAAACTCCTATTCATCGAAGTACAAATGCGCTCTATACCGACTTAGTTACCATTTGATTTGTTTGATAACATAAAGAAAATCATACGCAGATATATTATTTACAAGAGCCAACATTATTTTCAACAGAATGGTGTGAGTGGCAACAAATCGTGAAATACTCACCTTTACATTGTGAATCTTTTGGAAATGGGAGTGTTTCTGTTTGAACCGGTTTCGAGGATTAATATAAAAAGCAAGAACTTGGCTCAAAATATCAGCCTGAAAATACTGCAGATCAGAGGCTTGCAGTCGTAACCATTGGAGTAAAGTGTCCATTATAAAGAGGACCAGGCACCTTTCTTATGGAAAAATGGACTTCCGTCAAATTGTTTGAAATTTTGGTATGTTGTAGAAGTTGATGATCTGACAAAAAGAGTTCATGGACTCAAACAAATTCTATGAGTAGTTTTCGAGATACAGGATGTTAAAAATGGAAAATGACGCATTTTTTATATCAGATTTCTCATGATATATGTGATTTATTTCCGGTTTGTGGAGAAATTGTGATTTGTACATTATTGGACATAAATATTTTACAATTAGTATCTCGTTAAAGTAATAATTTCGTGGATATGCTTTATATAATATACAGTGTAAGCCATAAATATAGCTAGAGAAGGCATATATTGTTTTTTTTTCTATTAACCACTCACCCTGTAGGAACCATTCGTACTGCAATTTTAATAAGGCAATAAACAGATATATGGTCAGTCTCTTGATACTCAGCAGGATGTTAAACTCACTGCAAAAACTCCATATATTGAAAAAAGGTGTTTTTTTATACTACCCTGTAGTTTAGAATTGTCTCCGTCAACTTTGTATGTTATAAAATTGTTACGTTAACAATTATTCAGTGTTTAACTGAGCAGAATATTGTGAAAATTGTATGCCTAGTTTTCGAGATATAGGGTGTTAAATATCGGAAATGTCTTCTTTTTCTTATCAGATTTCTCATTACATTTCATCATTACAGACATGTATTATTTCCATATATTGTAGGAAAGATAATTTTCGCATTATTTGACAAAAATATTGAATAAAACAATTACCATTAATTATACAGTAAGTTTCCAATATATGTAAAATGTTTTTTCAGAAAACTCATTTTTTTATTACAACTATGCATACATAAGATGTAATCGCAAAATTAATAAGAAATGAGTTCTTGGACGATATTATAAACTGTCGTAAATATAGCTATAGGGGGCATATACCATTTTTTAACCATTAATGAGTAACCCTGTATAAACTACAATACTTTAAGGGGTTGTGGGAAATTATATGAATCCTGCAAATTTATTTCAAAACCTTTTAATACACTAAGCGACTATAAATAGTTATCATCAGAGCCTAGTTAAAGCTAGTAAGTTACAATATAAATATTCAATTTAAAAAAAAAACAAAGTAGAGCATGAACTCAATACACACTAGTCAAAAAAAAATTTATTAAATTTTAAAATGTTATTGGAAAATAATTTCAAAGTGAGGTTAAAAATTCATATAATTTCCCACAACCCCTTGGACTGTATTAACGTGCATACAGCAACTCTGTGTATTACAATACTTTAATTTGTACAATTTTTGCAAATCTGTAGAATTTAGTGTGATAAGTCGTAGATTTGTATAATCTAATATAAAAATTCCAGGACGCATGGTTTATACAGAAAAAATAATAGATACCCACTTTAGCAATATGTACAACTCACACTGTATAATGTATGAACACGTCCAAATATTAATGTCTTAAACATTATATTAACTAAGCAATTAGATCTTCTTATGTATTCAATTTCAATTCAATGTATGTATGGTTTTTGCAGTCAGGATAATATATCTTTTTAATATCTTATTAAAATTTCAGCATGGTTCGTACAGGGTGACTCATTAATAGGAAAAAATAATATATGCCTTCTCTAGCTATATTTATGGCTCACACTGTATATTGAATGAAGCACATCCAAGAAATTATTACTTTAACGAGATATTAGTTGTGCAATAACCTCTTGTTATGTTTTCAACGTTGTAATAAAAAAAAGATTTTTTCTAAAATCACATGGTACGTATTTTTTAAATACCCTGTAATTCACCAAAACCTATGGTAATTGTTTTGTAAAATATTTATGTCCAATAATGTACAAATCACAATTTCTCCAATAACCGGACATAAAACACGTCTATCACTGGAAATCTGATTTCAAAAATGCGGTATTTTCGATGTTTTACACTCTGTATCACGAAAACTAGTCATAAATCTGTTTGAGCCCACGGACTCATTTTGTCAGAATGTCAACTTCTACAACATACCAAAATTTCAAACAATTTGAAGGAAGTCCATTTTTCCTTTCCTGGTCTAAAAAATACCGGGTTGGTATTCTTTATCAGTAACCAGTAATCCTAGGCCTTGCTGGGTATAAGACGAGGATAGTTATTGCGTCACACTTTGTTAAGCGTGTAAAGACTAAAATGGCTGAATGGTATTCAACTTAATGGTTTCATAGGCTGAAAATGCCGTATGAAATAACATTTCACCTCAACGCCAACATAAACCCAAAAAACTCGAGTGTTTAAAATGAGTTTTGTGACGTATTTCGTCCATCTTTTAACAGAGCTAACTTTATGATAAAATTTCCTATTATAGTGTATGTGTGTTTTTATTCTCATGTATATAAATTATAAAAAAAATGATAAAAGCCACGGAAAAATAAAATTTCAGAATTATTTTATATTGAAAAATGTTTTTGTGATTTCTTAATGTTTCACAGTTCGTGTGCGAATTTTATTGAGACAAATAGTTTCTTATACGAAAATTGTACTGAAATCGTTAAACAAATTGACAAGCAAGTCATTCGCGCATTGACAAGGTCAAAGTTATCTATACTATTATAAAATTGTAAGTTTGTCTGTTTGTTTGTTTGTTTGTATGTTTGTTTGTTTGTTTGTTCGGGCACCACGTAAAAACTACTTAACTGATTTTGCTGAATCTTTTTTTTTGTTGAGAAGCCTATAGTTTGACTTAAAATCTGGTAGACATTTTATCTCTCTAAATTGACAGAAACGGTAGATATAGCGAAAAAACTTCTACCATGTTGCGTAATTCAATTACTCAATTGTTTCCACCGCACTCACAAAATATTAGATACAGTCATCAGCTTAGCTTTTATTCAAAATTTGGAATGTGCAAATGGAACATGTTTCGATTTAACAAAAACCAACATATATTAAGCGTAATTTTACAGGGTGTTCTATATATAGGACACTTAGAGCGGAGTAGAATTACATGGATTTAAAAAATCTAAAAAATGTTATATTTGGTGTCCTATAAGCAGCTGGATATATACGATGTGGTGGAAATAAGGGGGAGTGGAATTAGTTATACGGGGTGGTCCAAAAAAGTTATTTTGAATGGGCCATAAACAGTTCCATATGCCAAGTGGTTGAAAAAGGTTAGAATATTTATGCAGTGAATAAAAAGACTTTAAAAAATGTCTTAGGTGAGAAGTTAGGATCACTGAATCAACAAAGTTCTTTGGTCGCATTTTTGGCGAATGCACTATCTTATAAGAAAGTCGCACCTAGGAGCGCCACATAAAGTTCTGAAGATCTCCCTTTCAAATTCTTCCAATTTGAAAGGAACTTTATGATTATATGATCTTTAGAAATTTCTCTGCTACCCTCTATATTACAAATAAAATTCTCTTAGTTACGTCAAAAATCAAATAATCAACATTATCAAATATTTAAATTTACATCTTGGAATTGTACCTTTTTAATCCGTAGTTTCTTAGCCATTGACAACGGGGTCTGATCTAGACCCCGAAACGTTTGGAATATACAGCAATTTCCTTTAAAGTGTGGTGTTATTTCCCAATAAACACTTAGACATTAGGATCTTTGAATTATGTTCATAAGATTCTATAGTTATGAAATAGGTTAAAGAAATGTTAGAAGCAGTGGTTTATACAGGGAGTTTAAAATATAAGATTGAGTGGAATTATAGTTTATGCTGTCGTTAAAAACTTGTTTTATATCCACAAGTAGTTACATATATAGGATGGTTAAATTATGTAGCGGAGTAGGTATAATTACAGCTATACAGGTGGGTTTAAGAATATTTTAAAGTAATGGTACGGTCAACAAGCTGTTCCGTTTACCGGATGGTTGAAATATAGGGCGGGGTAAGGTTCTAAGGATAGACAGGGTAGTACAAAAATGTTATATTTGGTAGCAAATAAGTACTTGCATATAAAAGGTTGTTGAAATGTAGGGTGGCTTACACTTAGAATTATACAGGGTGGGTAAAAAATGCTAGAAAAATTTTGTTATATAGCACTTGCATATATAGAGTACCTGAGGTATGGTGCGCAGTAAAGTTATAGTTATACAGTGTCATTCAAACAAGGTTACAAAAAGTCGTAAATGCAGGGTGGTTTAAATTAAGTGTGGAGAGAAATTATACTTTTATATATGTTAAAAAATATAAGGAAAAACTGTGAATGAGCCTAGTTCATAATAAGTTGCAAAGATAGGATAGGATAAATTGTTATTTTCGTTGCCCCATATGCAGTTGCGGTTTTGGTGAAATATATTTGGCATTGATGGATTTATAGTTATACTGGGTGTTAGAAAAAATGTTATACTGGGTGGCCGATAAGTAGTTGCAAATACAAGGTGATTGAAATAGCGGGTGGAGTAGATTTATAGTCAAACAGGTTGAATTTTTTTTGTAGGATAGAACATGAGCTGTTGCATATCTGCAATATCTGAAACATTGATCGAAGTAAAATTATAATTCATACAGTGTGATTAGAAGTATTTAAAAATTTTATATTTGCTTGCCCCAGATGCACATACCTGGTGGTTGAAATATTTTGTAGAGTAAAATTATGGTTATACAGGGTGGTTCAAAAATAAGTTGTAATGTTTGACAAATTGGCAGCGGTGTACATACGATGGTTTTAATGTAGATGGAAGTAGAATTAGTTATACAGAGCGTTTAAATTTTTTTTGTAATCAAATTGTTATATAATGTGGCCAATAAGCAGTTGCAGTTTGGGTGAGGGTTTAAATAAAAGTTTGGTGTTAGGGTGCAAAACTGTGTTTTTATATTTGTGACTCAAGAAGGGTTCCACATCATTTCCATTAGAATGGATCAAAAAAGTTTAAAAACAATTGTTATATAGGGTAGACCATAAACAGTTGCATTCTACTATATGGAATATCTGAAATATGGGGAGAACCAGGATTACAGTTTTAGAGTGTGTAACACAATGTTAGAAAAAGTTCATATAAAGGTTGATTAATATATAGAGTAAAACCAATTAATGGCTTAATAAATAGTATGGAGACTCTGCACCATCAATTATAATAATAGCTAAAAAGTGTTTTACTGAGTGTCATTAAGGAACGCCCTACGTTCAGGTCGTCAAAAAGAGGTCGTCACGCCAGATATCGCCGATAAATGGCTGGGACCATAGCGAGGAGAAAGTACATTAGGGGGCTGAAACTAAAGACATCTCGACCCACAGGGTACATCACATTTAATATAAAAATATGGAACGCAGTTGTCGATAAAAAAATTTCTGTTCCAAGAACATGCACCGGTGCAAAGTTGTCTATTTACTACTGCTAAAATACATAAATTGGGCAACAAACTTCTAGGTCAACCAGCATATCCTCCAGATTTGGCCTACTGTGACTAGTTTCTGAGTCCAAACCTAGCTGTTTCTATAACAGCTAGGTAGTAAGAGATTCGGGGCCAATGATTACTGTCTTGAGGGCATATCCTCCAGATTTGGCCTACTGTGACTAGTTAAGGTTCAAAACTGTGTTTTTATATTTGTGACTCACGAAGGGTTCCACATCATGTCCATTAGAATGGATCAAAAAAGTTTAAAAACAATTCTTATATAGGGTACACCATAAACAGTTGCATTCTACTATATGGAATATCTGAAATATGGGGAGAAGCAGGATTATAGTTTTAGAGTGTGTGACACAATTTTAGAAACAGTTCATATAAAGGTTGATTAATATATAGAGTAAAGAGAAATTTTACTTTAAAAGGTGGTAAAAAAAATATTAGAAATAATTCTTATACAGGGTACACCACAAACAGTGGCCGAGACACTTAAAAAGACAGTTAGGAACCAACTTTCCTGTCAAAAATTTCTAAGCACCGTAGAATAACTTTTCATGCGAAACATGTAATTTTTTTCCACCGAGACATACCAAACTTGATAATTCTATCATAAATATTGAATATTTTTTAAAAATTTTATAATGCACTGTACTAAAAAATGAAAGCCGTTGGCACCATAAGTTCCTTCAAAATTCAGAAGATAATATGAGGAATCACACTCTGAAAATTAGTTAGACATTAAAAATACACCATATATTTCACATTTATTGTAGTGTTTAACTTGAATCTACTTTGTGTAATAAGCTATAAAAATGTCTTAATCATTGTCGAAATTTTTCTAGCTGAAGATGTAATAACTCACTAAATGCTCGAATTGCCAAAAACTTTTTGATCCAATAAAGACAAATTAAGTATCCTCCATTGAACAAGCTTTAAATATACATCTTCGGTCGGTTCTTGCATAAATTTCAATTCATTTGATACCCAGTAAAACGATAGGATGAATCCTGTTTTCCCAGTTGGCCATCTTTCTTACGAATTGCGGTCGATCCAAGTTTCTGCTCATAATTTATTCAGTTTATTCTGAAGTGAGGTTTCTACGTTACCACATGGAAGATGCTATGCAGCTGAACGAGTCTATTATTTTGAGTTATTCCGCAGTTGTGCAAATCTACCACAGAAACAACAATCTGACTGCAACGCTAAAATTTCAATAAGAGGGAATACCGACGCAAAAAGAATGCTAAAGAAGTTCCTAAAAAAATGAGTACATACATAAATATCTTATAAAGGTCACAGTTATGGTTGATTGCATCTGAAATCTTCTTTTGTCATATAAAAATATTTACATTTCCATATATGAGGACAGATTGATAAGTCCGTTCGTTAACAAATTTCCAATGCAGGACCTTGAAATACAACACTATTCCGATCAACTGCCATCTCTGAGTAGACAACTGTCAAAGTTTGAGCGTCATAGAGTTTGTGTTTGACAGCAATTGAAAGAAGACATGAACTTTAATGAAAATAAAAAAAACTTGAATTTCGTATGTTAGTTAAGAAATAGTATTTGATATCTTTTCGTGAGTTTTCAATCCATTGAACGCATGACAATTTACTGTCTCTAGTCGAAAGCCTTCATCAGTTGGCTCCTCTCAACTGACTGAAATCTCGAATAATTATTTATGTATTCATTACATATAACTTAATTAAATATTTTCCTGTGATTCGTATGTTAGAAATCACACACTAGAATTCGTAGGTTAACTAAAACATTAAAACCTATCAAAGAACTGATACTATCGTTTCGAGATTTTTTATTCCATTCAACGCAAGACCTTCATCATTTTGCCTCCCCTCAATTGATTGAAATATGAAATAATTATTTATGAGACACTCACTTAAAACCAAGAAATGGCTTAATAAATAGTATGGAGACTCTGCACCATCAATTATAATAACAGATAAAAAGTGTTTTACTGAGTTTCATTAAGGAACGAACGCCCTATGTTCAGGTCGTCAAAAAGAGGTCGTCACGCCAGATATCGCCGATAAATGGCTCGGACCATAGCGAGGTGAAAATACATTAGGGGGCTGAAACTAAAGACATCTGGATCCATCGGGTACATCACATTTAATATAAAAATGTGGACCGCAGTAGTTTCTGAATCCAAACCCATAGAAACCGCTAGGTAGATTCGGGGCCAATGATTACTGTCTTGAGGGAACCTTTAGTTGGAAAGAAAAAAATGGATAAGGCCAGAATAAATGGATCGAAGTAAAAGAGATTACCTTTAGAAAGAAAACGCTTATGTCCCGAAAGTAATGTCTTTTATTCATAAGTACCTATGGAAATATCAGTAGAAACTACTAAACGCCCCCACAACAATTGCAAGTAGAAGTGTTATACAGTGCCTAATGAATTACTGGTTAATAAGCTTATATTTAAAACTTTTCCAATTAGTATTAACACTATTTGGGGATTTGGTTCCTTACCCTACCTTACTATGAGATCTATATGCCACTTCTTAGCACCTAATTTACTTTCTGACGCTAAAGTTTATAATATTATAACTTACAGTCTTAACCTATATATTATTATTATTAATTATACAGGGCTAGAAATCTTTTTGGGGCTAGGGAAAATTATTTTATACTCATTAGTCTGTTCAATCATGCAGTTTTTAATTTTTAAGATCTAGCTTCTAACTTAAGGCTGATGTGTGTGACATTAGGAATAAACTTGGGTATTTTGTATTAATCCTCTATTACCCGTAGGATATTACACAAGCAGAAAGTGATTCAGCCCTATCAACAATTTACATTCATTTACTCATTGTACATTCTTGCGAACTTTCTTATATTATTAGGTGTATTCAATGGGGGTATAAAAATAGGTATCTTGGTTCTTCTTAAATGAGACTGGGTATGCAGACTACTTTCATTATAAGAACTTTTTTCTTCATTATACGAATATTTAATTTTTGCCGAAAGTATTATCGGTTGCATGAAGAGGCATAAATATTAGGTGAAAATGTAGAATGAAGTGGAATGAAGTCCTGTATTCAGGGTATACTTCAGTTTGCCGAATGAAAGTGACGAACACATATTAATTAGTGTATGAATCGAACTGATGCACATATTAGTATATGTATAGCTTCTTTTATATGAAGATTTTTTTTGGTAAATAAATAATTAAGAAGCTTGGATTATCTACATGAACAAGTGAATTAACTTGTAATAAAAAATAAGTTTGAAAATTAACATGAAACTCAATGTTTAAAAATAGTATACAATAAACTTACCTGAAATTCCAATGTCAAGCAACAAGAAGTAATGAAAAATGGAGATTTGTGATTTATAAGGAAGTCATAGTAATAGTTTTTTTTTGCAATTTACACCTCCAATAGATATGAAGCCATTGACAACGAAGTCAGAATCTACTTTGAAACGTTTGGTTTTCTCATTCAACAAACAGCTTTTTATTTCAATTGTGTTGTTATTCCTAAGAAAACATAAAAATAATTAATTAATAGTTAACATAGGAAATGGTAACAAGGGTCTAGGACTTCGTTATTTTGATTCATCTTTGAACGGCACTATCAATGCCAGTGTACAAAGTAAAAATGCATGGATAGTGTCAAGTGAGACCTTAGCGAAACGTCTGCAATATACTAACATGAATCAAAATATTAAAATAATGAAGGGAGGTTACACCCGGATAAACAATAATATATAACTGAAGACCGCATCCCACAATTTACCGGGTCAGGGAGTACCACCTGACAGTGGCCTTGACCGGGATCCGGAGAGCAAGGTCAATTTCAGATCGAAGTAAAATAGAGTTTTTAAATGGGAACCCCCAGCTTTGACATAGTGACAATGTGGCCATGACCTTGACCACAAGGTAAAGAGAAACCCATTGACACTGAGGTCCAGGTTAAGGTCATATCATGGTTGAATCAATTTTTTTTAATGGAAACTCCATTCTTAGTAACAAAACTCCGCTACCGCTTTCTATTTGAGCATAGCGAATGTAAAATCTTCCTCTCTGGCTTGACCAGAAAAGGAATTCCCATTTACAAAAATCAATTCTGTCTTCAACATGAACTTATCCTTGCCCTCCAGGTCACGGTCAGGGTGACCATGTGGTGACCCCCGTTCTCCCTTTAAACTTTTGTAGGAAAACATATTTTCACCGATGCGGATTTTGCAAATTACTTGGCCGAATCATTAATAATGCATCACCAACGAGGTAGAAATTTAAAGAATGGGATACAACTCATATGTCTTAAGGCAATATCGTGTTTCTAAATTTTCGCTCTTTTGATTTGAATGAGTTCCCATTCGTTGGTCCTTGTGTGCGAAAATGCAATAAAGAGATATCTCGTCTGTTTTATTTATTAAATTTCAATTCAGACCAATTAACAGCGATCTGCTTATAGTAAAAATTCATCCCGTGCTTTTCTAGCTTAAGTAACTGATTTTCATAATTTTTTTCTGTTTGTTCGAACAAATTACAATTTCAAAGTATATGAAGTTTCTCTAAAGCAAGTAATGATTAGGTTTTTTATCTTATAATTTTAATAAACCTTTTAAAATCATTTTTTAATCTACACTGGTTAAAGAAAGTTGTACAAAATTGTGTAACGCCTAAGCGCTTAACGCCACATGATGTATGAACACCCTTGACACACCCTTATTTCAAAGCTTGATTTACCATTCATAATTACGATGCAGTTTTTATGATAAAGCCGAGTTTTTTTCTACTCCCTACTGACAAAATTTCATACGAAATGACATATTCTCTTGTTTCGTTTCACATATGTTTCCAGAAAAATAACGAAATAACAAGCTTTTGTGTTGTGTTACCGGAGAAATTCTCATTTCGACATACCCTGCTAATTTCTGCACCCCGTATTCATTATAATGTTAATTCCTCCATAGTAGCGTGAAATGTATTCAACTGTGTTAGCATTCGTTTATCGCGAGCTGCTCCGACAGTTTTCGAATGTAATGACACGTCATAAAAATACATGTCATATTTTAACAATGTAGAATGTATGTAACAATGTGAAATGGACATTTCATTCAATTGGCTGGTTTCCCTATTCATAGTAAAACTATTGTTTAAGCATTATCGCTAAGTTTGGTAACTAGTCATGGAGATGACATGCGAACGATCGAATATCCTGATTCTATTTGGATTCAAATCAGTTGTGTACGAAATTTGTGAAGAACTGGTCAGTTAGCTGCAGATGATATTTCACCCAAAGTGCATTTGTAGTAGTGTATTAATTCAATTTAATGTTTGGCTAAATGTTTTGTTCAAATAATTTAAATTTATTATTGACACAACCAAAGCTCTCTGTTAGTGTATTATGATAAATGTAAGATATAAAGTAAATTCTAACATAAATTATTGAAGTAACGATTGCTAGTGTGAACATGTTTGTTGGGGGTAATATGGAATTTGACATCACTAAAGATAACTTGGAATTTATTACATAATCCTGTAAATGCGCATGTCCTTTAACTAATACCTAAATTAAATTGATTGTTCGTAATAAAGCCAAAAATCGTTTAGCTAAAGTCTATACTCCGAAACGTTTGAGAATATACAGAAATTTCGTGACTTGTGGTATTATTTCCCAAAAAGTGCTTAAGCATTATAATAAATTAGTTTGCTAATATCCGTTCTAAAAATTCATGATGATAATTGAAACCTGCCTATTATAGACACATTTGTTGATCTCCAAATAATCAAAAAAGAGCTTTTAATGGCGTGCTACTCAAAAATGTTCTTCAGAAATATCTTCCATGTTTACATAAGATATACAGTGGGGAACAGGCAAATGGAATAAATTCGATATCGAATAAAGAAGGGCTTGTTGGGAAAAAAGCTTGGACACATCTATTTGTATTTTTAAATTTGCATTTTTTCAACAACAAAAATTATGTAGCTGTGTCATGTGACAGTGGCCATTACCAACTTATTATAAATGCAAACCCCTGTACATTACTTATTTTTGGTATTTTCCAGAAAATTTTAGGCATAATTCATGTACAATGTCCTACAACTATCTTCAACTCTTTCGGAAATATTTTTATTTATTTCGAAAATTAACATTAAAAATAGAAAATTATCTTATTCCACAATTTTCCTGCATTACGCTTAATATTTAATTCCCATTCAGCTCTTGATATGGAGATAGTAAGCAAAAACCATTCCTACGTTCCTTTTTACTGACTTACAAAAAAGGTTTGTTTATTTTCGTCAAAACTCCTAGCCTTGGCAAGTTGTTCTCTCCCTGTATGACAGTGGTGATTAGTGTCAGTGCTATTGTCGTTTTGTTAACTGTATGTAATAATATCAGAAAAATGGTTTATTTAACAGAAATGCACTAAATAATCATTCTACAAATGATTGGTTATAGAGATAACATACGGACACAAATGGAAGTCTCTCGCTTTTTCACCCCTTAACTTAGATGACTTTAAAAGACGAATCAGGCTTGGTATTAGATCAGTCACCCCTAAGATGTTGAGTAACTTTAGAAGACATCTCTATACCAGATTAGCATTTTAAACGTTTCCTACATTGACAATAATGGTTTTTTGTTTTTTTTATATTATGAAGAAATAATCAGTATTACTTGCCAGGTTTTTAGTGTAATATAGCGAATTTGTGAAATAAAATAATTGTCTTTTTTTAATGTTATTTTTGCAATAAATCTGAAAACACTTAATATTTCTTAAATAGTTGAAAATAGGTGTAGGGCATTGAACATGAATTATGTCTAGAATTTTCTGGAGAATCCAAAAAAATAATATACAGGGGCTTGCATTTAAAATTTAGAAAGTTGGTATTGACCACTATCACATGACACACCCTATATATTTTTTTTGTTGAAAAAATGCTCTTTTAATAATACTAATCGACGTGTTCAATCGCTTTTCCCAACACGCCCTCCTTTATTCGTTATCGAATTTATTCCAATTGGCTGTTCCACACTCCATAATAAAAACAAAATTCACTTTTCAATGTTTATAATATCTATAGGTGATGCTGATTATTCGCTTTTTTATTTGAAACCACAGTTTCGTCTGTCAAAAGTATTTTCTGACTACATTTGGATCTCTTTGTGCTAATACTCAAATTTTGTCGTCATTTAGGATTTGTTGGCATAGAAACAAACACTGTTTCATAATTGATAACTTATAAATACAAGGTGTCCCCGATTCGCTTCTTTATAAGGTGATATCGGCTACTGTTATATAAACTTAGTGCATTCGATACCTTGTTTCAGATTTACGATCGTAAACTGCGTTTGGAAATAATCGGCAAAAACCGAAAATGGCGGATTTCATTTTTTGCCGGTAATTCCCAAACGGTTAATTTGATAGTTGTCAAGATTTACATTATTTGGACAATTTATTAATGCAAACAAGATGGCATGTATGAAATGTCTCAATCAGCAATTGTTATCCCGCAAACTGTCTGAATTTTCATTTTTCTTATGGTCGCTATATTGGATTTTTAAATTTTTGGATATTGTGTAAAATTTTCAGCCTATTAATGTCTTACAAGTGCATAATAGATTTGAGTTTCATCGAAATATTACACTCGGTAATTTAAGCCTTATTTTTCTAAATAGGCTATGACTTATTTGTCGCAAAATAACATTAATAAGATAGAAAAGTATTAACGCATTGTATTTTCAAAAAAACATGAATGTAAATAAGGAGGCCTGAATTTATCTGTTTCAAAAAACATTCATGAGTAATATGTTAAACGCACATTCATTATAATTAGAACCTAAATAACGATTTCTTAATAAGTCTTGCCTTTATAAAAAAAAATAATTAAGTTCTTGGTTGCTTCTTACCTACGTATTAATCCACAGAATTGCTAATTGGCGTCCATTTGCATCGAGACAATTGTGACAATTGGTGACTCTTTTCTGTACAACTTAGCATGTGCATTTCCGTTAATAATATTTCTAAATTCTATGTCTCAGGTAAGTTAAATTAAATTATCAATGACTACAAGAAAACGTTACTTCCAAATGTAGTGTCTAGACATCTCTTTGCCACTTCGTGAGGGTTTGCAACAGCCCATTGATGAGTGTTGTGCTTATTACAAACTACACAATTCGTAAACCAACTCTCGTCGGACCACAAAATATGATTTATAAAAACGAAATGTTCATTACACGTCCTAGTATCCACTAACAGAAGTGCATTGGTCTTCGAAAATCAGTTTTATTAATTCCTTGAACTATAATGGGTTTGTACGTATGCTAGTTATTTCTTGTTAACACTCACATTACCAGTGATTTTGGGACACCAAATAGTTCTTACCGAGGCATTATCGTTTTCCTTGATAGCTTGTAAAATGTGTTTGTTTCGAATTTGATTATCATTATTGTTTCAGGTTCTAGGTTGTTCGAAAGCAACATGGTTCAATCTATCTTTCTTTTTTTAATTGGGTACCTATAATAAAATTATGATTGTTTTCAGAAAATGCACTTATACGACTATGTTTGTTTGACTACATCTCATTAATGTTATTTGCGACAAGTAAGTTCTGGCTTTCTTACAAAAATTAAGGTCTAACTTTTTGAATTGTTGTATTTCGATTAAACTGAAATTTGTGAGACATCGTTGGACTGGGAATTTTACGCTCTTTTCAAAAATTGAAAAATCCTATATGACGGCCATAACAAACATGAAAGTTGGGGCGGTTTGCGAGATATCAAAATACGATTGAAACATGTTACACCCACCATCTTGTTCGCCTTAAAAAAAGTGTCCAAATAATGCTACATTTCTATCAGACTCACTGTTTCGGATTTAACAATGAAAAATGAAATCTGGCATTTCAGGCTTTTACAGATTATTTACAAAACCAATTAACCGATCGTAAATCCGAATTCAAATATCAAAACTTAGTGTCTCGTCTAAAACTCTGCCCGTTCAGCCTTGGCTGTAGGTATAATAGGAGCCGAAATCCCTGTATAGAGAAGCGAATTTGGAACACACTGTAAATTTATACATTATGGCACTGAACAACATATATATACCATTTTATTATATAATGATGTAAACATAAAAAAAAGTATACAATTTCTATACTACTCTTCTAGCTACTCGAATTTTCCAATATACACATTTTATGTATGTTAGTATAGTTGCAACATTTTTGCGCTTCCAAAATAGGAATCCTTGGAGAAATTAATCATTTTCAATAAAGACAATTGGTTTTTATTGAATCAACAAACAATTAGCAAAAACCATTTAAATTAACATGAAACTAAAAGAGGTATTTTCCGAATTTACGCTTGCTGGTATATAATAAAAGTATACAGTATTCCAATCGTAAAAGAAAATATACACGTTATGAGGGTAACATTAGATGGAAGAGAACGGGAACAACTATGATCGTATAAAAAGAATGAGGTAGAGGAGGATTTAAGTTCGATAGAGAATAACGTAGCCAAACATCTGACTGAGTGTAAGTTGAAGTAAATATGTTTTGTACTGGAACGTATTGATTAATTTAGGTGGGGATAAAAACGATTATATTTAGTGTAAAAAAAATGTGTTTATATATATATATATATATATATATATATATATATATATATATATATAATTATAATGGTAACGGCTGTTAAATGTTAAAATTAGAATACAAACGAATTACCATATGGTTTCTCATTTATATTTGTCATCAAAAAAAATTCAAATTTGGATCTAATTTCATGAAACTATAACCAAAAAACTGAATGTTACGTTGTTAATTCTCTAGATATTCTAATTTTATTTTGTGAACTTCAACTTTAGTAGGTTACCATTTAATTTCATTTATAGTAACAACAATATTTGTAACTTTTTCAGTATTTGACTGACGAGGGAATAAAAGAATTTCGAAAGCTCTCATTTAAAAAAGAGTACACTGATTTAGTCTTTGGCTGCTACACGTAATTTGTTTGCATATATATATATATATATATATATCTTTTAGATGGTTTCCGGGAATTCATCCGCATAGTTGATAACTGATCCCTGCCTGGATCGATGGTAAAATGACGGTCGGTTTGCATAATTCTCGTAGTCTTCTGCTTTCACTTCTAGTTATTCGAGAATTATGCAAACCGACCTGAAGAGGGCAGATATGAGTCTGCCGAAACGTCATCATTTTACCATCGATCCCGGCAGGGATCAGTTATCAACTACGCGGATGAATTCCCGGAAACCATCTAAAACATTTAGTGCCCGCGAAAAGTTAAAAACAAATATATATATATATATATATATATATATATACGGGGTGCTAAAATTGTTGATAGAATTAGATAAGTGACTGACAGAAAAACACTGTAGTGTCTCCAATTTTGTGTTCAAATGCTTATGCTTAGACGTAATAGATAAGTATATAGGGTCATTCGTAGTAGTGGGGGTGAAACCAAATGGTAATATTTTCTTTATGGTACCCCAGTATATCATATATTTCATGTGACGCAAAAAGTAACAAAACTATAACCTTACCGAGAAGTGTACGATTAATTAACCAAAAGTGAACAACTGAGAAATAGAAATATATTATTACTGGCTTCGGCTTTGGCCAAAATCTGACGGTCATACACTAGCTATTTTTTAAATTGACATTAATATTAGTTCTCAATTATGATTGACTTTGTGTTAAAGGAAAAAGACATGTTGATGATTAATGAAATTCAGAGGGTGGATGTTTTAATTATTGTAGGATATGGTGATGGGAATTAGGATACAAAATGAGGTTTGAGAAATGTTTAATATTAAATATCTTCATTCCAAAATATCTCAGTTTACGGTGCGCTGAACTGAAATGAATTTATATATTATTTTGTTTATTGTAAAAAATGGTATTAATATAACGATGTTGGGCTGGAGTCTCTGAAAAGGATTCTGGAAAAATATCATCCATAAAAAGTTAAATTAATTAACGAGAATGACGAACATAATCTTCATAGTGGGTTAGAATTTTGGGAAATATTAATAACCGTGGTCAATAATGATAATAAATCCCTACTGGGCGATTGAAGCTCAATTTATTAGTTTTTCTGCTCGCATTACGGTAAAAATAGTTATAGAACCGTCCTTATTTTTTCAGTTTAATAGGTCAACCCTATTTGGAATTTTTAAGGAACTAACTGATTTCTGATGACGTTGCATGTTTCAAATAACCTCAACGTTCAACGAAATTCAATTTAGCTTCAACCAGATGGTGCATCTCAACACTTTGGAGAAGTGGGCAATATTTGAAGTATTTTCGTGAAAATTAATTGAGCGATGGGATGAATTAAAGGTCACCTGCGCTGCCTAGGACTTTTTGTGCGGGTATCAAAAAATCTAGGGTATAAGTGACAGGGCGAACAAATTTATTGAAAAAACTCCTATATGAAATTTAATAAATATCACCAGAAATGGAACGCAACATGCTTAAAGAATTCATATTACAGCTTGCTAAATGTAAAGAAGACAACAGGGAACAACAAAGGAAATTGTTAAAATTTAATTTTAAAAAACTATATTTCATTGGTTGATAGATGATTTTTGTGACTATGATCAATTTTTTGTGTCATATTTATGCAATATCATGTAGAATCAAAAATTGAATGTGCGTCCGATAAAAAATAATAGTTACTAGCTGTCGCCAGTGGTCGAAATTCGACCAATTGTGTCAATATCTCTGGCAGGTTAAGTAACATGAAAATTTTATCGGGACATTCTATCCTAGGACTTTAGGGAGAACAGCAATTACACACCTCGGAACCTCTGTGTGATAGTTTCCTCGAAAATCCTAGATGTCGGTCTTACATCTCGCTTCTACAAATAAGTAACGAAATTCAAGTTTTTTTCAGATATATTTCATAGAACTTTATTTGTGTTCAAATTCGTAATTCTTAATTTAATATGACAACAATTCAACTGCTAATGGGCTACCCTACATATTTATTTTTTCTAACACCCCTTTATAGCTATAATTGCACTCAATTCCCTAACATTTATTAAAATCATCATTATAATAATTCCATCTCATTATATATTTCCACCACCCTGTATATGCAACTGCTTATAGACCACGCATAATATTTTTTAACATTTTTCAACCACCGGGTAAACCATTCTGTATATGCCACTGCCTATGACCCACCATATTTACTCTTTTTGTTTATGAAATTTTTAATTATCTTCTGTAACTATAATTCTGCTCCGACCTATATTTCAATAATTATATATATGGAACTCTTCGTGGTCTACTCTATGTCTACTCTATAAATCAATTCCTATTCTAACATTTTTTATCACCATCCTGTATATCTATAACTCCTCTTACCCTATATTTCATCTTAACTATATATACAACTGCTTATGGGTTACGAAATGTTGCATTTCCATTTCCGCCACCCTGTATATAAATCTATGTATAACATTTTTTGCACCACCCTGTATAACTGTAATTTTACTGCACCTTCTATTCCAAGAACCCTGTAAATTCAACCGCTAATGGGCTTCCCTATATAATTATTTTATTAGTTATAATTGCACTCTACTCTATATTTTAAACACCCTAAATATGCAACTGCTTATGTGCCACCCATTAAAAAAATTATTTCTAACATATCTGAAATCGCCCTTTATAATTATGATATTCAACGATTACTTTACCCACTAAACAATAACAACGCTTGCATGCCACCTCCAGAAGTACATGCTCTAAGTATATAATAGCATTGGTCTGTCTATATATAATTACTCAATGGTTTGAGTCTGGCGGCAGCAGCACGCGGCACATTCATTTGTTTGGCATTGACATTATTGACGTAAATAATGAATTTTTATTATATTTTATTTAATCAATTAACCAATATTATAAATTAAGATTAGCATTATGCACTGAAGGTCGTCAGTAGCTACTAAACAAAACAAAATGAAGAAAATCGGTTGAGAAACAGAGGAGAAAATGGTACCTAATCGTTTTGTCTTAGCCTATTTATATATAGATAGTCACTGACAAAGAAATCGCAATACCCACAAGGGCCAAATTTAATATTGTTTTGGGAAAACATATATGCTATAGTAAGGAGTAAATGCTTAAAATTTGGTAAAGTCTGGTGAATGTTTTTTTTTACCACTGACAGGTGAAGTGACCTGAAAATTCCTGACATTCTAACCTAAATGAGTTACGGGAGAACAGCAATTAAACGGAACTGCTCCAGATTCGGAACCTCTGTGTGCTAGTTTCCCCGAAAATCCTGATGTTGGTATTTAAATCTAGTTTCTACAAATTTAACGTTATTTATCAAATACATAAGTAAGTGTTCGAGAGGACATTCTATTGTGGGAAGCGCAACTGATGAAGGTTCCCGACCAGAAACAATATATAACTTATATGTTGTCTTGCGTACAAAAGAATGACACCTGGAAGAAAATATTCAATATGTATGACAGTAGACTATGAGGTGAAGTATCCTCAAAAATTTATCGTTACATTCTAAGCTGGGAGTTGTGGGGGAACAGGAATTACACGGAACGGCTCCAGATTCAGAACCTCTCTGTGCTAGTTTCCCCGAAAATCCTATATATGTTGGTCTTTACATCTCGCATCTTCCCCTTTAGTCTTTGTTCGAAGCAACAAGGTAGCGCAACGTTATCTTCAGGAAGTAGTGTGGCCGTATGTACTCTCGTACCTTAATGGACTCATGGATCCCATATTTCAACAAGATAATGCTCATGTTGTTCGAGTTAGTTTAAACTTTTTTGAAGATACCCTTGTGAACCAACAGACTGCCATGGCCTCCGAGATCCTCAATCTTTCGACCCCAGTAGTAGAAGGTTCTTAAATTTACCCCAGCCCCCACAGATTTTAGAGGATCTAAGACCTGAAATACATGTAGCTTACACATTACTTAAAAACAAATTGAAACATCTTGTAACAATTAAAAAATTCTTGTTCAATATTCTTTTTTATTAATGTTTAGAAGTATTAATTTCATATCAAAGTTCAGTATTCAGTACCTAATATTGTGTAATATATACATATTACTGTACATACTTATCAAGTATTTTATTTTCAGCAACGTTACTACATTTTTTAAACAAGTTTTTATGGTATAATTTCACCATGAGTTTTGTGGTTTGTAGCTCGTTCATTTTTTATTGTTCGGATGTTTTCGAAACTGTTGCTTCAGGCGCAAAAATTAGTCATATCTTTCGGAATAAAGTATTAGTGATAAAATGAATCAATTAGTTTCACTTAATGATTATGTTTGACGTTCACAAAGTATAGGCTCCTACGATCTAATATTTTAAAAAGTTACATATCTTCTCAGGAAGTAATAACAATTTTGTTTGTTTTGTTTATATTTTCACATTTGAACAGATAATCATTCCTCGATTGGAAAAGTATTGCTATTTAAAATATTAAATATTACATCACTCCTCAAATATATTTAAATCTGAATAAGCGAATCTTTTTCTACTACATTGCTGTGGACCTAAAAACAATTTTTATTGGGCACAAAAATCCAATTTAGTTTGCAATATTTCTGATCTTCTGTAGTTATATATTTCAGTATTTATCAATATCTATTGGATATAACATAAATATTATGAGATAACGCTGCAATCCTATTAGTTTCTTGCAGACAAATTTGTTTATCTACGGTGGACAGGATTTCGTTGACTCTTATTGAACAGAAAGTTCACATTGTCATTTAATAATAAAGTTTTCAAGTGCATCATCATTTAAACTGCATGGAACAAACTTCGTAACTTTATAAAGTTTAATAAAATAATAACATTAATCTTACTGAAGTTACCGCAATGTACCTTTACACGAAGGTAGGGTTTCAATTATAATATTTCTATTGATATATTGTCAGATTATGTCAAACCCTGATTCAGCCCCTTCTCAAATGCTTATTCCTTCATTCACTAAGTATTGATTGACAGATCCTTTCTTCGGGGTTCACGTTTTCATATTTGCTATTATGATTTACCCCTATTAATTGATGTCGGATTTGAGCAGAAATATTATTCCTCAGTATCAACTGGATTTGACAGAATCTATATCGAAAAGTATCAGCTCGAAATTGTTTCATTGTCAGCGATATTTCTATAATTCCACATATTGTTAGGGCGTGTAAAGATAGCCTGGCGAATAATTTCTTTATGGTCAAAGAATGTAGGATATTGATAAATTATTATTTAGTCAACGTTTTATTTTACAATAAGTACTAAAAAGAGTCTATCTCGAAATTAATCATCTAAGATAAAAACTGCTTTTTCGAATAAAATTCTAATCCTTTTTGAGACAGAAATAATATACGTTAAAAGACAGGATTACTGGATTACTATAAGAAACCCCCAAAGTAATTGTGATAGATATACAAGGTGTCCCATAACTAATGGACAATACGATAACTGCAGTTAGAGGTAGTGAAAATATACTTATTAACACAAACATGCCCTCAAATATTTGTGGTAAACAGAGTCCTAAGTGGGTATTTGATTTTTGAAAAACGGCTCCATATATTGAACTCAAATTTGGTACAGAATAATTTTCAAGGGCGATAAACAAGAATTTTTTGTGATTTTCCATGGTACTGTTACAGGGTGTTTGTTACGAATGTCGAATTAGGTATACTTGTTGAATCTCCATAATTCAAGGCGTTTTCGAGATATTGCAATTCAAATACCGTACAGCATATCACCGCAAGCAGCATCAAAACAGACATTTTTTAAAAGTAGGTTGTGAATTTGACATGAACTACTGATTTCTAATTTGCATATTTTCGATTTAATTACTGTGTTTTTAAAGTGAGTAATTGGAATAAAACCTACCTTAAATATGTCTAGAATTAAGTAATTTGCAAATAGTGAACTAAGGGATATGATTTGTGTTTATGCACAAGTAAAGTAAGTTCTGCAGTTAGACGATATGCACAATTATATACAAATCGAAATGTGCCTAATCGTAAAATATTCCAACGTATATACAAAAATTTAGGTGAAATAGGTAGGTTTAACACCAAAAATTCTGGTGGCCGACCTAAAAGAACTTCAGCTGATCATGAACATATTTTAGTACGAATTCTGGAAAATCCTGCATTATCACGAATTATACGCCCACAAAAATTGTATCCGTACAACTTTATGCCTGTACAAAATTTATTGTCCAATGTCTTACCACGTAGAGTACAGTTCTTTCAGTGGATGCAACATAAAATCATTCAGGATCCAACGTTTCTTGAAAACATCCTATTTTCCGACGAAGCTGCATTCACACGCCGTGGAGTCTTCAGTTGGAGGAATAACCGCTATTATGGTTTTTATATTCTTCATAAGCGTCGTAAAGCTCATTTTCAGCATGAATTTTCCATTGATATCGGTGTGGAATTATTGGCGATCACTTCATTGGCGATCAGTTTGAACTTCCGAGGAGATTAAAGGCATTACCGTATTTAGAATTTTTGAAAAATAATTTGAGTAATTTACTCGCGCCACCACATTATCTTTCTTGTTTATAGGCCTTGAAAACTATGCTGTACCAAATTTGAGTTCAATATATGCAGTCGTTTTTCATATATCACAAATTTTCAAAAACCAAATACCAACTTTAGGACACTGTATACATTTTACTAAGAAATGCTTGTGTTAATCGGCATATTTTCACCGCCTCTAACTGCAGTTATCGTATTGTTAGTTATAGGACACCCTGTATGTAGGAGCTAGGAGCGGGAGTAGTGGTAAAGCTGATGCTATAATGACATAACGTAGCAACGTTTATTTAGTTTAAGAAAATAGTTAGTTTTGAGTTTGAGAGAAAATAAACCAGAATTAGAACTCACAGAAAATATGTAACAATTTGTTTAAAAATTAATACTATTTTCACTCAGTTACAAACAGACTCAAATGTTTATTTGTATTATTTCATGGATGGAACACTCCTGACTTTCCGCTAAAATCAAACCTGGCTCAGAAACGGAACTCCTGAGTCCTCATTAGTGTTTGAGCAGGTACTTCATCGACAAAGATCCAGAACAGGAGTTTTTTGAATTATAAAGTACCCTTTGAGAAATCCCAATATGATTTTGGTTTGAACGTTTTCTTCTAAAAAATATATTTTAGCTAAGAAAAGCGTAAAACTTGATTCTGCCAACTTTGGGCCTTGCCATTTGTGATCAATATGGTTCCTAGCTATTATTAATGAAGATTTCTTCAGCCATTCGAAGATTATCCGCTCCTTTCCTACTTAATAAAAGGGTCTTGCTCAGATTTTTTAAAAATTGTTCCTAAACTACTGCACCGTTATTGATGATTTTTTTGTAAGTGAGTTCCCGGGTGCTTTAGATTTACAATTCGACCAGGTAGGTGGCGCAATATTCGGGTTCTAGGAAAACTTTTTGAACTCCTAATTGGCTAAATGGCTGATTTTAATAAAACTTAGTGTGTTTGTTTGAGTTGGTAGCTCGACGATTCGCATTTTAGTACTGTTCTCAGGTATAAAACTCCAAACTCCCGAATATGACTTTTTTGAGGTTATCTGGTTTTCTTCAAAAATATACGAAGATCATCAAAACATGCCAAATAAAAAATTACTTCCCTCTCATATCAAACTAGAATCTTAAATGAACTTATTTTTTCATAGAGTATGGAGTATAATTTTTGTCAATTCTTAAAAATTCAGAGCGTCTGACATTAGGCAGGGTGTAGTTCTATTTAAAATTATGACGGTAGAAATAAGAAATCTCTGGAATGCTTATAATGTTTACATTCGGTTGCAGATACATTAAAATATTTGTATTCTCATGAGCGCTGGAACGAGGGGAAATAGAAGATTAATTAATAATTTTAATGATTTACGAATATTTTAAAAAGTGTTTCGTATTTTGTAATACAATGCACCTGTTTTCTCTTCAGATTAGTCACAGATATCTTAAGAAGAAAAGACAAAAATACTATTTTGATAAGACTGAAAGGAAGTCAAGTGAATTCCTAAAATTTAATTTTATAAACTCTTTGGAACCAGTCATGCGTTAAATAAGAGAAGTTCAATTCAAATCATCTGATCGAACTAAACATAAGGGCGTTAGAGCGGAACTACTGTCAAGTTTTAGTGTAATATATTCTTATACGTTTTTGTTACTATCAGAAGATCATGAAGTCGATTTGGCTGTGGTGATATACAAAAAAGAATTAGGTGCCTCCTGACAGCGCCTGGGGCTAAAAGAACACGGGTGGTAAAAATAATTATACATTTACTTTTGAGTGTTACATGTAGATTTGTAAATAGGTAAAATTCGTTATTTGATATTTTCTCAGCTTGGTAGATGATTATCCTATTCGATAGTTGTAGTAAAAATTTAGCCTAAATTAATTTCAGAATCTTAGTTAAAATGTAATATTCTCTTTCAAAGTTATTTTTATTGTACTAACCAATGTATTTACACATTTTGTATTTAACTAACAAAAAAATATATTTTATGGAAAAATTGGCGCTTGGGTCTAACTTGATCCAACCTCAAGTGGACTGATGAAGTCAGCTTTTAAGAAATTTCTTTCAAGTTTTCAATAAGGTCTGCAATACTTAAAAACTGCTCCACACTATTCATGTCACATGAACGCTGATATGTAGTTTGCTTCATGCCTCAATAAAATAGGGCGAAGGAAATGCTTTTAAACTGTGAATATATAAATTATTTTGAATTTATATAATCGCTGTATGACGGAATGACCTTTACTTATTTCTAATTTAATATGCAAATATTTTTTTTATTTTCATAATTTACGTCAAAGTTTGCCATGGGCTTTGCAGTACTTCAATTACAAAGTGCAGTAATTACTTTATATTTTGTTTTCATGGATGCGAAAGAAATGATTTTAATTTGTCTGTTTTTATAAATAGTCCAGCGAATGAATATTTTTCCGGGTAATTTGTCCAAGCAGCACTGATTTTCCTAAACATTTGAATTCGAGTACTACTTACCCTCTACTTCAAAGCTGACCCTGTGCCGGGGGGTTGCTGTTTTCCGGGGGGGGGATGCTAGCCCTTCTCGGGGTAAAAAATATATGAAAAAAAGTCAGGGAATGAATAAATTAACTAATTCTTAGCAACTTTTGTTCTATAAAGTTTCTCTGAAAGTTAGGTCTTTTCCAGTTAATCGCAAATGAAATTATCAATTTTTCAACCAAAAAAACATGTTTTCATACGTTTTTTTGTAATTAATTATAAAAATATTAATTAAAAAAAAACATTTAAATCAAAAATGTAGCTTATAAAAAAAAAGATTTATCGTGAAATAACTGAACAATAATGCATTTTTACGGGAAATGTTCTTAAATACTTTATTAAAGTGCTTGAAAAATTTAATTTGTTTGTAGCATGAAAATTAAGGTAGTTATGACATAAATAAGTTTGTTTTTGAAATATCAGCCCATTTAAAATCAACTGTTGCCACTTCACAAATCACTTAACTTACTTATTTCAAATAGGTTCAGGAAATTTGACAGGTTTAAAGTAAGTAGTTTTCAAAAAAGTCGAGCCTCAAGAGAATATTGTACTTTTGTAATTTTACAAAAAATTGTAACTTAAAAACTATGAGAGATATTCAGAATTTTGTACAGAACAAAATTGTAGGTTTTGTTGTTTTTTAAATATATGTTTTTTTAAATTAAATTAGATATGGCCGTTTAAAGTTTATACATGTTCGTAAATAGCATTAGGCCACCCTTTTAGCTCAAGCCCATTCAAAAATAAGAAAAAAGAAACAAAAAATTCAAAAGTGTGCTTTGGAAATTTGATGCTGTTGTCCTAATTAACAATTCATTATATACTGTTTCTGTTTATTTTATTTTCACTTTAATCAGTATATAGTTAGTCTATTCTATGTCGCTCTAATGCTATTTTTATCTGTTATTAGTAAAATATCACGTGTATCTCAAATGAATCAGTAGCTTGCAGTATACTTTTATATCCATTTATTGATTTCGCAACATGATTAAGGACCCAATCCAGCTACAATTCAGATAATTTCTATATTTTAAATACTTATCTGTTGCAGAGAAGAATTAAATGAGAAAATTATATTAAACAATCAATTCGAAAATATTGCTAATATGATAGTTAAACAGAAAGAAAATAATAATAGTAATAGAAATTAAATCATTTTTGACAGGCCTAAAAATAAACTCACTATAATAGGAAACACTTTCAAAGAAAAGACATCAGAATAGAACTACTTTTTCACAAGGCTTGGATTTTAAAATCCAATTCCTGATGTGCGGAGTACAATAAATAATAATACGGATAAATTTACTTTCGAATTACTCTATTAAACAACAATAACAAATTCTTAATTCTCCATACAACTCAACTTATATATTCTAATTACACTGAATAAAACTCAACTAAGAACTGATCTGATCTGTGTCGTATATGTGTTGTTCTTATAAAGATTTTAACTACATTCTTGTATGTTCTGTGAGGGTTTAGGAATTTTCTCGAAATATCCAGTGTACTTATCTGTCTAGGTACGTGTATCTCGGTGACACTGCTCAGCGTTAGTTCTCATCGCTCCTATTAGATACTTTTTCGCCTCTTTAAAGTGCCAGACGATCCAGTTACACCCTTTGCCCTTGAGGTGTGTTGGATGCGGTACACAACATCATCGAATCTCTTGTTAATTTCGTAGGGTCCATCCCATGAGGTTGCTGTTCGCTCTTTGTGCATATTACAATCATACTTGATAGCTTTGCTAAAATCCGAAATTTACCAATTCATGTGAAGCCAGTAACCTGTCAAATGTCTTGACTGCTTGAAGTAATAAAAAATTGTAATGGTCAAAGTTTGGTAGGGGCGATTCCGAAAAATTGCCCGGATTACTGGCTGTCCCTTACAAAAATTATTCCTCACAGATGTTCTGATGTTTTCCTTTGTACAAATATGTATTGTATACTTATACAATGCACATATTTGTAGACAAAAAGAATGGTTAATAATATTGTAAAGATTACATTCCACTGTCAGGAAGACTTGCTGTAAGAGGCAAACAGTAAACTGGTTAATTTTTCGAGAAACAAGGTCTTTCGATAATATTTTGATATTTTTGATGAAGAAAAGAAAATATTATCAAAATATATTGAAGAGTTTTTTATTTAAATTACTTGAATAAACGCTATGAAAGAATTAAAAAGAAATTAACAATAGTTGTAAAAACACAGTTTTGCACTCTAAGACCAAACCTTTCTTTAAACACTCAATGGCGTGTCAATAACTTTAAGTTGTCATAATCAAGGAGTAAACTGAACTGTTTGGTTGTTTGGTTTACTCCTTGATGATGACAACTGAGAGTTGTTGAAACAGGGTTGAGTGTTTAAATAAAGGATTATTATTATGGTGCAAAACTGTGTTTTTACATTTGTGACACACCAAAGGTTCCACAGCATTTCCTTTAATAGTTGTTGTAACAATAATAAGCAACTAATTAATAAGTGTAATAAACCTTAATTTCTGTCTTTTACCATATTATATAAAATTCGTTTTTAAGAAATACCTTTACGTACTGTTGTAGCTATAGGATTAATGTAGCACTGTAATGCTCAAAAACTTAATAAGACTAATAAAGGTATAAGTTAATTTCGAAAGCTTGTTTATATTACTCATGGAGTATTCAAAAAGTAGCAGTCAATATCCTTCTTCAGGATAATTGCAAAATTTCAGCTAGCAGAATTAGGAATTTAAGATATACCTCTATCTGCTATGTTTTTAACTTTAAATTTAATGTTGGCAATCACCCGCGAGATTACTTCAATGAATAAGTACATATTTCTATTAAAATAATACATTTCCGACTAACGAACAGATGAAGTTTTATCTTTAAATGTGACCTTAAATTGGGATTGCTAATGTCAAAAAAATTGTCAGTCATCTGACAACCGAAATCATCTTAGGCATCAAAGCTATGATTTTGTCAAAACCGTGTCTCAAGTAATGCATTGCCTTGTTACAGGGACATGATGAATTAATAAGTCTCAAGAAATTAAATGAATTAATCTTACCTTGGTGTTACCTGAGAAAAACCTTATATCAAAGTAAACCGAAAAACCTTGAAAGAATTAAACAGCGCATAAGGATCGCTGTAATTGAACGAGAGATGTTTCTGTAGAAGCTTGTCAGAATTTCATGGCTCCTTGCCCTATTCTTTACAATATACCCTTTGAACAATTCCTCTAATAATCCTTGCTCTACTTATAGCCCTCAAATTAACATTTGCTTTCACTAGTGGGAACCTATTTTTTCCTTCACAGTCTGGATAATGCTTTCTATTGCTCTTACTAATAATACAGTAACTGCGTTTTGTATCCCTTCATGGTTATGAAACTTAAGAGCTGTTCCAACTGATATAGAACCGGTAACCAACGCATGTGGTAACAATATTTTAAATGGAAAGACGTCATCCCGCACATCGATATCCGTTTGTGTATCGGTTGCTCACCTTGGTCTTGATCAAGTCTTTAACTTGCTTTCACGGATTGTCTCTAGATTTTACCATATCTTCGTTTCTAATTTCTCACGGATTTCAACAGTGTTCTCCAGAATAATTAACTCTTTTCATCAATTAAAAGATTAATAATAGAAGAAACACTTGAGACATTTTTTCACTCCATAATTAAAGGCGGAGTAAACAAACGGCTATCGTCTATACTTGACTTTGAAAGTTTGTTTGATTGTCCTGTACGACATTTGTGCGAGGACAAATTTTACACTTTTGTAAATGCAATCACAGAGTACATCTTAATATTTCTGAGGTAGATGGTGTGAAAATGTATTGGATGGAACTTCTTATGCTCAGTTTAGAGCTCAACAATACATTACTAGCCAGAAATAGAGATTTATTATCATAGACTAAATATACAATAATAATGCTACAAGTTTAAGATTGTATACAGATTTTGAAAGTATATAGTGAGAAAAATGCCTTAGGTATATGATAAGATTAAATTGAAAATTGAATCTAACGTAATCCCATTCAGGGGGTTGTAGAATTGTAGAAAATGGAGCTACATAATAAATGTGCTTTTCTACTGGCGGACGTATGAAATTAATATTTAAGAGTACTGAATAAAAAATTATCTTGTAAAATGTTTCATGTTACATTTGATTTTATGCATATATTTCGACAAAATTTTGGCAATAATAAACAACATACGCTTTTGTTCGTTGGTTTCTTTGATGTATAAGTTATTGGGCAAACTAATAGACCGGGAGATGTAAATTAGAAGTTCAACCATGATTTTCTGAGTCCTGCCTTCTGGAGTACTGAAACGTTCTATGAGGAAGTAACAATTCATTTAAAAACTCTAGAGTTTCCTAGGGGATTTTTCCGAGAAAATTAGATTTTCCACAAAAAAGTAGGTGTTGCAGTTTGCAGAGTTTTTGAGTACTGCCATGTTAATAAAACGCAAGGTTAACACCGATTTTATCACGAATTTTTTTTTGGCAGGAGGGTGGTAATGGGTCTAAGGGTTGAAATCGATATATAAACATTTAAGAAAAATTATTTATTTTTGAATGATTTTTGAGTCCTGGCAACTAATGGGCATAAATTTTTCCAGAAATGTTCCTAGCAAGTGTCATGCCATTTTTTGGTCATTTCGACATAAATATGTTTGATTAATTTAGTTAGCAGGACTCAGAAAATCATTCAAAAATAAATCATTTTTCTTACATATTCATATATCTATTTCAACACTTAGACCCATTATTACCCCATGGCCAAAAAAAATTTCGTGATAAAATCGATGGTAATCTGTCTATCGTTTTATTAACGTAGCAGTACTCAGAAAATCGTCGCAGCACCTAGCTTTTTTCGTTTTGGAAAATCTAATTTTCTCAGGAAAATTTCCTAGGAAACTCTAGGAGTATTCCATAAATATTAAGTCATAGAACCTTTCAGTACTCCAGAAAATCGTGGTTGAACTACTAATTCAAATCTCTCAGTCATAAGTCCCCTTTCGCCGTAAGACTTGCCAACAGAGCTTAACATATCATCATCATATAGAGCTATATTCAACCATTTTTTCATTGTGTAGCCGCCCTGAAGAATAGAAAGATTGCAGAGGAACTTGAAGAGCTGTAGAAATGGAGAACTTAAGGTGTTGAAAAGTAACGAAGGAGAATATTTTAAGATCTGTGAGAACGACTGAAGGACTGTATTGAAGAGAATTGAAGACAGGTGGACAAATGGTCTGTTTGACTCACTGAAATGAAGAAAAAGAACAAAAACGGTAGGTCTGAAGAATTCAAGAACTGGCTATAAGTACTAAGAAGAAGAGTATACATTTGGCAATTTTTATTGACAACTCAAGGCTAAACGTTGAGGAATAGGTCCTTGAATAAATAAACACGTCAAGAAATGTCATAATGAAGCGAAAGCTGAAAAGCTGATCGGAGAAACCTAAGGTCTTGAACGAACAGATGAAGAGCTTAAGTTCTTTTTATGGGAAGAAATGATTTGAAGGATTGAGAGGAATATGTATACGTGTAGAATTTTACAGGGGATATGAGGCATACCTTACTACACTGTCTCAGTGCGGGGAATGAGCAAATGTCTAATTCCCTAATTTTTGCAAATTTACGTCAAAGTCAACTGTACCCCCGGAATTTAATCACAATTTTTTTAATAATGAAAAAAACCTTGACTGGGATGGGATTTAGTCCCGGGTCCAGACTCTATAGCAAGTTCCAATTTTTATACAATTGTGTGAGCTGAAGGTCTTTCCCACTAGGCTTAGGGACCTCAACAAATATAGATATACATATATATATATATATATATATATATATATATATATATATATATATATATTATGATCCTCATAATCATTGTTCCGCTCTGAAATTTTAGGAACTCATTGTATCTTCTACTGTACATGCAAAACGAATTTATGGATAAATAAAGAATAATTCATTCGTTACAGTGGCAGGTAAACGCTAGAATATATAAATATATATTTGTATCGTTGCTGTAAACATGAAGATTGGAAATAATAACAAAAGCAAAACAAGGAATTTATGATTTTTTTCATATAGCGTGCTAACCTGGCAAATAAATACCACTACACACTTTATTTATTCTCAAAACATAGGCGTATTATAAAATATGATTTTTGTTTATCCATTTGAAACGTTCTAACTGGGAAACAACATGTGATTTTTCCCAAAAAACAACAGTTTCCAGATTGGTTTATTGCATATTTACTATAGTCGACTGTTTTGTTTAGATGATTTTTGGCTGAAATGGATGTTGAGAGATTTCAAACTTTAATTTGATACAGATTACCGGAATATGTATATTTTTTTTTATTACAAAACTCATTTTGTCGCAACACTGTTTTCGTTACAACGTATCTAAACCATAGATAATTGTGCACCTTTTTGGAAAGTTATTATTACTCTGAATTTTATACACCACTTCAGGATCATTACAGAGTGTTCAGGTTACCAAAATTGTATGTATAATGTGCATTAATATATAATTATTAGAGATTTCACTCAGTAGACGGTTGCTTTGATTAACGTACGTTTCTGTGAGTTAGTTTTGCCTGAAGCTCCCAGTCTAATCTGGCGGTAAGCTTCCAAAGTTTGTTGTTCAATATGATAAGTGCCTTAATATTGGTATGCTTTGCAACATAAAACTAATATAAGAAAATTTTGTAAAGGTGATTCTAAACGTGTCAAAAGATATGAAAAATCAAATGCAATTTAAAGGTCAACACACGAATAGAAATGATTAAATTATATAACTAGAACATGAACTGGTAATGTATAAATGATTTATGCAACTAAAACCATATAGTGAACACATTTTTGAAAATTAACAAATGTGACAGTTTCAACTAAATTATTTGAAAAACAATTAGAAATTGAAATGAATATATACAAATATTCTATTTACTTGATATATTACAACAAACGCATCTAATGGAAAGAAAAAATAAAGTTTTACCTTAATTTCGAGACATAATATTCAATCTGACAGAAGCAAATGTTGATAGTCCAGATTTGTAGCAATTTCATATTTTAGGCACAATAGGGGCAATAATTCGAAAAGTTAGGATCTTAGTAAAGTATTTCGGGGTAAATAAAATTTGAAAACACGTTATTTTCACTTTAAAGAACCAATTCAAATTCATATGTCATAATAAATTTTTGGAACGAGATTTTGGCAGATCTAACGATCAAAATATTGTTACGAAATTTACCCAAACAGACCCTGTTTCATTTCAGTACGACAACAAACGCTTTGAGATAAAAAAAAACGGTTCTCGAAAAGACTCGGCAGCGGAAGGAGTGATGATTGATTTTACGAGAATTTTCTATGCTGGCTTATAAAGGAAGCAGCTACGATGGAGAGTTCTGTTATACCGCGACGACTACCGTATATGGGATTGTTATTGTGATATTTGAATCAGCTGTTTTAATGTAAATAAAGTTTCTAGAAAAGTGAATGTGAATATTAGTTTTATAATTTTAATAATAATAAAATAATTGAACCCAAGGACTATATTGCAATTTGGTGTCAGAAGTGGGATTAAGTGCAGTTAAAATCCTAATTTCATTTATGGAAACCCGTAGTATGAACGAAACTACCAAAAAATAGTCAAGCAGGTTACAGAGGGACTGGAAGAAAAAATTGCAAAGATTCTAGAAAAACGTGACAAGAAGGAAAAACAACATCAAGAAGAAATTCAACAAAGGTTAGTAAAATCTTTTGATGAAAAACGTAAAGTTGAATTAGAAAATCTTGTCAATACGATGGAAGAAAAACAACAAAATCTACTTTCTACGATGAAAAGTGAACAACATAATTTAATTGAAGGATTACTCTCGAAATGAATTTAAATTATTAGATAAACACAGACAAAATCAATTTAAATTATTTGAAGAAAAACAAGAACAAGTTGAATTAAAGAGACAAAATGAATTTAAAATAACTGAAGAAAAAAGACAAATGCAATTCGAACAAATAATGCAAATAGTAGGACAAGTTAATGAAAGAATGCAGATAGTTGAGTCAGATATAAAAGAGATAAATGATGACATTAAGACCATAAAAAATACCGCGGATACTCTTGAAACAAAAGTAGATGATCTCGATTCCATCCAAAGCGAGGTAAAAGCTGAAATCAGTTCCATCAAGCAAACAGTACACAGTGAAGTACAAGATAAAATCAGTGCCATCCAAAATAAACTAGAAACAGAAATTAAAAAAATGCAACAGGACTTACAGCGAGGAAAATACCAGAACACCGTGAGTACCAAAGGTTCCTTTAGTAAACCACCCTCATTCGACGGCAGTTCATCTTGGCCCATGTATAAACGGCAATTTGAGGCCGTGGCTACAGCTAATGGATGGGATAATCAAAAAAAATCTACTTCTCTGGTAATTTCGTTAAGAGGTCCGTCCCTAGAACTCCTCCAAAGCATTCCAGTCGAGGTACAAGGCAATTTCGACAAGATCATCGCCATCCTGGACAAACCTTACGACAATCAATCCTTGAGTCAGGTATACCAAGTCCAACTGAGTGGAACAACGCAAAAATCCGGTGAAAGCCTCCAAGAATTCGAAGCAGAAATTAGACGGTTAGTTTACTTGTCCTACCCAGACCTGCCAGAGGAAACGAAAGACCAGTTGGCCACACACAGTTTCATAAACGGCATCATAGATGTGAAAGTACAAAGAAATTTAAGACTGAGTGGCGTCAAGAAGAGTAATGAAGCTCTACTTCGGGCTTTGGAAGTAGAGGCCGTCATGAACAAGTCCAAGCCGAGGGTCCGAGCAGTTTCCTTTAACCAGGAAGAGTCAGAGTCACCATTTCAAGCGCTGTTGGCTGGCCTGAACAAAATATTAGAACTGGCACCAGAGGGGCATGTTACCGCTGCGGACGGACAGGGCATTTCCAACGTGATTGTCGAGTGAGGCCACCTGAACGATTACCGACCAGGGGTAACCAACAAAACAGCCACATGTCCAGGGACCGTCAGTCAGTCAGCATAGGGGGGCGAATGCTGACTGTCCCTCCACCAGCCCCCAAAACGTTATCCATCCGGGGATTTTGCCGAGATAGCGGCAGTCTAGTCATCAGCGGCACCATCATCAATGGGCGAGCAGTTACCATCACCATCGATACCGGCGCCGCTGTGTCTATTGCCAAGTCCTGGGTTTTGAGAGTAAAAGAAATTCGGACAGTTACCAATAACATCCAGCTCAGAACAGTCACCGGCGAGTCCATGTCAATACAGGGTGAGGCAGATGTCGTGCTACAGATAGGGGACAACAGGATCCGGCATAGGGTCCTGGTAGCGAATATTGAGGACGATTTTATACTGGGAATGGACCTAATTAGCCAGCATGGATTTATGTTCGACCCGAGATATGATGTTCTTCGGTTCCTAAATGAGGAATTTGTATTGACACGGCCCGTCAACCCATCAATCACCCCCATAAAAATTGTGGCCAAGTCTTCAACTAGAATTCCCGGTCGATCGGAACAGATTATTCATGGGCAGCTCGACAGCAATCCTGGGAGCTGCGTTGGAATGGTGGAGCCCGTACACTCAGCTCATGACTACTTGGTTGGACGGGCTATAGTTAAAACCGGACACGAGTTATACCAATCAGAGTCCTGAATTTGTCCAACAACGACATCAGAATTGCCAATGGTCAAGAGATAGCTTGTTTTGAGCCAGTAGAGACCATCATCAATTGCGAATAAGATTACCAGACGTCGGTGAAGGAGACAGGGCCCAATAAAGAGTTCCTACAACAGTTTGCTGACCATTTGACACATCTGACACCAGAGAACCAGAAGAAAGCCAAGCAATTTATCACAAAGCAGTGGCAAATTTTTAACAGTCAAGATGGAACCACCGGTCGCACCAACATCATCCAGCATCGAGTAATAGATACCGGAAAGTCTCAACCCATCGGTATACCACCTAGACGACTACCATTGGATCAACAACAGGCAGTCGAGGAAAACATCGAGTCCATGTTACAAAATGGAGTTATTGAGCCATCCATCAGTGCATGGTCTGCTCCCGTAGTGCTAGTTAAAAAGAAAGATGGAACCACCCGATTTTGCGTGGATTATAGAAAGCTGAATGATGTCACGAAGAAAGACAGCTATCCACTACCCCGAATCGATGACACTTTGACCACACTAGCAGGCTCCCGTTGGTTCTCCACGCTAGACCTAAAAAGTGGATATTGGCAGGTTGGTCTAGACGCAAACGACAGAGAGAAGACACCAGTAAAGGGCTGTTTCAGTTCACGGTCATGCCCTTTGGGTTATGTAATACACCTGCTACATTAGAGAGGCTAATGGAGTATGTACTGAGCGAGTTAATATGGAGGACCTGCTTAGTATACCTCGACGACATTCTAGTCATGGGTCAGACATTCGACGACCATCTGAAGAAGCTGGGCGTAGTATTCTACAGAATTAATAACGTCAACCTAAGACTCAACCCGAAGAAGTGTTCTTTGTTCCAAAAAGAAGTAGAGTTTTTGGGCCACGTCGTTTCCGAGTCAGGAATCCGCACCAACGAGGACAAGATAGAAGCGATTCTTGGGCCTCTGTCATACTACCGGCGTTTTGTTGAGGGATTTGCCACCATTGCCGCCCCTCTTCATCGGCAGACCATAGAGAAGGAGACCTTCCGTTGGAATCAGGATTGCGAAACATCATTCAGATGACTAAAGGCAGCACTATGTTCCAGCCCAATCCTAGCCTTTCCTACACAGTCTGGCAAGTTCATTTTACACATCGACGCCAGCAACACAGGTTTGGGGGCCGTCCTATCCCATGTGCAAGATGGTGAAGAGAGGGTTATCGAGTACTACAGCCGTGAATTCTCGAAACTGGAAAGAAATTATTGCGTCAGAAAAGAACTTCTTGCAATAATAAGGGCTGTAGACCATTTCCACAAATACCTCTATGGTCGTCATTTCTTAATCCGAACAGATCATGCCGTACTCAAATGGCTGCTGGACATGAAGACACCTAAGGACAACTGGCCAGATGGATGGAGAAATTAGAGCAATACGACTTCAAGGTGGAACACCGTGCCGGCCGTTTGCACAATAATGCCGATGCCCTATCCAGAAGACTCTGTAGAGCGGAATTCGGACATTGTCTGAAAACGGAACAGCGAGAGGGTATCTCCATCAAGCAGATCCGAGTGCAGGCCAATGAAGACTGGACAACGGAACAGTGCATCCAGGACCAAATGGCTGATCCAGACATCGAACCAATCTTGTCACTCAAAACGAGAGGGGCACCCAGGCCACGATGGGACGAGGTAGCTAGATACTCCGGCGTGCTGAAATCGTTATGGGCTCAATGGGACTCTCTAAGAGTAGACAATGGAATGCTCAAGCGAGTTTGGGAAAGCGCTGATGGACGAGAAACCAAGTCCCAACTGGTAGTTCCAAAGAAAAAGGTACCAGCCATCCTGACCGAAGTACATGATGGAATTACCGGAGACCACCTGGGCATGAATAAAACCCTAGACAAAGTTCGCCAGCGGTACTACTGGGTGAATTACTTTGAAGACGTCAGAGCTTGGTGCCGCAAATGTGCCACCTGTGCCGCCAGTAAGGGCCCGAAGACCCGGACCAAGGGCAAAATGCAGCAGTACAATGTGGGCGTCCCATTTGTGAGAATTGCCATCGATGTCGCCTGCCCGTTTCCCGAGTCTGAGAGGGGGAACAAATACATTCTGGTCGCAATGGATTACTTCAGCAAATGGCCTGAGGCATATGCGATACCCAACCAAGAGGCAACCACGGTAGCGACGGTGCTAGTAGAACAACTTTTCAGCCGGTTTGGCGTCCCGATGGAATTACATTCAGACCAGGGGCGTAACTTCGAATCGAATGTATTCCAGAAGGTCTGCACGATGTTGAGGATCAGGAAAACGAGAACAACACCATTACACCCACAGTCTGACGGAATGGTGGAAAGATTCAACAGGACCTTGGAACAACACCTATCCAAGGTCGTCAGCAATAACCAGCGTGATTGGGATGAGCATATTCCCTTATTCCTGTTGGCATATCGCTCTGCCCTACATAATAGTACAGGCCTGACACTAGCCAGGGTCCTATTCGGAAAGGAGCTGCGATTACCCTGCGATTTGGCATTTGGCTCCCCCGAAGAACCTCCCCAAGACATGGACGATTATGCCGACCAGCTCCGACATAACATGCTGGCAATACACGAATTAGCCCGAACGCAGATGTTGGTCACCAGTGATCGGATAAAGAAGCGATACGACCTCAAGGCCAATTCAGTTGGGTTCCAGGAGAAGGACAAAGTCTGGCTGTACAATCCCCAACGGAGCAAGGGTAAATCTTCAAAGCTTACACCCGCCTGTGATGGTCCATACGAGGCGGTCAGGAGGCTGAATGACGTCGTCCACCGGATCCGTCGAAATTCCAAGGCTAAATTGAAGTTGGTTCATTTAGATCGACTCGCTCGCTACCATGGAGAAGATGTTTGTGATCGGGACGATGAGAATTAAAGGGGGGGCAGTGTTACGAAATTTACCCAAAGCCGACCCTGTTTCATTTCAGTACGACAACAAACGCTTTGAGATAAAAAAAAACGGTTCTCGAAAAGACTCGGCAGCGGAAGGAGTGATGATTGATTTTACGAGAATTTTCTATGCTGGCTTATAAAGGAAGCAGCTACGATGGAGAGTTCAGTTATACCGCGACGACTAGCGTATATGGAATTGTTATTGTGATATTTGAATCAGCTGTTTTAATGTAAATAAAGTTTCTAGAAAAGTGAATGTGAATATTAGGTTTATAATTTTAAATTGAACCCACGGACTATATTCCGATATGATGAAATTCATGTCAATAATGAAATAAATTATAAAAATTTTAATACAGGTTAAAAGCAAAACAACGGGTGGCCAGATGAACATAAAACAGAAAAGCAAAAATTGCAATTTTAAAGAAATGTAGAAGGTATTAAAGGATTTTTTTCAGATAGGGAACTAAATATCAGATAAAGGATTATTGTAGATGAAAATGGGATTTCAAATATTCTGATTAAAAAACTTTAAAATATGTTCTGTGAAAATTAAAAACTATAAAGGCAACAACTGTCAGCATTAAGAGAGAGTCTAAATTTCAGAGTGCAGCAGTAATCATTGTTCAGGGTTAGAAAGTGACAGTTAGTTGTGAGTGTCAAAAGTTCAAAGATTTTTATTAAAAGGTGATTGAAATTTAAATGACAGACAATCCAATCAAGAGTAGCTGAATTTAAATAGTACAAAGTTGTATGGGAATGTAGTAAAATATAATACAAACCAAGCAGTATAAGTTATAGCAGGAACTATAATCAACCCAAGTAAATTCAATTAAGAAGCTGAAAATAAATGGTAGAAATATTGGGAACAGAAGTAAATATCAAATATTATTTCATTGGTACCAGATGTTTTGGCAGATTATAGCAAAGGTTGTAAACATTGGTAGCAGAGGTTTTACATTTAGATAGCAGCTTATAAGTTATCATCCAACATACTAAAGTGAGACAGTATCCATCAGCATAAGCATTTCAAAAGGAGATAAAGTGAACACTTTAAAAGTGGGTTAAAGTGAAAAAGGTATTTACTGTTGAAGTTTATTTAAAATAATTCATTTGGTATTCATTTACATTATAACATTAGAAATTTAAAGAGTACATATTTGGAAAATAATCATTTTGTAATGGTATAAACTTTTGATACTTTGCATTTTATTAATCTTTGAACTTTAAATTTTAGTGTGTCATATAAAATAGAATCATTCCGAAGAAAGGCAAATTTCTTTAGAGTAATTATTATTTAATTCTGTTTAATTCTGTGATACAGATATTTTGAATTCACACTTGATTTATTGTTGGTGTTCATTGATTTGATTTAATTTTGATATTTGAGTTGTTTGAGGTTTATATGTGATTTTATCTAAAAAGTTGAAAAACGAGTTAACAATATAAACTAAATAAAATATTGTTGGTTTATTATTGGCAAAAAGTCAATTGGCGTATATAATATATTTACAGAACAAGTCTCAAGAGCCGAAGCAGTTTTGGAGAAAAGAAAATTGTTTGGAGTTTTAATTTAAAAGTAAACGATAAATATAAAATTTAAAACACACCACGAAATAAAAATTCCATAACAATATATATATATATATATGAGCAATATTTCTACTTCTAAAGGAATTTTGTAAGGGGGGTCCTTGGATTTTCTACAAATTTTAGTATCTTACTGAACCTACTGAAAAACCGTTATCCTGAGAGATACAGCCCTCTAGAGCCCTTAGGGTCGTAGATAGGGCCCGGCAAAGACACAAAAAAGGTCGTTTTTACCCTATATATATTTGACAAGATGTGTCTCGGAGCCCAGTTAACCGATTTCAACTCACATAATGTCATTTATTTTTAATTTTAAGTAGTTTTTTCAGTAAAAAGTTCAAGTCTCTAGTTAATAACACTGATTTTTGGGATCATTTTAAGTAAAGTTAAAAATTTCAAAAAATCGCCGAATATCGAATTTTAATCCGATTTTAGTTTTCTCGGGTGCATTTGAAAAGTTAAAAAAAACACCTTCAAAATGAGATGTGGTGAGTTAAAATCCGTTCAAGTAAGTTCGGAGATACAGCGGATTGAAAATGGTCATTTTTGTAAATATCGCGTTTTTACGCATTTTCAAAGTGCTGGTACTTGGTCTGGTAAACTTGAAATTACACAAAAATTTTTTTGGAGGTATTCTTTTATAAAAATAATAACGTCCTATTGGAGATTTTCTTGGCCCGTGCCTCTATCTACCTCATTTAACCCTCTAAAAAATGAGTATTTTGCCACTGAAGTAAGCCAATTTAATAAACACTTACTTAGGGCTTATTTCTACCAATCAGAGAGCCTGAACACATTTATATACGACAGATTATAAAGGAAGAGAAAACCTTTGATTTGAGGGTTCCTACAAACCTCTTGGCAGCCTAGAACTACAGTTATGATAATCCAAAGGCTTAACTAAAATCAAACTATCAATTCTGAAAACGCTAATTTTACCTAATTGTGAAGTTACTTGTCAAAATCTTCTATCTCCGTTCTAGAAAACCTAACCTTTCATATTAGAAATATTTGATGTATTTTGCTAATCATTTACAGTTTTGCATTATATTTTTGAAAACTTAGAGCTCAATTCCAATTAATTAGAATTAATCAATCCATTAGATTTTTTGTACGATTACATTGACCCTCTATAGACAAATATATAACTTAACTTATAATATTGGGGAAAAGTAAAAGTATAAAGGCATTCAAACAGTAAATTAAAAATAAAACGAAAACGTATTTTATTATTATTAAAAGAAGTAGTATAAAAGTAAAAATATAAAGAAATTTTAAAAAGTAAATTGAAAATGGATCTTAAAACTGAAGAGGTACAGGTTTTTCTGCGTTACCTTATTTAATTTTTTAATTGGTATTTTATTTTAAATTTTGTTAAAATACGTTTTTATTTCATTTTTAATTTACTGTTAGAATCCCTTTAAACTTATACTTTTCCCCAATATTTTGACTTTTTTAAGTAATATATTTGTCCACAGAGGGTCAATGTATTCGTACAAAAATTCTAATGGATTGATTAATTCTAATTAATTGGAATCGATGTCATTCAAACTAAAATTTCTACAGTACAAAGCGTGAGCTCTAAGTTTCCAAAAATGGAATGCAAAATTGTAAAAGATTAGCATACTAAATCAAAATATTTGTAAGTTGAAAGGTTAAACAAAGTTCTAGGTTGTCTAGAACGGAGATAAAAGATTTTGAGTAGTAACTTCACAATTATGTAAAATTAGCGTTTTTAGAATTGATACTTTGGTTTCAGTTAAGCCTTTAAATTATCATATCTGCAGTTCTAGGCTACCTAGAGGTTTGTAGGAACCTTCAATTCAAAGGTTTTAATCTCTTCTTTTATAAATCTGTAATATATAAATGTCTCCAGGCTCTCTGATTGATAGAAATAAGCCGTAAGTTCCTATTAAATTGGCTTACTTCAGTTACAAAATACTCATTTTTTCGAGGGTTAAATGAGGTAGATAGAGCCTCGGGCCAAGAAAATCTCCAATAGGACTTTATTATTTTTATAAAGTAATATCTCCAAAAAATTTTTTGGGAAATTTAAAGTTTACCAGACCAAGTACCAGCATTTTGAAAATGCGTAAAAACGCGATATTTACAAAAATGACCATTTTCAATCCGCTGTATCTCCGAATCTACTGAACGAATTTTAACTAACTACATCTCATTTTGAAGGTGTTTTTTAAAACATTTCAAATGCCACCGAGAAAACTACATTCGGATTAAAATTCGATTTTTGGCAAATTTTTTAAAATGACAATTTTTTAAAATTTTTAACTTTACTTAAAATGCTCCCAAAAATCAGAATGATTAACTAGAGACAAATGACGTTTGGTGAGTTGAAATCGGTTAACTGGGCTCCAAGATACAGCCTGTCAAATATAGGGTAAAAACGGCCTTTTTTGTGTCTTTGACGGGCCCTATCTAGGGCCCTAAGGGCTCTAGAGGGATGTTACTCTCAGGATAACGTTTTTTCAATAGGTTCAGTAACATACAAATTTGAAGAAAATCCGAGGACCCGCCCCCCTACAAAATTCCTTTAAAAGTAGAAATATTGATCATATATATAATCTTCACCTACTGCTATCTGAAGGTTTTGAGAGCTAAGCACTAGCCATCGGTTCTATGTCAAGACACATAAATACCATTGTTTTCTAATGCCTATTTTTGGCATCTTCTAGTTTTTTTGGAAGAAACAGAAGCGTAACTGCATGTATCTATTTCAATTCACATTTTCAGGTAGTGACGCTTAGCTATACCTTGAGCAATGTAATTTTTATTTGACTTGACAACATATGCCAAGAAATACAAATATCTGAAATACCAAAAATATTAGTTATATCTATGTAAACAATGTGGAAATGCCTATTGTAGGAAAAAATAAAACACACAAATGATCAAAAATACCAAAAACGAAGAAACATTGAAAATGTCAAAAACCTTACCCTATAGATTAAATAAACCCTGGTGGTAATAAATAATAAATTAACAGAATGATGAAGTTAAAGAATCACAATGTATTATATATTTTTTTACCAGCGAATCACCCACGAAGACAAATCACAGACAAAATTTATCAAGTTAAATAGCATTCCTGTTATGCTCCATTATTTTCCGATTCAGTTCAGTTATTCAAAACAACATTTAGTCTTAGAGATTTTTGGTTCCCGTGATTATAATTTTTCACAAATTTTAAGATATTCTTCTCCTTCCGTTCTTTTCTATGACTTAAATTCTCTTGTTCCTCATTTTTTCAGGTAAATAATAAATCTGCATGTGATTTGAGTTGCTGAAATTAGATGACCCATTGGTAGATAGTCCAAAGTCACAGTCTTACTTTCACATCAGTCTTTATACTCCAAATCTGCACAGTCAAACCAACCCAGATAAGTGATATTTGATGATTTTCTTTTGGTTCAAGCACAATAAAAAACTATTTAATATTTTATCGTTGCTGCACTTCTGAATTTTATATAGTGGATTAGAACAAAATAATATTATTAAATGAAACACAAACAATTTTAAGGGATCAAAATACAGGATAAAATTTCTCAAATAAGGAATTAATTGCTGAAATATATGTTATCATATTTCTTGACAAAATATAGTTTATTTATTTAATATATAATAATGGTACGTTTGAATGTGAATACTCACATTGACTTGTAATTTATACAGTCTAATTAACCTCCGGTAGGAGTTTTCTAGTATAATAAATATTGGGCAAATTTCCCTGAACTAACAGTGAACTTCATTTTACGATTATTTCATTCATTACACAACTAGTTACTTTTCTAACTTCAATTTAACACAAAGCCTCAAATATTCAATCCACTATTAACATTTGTGTATTGAATATTCAGAATTCAGTATCTACCGGAATACTCGGTTAGACTATTAATTCGTAGTCCAGAGTCTGCGTTGGCTGTATTTCCGCAAAGTGCATCTCTAATGGATAAGATGGTGAGATGTGTTTGCAAACTCCGGTGGTATTTACTGAATTTGCATACACTTTGTATTGAACTGGGATTCTATACGCACGAGACGGGAATATTTTATGTCAAAGTACATAAATTTTATTCGATTAATGTCTGCTTACAGCGCTTTCTTTTGAAACTCGAATCTCTTACGGGATAAAAGATATATCTTTTGATTATTTAGAAGACAATCTTCGTTCCAATATGCGAATGTTAATCCCCAAAGTTCGCAAAAGTCGCTATGTTTATATTTAGAATTTATTTGGCGCAATTTTAGTATATGCGTGTGTGTATTCTTCGTTTGTTAGCTAAAGTACCAAATCATACTACCATACTGTACAATATAATGTGTATGTACAAACAGTCTTTGAGCTTCTTATTGATCATATAAGATAATAATAATGGATAATAATAGTAATATTTATTATATAAAATAGTCCAAGGAAATCAAAACAGGTTTTTCAAATTAGTATATGGTATAAATAATTTATTCTTTAAAAAATCAATGTAATGTAACATTTGAAATCACTAGAGCTCTAAAAAATTACTAAAATAACTATTTTCTAAACTTGTTATTTTTCCACATCTTGAAGGATCAAGGTCAATTGTTTGACTAATACGCTTGTCATATCCATATGGAGGCTCAAAAGATAAGAAGCCTTTGGTTACAAACGAGTTCATGACTGAACACTTTTGCATACCCATAAGAAAAAGACGTGTTTAAATTTGATACTAACTTGTTTTCTGATAGTAACTTGGTACCATCAATACGAGAAAAGTTCACCTTGGGATGCCAATATCTGTTTAGTACTATTTTAAGGCCTTTACTAATGAGAATCGGAATTTTTTTCAGTTTTTGTAACTTTTCAGCAACTGAATGAAATAGTTTACTGTCAAATGTAAAGTCGTTCTATATGTATTTTCAATAACTACTAAGCGATAGGTTCATCTAGCCAATTGGATAACTAGTTATTGAGTTATGTGCAAAAAAACTGCCAAATCGCCCATTTTCAACAACTCATATTTATTTTTAAAAACACATTAGAACTTTGAAACTTGGCAAAAAGTTTCCGCTGTGATTTTCTTTTGAGGGTGTATTATCTTACATGAAGTTTACACTTCACCTATTTTACCATAAATTAATTTTTAACCATTTCTAAGGAACATATTAATTATCAAATCTTTTAGTACATTCCTTTATCGATTAGTTTTTTTTTTGGTTCCGTTTTACTGCATGTAAATTGAGTTTGTAAAAGTATATATCCACGTTTGGCTTCGAATAAAGTTTCTTGGTGGGGAGCCCTAACTTCATGGAACTGACATTTTTTAATTGTTTTTCGTGTAGAAATATATATTAGTGGTTTTCTTATAAATTTGTATTTACACATAATTTTTAATTAGGAGATTGTAATTAAAAATTAACAATAGTATTTAATATACAACTATATAAATGTTGAAATTCATATGAGTTGTCACAACAAAAAATCACATTTTCCAAGGGCTTTTTTCTTTTTGTATTATTATGAATTCATTCTTCTTTGGTATAATATAGGTACCTACACCAGCTAAAACTTATCTTTTATTTGTACAATACTGCCGTCATGTTTATATTATTATGGTCGACATTTAATTTTCCGTTTAGTACTCTTACTGTAATAAGTTTTTATATTATATGATTAAAATAAATTTGATATTTTAATAATTTTCCACTTTCTCTACCTCAAAAATATTGTTCAACCCCTTGAAATTGTGAGGAATCCATAGGCCTTTAATACAACAGCCAAAACCAAGATACAACCAAAGTTTAATGATGGAATGAACCTCATATTAAACAGAATTGAGATCTTTAGAAAAAAGCATCGTCATATATTAGACAAATTCGAATGTTTATTTTTGCGTACATAATTACTACAAAAGTACAAAAACAAAAAAAAGTGATCTGGTGACTAGATTGGAACTTGACTCAAAACCATTAACATAGCACCCTAATAATTGTATCGGGTCTCTGAGCTGTTAGTTTTAGGTTTCGTTATTATTTATTTATTTTATTTTTATTTATTTATTTTGTATTTCAGCCATTAAAATACACGTCATCACAAATAAAAAATTAATTAATAGTAACATTTTTTTAAAGTAAATTTTAAATTTCCTGCCAGTGATTATTTTCAATTTATTAGGTAAATGATTAAACAATTGTGTGGCAAAAAAGTAGGGTGAATTCTCATACAATGTGGTGTTATGTTTTTCTACTCTGTATTCATCATTATACCTAGTAGGGTAATGATGGACACTGGAGTTTCTAACAAAGTTATTACTATTGCTTTTTACAAATAAAATACATTTAAATATAAATATAGATGGTACTGTCAAAATACAGTAATCTATAAATGAAGGCCTACATGAGTCAGTGTAGTTTAAGTTAAAGATTAGACGTAATAGTCTTTTTTGTGCTAGAAATACATGGATAGCGTAAGGAGAACTACCCCAAAGCATGATATTATATGAAAGATGGCAATAAGCGAGGCTATAATAAATGTTTATAAGATAGTTTGTTGGTAAAGTATATCTTAGATTGATTATTGCAAAGTAAGCATTGTTTAGTTGTTTGCAAACGTCATTTATATGAGAGATCCATCTTAAGTTGTCGTTTACATAGACACCCAAAAATTTTGTTTCCAATTTTGTGTCTACTTCGATATTATCTATATTAAGTCTAAGTGATGGGGTATATTTCCTATTATAAAATGTTATGCCAACAGTATTGTCAATGTTTAAACAAGGTTGTTTTTACCACACCAGTTTTAAAAAACTTGGACAATGTAACACATTTTTGCTTGTTATTGGTCAGGGTTCTTTGCTGAGACCGCTATAGATGTATCGTCAGCAAAAAGTACAATTTTCACGTCATGTAAGTTCATATTGAGAGGCATATCATTTATATATAGTAAAAATAATAGTGGACCCAACACAGACCCCTGTGGAAAACCCATATTTAGCTCATGCATTTCTGAAGTTGTATCATGTATTTTGACACAAATTTCTCTATTTATCTTGGTTGACGTCATTTATATGTCTTCCATGAAGGGGCTTCTCTTTCCATTTAAGCAGTGTCTGATCAGTTGTCTGGTAACAAATCAATTATTATTGCAATGATTATTTCAAATGGTTGAAAAATTAATTTGGCGCAAAATGGGAGCATTGCTAACTTAAGGTAAATTCAAACGCCTACCAAAAATGAATTATATATGCCAGAAAATTTTAAAAGCTGTAAAGTTGATGTTCTTACAAGTTATTTACCTCTTAAAGATGAAACTTTGTGCCTATTTTTTTTTTAAATAACTATGACCGATTGAAAGATAAGCATTTTTACAATTGTTACCTAATAACTCAATAACTTATTCCTTGATCGGCTAGTTAAGCCATCTACTAGCTGTTCAAGATACATATAATCCAAACTAACCTTTGATACCAAAAATTTTCATTGATTTGCTGAAAAGTTCCAAATCTGCCAAAATTACGATTTTTCAAATTTAAATATCCCATACAATTAATTAAGGAATAAAAATTTTTAATACCATTTTTATGTGTTTTGTTACACACATTCTTCAAAAAAAATATTCAAATATTTGTGGATTTTTTGCAATTGGAAATACCAACTACCCTAGAGTAATGGAAATATTTTCAAATATATTCTTATATAAAAAAGGAGTCCTTTAAAATTTAAGAATCCGTTGTAACTTGAAAGCGTGAATTTCTTCGTGTCGCTAAAAATCAATTTGAATATGATGAAGTTACGAACACAACTACACACAGTTGCGGCAATCTTCAAATAAAAGATTTAACATATCGAATGAAAAATCTGAAACTGTAAATATTTTAGTCACTACAGTTCTTATTTTAATACTAATGGTATTTTGAGTACCAACTTGCCATAAAACTTAGTCCTTTCCGGTCCCATTGATATCTCTCCATCCCATATGCACTAGTTATTTAATATTATATTTAAAGTAAATATATAGCTCAACTACGAGCGAGACATTAATATTTTAATCATATTAAAATTACAAAATTACATATTTAAGCATTTTCATTTTCGACTTGAATAATTTTGAAATTTCTGAATGTTTATTTAATTCTATATTCCCGCCCACAATTAAGATTAATACTTCCGCTTGATATTCTCTCTTCATTTGTTTAAACAAATTCTCATAAAATTTAGAAATATATGTATCTTCATTTGCCATTCCGAGTTTTTCGTTTGACATATTACATGATGCATTTCAAAAAATAAAAAAATATATTTCTAATTTAATTTCCTAATTTTTACGATAAGAATATTCTCTTTCTTTTCCCGTGTACTATTATTGCGACTCCTGTGTACATCTAATTCTTGTAGCTGTAGGGGTGTCAGATTTGGCATCTCATTGGCGGCTGGCATGCCGTTGCAGCAGTTGAAAGGAATGTCCACTGGGTGGTTTTTGTATGTGATGTTTTGGACATTTTTAGAAGTTCTTGTAGCATGGACCCTTGTGTTGTCGATAAAGACATTGCAGTCGGGTTGGATTTGCAACACTGAATTTGTCGATATGGTTTGTGTCACGACATCTTGCCCTTTGCAATTGATGGTGATGGCCAGTGGTCTTGAAATCGAGATCAACCAAAAGTTTACGTCAATCTCTTGGATATTATAGTCTGCTGCATATAATATCAAACTTTTGCAGGTTGTTGGAAGTGTGGCTGGCTGTCTGAGAAGCTGACCTTCGCAGATGGCATCTTTGTCTATTGGATGTGATATGGCTTTGGAACAAATCTTATGATGTTTAGTTAAAGGCTTGCAGTCACCCAGGTCTTCGAAGTATGCGTATAATAACGAATCGTCATCTCTCGCGATAAATTTTGTCTTTATTGAAAGTACATGATGGAACCCTGTTCGATCATCCAAAATTGGGATCGGATAAAGGTGGTAAAATTTAAGCTCACGGGGGCATAGGTGGGAAATGTGTCGCTCTTGGAATTCCTTAACAATTTTTATGTAAACTATTATAAAATTACAATATATATATATATATATATATATATATATATACTTTCTTTTCATATTTGTTCACGAAAATTAATATTAGGTAATCTATTTATTTTACCTGCAGACTTTCAGTCAGACCTTAATACCCTATCTAGTAATCAAAATTTATGTCAGTAGTTTCGTAGATAATAGGAATTAAATATTCTTTCCTTATTCTATTTTGAACAAATTATTTTTAAATTACAAAAAATTATATTTTTGTGTTTATTGTCATTATTATTTATTAGTTGTTTTTCTAGTTTGCATCCCATAGTTTAAATATGGCTTATTTGTTTCAAAACTTTTGGCTCAATATTTTCGAGAAAATTGGGCTGGAAAAAAGTTACAGCCTATGTGTCTGCAAAGCCTTCCATTCATCGTATGTACGGAGAAAGTTATAGGATAAAATTTTATTTCTGAAAGAATAAATGTCTATAGGTAGTATATAACCACTAGAGAAATCAACAACTGTCCCAAATAACTTACGTTATTTCGTGTAGTCCCAGTGCGGAACAAAGTTGGTAACGACATAGAAGAAAATAATCCTCATATTGTTTGGTTCATATCAAGCCAAGATATTCGAAATGGTGCTAGACAAAAAAATGGACTATTAAATGTAATATAATGAACCAAGGCAGTATGACTTTCTTAATGACTTAGGTAGGAAAACCTCATTTATGTCTTAAATCAATTCCTTCACTACAACATCGATGTAAGCAGGCCAATATTTATTCATCCCTTTAATATCTCGTTCTAAATTGTCGATATTGTATGTCATAATTTGTCAATAGAAGAACTAATAATGTATTCGCTCTGATTTGATAATTGTTCAAAGCTAATTATCAGGAGAATGAGATAGTATTGAGGTACAATTTTTTAAATCATAATTAATAATTATTTTGCCGGTGGATACACATAGTGGCTATCCTTGTATTTTCTTAACTTTCGTTGCAATTCTTATAAAATGTCTTCTTTGCTGTATCCATCTTAAACCCATATAAACTCAACATCATAAATTATCATTGTATCGAATATTCATGTTCCAATCTTAGCTACCAGAAAGAAATCAATCTTTGAAAAAATCTACTTTTTACCAGATTTTCTGACTTTTTCGGTAATTATTTTCCAATGGGGAGTAATAAACGCTCCTTAAAGAGTATTTGTGATTCTTTACATTTTTTTCATTGACGGTATTACGATCCCTTCATTACATGTCGTAATAAATACAAAAGAAATCCATTTTGTGGGTTCTGGTTATTCTAATAATTAACTGTGACGAACATCTTGTTGAAATCCTATCAATTATTCCCTGTAAACTGTTACCGAAATAATACTACACTCGAATTGCTCTTAAATTTTATAGACCAAACTGACCTCAACTTTGTTCTTTAGATACGTGTAAGGCTATATCCAGCGTAAACGCGATTTACGTGGGGCGGGCGTTGCTTTGCGTCAATGTGATAGTTACAAACTATCAAACCCATAAACATCATTCTTGGTGTCCTTACAGGAAATTAAATTCATGTTTTTGTGGCGATTTAATATTAACGCATTACTGAATTGTTTTTGCCCTCAGTTTCAGCTTGTGGCTGTCATTTTGAGGCAACGCACCGCACACAATAGTCAAATGGCTTTTACGTTGAACACAGCCTCGTAGGCAAAATCGCTCCAGTTGACGCAAAATGACACCATCCTGTAGGTACGCGCCACCCTGAGTCAAGTCTGCTGATCTGTTGTATTTGTCATTCTCGCAAATGTTCCCACTTGTATCCTATTCCATAGCGAAGCACCATACAATAAAAAGGACCTCATAATAACTCTCAACATTTTCATCTTGGCTTTCTCACGTTCGGTAAAATCCTAACATGTTCGTTACAAATTCACCCAAATACTAGACACATTTCTTATGCACCATCACTCACACCACTTTCTTACAGTAAAGTAAAGCTTATTTTTTCGAAACCATGCTTCATTGTCCCTAGATATCCCTGACTTCACGTCCAGTGCCTTTATAAATATAATTATATGCAAGTATAATTACGAAAAAATGAAGGTTTAATACATGTAATAACGTCATTATACTCTTACCAAATGCAAAAAATTTCTCTACCTATATTTTCTACTTTTCAATAACATTAAAGATTTTCCATTGACGCTTCTCAATCAAACTTTTTGCATTCATTTATTTTATCAGTATGAAACGTCCTCTTATTTCCGTTTGCTCCATTATTATAAATGAAATATCTTGCAGACATTAATGCGACAATGGTGTCGAGAATAAACAATATAATTAAGTATCAATATCCAAACAAAAACGACATTTTTGTTGGGATTCGACATCGCTGTAACATAAATTACGGCATTGCTTTGTATCTGTCCCAATACACGAATTTCCCGTCGTTTATTTAATTAAATGCAAACAGTTATTGGCAGAGTATTTTTGAGAAACCGAATGTTATTGAGAACGGCTGGATTCTGGCTTAGGCTTTGGCAATACAGATATAATTACGAGCCCGTTGGCTTTATTTGCTGAAGAGATTATGAGTATTCGAATGTGAATTCCCGAGATAAACGAAGAGACAAAACTATTTCTCGATCCTCTACAGTTGTCGAACAATATGTAAATTCTCACAGTTTCCCTCGAATATACAGATTCCAGTGTACGTACAGAATCGTTTCTCTCAGTTTTAATCAATGTATTAATTAAATAAATAGGGTATTTGGACAGATGTATACATAAACACACAATATATATATATATGTTATATCACACTTCTCAAATTAAACTTTTTAAAAAAGATTTTATTAACTTTAACAAAATAATAACTTTTTAAAATACAAAATACAAAATTGAAATAATGACAATAATAACTAACAACAGACTGAGTAATAATGAATAACAAACAAGAGAGATTTTACAATATATAACCTAATGAATGCTGAATCGGCACTGCCGACACGGCGATTCCCACGGATGCTCGGCGGGGCTGTAATCTGACACTGCACGTGTTCGCTAAGTCAGCTGGGAACGATGAAATACAGTTGCTACATAAGTTCACCCAAAGTTTATGTTATAAACTTATATAACAACTCCCATCCATATAAAAAAGTTGATGGTATATCATCAACTTTTAGGGGAAGTTCTGAAGTTCCATACATTGGGCTGGATCTAGGAGGCTGTGCAGCTTTCCCGTGGACTTAGGCTTTGATGGGCCTGGAAGTGGAGCTGACTCGGCATCGAGGCTGGACTTAGTGGTTTTTCTGAACCTTCTCTTGATTGGTTTGATACAAAGGAACATAATCACAATTACTGTTAATGTGATTGTGGTAATTGTGAGCCATGATGTATGCTTCTCCAATGGTGGTTGATTCATGAGCTTTTCCAATTCCATTGAATATTGGGCAAGCTTATGGTTGGCAACATTTAGATCTGTTACATCTAAATCCTGCAATTGTAGGGGTTTTAATTTGGGAAGTTGATTTGCGACTGCCATGCCGTCACAGCAGCTATACGGGATGTTCACTGGATGATTTCTGAAGGTGATGTTCTGGATGTTCTTTGACGTTCTCGTAGCATGTACCCTGATGTTGTCAATAAAGGCATTGCAATCGGACTTGATTTGCAACAGCGAATTTGTCGTGATGCTCTGCTCTGATGAAGTTTTGCAGGTTGCTGGGAATGTGGCTGGCTGTCTGAGAAGCTGACTTTCGCAGATGGCATCTTTGTCTATTGGATGTGATATAGCTTTGGAACAAATCTTATGATGTTTAGTTAAAGGCTTGCAGTCACCCAGGTCTTCGAAGGATGTGTATAATAACGAATCGTCGTCTCTCGCGATAAATGTTGTCTTTATTGAAAGTATATGATAAAACCCTGTTCGATCATCCAAAATTGGGATCGGATAAAGGTGGTAAAGGGTGTAAATCTCAGGATCAACTAAAGGAATTTTGAGTACAAAAATGATTTTAGTGTTGATTTGAAAAGCTTCCAATTCTATCAAATCAATGTACTGAGCAACATTTGAACTGTAAATAGGAAGTGGTAAATTATTTTCATGTAGTGACTGAGAAATCTTTTGAAGGGAATCGACCAAATCTACTGGGGTTATGATCGAACTATGTAAAATTTTTAAGCGGGCGAAAGAGACTGCAGTTAAAACATCATCGAGAGTGTTTTCGATAAATATGTAACTCTCCATTAGGCTTTCACACAGATCCAAGATATTGATTTGAAATTCATGAAAATCAAGATCATTTGAAATGTATAAAATTGACTGCCTTATTTTTTCAATGTTATTCGAGAATAATTTCTCCTCGGATTGAAATTTTTGTAAAGTTTTGTTGAGGCTTGTAATGACTGAGGTTGTTACAGATATTTGTTTCTTTACTAAGTCCTGAATTTGGTGTTGGTCTTTAGTAATTTTAGTTATACAGTCATTTATGTATTCACCATCTGTTGCGTCTAAGTTTCCTGAAATAGCTTTCCAAACTGATCCCAGTCCGTTAATAAGTCCGCGTTTTTTTTCTGTTAGTAGGGTAAGTTTGAGTGTCAGCGAAGATGTCTGTATATTTAGAGTTAACGGATTTGGAAATTTGTTTCAAGAGGCTAACATGTGTTTGTATTTTTGGTTTAAATGATTTTGTATTAGTTGTGTTTTCGATAATTGTCTCTAAAATTCGGTTTAGTATGGCGTCGTTATTTGAAATAGCACTTCTGAAAGGGCTGAGGTCTTTGAAGACAAGAAGTGTCCATTTGTCGTTTGAAATTTTAAGTGTGCCTTCTTCATGGAAGAAAACTCCTATTGTATTGTTAACGGGTGTAAGAGAGTATTGTTGGAGGTTCACGACAGAAAACAGTCCACAGAATCTGAAAAGAAGGGATTCATTCAAAATATGGTTTTAGTCTGTCAAAGTTAATTTTACTGATTTGGTTAGTCTGTAAGTTTATAACTGTGGCAGAGTTTTTTCTAATCGCGGTGATTTCAAAAGGTCCATTGAATTTGTTTTCAGATTTGCTTTTAATCTGAGATTCTTTCACGTAAACTTTGTCGCCTACTTTGTATTCTGGTTGGTTAGTGGAAACATGTTTGTCAAATCTAACTTTAGATTTTTGTTTTTTTGGTCGGTTTTAGCGCGGGCAAGTCTATAATAGTAGTTCATTCTGTTGTTAAGGTCCCTAACATATTTGGAAATGAGTTTTTCCTGATCGTATATTGTTTCGGGGGGTCTACTAGAAGTGTGCCCAAAGATGAGTTCGTAGGGCGTGAAACCAGTGGTCTTGTTTTTAGTGTTGTTGTAGCAGATAACTGCGTAGGGGAGGACGTTGAATGGGTGTTCGTCAGGATGTTCAGCTGTATTTGCCCTTATCATTTCCGCTAAAGTCGCGTGAAACCTTTCGATAGAGCCATTTGATTCAGGATGGTGGACACTTGAAAAGGATAGTTTTATGTCATATAGTTCGCACAGGTCCCTTATGAGAGTGTTATCAAATTCACGTCCATAATCACAATGGATGCGAAGGGGTGTACCGTAATGTTGGAAGAATATTAGGAGGGTGTTTACTACAGTTTTAGCTGTTTTGTCACCAATTGGGTAGGCCTGAGTAAATTTGGTGAGTTCATCCCTAATAGTCAGTGCGTAGTTTCTGGTTGGATATTCTAAAATATCAATGTTGATACGTTCGAAGGGCGTTTTTGGTGTTTCAGTTATGACAAAAGGAGCACTTAAGTTTTTTCTACAGAACTTTACCTTTTGGCAAGTTTCGCAGGACTTAATAAATTGCTCTACACTTTTGATTAGTCCAGTCCAATTATACTTTTCTTTTATGCGTCGGATGGTCTCGTTAATTCCACGATGAAGGTTATTTTTGCCGCAGTGGTACTGCTGCAGTATAACGGGAATCTCGTCTTGAGAAGGGGTTGTCACAATATTTTGACAAATTTTAAGTTTTACGTCTTTGTCTGCAAGTATAAAGGATAGTGTTTCAAGAATCGGTAGTTCTACGTTGTTTTCAATACAAAAAGTTTCGGATTCGTCGAACTGGTCTTGGTTGTTATAGAGAATGTTGAATAGATGTGCAACAACTGTTCCAGGATCAAAGGGTAAAGGGACAATTAAATATTTTCTATGCCTTACAGTTTTGCTGGCTAGAACGTTTAGAGTGTCAGTAGTGAAGTTTGGGTCTTCTTCGAAAATATCTTCGATGATTTTGTCATGCAAGTCATTGAGTTTATTTTGCCAGAAGAAAGTGACTATTTGTTTGTGAGATTTGTCTAGAAGTTGGGCGTTAGAAATTTCTATTTTTGAATAGTCGATTATCGACTCGGTTTTATACAATTGAACAAATCGATTAAATTCTGTTGTCATGCGTTCGTCATGATCATCGCGTTCTTGTTCGTTGTCGGAGTCGTCGGAGTTATCGTGACTAGTACCTGAATCGGGTTGTTTTGGGTCGGTTTCGTTATTTGCGAAAATTTTTATCTTTGAAAGAAAGTCGGTGCATTGTTTGAAGTGATTAATTTTGATACGGGAAAGAGCGTCTGCGTTCAAGTTTACCTTGCCAGGCTTGTATTCGATTTTATAGTTATACTCCTCTAGTTTGAGGCGCCATCTGGCTAGACGACTGCCAGGGTCTTTGATCGAAAAGAGCCAAGTAAGCGGACGGTGATCACACAGGAGTGTAAACTTTCTCCCAAAAAGATACGGTCTGTAGTGCTTGACCGCCCAAACAATGGCTAGCAGTTCCCGTTCGATAGTGGAATATCGAGTTTCTGCACCGCAGAGTGTACGGGAAGCATATGCTATAGGAAGATCTTTTCCTACGGGGCCTTGTGAGAGAACCGCTCCAATTGCAAAAGCACTAGCATCAGTAGTGAGCAGGAATGGTTCTTCGAAATTTGGGTAGATCAAGATAGGGTCAGATACAAGGGCTTGCTTCAGTTCGTTGAAGGAAGACTTGCAATCTGCGTCGAAGATGAATTTGACGTCTTTCTGCAGGAGTTTCGTTAGGGGCTTTGAGATCTTGGCGAAATTGGGAATAAAACGTCGGTAATATCCGGCGAGACCAAGAAAAGATTTAACATCTTTAGGAGTTTGGGGTTTAGGGAAATTCTGAATGCATTCAACCTTTGAAGGGTTTGGTTTTACTCCTTCTTGGGTGATCAGATGACCTAGGTAAGCAACTTCCTTGCGGAGAAACTCACACTTGTCAGGTTGAATTTTCAAGTTTGACTGTCTAAGACGCTTAAAGACTTCTGTCAAACGGGACATATGCTCATGGATGGTTGGTGAATAAACGATAATGTCATCCATGTAAACAAGGCAACGTTCATTCTGGATGCCCAGAAGAATGTTGTCCATGACCCTCTGAAAAGTAGAAGGTGCATTTTTCAAACCAAATGGCATACGAACGAATTCGTAATGGCCATTGTCAACAGAGAAACCGGTCTTGGGAATGTCTTCCTCAAGGATTTCCAACTGGTGGAACCCGGAAAAAGTATTGACACTTACCAAGTTGATCGAGGAGATCAGAAATGTTGGGCAGAGGATATTTATCGTCTACAGTTAGTTCGTTTAACTTCCTATAGTCGATAACAACTCGCCACTTTTGCTTACCAGAAGCATCGAGTTTCTTAGGGACGACCCATACGGGGGAGGACCAAGGAGAAGAAGAGTGCCTGATTATGCCTTGATCAAGCATTTTGGCAATTTGAGTTTTCACTTCCTCCTTATGGACTTGAGGATATCTGTAAGATTTTGTGAAAACGGGCTTGGCATTATTGGTGTCAATTGAATGTTTTACTGCGTTGGTAAAAGACAAAACATCGCCTTCAAGATAGAAAATATCTTCGAATTCTAAACAGAGGTTCGTGATACGTTCTCGCTCTTCGTCATTAAGGTGTTCTGTACGAATTTGTTCCTTGATAGTTAAGTTTCTGTCCAAGTTTATAGGTTCAGAGTAATCGTGTGTATTCATTTTTAAAAGGGGGTGTGTTTGGTCAAGGGGTTCTAAGTGAAGATCGGAAAAATTAACAGTTTTAGGCATCGCGTTCGCGTTTATTATTGAGGTCAGAAATTCTCCCTTTGAATCAACGCGTACAACTGCGTTGGGAAGTCGTACTTTGTCAATTACTTGTGTCGGTAAAATTGCGTCAGTATTAAAAAGGTCGCACTTGAGTTTGAAAATTTGTTCGGTTCTTGCTGGAATAGTTATTTGATTGTTATAAGTACAAGTTGGCATTTTAGTATTGGGAATGTCTGTCGGTTGTATGTTAGATTGATTGTGATCGGGCACTTTATGCAAGGGAATAGTTTTGAAGTTCGTAATTAACTGTTTTGATTTCAAGTCAACAATACATTCGTAATGCTCAAGAAAATCAAGACCTAATATTCCATCAAACTCAATATCTAGATTTTAGATAAAAACTTTATGAGGGTTACCTATGGCGAATGGAATAAGAGTTGATTCAGAAATAGGGATTTTCTCGTGCGTAATACCTTGGATTGTCACTTTTTCGGGAAATCTTTGACGGAAATTCTTAACGGTGTTTTCTTTAAAAATGGAGATACCAGCTCCGGTATCGATGATTAGTTTAAATTTTTCGGAAGCATCGTGAATGTAATAAAGATTTTTAGAGTTTACCGTTAAAAGAGGACTTAGAGAAATGCTTGTTCCGGGAAATTCGCATTTGGGTTGAAATCTTCCAGATTCAAATTCTGGATTTGGGTTTGGACTTCGGAAATGGTAGTTGTCGAATCGGGGGGTTGATCTAGGCTCGGGAGAGCTAGAAAATCCTGGTATTCGTGACTGTTCAAAGGTGTAACGAAATTATCGTCTGGAGTTTGTTCAATTTCATAATCGACAGGATTTTGACTGAAATCGTCATAAATGTATGGACTATTTTCAGTATTATAGCCGTAGTCGCTTACTGAATATTCTTGATAATCAGTATTCAGGTGTTCATTGAAATGATGCGTCCTTTCTGGACGATAGTGAGGGTTTGTCTGTATTACAGACGGTCGAAATTGATTTGGTTTAAACGGGGGTCTTTGGAAATTTGTCGGTCGAAATGGTGGACTTTGATGGTTGGTATTATTTGGGGGTGGATTTGGCCTCGAAGTTTGATTTCGCCCTGTAAAACTAGGTCTAAAATTTTGGTTGTAAGATTGAGGGTTGTTTTGCTGTCGCAACCGACAATCTACTGCAATGTGGCCTAATTTACCACAATTTAAACATTTCGGTGGTTGAATGGGTTTTCGGACCTGAAATGTGGGTTTAGGAGGAGCAGATTTGTGAATTTTTTGCTCTTCAAAATATGACAACTGAAGTTCTCGTCTGATTCGAGAGTGTGCCTCCAGAAGATCTTTGGGATTGCTGGCACGAATTATTTGGCCTAGACGTGGTTCTAGTCCGGTAAGAAGTGTATTTAGAACCATCGTATCTACAAGGGTAGTCTGAGCTTCTTTTTGCTCGTTACTTAGTCCAGACGCTTTTTGAATGCATGAGTGCATTTTCGCACTCAAAACTTGGAGTCTATTATAGAACGTTAGAGGGGACTCGTTGGACAATTGTTTGAGACGTTGGAGATCGTGGATCAACGAAGACAGATCCCGAGAGTCTCCGAAATGGAGTATTAGAAGCTGCTTAATTTCTAAATATGAAGCGGGGTTTCTCGAGTTGACTAACTGAGCCGCTTTGCCTCTAAGTTTATTTTTAATATGAATGACTAGCAGATATTTTTGTTCTGCAGTCGACATATTGTACGCACAATTACATGCGTGTATGAAGGTGGCCAAGGAGAACCGGTACTTTTCGGTTTCATCAGAAACTACATTGTTTGTTGCTTGTGCCATTTCGATGTGTTAGAATTAAAAGTATACCCAAGTTGAAAAATAATAAACGAATAAAATAAAGGAGGGATTGTAAAATGGGTTTCAATTAAAATATAGTGTAAAAATTATTAAGCAAATGTATGTAAATGGGGTATAAACGATATTTTGGATAATAGAACGGTAGATAAAAATGAAATAATAAAATAAATATATAAACGAAAATCAAAATATCAAATAAATGTTTCAATTCAAATAATCAAATAATAAATCAATTCAAAATAGTGTATCAATATTATCAAATAAATAAAATAATCAATCAAATAAAAATCAAATTATCGAATATATCAATCAAATTAATCAAGTAAATTATTAAAATCTTAAACGTTAGACGATTCACTACTACTCACATCAACAGGAACATTGGAAGATCCGTGTTCTCCTTTTTATCGCAGTTGGGACTTCTTCCAGGTTCTTTGCTCCGTTGAGGGATAGGAATCCGCCGCTACCAGTTAGAAGTAAGCTCGTGTTCTAGTAACGTTGACGGATCCTACTGACTGCGCCAATTTGTTATATCACACTTCTCAAATTAAACTTTTTAAAAAAGATTTTATTAACTTTAACAAAATAATAACTTTTTAAAATACAAAATACAAAATTGAAATAATGACAATAATAACTAACAACAGACTGAGTAATAATGAATAACAAACAAGAGAGATTTTACAATATATAACCTAATGAATGCTGAATCGGCACTGCCGACACGGCGATTCCCACGGATGCTCGGCGGGGCTGTAATCTGACACTGCACGTGTTCGCTGAGTAAGCTGGGAACGATGAAATACAGTTGCTACATAAGTTCACCCAAAGTTCATGTTATAAACTTATATAACATATATATATATATATATATATATGTATTAGATGGTTTCCGGGAATTCATCGAATACTCGATATTCGAGTAACCAGAAGCGAAAGCAGAAGGCTACGAGAATTATGCGAAACGACCTGAAGAGGGCAGATGTTACTCTGCCGAAACGTCGTCATTTTACCATCGATCCCGGCAGGTATCAGTTATCAACTACGCGGATGAATTCCCGGAAACCATCTAATGCATTTAGTGCCCGCGAAAACTTAAAAACAAATATATATATATATATATATATATATATATATATATATATATATACATATACATACACACACACACATACATATATATATATATATATATATATATATATATATATATATATATATATATATATATATATCTCCAACTACCCTATTTATTTAATTAATACATTGATTAAAACTGAGAGAAACGATTCTGTATGTACCCTGGAATCTGTATATTCGAGGGAAACTGTGAGAATTTACATATTGTTCGACAACTGTAGAGGATCGACAAATAGTTTTGTCTCTTCGTTTATCTCGGGAATTCACATTCGAATACTCACAATCTCTTCAGCAAATAAAGCCAACGGGCTCGTAATTATTTCTGTATTGCCAAAGTCTAAGCCAGAATCCAGCCGTTCCCAATAACATTCGGTTTGTCAAAAATACTCTGCCAATAACTGTTTGCATTTAATTAAATAAACGACGGGAAATTCGTGTATTGGGACAGATACAAAGCAATGCCGTAATTTATGTTACAGCGATGTCGAATCCCAACATAAATGTCGTTTTTGTTTGGATATTGATACTTAATTATATTGTTTATTCTCGACACCATTGTCGCATTAATGTCTGCAAGATATTTCATTTATAATAATGGAGCAAACGGAAATAAGAGGACGTTTCATACTGATAAAATAAATGAATGCAAAACGTTTGATTGAGAAGCGCCAATGGAAAATCTTTAATGTTATTAAAAAGTAGAAAATATAGGTAGAGAAATTTTTCGCATTTAGTAAGAGTATAATGACGTTATTATATGTATTAAACGTTCATTTTTTCGTAATTATCCTTGCATATAATTCGAATATACCTAGTTTAATCTGGCATGTTTATAAAGGCACTCGACGTGAGTCAGGAATATCTAGGAATAATGAAGCATGGTTTCGAAAAAATAACCTTTAGGTTAATGTAAGAAAATGGTGTGAGTGATGGTGCATAAGAAATGTGTCTAGTATTTGGGTGAATTTGTAACGAACATGTTAAGATTTTACCGAACGTGAGAAAGCCAAGATGAAAATGTTGAGTGTTGTTATGAGGTCCTTTTTATTGTATGGTGCTTCGCTATGGAATAGGATACAAGTGGGAACATTTGCGAGAATGACAAATACAACAGACTTGACTCAAGGTGGAGCGTACCTACAGGACGGTGTCATTTTGCGTCAACTGGAGCGATTTTGCCTACGAGGCTGTGTTCAACGTAAAAGTCATTTGCGTATTGTGTGCGGTGCGTTGCCTCAAAGTGACAGCCACAAGCTGAAACTGAGGGCAAAAACAATTCAGTAATGCGTTAATATTAAATCGCCACAAAAACGTGAATTTAATTTCCTGTAAGGACAGCAAGAATGATGTTTATGGGTTTGATAGTTTGTAACTATCACATTGACGCAACGCAACGCCCGCACTACATAAATCGCGTTTACGCTGGATATAGCCTTACACCTATCTAAAGAACAAAGTTGAGATCAGTTTGGTCTATAAAATTTAACAGCAATTCGAGTGTAGCATTATTTCGGTAACAGTTTACAGGGAATACTTGATAGGATTTCAACAAGATGTTCGTCACAATTAATTATTAGAATAACCAGAACCCACAAAATGGATTTCTTTTGTATTTATTACGACATGTAATGAAGGGATCGTAATACCGTCAATGAAAAAAATGTAAAGAATCACAAATAATCTTTAAGGCGAGTTTATTACTCCCCATTGGAAAATTTTTACCGAAAAAGTCAGAAAATCTGGTAAAAAGTACATTTTTTCAAAGATTGATTTCTTTCTGGTAGCTAAGATTGAAACATGAATATTCGATACAATGATAATTTATGATGTTGAGTTTATATGGGTTTAAGATGGATACAGCAAAGAAGACATTTTTTGAGAATTGCAACGAAAGTTAAGAAAATACAAGGATAGCCACTATGTGTATCCACCGGCAAAATAATTATTAATTATGATTTAAAAAATTGTACCTCAATACTATCTCATTCTCCTGATAAATAGCTTTGAACAATTATCAAATCAGAGCGAATACATTATTAGTTCTTCTATTGGCAAATTATGACATACAATATCGACAATTTAAAACGAGATATTAAAGGGATGAATAAATATTGGCCTGCTTACATCGATTTAAAACATAAATGAGGTTTTCCTAAGTCATTAAGAAAGTCATACTGCCTTGGTTCATTATTTTACATTTAATAGTCCATTGTTTTGTGTTGCACCATTTCGAATAACTTGGCTTGATATGAACCAAACAATATGAGGATTATTTATTATTATGTCGTTACTAACTTTGTTCGGCACTGGGACTACACGAAATAACGTAAGGTATTTGGGACAGTTGTTGATTTCTCTAGTGGTTATATACTACCTACAGACATTTATTCTTTTAGAAACAAAATCTTATCCTATAACTTTTTCCCTACATAAGATGAATGGAAGCCTTTGCAGACACATAGGCTGTAACTTTCTTCCAGCCCAACTTTCTCGAAAATATTGAGCCAAAAGTTTTGAAACAAATGAGCCATATTTAAACTATGGGAGGCAAACTAGAAAAACAACTAATAAATAATAATGTCAATAAACACAAATATATATATATATATATATATATATATATATTTAAGTTTTCTCGGGTACTAAATATCTCAGGTGGTTTCAGGAGTAGTTAATTAGTGATCCCTGTCGGGACTGATGTTAAAATGACGACGTTTCGGCGGAGTAAGATCTGTCCTATTCACGTCGGTTCGCATAACTCTCATATCTTTCGGCTTACGCTTCTAGTTACTCGAATAAATAGGTGCTTAACTATACAAGATAGATAAGTCTTCGTTAAGAGTTATTCGTTCATACTGATTAGTACTATCACCTGCCACAATATATGCACTGTATTATGCTACACCCTGTATAAATATATACCAGATCATTTCCTAACGGTGTATAGTACAAGTCGTAGAGTTTTGGGAAAAAATATTATAAGTAATATGGTCACAAGAAGTTACATAATTTTTAAGTTATATTAATTTTACAGTTGTTATAGTATTTGATAAAGTAACGGCAACGGGGTAGGGGAGTGTCAAGTTCCCAAGATGATTTTTAACATTTGTAGTTGTTTATTGTATTCCCTTGATTGCCAAAGATTAATGTCAAATTGTGATTTACTAGATTTTTTAATTTTTTTGTTCTCAGAAAAAATAAAGAGTATTCTCTTGTCTACGATTATCAATATTCTCAGAGGATCGTATATTTTAAATGTTAAAAAAATGTACTTCTTGCTTAAGATATCCCACACAAATACAGACGCTTAAGAAAAACAGGAAGTATTCGACGAAAATTATAGAGCACTGATGACACATAATGACTTCCGCGCCTGGCCCAAACTAAGGTTTTTTGAGCGGAAGTGATTTTCTTTTAATGGAAACACCTAACATATAAACACTTTTTCGCCTCTCACCATGGAGTGTTTGTTTTTGGGAGTCGCCGTTTAGACTAAAATTTAATATTTCTGTTAGCCCCTTCTTAACACGGAACTTTATTTTTTTTAATATGAAAGTAATTATATAAACAGGGTGTAAACAGTATGAGCGCATATATTTAGTTGGATAGAGTCTATATTAAATCAAACAAAAAACTCGTATGGGCTTTAATAACCAAGTTATGACGTAATATATGTTAAGTAAATTATTAATGTAAAAACACAGTTTTGCACCCTAAAACCATACCTTTATTTTAAACACTCAACGCACGTTTCAACAACTCTAAGTTGTCATCTTCAAGGAGTAAACCCAAACTAAATCTAAATTACAATTTTCTCTAATTTATACCTACCACTAAACTATTACTTAAGTAATTAGTACAAGGGGTAAATCCTAAGTACCTGAATTCTAATTGACAGATTTCAAAGATAAGGCAGATTTTATATAATGCAAATATATATATTAGGATAATCCTCCTTACCAGAGAGTTAGCAAACATCAGCGAATACTTTAAAAAATGGAGACTCCAACCAAGTAATGCAAAAACAGAGGTATCTGCCTTTCATCTAAACAATAAGATGGTAAAGAGAGAATTGAGAGTGTTCATGGATAACAAATTACTCACTCACAACAAACATCCTAAATATCTCGGTGTTACCCTGGACAGGACGCTTATATTCAAAGATCATCTGACAAGAACGGCAGCAAAATTAAGAACACGTAATAACATAATACAGAGACTCTGCGGTACAACTTGGGGCTCTTCCCTGAGATCCTCTGCACTGGGCTTAGTGTATCCAGTCGCAGAATACTGTGCTCCAGTGTGGCTCAATAGCAAACACACGCATATGGTCGAAACTCAATTAAACCTAACCAGGCGCACTATATCAGGGACAATAAAGCCAACCCATACAATATGGCTGCCTATTCTTAGCAACATAGCTCCTCCCAATCTGTGCCGAGAACATGCCCTGGTTAGAGAGTTTAACAAAATTATGAGAAACCCGCAGCTTCAAGTTCATAATGATGTTCCGGACATCCAGCGAAATCGACTTCGATCGAGACACCCACCATTGAAGACTGCTCATGTGCTCCACCAAAACAACTTTGACATAAATGAGCGATGGAGAGAGAGATGGGAACGTGAAGTAGCTCCAATGTATCACAATATGCCGTGTATAATCAACAAACCTACAGGGTTCGATCTCCCTCGTCAAACTTGGACATCTCTTAACCGAATCAGAACCAACAGCGGAAGATGCGCCGACTCCTTACACCGGTGGGGCAAACGATCTTCAGCCGCATGCGATTGTGGGGCCGACAGGCAGACTATCAGACATATAGTGCAAGATTGCCCAATAAGGGCATATACAGACAATCCAGAAGATTTCCTTATGGCAACATAGGCGGCAATTGATTATATACCAAGACTAGACATTTGTTTGTGAATTGGTCCAAAGTATCTATTTGTATTTGTATTTAATTGTTAAGTAATGTCCACATATACAATTTTATATATTTATATGTACCCTATTATTAATATCATTATAAATGTACTGTAATGTAAGCCATACGCTAAATAAAATAAATAGGATAATCCTAAATTACCTACCTACTTTTACGCTACATTATTAAGTAATGACATTTTTAATACTTATTTTATGGATTCTTAGAAAGTAAACGATATAATGAACTGTATGGAATAGGACCCTTATCTGAATTCATTAGTTTATTATTTTTATAAATAATAATGCTTTCGTACGAGTCCAGTTCCCTAAAATTATTTACTTGTTTAACTAATTTTAAAGAAGATAAATCTACAGAGTGGTTGTGTTCGAAAACATGATGTGCAACACTAGATTTATCCGCTCTTCCGTATTTCAAATGGGCAATATGCTCTTTGAAACGGGTACTGATAGATCTGCGTGTCTGTCCATAATACTTTAAATCACAATCATTACATTTGATTTCATAAATACCGGACTTCTCGAAATCAGCAAGTTTATCTTTAGGATTGCCCAACAATTTCTGTACTGTTGTAGTTGTTCTATACACCGCCTTCATACCAAGTTCTTCAAAAACTTTCTTAGTATAATGACTGTACGGAACCGTAACTTTTGTTCTTGTGACTCATTTCGAAAAGTTGACACTTCTTTCATTCGTAACCGAAGCCGTTTCTTCCTAATTAATTTATTTATAACCATTACATGCAGCTATTTCTCTAATAGTTTTCTTTTCATTTTCAAACCTCTCTTTAGTGAGAGGGAATGTCAACAACCGATGTACAAGGAAATTAATCCCCGCCATTTTATGTTGTTGAAGTGAAAAGACGTATTAGGTAAATATCTATTTGTGCTAGTATCCTTCCTATATACATCAAACTCTAACTTATCACTATCATTTCTTAAAACTAATACATCTAAAAATGGTAGAGTACCCTTTTGTTCCAGTTCATATGTAAATTTAATAGAAGCAAACCTATTGTTAAGATACATAAAATCATTAACATTGAGCTCATTAGTATTAAATAGAGCAAATATGTCATCCACGTACCGTATCCATACCCTAGGAAAATACTGGGAGTCATTTTTTGATTCAACTTCGAACCTGCCCATGAACAAGTTAGCAAGAAACGGTGACAAGGTGTTTCCCATTGCTGTTCCTTCCTTCTGCTCATAAAAGCAACCTCCAAACTGAAAACAATTCTGGCTCATACATAATTTTGTGAGGGAAATTAATTCATTAATTTCTGCCTCACAAAAAGAGTTTTGACGCAGTAAGTCCTCCAGGTACTTCAGAGTTTGTGTAATGGGTACACTAGGAAATAAAGAACTAACATCAAACGATACAAAAATTTCTCCAGGTTGCAGCGAAAGATTTTGTATAGATTGAATAAACTCTAAAGAATTCTTTACGCTAAAGGTTTGCTGTGGACAAGCTAAATTTTTTAATCGTTTTGTTAACCACTTCGCTAACTTATAAGATGGGGCGTCAATCGCTGAAACAATCGGACGTACTGTTTTTCCCGGTTTGTGAATTTTTGGAAGGCCATATAATTTAGGATTATCCTAATTTACATATTTGCATTATATAAAATCTGCCTTATCTTTGAAATCTGTCAATTAGAATTCAGGTACTTAGGATTTACCCCTTGTACTAATTACTTAAGTAATAGTATAGTGGTAGGTATAAATTAGAGAAAATTGTAATTCAGATTTAGTTTGGGTTTACTCCTTGAAGATGACAACTTATTGTTGAAACGTGCGTTGAGTGTTTAAAATAATGGTTTGGTGTTAGGGTGCAAAACTGTGTTTTTACATTTGTGACACACCAAAGGTTCCACAGCTTTTCGATAAGTAAATTATTGTCAATGCAGCAACTTCGCTTATCAGACGCTGCACTTTCACTTACTTTTGTCTCGTGGTAATAAAAAATTAAAATGTGTTGTCAACCAATTGCTTTGTATGGGTAAATAAAACATTTAAGAAATAAACATTTTCAACGTTTTTGTTCTTAAAAATTAACTAATGTTTGAAAATAACATTTAAAATTTCCGTGAATCTTATATATATATTAACTTAAAGAAAACAAGAATACCAAGCATTTTACTCATGAGTTTGAAATAATTTTTCACCAAAGATCTGTTGAGTACCTATTTCAAACGCATTAATTAATTCAAATTATTATGTAATTGGGATTATTGAAAGCAAATAAACTGTTTAGAATTTATATGTGAAGCTTTACAAGCATATTGCAAGCAAAATTTATGTAGGTGACTGTTAAAATGAAGGCCAAATTTTCAATGGTTTGTTTTCTAAAAATTTTATAAGACTTTTTGATTTGTTTTTACCTAAACTATTATTCCTCAAATTATTTGCATTCAAACCGTTTACATCCTTTATATAGGCTAAAAAGTATTTAACCTGGAATACGTCGCTTTGCTATTTTGATTCATCTTGCAGACGTTACGTCAAGGACTCACTTGCCAGTATCAACGAGTAGGTAGTATAGATCCACGAAAAATAGGCAATAGTCGAAATTATACAGTAACCATTGTATCTTATCGCATAACACTAATATAATATTTTACTACACAACACAGGTTTCCAGGTAATAAATTTTACTCTTCAGAAAATTTGTAAATTAATTCACTACATATCTAGTTTTTTGTGATAATTTGTTTCATCTAAGCAAAATCTATTCCATAATTATGGTCAGATTACTTATTTCTATGATGTAAAAGCTGTTAAAACGTAGTTTAGAGCCCAAGTTATACAATTAAGAACGTTTCTCCTGAACTCCACACCCTTACATCGAATATATTGAAGGCATGTTAAATCTAAAGGATGCGTCTTTGTTCGTTATTAAATTTCTGAAACCCTCCCAGTCTTTTTGAGGGCGTTCAGTCTGGCATGACTGTCATTATTCAATTAGCTTTAGCTCTTTCGATGAAATAATGAGATGCAATGAAGGAAAAATACAATATGCAAAGTTTAATTTGATTCCTTCTGTTGGAAATGGAAAAAGGTAAGCCTACAAGGGTTTAAGGTTTCATATATTTGATGAGGATTAAATATATATTCTGACAATAAATAAACCAAAATTTGGATTTCACTGTTATAGATTTAAACAATAAAATATTGAATAGTGGTATTTATTAAACATCTGATAACTTAACTTTAAATTCATTTAATGAACTGATATCGAAAATCATATTTTTTTGTCTTTAAACTAATATCATGAAGCAGCTCAATTTTAGTATTTGTGTTAATACCCTAAGCGGATGTAAACTTAGTATATAACCAATGCTGTTCTATGTGCAAAGTGGGTGCAATAATTTAAAACCACAATATATTTTTTGGCTTTGGAATACAATTCCGATATATTGTTGTTCAAAAGGAGATTACCCTTATTAATTTCCTCCTTAATTATAGACAACGAAATACGTATTCTACAAAAGTAGTTGCGTTGCAACTATTCTAGTTTAAGACTTAAGGAAGAGTCTTAATTTTCATTTTGTCTTTTGTTTTTCTTGGTGTAGTATTTGGGAATTATCAATTTGTATTTTATGATCTAGGTCCTAAGCATAATCACTAATTTAAGATTTCAAAAATTGTGATTTCTTCATATATTTTTTGTCTTCATTTATTCGTATATTTTTTGTAAATGCAACTTTTTGAATGTTGGTGTGTCATTAAATATTGTGTCTTTCAGACAGATCTTGTGTATATGGTATAATTATTACTGAAATGTAGTTGTCTTGGGTTTCTGTATTACTTCGAAAAGTTTCATGTTGGTTCCTAACATTTGATTGATTCGTATTCAACTCTATTTAACCCTTGTTTGAATTGAATTTTGTAAGGTAATGGTTTTCAGCAAGAACACTTTTTATAATTGTTGTCTCTTTATTGAATTTTTTACATCAGTTCAGCCTGTATTTGCTCTATCTTATTGTAATTTACTGACCCCGCTGTATTTGGGTGATTTGAATTGAAATTTAGACATGAGTGGGTTTTCTATGGACATGAGTGGGTTTTCTATGGACCTATGTTTCGAGAGTGGATTCTGATAATAATATGTTTACGAAATGTAGTTTGATATTTTGAACAATCATTGTGGGAACAGTTCATACAGTTTTTCTAAGTTTTTCACATATAAATTCGAAGACAACTTTTTCAAGTTATTCCAACATAGAAGCAGCTTGATATATATATATATATATATATATATATATATATATATATATATATGAATTTGTAATTCTTGTGCTACCCTATGTATTTAAAAAGCATCAAATATCCTTAGTTATGTCATGCAAAATTCTCAAAACGATTACTTTCAATATCAATTTTATTTCTTATTCCGAATTTACTGCCGCTGATAACGAAGTCAGAATAAGAATTTAAAACGTTTGAACTTTTGAACATAGAGTTGTTTCCTGTGTAAGTTATTAACCAAGAAAACTAAAAATTAGCGGCAATCTTTGTTTAACAAATTGAAATAGCGGAACTTAATCGCTATAAATTAACTGAGTTGATTCCAAGGCATCATCGTTCTGGGAAATTATTATAATAAAGCTTTCACCGAAATGATTGAAACTACTGTGTCGTTTGATTTACAGTTTATTTAAAAAAAAATTGTAATTTTTTTCACTGCATATTTCTACAACTACCTTCATATTATGCCTCTCAGTTTCTGAGTTTTGCATACAATTAAGTAACTGTTGCGCTGAAAACAGCTCGTCCTAATATTGAACTGAACATTATCGAAACTATGAATTAGGAAGTCTTTTTAAAGAATTTCGGTAAGTTTCATTTGATTTTACCTGGCAATTGTCATACTACTCGAACGATATCGATTTTTTAGGCAGGAGTTTATGAACTTGGGAATAACGGTAGGATTTCGTATAAACGGGTTTCGCGTTGTTGGTATCAATGCTATGTTTGATATCGTTTGTGAATGACAAGTGATCACCTTCGAGGTAGAATATGTGTGACAAGTCAAGGCATAATTATAAGATTAAGTCTGGTTCTTCTTAGTTTAAGTGTTCTAGTTGGAGTTGTTTAACAATTTATTCTTCTCTATTAAGTTGGTTATTGTCTAAAGGAGTAGTTTGTGAGATGGAACTTACAGAGAAGCTTAGTAAAGGTTCGATTTTTAGATTTGACAATTTTATTATTATATTATTTTGGAGCTGGCATTCGCGTTTGGAATGGAGGTGAGAAATTGGCCTTCGCCGTCTACTTTAACAACAGCGTTAGGAAGGTAAACATTTTCATTTTTTCATACCTGTTAGTAGAGCTTCAGTGTTCCTAACTTCGCCGCTAAATTTAAAAGTTTGTTCAGTATAGGAGTCGAAACACTGTTTAGATCCATTGGCATTGATCGTATCGTCCGTCACTTTATTTATTTATTTATTTACTAGTACACCATCCAACAGCCAAAGGCCAAACCAAAGATGGGCATTTAAATTAGTGTACATGGAAAATTATAAAGTTACATACATAAAAACATAAAAATCAAATACTATGTACAACAACTTACAATATAAACTGCTAAAAATACGAGAGAGCACATTACAAAAAAAAATGAAATTTCTCCTTAATACATTGAAATGATTAAGACTCAAGGCCCTGGAGCATTTGCTTCTTAATCATTCCAATATCCCCATTAAACAAATCAATATCTGACGGTAATTCATTATAATTGTAAAACATTGAAAAGCGGAGAATTTTGTAGTAGATTTGTTCTGGGCGTTACCATGTAAAAAAGTGGGGGAAAGCGAGTTCTGATGTTAGGAACATTAACCGAGATTTGACTTAATAAACTTGGATAGTCCAACTTGTTGTTTAATAACTTATGCAAAGTAACTAATGAGTAGTATTTCCTACGTGTTGCTAAATCCATTAACTGAAATCGTTGCAGTAGCGTATCATTAGATATACCACGATGTGGATACACCCCATCAGTTCTAAACCACAGATATTTAACGTATTTCCTATTGATGTTTTCAACAGCATTAGTATATGTTTCGTATCCAGAATTCGAGATAATGGAGGCATACTCGAGTTTAGAACGTACAAAAGCATTGAACAGAGTAGCTACTGTGCTAGTTCTGGAGAAGTGACGTCCATTTCGTATTACAAACCCCAAATTTCGATACGCCTCCTTCTGAATAATGTTGATATGCTGAGCAAAATTTAGTTTTGAATCAAAAATGATTCCTAAACCCTTATATGTAGCACACCTGTTAATGAGGTTTCCATTAATGTTATACCGATATTCAATTGAAATTGATTTCCTCGTGAAGGTCATATGATTACACTTGGAAATATTCAACGGTTGCCTATTTTCTATACACCAATGTGAAAGACTATTAATGTCTTCTTGTAATACTTTACATGCCTGTTCATCATAAATTGAATTACTGTTTTCGGAACACTTTTATAAAAAACGGAATTTAATTTTGAATACAATAAGTCACACGCTGAATTTATATTTGTACAGTTAACTAAGTCATTCCAATCAATATTGGTTATATCTGCATACAGTGTATGAAGGTTAGCCTTCCTAAAATTGTACGATGGCTTATTGTTAGTTACAAAGTTGTTGCAAGACTTAGCTACTGATATAGTTATGTCTAATGGAGGATGGTACTGATCTTCTCGAAAAATAGGATCTATTGAACGATGTACAGTTACGTTAAAGTTACTTAAGATTAAATCAAGTAACCGACCATTATTGTTTAGTATCTCATTATATTGCCTTAAGTTCATAAATGCTGAAAAACGTTCAAGGGTAGAAACATAGTTGTTTCCAAATGTAACATCAGAATGACTTTGGTAATACTGTGATATATTGAAATCTCCCAAAATAAGTAAGTCATCTTCGCTATTATATAATTGGGATATAAAGTCGTACAAAAATTCATAGGTATCGAGGCTTAACTGTGGAGGAAAATAAACTACAATTAGATATACTCTTCTATTTTTTTAAATAGAAACTCTTAGGCCAAGCATATCCGCATCAGGTATAACAGATGACAACTTAGATAAATCAATTACCTCTACACAGTATTTGTTTTTAATTGCAAGCAATACACCCCCTCCCTTTTTTGTTTTAGTAGTTTCAAAGTCACGATCAGAACGAAATAGCTGATAGTTTGCATGAAATATAATAAACCGATGAGGATAGGTAAGTCTCCGTTAAATCAATAACATCTTGATTACAAGTTGCTGAATGGTTATAGACAGAGATAAGTTTTGTATTTAACCCCTTCACGTTTTGATAATAAATTTCAAAATTATGTTCCTTACCAACATCAGAACTGCTTTTTAATTGCTATTTACACAGTATACTATTTCTGTAGTGCTCTAGTTTCTTCTGATACGTGGTACATTTAGAATGATCCCAAGCACAGTGTCGATAGTCAACATTTTTCACATTGAGACGGTTTATACATTTAATTTCAGAGTTAGGCGGACAATCTTTAATATGGTGCTGCTTTGAACACTTAGGACAAGCAATGTCTCGATTACACGAATGTTGATGGTGATTTATTCCACTACACTTATAGCGTATTTTCAATTCAACGGCATCGTAAACAGAACAGACATCAAAGTTCACAAAAACATTGTGGAGTTCTAGAACTTTTGCATACGTCACCTTATCAAGCTCTAAAATTGCTTGATATATGTTGTTATTCTTCTTAGTTGGCGAAATCTTTATAACATTACATACATTAGCACTTTGCACGGTGCTATTCTGATACTTCAAAAATTTAATTAATTCGTCGGGTGGGTACTGTTCTATCATACCTGCAATCCTTATCCTCGGGTTCCGGCTCTTAACTTCCTTAACCTCATAGCTGTTCGATAATTTTAAGTTGGCCACCTCCTTGAATTTTAATACATCAGTAGCATTGCTGCATCCTATTAGAACTCCCCCGTCACTAACGTTCTGTTGAGAAACATTTTTAGGCTTTACTACTACCATAGATTGAGTACCAGCAACTTGAGCGAAGGAAGGTTTTACGGTTTCAGTTGAGAGGTTACCAGTGTGTTCCTTAGCCATGGATAATATATCTTTCTTTATATCTACAAACATTTTCTCAACATTTTTAAAGACTTCCGTTAGTTTGAGGTCAATTGCACCCGCAATAGAGTTATTAATATCACTTGCCATAGGGTAACATTTTTCACAAAACCACAGAAGACCCGTAGTTTTAATATACTTGACAACATCGGGAGCTATTCCAACGCAGGCCACGTGATATTGTTTATTACAAAAACCCGCGCAAAATACACCGATTTTTGTACGTGTTATTGACGAATCGAACTTGTTACAACTCATAATAAGTCATAAATGTCACTGTTTTATTCAGGGTAATTACCACTAATGTTTTTATATTTGTAACTGGACTTATCCTTATATCACCCAAATTTTTATTTTTGCTGGTTGATACTCTATTAGAGTTTTTCACCGGAGCTCTGAAAACACGTACTGACTGTTAATACACAGGACCGTCTTTCTTTCTTTTATGTAGCGGAACTGTTTTAAAAATAGTTAAAAAATTGTTTTTTTGTCAAAGTCTTTGATACAGTTGCAGTGCTCGAAAAAGTCAGAGCCTAACAAACCGTAAAATTCTATGTCGAGGTTGCAGATGTATACTATAAGCGGATCTTTCATATTGAAAGGGACAAGGGTCGATCCATTTATAAGTATACTATGTTTTCCTGAAATCTTTCTCTGAAACGTGTGCAGATGTCTGGTTTCAAAATGGAAAGGCCAGCACCGGTGTCTATAAGAAGTTTATACTTCTTAGAGGAATCTGTAATATAGTATAGATTTTTTGAATTTACGGACAGAAGCGGTCTTATAGAAAGCTCTATTCGGGGAAGTTCAAATTTGGGTCGCAGCTGTTTAGCTTTAATGTTTGTATTTGGGTTTGAAGTTCTGAGATTTCCAAAGGTTCCGTTTGGAGAAGGAAGTTCTGAAAATTTGCGGGGGAAATGTCGTGTACATTCTCAATGTAAGTTAATATTCGGTTGATCGTACCCATAATTATAAGAATTGTTTAAGTTTTCTGATCGTTGTTGGTGGGAAAAGATTTGATTAGGTTTCTATTGGCTTCAACTTGGGGGTTGCGCACTGGTTGAAAGTCTCTATTCTGCTGGAGTATTGAGTTGGAATTGTAGCAGATTCTGGCCCGGTTGTTGTGGAAATGGGTTAGGACATATGTTCGAAAAGTTTGGTCCGTAATTTTGTTTTTGTTGCATTGGCCTCAATTTGGTGAGATGTTCGTTAACAGTTTGTCCCATTTTTAGGGTTCCGTATATACAATATACGGATACCCTTATAATATCACTCCGGATGTCTGCCTCTGTCACATCACAGCAATTTTCTCCTAAACTACTGGGCGGAAGAGGTTGAAATTTGGTATCAATGTATAGTTTGGTGACCCTATCAGGAGTATATATCGTAAAAGAAAAACAATTGATTTTAGGGGTACTTCTGGGAGGAAAAAAATATAAAAATCGACCGTTCCCCCCTGATCTCCGAAACTACTGAGCCTAAAATTTTGAAAAAAAAATAGTAAATATAGAACGTTGCCTGAACTTTACAGAAAAAATAAGGAGAAATAATTAATATTAGTTTTGGGGGCAAATTATAGAATTAAATAAAAATTTAAAAATAAAAAAAATGTCAAACGCACCATGTAATATATCAAATGAAAGGTCTCAATCTGAGGAACACAAATACATTTTTTCATATTTAAAAAATATATATTTAAACAGATATTAACGAAAATTTACCAAAATTTACCCATTCCCGCTCCATTATCTCCGAAACTATAAAACGTAAAGTTTTGAAAAAGATAGAGGTATACGTTCTGACCTGAAGTTTGCTGGAAAACTAGGGAGAAACCTCTACTTTTAATTTTGGGTGGCAAATTAGAGAAAGAAATGGAAAATATAAAATTAAAATTGTTTCTAACCCATCATGTTATATATCAAATGAAAGGGCTCATTACGACGAAAACAAATATATTTGTTTCATATTTTTTCAAATAAATTAATTAAAAGATATTAACAAAAATATAAAAAAATTACTCATTCCCTCCCCCCACCCCAAACCCAAAGATAAATTGTGGACGATTAGGCCACCTTGCTGTAGAATATCGGTTGCGACATCAAATAAACCGGCAGTCTTACAACCAAAATATAAGTCCTAATTTTGTAGGTTCAAGTCAATCTTCGAGTCCCAAATAACCGCAATCACCAAGGTCAATAATTTCTGCCGATGAGTTCCCCCCTTCAAGCTACAATCAATTCCATCCTCACTATCTTCCAGAAAGGAGTGATTATCAGAAACATTCAGTAAACGACTCCGGCTATGTATTTATGAAGATTTCAGTCAAGATCCTGTTGATTATGCCACAAACTTTAGATGATTACTTTGTTACACGTTTGAATAGTCAGGAATACAAGGATTTTCTAGCGCTTCCGAGCCTAGATCAACTCCCAATTTAACCAACACACTTTCAGAAGTCCAAACCCAAATTCAGAATTTAAATCTGCAAGATTTCGACCCAAATGTGAATTTCCCGGATCAAACATTTCTCTAAGCCCTATTCTAACAGATAACTCCAAACATTTTTATTACATTCACATACTTCTGGAACGTTCAAACTACTCATTGATACCGGAGCTGGTATCTCCATTTTTAAAGAAAATATCGTTGAAAATTTCCGTCAAAGATTTCCCAAAAAAGTGACAGTCCAAGGTATTACGCACGAAAAAATCGCTATTTCAGAGTTCACCCAGGTAATCCCCATAACTTTGTTATCTACAATCTACAGATTAAGCTTGATGGAATATTTGGTCTTGATTTTCCTGAGCATTACGAGCGTATTATCGACTAAAAACCGGGACAGTTAATTACCTATTTTAAAACTATTCATCTAGGTAAAGTGCCCGATCACGGTCAACCTAAAACACAACCGACCGACATTCCCAATACTAAAATGCCAACTTGTGCTCATAAAAATCAAATCTATCCAGGCACGAACCGAACAAATTTTTTCAACTCAAATAAACACTGACGCAGTTTTACCGACACAAGTAACTGACAAAGTATGACTTCCCAACGGTGTTGTATGAGATAATTTAAAACGCATCCATTGTGACCATGGAAGTGAATTTGATCACTCTAATAAGGGACCTGTGCGAACTATATGACAAAAAACTCTCCTTTTCAAGCGTCCATCATCTCTAGTCAAATGGTTTCTATCGAAAGGATTCATGCGATTTTAGCGGAAATGACAAGTGCAAATACAGCTGACCATCTGGACGAATATCCATTCAACGTCCTTCCTTATGCAGTTTTCTGGTACAATAACACTAAAAGTAAGAGCATCGATTGGGCCACTTCTAGTAGGTCTCCAGAAGCAATTTACGATCAAGAAAAAAACTTATTTCTAGCTACGTTAGGGACCTTAATATCAGAATAAATAACTATTATAAACTTGCCGCGCAAAAACAGAACAACAAAAACAAAAATGTTTGACAAACCAACCAGAACGCAAAGTAGGCGACAAAGTGTGCGTGAACGACTTTCAGATTTAAATGAAATTCGAAATCAAATTCAATGGACATTTTGAAATTGCCTTGATATGAAAAAGCTCTGCCAAGTTTATAAACTTACATACTAAACAAATTACTAAGATTAACTTTGACAGACTAAACCCCTATTTTGAACAAATCCCTTCTTTTCAGATTCTGTGGACTGTTTCCAGTCGTGAACTTAACAATACTCTCCTACACCCGTTAACAATACAATATGAGTTTTCTTCCATGAAGAAGGGACAGTTAATATTTCTAATGACATATGTACATTTTTTGTCTTCAAAGATCTTAGCCCTATCAGAAATTCTATCTCAAACAATGACGCTTAAGTAAACCAAATTGTGGAGATGATAAACTAAAACACCACTAATTCAAAATTATTTAAAATATTATCTTCGCTGACACTCAAACTTACCCTACTAACAGAAGAAAACTTGGACTTATTAACGGACTGGGATCAATTTGGAAAGCTATTTCAGGAAACTTAGACACAACAGATGGTGAATACATAACTGACTGTATAACAAAAATTACTAAAGACCAACACCAAATTCAAGACTTAGTAAAGAAACAAATATCTGTAACAACTTAAAATGAGGCAGTTAATTCTACACATTTCAATTGATCTTGATTTTCATGAATTTTAAATCAATATCTTGGATCGGCGTGAAGTTACATATTTATCGAAAACACTCCCTAGTAGATTTAGTCGATTCTCTTCCTACGAATTCTCAGTCACTCTATGAAAACAATTTACCACTTGTTATTTACAGTTGAAATGTTGCTCAGTACATTGATTTAATAGAATTGGAAGCTGTCAAAATCAACACTAAAATCATTTTTGTATTCAAAATTCGTTTAGTTGATCCTGAGATTTACACCCTATTTCACTTTTATCCAATGCCAATTTCGTGTAATCGCACAGCGTTTCATCATATACTCTCAATAAAGAGAAAATCCGTATCACATCCAATAGACAAAGATGCCATCTGCGAGGGTCAGCTTCTTAGACAGTCAGTCACACTTCTACCAATCTGCAAATGTTCCATATTATATGCAGAAGGATATAATTTACAATAGATCGACATACACCTCTAGTTGATCTCAATTTCCAGACCACTACCTATAGCCATCAAATTTAAGGGACAAGATGTCGTAACGTAGACCACCACGACAAATTCGCTGTTACAAATCAAGTCAGATTGCCTTTATCGGCAACACCGGGGTACATGCTACGAGAACTTCAAAAAACCTCCAAAACATCACGTATAAAAACCACCCAATGGACATCCCGTACAACTGCTGTGACGGTATGCCAGCCGCCAACCAATTACTACACAACTAAACCTTAAACCCTACAGTTGAAGGATTTAGATGTAAAAGATCTAAATTTTGCCAACCACAAGCTTGCCCATTACTCAATAGAATTGGAAAACCTAATGCTAATAAGTCCACTGTAATTGGATCATTGGAAAAGCATTCATCGTTGCTCAAAATCTCTACAATCTCATTAACAGTAATTGTGATCATGTTCCTCTGTGTCAAATCAATCGAGACAAGATTCAGGAATTCCAGTCCCGATGCGGTGTCAGTTCCACCTCCAGGCCCATCAAAGCCTAAATCCACGGGAAAGCTGGACAGCGTCCTAGATCCAACTCAATGTATGGAACTTCAGAACTTCCCCTAAAAGTTGATAATGTAACATTAACATTTTCATATGGATGGGAGTTGTTATATAAGTTTATTCTTAATTCAGGATTCCCAGCTGGCCCAGCGACACTTTCCGCCAAGTGAGACTTTGGCGAAACGTATTTATTAAATATATATATATATATATATATATATATATATATATATATATATATGTTATATAAGTTATTCCATCGACTAATGTGAAACCATCTAGCAACAGTTCCCAAGCTGAATCAGCATCCACGTGTCGTCTCAGGTTACCCTCGACGACGTACATCCGTGAAAACAGCAAAGGCTGCGACAGCTTAGTCAGCATTCTAATGTTATAAATTGTGCAATTGCCTTATGTCTGCATTCATTATTACTTACAGTTCTGTCTAATTTAGTTTAACACTCATTTTGTTTTTTTATTGTTATAAAGTATTATATTGTTATTTTCAAGTTTTATATTAAAAGTTAATAATTGTGCAACTATAAATAAAATCTTTTTTTAAAAAGAGAAATTTTGAAAGTGTGATATAACAAATTGGCGCAGTCAGTAGGGTCCGTCTAACGTTACTAGAACACGAGTACTCTAACTGGTAGCGGCGGATTCCTATCCCTCAACGGAACAACGAACCTGGAAGAAGTCCTCACTGCAATCAAACGTAGAACACGGCGCTTTCAATGTTCCTGTTGATGTAAGTAATGGTGAATCCTCATTCGTTTTAAGTAAATATTATTTGATTGAGCATTGATTTTTAATAATTGATTTAATACATTTGATTTCATTGATTTTTATTGATTTTATTATTTGATTTTTATATATTTGATTTGAATGAAATATTGATCTATTTCACTACTTGATTTATTTGATATATTTATTTTATTTCTTTTATTGACATTTTATATATTTGATTTACTTATTTTATTGATTTATTATCTGAATAATTGATTTATTTGAATTGATATTTCCATCTATCGTGTTTAATTGCTTTACATTTTTTTATACCATACTGTTCTATTTGTTTTCTGAATGTTATTTGTGGCATCTTCTAGTTTATTTTAGATTTTCTTGGGAATAATACCACATCAGAGTTCAAACTTGTATATATTTTAAAATCAAACGTTTCAAAATCCTGTCGGATTTCGTTTTCAATGGATATAAATTTATAAAGTAAAATTGAAATATATGACAATTATTTTGACAAATATGTTTACGTTACTATGGATAAATTTCTTTGATTTTAAATATACAGGGTGCACAAGAAATTCCAAAGATCATTATAAATCAAAAAAAAATTTTCAAGTTGGAAGAACTTGAAAAATTGTCTTCAGAATTTATTTGTGGCGTTCCTAGGGACGACTTTCTTTTTAAGATAGTGCATTTGCCAAAAAATGCGATCAAAGAATTCTGATAATTCAGTGATCCCATTAAAGTCATAAGGGAAAACCTAGGAAAAACCTCATGAACTATCCCGATATAGGGTTGTTCAAAAGGATATGCCCATTGTTAATTTCATCTTTAATTATCGGCAACCAGACATGACTGAAATCTACGGAAGTAGAAGCGATGCAGTCGTTTTCATTTAACAGAATTAAGGCAGATTCTTTTAATTTTCGTTTTGTGCAGTGTTCTTCTTTGTGTAATATTGTTGTGTTTTGAAATTGTATTTTATGGGCTTGGTCCCAAGCATGTTCACAAATTTTTGATTTTTCGAACTGACGTTTCTTTATGTAATTTTGATGTTCATTTATTCGAACATTAAGAGGTCTAGAGGTTTCTCCAATATAAAACTTATTACATTCACAAGGAATCTTATAAATGCAATTTTTGAGTTTTGCGTAGCGTTTTTTGGTTTTGTTTTTGTTATAATAGATTTAAGCGTATTTGTTGTTTTAAATGTAGTTTTGATGTTAAATTTGTTGCCTACTCTTCTCAATCTCTCTGACAGGCCCTGTATATATGGTATTGTTGTTGTTATAATGTGGTTTTCCTGGTTGTCAGTATTATTAGGTGAAGTCTGGTGTTGGTTGTCAGTTGTTTTGTGCTCAATTTTATTTAACTCTTTGTTAATAAATTTTTGAGGGTAATTGTTTGCAGTTAGAACATTTTGTATAAATGATTTTTCTTTGTTGAATTTAGTAGTATCTGAGCAGTTAGTCTTTGCTCTGTCATATAAAGATTTAATAACACCTCTTTTTACCGTATTTGGATGGTTCGAGTTAAAATTGAGATATCTGTTAGTGTGAGTTGGTTTTCTGTAAACTTCTGTTTCAAATGAAGAAGACTTGAGTGACTGTAAGCCATTATCTAAAGAACATAAGATCTGTTCCAAAGTTATTCCACACACCATAGACAAAGAAGCCCTCTGCGAAGCACAGCTTCTTAGACAGCCAGCAGCCCTTCCTCCAACTTGCAAGCCTATAATATTATATGCCGAAGAGTATAATATTCAAGAGATTGACCTGAACCTTTGGTTAATCTCGATTTCCGGACAGTTGCCCATCAACATCAAGTGCAAGGGAAAAGATGTCGTTACCCAATCCATATCGACAAATTCTCTACTGACCATCCAACCCAGTTGCAATGCCTTCATCGGAAACAACAGGGTCCATGCCAGAAGGACCACCAACAACGTTGACAACATCACACTTAAGAGTCACCCAGTCAACATCCCCTACAACTGTTGCGACAACCTGCCAACCATCAGTCAGCTTCCAAAGTTGAAACCCATGAGACTACAAGAATTGGATGCCAGAGACCTGAATATCGCTAACCAAAAGCTTAGACAATACTCCAGGGAATTGGAAAAGCTCCTAGACCAACCATTCTTGGAGAAACACACCTCCTGGTTTACGATCATCACAATGGCAACAACCGCAATTGTGGTTGCCCTCCTTTCCATGAACATCATCAGGAAGAAATTCCAGAAGCCTCCAACGATCAGCCCTCCTGCCGATCCAGCACCACCACCAGGTCCATCAACCATCAAGCCCAGGGTAAAACTCCATAGCCTCCTTAGTCCTGTCGAGGATATGGAATTGCAGAACCTCCCTTAAAAGTCGATGCTGTAGCATCAACTTTTTATATGGATGGGAGTTGTTATATGTGAGACTTTGGCGAAACGTATTTATTAAATAAATATATGTATATATGTTATATAAGTTATTCCATCGACTTATGTGAAACCATCTAGCAACAGTTCCCAAGCTGAATCAGCATCCACGTGTCGTCTCAGGTTACCTTCGACGACGTACATCCGTGAGAACAGCAAACGCTGCGACAGCTTAGTCAGCATTCTAATGTTATAAATTGTTCAATTGCCTTATGTCTGCATTCATTATTACTTACAGTTCTGTCTAGTTTAGTTTTTTTAAAAAGAGAAATTTTGAATGTGTGATATAACATTATATATATATATATATATATATATATATATATATATATATATATATATATAATTAGCTACCATTAAGTTTGTTAACTTTTTAAAAACTCATATATACTTATATTGACAAACGCTGATTCTAATTTTTTGTTTCCACTAATTTTCAAAAAAATCACATTTCAACATTTCAGTATTTCTTGATGAAATTAATAATCATACCCACCCTTACAATGTAATTACATTACTTTTCAAAATTAACCAGTCTTCGTGCTCATCTTCAAAGAACTTCAAAATTAAGAAGTTTATATAAAAGAATGTTCAAAGCTGAATTTTTTGAAGTTCTTTTACTAAGTTAATCGAATAAATAAATTAAGGGAATTGGTTTTCCATTTTACGGATCCTTAAGCCTTCCGAGATTCTCGCATATCATGAAAACTTCCATCTTTTCTTTCCGTCGCTCTAATAGAGGATTACTTCTGATCCTTTGGCGGAATAAGATTCCGAGATGCACTTTATTTATATTTCGTTCTCAGGGAATATACAGAAAATTGGATTTACTTTTCGTATACTCTCGGTCCTTTGTGGAGAAAATTATTGGAACACTATTTCTAAATTTATAATGTTGGCTATTTAAGTATTTATCAAAATAAATTTTGGGAACTGATATTGATGTTGTCGATTTAACTAATTATTTAAGCAAGATAATGTTACTTTTACTAAGTATTGCCTACAGATACATTAAATGGAGTGATTTTAAGAACTATTCCAAGTAACTCATTAAATTGCCTTCTCAAAAAAGCGAATATTCGAAGTTATCAGACCACTGCAATGATACTAATACCTATGTCTGCATTAGAAATCGTTATTAAATTCCACTTCTACTTAAATGACGAATTTAGCTTAATCAAATGTTGGTGGTAGTTGGTGTGTGGCTCTGTCATGAAGACAAAGCAGGAAAGCTGATCAATACACAAAGATGTGATAATACTTAATAATATAACTATTAGTAATTGAAAGCGTATTACAAATATAAGTGGGTTTTGTATTTGTTCGTAAAACTAATTTCTTCGTTTTCTCAAACTTCCAAACGGTGTAACTAGCTACAGTACTAAAGTACTAAACCTTTGAAAATGGCAATTTAAGTGTTCAAAGAAGTCGTACAAATATTGTAACAGTAATAAATTTCTCAACAGTTTCATGACATGTTCTTGTAATTTAGACGCATTTACCCGCGTCTGTATCATTACAGACTTGTAAAAGAAGTGTTTATAATTTTCTTTATTTGTTCCAGTTAATTGACAATGATCGCCCAGCCCTAACTATAGCTATTATTTCCTGGTGACACAATAATTCTTTTCAAAGTTTTTGCGTTTGTAGTCGACAGCCGCAATGCCATGTAGGTGCTGTCTGCTCTAATAACGCTGCTTTACTCGTTTAAATGCCTTAAGACAATTTCGATTCGGGCAGCTTATGTAGCGATAATGTATTTTTGGCAAGCTTCCTGCCAATGGCCTGCATTATGTATCAAAACCAAAAAAACGTCAACATTGGCATTTATACTTGGGAATCGCTGTCAATAGCTGTGCTGTAGCTGGAGATCTTTCTGTTTTGTCAAAAAAACTGACGTAGGCAACTATAACGGCTTGCAGTACTTTGATGCTGACAGTATGGTAGATTTCTCCATCCAAAGTCCTGAAAAATTGAATGTGTCCTGATTTCCGAATTAGTTACCATCATGCAGCTAATTCAATAAGTTTCTTTTGTGAATTTTCTTCTTTTCATATGATCTTTGTATTATCACAGTCTTTCCTATGACTACGGGTGTTGGTTAATACATGTTCTGTATTTCTAAAGGTCTTCTTTAGGATAGAGCGTAATCTATTATTCGTTTTAAACACAGTTCTAACGTCGACGAAGATCTTGTTGAAAGATGAAAATTCATAAAAGAGGAAACTTAAGGAAGCTAGTTGTATAATGTCTAGCAACGGGGATCTCTGGACACCTTCAATAAACTTCGATTTGGGATGGAAAAATTTTATGCTAGGGCAGCAAAAGACGGTACCTTCAGTTTCAAGTGATTACCAACCACTAAATATCACACAGAAATAGTGGTTGATGATATTGTAGATATCTCTTTCTGTCAGTGTATCTGTTAGCTGTGCAGAATATATTCTGTACAGACACTAATCCGGGCAATTTTTCAAAATTGCTTTACTACTCTTTGTTCCCAATTTACAATTAAAAAAACCTATAGGGTGCAGAAAAAACCTGAGGCGAGAAACCCCAAAATAACAGGCACCTCTTCAGCAATCTTTTTAAAATTACCTATATCTTGTCTTCATTGGTTCTTATCTTTTTCTCGGACAAACAAGACTCATGAACTCTGCTTCCTTCTTGAAGTCGGAATATTTCTACGGCTTGAAACTTGAAGTGGGATATTTAGTTTTGGCAAATTGTTACCCAGGGTGCTTTAGCTTGTAAACAACTCGTGTTAATTCACGATTTAGAGAGTCAATTCTGGTCACAAAATTTAGAGGATACACCACCAGTTTTGTTGAAACTACATATTGACCATATCAATTAATCAATTTCGGTAGAAGATACGGTGTTGTTGTGACCCGATATTAATGATATTCTGGTTAGTTTCGATGTCGTAGCTATCTTCAGTAATGTCCCTAATCAAGATACACAAAATATTCTAAAAGCCAAACACAACATTTCTTTTGACATTATTAATCTAGTGCAACAGTGCTCCTCTAATACCTATTTGTCTTTACAGAATACATTGTACAAACAAGTACTTCGAGCCCCGATGGGCTTCCCCATTATTTGCTAATATGTTCATGGAACAAATAGAAATCCAAAACCTACATTATTCTACCTAAAAACATTTGGCTTTAATTTTGTCATTTGACCTCTTGGCTAAAATTCAGTAGGTTTCTTTCTCCAACATCTTAATAGCATACATCCAAATATCCAGTTCACTAAGTAAATGGAGTCCAATTCTTCTCTTCCTTTTCTTGATGTCCTTATATCAAAAACTATAAATGATTCATTGTCATATATCATACACACAAATCGATACCTTAATGCCTAGTCACACCATCATCCTGCCCAATTGAATTCTGTCCTGAAAATTTTAGTTCTTAGATCTGTTAGACTCACAGATACTGGTAAAAGACAGAATGACCTGAATACCTTTCAACATATACTTAAACATAATTGTTATCACCCAGCCCACAACTCGTTCTGAAACCTATGAACAACGTAAAGCATTTCTGCCAAACATTTGGGGAATTTCGGTCAAAATAGCACGGATTCTAAACATAAAGCAGACTAAAACAATTTTCAACGCCAACCAGACAATAGTCGGCCTATCCAGGACCCCAAAGTACCAGGTGCCTAATTAGGACCGAGGAGTCCACAAACCTACATCAAACAGGAAATAGACAGTTTAAAAACAGCTGTGAGACAAAAGGAGCCCTAAAGTCACAACCGAGAGAAGCACACAAGGAGCCTGAGACACCAATAGGCAAGGCTTATTTTACCATATATCAAGGGTACCACGGACAGTATTGCTAGAATTCTCCGGAGACACATTATCGATACTATTTTCATTACCGACAGAAAAATAAGCACGATGTTGAGCAATCCGAAGACGATTGTGCGAGAATTCCATTTCCAGACTGTCATAAAACCTATGTGGGGCAATCTAACAGAAGAACAAGACGCCATAACAAAGCAAGAATAAACAACAGCCATTGCGGAACGTGGCGTGTTCCGCAATGGATGACACACCAAATATACACTCTGAGAATAGAGTACTGGCAAACATAGAACACCCGAAATCGAGACTAGTAAGAGAGGCAATTGAAATCGCGAAGAGGCCTCACAGTCATAAACGCACGCAATGAAATCCAGAACTTGAAAAATTCTATTAAACATTGTACCGGCCAGGCCCCGCCCTATAACAACTCAACCGGAAATAACCAATAAGCAAGCGGGAGGCGAGACCACGAAGCGCCAAGAACCAATCACGTTACCAACCGATAAGCTCCAAGCTGCGACTATATAACAGCGTGCGCGCTGCTGAACATCTTAGTATTCGAGTAACTAGAAGCGTAAGCAGAACGCTACGAGAATTGTGCAAACTGACTGAGGGCATGTGTAATTCCGCCGAAATGTCTTCAGCATCCCGGCAGGAATTAATTACCAAATACTCCTATAAATTCCCCGAAACCACCTAACACATACTTATAAATATATATATATATATATATATATATATATATATATATATATATTAATTAAAAGAAATTCAGAGCCACCTTATAATAATGGTGGCATAATCACCATACCTTATACACCACTATCAGTTAGCAATGTACGAAACCTTCAAGAAGAGGAATCAGGTGAAATTCCTACCAAAACCTTGATTAACTAAACTTGATGGAACATCAATTTTAAACTCTGTAGAAGTGATTGTCACTATTGTGGCAATTTTAGTGATTAAGGTAAAATGTGTTCTTTACATTACGCATTTAGCAGACAAATTTAATTAAAGTAACGTTGGCTCCTTTTGTGGTGATCTGACTCTGATGTATGTAAAGTCTCTAATATTACAGATACAAACAGAGGAAAGAAATGATTATTAAAAAGAAAAGATTTTTTTACAGGTATTAGATATTGGTAGTTGTAATATTTATGTATTTGCTATAATTTACTAATTTTGTCTAAAAGAAGTGTCTCTTAATAAATAAACCGGTTCCTGTTTGTATAGTAGCATCGAGCCCAATAGTAAGTACTTCCTTAATTAGTATATTATTGTATTTGAGTGGAGTTGTGAGAAGTTGCGTAAAGTTAATATTGATAGTTTTTATGGCATAGGGATATACTTCTAAAGAAGACATAATGGAAGCTAAATTGCTGCATTTCTTTCGCTCCATGTATATGACCCCGATAGGGATCACTTTTTGGTAGAGTTGTCCCCTAAATCCGGATATGTAAATAAAACAGTGTCAATATTTCATGGTGTCAGACGCAGATGCGAATTCGGCAAGAGAGTTTGCGGCTGTCGAAAAAGAAGCCATAAATTGATACGAGAAGGCACGGCGAAACGAGAACTGACGCCAGAAAGATAGTCGCTAAGCGCCCACTAATCTTGGATATATTCTCTTATGGTTCCCACTATAAACATGCATCAAAGTTTTGATCGTTCCAAAATCAGGACTGCAATAAAACTTGGAAACTTCCAGCCGTAGGTCATAGCTATATGTTAAAAATAGATAGGGAGAGAATTCTAAAAAGGAGTTGATGTGTCTGCATCTTTTTATTGGATAACAGTCTGTAGCAAAATATTGGGTGCCTAAAGTATACAGTGCGTCCGAAAAGTAAAGTAATATATTGGGTAAATTATCATCTTTTCTTAATAGAATCTGATGTAACGTTATAATTTTACCCCTAGTTGGTTTAACTGGTATCAGGCGGACAAAAACAAGAAATCGATTCTTGAAAATTTAATTATAATTTACATGTTTTTGAAATAAACAATGGTTAACGTAAGTAAAAAATTAGGTAATTACGTTCGTGTGCAGCTGCCTTAAAACAAATCAAATATGACATAAAGTTATCCAGAAATCTTTAAATGCTCCTCCACTGGCCAATCTATATCTCATTCTGGAATTGTGAGTGTTAGGTTTTGTATTTTTTTGCCTAATTCAGTTCTTTGGTTTTAGGGAAATTTCCCAGTCTATTAGAATATACTTTAAATTTCAAAGAGCCTGCTAGATTAAATATCTGGTCCTCAAGAGGGTCATTCACTCTAGTTCACTGATTTGGGAATGTTTTATTTAGAAAATCGCGCACTGATACAGCTAACCGTGGCGGTGTGCCATACTGGTGAAACCAGTCAAGTCAGGAATGAATGTGTTTTGTAGGAATTATTGACAAATAATGGTATGTATTTCAATGCCAACCAAACATTGATTTTTGTGGTCTGAGTATAGTAATCGTACATCCCATAACAATTTTGTCACACCAAAACAGGTGAGCTGTCCTTTGAAATAACAAGTTGCAAGGTCTGAAAATAAAAAGCCACTAGTGAAGTCCTTATTTGCAGTATTTGGACAAAACACATACTGTTGAATACTATTCTTTGTTCAAACATGCCTCCAGCCACTTAACAGATCGCTGTAAGTTATAAAAATGATGTTGGGCCTTTTTGGAAAATATTTAAGATACTGATTTAGATCCTGTATTAAGATCGCTCTCTAATGCTCGCAATCTGAATTTTTTACTGATGACAAAATTACTTGTTACATTAACTTGAAGTATACTTTGCCTTATAGCATCCCAGGCATGTGCTTTTTCTGTTCTTTTTTTTTTGTTTAGCTCACACTATATAATATCCGATCGCCAACATTAATCATCATTCCAATTTCTATCCTCAGACTTTTAGTTAATCCCAAAATTTTATTTACTTAGGGGTTTACCACCTATTACAGTAACCGATGTTGAAAATGTGAAAGTATGTGTATATCCATACTTTCGGGTGTAAATAGTATGAGTGCATTTTTGGTGAAGATAGTATACAATAAATTAAACAAAAAATCTTATAACACTGTGGCCTATAGGCCTTAATAAGTGAGGAAATTTCACATATATGTTAAGTAAATTATTGCCAATCCGGCAAATTCGTGGTAAAATCAGATTCACTTTTAGTGCGAAAAACATGAACTGCTGTGATTTATTGTGTATTGAATAATTATATTGTTTGAAGTGCCGTTAGATTTATTTAGGTAAATTAAAATTTATGAAATATTATTTTCAAAAATGTACCCTTTTAACTTCTATGTATTGAAATGAATATTTATATTTGGTAATTTATTTTTGGCATCAAGTTGAAGAAGGGAAGATACAAAGTTGTTTACATATGATATAAAAATAATTCGATACAAAGTATATTAAACAAAACATTTCTTATATGTACTTCTTTTATCTGTTAAATTATTCGATAAATATTTATTACTCATTAAATTAATATTATTTATATTAGCCAAATAAATACCCACTTACTTACAGGATATGTCATCATGATAGAGGTCAGAAGAACAAACCTGGCGGTTGTCACCTGTAATTAAAAGTAAACATGTACTAAGCTAGGAGTGTTTTGTATGCCACGTTGCCACATCAGTTCGGAGAAATGTACCGCAAATTGTAACAATATTTACAGTTAATTCTTTGTTAATAGAGTTATTTAAGGTGTATAAGCTATTGAGTATTTACATATTTAGTTTTAAGGGAATTTTCAAGTCGGAAATAGTCTATTATTCACTGTAATAAAGGCTACCTAACTTCTGACTTTTTTTATTTTTTTTGCAAAACTATAGGATATTTCTGAAAATGTTATACAACTTCTTGATTTGTTCTGAGCCGAAATATTGATTCTCAAAATCTTTGCACTCAAACCGTTTGCACCCTGTATATATAGACAATAATCGCTTAATTTCCTTAATCCTTTCTGGGGTTTAAGACTAATATCAAGTATCATGATAAACAAAAGGAATTAAACAGTCTTATTACTTGAACCAAGAGTAAGTATTTGTTTGGAAGGTTTGACAAATCCTATAGGGACCTCATACAGCAAGTTCACTAAAGGTCTTGCAATCGATTCTTCAGAAATTAAAAAAAAAAGATCTCAGTTCCTTTGTATAACTCAGAGACTGAGATATATATTTTTCTCTATTATTTATTTATTTTCATGCAAAAAATAAGGGACTGTTCCAAAATTAAATGTTAGTTGGATGGAGGTTTCCTACTAAACTACTACTTTATCATTTTTTCCGATATTCTAGGTGCTCTCAGATCTAAAGTTTTCGGTGTAAGGAGATGAGCAAAGGCTAAAATTTTTCCTGGAGGTATGCTGGGTAAGGGTGTATCAAACAATAATAATACCAACAGTCATCTATGCGTGCGAAACTTCGACAATGATCAAGAAAACGGAAAGCAAACTAGAAATTTGGGAACGTAAAATATTAAGAAAATTCTTTGGATGAATTAAATGCCAGGACGAGTATCGGAAAAAAAAAGAAATTTGAAAGTTATAGAAAAAAAACAAGTATTGAGGTGAGAGTGCTAGATGGTTACGACACTAAGCAAGTAGGTCCGACAACGATGGGTAAAAAGAATACTGTTAAGAAGTGAGGGAGTACAAAGAAGAAGGGGAAGTCCTAGGAAAAAATGGCTAGAGGAAATGATAATGGATCTGGAGGAAGTCGGAATTAGGGACTGGAAGAAGCAGACTTTGGACCGAAATAAGTGGAAAAGAAGAGTGAAAGATCCAATAATAGCCTTGCTGATATTTTCAACGATGCGATGTTGCCGCTTATACCGAAAAGTAGGATATTTTTGATATTTTAAGTGGGTCTTCCTGTATATGATAGCAGTTTTGGATTTCTGATTATTTCGTTCTGATACCTCCTATACTTCTCCCTAACGATTTTCTAGTTATTAATTTTTTCTATATTTTTTGTTCAAAACATCTCTCCAATTAAATGTTTGTTACGGCGGTATTTGAATTCATAGAAACTTAAAATTTTGGAAGTAGCTTACCACTGGCCAATGTTATAGTTTGGAGAAGAGAAGTTTGTTCAGTGTCTTATAATTCGTGAATATGAGTCAAATTTTGACAATTATTTCGATATATTTGCGTGTTTCTGAAGAAAATGAAGTCAATAACTATTCAAATGAGTTTTGATAAATCCATTCGTTTTTCAAGGACAATGTCGAAAAATTACTGCTAGAACATACAGAAAGTTCATTGATATGTACCCCGATCTACGATACATTTCTGCAAAATAATTTCATTAATTATGGGTCAAAACTGAAATCAGAATGACGTTTATCGAAGTCTGTAACTTTTGCCGACGACAACATCATAAACACTATTTTCAAGCGTATTCCCATGCGGCAATAAGAAGTACAGTATGTTCAAAGAAATCTTGAAAATCATGATATGAATCCATAAAAGTCTACAAAAGTTCAATCACTGAAACCATTATCAATTCCGGGTTCGATTTTGAGAAATTATTCTAATCCGCACTCAAGAAGATACTAACTTTCTAAAAAAATAATTTGGACAGATGAAGCTGAATTGTCCAGTGAAGGTATTTTTAATAGAAGAAACGAGCATTTTTGGGATGACCAAGGAAATGGGATTCCAGGAAAACTTTAGTATTAACGTTTTTTGTCAACTGAAATATTACAAAATACATTTTCTCATTTACGATGAACCGTTAACCCTGGAGAAATACCTCCAAATTCTAAGGTCAGTGGTGAATGAGTTGTCACAAAATCTACCCTTAGAAGAATATCGTACCAGTTGCTTTCAACTGGATGAAGCACCGAACCATTGCACTGGGAAAGTATCTTCAGAGTTGGTTGAAATGTTCGACGATCGTTGGTATAGACATTTGGGACCGTGGAATTGGCCTGCTAGATCCCCTGATCTGACTCCACTTGATTTTACTTGTGGGGTGAATTGAAAAAAAAAAGTATTTAGGACACCGGTACTGAGCAAACATGACCTCCGCCAATAAGTGACCAATTTCATTGAAAAGGTTATAAGGAGGGCTGCAACTACGGGTATCCAGATCCTAAAATGTTGGGAAGTCGAAGGACGTCATTCTTAACATTTATTAAAATAATTCTCTAATTTTATATATTATGCTTTTGGTTTGTACTGTAATCAACAAGATTTTATTATATTTATGTTATTTGATGTACTGAAAATTGGTATGTTTTCACATTGTATCCAAAATTAATGAAATTATTTTACAATCCTAGAAACTTTCTCTTGTTGATTGTTTATAGATCGAGATATCGTATATCTTACTTTGCCTTGATTAATGTAAACCTGTAGTTTTGGTTTACTCATTGATGATGACAGCTTCGCTGTTGAAATGTGCGTTGGGTGAAAAAAAAAATGGTTTGGTGTTAGGGTATAAAACTTTGTGTTTAGATATATATTATTCATTTATTTTAATTTATATGGCAGTTTTTACTACTCTTCTTCAAGTGCGATTAGGCTAACAAAGATTAGTCATTTTAATCTTATTAAAATTTGTGATGTAAAATTAGTGTTAACTCACTTCTTGAGTTAACCTCAAATGTTATTGGAAATAGAGATTTTTGGGATAGAAAATTATAATCTGGCAACTAATGATAACCTTTTAAAATCCTTCTTCCACAAAATATATATACATCCTCATACATCCATAAGAGATAAACATTAAATTCACGTAGGTCTGTAAACTCCTTATATAAGAATATAACCGCATTCAGATATAGTTAAAGGCGAGGGGTATTATAAACAAAACTGTTTGCAGTTTATTACGTTCTCATGATATCTAAATAATAATCTATTAGAAAATTGAACAAAAAATAACAAATATTATTGAACTGTTAATTTAAGAAAATGACTTTTAATTATGTTAAAATAGGAACAAAGTGATTGTCAAGTTAATTTTTTTATTGCAACTAGTGGTGTGCTTTTTACTATATAACTCTACATATATAAATAGCTGCCAATGAAATATTCATAACAATTAATTTGAAGCTTCTTGCTCTTTTATGGCACGCTTTTACTTAGCTTTACCTGTATATATGTATATATTTAAAAATATATTTATATACCTAATAAGGACCGTTGACAATACAATAATTTAAAAACTGGTCTATTTGCTCTAATTTCCTGACAAAGAATTTTCATCGACCTGAAGACGTCTAACCGCAGACAATATAACAATTAGAAAACATTCTCCTAGTGACCTGACTAGGTTCACCAGGATAAAAAGTGACTAATTTTGTAGGTTAAAGAAATACAAAAACACATACTATACATAGTCTTGATTTATCGAAATGAAAACTGGTAGTTAAATAATTTGGTCAAGTGCGAGTTGGACTCGCATTGTAAGGGTTCCATACCACCTTCAAGATTCGCTGTATTCAGTTTTCTAATTTGGCCCCCAAAAATTAACATTAGAGTTTTATTTTACTAATAAACTTTCAGGGAAGCCTTTTATAATCTATTGTCTGAATTTTGAGGCTCTATAGATTGGAAGATAAAGGGCACAATAGGTAAAGTTTTAAATTATAAATTATTAAATCTGTTATTCAAATTATTTAAAAATACAAATAAAATATATTTTTCAAAATTTAAATAGTATAGTTTCTAAAATGGGAATTAAGTCGATGTTTAATATCTTTGCTAAACAAATGATTTAAAAATATGATATATTTGTAATTCACATAATGAGTCTTTTATTTGATATATTACATGATTCGTTTGAAAATTGAATTTTTATTTTCCATTTAATTGTATAATTACCCCTAATTATTTTCAAAATTTTAGGTAGTATGGTTTCGGAAATAAAGCGAGAAATGAGAATTTTTTATATCTTTATGTTAATATCTTGTAAACAATTAATTTTAAAAATATATATTTGTATTTCTCATAACGAGCCCCTTCATTTGATATATTGCATGACACGTTAAAAAATATTTTTTATTTTCCGTTTATTTCTATAAATTGCCCCCCATTATTAATATTAAAGATTTCTTCGTATTTTTCCTGTAAATAAAAAAAATTAGGTCTTATAGTTTGGGGAATAAAGGGGGGAATGGGTATTGTTTTTAATATTTTTTTAAATATTTTTTAAAATATTTTTTAAAATATTTATTTAAAAAAAATAAAAAAATATATTTGTATTAGTCATAATGAGCCCTGTGATTTGATATATTACATGATACGTTAGAAACAAGTTTAATTTTTTATTTTCCATTTAATTCTATAATTTGCCCTCCAAAATGAATATTAGGGGTTTCTCCTTATTTTTCCAGTAAAGTTCAGGTGAGGCGCTATACCTATTTTTTTTCAAAATTTTACAGCTTATGGTTTCGGAGATAAGGGGGGGGGGAATGGGTAAATTTTTTTATATTTTTGTTAATAACTTTTAATTAATTTATTTTAAAAATATGAAAAAAATATATTTGTTTTCGTCATAATAAGCCCTTTTATTTGATATATAACATGATGGGTTAGAAATAATTTTAATTTTATATTTTCCATTTAATTCTATAATTTGCCCCCCAAATTAAATATTAGGGGTTTCTCCTTAATTTTCCAGTAAAGTTCAGGTGAGGGGCTATAACTCAATTTTTTTTCAAAATTTTCCAGCTTATGGTTTCGGAGATAAGGGGGGGGGAATGGGTAAATTTTTTTATATTTTTGTTAATATCTTTTAATTTATTTATTTTAAAAATATAAAAAAAATATGTTTATTTTCGTCGTAATGAGCCCTTTCATCTGATATATAACATGATGGGTTAGAAACAGTTTTAATTTTATATTTTCCATTTAATTCTGTAATTTGCCGCCCAAAATGAAAACTAGATGTTTCTCCTTATTTTTCCAGTAAACTTCAGGTCAGAACCTATGAAAGTATTTTTTTTTCAAAACTTTACGTTTTATAGTTTCGGAGATAAGGGGGGGGAATGGGTAAATTTTGGTATATTTTCTTTAATATCTTTTTAATTATTTTTTTTTAGAATATGAAAAAAATATATTTGTGTTCCTCAGAATGAGACCTTACATTTGATATATTACATGATGGGTTAGAAACAATTTTAATTTTATATTTTCCATTTAATTCTGTAATTTGCCCCCCAAAATGAAAAGTAGATGTTTCTCCTTATTTTTCCAGTAAACTTCAGGTCAGAACCTATAAAAGTATTTTTTTCAAAACTTTACGTTTTATAGTTTCGGAGATAAGGTGGGGGGAATGGGTAAATTTTGGTATATTTTCTTTAATATCTTTTTAATTAATTTTTATTTAAATATGAAAAAAATATATTTGTGTTCCTCAGAATGAGACCTTTCATTTGATATATTACATGATGAGTTTGAATTTTTTTTATTTTTAAATTTTTATTTAATTCTATAATAATTTAATTAATATTAATGGTTTCTCCTTATTTTTCCTGTAAAGTTCGGGCAACGTTCTATATTTTCTATTTTTTTCAAAATTTTAGGTTCAGTAGTTTCGGACATCAGGGGGGGGGGAACGGTCGATTTTTTTAGTTTTTCCCCCCCAGAATTACCCCTTAAATCAAAATTTCTTCTTTTGCGATATGTGCTCCTGATCAAGTCACCAAACTATACCTTCATACCAAATTTCAACCTCTTCCGTCCAGTAGTTTAGGAGATGTGATGTGATGTGACAGAGGCAGAAATCCTGAGTGATATTATAAGGGTATCCGTATACTGTATATACCGAACCCTAAAAAACAGGGTATAATACCTAACCGAACTAAATAATTTAAGTTCGTACATGACTTTCTCTTAGTTAAGTAGAATAAAGTGATTAACACATATTTTTATAATTACTCTACTGTTATAAATAGCGACAACTAAAATATTTAAAATAACTGATACCAAGCATCTCTCTCGTTTTATACCATAAATGGATATTTTATCCATCGTTTCATTCTTACTTTAAATTTATTCAAAATAACTTAATTATATTAAGTGTATTGTCAATCGTTGTTGAACAAATTCTTAATAGTTATTAATTATTTTTAATATTTTATTTCGGTTTCCTATTAACGTGTCCTGAAACTATAATTTATATTTCTCAGTAATTATTGTAAATAACCATAATAAATAACAGGGTATAACAATGAGAGAGACAATTCAAATTTAGAACATTCCACCTTAAATTAGATGTACTCTTTATACTGAGTCAAGAAATTCCTGCTACTGTCTGAAGATGCACCTACTAATGCAACCCTTCACTAGAGACAATAAATGTCAGGGATAAAATTACTACAAATACCAGCTTAGGGCAATAAATAAATAAAGCCGGTCTGTCAAATTGAAAGTAGAAGTGAAATGACATTAGAAAAATAAACATTCCGTATGTCTAATGTCTCCGTATACATTAAGATAGACATCGTTACAGTTATATTTCCCTCGTGCATTAAAATAGGGGAGCTTCCCTCTTGTGTTGTTATTGGATTCCGGTTGAATGTATGAAATGGGACTAAAGACTAAAAAGATGTCAATCATGATGCAACATTCGCAATTTCAAAACAAATTTTATTATTGGACCCTCAACTGAATATACAAATATAGATTATAATTAAATTCTGCTGCTTCATATTTAAACGTCGTAATGATATTTAAGCAAATAAAACATACACAAGATGAAAATGAATTCTCAGAAAGAAAATTTAGATAAAAAAAATTATACATACAAGTAGAACTAAATAGTTGAAAAAATGTAACAAGTAATAATTTCGAAAAGATTGTTGAGGAGGCCTTGAAATATAAGCAAAATAATAATTAACAGAACATGACTCTGTACAATAAATAACACATTTACTTTTATTAGGTAACCTATAAAGAAATAAAAAAATGTAACCAATAAAAGGTGCTCATTCTATACAAAGTAACCTACTTATCTCGTATATTTATGAAGTTGGGGGCAAGCAAACCTAAAATCCTACATCCTAGGAGTGGAGAGAGAACAGCAATTACACGAAACGGCTCTAGATTCGGAACCTCTGTGTACTGATTCTCTTGAAAATCCTAGATGTCGGTCTTACATCTCGCGTCTTCAAATTTAACGAAATGCATCAAATGCATAAAGAAGTGTTCGAGAGGACATTCAATTGTGGGAAGCGCAACTGATGAAGGTTCCCTAACCAGAAACAATATAGATTATATTTATATATAATCTATATTGTCTTGCGTACAAAGGAATGACACCTCGAAGAGAGTATCCTACATTGCTTACTTATTTATTACTTCATCAAACTTGATTGTTATACTAATTTTTCGAGACTTTTTTTCAATCAATTTAACGCAAGTAAATATATTGTTTCTAGTCGAGAACCTTCATCAGTAGCGTTCCCCTCAACTGATTCTCGAATAATTATTTATGTATATAGTACATATAACTGAATTTATTTATATTATCGCGAAATGTATTCCGACATCCAGGAGTTTTCGGGGAAATCTAGCTCACAGAAAATCCAGATCGGTAGTCTTACTGTGTGTAATGCCGTTTCCCTGTGATTCCTAGAATAGAAGTCACGCGAAAAAGTTCGTAGGCTTACTAAAACCTTTCAAAGAAATTACAATACTAACTTTCCGAGACTTTAATCCATTGAACGCAATACAATATATTGTTTCTAGTCGAGAACCTCCATCAATCAGTTGAGGGGAGCGCAACTGATGAAGGTTCTCGACTAGTGTGATTATTAGATAAAATGTGGTTGTCTGAGGAAGAAGTTCTACTGGTGTTATTATTGATATGTCTAACCTGCACCTTGACCCTTTTGATTATTTTACATTTCGTTTGGAATAGATATAGAATATTACAGCCTGGAAATGATTGGAAATTTCATAACTGGATGATCTTTCCAACTTATTGGTTTTGTGTTATTAGTATTGAAGGTAATATGATGATGTTTGAAAACTTTATATAGTTTGTATACAAAATATGCGAAGAAAGTCAGCACATGGTATGTGGGTTCCCTGTTATTGGTATTATTGAATAAGTATTATGGAAGTTAATAGAGCGTCTGATTTATCGAGGATTACTACAGACTTGCCCTTGTCTGCTATTATGTTTATTAGGTTATTATATTTAACTTTACGCTTAACACTGGATAATAGGGGATCGTTGTATATTATGGAAAAAAAAATGGGAGAATGTTGTTTATTAGATATGGTATTAACGGTGGTTGCTATTTATGCTCTGACAACTTCCTTATGTTCTACGATTCTTTCTGCACCAACCGCAAGCATTTCAAGATTAGGTTGAAAGCTATTCCCATTGGTTTTTAAGTTATGTTTAAGACCACAGTGAAATATATGTGGAGGGTTAGTTACATTAAAGTTCATTTAGATGATATTATCTAACAAAAATCTCTAAAAATTTGTGGTTGGTTGGTTGACTGAGGGAAACGGTTTGTTCCTGATATCTTTACAACAAAAAAGTTTCAAAAAAATCGGATATAATCTTAAAGGAAAAAAAACATTTGTCTTCTACACTGCTAAGCACATTCCATTCAGTTGGGTGTAATATTTTGCACAATTTTGTTTGAAGGAACAATTTATAGTTCACTATAATGTGCTTTTATTTCTGACTTAATTCAAGTTATTTTAGCGGATTCTATTGCTTTGTAGGCAAACAGTGAGTAAATATTACAATGCAATGAGCAGCTATATTTAGTGGTGAGATTAAATCTAATGCACTGTTTGTTGTAGAAGCTTGTTATATTCATGAACTAGAGATGCCTGGCTCGCTGAGTTAAATTTGTAGTAGTAATCCATTTTGCTTGCAACTATTACTACAACAAACAAAAATATTAATTATTTGACACTGCACTGTATATTAAAATTATTTAGGAAAGTCGGGTAACACCGCAGTTCAAACTGTTTTCAACGAAAAACTCATCACACTATAACCGCAATGTTTTTTTCAGATTATTTAGTAATTCTAGGTGTGACATATTTAGGCTCATATTGAAAATTATCTTTTAACTAAATCCTGTTGTGTTTTTCCTTTCTATAACATTGTACAATATTTTAACTAAAATAGATTTTAATGAATTATGGTACGTATACTATACTGAAAAAAATTATAATGAAAATTATGGGCAGTAAATGAAGGTCGTGTGCACAGAATGATATGTCACAAATATAGTCACTCAGTGCATGCAAATCCTAAATTGCTAACGCTACAATACACAGCAGCGGGAAATTTAACAATCTGCACTTGTAACTGCATAATGAAAGTGACTCTTCTAATTGCGAAGATGTTTTTGAGCAACTAATATCGGACTCTCGTGAGAATTATGTCAAGCATTACATTTAAAATTTAAAAGAGCATGAGAAGCAAGTACCAATCATGCCTTTGTGAAAAGTTTTTCAATAATGGAACATATCAAAATGAAAAATGCATTTTTTTAGCCAAACTTGGAGACTGTTATTTGTTTTATGTTTTTATGAAAAATCCTTTCTTGAGAGGCCCTAGATATATTTAGAATTTTTATAATAACTCTAAAGCAAAGCAATTTAAATAGTTTTTTATAACAATCTATAGTAATATAATTATATGTAAATTTTAAGTGGGTGTAGATAAACAAGCTACCAGACACTTCAGTTAGGAGGACTATCTCTGTATGATTTTCAAAAAGTTGTTTGAATATCTTAACGAAAACCCAATAAATACATGTAGGGATATCATGGAAACTAAATAAAATACCACGGGTCAACCGAAAGTTTTGTTCCCGTGAAGGCAAAATGAGATGCAGCTTCGCGTCGTGAGTCACGGCGGGAATTTGTAATCCACGTAAATATATGCGACTGTAATATCTGGCTTTGCAGCGTAACTTGACGCAGATAATGCTCACGGTGACCTGCAAAACGCAGTGTTTATGCCGCAGTTTGTCACCGTGAGTATGTTTACAGCGGTTAAAAAATACAATAAAAATTAATCGAAGCGATGCGAATTCCTCAAGTTTTATATGATACACGCCATTAAGACTACCTGAGACCGTTGATTCTGATTCTGAAATCAAATACTCAATCCATGCAGAAATCAGCATACTTGACACGATGAAACTGCGGTCTGTTTTGCGATTATCGTTGCCATGATTCACTCTGTCAATGAAAATTCGCCGTGACTCACGTCTCGTCACGTTGCGAATCTGCGTCTTATTTGCGGCTGGCCTGAAGTTACGTTGAAAATTTACACAAAACACTATTTTTATGTAGGGTCCCTAGTAATTTTTTATTCCACAAGTCTAATAGATTTGGGAGCCCTTTTAGGAGAACACAACTGAAATTAGGAATGCACCTAACTCAAGATGTTATCATATGGTCAAAGGAATGAAACATCATACAAACCTGACTTGATGCACGTCAAATTAGAAACACGATTAAAACCACAGATTTCGGTCCTATTTTCTAAATAGGAAAACGAGAAAACAATCTAAATAAAAGTTTCATGTCTTGATTTTATTTGTTTCATTTTCTGATTTCTTTTGTTGTGTTTCGTTCGATCAGCTCTCGTGCTAGTCCGTAGTCTTGATCTGATTGCTAATCTTAAGTTTTCTAAAAATTTTTTATAAAATACATCTTTTCATTCTAATCGTATAGGTTTAGTAAAATTTATACACCCTTTTTATCCATTATATAATCAATTTTAAAGAAAGGCTTTTGGCTTCTCGAAGCAGAAGTATTAGAGAATCTAAAAGCAATCCAGCATTATCAATAGTTTTATTGCCCCTAGTATTGTTCTTTAATATGGCACAACAAATTTCATCCCTTTCAGGTATTCAAATGCGATTAGTACCAATAATATAAAATTTTTGGGAACAGAGTATTAGGCTATGTCCAACTGAAACACTAAATACGCGGTGCGGACGTTGCGTTGCGTCAATGTGACAGTCGCAAACTATGAAGCCTATAAAAAACATTCATGGTGTCGTTACGGGATAATAAATTTTAGCGATTATAGGGATTTTTTGTTATCGCATCGCTCTGTTGGCTTATTTTTCACCTGCAGTTGTCACCGATCTTCGGAATATCGCGTTTACGTTGGACACAGTCATAGTACCAACAAAAGGGCTTGGTTATCAGGTTGCAAAACACGGATTTATTTGTTAACTGGTCATAATAATGAAATACCACTTAAGTATATAATGTTTGTGATAAATCGATATCAAATAAATAAAAAGTTAGTTGAAAGTATTTAATAAGTTTCTATTACAAATAGGTACACTGTACAATAACTATTTATTGATATATATTGAGAATTGGATAGAAAAATATCTAGAACCAGTCGGGACCTTCATTAATACAATTTATTCAAATTCTTTGAGACGATTTCGAACATTAAGTGAACATACATTTACTTGTGGATATTGGAAAAGTAACAATAATTTTATGGAACCATTATGATAATATAAATCGCCAAAATTTTCATGAAAACGATGAAGGCTTCTTCTTATAATTTTCCTATGTAGAACTACATTAAAGTGTGTTTGGTTCTCTTCAAAATTAGAATAAATAGAACTCAAATTAATGCTCGTAAAAACTGTTCTTTAAATATTTTGATTTTCATTCCGCAGAACAATAGAATGATACAAATCATAAGCATTTAAAAATACTGCGAAGAAATTTTTAAGTAGTTCCTACTATGTTTTACGTGTAAATTGAATAAATCGAATTTCATTTTATTAACAATACTACACAAAAATATTATATTGCTTTCAGCGCAAGAACATATCTTGTAAACCGATTCGATTTGGTGTTTGGGAATGAATATTCTATATAAGTTTTCAACACGAATTCAATAGCAAAAATTTCGGAAATGCAATAGAGGCTAAGATGCCAGAAGCACGCCGTGAATATATCAGAGACGAGCGTTCTAAAGAATTTGAATAAACTTCTAATATATAGGGCCGATAGATTAATCTTTACAATACGAAGTAGAGGTATATGATATTTATTATATATGGGTGTCAGTCATTAGGTGAAGAGAATGTATTATTATTAGAAAGTATAATATAATATAGAATATCTTTGCAAATTCTTCTTTTTCTATTGAACATTCTAACTCTCTCTTTGTCATATATTAAATTAGAGACTTGATTTGTATGGTAAGTTCATATTACAAAGTATATATTTTATTTTAATTAATATACAATACCTGCACAAAATTTGCCTTTCTAATAAATAAATATTCGAATTCCCCCTTTGCGATATATGAAATTAGAGACTTGACATACGTCTGAAGGTAGAAAGAATACCACATAAAAGGCAACGTTATTTCACATTAAATTTGTGTGCTAACTAGCTTCATGTTATAATAACTAATAATATACTTAGGTTAAGACTTTTGAATAATAAATGAAATTAATACAGAAAATTAGTTAGTATGGTGCAGTAAGAAAATGGAACGACGGTAATCCCATTGCAATACTAAAGATACTTATTACGAAGAAACTGTAGAGGGCTCAAGTATCTCATGCCTGGGCGTTTACTGGTTATACAGGGTTATTCACCTTATTAGACAAGGATTATGACGACTAACCGAATAAATTTTGGAAAAAAAATACTAGCAATAAAGTACAACAATGACGTTTCTTATATTTAAGACATAATATACAATATCTATCTTAGACTCGTCTAGCGACGCTATTCCATTTCGGCTAACCTAAGTTACCTTAAATATGAATGAGTTAATTGTGGTTGCATTTGTGTAATGTGTAGATACTTATTTGATCTCATTATTTTAAAAGTTAATAAAGTTTGTCATTGGACAGTAGCTTATTGTAACATTAAAGAAGGATGGATCAGTTATCTGACTAAAAGTAGAATGAAAAAATATTTGCAAATGATCTTCAAGAAACAGCATATGTGTTTGTAAAGAACATTTTTCCAGATGATCCCTAGTCTTAGTTATTATCGTGAATACAATGATGCTATAATCTTAAATTACAAAGTTAAAACAATCCAAAGTCGTATTTTAAACGAAAGAGAATCATTTAAGATCTTTCTTCCTTAAACATTTGTTGGAGTACCCACTCAGTGATATATAATTGTAACTGCTAAAAGGAATTTAGTTCACTGTATATGAAAAATTATACTTAAAAAAAAATAAATTAAGTCATTTGTTCCTTTGCAGAAATATTTACATTTAGAATCAAATTACATATTAGGATTAATACTTGAGCCGTAACAAAATAGTTACAATTATTTTAATTCATCTGAAATTTATATCGATTACTCAGAATGAAAAAAAAAGAGAAACATGAACAGTGAGATAAAGAGAGAACTATATTTCATAAGAAACCTTCGCTTCTATAATTCAGTCTCTAATGACGGCGCTCCTTACTTTATCATCAGTCATTTTTTATAAGAAATAAGTATTTAAAATTTGTAAGTATAAAACAGCGTGTTACTGTGAAATTTTTCAAAACAATTTTATATAAATTATAGTAGGTACACTAGAAAACACAATATGTATATTTATTATATAGACGACGTTATAGAAATTATAGAGTCGTGTCCAGAGAACTGAAAATTACTCTGCAAGTTACTTATATTCTTGCAGTATTTGATAGCATTTATATTAGGGTAAATGTGGGATAGTTGCTTAACTTTTTCAAATGGGCCACTAACACAAAGAGGATAAGCTTTTAATAATTTAAAACTTTTGTCATGATTTGTGTACTTAATAATTAATTAAATAATTAAGATAATTTAATACTATTTATATTATTATTACCCGGTTAAAACAAAACAAACAATCTGGCAAATGATGGTAGTTGCCTACTGTGAGGGTTTGATGCCGCCATGAGAAACTGACTTATTGGATAGTTGCCCCCGGAATTAATAAAAGAATTAACGAGGTTCCTAACTATAATTACAACTAATTTAATGAAAAATAACATTATGCAGATTCGTGCAGCGAATTTTTATCCTTGATGCATTCAATCCAGTCTACATCGATTTAGTCATTTCAAAATGTTCGAAACATTCTACACATTCACATGGCGCACTCTGAGAAGATTCGAGTCGTTTGAAAGCGTTATGAGTCTTTTGTCGAATACTTTGCTCATGCTGTTTGTTGTCTGTACTTGGCAAGTATTATTTTTTAGTTTTGTTATCTTTTACCTCTTTCGTAGCAACATTAGACTCGTTTTCTATGAGAGAAACATTAGAATTACAAATTTCCCCTTAAGCTGTGCTGGAGCTTCTTTTCGTTAATTTATTGCTTTTGCCTGGTATGTAGCTTCACCTTTATTTTTGGTTGATAGCAAAGTACCCCTGGGAAGGCAATACTCCAGCACTCTTGAATAACAGTACTAGAATTATGGGAGAACATTTCCTTCAAAAACATGCTAGGGGTCTCATTTTGTATTTCAGTACTGTATTTAGAAGGCGAGGACGGAGACTACGGTGTACCTGCTTTCGCAGAGTCAGGGCTACAAGAAGTCGTTCAAATTAAATCTGGATTTGGTTGTGAAAAACGGGTTGGAACAAAAGTTGCTAACGAGATCCTCATCGTCGCCTAAATTTGGTAACATCTCATTGCTATATGAGGGACCATGTGATTACAATCCAACAAGTTCATAAGTCAAGATGTTTTCCTGTTACTGTTACTAGTCACTACAAACTTGATTTCGTATATATCACAGATTGCAAGAAACTCTCTGGAATGATAGCCAAATTAAATGAGCAATTATCGGAAACTATAGACCCCCATTGGAAGGTGTAGCTGCTCGGATCCATGAGTTGCCAATTAGTTTTCCAGCTATGAATTACTGATATTTTTCTTTGTTTGAAATGATCCAATTTTTGTCCTGAGCTGGATAAAAAGTTTCAGAAGGCATGAAAAAGCTGTGATGTGCAGATTGTAAAACTTGGGTACTGTGACTTTGTCAACAAAAAACAGATTGATAGCATTTTCTTCTCTAGTTTAATTATAGCAGAATTTGTATGAGAAGAATGCTACGTTCCCTTGAAGCATTAACATACGCTAATTTCTAGCTCATTTACACGTCTGAATCAGGGACAAGTCCATCGTCTCAGTCCATACGTTTCTTGGTGGTGATCCTCCTATGGGGAAGGTACTTGCGAGGCATGTGGCATGTCCACAAAGAGCGAATCTAATGAGTTACTTGAGTTCATGATACAATGTGGAATAGATGCCTCCAAGGGAGTTTAAGGGCATGTATACTTACAAAAATTGGGGTTTCGATCCTTATTGCGGGGGATAGATGCCCTCCAATTTATTAAGTAAACTGTTTTAAAAAACTTAAACAACGTTCATGTAGTTAAATTTGATCCATATACAGATTATAAATACAAAAAAAAATAATCACTTACTTTGTAACATCAAAAGTTCTGGGCGCTTAAAGTTTATATGAAACCCAAAATTAGACAAATGTCGTCACATAAATGGTTTTTCGTGGCAAAACTCAGGAAACATCTATGTCAGTGAATAGCACTCCATATACTGGCAAAAGATAAGCTTGCATATTAAAGAAATACTGCAGCGTACTACTCATAGGGGTCGCTACATGTTAACTTAGGCGTCTATCACCCAAGGCGTCTTTCCCAGATTTACCTTATAATAAACTAAAAGTATAACTGTACTAATGTTAATTACATTGTCTTGTTCAAACTTTATAGTAACACAGTATCAAGCTTGGCAGAAGTTGATCTATTGTTGACTCGGAAGACGGTCAATATTTTTCAACCTTTGTCGTGACAGACGTTGTTCTACCCAGCATAAGCCCTTGGCCGAGCAGATAGTATTGTGCCATTGGCCCCGCAAACTTGTTCAATCTTTGACTACAACTCTGACATCCTTATCGAGCCATCTATTGTAATTATGAATACTCGTCTCAATAGGTCAAGTCTTTTAAAAGATTACTAACACACTTTAGATAGCCTATAACCTTATTGAATAAATAACCTATGAAATACAAAAAAAAATATCCGACAGGTAGTCCTAGACATTAGCGCGTTTCAAAGAACAAACAAACTATTCAGGTTTATTACATTATCCTAAATTTACTACAAATAATGGATGAATGCTCAGAATTCTAATGCTCCCTAGTCGTTTATTTTTCCCTGAAGATAATATTTAGTACATAAAGTTTCAATTTTTAATATCTGAAAAGACGATTTCTGTCTTTTCACTCATTATAAAATCGAATAATTCTCTAATGAATAAATATTTGCAGTTTTGCAAGTTTTCCTTTTCAGACTCAATTTTAATTAAACTTGAAAAGAAAAGCTGCTAAATGTTTAAAGAATAATAAAAACTTAAATACAGTTTCACAAGATCCAGAAATTATCCTCGAGCCTTCTTATATTGGCAACGGAAAACTGAAAAAAGTTTAATAAAATATAAAAGTTCTTATATAAGGGGATTCCGATTGAGCTCCTTTGTACTTTCTTCGATAAGCGGTATCTATTTTCAGCCTGAAGCAACTCTCTGTTTCAATTCGATGCAAGTATCGAAAAACCGACCTGGCAGACTCTTATTAATTTCTTGGGGAATATCCACCCCAATATGGCTTAAAATTTATGGAAGAACGAACTCTTTTTAGGCGATGTAAAATTTAGTAAAGTTGAGAGTTTCTGATGGAGGTTTAGCCAAAAATTATCAAGAAAACTTGACCGAAATCTATATTCAACATTGGCGTCGAAGAGAAAAAGTCGTCATTACCAAAATTACAATTTTATTGTTTTGTAAAATAATTAGTAAAATAGTTGATCTGAATGCTCTGGAAACGTTTTTCCACCAAACTAACACTAAAACATGGGCTTAGTAAAATGTTTCAGCACTATTAAGTATGTTTTTGCGAACTGGTAACGTAACATAGTGCATAATTTAAGATTACTGCCCGTAGGACTAGAAGACGCATTAGTAAACATTCAAAAATTGAAAAAACTGTGTATTCGTCTTGATGTTCGTCGTAGTAGAATTTGACGCAAACGATGTTGTCGTAATTTACGTCACTTCTACGGCTTAAAATTAAACTGATAATACAATGTAAACGAATAACTCTTGAATTAACTATTATCGCATAATACTTGTGTTTGAGAGAAATTCTTAAAGACAGCAAATAAAAGAAATAATATGAAAAAGCTTATGTCAGTGGACTTACCACTTTCAAGGCTGCTGAGGGAGGCGAAACTTACTTGGACTCCAATGGTCATATAAACTGACACTAATGTGATTATCAGCTTCCATTGGCTAAATGCTCTATCTCTCCCTCTCTCTTTTAACTTTTCACTATTTTCTTATTATTTGGACCACTTTCTATAACCATATTTCGAATTCGTCCCACATTGCAACCCCCTGTGTATTGGTAACCCAATAAAATTTATTTGTCTATCATTTTCTAAACCACCCTGTATATCTATACACCACACGATGTTGCGACCGCCCTGATATTGTTACTTTCACCTTGAAGTATAAATCCTCTCCACCCTACTGATTATTACTATTTATATATTATTTTAATCACCCTATATACTTATAATTTGACTTTCATATGTCAAGTATTCTATATATGCTAATGCTCTTAGTCTACCCTAAATTACAAAATTTGTCACATTTTTAAACAGCATATGCTTATATAACAAATATTTGATACATCCTAAACAACCATAATTCTACTCGACCCTGGTATAAGCATCTACTTATGTTCCACACTATATAGTATTTATTCAACCACCCTGTATAACTATAATTCTACATCAAGTTGTATTTCAACCATCTTGCATATGCAACTGCGAATATTTTTGACCCTTCTCAATAATAGGCCAAAATTGTCCATGAGCCAAAATTGTTTTCAATTTGAGGGCAGCTTTTATGAACAGAGGGAGGGGACGACAATGGGGAATTTCTTGTCTCCGTTCCTTGGTAGTTTTTTTATGGGCACATTCGAAGTTGAGGCAAAGAAGGACTTCCAATATTTTCCTAGGGTATGGCTAAGGTATGTGGACGATATATTAATATAATAATAATATTAAAGATCTCATCTTATATGTTAATAATAACTTTCCCACTATTAAATTTATGTAAGAGTTCTCTTCCATTTTAAACCGACTTCCAAAAAGGAGGAGTAAATCAATTCGTCGTCACATTTTTTTATATATGCTCAGTGATTATTCAGAAACGGCTTGGGCAAATTTGATGATTTTAAACGGCATTATATTAATAAATATTACAGAAACGTTCCATATAATTTTCTATAACGTGAGATTTACAGTTTTCCAGAAAATCAGAAAAAAAACAGTAATAAAGAGACTTCATTTCAGAGGATTTCAATAAATCTACACTGTTTTCTGAAGAACGCCTTAACCAATTTTAGTATTTAAAATTGTATTCTACAAAGAGATATTCCAGCTTGACTACTTATAATTATCTATAACATAAAACATACCGTTTTTCCAAAAATCGTAAAAATATTTACAAAAACACGGTAAACATCAATGTAAATGTCACATTTTCATTATAAATATGTAGCTTAAATGTCAAGATATGCCATGAAAGTATATTTTGTGCAGGTTGTTTGTAACCATTTTCAATGCAGTTGAGTTAAATGGCACAAAATATTCCATTAGTGTATCGAAAAGAAAATAATTTGGGAAAGCCATGTCTTCTATATAGTATACGGTGATAGATATGTGCGTGCATCGAAATTCAAGCAGCAACCAATGTGCACAGTTGAAACATTGGGAGAAGTAAAATTACAGTTAGACAGGTGGGTTCAAAAAATCTTACAAATAAATGTGATACTGTGTGGTACATAAGCAGTTCATATATAGGATGGTTCAAATATAAGTTGAAATAGAATTAGAGTTACACAAAGTGGCTCAAAAAAGTTGTATTAGGTGAAACATACGTAGTTGCGTATACAAGGTGGTTGAAATAGGAGTCAAGTGAAAGAAGGAGGGTTCAAAAAGTGTTAGAAGCAGCTGCATATACAGGATTGAAATATAAGATGGAGTGGATTTATAAATATACAGGGTGGTTAAAAGAATCTTATATAGTGTAAAACATAAGTAGTTGCTTATACTTGGAGTATCGGTCGAAATAAAATTATAGGTATACAGGGTGATTTAAACAAAAGAAAAATAAAAACCGTCAATAGGGTGGAGAGGATTAATACTTATTCAGGGCGGTTGCAACATCGTGTAGAGTTAAATAATAGTTGTATATGGTGATTCAGACAAATAATTTATATTGGGTGACCAATACACAGAAACATATACAGGGTGGATTCAATATAGGCTGAATCTGAGTTATACATATAGAAACTGGTCCAAGTATTAAAACATACAAAAAAGTTATATAAATATGCAGATAATATAGAATATAGAGCAGGAGAAATAAAAATACGCTAAAATAATCAATAGAATTGTAGCTCAAATCACAATGTCAGAAAATAGTTATTGATTGCACACGGTTTCTAAACGGTTTTTATTTTAAGCCAGTTGAAGTGGGTTCTTTTTTAAATATAAATTAATAGATGTACTTGTTTTTAGAAAATGCTAATAACCGTTTAGAATTTGACGTATATAGGAAGCACATTTAGATATTTCCCTGTCAACATCACAAAATGGAGGGGAATCAATTTCCTTGTACATCGTTTGTTGATATTTCCTCTTACAAGAGAGAGGTTTGAGAGAGAAAAGAAAACAATTAGGGAAATAGGCACATGCAATGTTTATCCAGTAAATATTGTAGATAAGCTGATTAGAAAGAAACTACTTTCACTAACGATAAATAAAGTGTCAACTTTTCGAAACGAGAAACAAGATAAACTTATATTATTATAAGTTTATCCTTGTCCCATATAATTATTATACTAAGAACTTTAAAAGAATTTTTATGGAACTTCGACTGACAGACAAAAATAACAAAACACACCAATTAAAACGGATACACAAACCACACTATCAAAAAAGCAATAGCACAACAAGACCATGAGCTAAAACTAAAAGATGACTTCACCGAAAAACCAAAAGTGTTCTTACCATACATCAAAGGGACAACGGACAGAATTGGCCGAATTCTTCGAAGGCATGACATAGCGACAGCATACAAACCGCACCAGACTAGGCACAAGTTTAGGAGATCCCAAACCATAAGCAAAACTTGAAAACCAAGCGGTATATAGTATAACTTACAGAACGTGCGATAAGGTATACGTCGGACAAACGAACAGGAGAATTTCAGCCCGTTTTGGAGGAACACAAATTAGCTGTCAAAAATGAACAAACGACATCGGCCCTGTTTCAACACCAGCAACAATCGGGCCATAAAATCAATTTCGGTAGTTGTAAACAGGTCTCACAAACTTCTCACTACAAAACCAGACTAATACGAGAAGCTATTGAAGTTGAGAAAACAGGACAACTAAACAAAAGAGACGGCGCCCTGCACCTCTCTAACACATGGAAGAAATTATTAAACATCAAAATAAAACACAATTAGTTACGCAAAATACAAACCCGTCAACAAGCAACATACCAGACACGGCAGCAAAGGGGGCGGAGTCAACACCGACCAATCAGGCGCGATACGACCTCCGACGGAAACATATAAAATAAACAGCGCAGGCAGATCACCTCTCAGTTCACCGTAACAACGCATTGAGAATGCCAAGTGAGACCATGGCGAAACATTTCCATTGCATTTATTCGTGAGCGCACAATAAAACTTTTAAATATGACTTAGGTTTATCAGCCTCCCACTCCGACAATACATTTTATTAGGTAAACAAATCGACCTATACCGACCAATGTTGTCAATATTCATTTTTCAAAAAGATTACTCCATACATTTTGATAAATTGGTGATAGATGCCGGGACCCTCTCTAATGGCTTGTAACATACGAATCTGTGCCAAATATAAGTTTATGGCCAGAAGTGAGTTTCAGTGTCAGAGCATTTTATTTATTTAATAACTTGGAAGAAATATCATTAGGGGACAACTTATCTGAATGTTCTCGCCATATGTGTATTGGGAGTTTTATATAACCCAAAAAAGTTTCGTGTGGCCTGTGCTATCAATCTTAAGGTAAACGGAGAATAAAAGGTATGTTGTTTAGGCTAATTTAATTAAAATTGTAGTAATAGTTTTGTACAGAAAGTACTTCAGTTTACTGAAAGCAAGATAAATTTAATTTAAAATTCAATATTATTTATTTGTTACAAACTTTAAACAATCAAATTATTATTAATTAGGGTTTACGAATTCATAAAAAGAGTCGTTGTGATTAATTACAGCTCTATTTCGAAACATGTTCACATCTATATACAGGGAGTGAACAGTATAAATGTATATATTTTAGGTTAGATAGTAAAGCACTCTTAATTGAAATGGTATATGGGATTTAATACCCAAGTTATGACAAAGTTGATGTTAACTGACTTATGGTCAATGCGAAAACGTGGCGATTAACTTTTACTCTTAGTACTAAAGAAATGTCCTCGACCACAAAAATAATGAACAGCAGAGTTTTGTTTAGAATAATAGTATTTTGTCCACTATTTGCTTGGTTTGCCCAAACAAAACATTTAAGAAATAAATAATCTCAAAACATTTTCTTAAAAACTAAACTAATGCTTGGAAGTAAATTCAAAATTTGTGTAATTCTAATGTATTATGTTGAAGATGCAAAAGAATAATAATTACCTTTTCAAAAAAACAAAAACCGACTTCAAAAAAAAACAACTTAACTAAAAAGCATGATAGTACCCCTGAAAGTACTGAAAACTATTTGTACTATAAATACATTTAAGAAAAATGAAAAGTGACTTAAAAAAAAAACTTAAATAATTTTTTGTTGGAACAATTAAATACTTTTTCTGAAGTCTGTGCCAAACTAAATTGAAAATATTTTGGGAAGTACATTTATAAGTTGTACTTCCCAACTTGCCACCGACTTCAGAAAAAGTGTTTAATTGCTGTAGCCAAAAAATATTCCATGCGTTTAGTTATTTCCTATTTGATGACAAACCTTGTCTACAGTTAAAAAAGTGACATGAAATGAGTACAGTGTACGTCTTAGGCCATGCAATTCTGTTTATGGAGAATAACTTTTTCTCTTAAAATTATTAATAAAAAGAAATCGTTTGATTTATGAATACGCACTCTATATGCAGATTAACCGAAAATCTTTGATTCAAAGTTGATTAACGGGGTTTGTTTATATTATTAAGTCGATGAATGGCAGTACGTTGTTTTGTTTTGTTTCCATTTGGAATTTTCAGATGTACTTTGCTAAGATGATCTAGAAATTGTTCATGTGGCCATATTATAAAGGTGCCATCGAAATATCGAAACCATAGCTAAGGCTGGTACTCCGTTCTCTGAAGAGCCTATCATTCGATCTTTTTTATAAAAAGATTTGCCAGGACTAGGGACAAAGGGGATCACATTGGCGCTCCTTCATTTTGCCAGTAAAGTTGACTGGCGTAGGTAAAGTATGAGTTTAATAAGTAGTGGTTAGCTAGTTTGATGATGTATTCTGTAGGTTGGTACTTTTCCTCAATGTAGTGGAGGGTCTCAGACACAGGTACCTTAGTAAAAAGGCAGAAGGCATCGAAACTTACTATGTTGAGGAGATATTTGTCAGCTTTTGACAAAGATGTCATCTGATCCTGGGAGACCATGCAACTTCGAACACCTTTTTTTTTTCTGGGGAGGTGAAATTCGATAAACGAACGAGTTTCCTGTTGCATAATGTAGTATGGGGTTCGACCCACTAAAACACCTCTATTACCCTCTAGGTACCTGGAACCCATCGTAAATATATTTTCAGGTACCCCGGCGTAGTGACTATTCACCCATTACTTCACTCACGGTCAAGTACATTCGTTCCTCCCGTTCTTTAGTTGTTATGATGTTTAACACATAGTCACTACATTTCTTCCAATCTATGCGGTCGGCCGTTAAAATCTCCACTGTATTTTGTGGCGTGATTACTCCCCTCCCTAGCTCTGCTGTCATCACCTCTCTCTCGGCGCCCCATCTTTCGCACTCCATCACCGTATGCTGCGGGGTGTCGACCACCCCGCAATATATACACACATCATCCGCCGCCCTTCTCATTCTCAACAAATAGCATCTGAACTCCCAATGTCCAGTTAGAAACTGAGTCAGCCCATAGTTCAATTCCCTAAACCTACAACTCATCCATTCATTTATCCTTCCTATCAGTAGTTTGGTCCACTGAGCTTTTTCCTCATTTGCGTCCCATCTACTCTGCCATAACTCTATGGTCCTTCCTCTCTCTCTTACCCTTTCCTCTCAATTTGACATTCAATTTTAAATATCATAAATCAAATTTTCATTTTGCAATCTACATCAATAAATATAAAGCCATTGATAACGAAGTCAGAATAGACTTTGAAACGTTTGGTATTCCTGTAATATACGTCGTTTTAGTTCAATTGTGGTGTTATTGCCCAAAAAAAAAACATAAAAGTAATCAAAAATATGCCACAAACAACGTTTAGAAGACAATTAACAAAGATGATTCTGAAATTAAACCTACAATTCTTCCTCAATTCTCTGGAATAGTACCAAATTTCCAATCTGATTCTAGTAAAAGTGACGTTAGATTGAATAAAGTCACTTGCACCCTAGCTGAACATTGTAAAACTGGGAACATATCCCCGATTTTAGCAATGTAGAGATATTGGATGTTAGTTAAAATAGTCAAAAGAGAATTTTTTTAGAAATGGCTCATATCTTTGAGAAAAACAACTGTATGAATAGGAGAACTGAACATGATATATTGTAACCTTTTGTCCATCTCTTCTCCTTAATGTCACACATTAAGTTTCAAAAGTCTTTTGCAAACTATTAGTTATATATTACCAAAGTGATATATTCTTATTAAACTATTTTGCCTGGCTCATTATTTTGCAATAGAGTGTATGTGTATTTATGGTATTGTTTTGTGGATATACAGGGTGAGTTTTTTAATTATCAGTATGGCGATCTCGGAAATGGAAACTATAGGTGGCTATGACCTCAAAAAATCAGACATTTTTAGAGCTTTTCAACGATATAATACTCGATAAAGTTATATATAAAAATAACGGTTTTCTCTCTTATTTTCACTTTTAACGTAGGTAGCCATGGAAAAGATTGTTTTCACTTTGACGTTTCCTCATTTGAGAGTAATTCCATTAGTAGTGCTGAACTGACAGTCGATATTGACAAGTTTTCGTCACAAAAAGGAATATTCTAACGAAGAAAAACTGCATATGGTGGAATGTTATATCATATGCCATAAAAATTTAGTTCGTGCAGCTGAGGAATACTTTCATGGATATTTTAATCGTCGTCAACCTGCTCTATGTATATTTAAGAGGCTTTACGATAGTTTACTAAACCACCAAAGGAACGTAATCAAATTAACCAAGCAGCACAAATAAATGTTTTGGCAATGGTAAATCAAAATCCATCTTCATCAACTCGTGAGATTGCGGCAGAAGCTGGCACATCTCAACGAACTGAAGTTAAGGTACTGATAGCGCACAAGTTCCACCCGTACAAACTTCCAGTTTCTCAAACTTTCCATGCTGGTGGCGTACATCGACGTATTTTGTTTTGTACATGGTTTAGAGACATTACAATCCACAATTTCCATTAAATGTGTTATAGTCAGATGAAACTAGATCTACTAACTGCGGTATGTTCAATAGACACAATGAGCATATTTGGGCTAAAGAAACCCTTTCCATGTAGAACAAAGACGACGATAAAATTTGGTTTTAATGTTTGGTGTGGTATCATAGGGTCTACTATTCTGGGACCTTTTATCTATGACGAATCACTTACTGGGGAGCGCTACTTGCATTTATTGCAATACCCTTTTCAAGACATGTTGCATAATTTGAATTTAAGAACTCGTTTAGAAATTGAATGGTTTCAACATGATGAAGCACCTGCTCATAACTCGTTATTAGTAAGACAATACTTAGATAATATCTATCCAAACTCTTGGATAGGAAGAAATGGCTCACGCGAATGGCCACCCTGGCCTCCCGATTTGGCAGTTATAGACTTCTATTTATGGGGTGCGCTAAAAACAACGTATACAAAAGAAAGTATGAGACAGTTGGTGACCTAAGGGAGGCGGTATTACAAGCAATTGAAAAAAGCGGTAACGTCAATCTTAAAAAGATGCAGCTTTTGTCTAAATAACAATGGTGAACTTTTCGAACATAAATTGTAACCATTATTATGTACTTTAATTTCTTAAGTTTTTAGTAAGTACCTACTTATTTTGTTTTTTCGTTATATCTGATATACCTAATAAAAAATCGCTCAATGTTTTTTGGATTAGTTATTAATAAATCAATTTATTCCATGGCTACCTACGTTAAAAGTGAAAATAAGAGAGAAAAGCATCTATAACTCCGTTATTTTTATGAATAACTATATAGTGTATTATATCGTTGAAAAGCTCTAAAACTGTTCGATTGTTTGAGGACATAGCCAACCATGGTTGCCATTCAAAAAAAGATAAGTTTGTGTCATATCTCGAAAACGAGAGCTGTCACGCAAACGAGTACATGACAATTCCCTTTAATTTTGATATTTACACTTTTTTTATAAAGTCAAAAACAAAGGTGCTAGAGGGATTTGACTAAATCGAGAGAATTTCGTTTTTTCAAAATATCTAGTAAGCCATGACTTTTTACAAAAATCCCAAAGTATTATTAAATTAGACCAGTAAAACTGCAAATCTTTCCCAATTTAACCATTGCTCTATCTCCGCTAGTTTCCGAGATCCCCATACTGATCATAAAAAAAACTCACCCTGTATATTTACCTATTAATAATGAATATTGGAAAGCAAGTATCACTTACTAGAAATGATCAAATACACAATTATTCAACTCGTATTAGCAATAAACTACATCATCCCTTCTCTAGGCTATCAGTTGGGCAAAATTCCGGTATATATAGGGGGACTATAAGTTTTAATCAATATACGCGAACTAGAGGGAATAAGAAAAGTATAGTGAAGTTTGGAAACGCACTCTATACATACCTATCCAGAAAATCATATTACTCGTATTATGAATTTTTGAAAGATGTTGTGTGAATCATTTGTATTTGTAAGACAATTTGTATTTTTTTGTAAATGCAGTGATATTAAATGTTGAATAAAGGAATATTTGATTTTTTTGATGTAGAACCGTCCTTAAATGGCTTTATTTGTGTACCCGAACTAGCTTAAACTTTTTGAGTACTTATTTAAAAACTAAGTTACAGAAATTAGGACAGGTTATTACACAATAGGAAGAACTAGCATATTCCGTATGAATTCCTTTGATGAGCCAAACAAATCTAAACCTAGAAGGAGCTTTGTTATCTTCTCCATACACCTACACCGCACGTCTTCCATTAACGAAAATCTGAGAACAAGTCAGCATACAAAATCGATCAACATAGGAACATTAAGAGCTCTATTATATTGCTTGATTTATGCTTTAGGGGTAAACAACGAAGAAACTGAAAAAAAAAACTAACTAAAAATTTGTTTTAATTTCAATATCGTGCTAACATGCAATTATTGAAATATGTGATGTAGGAAGGCCCCAAAACCAACTAATGCCAATATTAATTTTCTCACTAAACTTAATAATCCGCAATACACCTGTCAGCAGATCCAGCAGAACCAATGAATAGTTTCACACAACAAATCTCTAGTAAATTCACTTCGCTTGTTACACAATCTGATATAAAGGAAAACTGCATGCAGTATGCATTAATATTGCACGAGGTTTGCTCAACTCCATCTCGAAATAATCCGGCTGTTTTCCGAAGCACTACAATAAATTTATTATAACGTTACAAGTATTGGCATTCACATAAAATGAAGAATTTACCTAAAATATCGATGAGCCGCTGTTTCCGATGCATTCACTTAAATGACATGATATTTGGGTCGAGTCTTGGGGGATCGATACTTGCAGTAAAGTCAGTGTTTATTATATCATTCGAATTTGATATTTGTAAATGTTTAAGAGGTATTTGATAGCCACTATTTGATTTGTAAAGCAAAATTTTACACATTTCTATTTACCGGGTGAAACATGTATCTTGAGGAGAGGTAATTTATCGACTAGATTCCACTAATTTGAAAAAAAATATTCAGACAAAGTTGTAGAGGTTCAAGTTGCCAACAATTGGCTTATATTACGACTTTCGATCTGGACAGGAAATGACTTTTTCCGACCGTAAGTATTTTTTTAAATCCATTATACAATGGATTTCGAGAGAAATGTGAAAAACAAACTCCATTTGTTCTTGTAAGTTCTTCGATTTGATGCATATTTTAGGCAGATATTAGCCATATATGGTTACGAGTGATTTATTTTGAGGCACTGAAATATTTCGAAAAAAGTTGCCGATAGTAGTTGTGGGATTTCAAGTAAGTCATCTAACGGCACAGATTGCAAGTTTCGGTTTCGACAGGATATGTTCTCTTCTCGACCGGACATTATTATTGTTAATGGAAATACCCAATATTTACCACGGATTCGTTAGAAAAAAAATTAAAAAATAAAAACTTTTCGTTCATGCTAGTTTCTCAATTTTTTCATAAGTCTTTCCAAATCCACATGAGTACCCCATGGTCATCCATTCAAAAACATTTCCTGTCCATACTGGAAGTCATAATATGAATGTTTTGATGACCTGCTTGAAGCCCAAAAACTTTTATGTCAACATTTTTTACAAAATAATGACATCCATTGCAGATATTCGCTTGCGTTAAAATACAAAGTTGTAACCATATGTATGTCTAATTGCTGGCCTCAATATTGATAGAATCGAAAAGTCTACAATATCAAAATTTGTTTATTTTTAATTTTATATTCATATGCCTGTGTCGGAGGTGGTATCACGTCTGATTGGTTGGTGTTGACTCCGCCGATTTTGCTGTCAGTCTTCCATGTACTGGGGAGGTGCAGGCCGTCATCTCTCTTGTTTAGTTTTCTAATTTTCTCAATTTCAGTAGCTTCTCGTATTAGTCTGCTTTTGTAATGAGCTATTTTGTGCGATCTGTTTACAACTATCGTAATTGATCATGTTGCCCGGTTGTTGTTGATCTTGTAACAGGGCCGATGTCGTTTGTTTATTTTTGACAGCTAATTTATGTCTAAACGGGCTGAAATTCTCCTGTTCCTTTATCTGGCATATATTTTGCCGCACGTTCCGCAAGTTATAATATATACCCATTGGTTTTCTAGTTTAACTTTTGGCTTAGTCTGGTGCGGTTTGTATGCTGTGGCTATGTCATGCCTTCCAAGAATTCGGTCAATTCTGTCCGTTGTTCCTTTGATGTATGGTACGACTGCTTTTGGTTTTCCAGTAAGGTCGTAGATTGGTTTTGGGTTTAGGTGTTGTTGTTTTATTGCCTTTTTGCTTGTGTGGTTTGTGTGTCCGATTTTTCGTAGGGCGGCAGATATTTGTTATAATTCGTGTATTTGTTATTATCGTCTGTCAAAAAATACACCAAACAGTATCATTTAATCTACTTTTAGTAAAAATCTAGCTTTTTATGCTATAAATAAACGTTTACATGAAAACTGTAAAATAAACCGCCACAACGTATTCGGCGTACTTTTAGTTATTAATAATAAAATCCTGACTTTTTGCAAATTTTCTTTACCAGTTGGTTACAGACAGTTACAAAAGAACTGGCAACAAGGCCAATTTTAGGGTTCCGTATTTACAATATACGGATACCCTTATAATATCACTCAGGATCTCTGTCACATCACAGCCAATTCCTCCTAAACTACTGGACGGAAGAGGTTGGTTTGGTATCAATGTATAGTTTGACCCGATCAGAAGTACATATCGTAAAAGAAAAAAAATTGATTTTAGGGGTACTTCTGGGGGGAAAAGCTAAAAAAATCGACGGTCCCCCCCTGATCTCCGAAACTACTGAGCCTAAAATTTAGAAAAAAATAGGAAATATAGAGCGTTGCCCGAACTTTACAGGAAAATTAAGGAAAAACTATTAATGTTAATTTTTGGGGGCAAATTATAGAATTAAATAAAAATTTAAAAATAATTTTTTTTTCAAACGCATCATGTAATATATCAAATGAAAGGTCTCATTCTGAGGAACACAAATATATTTTTTTCATATTTTAAAAAAATATATTTTAAAAGATATTAACGAAAATATACCAAAATTTACCCATCCCCCCCCTTATCTCCGAAACTATAAAACGTTTTGAAAAAAAAATAGATTAGAGGTTCTGACCTGAAGTTTACTGGAAAAATAAGGAGAAACCTCTACTTTTAATTTTGGGGGGTCAATTACAGAATTAAATGGAAAATATAAAATTAAAATTGTTTCTAACCCATCATGTTATATATCAAATAATAGGGCTCATTACGACGAAACTAAATATATTTTTTTTCATATTTTTAAAATAAATTAATTAAAAGATATTAACAAAAATATGAAAAAAATTACCCATTCCTCCCCTTATCTCCGAAACCATAAGCTGGAAAATTTTGAAAAATATTGGAGGTATAGCCCCTCACCTGAACTTTACAGGAAAATTAAGGAAAAACCACTAATATTTATTTGGGGGGGGGCAAATTATAGAATTAAATGGAAAATTAAAATTAAAATTGTTTCTAACCCATCATGTTATATATCAAATGAAAGGGCTCATTATGACGAAAACAAATATATTTTGTTCATATTTTTGAAATAAATTAATTAAAAGGTATTAACAAAAATATAAAAAAATTACCCATTCCCCCCCTTATCTCCGAAACCATAAGCTGGAAAATTTTGAAAAAACAATGGAGGTAGAGCCTCTCACCTGAACTTTACTGGAAAATTAAGGAGAAACCCCTAATATTTATTTGGGGGGGGGGCAAATTATAGAATTAAATGGAAAATTAAAATTAAAATTGTTTCTAACCCATCATGTTATATATCAAATGAAAGGGCTCATTATGACGAAAACAAATATATTTTTTTCATATTTTTAAAATAAATTAATTAAAAGATATTAACAAAAATATAAAAAAAATTACCCACCACCCTCCTATCTCCGAAACCAAAAGCTGGAAGATTTAAAAACAATGGAGGTATAGCCCCTCACCTGAACTTTACTGGAAAAATAAGGAAAAACCCCTAATATTTTATTGGAAGGCAAAGTATAGAATTAAATGGAAAATATAAAATTAAAATTGTTTCTAACCCAGCATGTTATATATCAAATAAAAGGGCTCATGATGAAGAAAACAAATATATTTTTTTCCATATTTATAAAATAAATTAATTAAAAGATATTAACAAAAAAATATAAAAAAATTTACCCATTTCCCCCTTATCTCCGAAACCATAAGCTGAAAAATTTTGAAAAACTGGAAGTATAGCCCCTCACCTGAACTTTACTGGAAAAATAAGAAGAAACCCCTAATATTCATTTTGGGGGGCAAATTATAGAATTAAATGGAAAATAAAAAATTATAATTGTTTCTAACTTGTCATGTAATATATCAAATCCCAGGGCTCATTATGACGAATATGTACAAATATATTTTTTTAATTTTTTTAAAATGAATATTTTAAAATATATTAAAAAAATATTTTAAAAAAATTACCCATCCTCCCCGTTATTCCTCAAACTCTCTTTTTGTTGGTTTATAGGAAAAATATGAAAAAAATACCTAATTCTATTATTTGGCCTCCAAATAATAGAATTAAACGGAAAATAAATTACTGGAAAACCCCCATAGTGAATTTAGGGACAAATTATACAATTAAATAGAGAAAATAAAGATTCAATTTTCAAACGCATCATGTAATATATCACATAAAAGGCTCATTATGTGAATTACAAATATATCGTATTTTTAAATCATTTGTAAAAAAATATATTGTATTTATATTTTTAAATAATTTGAATAACAGATTTAATAATTTATAATTTAAACTTTGACCTATTTTGCCGTTTTTCTTCCAATCTACAGAGCCTCAAAACTCAGACAGTAGATTATAAAAGGCATTTCTGAAAGTTTATTAGTAAAATAAAAGTCTAATGTTACTTTTTGGGGGCCAAATTAGAAAATTAAATACATGTTTATTGTGATAAAAATCAAGGGAATCCTAAAGCAGATAAAATAAAAAGTCTATGGTGGAAAATCAGTGTATATTTTTTATAAATTTAAAACGCTTCCTTTAAAAGATATTAGTGTAAATATAAGAAAATGCACTCATTCCCTGCTTGTCTGAAACTGGAATATTCGAATCTTGAAGGTGGTACGGAACCCTAAGTAGGCAAGTCCAACTCGCACTTAACCAAATTATTTTGTATTTACAACTTATAGTTACAACGAAGTTGCTTAATTAGTTTAACAACAGAAGATTAACATAAAATTCAATACAATATTAGTCTATTTTTTTTAAATGCTCTGAGGTTACATAGTATCATCTTCTCATCTCCTTGAAATATATTACTCTCGATTTGATTGTATACAAATACACTGTTGTATACAAAGTGTTTCAAAATTTAAAATATATTGTTATAACATTTTACGCTGCCAAAATAAGAAGCTGCCGAGAAATTCTTCATCCTAAATAAACTATAAAATCCAGTTAAATGAACAAGAAAGGGATTCCTGATAATACAGCGATGTTTAAAACTAGTTCGAATTGATTCCCGAATTAGAAATTAAAAACGATTGGCATTCCAGAAATGACAGAAACATCTTAATGACTATGAGAGTATAAGAAAGTGTTGCAAAGCCCAGATAAAAATAAGTTGAATCCAAAGTACCGAAGCGATCAGTCGTTCGGTATTAGTCGTCATTTTTAATAAGTCGAGCGTATTGTGATTTATTTTGGTTCAATAAAAACATTTATGTGAAGTGTAAAAATTTGTAATGAACTCTTGAAAAAATTATAAGTGGTATCAGTGGAGTGGGACCAATTGAAGTTGAAAATCTCAATTAGTTTAGGGCTACAACTAAAAGTATGTCCGGAATCGACAAGACTAGCAAAAATATATTTAAGTATGTTACCGATAAGCTGGATGAGAAAGTAAGTCAGATCCTGAATAAATGTGACAAAAAGGAGAAACAAAATTACGAAGAAATCGAACGCAACTAATTTTTTGATGAGAAACGTAAAGTTGAATTAAAGAACTATATCATTAACAAATCCTTTTCATTGCCATGAAATATGAACAGCTACACCTTCTCTATACCATGAAAGATAAAGATCAAAACATTGTCTCTACAAAAAAAAATTTAAACAATAAAATTGAAGGGTTATTTTCGAAATTTGAAGAAAAACAGGAACAAACTGAATTAAATAGGGATGTTGAACTTAGAAATATACTAATGAAATGAAAAGACAACAGCAATTTGAAAAACTATTGCAATTAGTAATGCAAGTTCACGAAGCTGTTAATCATAGAATGCAAATAGTTGTATCTGATATAAATAGATAGATACTCGTGAAAATAAATTAGATGACATCGATTGTGTTCAAAGCGAAGGACAAAATAAAATCAGTGCAATCCAAAACAACCTGGAAACAGAAATTGAAAAAAAATGCAGCAAGACTTGCAGAGGTGGTAAATATCAGAACATCGTAAGAGCCAAAGGTCCCTTTAACAAACCACTCACATTTGATTGTATTTCATCTTAAAGTTCTTCGCCTTTGGCAGTTTGAATATAGTTATTTGACATATTGAGTACTCTAATTGTTGCCTAGTCCGGTTCTCACTATAGCTTGTCTTCCAGGATTTTTGCTAATATTTTTTTCCGTTTAGCCTGGCATTTTGGTTGAGGTTTGCGCTGGAATTCTCGTTGAGAACTCTTGTGGAACTCGATAAGGTGTTGCCGGGCCGTTTCAATAATAAAGTATCATTTAAATATCTATTATCATATTATCTTGGCTAATTAGGTCCATTCCTGGTTAAAATCATCTTCAATATTCTCAACTAGAACCTTATGCCAGATTCAATCTAGCTCTATACTAAACCTCAAAGTATTAGCAATGGACACATCAGGGCTGGTATGTGACATTGACAACTCGACCATTAATGGTGCTCTTGAAGGATACTGTTCTAGAGGCGGATGTGATAGTCAGTATTCGCTCTCGTATGCTGACTGATCGGTGTTTTCCCAGTCGGTTATGTTGTTTCGTTGGCTACCCCTGTGTTGTAAATGTTCGTGACAACCTGTACTTCCAGAGCCCGGAGCAAGACTTCACTGCTCTTCTTGATCCTATTAAGTCTTAGATTTCTTTGCACTTTAAAATATTTGATGCCATTTATAAAAGCCTGTGCAACCAATTTAGCGTCTTCTTTCATATCTATATAGGTTGGATTTACTGCAGGATCTGCTTCGATTTTTTGTAGCGTCTACATACAGCATGAACTTTTCATGCTGTCTAGAAAGGTTAAGCTCTTTTAGAAATTCCGAAAATAATTTTGTTGTTAGTTTCGATGACAATTATGTTTCTATTCATAAAATAGTAAATATCTAAAAGCCAGACACAAAAATTATTCTGTTACTATATATCTAGTTTTCTAAAAGATAGTTTTTGGAGAGTACCTTATACAGAAAAGTTCATGAAATCCGATTCTTCAGTACTTGATAATATTTTCATGGTAGAATTCGAAATTTAAAAACTAAACTCCACCTTAAAGAGACCATTAGTGGTCGGTGACAGGATTTTTGGTCCGATAAACAATCAGCCTTGCCATGGCGTGTTGGTAACGGGATGTGACAGTTCACTTTATGGTATCCGGAGATAAACCTAAGGTCGCCCGGGAAGAGTCGTGTTCTTAAAGATTTGTAGTCTGGTGGGATTGTAAATGGGTATTTACACGATACCGATATTTATATGCTTATTAATAAAATTCTCTTTTCCTCTTATTAACTTTTTTGCATTATTTTGAAAACTTAGGAAAAACCAAATTACCAATGACTTTGTTTCTTACTTCCGTCTATATGACCTTGACTTTGAGATTCAGAGACACCTCTAGGTTCGAATTTTTTAAATATGTTTCGATGCCAGCAATGGGTGGCGCTAAAACTTTTACATTTCCACATGACCTTGATTACCCAAATTTTGACCTTTTGAGGCTCAATTTCAGTTAAATGGAACCTATGGTTATATATAGGTCATTTTAAAGACTGCTGCAATTTTTTAAACGGGACCAATACTGTTCACGTCAGAACAAACAACGCCTTGTCATAAATGAAAATTGAATTGTCTGCACTATCGATATCAAGTCATAAATCTGGGTCCCATTTTAAAATTCTGATCAACTATGAAGTGACCTTTATACTTAACTTTAGTATTAAACATAATGATATCTTAAGAAACACCGAGGTTCATTACTTATGCGTTTTCCTCTAATTTTTTTTTCTATAACCGGAACAAATCTGACATCAAAACCATCCAATTAAAAAAAAAAGAATTAACCTTGAAACCACCTTGAAGGTCAAAATCAAATCAGATGTTACCACTGTATAGCCAGATATCCAACCGTACCGGATCTTATTGATGTATATTCACTTTACATTATATCTAAGTAATGAGAATTATTCTCCCATGGCAAAAACTATAATAAATGGAAAAAAATGTTTTTACCGAACCGACTAAAAAATTTACAAGATTACCAAATTCGAGAAAAGCGCAATACCTAAATAAGCTTGAAACCATTACAAACCATTAATTCTGGTTATGAACTCTCTCTGCGTAAAACAGCATTCAGTACCTTATACATAAGACTCGACTAAGGACACGACTATTACTCTAATGGCTTCAAACCGTATAACAAATCCAGAGGTAAGCCACAAAATGTGTTTCAAATCAGAAATCATCCCGCATAAAGCTCAGTAACTACCACTGAATAGTGTATAACAATATATAACAAGAATCAGAACAGGGATTCATGAAGCTCTAATTTACTAATTGGCAACACTACATTGTCAACCTAATGAAGCAAATTAATGCAGCATTAGGTGTAATCAAAATTCATACTATCGGAATTTATAACAATTTGCGTCATAGGGCTATATTGTCAATATGCATTAAGTGAATCAATACGGATAAGTGAGCAGTCGGCATATGAAGGGCAAGATTATGTGAGGACACATAACTTACACAACAAGTGGCTTGAAGGTTGCAGAATAAAATCATTTTAATAGAGGGGAAAATAAGTTAAGAAATTAACTTGGTAATAATTTTTAACAGAAGCGATTATTTTTAAAATAGTTGAAGAGGTTCACCAATAAATAAATTTGTATATTTTTAATTAATAATGGGAACTCAGTATATAAGTTATAAATAATGATAATAAAGCTTAAGTTCGTTTTATTATCATTATTGAACTCTTAATTTTTAAGTCCAGAGAATCTTCATTCAAATGTTTTTATGTACTTCATACTGGACAAAAATAATAATAGTTTTGAAAACAACTAATTTTTAAACAGTTATTTCTTTATACCAATGTTTATTTTAGTAATAGACAGAAAGAAGTTATGTGATACATGGCTAACTCAAGAAACAAACAATGCAAATCAGCAAAATTAAAAAGAAATAAAGCAAAAAATACAAGAAGCATAAAATGAAGATTGGGAGAACAAGAGTTACACACTTGACCGCATTCGGTGGTATCAAAACTAGGGATTCATTGCAAGTAATTACAAAATTAAAAAAAAAACAATAATGTTGAGATTTTAATATAGTGGGAGAATGTTTGCACAAAATGTTGACCATAGATAGAGAAGAATATAAACAAAACATTCTAATACAGGAGGAACCCAAGTGACAGGCTGAACAGATAAAGCTAGCAGAAATATAAAAAGCGACCCGAGAAATTAAAAATGGAAGATCTTCCGGTCCTGGATGTATTCCTATTGAGCTTCTAAAATACGCAACAAACAGAATATACGAAATCTTCGCATTCAAGAGATGAGCTTCCATAAGAATAGAAAGTAGGGTACTCAACAACTTGTTGCAAAGCCAAGAAATTAGTGTTGTACTTCCGATATGAAGACTACATGGACATATAATCAAGAAAATTATATAGATGAAATAATAAAAGATGAACAACAAATATGATTTACCACCCGACGCTCATGCACAGACAATATTAATATTTTTCGATAGAACCAATACCAATATGTGAGAAAAGGAAATCAAGGAATTTAGAGATCCATCATTAGGTCACACTATATATCAAAAACACAAACGCCGAATTCTTTAACATAAAATAAGAAATAAGTCAAGAAAACAACCTTACTCCAAAATTATTTTAGGAATACTCCTGAGGATACTATCCAAAAATAAAACGGGAAGATAATATGGAAATAAATAATGTTATAATAGCTGGCCAAAGTAGATCTAAAAATTAATGTACTTAAAACGAAATTCATGGTTAGTAGATACCTAATAAAGAAAGTAGAATTAAAAAATTAAGGGGGAAGAAATGGATAAATGAATCAGAAATATGCCGAAGTATGTTACTCACTTTAGCTGACTGAGAAATTAGTGATGTCATTGAAAAATATTAGTATACCGGTGCGTTCCAGATTATTCCACAAAACATTTTAGCAGTACTAATGTGAACTCTTAGTAACAGTCAATGAACCAACTATGGATGCAAATAGCAATGTGGCCCCAGATATTGGACGAAACAGGAAACCTGCGCTGAACTAACAATTGGATGCGACAAATAAAGAGGGAGGCATACCTCTAGAAAGGACCAATGGAATAAATCCAGTATCCTACAATTGACCATGCTTCTGTTTTCAGCTCTTATTTCGATCTATCCCAGTCATCACTCTCTTGTTCTAGCAGTTCTCTTTTCTTCATTCGTTTATTTCATCTCTACAGGCCCTTCTTGGAGAATTTTGGTGAAAAGGGTTGAGCCGTTTGTCTTCACATGTGTAAGGATATGGATTTAATACATCATTTTTGATGGATACTGATTTAATAAAAATATCGTTATGATAAAAAATTTGGCTCAGTATGTTTGACAATAAACCGAGAAATGCAGGGCAATCTGAACGATCCTGTGTTTGCAAAACTCCCTGTCAATAAAAGTGTATGTAAATTTCAGTTTTATTTGGTATCAGTTCGCTTTTTTATACTCATCAAATTCGTGCTCGTTTTTTTTTATAATTATAGCATTTGTATCGAGAGCAAAAATAATAGTTTTTATTCTATCATTCGCTTCACTTCGATGCTTCCGGGAACACGGCATGATATAACTATGTTCCCAATAATTTATCACAATTGCCAGTTACGGGTTCGAGAAACTAAAGTAGCTGTCGTAATGAAATACTAACTTAGTTGCTTATTTGTTGGTTTAAGATTACATACAATCCTGTAAACACACCTTAGTAAAATAACACAACTCATACAACTAAATGTGATACTCTGATAAGAAATTAAAGTGTGAAATAACGAATTGGTTACCCTGAAAGTTCCGAAATTTTCAGCTCAGAAAGTAAACTGTCAATGCAAGGCAAAAGTTATAAATATTCTGTTGATAAAAGTGCTGCAATTTATATATTTTCCACCATACGTTTTATCTTGGGCAGATAAAACAGGAAAGATGAACTTATTTCTTCTAAAAACGTAATTAAATACATTCCGAAATATGATATATCAGGGAATATTTATTCCTGTGGAGGTCTATTTGAATACTCTCATATTTAACACTCACATCATATTAACCTTAAATTTGTTGGTATTCACTTTTGAATTTTCACACAATTTATCATAAAATATTTAAACATCTTGCTATTCCGGTCATATTACTCACTCATATGAATAAAACACATTCCTTCATTTCTAGAGACTTTACTTGAAATTTAATCATGAAAAATGAAGTAGCGAGTCACAGTTCAAAAACTATGAAATATCTTGATGTCATGTCGTAAATTATTAAATGAAATGACCCCATACCTGAAGTTATAATTCATGCTTGACGTTATATCTTATACGTGCCTAAAGCACCACCCATCTCAAGATTAGACTGTTTTATTATGGAATCTTTAGACGTATTTTTGTCTAATAAGAAATATATACACAGGGATAGCTTCAGAATAATCTGTAGTACCTAAATAAATAGTCTTTGGTTACAATATATTGTAGTGGAATAATATTTTGATTATGGGAGAGTCGAATTTTTTGTTGAGTTTTTTATTAAATATACTTGATTACGTACTAATTTGTTTATTATATAATAAAGTACTTATTATACGTATTGTCTGATTATAAATTTACAGTTAATTGATATACCATGTGTCCCAGTTAAAAGCAACTCCATGAGGGTTTCCGACACAGATGAAGTGTGGTTTAAATGAGAAAAAAATTGCGCTATTCCAAGCCCAATCAGAAACTGTATCGAAATATAAATACCTACAGGGCAACTTATTCGCCTTATTGTAAACAATTTTGATAAAACTCCGTGGTTTTGTGTTAGCGACTACGGCCAATCTATTCACATTAACGAAATTTCTCTAGGCCTTCTAGATTTATTGCAACCACTTCCAACTAGCACACAAAAACATTTTTTTCTCCATAAATAAAGACCCTATCTTTGGCTTACTGTCCACGTAGCGTAATTTGTAGGTTGCATGCATATGTTTCATTTCTGTCAAATTTTACAACGCAAAGAAACGTCTTTTTAGAGAAAATGCAAACGATGATTCTAGCATACAATTTTCTTAAAAAACGACGAAATACACATATTGGCTTCATCGATATGGCGAAAATAACATTTATTGTAATTTGTTTTGAGTATCAGGGAATAATTTTATTATTTACATAATGAATAAATTATACGAATTTAATCCCTATTGTTATTAATATAAAAATAATATACTGTTACGCGAGAATATCTTATCCTAGAAGAAAGGTTAGGAACTTACCGTTTTTACGTGATTGAGTAAAAAATAAACAATCACATTTGTAAATAGTATTATAAAAAATAACCTATTGATCCTGATTTAGAAATATAACAAATATATCAAAGTAAAATGTATTAAATTGCATTTTATTTGTTACCTTTAATGCTCATACATGAGTATTATAGAATACAAATGAAAAGTTTTAGAAGTCCTGCAGTTCAGCTAAAAAATCTATAGAAAAGTTTGTATTACGGCTTTATTTGAACAAAATTTGCTGCGGAAGTAGCCAATCTAAATAATCTAATTAGACATATGTCATGTTTGCGTCTTGCAATACGCTTGAAATAATGACATGTTGCCGCTCTACCTGCATGATGATTGGCCATCACTAAGCAAACGCGACTTTGCCGCCTCGTAGACACAGTTCCGTTTATTTCATATGCACGATGCAAGCAAGTGTACAGCAAGGGGAAAATGACGAAAGCGTGCGTATGAAGCGACGCTACATGGACAGTAGGACTTTGGGTGACAGAAAGTGTAAATTATATAAATAACGGATTTTCATTTAGTTGCCAGTGAAACAAAATGCCGTGTTTGTTGTCATAGCTATGTCAAGACTGTATTATTTATTTGGTACTATCTGTTATGAGTTTTGGTATTTTTTAAAATAAATGTGATACATTTTAAGTAACCTAGGTATTAGAGCTTTTTGCTTAATTAAATTAAATATGGAAATGTATTCAAATTGGGAACAAGCGGATTGTTTCATGTTGTGCCACAGGAACGCTGACCGAGCTCAAGGTATGTACTTTCAGCTATATCCCGAAAATAGAAATACAGGTTTGTCGATCTTCAGTTTGCTTAGAAATAATCTACTTGCCTATAGTTCCTTAAAAAACCTAATCGAAATAGACTGTGTAATGAAAATATTGAAAATCTTGTTTTACAAAGTGTTATTCCTTGTAACTCCCTTCGTCAAATAGAAAATAATATAGACTGCACAGAGAATTCTTATAACAAGTATCGTCCATATATAGAATATATTAGTCAAGGACTTCAAGTTGGTGACTTAGAAAGGCGAAGATTGTTTTGCAATTGGTTCTTAGAAAAATCTCAAGAAAATCTTCCTCCAGTTTCGCTAAATGTTCTGTGGTTTGATGATAGCAGATTCAAAAATTGCGGGGTATTTAACAAACTCAACAACGTGTATAGGGTCAAACAAAATCTGTTTTTAAATGGTGGGATGCGACATCAAGTGAGGTGGGTTGTAATGTATGGCTACGAATGGTAAACGCATTTTATTGTTAATTTGACTGCTCCCTAATATCTGGAGATATTACAAATCACGTCGACCGAATTTTAGAAAAAATTACCTTTTTAAGATGTAGCGAACATGTGGTACCAGCAAGATGGACATAATGCAAGAATCTTAACTGACTTTCTGAATCAGCAATATGGAATTAACTGGATCGAAAATCGAGCTCCGGTTGCCTGATCTGCTCGCTCGCCGGACGTTAAGCCTCTTGATTTTTGTATTTGGGGAAACATAAAGACCAAAGTTTATTTTGTCACTTATAATAAGTTAGATAATATTGAGACAGCAGTTGTTCGAGCCATTGAAGAAATATCTAGACAAATGGTTGTAGATGTATGTTTAACTCTAATTCAATGCAGGACGTGCATTAATAATAATGATGAATTTTCGAAGATCTAATTAAATTTCATTTAATTCAAGACTGTGTCATCGTTTGTTGTTTTTGTTAGTTAAATCACAAATATGCAATGTATCATTTGTTTACATTAGTATATAAATAAAAGAGTACTATTATTTATTTTTTAGTGAAATTTGAAGAAAACACAAGCACGTCATTTTGTTTCACAGCAATCTAAGTGAAAATCTGTTTTTTCTTAATAATTTACATTTTTTCTCATATAAAGAGAGGTCTGTTAAACAAGGTGACAAAGCCCTGTTTATGTGCTATTAATAGTTGTATAAATCCAATGTGGCGGCAATAAGAAATAAAGAAATAACCAAGTTGGTTATGATTGCAAAAAATCTAGAAGACCTAAATCACCGTCAGTTGACTGGCAATAGTAGCCATTTATTTACAAGATGGCGAATATATTGCAATTTCTCGAAAAAACATTTTTTTATTTGTATCGGGATTTTTAAAACACCTGTAGATATTTTATATCTACAGCACATGATTAGGCTTTTATCTGTGACATTTGGAATAAGCATAGTATAACAACAAAAAATCAAGAAATGATTGTCATCGTGCAATCTATCAGTTCCTACGCTATTGCATTGCTAAGAAAAACATACAGTAAATTCTTTAAAAACCCATGGAGAAGTTTTTACAGCGTTAAGTTAAAAATACGCTAAAAATTGTGAATTTAGTTTAATATAGTTATATCATTCGGTGCAGGATGAAGAAATAATTTCCGGGAAAATGACTATACTATTTATAACCCCTATTTTCGCATAAACAACTTAGATATTTGTCAGTGTTAGTGTTTTCAATGTTATCCTGTTGCACTCAGTGGCTCGAATTGAATTTATTATGAGAGCAATTTTTTCATATTTCCTTATAAATATATATGTTGAAATGTGCTAAAAATGCTTCTAACAAAATTCAGAGCATAATAGCTGATCAAAAATGTTCGAATTCACGCTCTTCGTGCTATATTTGGAAGCTATAAACTAAATTTAAATGAAGCAACTCACGTTAAGAGGACGAAACAATACTGATTATTGCTATTACTCAAATTGTTCGAAAACCCTGTCAAATTTGCTCACCGCCAATATCTATAAAATACCATAATTTTACTAAAATATCACTCAGTATTTTATTGTGCTGGTTTGAGAATTTGATTGGGACGTCATCGATGTTCGACCTGTATTCGGCATAATGCCAAATTTCAGATTAATAATACAGCCCTAGCTTCTTAGTCTATCTGATGATACCCGGAGACGTACGGAGCATTCATATTGCACCCCAAACTTCGTTGGGTTAAGTTGAAATCCGATTTCCCAAATATCCACGTATTTTGTGGCCCGTTTGAATTTCAAAACTTTTGCTATGAACAAATGGAGATTTGAAAAATCCGAAAGTTCTTTGCATATGTCAAACGAATACACAGTTTAGATACTGGGATTCGGGTTACTTTACCCAACGATGTTTAGGGTGCAATATGGATGCCTTCGACCTTTCCGAGTCCCATCAGTTAGACCAAGAAGCCTAAGAGCTAGTGTCTGTTTCATTAATTTGATGTTATCAGTAGTTAAAGAAGTAATTGTTCAAGGTGAGAAAACGTAACGTAAATGTAAACATATGGTTAAACTAAGAGTTTTTAATGCTACCAATGTAAGTGTGACTACGTGAGAACTTTATATTTAAACAGAAGAAATGCCCACAAAAACCGCCCAAGGAGAGAGTCAGAACGAAGATTTGGGCGGCAGTTATAGAAACTACCTTCAGCGACTGTTTTTTAAATTGATATTTTATCCGTAACTTGACGAAATAGTGCAATGTTTATCCATTAATCATGGGATAATACTTTGTTGCGTTTTATATTTTTAATAATGCACAGGATTTTCTGAAACAATTCAAGCAGTAAGTAGATAATGGAATTTCTTTAAGGTTTCAAAAATTCCGACAATTTTCAGAGGTTTATGAATGTCCTTCTTCAAAAATATAGAAATGTAATCAACTGATTTTTAGTCTAATTTCGAACGTAAACAAAAATTTGACGTTTTAAGAAAATATTACGAAAGCAAGTGAAAATTATGCGTTATTAGATGGTAAAAAATGTAACAATTAACTGTGTTTTTTCATCAATTTCTGGTCATTTGTAATTAGTAAGTCATAGAAATACCTAAACTAAGCACTGAATCCAAAATAGGAAGTGCACTGCTTAAAGTAGCGGTCTTTAAACATTTTTGTCGAGAAAACCCTTTAGGGAAATTATATATTTAATAGAGCCTTAAAATAAACAATGCTCTTTATTACTAATCATAATTAGGTACATTAACACTTTCATTTAATGCGAAATATGAAATTGTTTTTTTTTTCAATCAGATGAAATCGCATGTCCGGTTCTGCATTTTCCCTGCAGAGTTATTTTGTTTTTCCTGCTTCATAGTTTTAGAATCTAGCTGTTCACAATTACGTGTTATAGACTTTCTTGTAACTTGTGGATATTCATAACGAACCTGGCACCCAAATCTTTCCGAGACATCGATATAAACAATAATTCCATTTTGTGTTTTCTAAATATAATTCAAATATGTGATTTGGCATAGTTTTGGACTTATGCATGTAGGGTATAAATGAATTTTGAATGCATGAACTCACTTTAATTTTTGTATTCTATACTTCGGTAAAATATCGCTCAAAAGATGTGCCCACGGCATTTGGATATTGGCCAATGTTTTAAACATATAGTTTTAAAATATTTCTAACTAATGTATTAGTTATTAAATAAAACGCTTTTTAGTTCTGTCTTCCCAACACAGATAATGTCATAATCTCATTTTATTTTGAAAGCTGTTTGTATTTTATTAGTGTTACATACACGTTTCGCTTTATCTTGTAATGATAAAGTTGGTGTGTTCAGTTTTTGAAACACATCTGCCATAAAACCTAGCTTAAACAACCAAGTTCCATCAAACGAATGCCTATTCAAATTACGAGAACTGGCTGTCAAAAAAATAACTGCCTGGTCAAAATTTTACGCCGAGATGACAATCTTACTCCTGTATGGAGCGGTAGTACCTGTTTGCTGCCATAATTTTCACATAATATTGAAATGGACATGATTTAATGAAATTGACTATTTTTCCTGCTTTATCAAAAACAAATGTTAGATTTGAATACAATTGCTTAATTGCTAATGACTGTCTATAAAGGATATAATAGGTGCAAGTACAAGCATTTTACTATCCTGATACTGCTGTTTTACCTGTCATTGCCTTGGCATCATCTATACAATTGTTTTTTTTTAATTTCTAAGTAGTTCTTGGGAAACAACACCACAGTTCAAAGAAAATTGCTGTATATTCCAAACGTTTCGGGGTCTAGATCAGACCCCGTTGTCAATGGTTAAGAAACTACGGATAAAAAAGGGGGCACAATTCTGAGATGTAAATTAAAATATTTGACAATACATAATATTTGATTTCTGACGTAACTAAGAGAATTTTATTTGTAATATACAGGGTAGCACAGATATTTCTAAAGATCATATAATCATAAAGATCCCTTCAAATTGGAAGAATTTGAAAGGGGGATCTTCAGAATTTTATGTGGCGCTCCTAGGTGCGACTTTGTTATAAGATAGTGCATTCGCCAAAAATGCGACCAAAGAGCTTTGTTGATTCAGTGATCCCATTAAACTCATAAGGGAAAACCTAGGAAAAACCTTATGAACTATCCCGATATTGGGTTGTTCACAAGGACATGACCATTAGCAATTTCTTCCTTAATTATCGGCAACCAGGAACGACTGAATTCTACGGAAGTAGTAGCGATACAATCGTTTTCGTTTAACAAAATTAAAGCAGACACTTTTAGTTTTCTTGTTGTGGTGTGTTTTTCTTTGTGTAATATAACTGAATTTTGAAACTGTATTTTATGACCAAGGTCCCAAGCATGTTCACAAATTTTGGATTTTTCAAATTGTCGTTTTTTATGTAATTTTTGTGTTCGTTTATTCGAACATTCAAAAGTCTAGAGGTTTCTCCAATATAGAATTTATTACATTCACATAGGATTTTATAAATGCAATTTTTTGTATTTTGAGTTGTGTTATTTGGTTTGGTTTTTGATATAATTGATTTTAGTGTATTTCTTATTTTAAATGATGTTTTGATATTATATCTGTTTCCCACTCTTTTTAGTCTTTCTGATAGACCCTGTATGTATGGTATAGTTATTGTATTAATGTGATTATCTTGGGAGTCAGTGTTGCTTGGTGAAGTTTGATGTTGGTTGTTAGGGATTGCTTGATATTCCATTTTGTTTAACTCGTTATTAATAAATTTATTTGGGTATTGATTGGCAGAAAGTACATTTTTTATAAACGTTTTTTCTTCATTGAATTTGTTGATATTAGAACAGTTGGTTTTTGCTCTGTCATATAGAGATTTAATGATACCTCTTTTTACTGAACTTGGATGATTAGAGTTAAAGTTGAGATACCTGTTAGTATGAGTCGGTTTTCTGTAAACTTCTGTTTCAAATGTCGATTGTGTTTTGGTTATTAAAATGTCTAAGAATGGTAATTTGTTATTCTGTTCAAGTTCTAATGTAAACTGAATAGTTTGTTCTGTGTTGTTTATGTCGTTAAGTAATGCATAATTAAGTTGAAAATAATGATGACTTCTACCAACAAGATTTTGGCATGGCAATGGGTTCCTGTTTGTCTCCCGCTTTAAGCAATATTTTTATGGAAAAATTTGAAGAACAAACAATTTTCTCAAAACAGATTAAACCTTTGGTTTGGTGGCGTTATGTTGATGACATATTCGATATTTGGGAACATAATCTTGAGGATTTACATGCATTACTTAACGAGATAAACAACACAGTTTACATTAGAACTTGAACAGAATAACAAATTACCATTCTTAGACATTTTAATAACCAAAACACAATCGACATTTGAAACAGAAGATTACAGAAAACCGACTCATACTAACAGATATCTCAACTTTAACTCTAATCATCCAAGTTCTGTAAAAAGATATATCATTAAATCTCTATATGACATAGCAAAAACCAACTGTTCTAATATCAACAAATTCAATGAAGAAAAAACGTTTATAAAAAATGTAATATCAAGCAATCCCTAACAACCAACATCAAACTTCACCAAGCAACACTGACTCCCAAGATAATCACATTAATACAATAACTATACCATACATACAGGGTCTATCAGAAAGACTAAAAAGAGTGGGAAACAGATATAATATCAAAACATCATTTAAAACAAGAAATACACTAAAATCAATTATATCAAAAACCAAACCAAATAACACAACTCAAAATACAAAAAATTGCATTTATAAAATCCCGTGTGAATGTAATAAATTCTTTATTGGAGAAACCTCTAGACCTCTGAATGTTCGAATAAATGAACACAAAAATTACATAAAAAAACGACAATTTGAAAAATCCAAAAGTTGTAAACATGCTTGGGACCTTGGTCATAAAATACAGTTTCAAAATTATATTACACAAAGAAAAACACACCACAACAAGAAAACTAAAAGAGTCTGCATAATTTTGTAAAACGATTGTATCGCTACTACCTCCGTAGAATTCAGTCGTTCCTGGTTGCCGATGATTAAGGAAGAAATTGCTAATGGTCATGTCCTTGTGAACAACCCAATATCGGGATTGTTCATAAGGTTTTTCCTAGGTTTTCCCTTATGATTTTAATGGGATCACTGAATCAACAAAGTTCTTTGGTCGCATTTTTGGCGAATATACTATCTTATAACAAAGTCGCACCTAGGAGCGCCATATAAAATTCTGAAGATCCCCCTTTCAAATTCTTCCAATTTGAAGGGATCTTTATGATTATATGATCTTTAGAAATTTCTGTTCTACCCTGTATATTACAAATGAAATTCTCTTAGTTACGTCAGAAATCAAATATTATGTATTGTCAAATATTTTAATTTACATCTCAGAATTGTGCCCCCTTTTTTATCCGTAGTTTCTTAACCATTGACAACGGGGTCTGATCTAGACCCCGAAACGTTTGGAATATACTGCAATTTTCTTTGAACTGTGGTGTTATTTCCCAAGAAGTACTTAGAAATTGAAAAAAATATGCCACAAGTATCATTCAGAAAACAACTATACAAGTGTTGATACAATAATTTTAGTGATTTCGACTGAAGGATAGAAAAAATCTTTAAGATTTTAAATGTTTCAAAGAATTGTTGTTTTAAACACTCAATACATAATTCTAACCAAGAGGTTCCCTTCAAAAAATGTTTGATAGTCTAAAATATAAATTATCTGGTAGTACTAGTGTACAGCGTTGAATACCAATCGCAAATATCCTTCAATACCATTTTTACATTGATATCGCACAATTATTGGCAAGATGGACAGATAAGCAACATTAACCGCTCTGAAAAAAAAAAACATATTTTGCTCACGTTACTTAGAGATTTAGCAGAGCCCTAGGGAGCCGAGGACCTCACTTTGAGTACGAAGTAATGATTTGTGAATCCCATATACAAGATAAGATAATCAAAACATAAAAAAAACATCACTTATTTCCTCTTTAAAATTCCCGGTCACGCCAAAGGAACAACGAAATAAGTGTAAAATTTCGCATGCGGGTTTAAAAAATGCCTGCAATGGAGCAAGAAGTCAGCAGGTAAATTGAGTTTTTGCTCTATTGATTGGCTAGTATAACCTTCGACCAAGGCTGTTTTTTAGTTAATGGTGTACAATCTGAATAAGTAATACACAATCCTAATTTCCTTATTAAATAAAAATCTGTAATAAAAATTTCCCACTGTCTATATTGCATTCGGCAATTTCCGCATTACCTTAGAGAAGTAAACTTTTCTCAGACGCATTCCATTGTTTTGTTCACAATTATTCAGCAGAATAAATCAGAAAGTCCTAACTGTAGCCAATATAATCCAAATGAAATACTATATAAATCGAGATTGATGTTATTTATATGTAAATTTTCCACGGTTTCATGTCGACAGGCAGTTTTTATGCAATGAATGAAAATATCACAATATCATCTTCATCGGAATCACATACAAATAATAGATATATTTTCGCGTGAGAGAATTAAATCAGCCGGTAGCCTCCGGGGAATGTTTATGTAATTGAAATTCAATTTTCAAGTATATTGTTGTTAGGAACGAAAACACGCAAACGAACGCGCACGCACGTTATTGCCGCAAAACATCTGACGCACGCCACTTAACCGCAAATTCATTTGGAGCCCATCAGATGATAAGCTGAAATTATTCAGCGTTTACTTTATGGTATATGGAAATAGTGCTATTCATCATCAGATGTTAACTGTATAATTTCTTTGTCAAGTAATTTTTATTCGCCAAGTAGATGTGCCATTGTTAACAAAAGAGCGAGAAGTGATCATGTTGTTGGCATTATTGTAGATTTTTTTTCGAAATTCATGTTCACGAAATAATATAATAAGATTTTCACGCAAATCCTTCGGTCATCGTTTTCATTAAAATGTTGCTGACTCAATAAATAATATTATAGGGACACCATATTTTACCCTATTCAATATATTATGCAACTAATTTACACTTTATGACAGGCTAGAAATCTGTTATAACAACTGCTAAATTAATTTATGTCTTGAGTTTTTCTGAATGTTTTTATATTATTATATCATTTTACTATATGATTATTTTTAAATAATGACCGAATCTCATACCATATTAAATTATATTGTTTTAAGAGAAATTGAAAATTTATTAGGAAATTGCGTTATTTAAATAAACTGAACAAAGTATTCGGAAAATCAGGATAATTATATTCAACCTGGAAGACCTCTAAAACACAATTATTTTTTACAATTTTTAACCTAAAAGGGATAAGGTTATAGTTCGTTGCAGTCCTTTTTTAAGTATACTCATCAATTACTCCAAAAAGGTATTAAGCCTTTTCAATAACTTAATCTGCATTGTGCTAAGGAAACATAAACACATAATTTTATATGAAGTAAAGTTTGTTCGGAAATAGCTGTTATTTACAATGAATTTACACTGAGTTCTCTGATATATATTTTTCTATAACGGAAAACCCACCGTTTTTCAAGAAACCCGAAAAATAAATGCCAAAACTCTTAAACATCAAAGAAATTGTCACATATGTTTGCTACAGAAATTTCCAAATTCAAATGTCATGGTATATCAAATATACATTTAATACATTTCAGTACATTCTTTTTTTTAATAAAGACATTTATAAAAAAAAAACCTACTACAAAAAAGGAACTTAACCAAAAACAACCCTTTTTTTCTGCAACAGTTAAATCTTAAACAGCAAAGTTGCAGAGTACTCATTAATGCACTTCTCAAATTAATTTCACTTTAACTGATTAATTATTTGATGGTTGCAAAAAAAACTTACTTTTTGCTTTCAGGTTGAATACTTTTTTAAGTAGGTTTCTGTTTTTTATATATTAATTTTATAATTTTTAGTGAGGTGCGGGCTTATTTGGCTGCAGTTTTCTAATCTAATCAACTTTTTCAATATTGCCAAAAATAAAGTATTTTATTTTTAAGCCACATTCATTGTTTGGACCAATTTCGTTTACTCTTGAACTGAATAGGTTAAATATCGGTATGCATTAAAAAAGTTCTGAATATATTTCCAACCACTGTATTTATCTTCGCCTTTTTTCGTCGGTTAATTATCAAACTTATTGACTTAATTCCAATTATATATATATATATATATATATATATATATATATATATATATATATATATATATACCAGTTTTTTTTATTACAAAATTAATAATACAATTTTTAGTGTTTAGTGTTATGGCAAGTAGTTTCAAATTATAAAACACGTTGTTTACTAAGGAATAACTGTACTTCATTTTTAGGTCAAATTGATATTTTTGTCAACACCGTTTGATATACAATTTTTTGTGATACGGGATAATTATTTTTTAATTCTAATTTTTTCTGTTTGACTATACTACAATTTTAGGTATATATGTACTTGACTTTTAAGCAAAATTCATATTTGCTGACAAACCTCGTAGTTGGAAAAGTGACATTTAATGATTATAATATACGTTCTGGAGCCCGCAAATCTTTTTATGAACAATCACTTTTTCTCTACATATTACGCATAAGATGTTATCCGTTTGAGTCCAACTTATGAAAACACAGTGTATATAGAGATCAATTGAAAACATACATCTTGAAGTTGAATAACTGAACTAATTCCAGTCAATATTCAGTTTGTTACGAACACCACATGATCCGAACAGAGATTTTCTTTGGTAATACCAGGATTCTCCTTAACAAAATTCAGTTTAAACAATCCAAATTACTTGACTCAGGTAATCGCTAAATACACATAAAAAACTTATATACTCGTACCTACAGAGGAATTGAAGACCTTCTTTATTTTTGAAGACAATTAAAAAAATTTGTTAAAATCTTCTATTTTGTTATTTGCAAATGAAATTAAATTCATGTTAGGTAAGGCATATTAAATTTAAAACAATCGTACATTTTTTAATTTTATCAACTGTTAGAGACACATATTCACCATATTTCATTTTTATGAGTTCATTAAAAAAAATAACTTAAAAACAACAAACACTGGGTTAAATTTTCACTTTTTTATTTATTTTAATTTGACATATATTATGCAAAGTCTGGCTTCATCAGAATTTGGAAATACAATTGTTATTTACTTCACAAAACGACGTGAGCTAAATTATGGAAAAAATTCAGTAAAACTGTTCTAATTTATTTTTTTGTACTAACATTGACAGCAGTCGATTTTATTTAGTTTTTTACTTTTTCGCCGTCGGATAGTCTGCAAGGAGATTCTACAAAGCAACAATTTTTTTTTAAACAGAGCTGCAAGTTTTAAGATTGGAATGGAACATAAAGCAATAGGAGATTAAATGATTAATTAAATGAGAGGTTAGTAGGATGAAAGAATGAATATTATTTTTCAGTATCATTATACTAGCTAAGCTAATTGACAAAAATATGTAAATTATATCGGAAGATGTTGAACAGTTCTTAAAAATCGTAAAGTTGATGAATTTATGGTTGCAGTTAATATCAGTTAATTCTAATGAATTTGCACAAATACGTATCGGCTAATTTAATTCAGTTTTTAAAGGAGATTTCACCCAAGAGTGCTCAGTTTCAGAACTCCATCTAATTGTATAAATATAGAGAGTAAACATAAAAGTCAGTTTGCTACATTTTGTGCCCCATGCAGACTTAAAACAAGAACACTGAAAGAGTTTTCGTATTTGTTTAACACAAGGAGTCTAGGTATTCATGACAGCCCAACTACAGTTGGTAAAATCGAGGAGAAATTTAGAGAAACTGGAAATGTTAAACATATTACAAATTCTGTAAGCTCTAAGACAGTTCTCTTATGGTTCGGTATGCGTCCAGCAAAATATGCTCTAGTCAAGCGGACAGAATTATGAATGGTTGCTGCTCTGAACAGAATCAATCGGAAGTTTGTCCATCGGCTAAGTATATGTTTTACTAGACTCCTACCGACCCATATGAGAGCTGCCTTAGATTAACTAAAACATACAACTTAAAGATTTATTGCAAATGAAAATTCATTTTAACTAGGACAGGAACTAATCTTAATTCACAATTTATTTATTAATTTCTTTTCGCAGATGAAGCCAGGTTGTGCACTTATTTGATAATTGAGAGACATACGCAAAACCAGAATCATTGACTCCTTCTTCGATGAAACTTTGACAGATAACGATATTTTGGGGTTTGCCCAGATTATTAGACATTATTATAAAAGCTTTGACAAAAATTATGAAACAACGAACTTGTTATTAGTTAGTAAATACTAGCCATTACCCGCGGTTTCACCCGCGTACGGAATGTACAAGTCTTTGCAAAAAGAAATAATTTATGAAACATATGAGTTATTCTATATAACAATTTTTCCAAATTTTTTGAAACGAGCTAGTTAACTATAAATCCACCAATCCCGAATATATTTCACCCAATCTGAAAGTGTATATGGGCCACCCTATATAACCATTTTATTCGACATTTTTTTGAATTACCTTGTATAACTGTAACTCTACTTCACCCTATAGTGCAACCACCCTATATATGCTGCTGTTTATTTTGTCACCCAATATAACTATTTTTAACACCTGCTTATAACTCTACCCACCCTATATTTCAGCTATGCAACTGCTTATGGTCTACTCTATATAACAATTATTTCTGACATTTTTTAAGCCACCTTGTAAAGTACAATTTCTCTCCACGCTATATTTTAATCACCCTTTATATACAACTTTTCCTAAAATTCTGCTAATCGCACTCTAAAACTATAATCTAGCTTCGCCCCATGTTTCAGGTATTCCATATAGTAGGATGCAACTGTTTATGCCCTATATAACAAATTTTTTAAACTTTTCGATCCTCCCTAATAGAAATGCCTGCGGAGCCCTTGGTGTGTCACAAATATAAAAACACGGTATGGCACCCTAACACCAAACCTTTATCTAAACCGTCACCCAAACTGCAACTGCTTTTTGGTCACCCTATATAACAATTTTAATTAATTTTTTTTGAACCGCCTTGTATAACTACTTCCACCTACATTAAAATCGTCCTGTATATACTGCTGCCAATCAGTTAAACATTATAACTTATTTTTGAACCATCCAGTATAATCATAATTTTACTCTACAAAACACTTCAACCACCCTGTATGTTCATCTGCTTAGGGGCCACCAAATATAGCATTTCTTAAACATTTAACTATAATTCTGCTCCACTCACTATCTTATTTACGCCACTGCTTATTGTCATATTCCATTTTTTAACCACCCTAGAAAGTATAATTTGTCTCCATCTTATATGTATTTCAACCACTCATATATTCAACTTTTTCTAACTTTGTTTTAATCACACTGTATAACTATAATTTTACTTCTATTCACGTTTCAGATATTGCATGTATGGAACAGCTCATGTTCTGTTTAGTATATGCAACTACTTATCGGCCACCCAGTTTAACATTTTTTGCAACTCCCTGTATAACTATAAATCCATTAATGCCCAATATATTTCACTAAAACTCCAACTGCTTATGGGGCACACTATATAACAATTTTGTTCAACATTTTTTGAAACACCTTGTATGTATTACCACTACCTTGTACTCGGTGCTGCTTATTGGTCAACTAATATAACCCTTTTTAAATACTTAACTATAGCACTTCTCTACTCTATATTTCAACTATCCTATATGTACAACTAATTATGAGCCACGCTATTTCACGATTTTTCTTCGTATTTTTTTAACCACATTATAAAGTATAGTTTCTCTCTACACTTCATTTAAACCACCCTTCATTTGCAAGTTTTTCTAACCTTGTTTGAATCACACTGTGTAACTATAACTACTATTCCATATATGTAAGTGCTATATAACAAAAATTCTCTACCATTTATTACCCACCCTGTATAATTATAATTTTATTCCACCCTATATTTCAACAACCTTGTATATGCAATTACTTATTTGCCACCCAATATTACATTTTTGTACATTTCTTTATAATATTTTTTAAACCCACCTGTATATCTGTAATTACAGTATAATTATACTCCGCTATATATTTCAGCCATCCTATATATTCAACAATTTGTGGATATAAAATATTTTTTAACCACCCGATCTCATATTTTAACCAGCCTTTACAAACAATTTCTTCACATTTTTTCAACCCATTTCATTACTATAATAACTCAAGAACATGATTCAAATATCCTAACTGCTTACTTTACACATTTTTTCTAAAAAAAAATATCCACCCTGTATAAATATTCTACCATTATTTCCACCATATTGTATATGCAACTACTTATGAGCTAAACAATATATCATTTTGTTATACACCTTATATAAATATAATTTTACTCCGCCCATTTATGAACCACCTGGTGTATGCAACTATTTATGGCACACTCAATAAAACTATTTTGAACCAACCCGTATAACCAATTCCACTCCACCTTATTTTAACCACATTGAATATATGTAGCTGCTTATGATACCCCAAATTTAAGTTTTTTTTAGATTTTTTAAATCCATGTCATTCTATTCCGCACTAAGTTTCCTATATATAGAAGACCATGTAAAATTACGGTTTTATAACAGTTGATTTTTTTTAAATGGAATACATGTTACATTGGCATATTCCGAATTTTGAATAAAAGCTAAGCTGATTTAAGTATCTAATATTTGGTGATTGCTGTGGAACCAATAGAGTAATTGTCTTTTCTAACATGGTAGAAGTTTTTTCGCTATATCTACCGTTTCTGTCAATATAGGGACATAATATATCAGCCAAATTTTAAGTCAAACTATAGCCTTTGCAACAAAAAAAGATTCAGCAAAATCAGTTCAGTAGTCTTTACGTAATGCCCGAACAAACAAACAAACCAACAAACAAACAGACAAACTTACAATTTTATAGTAGTATAGAATAGATTCAATCAAAGCAGTTGAACTTAACTGTATTTTAACAGAACTAACTCATTTCTGAGAGACAACAAATGTGAGTCAACATCTTTTGTACGGTCTCAATTAGGGAGGTAAAGGGTATCAGGTGTAAAGAAAAAACTGAACGTAGAAAGACAAATATATTTTACTATATATGTGCGAAACAGAGAGAAAGATAGAAATCTATAAGAGCAAAAGAATGAAGTAAAAGAAAGAACTTTTGCTTGTCCACATGACTAGCACTTTATTGATATCAATCAATTCGGCTAGAGTTTTGCTTCAATTTTTTACTATTTCACTATTTTATACCAAAACGATATAATAGTGACAATATACAAAAAAGTATCATCATTTGATGCCGAGGGTTATGCGTCTCAGATCCTTTGAAGTAATAAAATTTGAAAATTGAATTTTTAATTTTATTAAGTAATACAAACTATAGCTCTTTAAGATCTCGTTATTCCGCGGCCTTATGTACATCCGTGAGTCATGGAGGTTTCTGTATATAAAACATTACATGGCTTCCCGAAGACAAATGAAGAATTCAAAATGGACTAACCACGTCCTAACAATATAAAGAAGTATATGGTTGCCACGTCTTTAAGGGCAGAAGTAAACGTGAGAAAGATAATACTCCAAACGTCTATCGGCAATTTTGTAGAACATTTGGTTTCAAATGACTGAACGTTAAGTCAGTACACTTATATTTATGTTAGATTAGAAAAATGAAAAAAACGTTAACGGGAAAAAAATAAGGCTCTAAGCCAAGAACAATATTTTACCAAATGTTATATACTACTTTCTATCAGAAAATGTATGAAAAAATTTAAACCATTTTATTTGGTTCAGATTTTATTTGCATTTTGATATTAAGGGAAGGAAAAAATTCTAGTCACTTTGGTCATGGTTCAATTGTTGATAAAAAATCGGGGGCATCAAATTATAAAGGATGTCCTAATACAAAAAATCCTACAAACTTATTATTCTTTTATTTAAAGTAATGTTTATTAATTCTTTACATACATTTTGTAAGGCAAACTTGTTTAAATTTCTAATATATTTTTACTTGTAACATTAAAGTCGTACATAAGAATCATTAAAACAGACAAGACGCATTTTCATATTCAGATAATTTCCCTTAAATATTGAGTCATAATTTTTAACGATTCTTATAAATATACTTCATTAAATATTATGTTCAGGACTAAAATTATGTTAATTATCTCAGTCTTTGGGTTGCCTTTTAATGAAGCGTTATGAATGAGAACTTATTTGCCTATAACTAAAATACAAAGGTAAAATATGATATATCTGTCACTCTGGTATAAATGTATACATATATAATTAAGCCTTAATTAGTGGTTTCGAAAACAATAATAATAAAGTTTAATTGGGACAAATATTGATAAACCAACCTTTAAATATTGTTTGGGTTTTAGGTAAGTGAGACCAAGTGAACCTTATGTATTTTCAACTGTGAAAGAACCCTACGAGAAATATTATTCAAATAATTGTTATAGCAAGATATCTGATAGTATAGGGGGAGAAAAGAATTGCCGAGGGTATATTAAAGGTTTCTTCTATTTCACTCCAAAGTATAGGCCTGATTCGCCTGGATCTATGTTTTTGTGGGTAAATCTACGGCTCTTGATCTATTTTTAGGGTTCCGTATATACAATATAAAATTAATTTTGGGGGCAAATTATAGAATTAAATGAAAATTTAAAAATATATTTTTTAAGCGCATCATGTAATACATGAAAGGTCCAATTCTGAGGAACACAATTATATTTTTTTCATATTTAAAAAAATAATAATTAAAAAGATATTAACGAAAATATACAAAAATTTACCGATTACCGCCCCCCTTATCCCTGAAACTATAAAAGGTAAAGTTTTGAAAAAAATTAGAGGTATAGGGTCTGATTTGCAGCTTACTGGAAAAATAAGGAGAAACCTCTACTTTTAATTTTGGGGGGCAAATTACAAAATTAAAAGGAAAATATAAAATTAAAATTGTTTCTAACGCATCATGTTATATATTAAATGAAAGGGCTCATTATGGTGACAACAAATATATTTTTTTCATATTTTTAAAGTAAATTAATTAAAAGATATTAACAAAAATAAAAAAAAGTACCCATTACTCTCCCACCCTTATCTTCGAAACCATAAGCTGTAAAATTTTGAAAGAAATAGAAGTATAGGGTATCACCTGAACTTTACTTCAAAAATAATGAGAACCCCCTAATATTTATTTTGGGGGGCAAATTATAAAATTAAATAGAAAATAAAATGTTATAATTCTTTCTAACGGATCAGGTAATATATCAAATCCAAGGGCTAATTAAAACGAATTTAAATTAATTATTTAAATATTTTTAAAACAAATAAATTAAAAGATATTTAAAAACAATATTTAAAAAAATTACCCATTTCCCCCTTTATTCCCCAAACTATAAGACCTATTTTTTTTTGTTTACAGGAAAAATATGAAGAAATCATTAATATTAATATTGGGGGCTAAATTATAGAATTTAAGGGAAAATAAAAATATATTTTTTAACGCATGATGCAATACATCAAATGAAAGGGCTCATTATGAGGAATACAAATATATACATTTCATATTTTTTTAAATGAATTGTTTACAACATATTAACATAAAGATATAAAAAATTCTCATTTCTCCCTTTATTTCCGAAACCATAATAACTAAATTTACGAAAATAATAAGGGGTTCTGGGGCTCACTAGAAATTTATAAGAAAAATTTAGTAATTTTAGGGGCAAATTATACAATTAAATGAAAAATAAAAATTCAGTTTTCAAACGCATCATGTAATATATCAGATAAAAGGCCCATTATGTGAATAACAAATATATCATATTTTTAAATCATTTGTTTAAAAGATATTAACAAAAATATTAACCATCGACTTAATTCCCACTTTAGAAATGACAATATTTTTATTTTGAAAAATATATTTTATTTGTATTTTTAAATAATTTGAATAACAGATTTAATAATTTAAAAATAAAAATAACAACTCTAATGTTAATTTTTGGGGGTTAAATTAGAAAATTAAATACATATGTATTCTTATAAAAATCAAGCGAATCCTGAAACAGATAAAAGAAAAAATCTGTGTGGAAAATGTAAGTGTATATTTTTTATAAATTTAAAACGCTACCTTTAAAATATATAAGGGTAAATATAAGTATAAGGTAATATGCACTAATTCCCTGCTTGTCTGTAACTGGAATATTAGAATCTTGAAGGTGGTACGGAACCCTTAGTATGCGAGACCAACTCGCACTTGACCAAATTATTTATTTATGATTTAGCTAAATTGGTGTATGCCATTTCTTTTACATGTGGTCTTAATATAATTCTCATTTTATTTTGTTAATAATCGAGGACATGTTTAGTTCTGTTCTTATCTTCTCAGAAAGGGTGCAACCTTTCGATTTTCTTAAGAATTTCATTTTTGCTGTTTTTATTGTTTAAATAATTGATCATTTGGCAATACTTTGACTACATGTCTTTGGAGTTATTTATAAAATAATTCGCTTTCTTGTGTATTACCTATATTAATATTCAATATACTGTTTTAATGTTTAGCCTTACTGCTATTATTAGTATAGTGCATAAATACATATATACAGGGTGTTTCTAAAATATGGTTCCAAGCTTTTACTGTGTAAAGAACTCTTAAAATAAGCTAAAAATTCCCTATTAACATGTGGTCTAAAACGCACCGTTGGGAAGTTATATGCCCTTAATAGGGCTCAAGCAGAACTGTTTTTTTTTCTGTTGGGCAGGGTGATGGTGTGATTGGGATATATATATATCCTTGCGCGCATTCAACATAAACATGCCAATTCAATGACCTTGAAATTTGAGGTAGGGAAATAGGTGTTGTCGTATATCATTTGAAAGCCCTTTTTACGGATTTTTTACTGCAATTCCTGTAACAGAAATCCTAACGGACCTAGTAGTAAAACCGGATTATTAAATTTACTGCATAGAAAAGTATTGAAAAGGAGTTCTTTTATACTACGTTCTTAAGCCATCCTGTTTCACTGCCACACCCTGTAATAACACACAATACAAGAAAAACATTAAATGTAAACATTCATTTATTTTACATTATTTTTGCAGATATTTACCGCAAGTTTGTTTATCTGTTCTGACCTTTCTTCGATCAATTGAAGCATTGTACATTTATCTGTCAAGTTATTACTTTACTGATTTGTGGAAAATTTAAAAGATAATTATGGTATACACATTGCAAGAACGTGTTGAGCTGGTAAGTCTTTATTACCAAACTCAAAATTGTGCTCGATCTGCTGCAAGGGTTTTTAACCAAAACCATCCCGAACGTAACATTCGTCATAAATACGTATTGGAGTTGATTTTAAAATTTGTTGAGACGGGCTCAGTAATGAATCCAAAAAGACGTCCCATTTGAATTGTAAATGATGAAGGGGCAGCTGGGGCTACATTGGGCCATGTCCAACTTATACTAAACACGCAGTCTGTCCAGCAAATCTCTGCAGCTTCCAGTATTAACAACATTAACGTTTTTAGAATTTTGCATAAGCACACAATTTAATTACTTCATGAATTGAATGAGGATGATTGGGATCGAAGGCAAGAGTTTTACGAATTATGACCCAGCCTATGATCGAAAAGTCAAACTTCTTGTACAATGTTTGCTTTTCGGATGAGTGCCCTATTTCATTTCACATACATAACTGTAGATTTTGGACTGATACAAATCCTCATTTATTTCGAGAAGCTCATAGTCAAAATCCGGTAAAACTAAACGATTAGGCAGGGATTTTGGGAAATCATCTAATTGGACCCCTGTTTATTCCTGGTAATTAAAATGGTGAAATTTATTGCAATATATAGGAAAATTAAATTAATGCATTGATAATAGAAAAATTAGAAAATGATCCTGTACTACTTGAAGAGCAATTGCATTTCCAACAAGATAGAGCTCCTCCACACTACGCCGCACCAGTTCGTCAATACCTCGATTTGGAATACCCTGGTAACTGGATTGGAATAAGAGGTCCTATAGAATGCCCTGCCCGATCAGCTGATCTGAACTCTTGGGATTTTTTTGTGAGGACGTGGTAAATCCAAAATTTTTATGACTCAGCCTGAGAATTTGGACGAACTACGGCAATGGATTAGAGCGGAGTGTCGTCAGATAACACCGACAATGCTGAACCATGTCAGAGACGGCTTTCAGTCAAGGTTGTACTATTGTATGGAAGTCAATGGACGACGCTTTGAACATTTGCGTTAGAGGCATTGTATTGTAATGTAAATTCCTTTTATTTCTAATACTCTTTTATTATTACATGTACAGAAATTGCAATAAAAAAATTTATTATGACGGTATAGTCCGTAAAAAGGGCTTTCAAATGATATACGATAACAACTAATTTCCCTATTTCAAATCTCAAGGTCATTAAATTGGCCTGTTTATGTTGAATGCCCGCAAGCGCTAATTCATGTCATAAAATTTCCAACTCGAAACAAAAATCGACCTGTTTGTTCTTATTGCAATAAAATAACCAAGTTATTCAAGGTGGCTCGTTTGAGATGGAATACCCTATACATATATATAGGAAGAGATATTTATCCGCAAATACATACGTTCCTTAGTATGAATCGAATTTGAAACTGGCAAACGTTGAATGAAGCCCTGAATATTGTGTATTCTCGACAAATGTCTTTTTTCATAAATTATCATGTATAATTTTATAATCTTATAGAGAGTTTTATTTAATTATTTATACACAGCTATAGGGTGCTTTACCCTGTGTAATTACGAACGCTTTAACAAAGAATTTTAAGTGGCTGCCTGTTTCTGTCAACTTTTACTTATTAATTGTACATGTTAGATTCTTATTTAGACTCAAATAGCATCTCTATAAACAGTTTCACATCACAGATAAAGAGATTCCCTATTTATTGTAATTGATATTATTTGTACATATGAAACAACAGATTAACATGCACAACCTTGTGTAAAACGTTAATATTGTAGTAAAATTTGTTACATATGTTTCTCTATTCCAAAGAAATTTATAAACGTTTTAACCGTTGAACATAACCTGAACTGTGATGGAGGTTATATGACGGTTCAAGACAGAACATCAATTAATTCCTATTAAAATGAATATCTAATTGCATATAAGCCGTCATATTTGTCTTCCTTGTCGAATACATTCAACCCTTTAGCTTATAGTCTAGACTAGGTTGCAGGTACGGTAAAGGTGCTGCTTGAACGGTATATAAATTAGGGCAAAGTCGTTACTTTACCTACTGCTGAGAGGATTTCAACTCGATCCGTGCATCTGCATAAATTATTAAAAAATTCAGCTTTGTTAATGTTGGCTTTTAAATGGGGCTGCTATGGGATTACGCAACGGGTATATGGAGATCTTTATCTTGGTTTCGTTTACTAATAATTTGAAAATATATTTCTAAATACAAATTATATGCAATAAATTAACAAAAGTATTTGAAATTATGTCTTGAAAAATAGCTGATCCTCTAACAAATTGGGAGCCATTTTTTATCTAAGTATAATAGGATTTCAGATATTATGTGATTAAAGTTGCTTTCTGTATAAAAATCACTAGAAGTTTTTTCAGTATGCTTGTTGATTCTTCTGTATCAAATTTTTCAGCTTCTATACTTGATGCAGTTCTATGAAATAATGTTTACTTAGTAGTAATCGAAAACAAACCCAAAACCAGTTTGTGAATATATTTAAAAATATACTTACCGCCACATTTTAACAATTCTTAAAATGTTTCCTAAGCTAGATACATCGTTTCTGGGTGGCAACCTTCATGAGTAGCTTCACCATTAAAGGACTGAAAATATTTATATTAATGATTTTTGTATAACTGAAGGGAAGAAGTAAATGACGTGTAGTACAGAAGTATAGAAGAACTGGTTTTAAGGATTGAGATGAAACTCACATTTTTGGCAATAATGCAGCCAACTGAAACGGATCTTGTAAGAACAGACGAAAAGCTCACCTAACCTATAATTTGAAATATTTTGAATAACTTTTAGGTAGAGACTAGTCTACGACGACATCGATATTACCATGAAACAGCTATAGAATTGCCTGATGGACGAAAATAAAATAGCTGACAATAACTAACAAATTTCACTGCAAAAATTCGTTTGCGGAAGCCGTTACTTTGTTATATTATTTTACACGACGAAATAAATAAATGTTCCTAGTTTTAAATTCAATCACAGATTACGCCTAAACCGTTAAAAATGTTAATGCTCACAATACGTTGAACAGTTATACTAAACTGTTGATTCTATGACTATATAAGGTCCAAAAAAATGTATCCACTGTTTAACAGTTCATAACTTCCAAACTAATTGACGGAGTTGTCCCATTTTTGGTGAAAGTAAAGCCTAAAGTCCAACTTAAAGATATCACTATAGGTGTTCGAATTGGTCACCATTAACATTCACACAGAAACGATGCGGCCGAACTGCAGCACGAAGTACTCACTGCAACGTGTTCAGTTGGTTATTTGCAGATGAATGTACGATGGATTCTCGAAGTGCGTGACTTTTGTCTATAAACGACGTCGTTTAGTTATCCCCGCAGGTAAAAGTCCAGAGGAGTTAAGTCTGGGGAACGTGGTGGATACAGCAGCTCTATGGCCTTTCCATCTTCCTGGTAGATTTTCGTCGAGATAAGCCCTAACACGATTGGTAATGGTCTGGGGCACGATCTTGTTAAAAATAAAATCTTCCGTCTCCACAGAAGTCTCGGATGGCAGGTAAAATATATATTTGAAGCTTCTAAAGGTACACCTCACCGGTAACTGTGCCGTCAAAGAAGAATGGCCCAATCAAGCCCCGATAAGACAACCCACCCTACACATTTATAAATTCACTAGTTTGTCTACATGGACGATCGGATTTTCGGCGGCCCAGTGGATGCAATTGTGGCGATTTACTGTACCACTGGGTTTGAACTGTGCCTCATCAGAGCACACAATCATCTCTGTACTCCATTCTACGATCTGGGTCGCCCTCGTTCATTGCTTGTAGCAATCTTTCACTTTGCTCTCTTCAAAATTTGCCGAACGCTTGAGCGACTCATTCCAGTTTCACGGGCACACTGTCTCACAGACATCTGTGGTGAGCGAGTGAATTGTTGTAACCCAAGACTAGACTTGTTACTGTTAAAGTGGACGTTGCTTGTGTACATCTTTAACACAGCCATAGGCTTAAAATTTGTCTCGAATATGACGAATCGTTAAACGTGTCGGTGGCTCTGTTTGATACTCATTTCGCCATTGCCTTTGAACCTCATTAATGTTTTCTTACTTAAAATACCACATGAAAATTGACTTCCTTTCATCGAATGTAAGCCTTGCGCCAGCCATATTTACTCTAGTAACTAGGTAACTATCTGGCGACTGTATGGCGATGACCGAAACTATAAACTATTATATCAATTAGTTTGCAAGTTAAGGACTTTTAAACAGTGGATACATTTTTTTGGACACCTCTGTATATATATATATATATATATATATATATATATATATATATATATATATATATATGTTGCTATGATGTGTTATTGATTGTCTTCTAAATGTTATTTGTGGCATGTTCTTGATTATTTTTAAGTTTTCTTGGGATTAACAAGACAATTGAATTAAAAAAACTGTATATTGAAAGAAAATACCAAACGTTTCAAAGTCTATTCTGACCTCGTTGTCAATGGCTTTAGAATATGTAATATTTTAAAGCCATTCCTGTACAAACATAGGTTTAGGTTTGGCAGGTGCAAGCTCCTAAAGGAATATGATGAACCAAAATTTTCACCGACTGATAACAAAAACAAATCTGTACAGAAAGTATTATCAAAACCTGGGGATACTAATAAAATATAATTTGGTCAAGTGCGAGTTGGACTCGCATACTTAGGGTTCCGTACCACCTTTAAGATTCGAATATTCCAATTTCAGACAAGCAGGGAGTGAGTGCATTTTCTTATACTTACCCTTATATCTTTTAAAGGAAGCGTTTTAAATTTATAAAAAATATACACTTTGATTTTCCACACATAGACTTTTTATTTTATCTGCTTTAGGATTCGCTTGATTTTTATCACAATACATATGTATTTAATTTTCTAATTTGGCCCCCAAAAAGTAACATTAGAGTTTTATTTTACTAATAAACTTTCAAAAATGCCTTTTAAAATCTACTGTCTGAGTTTTGAGGCTCTGTAGATTGGAAGAAAAACGGCAAAATAGGTCAAAGTTTAAATTATAAATTAATAAATCTGTTATTCAAATTATTTAAAAATATAAATAAAATCAAATTTTAAATAGTGTAGTTTTTAAAGTGGGAATTAAGTCGATGTTTAATATTTTTAATATCTTTTATACAAATGATTTAAAAATATGATATATTTGTGATTCACATAATGAGCCTTTTATCTGATATATTACATGATGCGTTTGAAAATTGAATCTTTATTTTCCATTTAATTGTATAATTTGTCCCTAAAATTACTATGGGAGTTTTCTAGTAATTTATTTTCCGTTTAATTCTATTTCTTGGAGGAAAAATAATAGAATTAGGGATTTTTCTTCATACCTTTCATATAAACAAAAAAATGAGGTCTTAGAGTTTGGGGAATAACGGGGAGAATGGATAATTTTTTTAAAATATTTTTTTAATATATTTTAAAATATTCATTTTTAAAAAATAAAAAAAATATATTTGTACCTATTCGTCATAATGAGCCCTGGGATTTGATATATTACATGACCCGTTGGAAACAATTATAATTTTTTATTTTCCATTTAATTCTATAATTTACCCCCAAAATGAATATTAGAGGTTTCTTCTTATTTTTCCAGTAAAGTTCAGATGAGGGGCTATACTTCCAGTTTTTCAAAATTTTTCAGCTTATAGTTTCGGAGATAAGGGGGGAATGGGTAAATTTTTTTATATTTTTGTTAATACCTTTTAATTTATTTATTTTATAAATATATTTGCTTTCTTCAGCATGAGCCCTTTTATTTGATATATAACATGCTGGGTTAGAAACAATTTTAATTTTATATTTTCCATTTAATTCTATAATTTACCCCCCAAAAAAATATTAGGGGTTTTTCCTTATTTTTCCAGTAAAGTTCAGGTGAGGGGCTATACCTCCATTGTTTTTTTCAAAATTTTCCAGCTTATGGTTTCGGAGATAGGGGGGGGAGGATGGGTAAATTTTTTTTACTTTTGTTAATATCTTTTAATTAAATATATTTGTGTGCCTCAGAATGAGACCTTTTATTTGATATATTACATGATGCGTTTGAAAAAAAATTTATTTTCAAATTTTTATTTAATTCTATAATTTGCCCCCCAAAATTAATATTAATGGTTTCTCCTTAAAGTGTACTGTAAAATTCGAGCAACGCTCGATATTTCCTATTTTTTTCAAAATTTTAAACTCAGTAGTTTCGGAGATCAGGGGGGGACGGTCGATTTTTTTAGTTTTTCCCCCTGAAGTACCCCTAAAATCAAAATTTTTTCTTTTACGATATGTACTCCTGATCGGTTACCAAACTATACATTGATACCAAATTTCAACCTCTTCCGTCCAGAAGTTTAGGAGAAAATGGCTGTGATGTGACAGGGGCAGAAATCCTGAGTGATATTATAAGGGTATCCGTATATTGTATATACGGAACCCTAAAAATACCCTTTCAATTTAAACAGTTGAATCAGTTGTGACAATATATACGAGTTTTATTAAAAATACATTTATATTAAACTTTCAAGTTCCTTATTTTCAATTCTTTTGTACCCGAAAGGCAATCTTCAAGCCAAAGTTATTTGTAGCGAAAAGTCAGATTAGCTTTTTTATATTCCCAAGGTTAGGTCTATTTAATTGAAATATGACTAGAAAACAAAACATGATTATATATGTTCTCACAGTATTATTATTGAAGGCGAAACTGAAAACAAAAGTTCTTTGTATTCGTAATGCATATTTTAAATGTTTATACTTCAAGACGAAATTCGTTTGTAACCTGCACGGAAATTTTCCAGCGTTTCAAGTACTTTTATATTAATTGTTTAAAAAACATATTTAATGTGAATATATATTGGATTGGCAAAGGCTTAATTTCATATTTTCTGAATGTGGGTTTGCGTGTGGCATGACTTTTAGTTTTGTGGTGATGTGACTTTTAATTTCTCCCAAAAGCTACTAAAACACTCTATTGTTCATACCCCTTAAATGTGTGTATTTGTAAGATCGGTTTTAAGGCATGAAAGGGATTGTATTGGATAAGATGAATGGAACATAAAATATATAGTACTAAGGACTAATGATAAAATTGTTGGTATGGATATTGTAACTAACGGTCATAAAATAGAAAATAGGCATATTTGACGCTAATAAATGAAATGCTAGGGCAGACACCTGTAAGAAGTTGATATCACAGAATGAATGGATGAGTGAAAAATCAAGTCGCATATGTTATATTACATATGATAGGAAAAGCATGCCGGAAACCCATGATAGAGAACGGACTAATAGAAACTTATCTAGAACTTTTTCTACAAATTATTGGGAAGAAATACATTCTAATATAATAAATATAATTTTCGGCAGAATACCGTCGCTTCAAATTAATACCTAAAGATGGATTGATTAATCCCTCAGTCATGGCTGAATAAAATAAAAGTGAGGAAGTTTGGGTTTTTTATATATTCTCCCAATGAACTACACTCTATTTGCTAATCCTTATCCTTTCTCTCAACGCATCAAAAATTTGAACTTCTTTGTGCAGTCAATTTTGAATAGTTTTCCTAGGTAAGTTTAGATAAAGAGGTGTTTTCATTAGTATTTGGTACAACTGTTAAAAACTGTAGGCCTTAAACATTTTTCATTTCCATAATTGTACTGTGTTAGTTCTTTGTCGATCTTGGAGACGAATATGGAATGTTCTAACAACTCTTTTTTAATAATCTCACTATTGTTTGTAAGATATGCAATCTCCATTTTTTCTTGTTGGGTAAACTGTACCACCAAACTTTTAAATTTGCTGTAAAAAAGTTCAATCAATCATTTCGATGTTAGTTACTATGCCTCTATAGTCATTGTCAAATTCGAACACTCACTTATTGTACATAACATAAAGTCAACCATAAATAATTAGAAAGGGATGAGGATGAGGAAGAAACACAAAACGTTTAAGATGAACTACCTTACAACGAATAAAGCTTCATCATGGCAAAACGTTAGAGACAGCCACAGATAGTATACGTAGTTATTTAATGAGGGACGTATAACATCATCAGCATTTAAGCTGTGAAAAAAAAAGTTTAATCTATTCATGCTGTCTTACGGTTTTAAAATATGCAAAATGAGACGACTGTCAAATTTATATTTACAGGTCAGAAAGGTCAAAATAATTATATTCATTTTTGCCAGCTTTCAGAGTTTCTTTATATTGTTTGCAAACATAACAAAGACTAAAATTTTAACACAAGATTTTATTAAAAATTCTTTTACATATTTTCACTTTTTTTCTCTATTACGATATTGCTATTTCATTTTCCTCATAAGTCCACTAATACCTTATAATTTTTAAATTTTAATATACTCGTAAATATCCGTATTCTGAATTAAATATGAAAGCCCCAAATAAATATAGCCTACAAATAGGCAATTTATAGATCTAGTCATAGTTAACATATTTGTGAAACAATAATCTCACATATATGAGAGTTCTAAATAGAAGGCTTCATTTTACTAAATTAAAATATAGTCGAGAATAGGGCAGCTTGTTATATAGAGTATATTTCGCAAAGGGTTTAACAGTCCCAGAAAATTTATATATACCTAATATTAGTAAGGATAAGTACAATTGTAGCATAAAATTCTTTTTTTTTGTGGAATACCACAACAGTTTGTACATTTCACATTCTCAAACTTTTCAGGGTCTATCATAACAGAATGGGAATTTAAAAAAAATTAAATATTCACAATGACAACTATAGAAAGTGTACAATTTGACATTAAAATATTTGACTACATGAACTGATGTAACTAAGATAATTTACTGCTATTTAATGTGTTTAAGGTAACACAAATAATTATAAGATTATATAAAAAGTCAACAATAATATAATGATATTTCTTCTTCTTCTTACAAAAGCCCTGAAAGGCGAGTATGGTCTTAAACTCTAGGGCCTAATTGACCATTGGTTAAATCTTTCAAAATACCTTTATTTCCATAATATTATGTAAGATAAAGTTAACTGAAATTTCCTTTAAAATATCTTGAGTGAACTAAATGAAATAACTAATTTGGGTATGATGACCATAAACAGTTGATACTGGGAAAGCCACTTAAGACTTCCAGCCTGAGAGTATTTAATATCACTACAACAAAATTCGCTTCAAGAACGTCTTTCAGTACAAACAGCTTTCAATACGGAAAAATTCTTGATGAGAAACGTTAACCCAAAGTTTGGTAGCTTAAAACTATCAATGAATTTAATAAACATTAATTTAATAGTTCGTATAAATCACAGTTCACACTAGAGTGTCTATCTTATTGGAATGTCCGAAGCAACCATCGTCAAACACACAATTTTAACCCCAAAAGTAAATATTTTATAATTCTAGCCATCTCTGAAATTTTGAAAGGTAACTTCACTCTTGATTAACCCACAAGAAAACACACTTAAACAGCTGAAATATTTATACAATTAACCGAAAACTACTAAACTAATTATCATGAAACTTTGTACACATATTCTTAGAAGTATTAGAAAGGACATAGGACACTTTTTATTAAAAAAAATATATTTTTTACGGAGCGTAAAAAATATTTTGGCATGACATGATTGTTTGTCAAAAAATTTGAAAAAACTTGAATGCCAATAAAGTCCAAACCCTAGGTGCTGTATTATCGACGGTAAATTAATATGGTTATAGCTAAAGCTTTAGCTGTTTGGATTTTTTATTTATTTAATGTTATTTGGTTCTGTCACTTATAAGCAATACTAAATCTGTTTCAATTTTTGAGGTTAGGTTCCTATTTAATGCTTTAGTTATTACTCGCTGCTTTTAATTTTTATTGTGTTCTTCTGTCACTCTTGTTGTAGTAAATTATTTCAATAAAGCATGTTTTCAGCTATTGAAACTTCATTCTATGTAGTAATTTATTGATATTTATTTAAGGGTTTCAACGCGAGCGAAGCCGCGGGTAAAAGTAGTTATTATATAAGTTTTCGAATAAGTATATAGAGACGTGGTTGTCCTGCAATCTTGACCAGAAGTCACATTGAATTTTTTTTTAATATAAATGATTCGTAATGAGAATATAATGTTAATGTTAAATTTCACATTATATTCTCATAGTTGGCACTAAGAATCTTTTAAATTAATTCAAATTGTATTGTTATTATTGCCATTGAGAGCAGAATCTGATTTAGACCATCAAATATTTGGAAGGATTGAAATTTAGAGACTTTTCCGTTAAGTGCTGTGTTATACCAACAAATTTATATATAGATAGTAGAGATGTCTCAATTAGTCATCATTCAGAAATCAACAAAATATGTATTATTTCAGACTCTTATCTGCCTATTTTCGGATAAAATAAACATATTTCGAACAAACTTATAAAACGATTTTCACAAATATCGGTCCTAAGTACTTTAACATGCGATACCAGACGACATCGTTTAAGAATTACAAGCAGTCGGTTACTATAATTTTTGCCAGCAAAACACTTCACTGAGTAAAGTATATTCTGCAGCGTGTAATCATCATTTTTGGAAGACTTACCGCTTTTTCTACAATGCCAGATGTTTCTTTGGTGCGATCATTAAATTAACATTAACAAGGAAAATTAAGAAGCGGCGTAGCACTCCTTATAAAGTTAGATATAATTATTTTATCGTTATTGCTGAATTCCGATATGGGCATTTTTTTCGCATTATCTGAAGTTTTAGATGACTGTTATTATTTCTAATATACACTGCCTTGTTGCTTCAAAACGTCTTTGAAATTATAAGTAGTATGTGAATTATGTACCTTCAAATAACCCGTGTAACCCGTGGAAATGAGGTAAAAATATAAGCTGAGATAAAATAAAATGATATACTTTAAGGTAGTAGAAAGTAGAATTAAATTTGTTTTGTTCTGTATGCTGACTTTATGTACTAAGTTCCTTATACATTTTCAGATAAAAGACAGGATTTATAATTTGAAACTAAGACACATAAAAACAAAAATTTTATGACTTATGGTTTATTTGCATCATTATGAATTCTTATTAACTACGTCATAATATTTATTGTTGTTGTCTACAGAAAAAGGAAGCTACCTCGGGAAAAACCGAGGATGGTACACTTTAACAGGTTAGTCATGGCGGCGAAGTTGACTATGCCCAAGTCCGCAGCATCCAATCACCGACATTCGAACAGTTTATGGTACAGTACCATGACCTGTTTGACATGCCCATAGAATATTCCCTGGCTCATTGTGTGGCTCGAGATCTTCGGATGTCCAGAGGAACAGCCAAGGTTTTTGCAAAGAAGTACGGCCAGTTCCAGATCCAGTGGTAGGGAAGGTCTTTCATCTCGAGGATAAAAACAAGCAGTGGGTACCAGAGTCATCTTCTATTTGGTAACGAAATCATGCTCGCAGAACAAGCCAAAATATAGTGATCTTTGGAAGACCCTGGTAGAATTGCGGGCTGTAATAATGGAGATAAAATTGGCGATCCCAAAGGTAGCTTGTGGGTTGGATGGACTGAATTGGGTGGTGGTGGGAAGTATGATGGAATTTATCTTTCGATTCTGTGGCATCGACATCCTCGTACCCTGTCTCAATGGACGCAGCCCAGATTCGAAGACCGTTGATTGTTACTACCACCAAACGTCCCGTTGTCGCAATGAAGAGCCCTGCAAATATCGCCATACCGTGGAAGTTTCTGGGACATTTCTGGAAAAAATTCTGACAAGAATTCAGTATTCGATTGCCGTATAGTATAGATCAGGTGTTCAAGATAAATTGTAAATAGTTCTCTGAACATAAAATTAATTAGGGGAAAAAATTATAGTTAGTGTGACTGTATTTTTAAATAAATCCAAGAACTGAACTGAACCCGAAGTGTAAATAAAACCCTTACAGTAATAACAAAAATAAATTTTCAATTATATAATTTGTAATATTATTAATGATTTGTTTCTATCAATTGTGCAAACAAAACAATGCAGGATCAGATGTAGCTAGAGGATCGTTGTAATACTTTGAGTACAATCAAACTGATTTGATGCCCTGGCCAACAAGATCTCACGCTCTACTGCCCATTGAACCAGTGAAAAACGTAATAAGCTCGGTCACAGGGAATAAAACCAACTGGACATGTCTTTTCGCAAGTCTAATTAGTGCTTAATTGTATCAGTCAAGTGTCGTTATATCTTGCAGCTCTAACCAGAGAGAGATACGTCCACTAGCTTTCCTTTTCTCTCATCCAGCATTATGATTCCACTTATACAAGCGCCGCAGACTCAAGCAATACTTCTATAGGTATTAACCTCTATGGTCATAACACGCGTCAGGGTTCGGACACGCTTGCGAGCGATTTCTCATGAATCACTATTGGTGAAAACTGCATGAAAATTCCTATGTTGTGATTGTGTTCTACCTTGAAGTCAGTTAATATCTTTTTTAAAATAGGTTTTGTTTAATTTGTAATCAGTTATAATCGTTGTTTGCAAGGTTGTATAAAGTTGTTCTATGACTTACCTTGAGGATCCTCTGCTACTAGTTTTGCCGTGACCCTTATTGTTCTTTCATGATTTTACTTTATTCTCTGAATTTTACTTTCTGCATTCTATTTATCTTTCGTTTTGCTTTAGATATATTGTTTATTTATTACCAATTTCCCGAAATACTCAGTTATAACATTATGAAATACTAGGTACGTAAAGTGCTGTCAGGTTGCTATAGTAATGGTATATGTTTGCAACTCCTTGTCACCCAACTCCTCGGAACGAAGCCGACCTTAAGCTGGGGTTGATAATTACTCGCTCTAGCAAGTATCAAAGTTAGCTAGCAGTTCCTATGACAAATCAAACTGTCCTAAAGATTATTTTGTCTCTTCATGGGTTTTCTCTCCTCCAAATTTTTTCCTGTAACAGATAAGTATTTAAAAAATTGTATATGTAGAACAAAGTGTAGTAAGGCAATTTCGTAAAATTGCCCGGATTACTGGTTGTCTGTACAGAGATTCTTCCTCACAGTTTTTCTGAGAGAAAGAGATGTCTATAAAATGATCAACCAGTATTCCTGTATATAAGTAATGTATTGTATATTGTGTAATACTTATCTGTGTATGGAGACGTTTCAACTCCGAGTCTGGAGTCGTTGTCAATCGTTTAGTGTTGTTTTCGAGGCTTTTTTCTAAAAAATTTTCGCTTTGATTTTGAATTTATTGTTTGTCAAAAAATTTGACACTGACAATTTGTCGTTTGGCGATCACTTGACGCTGAGGTTACCGTTTTTTTGTTCTGTTAGCAGTAAATTCTTCCAGTCCAAATGAAGGTCGGCTGAAGGTGCTCCGATTTCAGTGTTGTTTATCATCATACAGCTGGCTTCTTTAAGTTTTCTCTTTTTTAAGTTTTCTTCTTTCAACAAGATCTTTGTTTTATCCCAGTCTATCCTATGGCTGCCGGTGCTCGTTAATACATGATTGGCCAAATTTGATTTGTCCACATGTCTTCTGGAAATGTTATATTGATGTTCTTTTTTCCTTACTTCTAAAGGTCTTGAAGTTTCACCGGTATAAGAATGGCCACAGTCACACAAAACACTGTACACACAATTTTTAGAACTCTGGGTTGCGTTAAACGGTTTGGTATGTGTGAGGATAGAGCGCAAGGTATTATTTGTTTTAAAAACAGTTTTAACGCTGTATTTATTTCCTAACCGCTTAATTTTTTCCGATACACCTGGGATATATGGAATTATGTTCATAATTTGGTTGTCTGTTTGTGTTTGGTTGGTATTAGTGTGATGGTTATTTGTGCTGGTTTGTTGTTGCGATTTTCTTTCTAACTGATTTATAGTTTTATTTATAAAGTCATGGGGATATTCGTTTTGAAGTAGATGTTCTTTGATAATATTGACTTCTTTGTTAAAGATTTGGGTGGATGAAGATATGTTTTTTGCTCTATCATATAAGCACTTTACAACACCTTTCTTTACATTTAAAGGATGGTTGGAGTGAAAATTCAAATATCTATTAGTATTTGTAGGTTTTCGATAAGTACTTGTACTTATTGTGTTGTTTGTTCTATCTATAAGTACATCAAGATAAGCAAGTTTATGCAAATTTTCCATCTCCATTGTAAATTTTATTGTGGGTTCTTGACTATTGATGTAATCTAGGAATGAGTGCAGTTCTTCAGCACCATACTCCCAAACCACAAAAATGTCATCAACGTATCTCCACCACACTTTTGGTTTATTTTTATATTTGCCTATGAATCTTTCTTCAAAATATGTCATGAATATATTACTGATTATAGGAGATAAAGAAGAACCCATGGCCATACCAAATTCTTGTTTATAGAAATCTCCTTCAAATTGAAAATATGTAGTGTTTAAGCAAAGTTCGGTTAGTTCCATAATTGTGTCAATGTTTAGTTTTGTTTTGTTGTGTAAGGTAATATCTTGTTGTAATTTATTTTTTATAATTTGTAATGATTTATCAACAGGTACATTTGTAAAAAGACTAACTATGTCGAAACTTACTAGTATATCATTTCTGTTGATAATAATGCTTTTTAATTTTGTTAAAAAATCGTTAGTGTTTTTTAAATTGTTTGGATTATTTTCGTAAGGTTTAATTATATTTAGTAAAAATTTTGATATGTTTTGTAATGGTGAATTTATTGAACTTACAATGGGTCTCATTGGTATTGTGTCTTTATGTATTTTTGGAACGCCATATAAGTGTGGAGGTTTACTATAGTGTGGTGTTAAGTGTTTTCGTTCTAATGGAGTGAATTCTTGTTTGTGTTTTGTTATAATGTCTCTAGCGGCTTTTTCTATATTTTGCGTAGGATCTTTTTTGAGCTTAGAATATGATCCTGTGTTAATAAGGTCCATCATTTTGGTGTTGTAATCATTTTTATCAAGTATAACCGTAGCGTTACCTTTATCGGCAGGTAGAATTTTAATTGTGTTGTCTTTTTTAAGTTTTTCTACGGCATATTTCTCTGTAGGAGTAAGATTGTATTTCATTTTGTGTTGCTTCTCTAGAAGTAATTTATTTCTTATTCGGTATTCACTTGACACTTCTGGAGGCAGTTTTTGGGCTGTGTCTTCAATCGCAACTATCAGATCTAGTTTAGGTATATTTTGTGGAGTGATTGAATAATTTAATCCCTTAGAAAGTACGTATTGTTCTGTTGGTGTAATGTGTTTAGTTGATAAATTAATCACAGTTTTATTGATGAAATTTGTATTTGGTGTAAGTACAGATTTTTTGTGTTTTTCATTTAAGAGATGTTGAAATTTATTTATATTTCTGTTTTTACATATTTGAAATTCCAAGCTGTATGAATCCTTTAAACAATTAAAGATGCGGTTATAGTCTGATGGAATGTGCGTTTCTTTGAATTTGTTTTCTAATATAATGATGTTATTTTTAAGGCTTACCTTCAATTTCCGATGGTGTTGTATTCTATTTCTAACTAAAGCATTACCTGTTTTCAACTGAATTCTAATACTACCTCTGTCTGTGAATGGCATTTTTGGTAACAACCCCTTTGGAATTATTCCCTCATTTCGGCATTTTATTAGGAACGTTAAGCTGTTCTGTGATCGTGCTAGTTTCTTATTCAGGTTTTCTAATTTTCTAAAATTTGTTGTTGAAATTGGCCCATACCTCATTCGTAAGTAATTTCGAAAAGATTGTTGAGGAGGTCTTGAATTATTTTGTCTATTCATGGGTTTTCTCTCCTCCAAATTTTTTCCTGTAACAGATAAGTATTTAAAAAATTGTATATGTAGAACAAAGTGTAGTAAGGCAATTTCGTAAAGATGACAGTGTTACATGGTGTCGTCCAGGTATTTCTATGACCACTTCCCGCCTCCAATATCAGACCCTTTCTCCACCTCAAGCTATAGTACTTATACAAATCCAATAAATTTAAAGTTGTGTTATGTAGCTGAGCAGTTTATAGAACCATCTACCTGTTCCAACATCAGCCCTGACCCATTACGTAAATCTAATTTACTTATCAAGTCAAATACGGCGAGATTTTTTTTTTTTTTTTCAGTTGAGGAGTTATCTCATCAGCAACTAGTTGCGTATTACTTCAATGTGTGAGAAGCAGCAGAAAAGCAGTTCCTAAATAATTTCAGCAATCAAACTAAAATCAGAGTAATTCCGTTTAATTTTCGTTATAATTTACAGACAATTTTCTGAAGAGAAAAGATTAATTTATTAAACAAGCTCCAGGTGACATCGACGACAACTCTGTTCCCCCTTACAAATAAGAGTATATGATTTGTTCCTTTAAGATGATTTTTCCGAGTTGTTGATCCTTTTTAATACGAAGTTTAATGTAAAGCTCGAATTCTAGATACTTACCCAACAAGAGAGGAAGAGTCCTGAAAGCACATTTGATGCTTCAGCTATCTGAAATCCTCTCGAAAACTAAATAATGCGTACCGAGAGAACGCAGGCAAACTTTCATAAACTCCCGTAGGGCTATAAACAGATTAGAACATGGAATGGGACCTGATGGAAAGGTATTACTACTTAACAAGATTAAAGATAGTGAATCATCCAAGGGAGGATGAATAGAAGGATTAAGTGTTCTAACAGTGGTGAAGGAATAAGGCATTTGAGGAAGAATAATTTGAAGTAATTAGACTTTTATTGAAGGGTGAGCACAATCAGGAAAAAAAATAATGCTTAAATTATTTCACACCATTATTTTTAGACAAAAAAGAGACATGAAATTATATTCTGGAAATGAAGATTATTGAAAAGTTGTCATATAATAAAAAAATATTTTTAGGTTTTTTTATATTTTTTAACAATACATAAAGATAAACAGATATTTTAAATAATTTGTTTCCATATACCCGTATAAATTTTAAAACTGGGCAGTGATAACAATTAGAATGAAACAGTTATTATTGCAAGTATAAATAATAATTGATTTAGTTATATATTGTAGATTGTGTTTTTTGGCGTGAATCTGAAACCGAAAGTCTGAAAAACATACGTTGAAGACATTGGTATAGTATGTAAAAATATAAACAGGCTTTTCTATTTGAGAGAATAATGTCTCTATGTTATTGGAAAGTATTTTTCTCCTAAGGAGGTTTCATTTTACATCAGGGAATTACTTTATGTCTTAGGAAAATTTTACTTATAGCCAAATATGCTAGATTTCATCGTTTGAAGTATTTTGGTTTTTTGTTGATATGATTACCTAAGACTTATTCAGTTTTAAGGGTTGTTCTTTTTTCCATAATTCATTACATTGCCCTCTCCATACCCAAGCAGCCTTTAACTTGGATGATAGATAGGATTTCCGAACGTTATTAATCCTAGTTTTAATCTGTCATATGTTTTCATGGTCGAGTTGGTGGCATATAATCATTTCTATTAAAGCCTTGCCTATTGTTTCTTCTATATTTACTTTTGCCCCAATTACTTTAGTGTCTTTAGTTCCGTATTGTGTGTCTAAAATTCCTTTGTATTGCAGACAATTAGCGCAATATGTACAGCAAATACTAGGGTATAGAAACCTTCTTTCTAAGTTTACATTCTGAATATTCTTTGACGCTCGCTAAGGTCAATTGTTTAGGTTATCCTGGTTGAATCCTATCTTATTTAAAGAGCTGCTGATATTAAGCTTCCTTTTGAATTCTTTCCATTTTTTCTGGGCATGGATAAGATTGCTAGCTGCATTCGAATATATGAAGTTCATAAACTATTTTAGTACTTTAGTATGGAGCCAAAATTTATTAATATATATTGTTGTAGAATGTACGAGGATCTTTAAGGATGTTGGTCATCCTCAACTTATGAATACTCCATAATTCTCTGTTGACATGTCATTTACCTTACTCCGAAAATTCTGATAATTTATGCATTTTCAATTCCAGAGCCAGTTATTTATTAGGATAGTTTTTCGTAGTTCCTTAGATTTCAGTATATTATGTAACTCAGTTATAGGTACCTTATATTCTTATTTCTGTATATAATTGCAGCAAGGTCGTAATTGCAATCCTTGTTTTTGTATGGCTTGTTTATTACTTTATTCTGGTAGAGTGCAATTTAAACTCGGCTTTATTTTGGATGTTGGTTCATTCCTTACAATGGTTTCTGGAAAATACAGATAAGCTAACTAATTGAAAACCGAGCTGTAGTACCTAAGAGCAGTTTGAGGACACTAGTTGCTTTCTTATAGAACAACTCGCAGGATTAATTGAGAGATAGTTGGTCTACGGTTTTGTCACTATATTTCCTGTACAATATGTTTGGATGTATTTTGTGTGATACTTATCTGTTTGTTGTGACGTTTCATTAATAGTTGTCGACCAATATTTTTTGAAGCAATTTGTACAAAATTCGTATGCTTCACTTTTCTCTCAATGTCAATTAATTGATGAGTTAACTACGAACTTCCCTTTTTGATGTTCATTTGTCAGGAGTTGTTGTCTTGATATCGGTATCTCTAAAGGGGGGTGTCCCAATTTCTCCATTGTTTAACAACATGCAGACATTTTCTTTAATTTTTTTGGGTGTGTTCTTCTTTAAGTTGCTTTATTTCTGTATACAATTATCCGTGAGTACATGGTTTCCCAATTTTGATCAATTTGTATGTCTTCTTGAAACACTGTATTTTTCAGAAAAAAATGTGAGGAGTGAAAAACCCAAACAAACATTCAAAATAACTTTTTGCTTCCTCAGTCATTCAGAAACTCTTCATTTAAAAAATTAAAAAACTTGCAGTTAGTGAGGTAGTGCCTTTAGGAGTTATTTGTTTGATACTATATAAACTCAGTATTTCAGGATTTTTCTGCGATTATACTTTTCAGTAAGTTTTTATATATTTTTAATGAAAATCTTATTTAAATAGCACTATCCTAAGGTCTATTGTTAAGCCGAATGAGATAATATTTACAAATTTTTAATACGATATTTGGTTGTCGAAAAATCATCATCAACTTTAATTTTTAATACGGTCACAGCTGTGTCTTTACTTTCAATGTTTAAACAAAATTTGAGCTCCGAAAACATTTCAGGTTTTGTGTTGTCATTTCTGTTTATTCAAAGAAATTCTCTGTATTTGCACACTGAGTGCTCGAAGATTATTCATTATCTTTGTTAAGCCCATCACGAGATTAACTAACATTATTTCATTTCTTACAGTATAGATAGAGATTATCAACCGTAGAGTGTTCTCAGCTGAATCTTGAATTTTGATGGGAATGTATCTGGGTTCTAATTATGCACACCTAAGGATTTCAAGATGTTCAAGTTCAAAAACCTGTTCAAAGTCTTAGACCGAGAAAATAACCTTTTTTTATCCCTATTGTTTTATATTTTAACTTTAATATCTCAGAAATTATTTTACCCTCATTATATATGTGTATAGGATAATTTACTCACAACAAAATGTCCCAACAGAATATTTTTGGCTACCAACAGTGAAAATTTGCGAAAATCAGTTAGAAAAATCGCAAAAATACTCAACGGAAGTTGCAGAAGTCATGTAGTTAATATGATAAGTTTCACATGATGTGCTTATTGGAGCATTTAAATTGGCGAATTGCTTAAAATATTCAAAACTTGTCACGAACCAGCCTCATAGTAAATGTTTTACCTGTCAAACGAGAATGTTCCGGGAAGTAGTGGTGTGGATGTTGTTCTGATTTGGGTCTCATTGAATTGGCACATGAATATACCAAATTCTTGTGCCAAGTATTGACAATTTTTCGAAGAGGAAAAACCCCATTATTTTGCTTTTGCGAAATTTCGTTTTACAGATCAGATTTGCAAAACATGCTCCTATATTAAAACAATAAATTATATTCCAAGGAAACAGAAGATGGCTATTTGTTCATTTATTTTAGCACCGGTTTTGACAGCAGAAAACAGAAATACTGATTCATATCAAGCAACTCGAAACACTTCCTTACAAATGTATTAATAGAATCATAAATAGTTTAGCATTTTAATTCGTTATATTCTCATTGCGGCATGACAAGCAGTTTGAACTATCCACATTGGCAAAATCCGTGAAAATAGCTCAACTTTTTTGGATAAAATTATTACATAAAAGTCGTATTAAATTCAGCATGAACTACTGGCAGACTCACCGTCTGTTTATTCCCAGAAAGGTGTTTTATGACACGTTCATTTTCTTACGAGTTAAGAAATTCTGTGCAAAAAACTATTTCAACGTTTGTAACACTACATTTTTGACATATCCGCGTATACCTCTTCGATGTACATCATTTTTGTAGCAGTTATATTGTTGTAGTAAGGAAGTACAATTTATCTGTGTGACTGACTCAATATTACCGCCATTAAGGCTAACACGACAATAAATGTAAGGAAAATGACCCAATTTAAAAGAATAAATTACTCGTTTTATGTACATTTATTCCGTTTCACTAAATCCTGATATTAAATTACCACATTTCTGAAATCCCTTCTCTACAAAAACCATAAATATAAATTTTTCATACTTCTCTTCTATATCCCCAGAAATGAGGTCACGGGATCAACAAATCTGATTTCCGTTTTATGAACTCCGACACGGAGGTTGTCCCAAGTTTCCTTTATGATATTCTTTCTCGTTCTTCTTCGTAGAAAGGAAAATTTCGATAGTAAAGAACGAATCGGTGAGTCTCATGCAATCCTACAATAATTGACAATGTAACACTGAAAAAAAAAACTGTCTTAAATATTTATAAAACTAAATTAATTTACTAATAACAGTTTATAAATATATATGGTATCAATACATAATAAAGTTGAACTTGATCTTAACGTAATTGCATCAGTACTTCCGTCTTTGCCAATTTCAATCTTATATTGGGAACTTGTGGGTTCAAAAGTCAAATAAAGTTTATGTGTGTTAGGTACGTAAGAATATTGTCAGGGCATTAACGAATATTCAGAAATATACAAAATGGTGTAAGAAATAAATTGCGACCATCTACTTAATTTTTTCTAAGTATTTTTCATGTAAAATGTTCTATGCCGAAAATTAACAGTTATTAAAAAAATTACATTTATTTCAAAATTGAAAAAAAAAGAAAACATCAACACAACAAATTAAATGTTCAAATTGTTAACCGCTTCCTGACAATACCTAAGACAGTTTTCAAATTCTCGTAACACTTCATTTAGCCTACTCTCTCCGAGGTGTCATTCTTTTGTACGCAAGACAATACACATAATGTAAATTGTTTCTGGTTAGGAAACCTTCATCAGTTGAGCTTCTCACAATTGAATGTCCTCTCTTTTAAACATATCTTTATTTTCAGAGCTAAAATTACATAAATTTCCTTACTCCTATCCTCTAATTCTGTTTTAATTCGCTACGTTCTTCTTCCTATTTGATATAATACTAATTCCCTTAGATATTCATTACCTAATATATCACATATCCTATTCCCTACATGTTCTCTCGAACACTTCTTTATGTATTTGATACATATCGTTAAATTTGAAGACGCGTGATGTAAAGACCGACATCTAGGATTTTCGGAGAAACTAGTATATATAAATATATATATATATATATATATACATATAGTCTTGGGTATTAAAGAATGACACCTTGAAGAGAGTACGCAATATCTCTGACGGGTAAAGTTAACCTGAAAATTTAATCGTGACATTCTAACCTAGGAGTTAGGGGTAAAGCAATTACATAGAACGCCTCCACATTCGGAACCTTTATGTGCTAGTTTCCCCCGAGAATCTTAGATGTCGGTTTTACATCTCGTGTCTTCAAACTTCATTTAGCGTTTGTGGCAGGATTCGTTGTAGTTCGGCCCTAAATCTATTCTTTACTTCCTCGATATTTTACGGCTTATTGAAGTAGACTTTCGATTTCACGTAGCCCCAATGATACAAATCTAACGGGCTTAGATCTGGAGACCTATATGGCTATTCCATTTTACCTATCCTTCCGATCCATATATTTGGGAAAATATTGCCAAGATAATCTCGCACTGTTCGCCAATAGTGCGGGGGCGCTCCATCCTTTTGAAACCATCCGAATCTGCCAGTATATTGGGGTTTTCACCGTCCGGGTAAAGTCATTTTGTAATAGGTCTAAATACTTTTCCGAGTTAAGTGTTCCCTCAATAAAATAAGGACCCACAATTCCGGCCCATACGTTAACTTTCTTGGAAAACTGTGTATGACTTTCCCTAATTCAATGTGGGTTTTCTGAAGCCCAATATAGAAAATTTTGCCTGAACCATTTAAACAGAAAGTTACCTCGTCGGAACAAACAATCTTACTTGAAAAGTGCGGGTTGGCATTGCATCTATCCATCATTATTTCGCAAAATTCTAGTCTTCGGTCCAAATCATTTTCAGTAAGTTCCACAACTAATTGAATTTGTCTATAGGATTTGTAAGGATTTTCTTGTAAATGGAGCAAAACATTTAAATGTGTATCTTCTGGAAGATGTTTGGTTTTCTAACTGTCTCTTACGTGGCCAAATTCTACAAATTCCATTTGAAAAAATGAACTTGATGTTAGCAATTTATTTTTAACCCACCCTGTATAAATGAGTTTTATCATCACAAAAACTTCAGTCAAAAAAAACCGACGTTTTCGAGCGTTTTTTCCAAAAAAAAAACAACACCTTTTAAATGAATTTGTTCCAACCCACGTGCCCTCACTGTATATGAAGGTAAGTAGTGTTACGGGCAAATTTCACAAATTGTCCTTGTTAAACTTTCCAGAATCGGGAAAAGATAATTAATTTATATGTTATATGTTTTTCACGACTTACTGCGAAAAGAGAAAACCCAAATATACAATCAAAATTGATATTAATGTTCTCAGTCATTCAGTAACTACTATAATTCCAGAGTAGTAACTTGTAAACTTGTTTTAAAAAAGGTTACTTAAGCAGTTCTGAATCAGTTCAACGGTAATATTACTGAAATTTTCTGAAAACGATGTTCGCGGAACAAAACCGAATAAGTCTTCTAATTTAAAGGACGAAAATATTTAAAATTTGGTAACAGTACATATTATGGTCAATCCATCACGAGTGTGTAGTGCAAATAAACGAATTCTGATTTAGGGTTACATCTGCAGAGAAATACAAAAAATAGCCATCCCTCTCTTACCTCCGAAACTTTTGAGTATGAGATGAAAAAAATAAGATTAATAAAAAAAGTCCTAGTGTTAATTAAAAAAGTTAATTTATTTTCCAAAAAACTAATATAAGGTCTCTCTGAAAGTATACAGGAATAGTAAGGTGGAAATTCTAATATTAATTTTGTGGTGCAAATAATAAAATTAACTGGTAAATAAAACTTTTTTTCCCATCATAAAAAACATCAAATTCATAAGAAGTAAATATATATTAATTAGATTTTTAAAATAGTTTGTTTAAAATATAAGTTTTTTGGCAAGATAAACCGAAAGTCCTTATCTTAGTAGTATAGCCCAAGAGTTAAATAAAACATTTAAAAAATATATATCGGACTTCCACCTATAACTAAAAAGCTGAAATAAATAACACGTTCAATGTTGTTAGGTACCAACCCAGAAAATAAAGAATGTAATCATTAAAAGGTTCTCATTCTGTACATTAATTACCTACCAATCTAGTACATTTTTGAAGTCGGTGCCAAGCAAATCTAAAATCCTGCATTGCTTACTTATCTACTACTTCATCAAACTTATTTGTTGCTTGGCACCGACTTCAAAAATGTACTAAATTGGTAGGTAATTAATTTGTACAGAATGAGCACCTTTCAATGTTAACATTTTTTACTTTCTGGGCAGGTACCTAACAACATTTAATGTGTTATTTATTTGCTGGAGTTGTATTTTGTTATAATTATTTTCAGCTTTATAGTTATAGGTGGAAGTCGGTTACATATTTTTTTAAATGTTTTATTTTCAACTTTTTAGATTTTTTGAACTCAGGTAGTTTTCATTCTTTATTTTTTATTTTGTATGTATAACCTCAATAGACAGGACAAGGTAACATCGAAAGCGCCAACATTGCACAATAATACATTTTCATTTAAATTGACAGGTAAATGTTTATGAACAAAATGTAATACGCGTAATTCAACTCCAGCATATACTAAAACAATCCTGTATATGATTTGTTTATGTACACATCATATAATATATAATCACCCTATATAATTTTAATTCCACATATTTTTCTAACATTTTTATACCACCAAACATCCACTCCATCCTATATTCCAACCATCCTGTATATAAGACTGCCTATGGGACCGGTATCCTTCTACTCCGACCTATATTTTAATCATCATATATATGCAACTCCTTCTATCACTTTACTTTGTGATTTTGTTTGCTATAACTAGACACCCTGTGTATAATCGCACCAAATAGCAGTTTAGAGTTTGACTTATGTTGTCACTGAATTTTCTATTAGGCCGGGAAAATGTAACCCAAAAGCACCGTCTTCGCAAAGTGGAAAAAATTTCATTTAAATAGGTATTTGCCTGGTATACAAACAAAACGAGCTAGGTACTCATTGATTTAAGGAGCCGAAAATATTACTTTACTATCTATATGCTTGAGATGAACATAGAAATTTTTCACATTCGCAATTAAAACTTCCAGTGCCTACAATTCCCGCACTATTACATTGGAAATAAAAATATATTTATGAGGAAATGTCCGTTACGTCACTTCTATATAATGGTTGATAAGAATATTGGAATTTTCGGCGTTTTTCAGCAAAACTGCAAGTTGCACGTCGCAGAAAAGTATATGAAATCACCTAGGCATCTTCCTTAATGTCGAAATCGAACAATATGTTAGAGATATTGGTCGATTTCCATGCACGCATGTGTTCATTCACCAATTTCATCACTTTACCAATACAATCCTTTTCCCAAGTTTAGTTAGTATGGAATGTTCAAGCTTTCGCAAAAAGAAATAACCTATGAAACATATGGACTATCCAAAATCAATTTTTTTCTTCTTGTTTAAACCACCCTACTTAACTATAAATCCACCAATCCAGAATATATTTCACCCAAACTGCAAGTACTTATGCGCAAACCAAATAACAATTTTGTTCTACATTTTTTTAATCAACTTGAATAACTGTAATCCTACTTCACCCTATATTGGAACCATCCTGTATATGCTGTTGTTTATTTGTATAACTTTATCAACACCTGACTATAACTCTTCTGTACCCTATATTTCGGCTATGCCACTGTTTATGGTCTACGGTGTATAACAATTATTTCTGATATTTTTTGAACAACCCTTTAAAGTACACTTTCTCTTTACCCTATATTGTATTCCCCTTTTTATGCAGCTTTTTCTAACATAACGTTAAATACACTTTAATACTATAATTTTGCTTCTCCCCATATTTCAGGCATTCCATATAGTAGAATACAACTGTTCATGGTCTACCCTGTATAACAATTATTTTTTAACTTTCTTACATCCACCCCGGTGGAACCCTTGCTGTTTCACAAATTTAAAAACACAGTTTTGCCTCCTAACTCCAAACTCTTATTTAAACGGTCTCCCAAACTGCAACTACTTATTGGCCACACTATATAACAAGTTTATTCCAAAAAAATGTATCCGCTTTGTAAAACTAAGTCTACTTCCATCTACATTAAAACCATCCTGTATACACTGCTGCCAATTTGTCAAACACTACACTTATTTTTGAACTACCCTGTATAACCATAATTTTACTCTACAAAATATTTCAACCACTTTGTTGTGCATCTGCTTAGGGGCCACCAAATATAACAGTTTTTAAACACTTAACTATAACTCTGGTCCACTCACTATCTTATATATGCAACTGCTTATGGACTACGCTATATAACTATTTTTGAACCACACTTGAAAGTATAATTTGTCTTAACCCTGTATTTCAACTACCCCGTACATGCAGCTGTTTCTAACATTGTTTAAATAACACTGTATGAACTATAATGTTACTTCGATCCATGTTTCAGAAATTACATATATGCTGATGTTCTATCGTACAAAAAATATATTCAACCTGTTTAACTATAATTCTACTCCACCTGCTATTTCAACAACCTTGTATATGCAACTACTTATCGACCACCCAATATAACATTTTTTGTACCACCCTGCATAACTATAATTCCATCAATGCCCAATATATTTCACCAAAACCGTAACTCCTTATTGGGCACCGTATATAACAATTTTTTACGGCAAGTTTTTGAATCACTTTTTATGTATTACAACTACCCTGTATACGCTACTGCTTATTGGTCAACCAATATAACATTTTTTAAAGACTTAACTATAACACTTCTCCACCCTATATTGCAAGTATCGTATATGTGCAACTGATTATGAGCCACGTTATTTCACAATTTTTCCCCATATTTTTTAACCATATTATAAAGTATATTTGGCCTCCACACTTCATTTAAAGCACCCTTTGCAAATTTTTCTAGACTTGTTTGAATCACACTGTATAACTATATATTTCAGGTTCTCCAAATATGCAACTGCTATATAACTAAACTTTTCCACTATTTATTACCCACCCTGTATAATTATAACTATACTCCACCCTATATTTCAACAACCTTGTATATGCAACTACTTATTTGCTACCTAATGGCAGCTTGTAGATCATAACGTTTCTTTATAATACTTTTTAAACCCACCTGTATAGCTGTAATTATACTCCGCTACATAGCTCAACCACCCTGTATATGCAATTACTTGTGGGTATAAAATAATTTCTTAACCACTCTATAAACTATAATTCCACTCGATCTCATAAACAACTTCTTCTAACATTTTTTTAACCCATTTCTAAAAAAAAATGTATCAAACCTGTACAAATGTTCTACCCTTATATCAAACATATTGTATGTGCAACTATTTATGAACCAAACAATATATCTTTTTGTTATCCACCGTAAATATAATTCTACTCCTTGCGTTTATGAACCACTTGGTATATGCAACTATTTATGGCCCACTCAATATAAGTTCTTTGAACCAATCCGTATAACTAATTAGTTATACGGATTGGTTGGAATTCCACTCCCTCTTATTACAACCACATTGTTTACCTGCAGCTGCTTATGGTACACCTATTATAACAATTTTTTAGATTTTTTAAATTCAGGTGAAAAAATATTTGGTTTCAAAATACTCGTTCTGATTGTTAAGAAATTAATTGAAATGATCGATAAATTATTAAGTTTAGCAGATTTAAGTAATCAATTGATGTCTGCCCGTATTTTGATAAGTAATGGTCAACTTTTAACTACTTACCATTAAAAAAATATTCATGATATTATTATATATTTCTTTCTACCACTGACAGTATTTAAGTGAAATTATAGAAATAAAACAACTAACGTAAACCTTTAAAAATAAATAATGAATTTAATTACAAATTATTATATAATTAAGATTTGCCTATATAATAAACCATTTTCTATCACTTTCTGGGTAAAAGCTATTTGTCAGGAACATGTTGATTCTGGATGAAATTGAACTACAATAAGTTCAATCCAATTGAGCAATAAATTAAAGATGTTGGAACTAATAACTTTTGTACAATCAAGTGGATTTCTTTCATGCCTTTCTGTTTAATGTCAGTTCAGCTTTGCTGATTACGACTTGAGTGTTTTTTAGAATATTACAAAATAGCCCATTAACTTCGTGTTAAAATTTCATGTAAGTTTTTCATGCGTATTTTAAAAATCCATTAAAAGTTTTTAAAATAATATAATAAAATGATGAATCACCAGAGAAATTTGGGTTGTCATATACCCTGAGGAGAATATAAAAAAGCGTTTCACATTAGTTAAAAGCAACGATACATCTTTCCAAAAGTGGGTTAGATAATAAGGAATGTCATGTAGAAATATAGAGATATAAAACCAGCTCAATGTTTTCCCCGTTATGAATCAGTATTATATGTTGCGGTTGAGGATGTATTTATGTGATAGTGCCAAAGATGATATCGAAGTATTTACTGTAAATCACTTAAAAAAGGCTTTTTGTTATCGAGTATTATATTTCTGCAGGACCTTTCTTCTTCATTAAACGAGGTGGCCGCACAGATATTACTTAATATTGAATTCCTTAATGAATAAATAAAAACCTTCAGGAGAATTTCAAGGATATTGGTGCTACCATTATATATATATATATATATATATATATATATATATATATATATATAACAAAAACTACAGAAAACTCTTTTTATTTTGAAAGCTTTCGGATATATTTTTTTCTCCTTCGTCAGTCACTAAAAAATACCAATTAAAATATACATGTACATTACTATAAGAGTGTTATAACTTACATTAGTCGAGGTTATACTAAAAATAGGTGGAACATCTTGTGAAACAGGAGTTATATTATATTAGTAATGGTATAACTTTCTAACTTTCGTACTAACAAATGAAATAAATACCAAGTGAATGTCAAGCGTCAAGAATTGTCTGTCAATTAGGCAGACCGCTATATATATATATATATATATATATATATATATATATATATATATGTTATATGCAAAATATATCAGCACTTAATTCACACAGTCGAGAAGTCAACGGAATTTAAAGCGTACGTGACTTCTCAGGGATATCAAATTACATCTTGAATTATATGCAAACAACTTCCCGGAAACCTACACGAGTCCGTTTAACCAGTAAAAACGCTGACTTGCATCAGCACTTTTGTTAATGTTATAAAAGCAACTGGAAACGTTCTCGTGTTGTCATTCAAATAATATCATTTATAGCATTAAGTTATTCAAGTACTTTAAATATTTTAATTGTTCACTTTTAATATTGTATGTTTCTAAATAAATAATTTTTTTTAAAAAGTGAATTGAATAAAAGTGAATATAAAATTGGCGCAGTCAGTAGGATTGTCCAACACAGTTAGAACACGTGAATACTAACTAACTGTGGAGATTTCTAAATCATTGTGGACAAAACCTACTTGAAAAGGACAACAACTACCAAGTACTAGCAAGGGAACACGCAACCAGGCTAACCAGTGCTAAGTGACGCGGAGAACAGTCCGATGCGAGGAATAATAACGTAAGAATCACATAAAGTAACTATTTTTTATTTTGATTTTATTTTGAATGACCACCAGTTCTTTCATTTATATAATATTTTATTCCTCATAACCTTACATTCCTAAATAATTATTTTGAAACTATATATTTTACATAATCATATTATTTTATTTCCATTACTTTGACTTACATATTTCGAAGTATTTGAAACATTATTTCAAGTTTATTATTAATCTACCATTTATATATTGCTATTTCAAATTTGTTTTTGCAACTCCTATATTAAACATTACTCAATACTGAATCGATAAACCGTATATTTTCTACCATTTCAATTTAAAACTTTTATTCAACATTTAATTTCGATTTATTACGACAAGCAGCTACACCAACCGTAGAACCCTATAAGCTATCGGAAATATTTGCCATAATTCCTGAGTATGATGGTAATCCGATATTTTTAAACACTTTCATATGCTCCTGTAATACTGCTTACAGCATGGCAACGGATAATCAGCAAGTACTGCTAATTCTCCATATCAAAAATAAGTTACGCGGTAGAGCGGCTGAATTAATTAATTCGCGAAACCCTAGTCAATTAGCTGAAATTCAAACCCTCCTAGAAAATCATTTTGGAGATCCTAGAGATCTCTCGGCTCTCATACAGGACTTGAAACGAATGCGGCAAACTCCTAATGAATCCCCCCTCACTTTCTCTGCTAGACTCCAGACGCATCAAGCGAAAATGCTAGCAGCTATAAACAAACAAAATTTAACTATCAAAGAAAAACAAGCACAGATTGACTTAATAGAGTCAATGGCTCTTAATAGCCTCCTCACGGGTTTAGAGCCCAAAATTGGTCAACTCGTTCGCGCTAGCGACCCGTGCAGTATTCTCACTGCCATTTCCAGAATTAAACGAGAACTACAACTCTCACATTTAGAAACCCAGAAATTTTCAGGTAATAGAAGTTTCCAACAACCCCCTCGTAAACCAAATAACGGTCCACCTCCAAAACAATGCTCTTTTTGTAAACGCATGGGCCATTTAAGCAACGAATGCTTATTGAGAATGAGACAATTTCAACACAACCCGAATTCTAATCAGAACTATTCGAATTACCGCCCTCATTTTTCCAATCAACCTGCTAATCAATCTACAAATGTTAATCCCAGTCAACAATTTTCACAGCAACAATTTCGTCCATCTACCAGTAGACAACCCCAAATGTCTGGTAATTACAGACCGAACCCGAGTTTCTTTAAACATCAACAACGCCAACAACCAAAGACTCATCACTTGAACAATCTGCCATTCGGACCATATCACAACGACTATAACTACTCTCAAAACGAAAATCATTACACCTCTTTACCCGATGAGTAGGGAAACGTACAAGATTATCACCCTAATGATTTCGAACAAAACAATGAACCAGAATATTTCAATACTGAACAGTTATACGAATTTTATTCTGACGAACCTGATTCTTCTCAAGTAAATTTTCATTTGACCCCCACTCAGTCAGAACCCTCAGACCAAGAAATTTCTGAAATTCAAACCCAAATTCAGACAATGAATCTGGACGACTTCAGCCCCAATGTCAACTTCCCAGAACAGAACTTTCTGTAAGACCCCTTCTTTCCGTCAACTCAAAGAATCTTTATTATATTACTGACTCTACAAACACCTATAAACTTCTTATCGATACGGGTGCAGGACTTTCAATTTTTAAACCTGAAACCTGCCAACGCTTCAAACAACGATTTCCCGAAAACGTAGTCATCCAAGGAATCACCGATCAGAAAATCTTAATCAACGAATCCACCCTTGTACCTTTCAATGTCGCCGACCCACACAAAGTATATATTTGCAACATCGACATTGAATTCGACGGATTACTGGGTTCAGATTTCCTTGAACACTATAACTGCGTTATAGACTTTAACAGCAAACAACTTGTCACTAATTTTAAAACTTTACCTCTCTACAAAGTTACGGATGATACTGTCATGCGTTCTCAGAACCCTTCAACTTTCAATAATTGCATCCCGGTTAATACAATCTGTTTAGAACCCCGAACAGAACAAATATGCAAATTAAAATGTAACCTCACTAATACTGATGCTTTCCTATCATCTGCCGAAATAGAAAAAGTTTATCTTCCCCGTGCCCTTGTTAAAATTAATGAAAAAGGCGAATTCCTTACTTCAGTTTTAAATGCAAATGCTATCCCCAAGACTGTTAATTTCGACAATTTGGAACTCGAACCGATAAACAATTTTTCCGTAAACATTCTTTCTGAAAATTACTCTCAAAACTTGACCCAGCCTGACAGACAAACTACAATTATGGAACAACTTCGGTTAGAACATCTGAACGAGGAGGAAGCCGAACTTATCTCTCAACTTTGCCTCGAATATTCCGACATATTCTATTTAGAAGGTGACCAACTGACCTTTACAAACGAAATCAAACATTCGATAGACACTAATAACGCAAAACCCTCTTTCACAAAGTCATATCGGTACCCCCAAATACACAAACAAGAGGTAAAAAGTCAGATATCAAAGATGCTTGACCAAGGCATTATACGTCCGTCTAATTCGCCATGGTCATCCCCGGTTTGGGTAGTTCCCAAAAAACTAGACGCATCTGGTACCCAAAAATGGCGTGTCGTCGTCGATTATCGTAAATTAAATGAACTTACTGTTGACGACAAATATCCCCTCCCGAACATTTCGGATTTACTTGACCAACTTGGCAAATGCCAATACTTCACCACCCTCGACTTAGCTTCCGGGTTTCACCAAATCGAAATCGATACTAAAGATATCCAAAAAACAGCATTCACAGTTGATAATGGCCATTTCGAATTTGTTAGAATGCCCTTCGGTCTTAAAAACGCTCCATCCACCTTCCAAAGGGTAATGGATAATATTCTTTTAGGTGTTCAAAACGAGAGATGTTTAGTCTATATGGACGACATTATCGTTTATTCTCCGACTATACATGAGCACATAACCCGACTTTCTGAAGTTTTCAAACGATTGCGAAAAGCCAATCTAAAAATCCAACCCGACAAATGCGAGTTTCTTCGCAAAGAGGTCGCGTATCTTGGCCACCTTATAACTCCCGAAGGCGTGAAGCCTAACCCCTCAAAGGTAGATTGTATCTTAAATTTTCCCCAACCAAAAAACCCAAAAGATATCAAGTCCTTCTTAGGGTTAGCTGGTTATTACAGGCGATTCATCCCCAATTTCGCCTAGATTTCAAAACCTTTGACAAGATTACTTCAAAAAGACACACCTTTCCAGTTTGATTCAGAATGTGTCAAATCTTTTGACGAATTAAAAAGAGCCCTTACTTCTACTCCCATACTCATATACCCTAATTTTGAAGAGCCATTTATTCTTACAACCGACGCCAGTTCATTTGCTATCGGCGCAGTGCTCTCTCAAGGCCCCGTAGGTAAAGATTTACCCGTAGCCTATGCCTCCAGAACTCTCTGCAATGCTGAAACTAAGTATTCAACCATAGAACGAGAACTCCTTGCAATAGTGTGGGCGGTTAAACACTTTCGTCCGATAATTTTTGGCCGTAAGTTTTTACTTCTGACCGATCACCGCCCGTTAACTTGGCTGTTTTCTATAAAGGATCCTGGAAGTAGACTTGCAAGATGGCGCCTTAAGCTCGAGGAGTACGACTATCAAATAATTTACAAACCCGGCAAAGTAAATAAAAACGCCGACGCGCTCTCTCGCATTAAAGTTAACAACTTTAATGAATACATATCATTTCAAGCAAACAATCATCTAACACCATTTACAGTACTCCCAACAAACGAAACTGACGATGACTCACAAGAACCCCAGACGAGAAGTCCCATTAATCTCCAACAAATCTCCGAAGAATTTAAAACTTTTGTCGAGCGATATCAAACCGTCTCTCTCATAGATTACGACAAAATTCAATTTTCTAATTGCCAACTCCTAGACCGAGGAAACAAAAACATCCTAGTATTTCCCCAAGGCTCTCTCATGAAAAATTTTCACCATGACATCATCGAAGACATTTTTGAGGAAAATGCTGATTTCCGTACCCCTAGAGTAAATGTCTTTGCAAGCAAAAGTGTCAGAAAAAGACGCTATTACATCGTCCCTCTCCCTTCTGACCCAGAAATAGTCAACGAGATTCTTTTCGCATCTCTGTATAATAGTAGAGATGTGTTTACTGAAAATGAAGTATTCTGTGTTGAGAATAACATTGAACTGCCCATTTTGGAAATGCTTTCGTTTATCTTTTCCGAAATCGATATCAAATGGAAAGTTTGCCAAAATATCGTCCAAACGGTTGAGAAAGACCAAATACCCATCATCCTCGACCAATTCCATAACGGCAAAAATAATATACACCGAGGTATCAATGAAACTATCCGCAGAATAAAAGAAAAATACAATTGACAAGGACTGACTAAGGACGTTGACAATTTTATCAAAAACTGTCAATCTTGCCAGAGAGCAAAAGTTTACCGGAAAAATCTCGACAGCCCACTTGTCATTACTGAAACCCCACGGACACCCTTTGAACGCGTCAACATCGATATTCTAGAAGTCCCGACAAAAAACTACGCATTAACTATCCGGGACGAACTAACAAAATTCTCTCAGGCCTACCCCATAACCGACAAATCCGCAAAAACCGTTGTTAGTACCTTACTACTCTATTTCCAACACTTCGGTACTCCATTACGGATACATTGTGATTATGGCAGGGAATTCGACAACACACTAATGAGAGATTTGTGTAAACTATTTGACATCAAACTATCTTATTCTAGTGTGGGACATCCCCAGTCAAATGGTTCATTAGAACGATTCCACTCGACCCTATTAGAGATGATTAGAATCCATAAACTAGAAAATCCTGACGAACACCCTTTTAACATCCTCCCTTATGCAATCATTGCATATAACAATTCTGTAAACAAAACTCATGGATTCACCCCTTACGAACTTGTTTATGGACATACTTCGAGTAGGACTCCAGAAACTCTCTACAACCAACAAGCCCTGATAACTAAGTACATCAGAGATCTCAATAATCGTATCTCTCACTATTATAAAATTGCTCGCGAAAGAACGGAAATCCAAAAACATAAAGCGAAAGTCAGATTTGATGAACACGTTTCTGAAAATCTCCCTAACTATCAAATAGGCGATAAAGTCTATATTAAAGAATCCCAGATCAAGGACAAACTCCAAAATAAATTCAATGGTCCTTTCGAAATCCTGGAGATTCACAGAAACTCCGCAACAGTACTAAACCCTAAAACTAACCAAAAATCAAAAGTTAATTTCGACCGAATGAAACCGTTCTCAGAAAGTTAATTTCTGTTTCAGGTTTTGCCTGCTGTTCGGGTCAGCAGTACCCCAATTTCAAATACAACCAATAAACAATACTTTAGGTATCTACTTCCATAACGAAGCAGAAATAACTGTATCCAATGATAAATGGACACTTTTAGTACACAGAAACATTTCTACACTAGAACAAGTATTTACAACAAATAACCGAATATTACAAACTCTTGTAAAAACTGTTAACTTCAATTCTTTTGCTATGAACTACTTTCGCGCCGACGTACAAACCCACATTAACCTTCTCAATCAAATTTCTAACTCAATCAAACAGAAATTTACTGACATTCACATGGACACTAAAAGACACAAACGAGGTATACTTGATGGGGCAGGTACCCTTTTTAAGGCAATCACCGGCAATTTAGACGCCGCCGACGGAAAATACTTTACCGAAAGCATAAACCGCTTAAATCAAGGCCAACTTCAAATTGAGAACTTACAAAAAAACCAAATAAGTGTCACCACATCCGTAATTAAAAACTTCAACGAAACTATCCAAAATCTTAGAATTGACGAGAAACTATTTAACGATAACATGAAAAAGCTGGAAAACACTATCGGAAAAATCAATGATAAGGTCGCCTACGTCGAATCTAAACTCACATTACTTGAAATGTGTGAAAAACTTATGGAGAATTATCTCTACTTAGAAGATAATCTAAATGATGTTTTAAATTCTATCACATTCGCGCGTTTGAAAATAATCCACTCTTCAATTTTAACACCAGAACACCTTATTACCTCATTACAGGAAATATCGCAAAATTTAGTCAAAAGTAACCTTCCGTTGGCTGTAAAGTACTCGAGCATCGCACAATATCTAGAAATCATTGAACTAGAGGCATTTCAAACATATACCGATCTTATATTTGTTTTAAGAATCCCTTTAGTCGAACAACTTCCTTACACAGTCTTTCATTTATATCCTATCCCTATATACGATGAAAGAACAGGTTTACATCATATGCTATCCTTCACTCAAAAATATCTTGCAAAGAATGATGATTCTTTAATGTTTATTCCGATCAAAGACTTAAGTGCGTGTAAACCGTTATCCACTCGTAAGAAACTGTGTTCTGAACTTTACGCATATCCTATTGACACAAACGCGTTATGTGAAGCTCAACTTCTAAAGAATGTCCAGAAGGTACCCGACAACTGTAAAAGCTCACTAATATTCACTCAAGGATACAACGTTCAAAAACTAGAACCCAATACATGGCTCATATTTACTTCTGAACCCATAAGTGTTACAGTGAATTGCGCTCAAACAAACCCAAAAACTCTTACAATCTCCCTCAACTCCATATTGACTCTTCAATCAGAGTGTAGTGCGTTTATAGGAATTACAAAAGTTCAAGCCGAATCTGGTAAACAAACCGATGTTCTAGAAACCTTCCAACCAGTAACAGTGCCGTTCAACTGTTGCGACGCAGTGCCAGAAAAAATTAAAATTCCTGAACTTCAGCCCCTGAAGCTGAACACGCTTAACGTAGAAGAATTAGACGTAGCAAATCACAAATTGGAACAATATTCCAGAGACCTCGATGGTCTCATAAACCAGCCGTTTGTAACCAAAAATATCTCTTGGTTTACCTATACAACCATAGCTGCTCTCATGATCATAGCAGCACTCATCACCTTCCAAGCTGTCAAAAAGAGGATGGTAAAACCTCCAAAGGACTGCAATCCTGACCAGACTTCAGTGCCTCAGCCAAGACTCAAATTCTTCCCCAAGCTTAGGCCTGTTTTGAAAACAGAACAAAGGTTAGAGACGCAAGTTTAGGTATACCCTTTATGTTCTCTAAAAACACCATTTTTAATATTAATTTATATCATTAACTTTTTATTTTTCTACACATTATTTTTATTTACATTTCCTTTTACTTTATATTTTATTTTGATATGTTTAGGTTAAGCATTTAATTATTACTCGTATTATTTTATTGCTCATTTATTTTAACATATTTTGATTTTATTTTACAAATATTAATTTGATTTTTACCTATTACTTTATTTTATTCATATTCTATACACTTATTACTTATTATTCATACCATTCAAACATCATTTTATACTATTTTATGTTTCTGTTCCTAAAAGTTGATGTTATAGCATCAACTTTTGATATGTAAGGGGAGTTGTTATATGCAAAATATATCAGCACTTAATTCACACAGTCGAGAAGTCAACGGAATTTAAAGCGTACGTGACTTCTCAGGGATATCAAATTACATCTTGAATTATATGCAAACAACTTCCCGGAAACCTACACGAGTCCGTTTAACCAGTAAAAACGCTGACTTGCATCAGCACTTTTGTTAATGTTATAAAAGCAACTGGAAACGTTCTCGTGTTGTCATTCAAATAATATCATTTATAGCATTAAGTTATTCAAGTACTTTAAATATTTTAATTGTTCACTTTTAATATTGTATGTTTCTAAATAAATAATTTTTTTTAAAAAGTGAATTGAATATAAGTGAATATAATATATATATATATATATATATATATATATATATATATATATATATCTATTGATGGTAGGGTATTTTAAGAAAAGGGGAATGATTCTATTAAAAAAATATAATATTGCAATGTATATATATACAGTGTAACCCATTTCGACTGGTCCAACCGCTGAAACAAACATAAAGGGCTTAATTTATTGTCCAACGCACAGTATAATACATTAAATGAAAAGACTCGTAATGAGGAACACAAATATATTTTTAAAATAATTTGTTTAAAATATAATGAGAAAGAAACTCCCTCCTTTATCTCCAAAGTAGAGAGCCAAAATTAGACAAAAACTTAATATAGGGTCTCTCTGAAAGTCTACAGGAATAGTATGGCGGAAATTATAATATTAATTTTGTGGTGCAATTAATAAAATTAAATGGTACATTTTTTTTTGTGCATCATAAAACATATCAAATAGTTGGTTTATAAGATACGAGTATTAAGAAATAAACTTAAAGATAACATATGGCCTCACTAAAAGTTTTTGGCAAGATAAACCGAAAGTTCTTATCTCAATATTATAGAGCAAGATTTAAATCAAATTGCCATTTTTTAATACTCAAGCGCAACATGTATCAGATCAAAGTGTATGTTTTTTATAATTTTAAAACGCATTCTGCAAAAGTATTATGGAAAATATACGACCGATATTGATGATACTTTTCTTACATTATAGATAGTGTATATACCTGTTTGTTCACAGATTTTTAAATTTCAGGGGAAAGCTCGACTGGTTGAATTTATAAACTAAATGTTCAAAAAGTAGGCTACGGTCTTAAGCAGTTGTCAGTAACTTAAGATGACATTATACTTAATACAAAAGCAATTTGACTTTTTAAAATTTTCCCAATTTTTTCTAAGTTAAATGTGAACCAAAAAGACGTAGAAGCAAATATTTCAGCATGTATTATCCTTTATAAATTACATACCACTAAAAATGCTGAATAGCTTTACTACCACCACACTTATCACCATGTTGCCTCATGTTTGGGTGTAGCGTTGTCTCAGACCATTTGCTAAAGTAATCTGTTGCAACAAGAATGTTTTTTTACCCCTTTTTGAACCCTTAGTGGCTGCGTAGACGTCAAATGTCCAGACTCTTACCTGCAATCATTGCTTTACCAAATTCTCTTGAACAATCCAATCTCTACCTTTAAGGGGTTCCGCTATTCCCACAATGTCTTCAAGACGCCCAAGTAACTATCTACCGTCTTAATCTTGGCTGGGTGCCCCTCTCCTCTTGAGTGATGGGATTGGTTCAAGGTTCGTGTCATTTGTTCCTAAATACATTGTTTTGTTCTCCAGTCTTCGTTCATTTGCACACGAACCTATCAGAGGAGTACGGTCCTGGGTGTTGGCAGAGGGTTAATCAGCGCTCGCCTTCTTATTATGCTTGATAGACTGTTACTGATCGTGAATTGGTGTCCATGGCCAATCTGACTAATCATCTGACTGCTCTCACTAGCCTCTCTGTGCAGTCACGTTAGAAAAGCCCCCACAACAGTAGCATACTTTTTTGTTTCACCTCTTTGTGACCGTACAAGAAGTTTTTTCATTCTAGACATCAACGCCTGAAAGGTTAACTCAGGGTTTGGTCACATTCGTGATAGTCTCTATGAACATAATAGAGCTTTATTACTATTTTTGGGACCATTTACAGGTTCCTTTGAACTTCGAGATCTCTTTGTATAAACCAATAGATATTTAACGTCCTCGGGTAAGACTGGATACGCCAACCTTAATCTCATCATTTATTGTCGTTATGTTTGGTTCCATAACCCGTATTTTCTGATTAACCACTTTCTTACTTTGAACTACTAATTGCATTAGTCCTTCAAATTGTTCCATATGCATTTTTAAATCATCTTGTCTTTTTAATTCAAATTTTTCAAGTGCTTCTTGTTTCTTTAATTCTTCAGTTCAGATTTTCTTGGAACGTTGAAAATAACGCTTCTGTTTCTATGGTAAAGACAAGGTTTTGTTGTTCATGTATCATGGTGGTAGTCAGAGTTTGTTCTTTATCTTTCTTAGCGATTACAAATTATCTTATTTCTCGTTAGAAGTTGCTACTGCCTTTTCTTTTTGTCTTGTTTCTCCAGCAATTTTTTTTCGTCCACCATAATTTATTGCTAAAGATCAAGTTTTGGTTCACCAACTTTTACATATTATTACTGGGGATTCTATATCACTAAATTTACTCCGAAATTCAAATAACACAAAAAATATTTACTATTTTCAAGATAGCTGAACTCTCACTTCAATATCAGGTGTTCTGATACATCGCTATCTACTGAACTAAAATCTTGCTCTACGTCGTTGTTTAAATACCGTCGCATCATTCAGATAGACAATTTCTGATCTTTCGAACCGAACGGAAACTTTTGGTACTTTACCTTACCCTAGAGTTCAGAGAATTGTTTCTTTACTACCGCTTGTTTGTTCACAGAATTAGTTTGTATTGAGTGTGAATAATTTCTAGAACAGTTCTTATTTTAGCATAGTAAAATAAGATGTTATAACAGTAGCAAAAATAATTCTGTTAAGTATTTTAACATGTCAGTACAGATGAACATACATTCTTAATTTGACTTCAAACATAGTTTCTAAACAACAGAAAATATATATGTAATATTTAATAAGAACACAATCTGGGAAGTACCTGTTTATTTACTATAAAGTTAACTACAAACCTTGAAAATTTCAGACTAATATAGTTTATTTTAAATATTTATTATTTCTATTTAATTACCTTCTGAAATCGAATAACTCCCCATGCAATATTTATGAAAGGGAACCTGTTCGTTTCGCTATCACTTTAGATGTTTTAAAGAAGGTGGTGGTGCGTGAAAGGTGTGTTTTTTGACTCTAGTATAACGAGTCTGTCACAGGAAGCCCCCTGCTGCCTTTCAAATAAAATGTTATTATATCGAGAAACGGCTTAACGTTAGCAGCTGCATCGGATTATACCTTTCAGACATGAGCATGATAGTCTATAATGGCCATCGGCCATATATTGGGAGATGAGTGGCAACATTTTTGTTATATTTTATTGATGGTTTTTACTTTTATTTATGGGTGTTTTTAAATACGAAAATTTTTGAAATATATTATACATTTAAAACTACCATGCTCATAGCGAAACCACTATGATTTTGGGAATGAATATCGGCAAACGAATATAAATTACTGTACAAAATAGTATGAATAATTAGTTTATATATAGCACTCAATTTTTTGTTTCTAACCACTGTTCTCTACGGTTCGTTGAGAAAGATTGGCATCAAATAACCCAAAATTAAATTAATAAGAATTTTACAATTAACCTGATTTATATTGTAGACATAAATTTTTATACATATCAAAATATGTTTGCTTATAACATTACTATTGGTACTAAAAAATAAATAGAATATTTTATTAAATACATGATAATAATTAATTTACCTAAATATATTTTCGACTTATTAAATCTAAAGATACGAAATTCATTTTGTTGTTATAACATAAAACTTCAAGTTCCCGATGAGGACTCCTAGACTGTGACATTTAATAACTTCTGACTAATAGTTTAAGACCTCATTGATGTTTTTGATTTATTATTTTCCAGTGATTGACTGAAAAACTGAAAAGTTACAGTTCTCTCAATAATATATGGGACCACTTGGGGATCTTCTTCAATAGAATAAAGTTTAAACTATCCAAAGCGTACAAGCTGGTTTGGAGAAATTAATAATTGATCCACAAAACATCTTGACCACCTTCGAAATTATTTTGAAGTTTTATTTGTAAATTCTAAATACTTTATATGACCACTGTAATATTGAGCAATCATTATGTTAAATTTTAAAATTAAATTATAAATGCAATAAAAAATCACCAGAAAAGGATGTTGCCAAATTGCGGCTACCTAAATAACTTGTTTACAATGTTTTTTTTCCATTATTGGTCTCTAATTTTCTGGGATTTTTTAGAGCATAACACTTATTTTATTTTGGAAATATTGATTTTTTCTAAACCTGGCTAAATCTGTGTCTTTTGGTGCAGTTTTTGTATAAAAAAAATATCTGAGGAGTTTATTCATCAAATGAGTACATACATAATTTAGAGACTGAAATAGATGGTTTGAAGTTACATTGGGTAGAGTTATTACTAAATCGAATGAAAAAACTTTTCTATATTGCTGTCTTTAAACTTTGTGTCCAAAAGAACTAGGCAAACTAAAATTGATGCTCGATAAAATATTAAAGTTATTTAATCTCAAGTCATTTCTCTTTTTACTTTCATGATTTCCATGATAATCACAACATTTGCCATATCGACAATAATTCACTTAACATGTATTAAGTTGTAACTTGATTGTAACATAGTATTATAGGAGTTTTGTTTATTTGTTTTCGTTAAATTTGGTGTGCACTATCTCCACCTAAAATATAAGTAAGCATTAATTTAATTAATCCCTCTAGATACATATGTATGTATGTACAAGTATGTTAGGACGTTATTGAGAAAACAATTAATATACATATATAAACGAACATACGCCTCGAATATTGTGAACTGATGTATAAAACCATGTTTTCAACAGATTGGTTCACACTCAAAAGTCCTTAACTTCAAAAATACTGAACCGATTAATGAAAAAACTGGCATTGTTCCCGATGTTGAAATTATTCCAACTGAATTTGTGCTTTATAAGAAACACTTGGTTAAACTTTTTTGTGAGAAACCCAAATGCACTATCTTAGACAAATATTGTACAATCCAACAATATTAGATACGTACGGATTGAATGGCTAAAACTCCTATTTTTGAAGTCGGTTAGTAAATGATTGCAAGCAAACTGATTAAAGTGCCTAAAGAACTACATTACTCAGTTCTTGTAAACAGCAAAACTCTTTAAAAACATTTCCGAATTTGATATTATAAACTCTCTTTTACATGCTTCTGCATATCGTATATACTAAATTAGCTGAACTCTGCATCCTAATTTTTAAATCACTCCTCCATTTTCCGTCTGAACTCAACAAATTATTGCTGAATTTGCTTATGGTAATGCCCAGGAATATTAACTATTTCGGGACTGAATGTTTGAACTAGTTATGTCAAACAGCAAATAGCTTCGTTAATAGGAGGCAGCGTCGAGCTAATATAAAACGTAAACGATATTGACACTAAACTTTGCACACGTAAATATGCAAATGTTCCTGAAACTACCTCTGTTTTAGGTTTGCGTGTTTACAAAAGTTGTATGGAGCTAATGCAGAGGCCCGTTTCTAGGGCATTGTTAAACTTTGCTTATCAGAGATATTATAATAAAAGTTTCAAGTTTGGCTTAAAGATCCACAGTATCAGGTCATGTTTATATTGTTTTTATTTATTATGATTAGATGTTTATGATCACTTCCCTTAAAATAATAATAATATATTCAGTTAGGAGAACTTTATATTCAGGAATACGCTTTTGTCAATCTATTCCTACTGGAAAACCTTAATATTTACTCCATCTAATTTATATTGTTATTTATAATGATAACTTCTATAGTTTTCATGTATATTGAAATACATGCAGCGACATTTTTAACTAAATGGATATATTGAAACATCTAATTTTGTTTAATCGTAATCATCCATGAGTTTTCCGCGTAACAAGAACAAATGCATCGATGTTTATAATTTACTCCTAAACGACCAGCATGGGAATAATTTCTAGAAATTTTATTGAAGGGAAATGATATATTGAAGAGAGTGAAATCGTCAAAAGCTTTAGAGTTTATGCAGTTTAGAAGTAACAATTCTAGATCACATTTGTATAAATAATTTTGTAATTGTAGTTTTACTACAAATAATACTTTGCATGTTGAACTTGTTATTAGTTCCTTATGAAGCTTTTCCCGCATTCTAGTAGTAATCTCGGTAGGGTCATACTAGTACTGATTCTTTTCCAGACAAGTTGGACAAGTTTGAGTTAGAAACTGCTCAGGAGTTCGAGTGGGTATGTTTAAAGGTCCAGAATTACTTACTCCAAATCTATAGCTTACAATCGACTTCATAATAGTCTTTATTTATCTGCTATAGCATCTAACCGTTTTCTAATGTTAGTTTCTCTTAGAGTTGGGACAATATTATGCTCGAAACAGATATGTGGGCGGCCTAATCAGTTTTTAACCTTGTTCCCAGAAATTTTTATTGCTTTGGCTATTTATTGTTGAAAACATAAATTAAGTTTTATCTTCATTATTTGACGGTTGCTTTTATATTTTCTTTGATGTTTATGTAGAATACTTCCACGGAATATTTAGCGGTTTTTTACAAAATCTGAGGAACCAACCAAGTCGGATGTTACATTGATATCACCATTGACCAAGTAGCATTTGCATTTTATAAACAGGATCAAAACCAGAGACTATAAGCTATTTCAAATTGTGTGGCTTTATTAACAATGCCGGCAAATAGTCCAAAAATGGTTTGAAAAGAAGACAGTACTCTTTTTCAAGGAAAATATTATGGGTTTGGTAATTTGTTGACGAAGTTTAAAAGTCATTTGCATAGATTAGTACAATCGATTTACCTTGCTATATTATACATAAAATATATTCTCAACTGAAATCTTTGCACAGACAGCTGGTAGAACGAAAGGACAACTGGGGACAAGTAGAGAATAGTGTAGAGAGACGGAAAGCCTTTATACATTACAGTAATTTCGGTCTTATCTACCCCTGATGTTCATATCCAGGTGCTATTATATAACAACACACACCGTAAGTGTAACGATCAGAAAATTCTGAGTGCTATTTGATGGAAATGGTAAGGATATCAAACAATCTTAGGTGTTTCCAAACAACATCATACAACTCTTTTGAGAGCAAGTGGTTATAAATAACAAAATATGTTTCAAATGAGTCAAAAGAATCGGTACAGCAGGTCTTATTTACGACATTGACGATATAAAAGCCCTACTCTCTATGGATGACAGTTACGCTTTCACCCGAATACACAAACATTTAAAGAAATTATAGGCACAATATGCTAATCGATTCAACAGGAATTAGTGCATTTTTTATCTTAAATGTGTTCATAGAAGCTGCAGATATTTGTTATCTGAAAACTTGGAAAGATAAGGATTCGATTATGAATTTTTCCTGTAAGATATTTTGCATTCTGCTGGACGTCCAGTTATACAGTACCCAAAATTTTTATTCTAAAACTCCTATATGTTACTGTATTTTTGGTTCGTTTGCTTTAAGCAATTACTTATATATGTCTCTTGGTTGGAGATATGGAGTAAGATGAAAGTTCCTAGCAAAACACGTAGATGACAAAGATACAAAATCAAATTTACAGACAAGAAAAGTAAGTTAAGCTCTCTTGAGAATGGCAAACTCACTTTATGCACTTTATAGCCAACACTTAAGTCTGCAGCTAATTTAGTATTGAATTACAACAGGATGGAGCAACTTGCCTCACCACATGGGAGATAATTGCCCCAGTGCAAATCAAAATGCAATAATACATAATATTTCAAGAAATAGTAAGGCTCCCATTGTTACGATCAAAGCAACCTGTTAAGTAAAATATTTGCCAACAATCCAGAATCATTTCACATCTGAATTGTGTATTTGTTGTATAAACGTTATGTAATGTTGTATTTTTACCTTTTAAACACATTAAACATTTCTTAAATTTCAAAGGTTGAAAGCCTCAAATTTAAAACATAGTATACAAGTATACAGAGGAAGATGGAATTCCAGCAAGCACACAATACTCAAAAGTGCTGAGCTCTAGAAAAAAACTTCAACATTCAGTATCCAATAACGGATAGTACCTTTGGTCTTAGTGAACCTTCGAAACTTGTGTGTGTCTAATCAAATTCCATAACCATAGCTATGCAGGTCTATTCCATCAGGGTTAAGTTGGTAGTTTGACTTGGAATCGAAACAACAACAATTAGCACGTTTGATTGTGACACTGTTCAGGGTTCACTTAATTGTGATTATAATTAACTCTATTACAGAAAAAGAGGAAGAAAACATCTTTAAGTGACAAAATTTATAGTAGAACGAAATCCACACAAACGTATTCTAGGATAATAGAGACTAATAATTATAACATTTCAAAATATTTCAAAGTTGTGTTTTTCTTAAAATATAATATCGAAAATTTCCCCATATACACGAAGCCAATTTGTGAACTCGTGTTTGATTATAAAACTATACAAATAGAAGCACAACTCGCTTTTATTTATAAACTTTACAATGTTTCATACATGTTCATTTGACAATGAAGTAAACTTATGTTCAGTATAAGAGTAAAATAATGATAATTGCCTAATTCTTCTCAATAACACAAGCACAAGCCAAAATCAATAGATTTATTTGTATTAAACATTTTTCATCCAAATTTCAAATATTTTATCCATTTAGTGGAGCACATACAATTTAGCTAATTAGCAGAAAGCAACGCAATTGTCAACAAAAGGGAATTTTAATGGCAACTATTTCTACCAAATAGATTAGCAACGAGTTTCTTAATTTAGCTCTAATGAAATTTTTAAATATCTTTAATTCTAGCATATCAAATAAATTGCCACAAAAACAACTTTAAATGGAATGAGAACGTACTTATGTACCTTGAATTCAGTTAAAAATACTTCTTATTGTAAATCCATTATAGAAGATGTCTAACGGTTTCAAAACTGTATTAAAATTTTGTTATTTTACGCCTGGCTGATCTCAGTCAGTCACGAACTAGGGATTTAAATTAAAAATACGACATTTTCTACACTAATGCATAACATCTAACACTAAACAACAATATTGTTATAAAATCAGGTACTAATGGAACATGAGCTTCAACAACTGCATCCAACTGAACAAAAAAATTAATTTAAAGAACCCTTATAGTAACAGGAAATTAGATAAATTCATCACACGATATTTTATATTAAACCGTAAAACCGATCTTGCCGGTAAAGTTTAAAGAGTGATTGTAATTAGACTGGTGGATAGTAATTTTGTGTGTTTTTTAATTACATGGACTTTGAAAGTCCAAGTTTCCACTTCGTATAGCAATATGGACCATACATATCATTCTGTAAACCTGACTCTGAAGTGGAGGTTTGAGGAGGATTTGACCAATGCCATTTCTATTCTGCTCTCACATTCTACACCAGGATCCATTTGGGTCCTAAAATTTTAATTTTACAGTTTTCGAGGTTAAAATCTCTTTTGAATTGTAGTTCACTAGGACAAGACGTCGGATGGTGTCGGTAATTATTCGCAGTTCCCCTACATTGTCGGCAATTGGCTCGTTCCCAGTCACCTTCAAAGTCTGTATTTAATAACAGATAGGAGCACCCAAACTGGCTTTAACATTGATGGTTGGCTTTCAACTGACTGTCTGCAAATAACCAGAGTTGTGGCCTCCAGATCTACAATTTTTCCAATCGAATCTAGTTGTCTAATGGAATTTCTCTAATTATGGGTCCGGAAATAGTCATAACGGCAACTTACAATTTCTGTATTTCGATAAATCTCTGAGTAGCTATCTGCTCTTTGAATCTGGTTTAGACATTTTTTGGCCTATATTCTCTAAAGGGTTTCCCTGCCACTCTAGAGCAGGGTATTTTACTGAATTCAAATTGTGTTTCTTTTTTTTTGTGTTTATGCTATGAACTGGTTTACATTTGCTTTTGTATTTGGACCAAGACAAACTGCTACCGAAAGTTGTTTACTTTACTAAACAAACAAATGTTTTTACCATTGAAAACGGGGTCTAATTTAGATTTTCAAGCAATTTTAGTGTTATTCCCAAATACTTAATTAAAATGATTCTAATTAATTTAGAAGAAAAAGTTACAATTTGGCAGTTACTTTAATTACTGCATACCTAAATCAAAACTTATAAACAAACACAGATACGTTCCTTCACAAAGCAATTCTTCGTTGTCATTCTATCTGACAAGTACATATTTAGTAATATGAGTATTACCTGAGAACTTTCATTATGAGAATAATTTCTGTAATTACCGCATATCGTGTTTATGACCCATGTGTACCTGAGTATTTCATTAATTACCATATAAGCTTGATAATAAGTGTTTTTTTAAAGCCTTACACACACAGCTAGCTGGACGTACCAGCGGCATTAACCAGTTGTTACATATCATTTTAGCTTCTTAGAATATGTTCAAATACTAACTTATTTTTTATTTTTTTGAGTTTTTGTCACTTAATTAAATCAAGCGAATTCGTGGTTCTAAGCGCACAAACGTAGAGTGATTATAATTCAATATCTTGAGTACGGAAGTGAGTGTAGATATAAAAAAGGACAGTTCCATATGAAGCCAGGGCGAAGTGCTTAATACATTTTAATGCCTTTTTTTTCTAATGAAACCAAAACACCACTGTTGCTACTATAGGGAACGGGAGTGAAATTTCGTTATAACCCGCCAAATGTAACTAAAAGTGCGTTAACAAAATGCCAGTTGTCAATAATATACTTGAAAAATACTTCATAAAAGGTTGTGACGAAAAATGATTAAAAGATACCGTGCGACCAATCTAGATGGCTGGGGAGAGAGTGAGTCGAACCTTCCACACATTTAGTTTTCACAAATAAGTAAGGACATGAGAATGATTGCATTTCAGTTTGTTGGGCAGTAAAATGCCAAACACAAATTTTTAAAAAGTAAGGAAAATTCTGGTTGTGTGTTGTTACAAATCCATTTATGCTATATTTCTCGTTGTCTTGCTATAACAGAGTTTTAGAGTACTATGATAATGACCTAAAGCTGAAGTCAGTTGCGCTTTCAATTCGGATCTATCAGGCCAACAGATCTATAATCGCCCACATAGTTGAGAAAACCAATTTTACGGGGTTGTTCAATGTAAACGGTGACAACATCACTAATAGTCTTTCACAATACAGAAGGAACTTATCTGCTACTAAAGTCTTGCATAAAAGATGTAATGTAAGCAAATTAGAAGATACTGTTTTTTTCTTACTTATTTATGTTTAGTGTTTTGTGATTTTTCGAAGTAACGAGCACATGTACATGAGTAGTTTCTAAATGATTGAGGAGGCAAACAGTTATTTTGGATGGTCATGTGGGTTTTCACTCCTCAAAATTGATTCTGAAAAAAACACAGATAAGTAAAGTAATTGAAAATCAAAGTGTAGTGTTTAGTGTAGTTTGTGGAAACTGCCCGGAACACTAGTTGCCCTCTTATAGAAAAAGTCTCTCGCAGGGTTAACTGAGAGAAAGTAGGTCTACGGATTGTCAATTATTTCCTGTATAATATGTTGAGATGTATTTTGTGTCATACTTATCTGATGTGACGCTTCAATTCCTTATCAGGAATCGTTGCCGAACAATTCAATTAATCAAGCAACTGACATTGCTAAAAAGTCATGCCATAATATTGTGTAAATTATTTCAAACTAAATTGTTCGACAACGATTCCTAATAAGGAAAAACAAAATACATCCCAACATATTATACAGGAAAACTAGTTGACAAATCCGTAGACCTACTCTCTCAAAGTTAATCCTGCGAGAGAGGGCAACTAGTGTTCTGGGTCGTTTCCACAAACTGCTCTTAGATACTACACTTTCAATTACTTAACTTATCTGTGTTTTTTCAGAAACCATTGTGAAGAATGAAACCCACATGAACATCCAAAATAACACATCTACATGCTTGCTTTATTAGTGGGTTTCTGGAACATTTTGCCATTCCGGTTACAAGATGATTAATGGTATCAGAAATTATAACAAATAAATCGCTTATTTGCACTGAGGCTGAAGGAAGAAGCGTATTTCTTTCCTGTGAATGGACGAATAATGGAACAGATTTTCAATCCGTGGGTTAGCCTTAATTAAATCAGAATAATTTGTACTATCAAAATTCGTCATGAATAGTGTTTGCAATAGTAAACAACTTTTTGCCGATATCAATAGTTTCTAAAAAATATAGAATAAGCAATACATCACTTGTAATTCGTTAAAAATGTTATCATCTTGTATAGCTACAATTTACAGTTATTTATTATAAATGACAAGCTATTAAATAGATTAATAAGAATATTTCCATAATTAATTACAAAATGTATTTAAACCTATGACTATGAATAATATATTCAAAGCATAGGAGACAAAGCCAAACTGTAGAGCCCAAAACATTGTTTAGTATCTACATCTGTAGATACAAAACAATGTTTAGTATCTACATCTTGTGTAATACAATATACCTCCATGAATTTATCTACATCTTGTGTAATACAATATGAGCTACCTCCATGAATTAAAATTCAGAAAGTCAGAGCCGCACATCGTACAGGCCAGGAAACAACTGATTGCACCTTATGCATCTCTCAGAAAATATAATTCATAAATTTTCTTCAACAATTCTCGAATTATGAGTACAATTTTCTTGAAACGAAATGTTGATATATGCTAGTAGTAATTATCTAATTGTGCTACGGTTCGCCACGTTAGTGATCCGTGCCAAAAAATGTCTCTTCTAACTCCCACTCATATAATGAACTCAAAGAGACTTTCTGTAAAATCTCGAATATTCTGATAAAAATATCGTGGTTGGTTATCAAACTTTTATCAGAAAACATAATTTTATTCACACGTTTTCATAGTTTTTACTTACTTACACTGCCACGTTATTTCACTTAACGCCCAATTATTTTGTATTTTCTCATTACATGATTTATTTCTAGTACCAAGCGGTTTATTTAACTTATACTGCAATAAATTGTCAATCGATATCCATAACCTCTTTTTATTCTGGTACAACTTTTCAGTGAAATTATTTTCACTTCCTAACCTAACCTAGGGACTTCCGATGAACATGGCGGGACGGCCACACGTGTAAGTAGCTAGTTATATTTAAAAAATATATTAAAGTAGTTAGAATTAGAATTTAATATGAAATAGTATTAGAAATCAATGATTAGGCAAAAGTGCTAATAATCCTCGTGAAAAATGCTAATTTAAAACAGTGAACATTGCCTGCTTAGAGAAGCTTTTGGAAATGAGAGACGCTCAAGAAGTGAAAATAGTTTAAGTGAATTATATAGGCGCTAGATAAAAGGGTGAAGGGATAAAAAGAAAGAAGAGTTTAGTTAAGCATGAAGTCCAGGATTGGCTGTCCCGGGAGAATAAGTTTTTTATTTTAATTTTTTTGAAATTGCCTAATATAGAGGAGGATGGGTTTATCACAGACGCATTGATTTATGCACCTCTTCTAACTCGAGGCTGGCTGGCTTATCGTCGAACGCCACAAACCAACCAACCAACCTAACCTAACTTAAACTAACCAAACCTAATTTAGATTTTGTACTGTGTATTAAGTAATTTGTCAATGAAAACCATTGTTGTCTTTTCAAAGCCTCTGTGCTTCTGTACGATTTTACCATCATATTATAAATATATGGGTTGCCTTTTGTTATATTATTAAAAGTCTCTTAGAAAATTTTGTCGAGTTGTGAAGAATCTTTAATTTTTTTTAATGAGCTAAAAAAGGTGAAAAAATTTTTAAATCATTTGCAGTAATATATCACTTATTAATATATTTAAAATTAAATTAAAAAAGGACGCTAAATATTGCAAAAAGATTAATAACGGTATTACAACAAATAACATTGTTCAGAAAACAGAAGAAATAAATGAAAACAAAATTGCAGAAATAACTAAATTGGTTTAATGTTACAAACACTATGTAAAACGTATTTAAATAATGTCATTATTCCATTGTTTCCAAGTATCCAATTCTATCCCTTGCTTATCTTGAGCCCACTAAGAAATTTGCCTGAGGAAGAAACTATTTGGGGAGCAGCAACTCTTGTTCAATTTTATAATGTTATTCTTTCTCATCTTCCCACACAACGCTCATCGAAATTAGTCTATTAAAGCTTTCAAAATTTAGGACCATTTATTTAGTTAAGTTTGTTCACGTTTAGCCTAGATAAGAAACGAGAACAAGAAGGAAAAGTTCTTCATGTTAGAACTACAATAAAAAAGTCTTGTTACAAAAATGTACTGCTATCCCTCATTTGAACGTGGTGATATAAAATTTTAATTTATATTATTATTAACTGCATTAAAAAAAGGAAGCGATTTCTAATTTCCATAGTTTTTCTTTTTATGTATGATACCTGCTACTTCTTTGGTTGTGATCTAATTTTAATGATTTTTATATTTATGAGAAGAAATTACATACTGAAATTACACCTGCATTGTATTATGTATTATTATTAAATTTTCTGTTAGATAAAACATGGATTTTTTTACTTTTATCTTTCTTATCGAAGTGGTGGTCCTTTGTTATCTAGGGATAATTGCCCTAACCTCTGACTATCACTTCTGTACAGGTAAAATTACAGTTTTTTTCTTATTTTTATTTTTCTATTTTTTATTTTAGGAATACCAGTTGCAGTTGCCAGACGTTTGGTCATTCCTAATAAGGTTTTCAATATAATTTTTGTGAGTTATTGATGAAGGTATCGAGAGCGGATTAACCAATATAAGTACTTTAATCTATAATCTATTAAGGAAGATCATTTAACCTGCAACATGCACTTTTTCAAAAAATTCCAGAAAAACGAATATTTCAAAATCATCTAAGAAGTATGAAAGTGATTTTTCTTCATGAATATTCAGATTCATATTCAAGTGTAATAAACCAAGCACTGGTGTAATTTAAATGTCCTCATTCCAAGCTTAAAAAACGCAAATTTAAACTTATTCAGGAAATAAAAAAATATGAAAAATTATCCGATTTCAAAATATGACTAAAATGTGTAAAACCAATAGCGATATTTACTCCTACGCGAATATATATATATATATATATATATATATATATATATATATATATATATTTGAAAACAAGTTGGCACGGACGGAACTATGTGTAGCTCTCTTGATGGTCCGGGTGTTCGTCCGTTGAAAGTTTTGTCCCTGTAAAGGAACGGTCGTCTGACGTTTCGCCAAAATCTCACTTGGCATTTTCATAAGGCTTTTGCTCTTCATCCAACACGAAGGGTGGCTACAGGTTCGGACCTTTCCGGACTACTTCATATCCGAGACCGTCGGCTAGGTCGTTTCTCCGCTTGGTCTGCTCTCCGTGGCGTCAGGCGACCGTTCCTTTACAGGGACAAAACTTTCAACGGACGAACGCCCGGACCATCAAGAGAGCTACATATATATATATATATATATATATATATATATATATATATATATATATATATATATACCAAAGATAAAACGGTTCGGTACCATTTTCTGCTCTGACTTTCAACCGATTTGCTTTATTTTTGTTTTTTGTAGTAGCTACGGACGACCTTCAGTGGAGAATGCTAAAATTAATTAACAATATTAGTTCATTTATTAAATAATGAAATAATAAAAAATCATTATTTACATCCATACTGTCAGTTGCAAATAGTGCCGTCAGATTGCTTGGAGAGAAAACTATAAAATGGGTTGACTCCAATGTGAAAGACAAACTAAATTAAATGTGAAACTAAAAGTTTTGGCGCTTCGCTAAAGTTATCCTACATAGTCATTCTATTGAAATAGAACAGACGAAAAAATATAATAAATATGATTTGTCAACTAAAATCAAAACTATGTTGCACGTGTTGAATTTATTTCTGATAATATCTTATTAATTTTAACTTTTAATTAGAGTGTTTTAATTTTTGCCGGATAACTTTCATATAATTTATTAACTAAGATTACAAAAAATCGTAAAATTATACACAAATTTACGACAAATTAATAGATCTGGCAACACTGAATTTATGACTAGTGTAGGAAATTTGATTTAAATTTTGACATTTCAATACTTTTGTAGCGATTAGGTTAAAAATTTGCAATTCAGTCACAAAAGTTTTCAAAGTGTTGTCAAGGTTTCAATTTCAATTCACAGAAAAAAATTGCCAAAGAATAGGTTTATTTAACTAATATTAATTAAGAGTACGTGGTTCGTATTTCTTTATATTTTCCACATAAAACAGAAATCGTTTTGAGTTACTCGGTAGGTAAATGTGTTTTAATCCACAAATTCAAATATACAGAATCTTAATTTTTTATATTGAAAATCACACTGAAAATTAATGATTTCTGACAATGTGGGTAGCTTGTAGTTAATTTATTTTACATTACATAGTCCCATTGCGGAAAAGTTCTGACATTTAAAATAAGTTTTAATTAAAAGAAAAATATCATTGACATTTTAAAGATTTGTTTGAATATAAAACTAACCTACCCATTTATTAGGTTAAGTTAGGTACATTTATTCTAGAGTAAAATATATTTTTATTTGATATATTTTTTCTTTCATTGCTGGCTTCAAAGTTTGCAACCTAACAATGTTCAAAAAATTTAAAATTCAAAACGCTCTACCATACCACGAAACACAAACTACTACTGTGTAATTATTTATGCTAGCTTAGCTTGGCAGTGACTTGGTAATGCACTTTCAGACCATGTGATGACCATTTTTACTGCCCTGTGTTTGGAGTTGCTTATAATTTAATAGGAAAATATTCAGTGTTGTAAACTACAGGTAGGTATTGATTTCTCGGAGTAGTACTAACTTTCGTAGAAAATAATGTTTGTAATTTTTTGTTGGTTATAATTTTATCATAAATATAATATTATTTTCACAATAGTTCAAATCATCAATCAGCGGACATTAAAGATTAGAGTTTTCATGGGGTTGCTTGTCATCTCTATTTATGAAATCTTTTGTTTGTAAATGACGGAGATTTTTAGGTTACAAAGGAAAATCCGCCTATAATTACATCGAACATTGCATACACAGAATTACATTTGTTGTAATGTAAAGGACATATTTATGCAAAATAATCCTTCAACAATAAACATAAAAAAATAATTTCGTGAATTATTTCTACAAATGTAATCAAAATGAAATAATAGAGATATCAAAGGCCTGGCCTTCTTCTCTAATACCCCATCAACTCTTTTTCTTATATAGACAAAATAACGTCAATTATGTTCCACTCATTATTTTAATAAATTAGGGTCAAATTTCCACCCCTGGGCGATCTAGACTCACCTAGGGAGTACCCATGTACAAAATATCTAATAATAATTACAGTAAAAGGCAAGCAATAAACGGTGCTTATTATGTATAAACTAATAACGTATAGATGTAGTTAATACATTGTTATAGTTGGTGCCAAACAATAACGAAGTCAGGTAACTTCAAAATATTCTCAAATAAAATCCTACAACTTCCTCATAGAGTTGAGAAGTTCATCAATCATAGATAAATATCCATTGTGTTGTATAAGAAAACTTCTCCACAGAGACATCTAAAAGCAAGAAATCAGTGGTATACAAAAGCATACATCTATTTAAAAATAGTGTCAAATATGGGACCTACTCACAGCATAAGGGTCTCGTTCAAATATAAGTACCGTAATTTCCGAATGACAAGTACAAACAACACTATAATTATTACTGCTGCGAGTAAAGCTCTTTTAAAACGGGACTCTACAAGAAACCTTGTCTCGTTCTCCATTTCCCGTATTTCTCAAGTTTCATGAAGCGTTGTTGAAGTGAGTAGTTCAGTCTTCCAGCAAATACCTGACATGACTTATTTTGTACTGTTGGTGGCAAGAAATTTGCCAATTATACTCACCAACACTTGATTACATTTCCAATGGTAATGAAGATAAATTTCAGCATTAAACTTACGGAGAATAGTTCCAAAGATTTATTTCATATTTCAAGTTGGAAAACTTGTTGGTTTTGTAGAACTTTAAATTCTTGAGCGTCTAATGCTATAAACTTCGTATAACAATATCTACGAGACCTTTATGCGGAAAGTTTTGGAAGATGTAGGATCAATTTAAAAGCAGTGAATTGAGCTTTATAAAATTTCCGCTGACATCGCAGTTGAAATGAAAAAGGGGTGAGAAAGAAGGGTGGAAAATAATAAAACACTTAAAAACTTTGCTTTCTTATTGGGTCTAAAACACTTCGAATGGATTGTGAAATTTATTAGATTATCTCTGCGAAATTTATTCAATTCAATAATTCCAGTTAGACCCATATAATACTTAGCTAATGCACATCTCTGCACAACAATGATATATATTTTTAATATAATAATTTAAATTGAACAAAAAATGACAAAAAATTTAAAAAATAAACGACGAGTTTATAAAACAGTAAATGTTGTGTAAATCCCAAATCCCAAAAGTGATGCACATGTCTGCTTTAAAGAAGTACCAGCGAAGGTATGTATATTTCAAACCTTCAATTTCAAATTTATGTTTTACTAGCTGAACCGCCTTGGCTTCGCATGGAGTGTATTCAACTTTGAAGAATATGATCATAAAATTCCTAGAACCTGACTGCAGTGCCTCCACCGCCTCAAATTGTAAATAATCGAATACACACAAAGTTTTACCAATATTCCCTCTGTTCTATTTTACCCTCGAACTCATCGCTACCTACATATGTTAAATTACAAATATTAGTCACTAAAAGACACAAAAAAGTTGTATCACAAACTGTCCAACGTTTATGAGAAGTTCAATTTCGTTTTGTCCTTCAAACTGAACAGAGCGCCACATACTGGGATAAATTATAAAGCTACCCACACAAAAACTTTCAACAAAATCAGCCCAATTGTTTAGGAGGGTAATTTCGAAAGGTTTACTGAGGAGGCCTTGATTTATTTTGCCTGTTCATTGGGTTTTCTCTCCTCAAATTTACTGCCTGTCTGTACAGAAATTCTTCCTCACAGTTATTCTGAAGGACAGAGATGTCTACAAAATGATCAACCAGTATATAAGTAATGTATTGTATATTGTGTTACACTTATCTGTGTTTGGAGATGTTTCAACTCCGACTTTTGCAGTCGTTGTCAATCGTTTAGTATTGTATTTTCTCTAAAAAATGTTTGACAATCAACAAAATGAGCATCCAAGCGAATATTTTTAGGAAAAACCTCGAAATGCAATACTAAACCATTGACAACTCCAGACTCGGAGTTGAAATGTCTCCAAATATAGGTAAGTACAAAACAATATACAGTGTGGAACAACCAAATGGAATAAATTCGATAACGACACGTCGATTTGTATTTTTAAATGGGCATTTTTCAACAAAAAACATATATAGGGTGTGTCATGTTACAGTGGCCAATACCAACTTTTATATTTTAAATGCAAGCTCCTGTATATACATTTTTCTGGATTCTCCTGAAAATTCTAGACATAATTCATGTACAATGTCCTACACCTATCTTGAACTGTTTCGGAAAATTAGGTGTTTTCTGATTTATTACTAAAGTTAACATTAAAAAAAGAACATTATTTCACAAATTTGCTACATTACACTAAAAACCAAATAAGTAATACTGATTATTTCTTAATTTAATATTTAATAAAACCAAAACCATGACTCTCAATGTAGGAAATGTTCAAAATTCTCGCTGCGACCGTCTTGGCAACATGCTAATCTGGTATAGATATGTATTCTAGGGTTCCTCAACGTCTCAGGCGTGACTGATCTAAACTCTTTTTAGGTCATCTAAGTTGAGGGGTTTAATTTTGTATACAGTACTTTTGACATATCCCCACAAAAAGTAGTCCAATAGCGTCAAATCACGAGATCGTGCTGGCAATTCTATCGATCCGCGCCTCCCAATCCACATGCATTTCCTCCATTTCCATGCGGTCCTCCATTTTGCTGAAAATGGTAGATACCGATTAGACGATTAATAGAAAAAGAAACTTTACAAAAATCATATAACATTGGTGTTAAGTTTATAGTTATTATTGAGTTAATTCGTTAATATAGTTGAAATGCAATGTCGATTGATAAAAATACAAATTGTGCATTAATAAAATAATATATGTAGGCTTTCACCGCCGGTAACAATAAATTCACTGTTGTTTTCCTAGCTGTTTTGGCGTGGTCTAGTCGTATGTCTTCCCAACGTTTCATCTGCATCTGCGACATCTTCAGCGGCATTGGCATTGTTGGTCCATCCTTGAATGCTTGAAGCCAATTTGGACTGTGGAGTGGTGAAGCGCAACGTCAACAGGCTGCACGGTAGTCTACCCTGATTGCCCAGAAAGAACCAAATGGGTGGGGATTATAAGCCTTTAAGAGGGTTTCGGTGTTTCTTTAATATGATTATCTAAATAGACAATATAAAATTATAACAAAAATTATTAACTGAAGTTTATTTAAATATTAATACAGTAAGTATTTTCAGAACACGACGGTGTTTTTTCACACATAATCTTAGAGAACATGGTCATGTCAAACAAAATCATAAATAAATACTTGTTAATATATTTATTGTTAACAACTGCTAGTCAATGAAGTTTAGTTAAAATTTATTGAGGGCGCGAAAGCAAATATGTAAAATCAGAATCTCTGCTAAAGCACCGATAACTGAAATTATTTAATTTTCAAGCAATATCTGAATTAATTAGATCTTTTCTGTCAATTAATTAACCAATTTATTTAATCTAAACCAACCCACATTACAAGTTTGGGGTTCTCAGTTACTGAAATCAGTATATCATAATGGGCTAATTTGCATTAATTAAAAATTGAAAAATAAAGGAACAAATTAAATGCCAGACATCCTTATGACGAAATTTCAAACTTCAAACTTAGCAATGCACTGACATAGCCTTGGCCAGAAACAAACAATCACTCTGAACCTAGGACGAAAATTAAATTTACTGTTAAATTTAACACCAAGTACACCGACTACAATGTTGGGATTACGACAGACAGAACAAAATTTAATCCCGAGTTAGACTTCTTGATGCTTTAGCCACAACTGGAAATATCTGGGTTAACATGACACACGAGGTTTATTGTTTTTACGAAGAGGGTTAGAAACGACGGCGTGGTAACAAGTTTTATCGATTCAACTGTGCCATGTAAAATGTATACAGGACACGAATTGTAGCAGGACTTTATTGGCCTTTGTTCAGGAAAAGTATAAACACACTTTTAAAACAAATTATTTCAGGAAAAATAGAATTTGTTAAATTTCTAACTTGTATTATGATAAAATTACCTTATTAGTTTTATATTAAATAAATATTCAGATGAGGAGATATGGCACCTTGTAGTCTATATTTACAGTTTTTTTGGGAATCATAACGAAAATCGAAGAGAAAATAGGTATAATTTAATATATCAAATAGTCAAATCAGATCCCATTTCCAGTTAGATAGGTTTAACCAAAATCACATTTAGATATACCGACACTAATAAACGTATGTAATTTACGGAATACAATTTGTTCAGTACTTAGAAATGATATCAAATTTTCTTGAGTGGGCAAATGTCATTAGAGGCTAATAGTCAATCATGTTTTGAAAACATTAACTTTGTTAAGTGTTTTTCATGTGAATTTTCTCTAAGATGTCACAATCACTGGCTGTTCTGTAGGAATTTTTGAGCAGCTGATTCTAGAATGTGCTTACAAGTTTCAATTTTCAAAAGCTTCATACAACAGGAGTATCTGTAACCGTCTCTGCACTGGTTTGTTTGTTGTCGCCGTCATATTAGTAGAAAACGAACTTAACAGTGCACCGTTTCTTTGATTATCGATGGCCACATTCAGTAAGTTAACTTTACTGTTCCGGATTCCGAATAATTCAGTGTTACTCTGTAGGTAAATAAACATTTTTTTAGGTGCTAAGGGATTTTATTTCTGTATATTGCAATGTGTTTTGGAAGCAAAGTAAAAAGCATTTTTTGACACTAAATAAAGGTTGGTTTAAATTCACATACCGAGCCTACATTTTTCTACAGAGTGATTAGATATTTATAACAGAGGTATTATTGTGGAATGAAATTTGCAAATCAGACAATAGTCTTTCCTACGATGCTGAAAATTAAAATTGATGATGCGGTTAATATTCATACCCTTTAAGCAGCGTTCACAACAAGCGATAAAATATGGGCCGATTTCTTTAAAATGCTTCAAAAATGCTAGAAGCAGTTGAATATACAGGATGGTTGAAATATAAAGGGGAGTAGAGTTAAAGTTATACAGGGTGGTTAAAAAAAAATAGTTGCTTATACAAGGTGTGTGAAGTAAGGGTGGAGTAAAATTTTTGTTATTCAGGGTGTATAAAAAATTTGTACTACAAGCCTAAGCAGTTAGGATATTTGAATTATAGGTCGGGGTTGAATAAATGGTAGAGTAAAATTATAGACATAAAATGTGCTTCAAAAATGTGAAATTTGCTACGAAGGGTAGAACATGAACAGTTGCATAAATGGTATACTAGACATATGGGCCGAATTGAAACCATAGGTTTACAGGAATAATTTAAACAATAGAAAAATAGAAACAATCAGTATTCTGGAAGGATTTGTACTTTTAGGGTTGGTTTTAAAGATATCAAGACCGCTGCAACATTGTGTGGAGTTGAATTATAGTTGTACAGGGTGGTTCAGAAAATGATGGACAAATAAGTTATATAGTGGTGACCAATACAGTGTGGACGCAATATAGAGTAAATTGGAGTTACATTTATAGAAAGTGGTCCATATAATAAAACAAATAAAAAAGTTAAAAAATATTTGGAGAATATAGAAAAACAACACAAATTAGAAAGGGAGAAAGAGAGAGAGAGAGAGAGAGATAAGAATAGGCCAAAATATTCAATAGAATTGTACCTTAAATCAGATAAAAAAGAAGATATGTCTGAAAATAGTGATTGATTGCACACGGTTTCTGAACGGTTTTTGTTTTAAGTCAGCTGAAGTCGGTTCTTTTTTTAAATATATACGAAGTGTGGCTATTAAATAAAGGGACTGACATTGTAAAAAAAAATATATTTTTTTTATACATAATTACATATTATCGCCTTCAATATACACCCCTTCTCTATCCCTACAACGCTCCATGCTAATTTTTCATTGTTAGAAACAGCCCTGGAAGTCATCTTCTGTGAACTCTTTCAGGACTCTTGCCGCTTTCTTTTGAATAGCTTCTACGGATTCAAATCTCGTACCTTTCAATGCAGATTTCACTTTAGGGAAAGATAAAAGTCACATGGTGCTAAGTCTGGTGAGTAAGGTGGATGTCTAACACTGGGATGCTGAACTTGGCTAGGAACCGCTTAACAGATAACGCGGAATGAGCTGGCGCATTGTCTTGATGCAAAACCCACGATTTGTCCTTCCACATAGTCACGTAAAATTTGCCGTACACATTCTTTATCAATGCCTACAGTTTCAGCAACTGCTCGAATACTTAATCGACGGTCAGACCGAATCAAATTAGCAACTTTTTCCACATTGCCATCCGTTTTTGATGTTGAAGGACGACCTGGCCGCGAATCATCTTCAACGTCTTGTCGACCATCTTGAAAAGGCTTAAACCATTCAAAAACACGAGTCTGCGATAAACGTTCACTGCCATACACTTCTTTTAGTATATTATAGGTTTCGGTAGCGGTTTTTCCAAGTTTAAAGTGTAATTTAATAACAATTTGTTGCTCTATTATTACGCTAACCATTTTTCCAGCAAAATAAAATAACAACACTCACGTAAATGAAGGTTATGTCTCAACGATGTTGTTTACAGAAACGAGACTAACTGCATTTTGAAGGGAAAGCCTCAAACTAAACAGCTATTTGTCAATGTTTATTGGCGCATGCGCACTCGTTCCACATTAATAGCCACACCTCTTATTAATGCGTACATAATTTGCCAGTCATTTACTGTTTTCCGACAATGTAGGCATCTTATATTTAATTTATTTTATGTTACATGGTCCGATTACTGAAAACTTTTACTTCAAAGAAACATATCATTAACATTTTAAAGATGTGTTTAAAAGATATAGAAATATATTGTAGCTATTTATTTTTTAGGTTACATTTATTCTAGAGTTAAATATATTTTTTTCGACACATTTTTTTCTTTAAAATCTGTGTTGGCTTGAAGTTCGTAACCTAACAATGTTCAAAACTTTTAAAATTTAAATCGCTCTACTACGACAACAATTGGTTAATTAGTGACTGGGTAACGCTCTTTCAGATCAGCAGGTGAAATTTACTGCTCAGTGTCTGAAGTTGGTTATAATTCAGTAGGAAAATAGTCAGTGTTGTAGATCAGTATTGATTTATCGGACAAGTATTACTAACTTGCGTAATAAATGAGTTTTCGTTAATTTTGGTTGTGAATATAATTTTCATTAATATAGTATTATTTTCACAATAGTCGGAAGATGTTGTGCAACAAATCGTCAATCAGAAGACAATAGAAAGGACATTACAGATTAGAGTTTTCATTGGTTTGTTTGTCACCTCTATTAATAAATTCGTTTGATCGGTAAATGACGGAAGTTTTTATTAGCTTACGACGAAAAATCCGCCCATAATTACATCGAATATACCTATTGCATAAACTCTATTACGTTGATTAAGTATAGGGCATATTAATATAAAAATAAACCTCCAAAAATATACCTACATCAAAAATAATTTCATCAATTATTTCTATAAATTTAATCCAAATGAATTAATGGGGATAGCAAAGGCCTGGCCTAATTTCTAATTTCAACTTTATTCCTTATAGAGGCATATAATCATTGACAGAAGAATCTCGATAAAGTTCAAAGTTCAAATTTAAAAATTGAATGCACTATTGTTGAATTTCTACCACTGAGCTACCGCTAGTACTAAATAAATATGATAACAAATATTTATATATCATACCAGGTGGACAATTTTAATTTCCCCAGTAGATTTTCTCAAAACTGTTCGAGTTAGCGAAAAACATTTTAGACAAAAGAGGCATATCGAGGGGGACATATTCTTATGACTTTGCCTTTGAGCTTGTAGCCGCATTCAAGGTCATTTCAAGGTCAACGTCGTTTTTTAAATAGGAATCCCTATTTTCGCCTAATGATTCTGAAAGCGCGGGAAATTTTAAGTTCAGATGATGTAAAATATATGGGATTTGAAAGACCCCCAACTTGACGTTGGATGTCAATTTTTTTTAATTATCTTCTTAATCTTTCCACACAAATGACCGTACAAACTTGAAGAATGTCGTTTGCGAACAACAACCAACGAAACGTGAAGATATGATGGATAGTATCACGATCGCATGTCAAAATATACCAGGGGATCTATTGCAGATGACAGTGGATAATTTTCATTGGAGAACAGAATTATATATTCGACAAAAGAGAAATATATTTAAGCAAATACTGTATAATATTTCTTCGTGTTATTAACAACTGATTAATTCAATAAATGAATAATAAATATGAAATACTTTATCTAAACCCAAAGTTTTGTACCCTAACACCAAAACAGTTTTGGGTTACTCCAGATGATGACATCTTAGATGTTGAAACATACATAGAGTGAAATAATTTTCATTTAAAAAAGAACCAACTTCAGCTGACTTAAAATAAAAACCATTTAGAAATAGTGTGAAATCAATATCTTCTTTTTTATCTGATTTAAGGTACAATTAAATTAAAAATTTTAGTGTATTCTTATCGCTCTCTTTTTCTCCCTCTCTAATTTTTATTCTTCGTCTATATTTTCCAAATATATTTTAAATTTTCTATTTGTTTCATTATTTGGACCATTTTCAATAAGTATACCTCTAATTCACTCTTTATTGCATCCACACATATATGCTTCTGTGTATTGGTCACCCTTATATAACTTATTGGTCTATAATTTTCTGAATCACCCTGTACAACTATAATTCAAGTCAACACAATATTACAACGGTCTTGATATATTTAAAACCACCCTGTATAAGTATAAATCCTCTCCACACTATTGACACTTTCTATTTTTCTATTGTTTAAATTGTTCCTGTATACCAATGATTTTACTTCGCCCCATATGTCTAGTATTCCATTTATGCAACTGCTCATGGTCTACCCTATATGAAAAAATTCACCTTTTTGAACCACATTTTATGACTTTATATGCAACTGCTTCTAAAATTTTTTGAACCCATGTCTGAAATTATAACCCGTCCTACGTCCTATAATTCAGATATCCTAACTGCTTATGCTTATATAACACATTTTTGATACACCCTAAATAACTATAATATAACCCCACCCTTACTTCTAACACCTTGTATAAGCAACTACTTATGATCGAAATATATAACTTTTTTAAATCGCCCTGTATAACTGTAATACTACTCACCCTCATATTTCAAGTATCCTGTTATATTCAACTACTTCTGACAATTTGTAAAGCCTTTTGTATAACTGTAATTATTCGTCGTCCTATGACGCAAATATCCGCTCTGTGTAACTATAGTTTTGCTCCACTCCTATTTCAACCACCTTGTATACGCAACTGCTTATGTGTCACCAAATAAAATATTTTTAGAGCCACCCTGTATAAAAAATTAAATTCCAACTTATATTTCAAACATCCTATGTATACAACTGCTTATGTATGTGAAGAGTTCGCCGTCTTAACAAATTTTCGTTTCGATAAACTAACGGAATATTTTCTGCCGTTTCACGCGACTATAAGCCTCCTAACGTAATTTCTCTCTAAAAGAAACTTACTAGAAACGAATCAAAATGAAAACCATTACAAACACCCTGTACGATATACTTCCATGGCATATCTTGACATTTCATTAGATATTTGTGATTAAAATTGGACATTTGCCATGATGTTAAACAGCTTTTTTGCATATATTTTTCCGATTTTCAGAAAAATGGTAAGTTTTACGGTTTCACGGTATAGGAAAATATAAGCACTCAAGCTAGAACATATCTTTGTAGAATACAATTAATAATATTCAACTTTCTTGAGCGGTTTTAAAGAAAATAGTAAAGGTTCCCTGAAATTCACTGAAATCTAGACCATTATTTACTTTTTTCTGATTTTCTGGAAAGCCGTAAATCTCATCTTATAAACAGTTATATGGGACCTTTCTGTAATGTTCCTTAATTTAAAGCAATTTAAATCATCAAAATTGCTCACACCGTTTCTGAATAATCGCTCGTAATACATAAAACAAAAGTTGCAGACGAATTGATAACCTCGTCCTTTTTGGAAGTCGGTTAAAAATAAAAGTTTGGTATTAGGGTACAAAACTTTGTGTTTATATATCTATGACACACCAACGTTTCACAGTTTTTCCAATGAAATATTTTAATAACGTATCGCCTATATCTTAATATACCCAAGGGGTACAACCGATCACACACATGATACCTAAATCAGAAACTAAGTTATCGGATTATTGTATTATTTGGACAGAATTTTCTGCTTTTTTAAAATCCGAGTGCAGAATAGGGGTTTTCATATTGGGTTACAGACAGATGACACCTTGAACATTACCTCTAAGGTCAAAGACAAGGTTTTAAGAATATTGTCCCTTCGAAGTTGCGGAACGTTTGCACGGTCACTAGGGTGGAAAGATTAAGAAGAAAACTAATTCAAATTGACATCATGAGGGGTCGTTCGAATCCCATCTCTGCTACATCATTTGAACCTGAAATTTACCGCTCTTTCAGAATCCTTTGTCAAAATTAGGGGATCCTATTTAAAAAACGAAGTTGTCCTGAAATGACCTTGAATTCGATACAAAGGCAAAAGCAATGGCATAAGGACATGTCCGCCTCGATGTTGTACAACTTCTGTTTCAAATATATTTCGCTAACTCCTAGCTAGAGGTTTCGAGAAATTCTACTGAGGAAATTAAAATGGTCCACCCGGTATATATATTAATCCTTGTTAAGTTTTCGCAGGCACGAAATGTGATTCTTTACGGGAATTAATCCTTTTTGAGATCGATGGTGAAATGAGGACGTTAAAATATATTATAGGAATAACTAGACAGTCAACCTGACGTTATGTAAAACTCTCGTTATTTGAGATTTTTAAAGGTGAAATTCTGGAACTTGTTTCAGGTTAACTGTTCTTTTGAGAACACAAACAATGAAATGGATAAATTAGAACATTAGGAAAAAGGAACCTGAAACAGTTTTGACCCTCACATCAGATTTGGATGAATAAATTGGTCTGCAAGAGCTCATAAACCATAAAACATATGTGTTTAAGTATGGCTTACTAAAATATTTGTCATTTAACAACAATTATTTACCTTCAAAATCTAAATAACAACGATTCTTTTTCAGGCCTGCTTTTGTTCGTCAGCCAAGAATCGCGATATGAATTCTGTCATGAGCTCACTTCGATTTCCCTTTAATGTTGGTTTCAAGAATGCTGGGAAGCAAGAGAGGCTGGTGTGCCTTTGTTAACGTATTTAGGTGTCGTTGACGCCGCTGACGTTAAGCCGAAGAAACAAAGGAAGGCTATGCGAAACGCGCCGCTACCACCACGTATAACAGCTGCTGGTACAGGATTTTATTGTGTCTTTTTTGACGAAGCGTTCTTAATAGAGCCTAATTTTGCAGGAGGAATTCGTAATGGCAAAAAGTGAAACAAATAAATGAAAGTGGGTTTATTTTCTTTCGCAGAGTTATCTAAATGTTCGCTTTGCGGTATGTTGATTTATTCATTCAGAAATTGCTGGTGGAGAGGCGCAATCAGTCTACAGAATTGATGCTGGATGGTGCTTGGCTCTTTTGGTGTCGTTTGTTTTGTTACTGGTCTTTGTTTTTATAACAAGAAACCTTTTTATATTTTATTTTGGCTCGATTCAATTGTTCAGGTTGTTAAATCGTTCTCTTTCATTCAGCAACCACAAAATTGTTGCAGCAGAACGTTTGTTGGCTTTTATCCACGATTTATTATAGGAAAAATAAATTATTTCAACTGATATCAGAAATTAGACGTGAAAAGAGTAATTTAAATTATATAAGAGGGCAGTTAAATGATTGAGATATTCGCAATGTATTTCTCAAAGGACTAAACTTTGAGAAATTTTGGATATTTTCTAAAACCGTTGTGAATAGTTTTGGAGAGATGGCACCAGCTTTTCTGTCTCATCTGTTAGTGAAAAGTTTTCGGCTGACTTCATATATTGTGATTTTTGCTATAACTTTACTATAATATACTAACGGAGCTATTAGAGACTTCAGCAAATGTTTATTTATATTAGAATTCGATAAACTGTATACCAATGTGGAAAAGAATTAAAAAATCTTAAAAAAATGGAATTCCTAAACCCCATCGGCTATAGTGCATATTTTATCGTATCTATTAATAATTTTGGAAAGAAACTTTGGGTGAATCTGGTTTCATATTCATCTTAATATCGATATACCGCGTTTTCTTGCAACGATAAATAGTTGGTGGCTTAATTGCGTAGTGCATTAATTTTTTTGTAATTTTTTTGCTTTGCATCTGCGACGTAGTTGGCATCGATAAGCAATCGTTAGTTGCTAGAGTTTTCACACGTATCGTGATAAAGAAATAAAGAAAAAGGGAACAATTATTGCTGGCCTCTTTTGCATTTTTAGGTATTGGTGAATCTGGAGAGTTTGATTGACGATATCTGCCAAGGATCAGGAAAGGACAAATTGATCCACTAGACGAGGTCTCCTGTGAGCCTGAATTCAGTAGCTGACGAAGCTGCCCACCTGGGTTGGACTGTGACTGGGAATGATCATGTGAGTGACTTAAAATTTCTATTATTTTTTTCTTTGCATTTCGTTCAGTATTTCATATATATATATATTTCTATTTTATTGAATTTGATTTACATATAGATATACCAGTAAATATATTAATTTTTTTTTTAAGTCACTCGCTGATCTTTCATTATTCATTGGCCCAGATTGGTTGCTTGTCTGCTTAGTTATAAATAAATCACATTTTAATTTCTCCTTTCTCTGAGTTTGCAGTAGAGAGCCAAGCAGGTTCTGAGCTAAAGCATTTTCCTACGCCTAGTTTTCTTTATTTTAATTGTTTAACTTGGGGAAATGTTTATGACCAGATTTCACATCTGATTTTTTTTAATTATGAATATAGATGCAATCATCATTTTTATCGTATATTACCTTATCATTTTTAAAGTACCGTACATTGACATTAATTTAGAGTACTGAGTTTTCCCATTATCTCGGAGGAAGTTCGCTTTCATTCAGTCGTCGAACGGTTTGCCGGATTAGAAGGCACATTAGATCTTGAATATATTTTTATTATTTTAAACACATTATTAGCTCTCAAACGTAGTTGTTCATATATCTGATTTACCGTTAAATTTTACCTGTAATTAATAATTGATTTGTTATTTAAATCTAAATTAATTTGAAACTATAATTAGCAGTTGCAATTTACCTTAAGTCTTATCGTTATCTATTTTTACTTAAAATTTGAATATTTCAAATTTACTTTTATTAGTTAAAGTATTTTTCGTTCATTTTTGGTAGTATTCAAATAGTAACTTTAGGGTGAAGAAGTTAGGGAAAACTAAGGTAGGGTGCCTCACCTCATACACGTGCCGAACCGATCCTATAGAGCATATATAAGCCTATACTAGTCAGGGGGAAAATTCAGTATCGATACTCTAAGGGCTATAACTAATTGGCCATCTAATGCCATCAACTGGGGCTAAGAGTGCCCAGACACATAACCACTAGCCTCATATCAAGGGAACAGAACTCTGGCAGTACTACCTGATTCGACTTGTCCTCTGGTAGGACAGTGGCAACTCCTGGCCGCCCTGAGTTATTGGAACCCCAGCTGGTGGTTGGCATATAGCTCCAGGATCAGGACCTTAAACAGCAGACTCACCAACGGAAAGGCATTCCTACTGAGGATTTTGTAAGGCAAGAATTTATAGATTGTTTTGTTTGTAACTTCACTCTAACAGTTTTTATATACCTCAGTTGTTTTAAATTTTGTTCTCTGTTACCAACTTAACTAATAGAAAAATTGATTAATTTGTATTTAAATAAATAAATTGTAAATTTTCGTTATCTTGTCGTTTTTCTTGTGAACTGTGTGTATCCATTGGTCTGGCGCCCTTGTATAGTCCTTCTGCCAATTGAACAACGAACTCACGCCACCGGATACTAACTGAGCAGCCTATCGGCACAATATCGCCAAGACAGTCTCGAGAGAGGTGTATTGTCCAACCAACAAGATATCTCTCTCGAGCGGTGTTGCGTTTACAATATATATATATATATATATATATATATATATATATATATATATTGTAATGGATTTAAACAGACATGAGATAATACAAAAATTTTGCAATTTGAATAATTAAATGATTGGGGAAATGTAAATAAAATGCATACATATCTAATAAAGAAAGGAAATTGCACAAATCGTATCAGATAAAGTTAACCTAAAAATATTAACTATGTAAAAAGAATGTTTCAAAAGCAAATTGTTGATAGGATAAAAGGTGGCATATAAAGTTAGATAATCTATCATGCAGATTGTAATAGAATTTAGATACTTACATAAAAAAATCTAGGCAGGGAATCACATTTAGGTCAAACAGCAAAAAGGTTAAATTCACCTTTGAAAATCACAGTATAGTTTGTAAAACAAGTATAGATCACATATTAGGCAATGACAACACTGAATATAACACATTTTAGATCAAAATTAAGTTTTAAATACATAAGTTTGTTAAATAAATGGAGAATTGAAACGTCAGAATTGTAAAAACCGTTATAAATGTTAAGGAATGATGGAACAGTAAAGAGATTTATACCTTTAGAAAGAGCTTAGAGCATAGTTTATGAAAATTAAATATTTCAAAAGATATTAAGTCTTAATTTTAATAAAATCCATTTTTTTAAAGTACCTTTTAAATGACTTGTGGCCAACAGGTGACAAGTGTCAAATCAAAATTTTTGAAAACATGAATTAAGTGATTTAGATAAAATTTAGGAGAGTAAACGGTATTGAAATTCAAATTAAAATTTCTGCATATGATTTAGAAGGAACACATTTGGAAAGTAATAAAATAAATAAAAACGGAAATGGAAATAGCAGGTGGCAAAATATATTACATAAATAGAGAATCTGACATGAAAGGTCCTCTTTGTTTCCCGATCGTCGACCAGAGCAGTTAAAAATTTCGTTCCTGTAAAATTACGTTTCCATGACAACCAGATAAATGATCTGTGATATCATTGAAATAAGTGTTCCATGTCAGTTCTGACAAGAAATTAAGTTTGAAGTTAAAATTTTTGAAGTTTTTGGATCAACAATTTGAAATTAAAAAAAAATAAATATTCCATAAAAGGGATTATTTGAAATCCATTGGATGGAGAGATAAAATCAATTTTTGTTGGAAGAATAGAAGTATTGGTACAGCAGTAAACAAATCAATTAAGCAGCAGAACTTTTTTTTATAAAAAAAAAACAGAAATCAGGAAGTAGTATTCCAAAACCAGAAGTAAGGAAAAGGGAATTCAAGCCAGACAACTGTGAGTTTTTGAAACATTATTTAATAAACAGATTATTGAAATCTAAAATCAATCAGTGATAGAAATAAAGGTTTTTTAAAATTAAGTATAATGAATATTTGTGTTTAGAGGATTGAAATATTTTTGTAACAAATTGATAGAAATTTAATAATATTTAAGTACCCAGGAAATTTATTTTGTTGTAAAGGCAATATTATATCAGAATTGTATTGTGGACAATCATTATAAATAGTAACTTAAATTGAAAATTTATTTATTAGCAATAGAAAAATCATAAATTTGAGAAAGATTATAATTATAATTGGCGCCCAACTAATGTGGCATCAGAAACACATTGGTAGGTAGTTTACAATTTCATATCATTCAATTATAAATGGCAAACAACTAAAGGGGCTCAAAAATTAGTGGGTCCTATAGAAAAATTAAATATAATAATTGTCAGATTTAAATAAAAAAATAAAGAAAGAACAAAATAAATTTCCTGATAAAGTAAATTGTGTCATAATTTGGTTAAATAGATAAGATAAAAAAGTAAGAATATTTGAAATTATAAAAAATAAGTGATTTTTGCAATTTCGGAAAAACTTGGTGGGATATTTATAAAAGTATAAAGAATCAAGAAACAATATAATTCAAAAATAAAACAATAATAATAAATTTAAATCATATATAATAATAAATAAAGAAATTGTGTTAAAAATAATATATTAAAATGGTAAAAACTAGAGCTGCAAAATCAGTGGATAATCCAGAAGAACATACGTATGAAGAAATGGAGCAGGATATGCAGGGAACTGAAGACAGACAAGAAGGAAGTGGAAGTGAAGAGCAAATTGAAGAATAAAATATACAAATTATTTCAGAGCATGTGGTAGTAGAAGGACAACCAGAAGAATTAAGATTTGAGGAAAATATAAGTACTGGATTGGATGGTAATCTACAATTGATGGAAATGATGAAGAGAATGATGAAAGAAATAGCAAATTTAAATTCTAATATGGCATATTTAAAACAAGATTTAAAACAAGAAAATCAAAAAATAATTTCCAAAATGGATAAATTCAGTTCAGATATAAGTTCACGAATGGGTGAAAATCAAATATTAAGACAAGAAAAAGATTCAAAGTCGGACAAGACTCAAGAAAAATATGAAAATACATTACAAGAAGAGCAAGACAAACAAGTTATAGGGACAATCCAAGAAGAAAGAGCAAAAGTTGGGGAAAAAGTCAAAATTCAAAGTAATCAGGCAGAAGCAGGAACACAAATGAAAAATGAAGAGGTTATAACAGAACATAGCATAAAAATGAAATTATATGAAATGTTGAAGTTAATAGAAAAATATGTAAATTATGGAGGTGAAAATGAAATGAAAATGAATATACAGTGGGGAAAAATAGGATTTTTGGTAATGATAATGAGTAAAAAGAATTATCAAACAGAGTGCATGAAACCAAGCATCAATAATAGGAAGTATGAGCAAGAATATATCAAGATGAGCATGTATATGGAAAAATGCGGAAAGTTTTGTGGGGAAACTCATCAGAACACAGTTTATTACTGGGAAATAAACCCAAAAGTCAACTGGAAAACCAGGAAAAAGATATAAAATATCAATATAGATCAGGAAGGATGGATGGAAGACCAACATTAGCACAGGAACATGGAAATGAAAATTAATAAAAGATCAAGATAAAAAAAATAATAAGCAAATTGAAGATAAGTAAAAGTTCTTCATAGGGAAGTATCATCATAATCAGACCGTATATGGTAAAAACAAAAGATGGAGTAAACAGTTATGGGTTAGTAGACATCAAGACACAGAAGATCAAAGGAATATACAACATTGATAGTATTTTCAAATATTATATATAAAATAAAGTAATTAAAATCCATATTGTACAAAATATAAATAGAAAACAACAATAATTAATTAAAAGAAGTGAAGTGAAGAAATTTAGAAATATATGTTCAGAGTAAAATAATTAAGATCAATAAGAATGTAGGTGATGGATAAGTAAGATGGTAGATGGTGAATGATTTGTGTGGAGACAGTAGGTAAAAAGAAACAGGATGATAACAAGTATTTCAAAATATGATGAATTATAAATGAATATATGATATAAATGCGGTTAAAATAAAAGAATTATAAGAAGGTATGAAATAATGATGAAATAAGAAGGTACTAAGGTAGAGATAAAGAGTATAAATAAATAAATGTGGTAAAAATGCGGTAATATATGAAGAAATATAAATTATCCTGTAGGCAAGAATTATAGAATAGCAAGAGAAAGTATGGAGATGGAATGGAAGCAAATAAGTTAGAAGAAGAGGAAAAGTGAGAGTGTTGAGAAAAATTACAAAGAGAAGAAGAAACTTATGAACTAAAAGCATAAATCTTAAATTAATGAAAATATGTACAACATAAATTTAAAATTAAACAAGGACAATATGGAAAAATATTATAATAATATCAATGAATACAAGTCAGAATATTTTTAAAATTAATAACATGTTTGTAGAAATCTTATAATCTTCAATGATGAGATCATAGGGAAGAATCAGATGAAGTCTTGATATCACTAGAGGGAAGAAATAAAAATTGTATTAATGATTTGATTTAAAATAAAAGAATTGGTTAAAAAAAATAATAATAATAATAAAATGGGAACGATACATGATAATTGAAAACTTACTAAAATGTTGAGTCCACAAATGAAAATTTTGGACAGCATATCTTGGATAAGTTTCTAAATAATATACTAGTAGTTGTAGATTTGTTGATCGTTCATCAGTTGATGTGTTTATATAATTTATTGAGTTTTCTTGTTAATTTGTTAATCGTTCATGTTTAATTTGTTCACAGTATTGTTTGTTATATGATATTCTTGATAGCTAAAAAAATTAAAAAAAAAATTAATAAATATAAAAGGTTAAAAAAATATATGGATATTAAGAAAGTATTGGAAAATTTCAGCAAAATAAATTCTTAAGTTAAAACTAAAAGAATTTATTCTGTAAAATTTTGGGGAAATTTGTAATGGATTTAAACAGACATGAGATAATACAAAAGTTTTGCAATTTGAATAATTAAATGATTGGGGAAATGTAAATAAAATGCATACATATCTAATAAAGAAAGGAAATTGCAGAAATCGTATCAGATAAAGTTAACCTAAAAATATAAACTATGTAAAAAGAATGTTTCAAAAGCAAATTGTTCAAAGGATAAAATCTATCATGCAGATTGTAATAGAATTTGGATACTTACATAAAAAAGTCTAGGCAGGGAGTCACATTTAGGTCAAACAGCAAAAAGGTTAAAGTCACTTATGAAAATCACAGTATAGTTTGTAAAACAAGTATAGATCACATATTAGGCAATGACAACACTGAATATAACACATTTTAGATCAAAATTAAGTTTTAAATACATAAATTTGTTAAATAAATAGAGAATTGAAACCTCAGAATTGTAAAAACCGTTATAAATGTTAAGGAATGATGGAACAGTAAAGAGATTTATACCTTTTGAAAGAGCTTAGAGCATAGTTTATGAAAATTAAATATTTCAAAAGATATTAAGTCTTAATTTTAATAAAATCCAATTTTTTAAAGTACCTGTTAAATGACTTGTGGCCAACAGGTGACAAGTGTCAAATCAAAATTTTTGAAAACATGAATTAAGTGATTTAGATAAAATTTAGGAGAGTAAACGGTATTGAAATTCAAATTAAAATTTGTTTAGATTTTTGCATATGATTTAGAAGGAACACATTTGGAAATTCATAAAATAAATAAAAACGGAAATGGAAATAGCAGGTGGCAAAATATATTACATAAATAGAAAATCTGACATTGAAATGTCCTCTTTGTTCCTGTTCGTTCCTGTAACGTTTCTATGACAACCAGATAAATGATCTGTGATATCATTGAAATAAGTGTTCCATGTCAGTTCTGACAAGAAATTAAGTTTGAAGTTAAAATTTTTGAAGTTTTTGGATCAACAATTTGAAATTAAAAAAAAATATTCCATAAAAGGAATTATTTGAAATCCATTGGATGGAGAGATAAAATCAATTTTTGTTGGAAGAATAGAAGTATTGGTACAGCAGTAAACAAATCAATTAAGCAGCAGAACTTTTTTTATAAAAAAAACAGAAATCAGGAAGTAGTATTCCAAAACCAAAAGTAAGGAAAAGGGAATTCAAGCCAGACAACTGTGAGTTTTTGAAACATTATTTAATAAACAGATTATTGAAATCTATAATCAATCAGTGATAGAAATAAAGGTTTTTTAATATTTAGTATAATGAATATTTGTGTTTAGAGGATTGAAATATTTTTGTAACAAATTGAAAGAAATTTAATAATATTTAAGTACCCAGGAAATTTATTTTGTTGTAAAGGCAATATTATATCAGAATTGTATTGTGGACAATCATTATAAATAAATTGCAATTTGATTGAGAATTTGAAAATTATTTATTAGTCATTTAAAAATCTTAAAAAAGAAAAATAAAGTGAAAAATATAATTTCAAAATTTTAAAAAGTGGTAGTGTAACCAAGAAGAAAGAGAGACTTGTAAGATAAGTATAGAATTCATTTATTTATTTAATATCTGGAACTTGAACCCAAGCGAAAAGGACCCTGAGATAATCATAAACTTGAAAATTCATAATATTACAGTTAATTATAATATATATATTTTAGATTTGGTTTCACTAAATTCACTTTTTAAAAAATATATTTATTACAAAAAATTCATATGTTTAAGTTACAAAGACAATATTATAGGTATGAAGTTAAATGAAGATAATGAACACTGAGAATTGTTTTCGGTTACATTTATAACGTAAAAATGCTGACGCTATGTCATCAGTTTTCATGTGAACAAAGCGTCTACGTGATTTCTAACAATTCTAGGAAGTTGTAATATTATACTTGTGTGAAGTCAATTACGGTTCAAGCACCTATGGTAACTTTAACGTGTAAATTGTAAGTTAGTGCACTTCTCATATAACAACTCCCCTTATACATGAAAAGTTGATGTTTTACATCAACTTTTTAATAAAAATGAAACATCTGTAAATAACAAAATATCGCTAGGAATATCAAATGGTAGTATTAACATTACAAAGGTAATTCGAAAATGAAATTAAATTTGTTAGTATAAAATATGTTAGTGTCAATAATAAGTCAAAAATCAAACTTATATAATATAACAACGATAAATGGTTAGTAAATAAATAAAAAGGGTAATACATAAAATATGGGTAAACATACAAAAAAAATACATTGTTATAAATGAAATGTTTATACAGTTGTCTCTGTGATCGGGTTTGCTTTTAATACTGGCTTTAGTTTAGGCAGCATTCTTAGAGACGATGAAGGCGTCGGTTGGTCGGTATTTTCTTGGGCTTTTGGGCGCTCTTCAATTTTCTTTTTGATGATGTTGAAAATCATGATCGCTGAAATGATCATGACGACAGCTATTGTGGTATACGTAAACCAAGAGATGTTCTTGGTTAGGAATGGCTGATTTATAAGACCATCAAGGTCTTTGGAGTACTGTTCTAACTTATGGTTCGCAACGTCCAGTTCCTCCACGTTGATGCTGCTTATGTCAAAGGGTTTCAGCTCGGGAATTTGAATCTTTTCTGGAACTGTATCGCAACAGTTGTAAGGTACTGTAACTGTGTGATAGACTTCGGAAAGGGCTGTTTCTTTTCCAGACTCAGCCTGGACCTTAGTAACACCTACAAAGGCACTACACTCCGATTGAAGTTTTAGAATGGAGTTGCGCACTAGAGTTAAAGTTGAGTTCTTTTGATTGCCACTCACCACAACACGTCAAGGTTCGGAGGTCACGACAAGCCACATATTTTGTTCAAGTTTTTGGACACTGTAACCCTGACTAAAAATTAATACACTCCTGCAATTGTCCGGCACATTTTGAATACTTTTCAGAAGTTGCACCTCGCACGGTGCGTTAGAGTCTATAGGATAGGCGTATAGGTCGGGATACAATTTTCTTCCGATAGCAAGCGGTTTACACGCGCTCAAGTCCTTGATTGAAATAAACATTAAAGAGTCTTCGTTTTTCGCGAGGTACTTTTGAGTAAAAGACAAAAGGTGATGTAACCCAGTTCTGTCATCGTAAATTGGGATAGGGTATAACCGGAAAAGGGTGTATGGTTGTTGTTCTACTAATGGAATTCTTAAGACAAAAATAATATCAGAGTTTGTTTGGAAAGCTTCTAACTCGATAATTTCCAAGTATTGCCCAATGCTTGAGTATTTTATTGGTAGTGGAAGATTGTTTTTTATTAAGTTTTGTGATATTTCTTGCAATGCCGTAATAAGATGTTCGGGCGTTAAGATAGATGTATGTATGATTTTAAGACGCGCGAAAGTAATTGAATTTAGCACATCATTTAGGCTATCTTCCAAGTAAAGGTAATTCTCCATTAGTTTCTCGCATAATTCGAGCAACATAAGTTTCGTTTCGATGTAGCCGACTTTATCGTTAATTTTTCCGATTGTGGTTTCTAGTTTTTTCATATTGCTGTTAAAGAGTTTTTCGTCAATTTGAAGTTTTTGGACGGTCTCGTTGAAGTTTTTAATGACAGAGGTAGTTACATTAATTTGGTTTTTGAGTAAATTTTCTATTTGTAATTGACCTTGATTGGGCCTATTTATACTATCAGTAAAATATTTACCGTCATCTGCGTCTAAGTTTCCGGTAATTGCTTTGAAAAGAGTACCTGCGCCATCAAGTATGCCGCGTTTTGGTCTTTTGGTGTCAATATTTATTTCGATAAATTTGTCCTTAATTGTGGTGGATATTTGGTTTAGGAGATTTATATGAGTTTGTACATCTGAGCGGAAGTAATTCATTGCGAAAGATTTATAGTTAACAGTTTCGATAAGTGTTTGTAAAAGTCTATTATTTGTCGTTAAAACGTGTTCGAGGGCCGAAATATTTTTGTGGACCAAAAGTGTCCATTTATTGTTAGAAAAGGTTATTTGGGCTTCGTTGTGGTAGTATATCCGTAATGTGTTATTTATAGGTTCGACTTGATATTGGGTTACTGCTGATCCGAACAGCAGGCACAACCTGAAACAGAAATTAACTTTCTGAGAACGGTTTCATCCTGTCGAAATTTACTTTAGTTTTTTGTTTGGTTTTTGGATTTAGTAATGTCGCGGAATTTTTGTGAATCTCCAGGATTTCGAAAGGACCATTGAATTTATTTTAGAGTTTCTCCTTCATTTGCGATTCCTTGATATAGACTTTATCGCCTATTTGATAATTCGGGAGATTTTCGGATACGTGTTTATCGAATCGGGCTTTCGCTTTGTGCTTTTGAACTTCTGTTATTTCGCGAGCGATTTTATAATAGTGTGTGATACGGTTGTTGAGATCTCGGATGTATTTAGTTATCAATGATTGTTGGTTGTATAGAGTTTCGGGAGTCCTACTCGAAGTATGTCCGTAAACAAGTTCGTAAGGAGTGAATCCGTGAGTTTTGTTTGCGGAGTTGTTGTATGCGATGATTGCATAAGGAAGGATGTTGAAGGGGTGTTCGTCGGGGTTTTCTAATTTGTGGATTCTAATCATGTTCAGTAAGGTCGAGTGGAATCGTTCTAATGAACCATTCGACTGGGGATGTCCCACACTAGAATAGGACAGTTTGATATCAAATAGCTTACACAAATCTCTCATCAGAGCGTTGTCGAATTCCCTGCCATAATCACAGTGTATCCGTAATGGGGTACCGAAGTGTTGGAAATAGAGTAGTAAAGTACTAACAACGGTTTTTGCGGATTTGTCGGTTATGAGAGAATTTTGTTAGTTCGTCCCGGATAGTTAATGCGTGTTTTTTGTTGGGACTTCTAGGATATCGATGTTGACACATTCAAAGGGTGTCCGTGGGGTTTCAGTAATGACAAGTGGGCTGTCGAGAGTGGTGAAGTATTGGCATTTGCCAAGTTGGTCAAGTAAATCCGAAATGTTCGGTAGGGGATATTTGCCGTCAACAGTAAGTTCATTTAGTTTACGATAATCGACGACGACACGCCATTTTTGGGTACCAGATGCGTCTAGTTTTTTGGGAACTACCCAAACTGGGGATGACCATGGCGAATTAGACGGACGTATAATGCCTTGGTCAAGCATCTTCGATATCTGACTTTTTACCTCTTGTTTGTGTATTTTTGGGTACCGATATGACTTTGTGGAAGAGGGTTTCGCGTTATTAGTGTCTATTGAATATTTAATTTCGTTTATGAAGGTCAGTTGGTCACCTTCTAAATAGAATATGTCGGAATATTCGAGGCAAAGTTGAGAAATAAGTTCGGCTTCCTCATCGTTCAGATGTTCTAAACGAAGTTGTTCCATAATTGTAGTTTGTCTATCAGGCTGGGTTAAGTTTTGTGAGTAATTTTCGGAAAGAATGTTTACGGAAAAATTGGTTATCGGTTCGAGTTCCAAATTGTCGAAATTAACAGTTTTGGGGATAGCATTTGCATTTAAAACTGAAGTAAGAAATTCGCCTTTTTCATTAATTTTAACAAGGGCACGGGGAAGATAAACTTTTTCTATTTCGGCGGATGATAGGAAAGCCTCCGTATTAGTGAGGTTACATTTTAATTTACATATTTGTTCTGTTCGGGGTTCTACAGAGATTGTATTAACAGGGATGCAGTTATTAAAAGTTGAAGGGTTCTGAGTACGCATGACAGTATCATCCGTAACTTTGTAGAGAGGTAAAGTTTTAAAATTAGTCACAAGTTGTTTGCTGTTAAAGTCTATAACGCAGTTATAATGTTCAAGGAAATCTGAACCCAGTAATCCGTCGAATTCAATGTCGATGTTGCAAATATGCAAATATATACCTTGTGTGGGTCGGCGACGTTGAAAGGTACAAGGGTGGATTCGTTTATTAAGATTTTCTGATCAGTGATTCCTTAGATGACTACGTTTTCGGGAAAACGTTGTTTAAATCGTTGGCAAGTTTCAGGCAATAATATTGACAGACCTGCTCCGGTGTCAATAAGGAGTTTGTATGTATTGGAAGAGTCGGTGATGTAGTAAAGGTTTTTCGAATTGACCGAAAGAAGTGGATTACAGGAAATTCTGTTCGGGAAAGTTTAGGTTTGGATTGAAATCGTCCAAGTTCATCGTTTGAATTTGTGTTTGAAGATCGGAGATCTCGTGATCGGGAGGTTTTGTTTCTACCGGGGTAGTCCTATTCTTTTGCAAAACGAACATTGTTTTGGGGGTGGACCATTATTCGGTTTACGAGTCTGTTGGGGTGCATTTCGGTTGACTGAGAATTTTTGTGTTTCCAGATTGGACAGCTGTAATTCTCTTTTAATACGGGAAATGGCGGTCAGGATATCTCTGGGATCACTGGCTCGCACAATTTGGCCAATTTTGGGCTCTAGACCCGTAAGTAGGCTAGTTAGAGCCATTGACTCAATTAAGTCAATCTGCGCCTGTTTCTCCTTTACAGTTAAATTTTGTTTATTGACAGCTAATAACATTTATGCTTGATGTGTTTGAAGCCTAGCTGAAAATGTCAATGGAGATTCGTTGGGTAATTGCCTCATTCTTTGTAGGTCTTGAATAAGGGCGGAGAGATCCCTTGGATCCCTTGGATCTAACAGACTTTGAATATCTGCTAAATGGCTGGGGTCACGTGAATTAACTAGTTCAGCCGCTCGTTCACGGAGCTTATTCTTAATGTGGAGAATTAACAGAACTTGTTGATTATCAGATGCCATATTATATGCGGTATTGAAAAAACAGATAAATGTGTTTAAAATTATTGGGTTCCAATCGTATTCGGGAATAATGGCGAAAATTTCTAAAAGCTTGTAGGGCTCTACATTTTGTTCTACAGCTCTAGTTTCTGGCATTTTGTAATTTTACTCAAGAATGTGCAATATTAGGAAAATACAAAGCTTGGGAAAAGCGAAGTAAATAATTGCGATTGTAATTAAAATGAAGAAAAATATGAGAAATAAATTGTTGTTACTGGTTCTAAAATAAGTATAAGTTAAATAAAGGTATAAACATAAATAAATATTTAGAATATCTTAAACTATCAAAATAAAATTTCAAAATTCGTTCTTGGGTAAATATTTAGGATGGTTCATTTAAAATAGGAAAAATGATAGAACTGGTTGTTCAACAATTATTAAATATTATAACTTTTTAAACGCTTACGTGATTATTCCTATCATAGGACTTGTTCTATCCGTCACTGAACACTGGTTAGCCGCTGCTTGTTCCCTTGTTGAGCTCGGTAGTTGGTGTCCAAGTAGGTTCTTTGTATCCGCGAAGGTTAGGAAACCACCGTAATTAGTTAGAATGTTTCTTTTTCTAATTACGTCTGGAATATCCTACTGACTGCGCCAATTTTAGATTTGGTTTCACCAAATTCACTTTTTTAAAAAAATATTTATTACAAAAAATTCATATGTTTAAGTTACAAAGACAATATTATAGGTATGAAGTTAAATGAAGATAATGAACACTGAGAATTGTTTTCGGTTACATTTATAAGGTAAAAATGCTGACGCTATGTCATCAGTTTTCATGTGAACAAAGCGTCTACGTGATTTCTAAGAATTCTAGGAAATTGTAATATGATACTTGTGTGAAGTCAATTACGGTTCAAGCACCTATGGTAACTTTAACGTGTAAATTGTAAGTTAGTGCACTTCTCATATAACATATTCATATATTTGTTTATAAGTTTTCGGTGGCACTAAATGTGTGAGGGGATTTCCGGGAATTCGTCCTCGTAGTTGATATCTGATCCCTGTCGGAATCGATGGTAGAATGACGATGTTTCGGCAGAGTCGCATCTGCCCTCTTCAGGTCGGTTCGCATAATTCTCGTACCCTCATGCTTTCGGTTCTAGTTACTTGAAAACTAAGATTTACAGTAGTACGCGTAGTACGCGCGCTGTTATATAGCCGCGCGGCTCGACGCCTATCGGTTGGCATCGTGAACGGCTGCGTGTGATTAGCCCTTGGCGATCAGTGGCCACGCCACCCGCTTGTTGATTGGTTATTTCGGCTTTAGTTGTTATAGGACGGGTCCGGGCAGGTACGGTGTTTAAAAGAATTTTCCAACAATTCGATAAGTTCTGGATTTCATTGCGTGCGCTTAGACTGTGAGGCCTCTTCGCTATTTCAATTGCCTCTCTTACGAGTCTTGATTTCGGGTGTTCTATATTTGCCAGTACTCTGGTGTTCTCAAAGTCTATTCGGTGTGACGTCGTGTTCCGCAATGGATGTTGTTTTTCCTGCCTTCTTATGGCGTTCTGGTGTTCATCACGTCTAGCTTGAATTCTTCTGTTAGTTTGCCTCACATAGGTTTTATGGCAGTCTGCACATGGAATCTCGTACACTCCCTGTTGTTCTAAAGGGATCCGCGTCTTCGGAGTCCTCAACACCGTGCTTATTTTTCTGTCTGTACTGAAAATAGTATCGATATTGTGCCTCCGTAGATGTCTTGCAATACTGTCCGTGGTAGCCTTGACATACGGTAAATAAGCCTTGGTTATTGGTGTCTCATGCTCCTCGTCTGTTTGTCTCGGTTTTGACTTTAGGGCTCTTTGTATATTTCGGTCTGTAAATGCGCTTTGTCTCAGAGCTGTTTTAAAACTGTCAATTTTCTGTTTGATGTTATCCTGGTCAGCTGGTCTTTGTGATCTGGTTACTACTGTCTTGACGACGGCTTGTAGTTGGGCTGTTTTCTTATATTAATCCCATTATTTGTAGTAAAGCAACATTTAAGTGGAGTTATACTTTTTTTGTTTTCGGGATAGTAAAACATCCAACAACAGGTTCAAAACCCAACTGTAGTGTCCAAATGGAAGTATTCTTTTAGAATGTTTGTATTTGTAATGTAAATGTAAACGCAAATCTTTACATTTGTGAGTAAATCTAAAAGGTACACACATTACAAGAATTTGTTACCCATTTATAAAATTTGTTAGACATCGCACACATTGATGTGCATTAGTTTATGACAATATGTTAAGACTCTGACGGAGAAAGTTCCGTCTAATTGAGCACTTAGCTCGAGTACACCAAATATCGATTGATAAAGATCACCAATACAGTAAAAACTAAAAATGAACCAGTTTATTTTTGAAGATTACGTTGAGACATTTAGCCATAGTAGCTGTCATTTACCTATAAGAAACACGTAAAACGAAACGAACACGAAAGCCCCCAAAGGTGACTCGCAAAATAGGGTACTAGAATCTGGGCTTGGTCATAAGAATTTAGTAAGATCGACTTTGTTATAATCATTAAGGAGACTTTCATCTGAATTATCCCAATTTAATGAAAAGTGTTTTAAATGCAACTGCAGCAATTCTAAATTTTAATGTGCCGCAAATCAATTCGCGTTCAAAAATAAAAAAAATATGCTATCAATTTTTATTGCAATGGCTAATATTATTTTTCCAAATAGGTTCTAATATTTATTTGGGTTGTGTTCCACTATTTTGTTAGATATGATTAGTGACTTCATTGATTATGTAAGTTAAATATGCACTATTTATCTAAAAAATAAGCCTAAACTTGATTTCTTCTCTACCAGATAATTCGCTTAAACTCTCCTTTAATCACTTGAAGGCTAAATATGTTCAGCGTAATCTCTAGGTAACTAAAGCTTCTGGTTCACAACGCCTGTTACTAATCAACGGTTTCTCGAATATTGGAAGATCATTGGATTATGGTACCTAAGAATAGAAAACGGTTTTAATTAGCGACTAATTCAGATTGTGCCAGGATGAGCGTGATAAATCTGAAAGTAATCAAATTGACTTGTTGATTATGCCATCTAGATCTCTCACAGGACATGTGTGCGACATTATGGATAGACGAGTGCAAAATTTACCCCCCATACTCTACGAACTCAGATAATTTAATGAGTATACTGTCCCGCGAGTATTAATTTTTGAATGGAACAATATATCCATCTCGAACAAAAACCACGTAAACTATGGTTAATAAAGTTAGTTTTCATATAAAAATGGCTTTTTGTTTTGTATTCTGCCTTATTTAAAAGATATTTCTATTCTCTATGCAACGCATTTTTATTTTCTAAAATACGAATTATTGCCAACCATTTTACTGTGAATCCATTATTTATATGTTTAAAAAAATCATTTATGTATATAGCGACAGCAAAAAACAGGATATCAGTTTTATGGTTATCACTAGCAAACATTTACGAACAGAATGGAAAATTGGTAAATCGTTTTGTTTTGGAATGTTGGCTATAACTCAAGTCAATGTTTTGAAAATTGTCTAATTCGTCCATTGATACAAAAAAGTAGTTATACTCTTCGAAGCAGAACAAGATACTTAAACATATCGTTATCTCAATAATGCGATATGCAAAATGTACCTAAGAGAATTAGTGGAAAATTTTCAAAGAATTAGAAATGTATTGTATTAATTATCTAATGCTCTTGATCGCTCCAAGCATATCTTATTTGTAGTGCAAGATCCCAGAGCCGCCAGACGTTACTTATTTTCTCAAAGATTGACAAAGTAGTGTTAGTAGATACTCTTAGGGTATGCATTCTTGCTAGCTTGGCTTGTTCGTGCCTTTCCAGGTACCAGGTATTTAGGGTCGGTAAAAACTAATCCTACTTTTCAATTCTCAGGGCGGATTTTTATGTATGTATTAAAAGATATGACAGAAATTAATAACCCAAACTGCTAGATGCTTCCCATAGGACGTAACTTTTGCCGGACGCTTCAAAGCTCCCTATAATACAATGTAACTTTAGTTATATTCTCAGTTATGAATTTTTTATATGATACTCAAGGAACTGTCTTTTGTAACCTGCCAGAAAAGTTTCATTGGTCAAAGAACACTTTTGAGCTCGCTACGACCATGAGTTTGAGGTCTCCATTCGTTTCTCTATGCCACTCGTAAATCTTACTTATTCTACGTATGCGTATGTTCTTGTTTGCGTTAATATAATATCTTCTGCACATACTTAATACTTATTAAGTATATAATATTCTGCAGCACATGTTTTAAAAACTGGGAACACAATCTGTTTGTATTGTGAAATGCTAAATTATGTGATAAAATAACTACTTACAGAATACCATATAAACTGTATTTGGTATTATAATACTAACTTTCTTCATTCAATTACATACATTTTAATCTTCTGACATACAAATGCATAATTATTTTTTGTTCATTTCAAACATCTTGTAACAATATCTTCGCATTAATGTTGTAACTTAATTTATAAAACATTATTAAATTTATTTGGTGTTTGAAATTGAGTGAATAAGTATATATTATTATCATTTAAAATAAAGGTTGTAGGATTCAATCATTGAGTTATTACCTATTTAAAATAATGTCTTAAAATTACTTTCTTCTCTATTATCAAACTTCATTATATATTTAATTATTACATCCATAAATTAAGGTTCACCTTATTCTACTATTAAAGAATAACAGAAAATACGTCAGTAAATCTCCTAAATAAAACTGTCAAATTTGGGCATCTGACGTGTAAACTCTTGCAAAAAAAAACAGGTGTGCCTGGTGGGCTATTTGCCCAATGAAACTGGTCTGGCTGGTTATAAAAGATATTCAAATAGTTCCCTGAGTATATAAATAAAATTCAGAACTGAGAATATAAGTAAAGTTACATTATATTATCGGTAGCTTTAAAGCATCCGGCAAAAGTTAAGGCCTACGGGAATTGTCCGGCGGTTTCGATTATTAATTTCTGTCATATACTTTTAAACATACATAAAAATCAGCCCTGACAACTGAAAAGAAGTAGGATTAATTTTTACCGTCCCTGGTACCCCGAAAATGACCAACAAGTCAAGCTAGCAAGACAAGTATCCATACCCTAAGAGTACCTACTAACACTACTTTGTCCAATACATTTCATCTTTGAGAAAATAAGTAACGTCTGGCAGCCCTGAGATCTTACTCATTAGTCAGTTAGTTAATTGGCATATTAGTTTATAACAGTCTCCCTAATTTGTTTCCTTATTATTACGTGGTGTATGAACAATTTGATGACAGTGTGTATTTAACTGTATTTTACCTATTCTCATTTTTGCCTGATTTTCAGTTATAAACCTTGGTATTTGATAGCCTTCTTGTATTAGTTTATGTTTACATTTCATATTTTTTAATTCGACATGAACAATTGGGGCATCGTTATTACAACAAAGGAAAATTCTAGAACTAAATTATTTTAAGGATCGTTATTACTTTTAATGTTGCAAATCAAAGTTACATATCGTTTATATCAAATCGGTTTATAAAGCTATTGACCTGTTAAACCATTTCTCATCCATTATACCTATTGATTGCGTTTCCGATGACCCCTTCCATTTACTTGTCACTAAACGTCTTTTACACAAAGCATTATTCAATCTTGATTCCGTTATTCACGCTATAGGTAAACAGGTAATGCATCTAATGCATACTACTCCTCTCAAGTAATTAATGGAGGTGACTTAATGGATTTAAATCAATATTAAGCATTTGGTACGACAGACAGGTATGTCCCAGTTCAATTACCTTAGATTTCTGATCGGAATTATCGAGGTCCAGCCGGATATGCAAGTTTTGTCAACAAGTTCGTTAGCTATGCTAATCAAATGATTATATCATGATATGGCTTTGTCAGTGAATTGATGGTGCAACTATGTGGAATACAAAATGTGTTCAGTTGTGATTCAAGTCATAAGTTTGTTTTAAACTAAAATCATTAACTCCTTTTTTTAGGGTTAAATCGTCATTGCGGAATTTTCAAAAGTAAATAGTTTAAATGTTTGTGTATATTTTAAATAATTTGGTCAGTATAAATATTCTCTATTTAGAAGGTAAAATTTATGAAATTCCTTTTGTGAATCCTAGAGTAAACAAAATGCGATATGCCGATATACTGAATACTATATGACAAATTAACAAAATTGATAAATTAGTTTTTTTAGTGTCGACGGTGAAGTTTGTTGACCTCCAACATTATTTCACTACCATATAGGTTATAAATATTATAAATTTTAATTGCTACTGCATATTTTAGTTCAACAAAACTCGTTAATTTGTAAGCTATGTTAAGTAAGATTGTAAACAGGAATATATACAGTTTTTATACTTTTGAACTTCAGTCACACCCAAAGGAACATCCGTGGATATTAATTGCATAATTATTTAAAATTAAGAAGACACATTCTTACCCAAACCATTTTTCATTTCATTTGTCAAAAAATTTTAAATAGAACATTTTCGTATCTACTGTATTATCCCCAGGTCCCTTTTTATCTTACTTCCCAAAAGCAGATTATTAATTCACCCTGATTTTTTGTTTTTTTTTTGTGAATGTTACCTGATTTCTTCTCCGGGTGGGAACCCATATGAATAAGTATTTTTGAAGCGGAAGCTTTTTTAACGGACGTCCGCTCGTATACATATGAAAATAGATGAGTAGGCTAATGACCTTACTATTAAAGATCGAATAAAAATTAACGGCATAGCATGTTCGGCATGTAACTTAATAGACACGGAACAGAGAGGAATTTACACACTATCCGACATTCTGTTGAACAGTCGCCCACAGACAAATGTATAATAGACCACCAGATGGTGACAGATTTTGATCCACCACTTTCCCGCTTCTGCCAATAACAATTGTTGAATATATTAAGGAGAAATTTGCTAGAGAACCGCGTTGCTTCTTCCATTTTCTATAAAAAATGGTTTGGTCCGAATTTCGGGCCTCTGCTGTGAAATGAATTCTACTCGTATGATGCATCAAGATACGATATGCATCAACGTGGCATGTGGCGAAAGGGTTGAGATAAGGACGTGATACTGTAAGGAAACCTAACCATATGGCTATGATTTCCTGCCTTCTGCCAAACCCAGAAAACAAATGGTCTTGGTCTTTTGCAAATGTTATACCAATGTTGTTGTGGACTGCTCTGGGTACTAACTTTCGTTTTTGCTTTTGGCAGTAACGAGAAAAGCATGGCCATATGGTTATGTTTCCTTAGAGGACCACGTCTTTATCTCAACCTTGTTGCTACATCCGATACCTAAGCATATCATATTTTAATGTTTGGTTGCACTATAGAATTCATTTTCAACGTTCTTCGAGGCAGAAGCGAGAAAGTGGTGAACAAAAATCTAACAAGTTTATAAGTGAATTCTAAAGACGGAAAGTTAAAATGTTTAAAAACTCATTTGTAGAATTCGCTGTAGTAAAAATTCCACAAGCTTATTAGTTTATCAATGATGGAAAGCTAAACAAACGGAGGTGAATTTTGCACTATGTATAAGGAGATCGAAGACGATTACGACAGACTTTCCAAATACCTAAAATTTGTAAATCGGATATCTAAACCGTTTTATCTAAACAAACCTAGGAATTTTGATTAGTTAAAATTTTAATGAATTTTTATCATTAAGAGCATCATCTTTGATCGCCACAGCATCTCCAGTCACTTAACTCATACATAATTAAATATTGTCTCACTAATTCCAAAATTATTTTATCATGTATTTTAAAAATAATAATTCATATGACAAAATGAATCTGAAGTGGTCATACAAAACCCTCCGACGTCATAGGAGTTCTAAGGCATTGACATAGAGGTACCGGTACCATGGTTGCCAACATTTTTGAAGACTCGAAAAGCTCGTATTTTGCCGGAAGTTCTGATAAAACAATCGTGCCTAACAATAATTCAATAAACTATTACTATTTGACTAAATAATTCAATATAATGGCAATTACAAAATTAAAATGATAGTTTGTTTTAATACCTAATTTATACAAAAGATAGATAGACTAATACACTTTAGATATATACTGAAATTTTAATCACTATCAGAGCATTTGTTTTGGCGCTTGATTTGACAAACAGGAGCATGTTATTGTGTAGTCAATAAAGTGGTCATTATTACTATTGATAACTTATGTAGCATTTGAATTGTCATGAGAAACTAATATCTGTTAATGTGTAGTTCATCTCAAATTTGGTCGAATGTGAAAGTCAAATATAATTCATTCATTTGGCTGAATATTTCTCCACTTACCATCCATTTTCTGAGCGAAGTATTACTCTAAATAATAACTGCAACAGGCAAGTACTGTGGAATCAGTTTCTGTAAGTTTTGACAGGGCAGTATTTACAACATGTAGCTTGAGATGATAATATGGGGTCATTTATCCGAAAGGCTTTCTTGATTTTTTTGGCATCCATAATAACAATTTTTCGGTAAATAATAAAAATATTGATGTGCTCATTTTTAATTATAAAAACTTTAGAATTATTTTGATAATTTATGCTTTCAAAGTTCACTTTGCCAAGTTTTTTGTATTAATATTACAAAATGATTGTTTGAGTCACAAGTAAAATTTCCAAGATATGATCATATACCAAAAGTGACCAAAATTATCATACAAATACAACTTAAAACGTACAGTTGACAACACTGAATGGCACAGACAACGTAGTTTTCCAACTAGCCCGGGATTGCGCCTTGTCTAATTTTGTGGAGGAATTTTCTTTGTGTTTGCCGCTAAAAATGCCGGATAGGCTACGTGCCTGTAAATATAAATCAACCTTAAATGGTATGCCCTATATTTGGTGCTCTATTGCTCTTTACGTTAATCTGCTGTCACTTTTTGTCTATTTCTGACAGTAGTGTTGTCAATTATTGACCAACTTCTGCGATGAGAACAATATAATCACTAAATAAGAAGGCATTCAGCGTTTTATTTGGGTTCGCTTATATTCTTGCCAGTACAACATGTTGAAAGCGTCATTTAAAATTTCATTTTCAGGGTTCCGTATATACAATATACGGATACCCTTATAATATCACTCCGGATTTCTGCCTCTGTCACATCACAGTAATTTTCTCCTAAACTACTGAACGGAAGAGGTTGAAATTTGGCATCAATGTATAGTTTGGCGACCCGATCAGGAGAACATATCTTAAATGAAGATATTTTGATTATAGGGGTACTTTTCGGGGGAAAAACTAAAAAAATCGAGCGTTCCCCCCCTGATCGCCGAAACTACAGAGCCTAAAATTTTGAATGAGAAGGGAATAAAGATTGTTGCGCGAACTTTACAGGAAAAATAAGGAGAAACCAGTAATATCAATTTTGGGGGTCAAATTATAGAATTAAATGAAAATTTTAAAATAACAAACTTTTCAAACGCATCTTGTAATATATCAAATGAAAGGTCCCATTCTCAGGAACACAAATATATTTTTTTCACATTAAAAAAAATAATTAAAAAGATATTAACGAAAATATACCAAAATTTACCAATCCCCCCCACCTCTTATCTTCGAAACTATAAAACGTAAAGTTTAAAAATTAGAGGTATAGGGTCTGACCTGAAGCTTACTGGAAAAAATAAGGAGAAACCCCTACTTTTAATTTTGGGGGGCAAATTACAGTGTTAAATGGATCAAGTAATATATCAAATCAAAGGGCTCATTGTGACGAATACTAATATGTTTTTTTTTTATTTTTTTAAATTAATATTTTAAAATATATTTAAAAAATATTTAAAAAATTATTATTATTTATTTCCCAGACTATAAGACATAATTTTTTTTGTTTACAGAAAAAATATGAAGAAATCCCTAATATTAATATTGGGGGCCAAATTATAGAATTAAACGGAAATTAAAAAAATATTTTTAATACATAATGCAATACATCAAATGAAAGGGTTTGTTATGAGGAATATAAATACATATTGCTGCAAAGTGCGTGGGTTCAATTTAAAATTATAAAACTAATATTCACTTTCACTTTTCTAGAACTTTATTTACATCAAGTTATACAGAACAACTGATTCACAATAATATTACGAATATGCTCGTCGTCCTTTCTAACTCCACTGCTGCGAGGATGGGTTCTCCATTTAAAATCAACGCCGAATTCTCTAGTGTCTACAGTGTCAATTTTACAGTTATCGAGTTATGATCGAGATAAGTTTTTTTCCCAGCCGAACTATTTTTTATATCCCAGCGATCGTTGTCGTGCTGAAATGAAACAGGGTCAGCTTTGGTAAATTTCGTAACACTGCCCCCCCCCCTTTAATTCTGATCGTCCCGATCAGAAACATCCTTTCCATGGTAGAGAGCAAGTGGATCTAAATAGACCACCTTAAACTTAGCCTTGGGGTTTCGACGGATCCGGTAGACGACTTCATTAAGCCTCTTGACCACCTCGTATGGACCATCCCAGGCGGGTGTAAGCTTTGGGGATTTACCCTTGCTCCGTTGGGGGTTGTACAGCCAGACTTTGTCCCTCTCCTGGAACCCGACTGAATTGGCCTTGAGGTCGTATCGAGTCTTCATCCGGTCACTGGTGGCCAACATCTGCGTTCGGGCTAATTCATGTATTGCCAGCATGTTATGTCGAGCTGGTCGGCATAATCGTCGATGTCTTGGGAAGATCCTTCGGGGGAGCTGTATTATTATGTACGTCAGAGCGATATGCCAACAGGAATAGGGGAATATACTCACCCCAATCACGCTGGTTATTGCTGACGACCTTGGATAGGTGTTGTTCCAAGGTCCTGTTGAGTCTTTCCACCATTCCGTCTGACTGTGGGTGTAATAGTGTTGTTCTCGTTTTCCTGATCCCCAACATCGTGCCGACCTTCTGGAATACATTCGATTCGAAGTTACGCCCCTTGTTTGAATGTAATTTCATCGGGACGCCAAACCTGCTGAATAGTTGTTCTACTAGCACCGTCGCTACCGTGGTTGCTTCTTAGTTGGGTATCGCATATGCCTCAGACCATTTGCTGAAGTAATCCATTGCGACCAGAATGTATTTGTTCCCCCTCTCAGACTCGGAAAACGGGCCGGCGACATCGATGGCAATTCTCTCAAATGGGACGCCCACATTGTACTGCTGCATTCTGCCCTTGGTTTGGGTCTTCAGGCCCTTACTGGCTGCACAGGTGGCACATTTGCGGCACCAAGCTCTGACGTCTGCGAAGTAATTCACCCAGTAGTACCGCTGGCGAACTTTGTCTAGGGTTTTATTCATGCCCAGGTGGCCTCAGGTAATTCCATGATGTACTTCGGTCAGGATGGCTGGTACCTTTTTCTTCGGTACTACCAGTTGGGACTTGGTTTCTCGACCATCAGCGCTTTCCCAAACTCGCTTGAGCATTCCATTGTCTACTCTTAGAGTCCCATTGAGCCCATAACGATTTCAGCACGTCGGAGTATCTAGCTACCTCGTCCCATCGTGGCCTGACTTCCCCTCTCGTTTTGAATGACCCGATTGGTTCGATGTCTGGATCAGCCATTTGGTCCTGGATGCACTATTCCGTTGTCCAGTCTTCATTGGCCTGCACTCGGATCTGCCTGATGGAGATACCCTCTCGCTGTTCCGTCTTCAGACAATGTCCGCATTCTGCTCTACAGGGTCTTCTGGATAGGGGGTCGGTATCCACCTTGAAATCGTATTGCTGTAGTTTCTCCATCCACCTGGCCAGTTGTTCTTCCAGTGTCTTCATCTCCAGCAGCTATTTGAGGGCGGCATGATCTGTCCGGATTAAGAAATGACGAACATAAAGGCTTTTTGTGGAAATGGTCTACAGCCCTTATTATTGCCAGAAGTTCTTTTCTGGTGACGCAATAATTTCTTTCCGGTTTCGAGAATCCACGGCTGTAGTACTCGATCACCCTCTCTTCACCATCTTGCACCTGGGATAGGACGGCACCCAAACCTGTGTTGCTGGCGTCTGTGTCTAAGTTGAACTTGCCGGACTGTGTAGGAAAGGCTAGGATTGGGCTGGAACATAGTGCTGCCTTCAGTTGCCTGAATGATGTTTCGCAATCCTGATTCCAAAGGAAGGTCTCTTTCTCAGTGGTCTGCCGATATAGAGGCGCGGCAATGGTGGCAAATCCCTCAACAAATCGCCTGTAGTAGGAACAGAGGCCCAAAAATCTTCGGAGTTCATGAACCAACGGGAGCCTGCTAGTGTGGTCAAAGTGTCATCGATTCGGGGTAGTGGATAGCTGTCTTTATTCGTGACGTCATTCAGCTTTCTGGTGGATGGGTGGCTCAATGACCCCATTTTGTAACATGGACTCGATGTTTTCCTCGACTGCCTGTTGTTGCCCCAATGGTAGTCGTCTAGGTGGTATTCTGATGGGTTGAGCCTTTCCGGTATCTATTAGATGCTGGATGATGTTGGTGCGACCGGTGGATTCATCTTGACTGTTAAAAATTTGCCAGTGCTTTGTGATAAATTGCTTGGCTTTCTTCTGGTTCTCTGGCGTCAGGTGTGTCCAATGGTCAGCAAACGTTGTAGGAACTCTTTACTGGGCTCTGTCTTCTTCACCGACGTCTGGTACTCTTCTTCGCAATTGATGATGGTGTCTACTGGCTCGAAACAAGTTATCTCTTGACCATTGGCAATTCTGATGTCATTGTTGGACAAATTCAGGACTCTGATTGGTATATCTCGTCCGGTTTTAACTATAGCCCGCCCAACTAAGTAGTCATGAGCTGAGTGTACGGGCTCCACCATTCCAACGCAGCTCCCAGCATTGCTGTCTAGCTGCCCATGAATAATCTGTTCCGTTTGACCGGGAATTCTACCGAAGACTTTGCCACAATTTTTATGGAGGTGACTGAACTTTTGACGGACCGTGTCAATACAAATTCCTCATTTATGAACCGAAAAACATCATATCTCGGGTCGAACATAAATCCATGCTGGCTAATTAGGTGCATTCCCAGTATAAAATCGTCCTCAATATTCGCTACCAGGACCCTATGCCAGATCATGTTTCACGACATCTGTCTCACCCTGTATTGACATGAACTCGCTGGTGACTGTTCTGAGCTGGATGTTATTGGTAACTGGCCGAATTTCTGATGCTCTCAAAACCCTGGACTTGGCAATGGACACAGCGGCGCCGGTATCGATGGTGATGGTAACTGCTCGCCCATTGATGGTGCCTCTGATGACAAGGCTGCCGCTATCTCGGCAAAATCCCCGGATGGATACTGTCCTGGGGGCTGGTGGAGGGTGAGTCAGCATTCGCCCCCTTATGCTGACTGGTTGGAGTTTTCACTGGTTGGTAAGGTCGGTTTGTTGGCTACCACTTGTTGGTGATCGTTCCGGTAGCCTTACTCGGCAGTCCCGTTGGAAGTGTCCTGTCCGTCCGCAGCGGTAACATGCCCCTCTGGTGCCAGTTCTTTAAGCCCATTCTAATATTTTGTTTAGACCAGCCAGCAGTGCTTGAAATGGTGATTCTGACTCTTCCTGGTTAAAGTAAACTGCTTGTACCCTCGGCTTGGACATGTTCATGACGGCCTCTACTTCCAAAGCCCGAAGTAGAGCTTCATTACTTTTCTTGACGCAACTTAGTCTTACATTTCGTTGTACTTCCACATCTCTGATACCGTTTATGAAACTCTGTGTTGCCAACTGGTCATTCGTTTCCTCTGGCAGGTCTGGGTAGGACAAGTGAACTGACCGTATAATCTCTGCTTCGAATTCTTGGAGGCTTTCACCGGATTTTTGCGTTTTTCCACTCAGTTGGACTTGGTATACCTGGCTCAAGGATTGATTGTCATATCGTTTGACAGGGTTGGCGATGATCTTGTCGAAATTACCTTGTTCATCGACTGGAATGCTTTAGAGTAGTTCTAGTGTCGGACCTCTTAACGAAATTACCAGAGACGTGGATTTTTCTTGGTTATCCCATCCATTAGCTATAGCCACGGCTTCAAATTGTCGTTTATACATGGGCCAAGATGAGCTGCCATCAAATGTGGGTGGTTTGCTAACGGAACCTTAGGTACTCACGGTGTTCTGGTATTTTCCTCTCTGTAAGTCCTGTTGCATTTTTTGATTTCTGTTTCTACCTTGTTTTGAATAGCACTGATTTCAAATTTCACCTGGCTCGGTAGGGAATTCATGTCATCTACTTTGGTTTCAAGGGCCTCCACATTTTTTTAGGATCTTTATGTCGTCGTTTATCTCTTTTATATCTGATTCCACTATTTGCATTCTTTCATTAACTGTTTCATTCACTTGTGATACTATTTGCATTAATTGCTCAAATTGTAGTTGCCTTTTTTCTTCAGTTTAGCCTTGTTTTTCTGCAAATTTCGAGAATAATCCTTTCATTAAATTTTGTTGTTTTTCTTCCATGGCAGTGACAAGATTTTATTTTGTTTTGAGTTTGCTTTTCATTGTAGAAACAAAATTTTTTTGTTCGCTTTTCATCGTGAAAACCAGATTTTGTTGTTCGCTTTTCATCGTAGTGACAAGATTTTCTAATTCCATTTTACGTTTTCCATCGATATTAGTGACAAGATTTCCTAACTCAACTTTAAGTTTATTATCAAAAGATTTCATTAACCTTTGTTGAATTTCTTCTTGAAGTTGTTTTTCCTTCTTGTCACATTTTTCTAGAATCTGGGCTATTTTTTTGTCTAGTCCCCCCGTAACACGCTTGACTATTTTTTTGGTAGTTTCGTCCACTTTTTCCATGCTAAGAGTTTCCATAAATCAAATTACGATTTTAGCTGCAGTTAATCCCAATTTGCTGTAAAGTCCGTGGGTTCAATTTAAAATTATAAAACTAATATTCACTTTCACTTTTCTAGAACTTTATTTACATCAAATTATACAGCACAGCTGATACACAATAACATTTGGAATACGCTCGTCGTCCTTTCTAACTCCACTGCTGCGAGGATGGGTTCTCCTTTTCAAATCAGCGTCGAATTCTCTAGTATAATCCAGTGTCAATCTTACAGTTGTCGATTTATGATCGAGATACGTCTTTCTCCCGTCCGAACTTTTTAGCTTTTTTTATATACCAGCGATCGTTGTCGTGCTGAAATGAAACAGGGTCGGCTTTGGTAAATTTCGTAATAATATTTTTCATATTTTTAAAATTAATTGTTTACAAGATGTTAACATAAAGATATAAAAAATTCTCATTTCTCGCTTTATTTCTGAAATCATACTACCTAAAATTTTGAAAATAATTATGGGTACTGGGTCTGACTTGAAATTTATAAGAAAAATTATTAGAAAACCCCCGTATTAATTTTAGGTACAAATTATACAATTAAGTGGAAAATAACAATTCAATTTTCAAACGCATCATATCAAATAAAAGGCGCATTATGTGAATTACAAATATATCATATTTTTAAACCATTTGTTAAGTTATTAACAAAAATATTTAACATCAACTTAATTCCCACTTTAGAAACTACACTATTTAAATTTTAAAAAACATATTTTATTTGTATTTTTAAATAATTTGAATAACAGATTTAATTATTTATAATTTACAGCTTGACCTATTTTGCCCTTTATCTTCCACTCTACAGAGCGTCAAAATTCAGACAGAAGATTATAAAAGGTTTCCGTTAAAGTTTATTAGTAAAGTAAAACTCTAATGTTAATTTTTGGGGGCCAAATTAGAAAATTAAATACATATGTAAATAAAAAGTCTATGTGTGGAAAATCAATGTGTACATTTTTTATAAATTTAAAACGCTTCCTTTAAAAGATACTGGGGTAAATATAAGAAAATGCACTCATTCCCTGCTTGTATGAAACTGGAATGTCCGAATCTTGAAGGTGGTACGGAACCCTTAGTATGCGAGTCCAACTCGCACTTGTCCAAGTTATTTTTTTTTGTAATATGTTCCTCTGTTGTTTTCTTCGTCATTTCTTACGCTATTTCGTCATCTTATCAGGCACTATCGTCCTATATTTCTTTCAAGTATTTTTGTCTTTTCTTCTAAACCGACGTTGATTCATTTTCTTCCTTTATTGACGCTTCCTTTTTCATTGAGTTTTTATTGTCATATAATTTCAAATAGAATATTTTATTGTATTATCCCCAGCCAATTTTTTAACTGAATTCTGAAAAGAAGATTATCAATTCAGGGTGATTTTTTTTATATGTATGTTATATGATTTCTTCGGTTGTGAAGCAATTTGAATAATTATATTTTTGTTTATTAGAGTATAATTTCAAATTTGAGAAAAAATTCTATTCGTAAAGGGATGAAATTTGAGGTTGAACACATACCTAAATGGTATTTTTCTCCAAAACCCCTCCTGATTTGATTTTTTTTTAAAATTGCAGTATATTAGAGAAAAACCTGAGATTATCTCACATATTCTTCTTGTTATGTGTAAATTTTCAGAAAATAGCAGAAAAAGCCAATATACATAAATCATCATCGAAGTGTCTTAACTGACGTTTCATCATAAATGTTTAATTTTGGAACGTAATAGCCCGGGAAAATATTCTATGTACATTAAAAGCATTAAGGTCGTAAGTATGTATAATTAATTTTATTAAGCATATATTCGGGTGATTAAATCAAAGAGTACCAAGCTCATTTTGTTTTGTAATGTACCTGTTGACTGCCGATATCTTAGAGCATTTACTTTCTAGAGATAGCTTGCAGTGCACAAATGTCGTGGTAAGACTAAGGAGAGAGGACAATAGAGAGGGCTCGGACTCGGTTGGGAGCTGCTTCCAATGAAATATGTTCAGCATGTTGTTTATTGGCTGCTTCCACCCACTAAGTGAAATAGCCTCTTACTGTCTCTATTGCCCTCTGTTTCTAGCCTTGCCACGATTTTATGGTTGACAGGCTATATCTAGATGGTAAATGATCTAAGGCCGATATACATGAAAATTTTTCAGTTTTGTGATGACGGGGCTTTAAGTTTTTCCAATTCCCCGCACAATAGAAAATTGGTGACAACAAATGTCAGGCTCTAAACTGATATTCGGTGCTATCAAACCCAGGGCAACCGAAATCATAACGTAATAGCAAAAGTGATAAAAATTATCTTAATTAAACATATTTTTGGTTTATTAAGTAAACGCGTACCAAGTTCGTGTAACTGCTCGTGGTCTAGTAAAGTCATATAGACAAACTAATAAAATAGGTATCTAGATATCTTCCTACTATAAGTAATTTAGGAATAGGTAGATATAGATGTGAAAATATGTAGGTAAGTATTAGTATATAGAAAAGATTTTATAAAAAAAAATTGGTACCATGTACTTACTGTTACTTACGTATCTAGCCTGCCTAATACAAAACCATAAATAACTGACTATATCTACCTACCTATAGGTAGAAACAAAAGCCCTAATTTTCTATCGGTACCTACACATACCTGTTATCTGCTTAGATTTCTGAAATTTAAGAACAGATCTCTTTGTATTAGAAGGAACTTATAAAAGTTTATTTCTCTTTATCTTACACTAATACCTACTTATTGCCCTTGATATTTTTTTTGTTTTTTTTTTTTGTATTTCAGCCATTACAAATGGATATACACGTCATGACAAATAGAAAATTAATTACAATTGTAATGTACATATAAACATATACACACATATATATACATACATATGTACACATATATACACATATATACCAATAAGCATTACAGAAGTTACACATACATATTTAAAAACAAATTTTAAAAACGAATTTTTAAAAACAAATTTAGAACATAATAGAATCTTCTCAATACCCAGAAACAGAATAGTAACATTTTTCTAACAACATTTTTTTAAAGTAAATTTTAAATTTCCTGCCAGTGAGTATTTTCAATTTATTAGGTACATGATTAAACAATTTTGTGGCAAAAAAGTAGGACGAATTCTCATACAATGTGGTGTTATGTTTTTCTACTCTGTATTCATCATTATTCCTAGTAGGGTAATTATGGACACTGGAGTTTCTAACAAAATTATTACTATTGCTTTTTACAAATAAAATACATTTAAATATAAATATGGATGGTACTGTCAAAATATAGTATTCTATTAATGAAGGCCTACATGAGTTAGTGTAGTTTAAGTTAAAGATTAGACGTAATAGTCTTTTTGTGCTAGAAATACACGGATAGCGTAAGGAGAACTACCCCAAAGCATGATATTATATGAAAGATGGCAATAAGCGAGGCTATAATAAATGTTTATAAGATAGTTTGTTGGTAAAGTATATCTTAGATTGATTATTGCAAAGTAAGCATTGTTTAGTTGTTTGCAAACGTGATTTATATGAGAGATCCATCTTAAGTTGTCGTTTACATAGACACCCAAAAATTTTGTTTCCAATTTTGTGTCTACTTCGATATTATCTATATTAAATCTAAGTGATGGGGTATATTTCCTATTATAAAATGTTATGCCAACAGTCTTGTCAATGTTTAAAACAAGGTTGTTTTTACCACACCAGTTTTTAAAAACTTTGACAATGTGACACATTTTTGCTTGTAATTGCTCAGGGTTCTTTGCTGAGACCGCTATAGATGTATCGTCAGCAAAAAGCACAATTTTTACGTCATGTAAGTTCATATTGAGAGGCATATCATTTATATATAGTAAAAATAAGAGTGGACCCAACACAGACCCCTGTGGAACACCCATATTTAGCTCATGCATTTCTGAAGTTGTATCATGCATTTTGACACAAATTTCTCTATTTTTTAAGAACGACATAATGAATAATAAAAAATCACCTCTAAAACCTAATCGGTGCAGCTTATGCTCAAAAAAATTGAAATTTAATGTTCACCCTTGTCCAAGCTTTTGTACACATAACTGAAAAAATCACAAGTAGCACTTTCAGTGGATTTAGTTTTAAGGAAACCATGCTGAGCATCAGTTATAGTGTTGTTTATGTTTAGAAATCCAATCATACGGTTGAAAATGATTCGTTAAAAAATTTTAGATATACTACTGGTAATAGCAATAGGTCTATAATTTTGTATGTTAGAACGATCACCTTTTTTATAAACAGGCACAATAGATGCAACTTTCAAAAACTTAGGGAATGTTGCTGACAAAACCGATAAATTTATAAGATAAGCTATTGGATCAGCAATATGGCCACTCACTTTTTTTTAAATTTTTGTGGTTATACCATCTAGCCCAGCATTTATTTTATTTTTTAGCTGCCTTATTACATTGGTGACCTCACCAGCTGTACTAGGTTCAAAAAAGAAAGAATTTATTAGAGGATTTGTTGCAGTACAATTTTTTGACAGATTGTTTCCAAAATGATTATTAATTGTTTTGTTAGCTACATTTGAAAAATAGTTGACAAATAACTTAGCTACATCAACCGGTTCACATATTGCGTGATTATTTGCATCGACTTTGAGAGTAATTCTGGCATTAGTGTTTATATCTTTCCCAATTTTTTTGTTTACAATATTCCATATTTTCTTTTGTTTATTAGAGGAATTTTCAATATTTTTTTTAAAATGTTGCTGTTTGCTAACAGTAATTAGTTTAAAATATGCCTGTTTTAAATCTTAATTTTATATTGGAATCACCTGTTTTTTTTTCAACAACCAGAAAGTATCTTTAACTAATTTGCTAGCAACTTTAACCTCTTCTGTTACCCACCGACTATCAGCTTTATTAGAATTTGAAACCTTAATATTTATTAACGGGCAGTTATTAAATCCTTTGACCATTTTGTGTTTGTGTTTAAATAGCGACATCAGAGACGGCAGTTTGTGATGCCAAGATTAAATTTATATGACATTGTACAAACTAAGTAATTTAAAAGATTGTTGATGAGAGTTTGAATTATTTTGCCTGTTCATTGGTTTTTATCTCCATATACAACTTTCAAATACCTATCTGTTGCAAGAAAAGAATTTGGGGAGGGAGGAACAGGCAAAATAATTTAAAAAACTAGCAATGTAATTTTGGGGAAAAACTTCTTGAAGAGCATAAATAAGGCCAGGTATGTTGTTTACCAATACCTACCTGTTCATGGTTTTCGTCGAATTTGACCTTGAAGTCATTAAAATTATTCAGACACCACATTGTCGTCTTTAAAAACTTGCATTAAATTCATATTGACTTATTTTTATATTAATACAATTTGATAATTTTTATAGGACCTTGCAGTGTTTTATGATTTCTAAAAATACAAAGGAGAGAGGCCAAAAGTATAGTTCAGAAAACAACGGCCTAGTAGCATAAAGTGGTAACTGTTTTTAAATTGTTAATCTGTTTTAGATCAATACTGAAAATAGTAAGTGAATAATGAAGCATGATAAACTCATTAATGGTTTCTACAATAATTTATTCAGTATCTCCCGAATTTTGTATGGCCTGAAGTTTTATTTGCTTCAACTGAATTTTCTAATGCGTTTTTGTCCGGCCTGTCAGAAGCTTGCTATTTCCAGAGTAATATATCAGAGAGCTGACCTATTTCTGTTATACATAAATCTGCGGAAATGCAAAACTTTAAATTAGAATATTTGCCGGGAAATTTCGGCTTTACCAAACTTCAAGGAAACTTCACTTACTTAACTTTTCCCTACCTTATTTTGGGGATCAACATGTAATAAATGTAACAATATATATAGGCCAATCCGGCAACTTTTATTGAAATTCTTCGAGCTAAATGGATCACGGAATAAGAAAACTTTTTTCTGGCATCCAAATTCCGATGAGATGAGAATATATTAGGGATTTACAAGGCAACATTACCAAAACTCGTTATTGGCTCCGTATAAATAAATTCAGTATAATGATGTTTTACAGTTTTAACAGCTTTTTGACAAAGATATATTTGCGACGTACCGTTAATACTTAAAAGATATTATTGATAAGAAACCTCACTATAATAGACTGTATCGATACTTATTACTGGATACAATCATATATATATATATATATATATATATATATATATATATATATATATATATATTTTGTTTTTAAGTTTTCGCGGGCACTAAATATGTTAGGTGGTTCCGAAAATTCATCCGCGTAGTTTATAACTAATCCCTACCGGGATAGATGGTGAATTGACGACGTTTCTGCCCTTATTATCTGCCTTCTTCAGGTCTGTTCGCACAATTCTCGTAGCCTTCTGCTTACGCTTCTAGTTACTCGAATACATTGAGGAACAGCAAAACTTAAAAACCCAGTTTTAGGGTTTGTGATTTGGCCTCATGGGAGGGAACACCTCAATACATTTTTAGAGCACCTTAATAGCATTCATCACAAACTAAAATTTGCTATGGAGGTTGAAGCCAATTGCCATTGCTTGTTGTTGAGGTAAATAGAAAGGAAGATGGAACCTTTAGTCATACAGTATATAGCAACGCAACTCACACCAACAGAGACTTGCTTCCGAAGTTCTTCATTTGTTACTGATCTCTAGATGCTTGCATACCTGCTAGCCCTAAAATCACAATTACACCCAAGATTACACACTTTGCATTCTGTGTTAAACATAACGATAGCAACGATATTTGGGGTTACAAGCAAGAATATGAAATTATAAAATACGATTAAAAAATCTCTAGACAACCATTCCCTAAAATAGTGAAAATCAAGTATGCATTAATTTACTTTTGGTTAAAGTAACTTGCAATTAATGCATTTTTAAAAGTAATTTGATAGAAAATAGTGATAATTATAAAGTAGTCCCTAATTTTCAGTAACTGATACGTAGAGTAAGCATCCAATCCTGCTTCAGGGTCCACAAAAATTTGTATCTAATATTACTTAGGTTTTCTTTCTTTCTCGAACCCAACACCTTGAGATTTATTAAAATTTATTCAGCAAGTAAAAATGGAACGTCTATAAATTCCTAATATGCGAAGAAAACTACAAAACATAAAGTTCTGCGTGATTTCAAAATAACTATCGACATAATCTTTTACTAGAATATTAAAATGTAACTATCAAATGATGATAAGTCACTCAATTTGCTTATACCAAACTTGTATGATCAAAAAGAAAATTCCCAAAACCGAAATAGATGAGATTCAATGCAGAATGAATACACAGGTAATAACTTGTAGGTAATATCCTGTATCTTAAAATAAAAAATAGCAATATCTAGAAGTTTCATTTTCCCTCTAACGTTTTGATTCAGTAACAAATTCAAATACATGAAGGAGTGCGAAAAAAAAACGCCCAATCAACAGGGAACATTTCTGAATTTTTCTATTTTGATTGAATAAAATAATCTCTCATTGAAAGTACAACAGGCTTAAGGCAGTAGCCATAGGTTTGAGGTTTGCATGCTTTCCCAAGTGGCCTAATTCTATTATTAATTCCTCATGAGTTCTTTCGTGAATTCGTGTGTGCTGTAGATGTTGGGCTGTTTTTATGCAGAGGCTAAGAAATTCTTTGTTTACCTCGATTGCTTTTTATATTACTACGATACACGACGAGATGAAAAATATTACTTTTCCATGATCTTCAGATATTAAGGAAAGTTTCAATTAATATATATATATATAGATATACAATGACTTGTTGTTTTTCAGTTAGGAAGTAAACAAAATAGAGTTCATCCATTTTTTTCTAGCAGTAGATCGTCTAAATTTTTCACACTGAGGAGAGAAATATTTAATTCAAGGTTAAAATATATATATGTTGTTAGACTAAAACTTTATTTATTTTAGTAGCTTTTGTGTTTTCAAACTTTTGAACACAAGGAAGGATATCGTTTATGGGAAGGGCTTTGCATTAGTTGCATTATTCCAAAAATTGTAATATGGAATATTATTTATATGTTTGAGCTATCTAGATGTTACTACTTCACATGACACTGATTCCATACACCATGCAGATGGCTAATTATAAATCGTTTCAGCTTCGTTCCGAACAATATTAGAAGAATATTAAATTTAGAATGGTAAATAAACCATCTTGTAATATGAGAACAAACTACAACTCTCTATTTTAACTAATTTCAAATTTTCTAACCTTTCAAGGCTACAAAATGTTTTATTTGTGGGGGAAACGTGTCATCAGTTTACCTACAAAGAGTTGAGACCTATAAAATATATATTTACCAAGATACTGTAGAAAGTAGACACAAAATTATTTCAAAGTTCAAAAGTTACTTGCAGTAATTAATTCAGTTTAAAATTTAATAGAGCTAACTAAATTTTCAGCGCACGAATTATTAACTATATGTAGGAAACATTAAAAACTTAGTGGTCACCAATTGGTAATAGTAATTAAAATGTTAAGACGCAAAGCAAATTAGCATAGGCACATATTATTGCAATTTAGAGTAAGGAAATGATCCTTGGAATTCTGATTAATAATGAAAAGGAATATAATGATATTAATTAACCCAATATTTTACAACTGGAGCAAAACTATATAGTTCTTCCATATCGTGAGTAATAATGGAGTTTTCTAAGAAATAAAGGAGAAATAATTTTTAAACTAATATCTGTACATTTGTTACTAATATATGTGGTTTATTAATGGTTAATTCACGTTAGCTACTATGGGCGATGAACGTAATGAAGTAGGCGCTGTACTGATAAATTGCTAACATTGCACAAAAAGTATTGAAAAATCTCATGACTCGTGCCAAAAATGTGTAGGGTAGTTTCACTCCACATGCGCCCTAAGAATTAAAGGTCTCCTTGGTATAGGGGGGCAAAAATATGAGGTAAACTGTTGTTCTCACCACTCCGAATCTGAACGCCGGTTATTGTAGAAAAACTATGGCTTGAGAAGGAAAGATATCATTATTGAATTTAAAAGATCAAAAAGTCATTCTACTGGAAGACTGAGTGCATAAATTTACCACTTCTTCAGCTAAACAAGCAAACAATGTGACAATGACGTATCCAACCTCTACATCATGTTCAGCCCTAAGACACCAGAAGGAGCCCGTAGAACAAATACGCCCCTTAGAGTGTGCTTACAATAAAGCAGAGACAACAAGCTTTCATTAAAGATGACAACAACCTTACTTTAAAAATTAAGAAAAATATTTATTTCAATGTTTTTCGGTATTTAATTACTAAGGCTCTACGTTCGTTACAATTTTATTACTCCAATCTCTTCCGAGAAACAGTATGGACGTCTGTAACACCCCACAGTTGTCAACATTTGTAATGCTTTTGAGAGCGACCGATAAATCTATAAAGGAGCTTGATTCCCCCTAAAGTAAGTGGCCAGATACATAATACTAAATGCCTCTAGAAGCGCTGGTCATCTTCGATAAGTCCCAGTTTGAGGCCCATGGGTTACAGAAGCTGGCTACTCTAGTGGTTTTCGATCTATTGCATCGCCAAATAATCGGTCATGTATACGTTCAAACTACTTCTGAAACAAGCTATTTGCCATATAATAGCTGTAGAAATAAACTCCACTTATTTTCGCCACTACCAGACTCATATCTGGGTGTTTCATGAATTCTTGAATAGGATACCCACGGCATGAACAAATAGTGGTTTATGTTAAGCTCTCATGAACAGTTTTGAATCAGCCTCTAATAAGCCTCCTTATATGCTGCATAGTCTCGGCTCCGGCTATATGTTTGGCGCCTTCGTGCAATGTGGATGTAGTGAACACGATTCTACTCATAGTATTCCTTATCACACTTCATACAACAAATTGACATATGTACTAGACGGTATAGTTGAGGGCCAAATGCCTGTACCGACAGCATTTAAAATACTTATTTGGTCCAATAAGCTGCTGAATTAGGCAAACAATCCATCTAGCTATTAATTTGCCGAAACTTGCAATCTTTAATGATTTTTCTAAAGGCATTGTTATCACTGCCATTTCCTTATCTTCATAGGACTTGCAAATGGATTTAATGTATCGCATTCAACAATATCTCGCCACTAGTAGTTGTATGTGTGTTTGTGCTTTTAATTCGAATTAATTTTTTATTAATATACCACAATCGTGAGGTCCACAGTTAGTTCATTGTTATTTATTTTTTCAGTTTAAAATATCATCACCTTAGCATTATTCCGTTTTCCTAGATTTTAACCCCTTGACACCTGATTTTTTTTTAAGGGAAGAAAAAAATATTTATTGATATATTTTATTCAAGAATGACCATATTATCAATATTAGTATGTTACATAGGGTTAATTTTGTTGTTTTTTTTATAAAAAATTGTGTGCATAATTATGCACAATATGTATCAATGGTAAATTTTTATAAAAAAATAATATAATCACGGACCAACCACAACCAACTATCGTCTACGATACATGGCAAATAGAGTTGCCACCTGTACTAAATATATAGTCTCCTACTATATTTTACCCAATTGTACTACATTATTCAGAAAAATAATGTACTATATTTTCATTGCTAATAGCTAATTCAAATGTGGCGTTTTTTAATAACTGTAAGTTGGAACCCATCCATTATCTACCCAACAATAATTTATCAAGACTAATTTACAAGACAACAAATTCATTATCTAAACAACGTGGTGCTAGATTATTTTGCTTTTTCTTCCGACGGGCGTCTTACGACAATCAAATCGACCTTCTCTAAAGCAGGTAATTGTTTTAACTTCCAATTAATGGATTAATTATATGTTAGTGATCTTCTATCTTGTAAAATTAAGTCATCAGAATCATTTATTTTTGTTAATACCCCGCCTTAGGGTGTATCTTTAAATTGGATTAATTCAACATTAGATTCAGGGATAGAAAAATTATGGAGAAAGAAAAAGGTTGTCGGAGAAGATAAGCTTATTTACTGTGGGAATTTTGAGGTAGTTTATGCGGTGAAAATATTCAAGGTACTGCATTAGCACAATTTACATTTTTTGACACCAATTTAATTATATAAAAAAGTTTTAGGGAAATAACATATATCGTCTTGCATTCTAGAGTAAGTGGAGTCTTGAACAGCGAGTAACATAATTTCTGTAAACGTGTGATTTGTAAGTCAGGAATTTCAGGTTAGCTTTTGACATATTTCAACCTTGTATTTGGAGCCTAGAGTTGCTCGTTTTCTTCAAACGCGTAACAGCGTTTCTTTCGCATAATTCTACTCGAATGCTCTTCGAGTAACTAGAAGCGAAAGCAGAAGGCTACGAGAATTATGCGAACCGACCTGAAGAGAGCAGATGTGACTCTGCCGAGACGTCGTCATTTACCATCGATCCCGGCAGGGATCAGTTACCAACTACACGGTTGATTTCCCGGAAACCACTTAACATATATATATATATATATATATATATATATATATATATATTTAACAATCAAAACGTATCACATGATACTTACCAGCTTACAATAATATATATCAGTTAGCAACAATAATATATAAATCAGTTATTGAATGTTTAACCATTTTACAGTCGGGATTTGCAACAAGGTCCGACTCGAAAATCTACTCTTCATTTAATACGAGTAAATCGAACTCTATTCATTTTTTTAGTGTTTATGTTTCACTAATTTCATTAATAAGATTGTCTATTTTTAAAATAATGTAAGTAATGTAAATAAAAAAATATGTAATTGAGTTGTGGAAAACGGCTCTAACGTTTTCGATGAAATTTTCCCATTTGGAAGTTTCCATGGATAGAAATCGACCTTGGGAAAAAACTTTTTATTCAGAAATTTAAATATTAAAAATGTTACTTCAAAGTTTATTTGTCATTGCAAGATAAGATCTTCTGCAAGTAAAAGGTAGCGCGAGCCGAGCGGCAGCTTGAGTGTGTTACATCCTAATATCCTAGATGTCGGTCTTACATCTCGCGTCTTCAAATCCTAATATCCTGTCCCCTTGATTATAACGCGTGCCAATAAGCGAGACATATAGGATGTCATCCGTTTAATCAAATTTAATAAGCAATCGGAAAATTGTGCCCTACTCAATACGGTACCTTTTGAAATACATTACATTGCCTAGTATCGACATCACTTCGGAGTAATTCAGTCTGACGTTTCAAATAAATGACACGAACCTAACCGAACACAACCAAACATAACTTCGCCTCGCTAGATGAAACATTAGTTAGAAAAGAGAAGTTTTTGCCTGAAACTCAAAACAATAACAAAGAAAAATGGTTAGTCTTGGCAGTAGAAAATACTTTAATGGAGTTTCAGAAGTAACTGAGAAGTAAATAAACACAAAATGTCATCTTATTTGCAGAAATTGTTTTAGGTCATACATATATTCAAGTATTTAAAACAATAAGGAGAAGCTTGCGTCTATGGGGAGTACTTTTTTAATATAGTCAAATAAATTCAGGTAATAACATACAACGATAAAACATATTTACAATTTTGAATACATATAATTTCAGATGTATAATTTGAAACAACACAAATTGATGTTAACTACAGATGAAAAATGTCAAACAATTTTCAACGGTATATTTCTCACTTAACTACAAGGAAATATGTTATACATACTTACATAATTTTGAAGTGAGAAGAAAAACGAAAAAAAAAACAGGGGTTCATTAAAGGAAAAAAGTTTATCGAATAATGTCATATGTGTTATTGAAGTGTACACTAAAATTTTCAAATATAAAA